>CM062818.1:1676776916-1678233166 GCA_031772625.1 Pinus tabuliformis
GTAAGTTCTTCCACTTGATGAGATACTCTGAAATTGATCGATTTCGTAGCTGTTGGGTTCTTGTTTTTGTGACTGCTCCAGGTTCCAATATGATTTTTCCTTCCTCTTCAATTTCTGGCAATATTGCTTGAATTGGGATCTTTTGAAACTTTTGAATAAGTGGCCATACTTCTTCGTTCTTCTTCCATTCATCCGTTGCTTCGTTTATCCAATTTGGTTGGATAATATAAATAGCACAAAACAATGCTTCCACATCCTCATCCTTGAAGCATCTTCCCATTCGGTAAGGTCGCCATTTTTTAAGTGCATGTAGTATTGCCAACATTTCCTTCTCATAAAGAGCTTGCTTGAGATGTAGCAGTAAAAATACCCAATCACTCACATCAAAACATTTTTCACTACGATGTTGATCTACCTGTTGTTTCATTTGATTTTGCACTGAAGTGGCGTTATCCTTTAAAAGTTGGAGAACTTGCTGTTGATGCTCGATATGATCTTTCTCTACTTGAACCTTTTTCTTCTTGATATGTCCTTCTATCTTTTGAGGAGTGGTAATTTCTTCCAGTCCTTTACAAGATATGGTTGGATTCATTTCTTGATGCTCGATGTGATCTTTCACTTCTTGAACATTTTTCTTCTTGATGTGTCCTTCTATCTTGATAGTTTGAGGAGTGGTAATTTCATCCATTGAATTACAAGATATGGTTGGATTCATTTCTTCTTTCTCGATGTGATCTTTCACTTCTTGCACCTTTTTCTTCTTGATATGTCCTTCTATCTTGAGAGTTTGAGGAGTGGTAATTCTTGCCAATGCTTTACAAGATATGGTCTGATTCATTTCTTCTTTCTCTGGGGTGGTGTCCTGACGTATATCCTCTTCTTTTGATGTTTCTTGATCCTTTTCTTCCTCCTCTTCATATTCTATGTAAAATAATTTCTTCTCAGCACACCTATGACCTTTAGTGCATTTGCTATCACAATTGTAACAAAGCCCTTTTCCTCTTTTTTCTTCCAATTGTTGTGGTGTAACCCTTGTAGGTTGTGGAAGGCTGGGAGAAACAACACTTCCATCTTTATAGTTGTGAGGGGTATGCTTCCTGGTTTCCATAATTTTGCTTTCCATTATGTCACAAAGCCCTTTTACTCTTTCCAATTGTTGTGGTGTTGCTCTAAAGAAGGTGTTGCTCTTTATATCCTCATAATGTGCTATCATTTCCTCCGTGAAAATTGACCACGTAACAAGTTTTTTACGAGAACAAAGCCCTTTGTACCATAAAAATTGATCTGGTTCTAAATATGAAGATGCAATACATACCTTTTGTAACAGTTGTACACCATGCATATCAAAATATTGCTCCATCTGAAGTATCCAATTTACCGGATCCTTGCCATCAAACTTCCTCATCTTGCTTTTTATTGATTTTAGGAGCTCTACCTTGAAACGACTATAACTCTGTACTTTCAGATCTTTAAGTTCTAAACTTGTGACCTGTAGTAGCCCTCTGTGTCCTCTTTCTAATGCCACAAGTATGATCCAAATTGGATTCTCCAAGAAAAAGTTATGCACAATCTCCCGCAGTGACCTGATTATAGACTAGTTCAGTAGAGCGAACTTGTATGAAGTGCCACGTGTCACTGTTTCAACCTTTGACTCTGAAAAATATATAAAAAGAAACTACAGTCCGTCCTCTTTCTGTACCTTCTTACGAAATTTCAATCCGATGCTCAGAAAGAAAGTTATGACGATTTTCCCCAGGTCACCTGTTTTGAGTGTAATTCAGGAGTCTGCAAAAAGACCAACTTCCACAGATCATATCTCCGAAAATATCGCGCGAACAGATCTGAAATTCGGACCTAGGGTTCAGCGCCAATTCTTCTCAAATGGGTTTTGTTTGCGACTTCTGAAACGTCACAGAAAAAAAGTTATAGTGAAAATTCCACGATGACCGGTTTGGAGCAGCGAAACCCTAGAATCCAAAGCTCTGATACCAAATGTTATGAAACCAGCTCACAAAAAGATAGAAAAGAGAGATCCACGCCTTAGAATTCAGCCTCTTCGAGGGGGCAACCTCCTTTACATTACATAAATGAACAATTCTTGGATGATACAAATGAAAATACCTCCTTTCTATATATAGGAGTCTAAGTGGTCCCAATACAATCAAAGCCTACATAACAATAATATTGTAGGGCACAACAGTAACAATGGTGGGCTTCTATGTGGCATAATAGTAACAATATGGGCACTACATGGGTACATCAATATAATAAGTGGGTTATACTAATAACAATTAGGGGTTACACTAGTAGTATAGGGGCCTAACAACTCTAGTCGCCTTCGATTTTTAATGAGCCTGAAGTGACAAGTGCTCAGATGGACCTTTTCCGTTAAGGAGTCTGAAAAGGGACTCCTCTGGAAATCTAGGTAGAGGAATTACCAAACCAATCACAAAACTGCAGAATACTTTTTACGGTACGGCAGTCAATCTTCTCGAATGTTGTGTTCAGTGCATTGCAATCGATAGGGCGGCAGACACAGCTTCCTATGGATAAAGGATTAAGTCTATTGTGGTCTCCCAACATATACTCGACGGTACATGGGAGCACAAGTCCGTACTGGCACTTATCGTCTCAAAGTGGAGGAATCACCCAACAATCAGTGAGAACAATAGTTACCAAGCTTTACGACGTCGGAATACGTCTCTAGCCTAGATTTCTAAATGTTGTGCGTTAGGTTCCAAAGCGTTGTTAGATTCATTGAATTTATTTTATAGTTGATCTTGTTTATGAAATTTGCCTTTCAGGTTCACCACAAGATGTAGATGTATAATTCCTAAAATGCAATCTAAGATGATAAGCAGTCTTTTATCTTCTTTGTGCAACGAAAATCCTAGCTACTAAGGAAAGAGAGACAGTATTCTTTCACAAAGAGCAAAGAGCACAAACTAAATGCACAGTCCTAAATCAAACCAATCAAACTGTCTAAATGAAAATGCACATGCATGTATTTGTTTTTGGCTTTCTTAGTATGTGAATGGTAAAAAGAAAGCTAATGCACAAATCTGAATTACTCTTCAAGTGAAAATTATTAACAAGTCTCTTTTCAAAATAAAAAATGGAGACAATCACAACACTTTGTGACTTGGAAATGAATACTTGCTTTCGACACTAGAAAAATTACAAATTCAGACCAAATACAATAGTAACAGGATAATCGACTATCTATAGCAACCAAACTCTTTCCTATGACTGAAAACGACACTTGCGACACTTTCAAATCAAAGGACGACAGTACGATTACGTTACTTTTTGCAAAGGAGAACTGAAAATGAATCAACAAATACACAAAAACATTTACAGTTCTTTTGCAAAAAGGATGTGGAATAACAACAAGGAAAAGGGGTTTCAAACAGAGATATACTGATTACAGGCAGCAAAATTCATGAATATAACTGAAAAGAATGAATCACAGAAACCAAAACTGAACAATGCCTAGTCTGATCATCGCACCTGTAACACAGGGAATTTGAAATGCAGCGCACCTGCTACACTCGGGAAGTGTGCTGAATTCCAGATTCACAGAACAATACCTGCGTTGGGCCAGAGACGAGACTTTTCTTGGGTTTCGGGTCACAGTTTGCAGTTTAGTTCATGGGTTTTGGCCGAGCAAATGGTAACCAGTAATGCAACAATCAGGGGTAGATCTAAGGAGGATCTAAGAGCTACCACGAGGGTAATCAGAGAGTTTTTGAATCAGTTGTTTAAGTCATAAACAAATCCCGGAGATTGACTGAAGCGGAATTTATCTACTTTGAATTTGCATAGCAAATGCAGTTCCAAAGCTACCTAGCTCGACTTCAGGCTCCATCTGTAAGTTTATAAAATAAACAAATAGGAAGATAAACAAACAAACTAATTCGTCCCCAGTGGAGTCGCCATTTTGTTACAGGGAAAAGTGTCTACACAGAACTGCTTATCCCACTAAGGTGTGGTAGCTACCTTAGAAACAAACAAAGTAAATCTATTTTGGTTTTTTCTTTTATGAAATATTGATGGGAGAAGAACAAAGAAGACCAACCGCTGTCTTGCACTAATCTCCTAGTTCGATTCCTCTCTCTCTTGATAGTCTTTTGCTACTTGTTCCCTTGCACGCCCAGCTTCACAAAGTACCTATAAGATCACAGTAGCATAACACTATATAAGAACATGTATCTATAATCATAAACAATCTAGGATCAGATGTAAATTGACCATACAAATGCATAAAACATAAATGACACAAGAGTATGGAGGAAAACTTGAATAGCTTTTATTGATAAACAAAAAAGAGCCAAGGGAGTTACAACTAGTTGTTCTAACCCAGCATCATCCTCTCAGCAAGTAAGCCCCTCTTCACCTCATACAAAGGTTAGATCACCCAACACTCTGATGTTATCTCAAGAAACCAACAGAAATTCCTTACAATATGCAAAATTCCAGCCCCTCGATCTCTAAGATGAGGGATCCATATATAGATATCTGTAAGGGAGACGAGTCAGCTTGTGTTTTGATTAGTGTCTTCCCTCTGATATTTCTTGCTTCCACTTGGAGATTGATGATGTCTTACTCATCCTTGGTCGAATTCAGAGAGGCAAGTGTCATAGGAGAAGTTTCTGGAAGATTCCATGCCTCTCCACCTCGCGGAATGACACTGCCATTTGTCACTTTTCGCCCATCGCACCCCATAGAAGGGATTTTTGAAATGCAATGCACCCACACAGCGTATTTAGGTGAGATGCAATGCACTTTGCCTATGGAGCAGCTGAAATGATCCTGTTTTGACCAGTTCTGAGCAGTTTTTCATGGAGAACTTCTGGGAGAAGCTGTAATCAGTTGACCTTGTTCATTTAGGGGTTAGAACAAAACTTTTAGGGACTTAGGAACCCTTGGTTTATGGACATTTCATGCTTGGGGTTGTAGTGCCCAAAAATGTCTATAACAGATATATCAAATTACAAGACCAAGTGCAATAAATGTCACTCTCACAAAAGCTAACAGAAGCTAAGATAAATGGCATGGAATCTAAGATAAATGGCATGGAATCTAATATAAAGGGCGTGGAAGCTAAGATGAGTGGCATGGAAGCTAAGATGGATGATTTGAAGATAGATTTGAGGACAGATTTGAAGACAGACATGGTAGATTTGAATACAGATCTGACAAATTTTCTACAAGAAATACTTACTAATGTTGAAAGAGTAGTAAAGGAAACTCATGATGTGAACAAAAGAAATTTTAATCATGATTTCATGGACACTAATGTTGGATCGAAGACCCGCCATATTCCAAAAATCAATATGAGGAAGTTTTATGGCAAGGATCCCGCCACATGGATATTACAGATGGAGCAATTTTTTGATCTCAATAACGTGCAAAACACACAAAAGGCACGTATTGCAACTTTATATTTGGAACCAAATTATTTTTTATTGCATCAATGGCTTTGATCTCATAAACAAATTATCACTTGGGCAATTTTTACGGAAGAATTGACAACACATTATGAGGATACAAAAAGAAACACTTTTTTTAGCGAATTGATAAGTCTCAAACAAAAGGGTTCAATAATGGAGCACATTGAGGAGTTCCAAAAATTGAACATAAGGTAAAAATTATTCTAGAGGAGCATAGGATTGATGTGTTCATAGGGACTCTAAAAGATAATATCCAACGTGATGTTCACCTTTGGGAACCTGATTCATTAGAGAAGGCATTCAAGTTAGCAAGAAAAATGGAAAGAAAAATTATGGCAACGAGGAAGCATACCACTCACAATTATAAAGATCGAAGTGTTGTGTCTAGTCAATTTAACGTCTTAAATTGCTCTACATAAATTATCAATCTGGGTATCGTAAACTGATGAAGTGTGGTGCACTATATTTGCTTAGTTAACCTTTTTCTTACTTCGTTGTTTTATAGTTTATTTTGTTTATAGTAATGGTTTTATAAACAAATGAGTGATTTGTGTGTGTATGGTGATTTCTAAATGAGTGAGTGTGTGTAACTGGTGGTTTCTAACTACCTTCTAAACTTGCAAAGAAAGAGCTTGAAAGAAATAACTGGAAATGAAACTGAAAGCAAAGCATAAAAACCACTTTCTAATGGCACTAGTCACTACTCATGCTGTTGCAATAAAAAGGTAAGAAAAACCACTTTAAAGACCAATTATAATGTTCATCTCTTCCTAACTCTCTGCTTCCAACATATAGTACTATGTGAAACACGATTAAGAAGTAGTTACATATAAGTCTAAAAAGTAATCAAGCTCTAAGATGACAAATTATAACACTACTTTGCCTTTCTCCAACATTCTTCTTCCAACATACATTGTAATGTGTAACAAGTGAAGAAAGAGTTAGTGATATAAGTCAAAAACTACTCAAAGCAAGCTGTGATTTATTAGTATTCTGTTCTCTTAAAGATGAACAACTTATGATAAGGAGACCATCAATATGTTAGCATACAACTTGAGAAACTAAACTTAGAAATCAAGCTAGAAAAATAAAATAAAGGCAGCAACTTATGAATATGACAACTGAAAATACCATTAGAGATAAAGCAAATACAACAAAGACATCTGTACAAGGCAGGGGCCCCCTACCACCTATGAAATCAAAGCAAAATTAAACACACTTGCATAAATTAAAATTGCATGAATGAAAATCTAATCTACCTTACATTCTACAAAGCAATATTTACAAAATGAAATCTACTCTACTTACATCCTAATATGCTCCATGACATCTACTTCACATCTCCTTCCATGTTGAGAACATCAAAGCTTTATTCAATTTCTTCAAAAGTACAAAGTACAAAAGCTTTCAAAAGCCATGGAACTAACAAGCTAAAAGGACTAAGAAAAGACTAAAGGAAAGACTCGCAAATGAAGGAGAGAGATCTCCTATTTATACAAAAAGATGAGAGCCATCTCATTAATGATAGTCCATGAATCTCTCCTTCTACCTCTAGAGTTCTAATCAAGATAGGAACTGATAAGACACATGTCTTTTTAGAGTTACAATACAATTAGGAGATGTGACACATATCCTCATGATCCCATGATTCTTTCCAACCAAATTCGAATTTGGCCTTAGAGTGCCACATAAGGGTCTTCTAGAAGCCTCTTTTCAACCTATACATGTCAACAAACTCAACCCATTTGTTAGGTATAAGCATATGCACATTATTTTCTAATGTTTAACCACAAATTCACTTAAAAGGCTTAGAAATAATAAAGATTGGAAAAACATAAAGGTGGCCCAATGATAATGAAAGTGGGATGAATGTGGTGACATAGTAGTGAAATGGAGGTGAAATGGAAGTGATATAATGGACATAATAGTGAAAGTGTAATGCAAATGAATGACATTTTCAAGACTCAACATACCCCCCAACTGAAGCTATTGCATGTCCTCATGCAATATATATTACATTAACTCTTTTGATCCTTGAGCTTTGGCTTAACTTTGCATGATATCATTTGATAACTTCATATTTCTGCAAAGTGTTTCACTTGAATTGCAACATGGTTGGTTCTTGTGTTACAGCCATTTTTTTTTTCTTTTTTTTTTGTTGCCTTCTATTTTGATCTTTGAACTTTGCATAATGATATTTTGATTATTGTTGCAAAGTATATCTTTATTGGATTGCATGATGGTTGGTTCTTGTGTGACAACCATGATTTTGTTTGTATCCAATTTATCCTTTAAGCACTTTTTCAAAAGCCATTGTATGCTCATAATAGCAATGTAATATTTAATATATGTTGGAAGTATGTGAGCTCTTGAATATGATATGGACATGGCAAGATATGAATATGAATGTATTCCCCCCCCCCAACTGATGATATTGGCAATTTTATGAAATGAGGAAGAGAAATGTTTTTCCAACAATTATCATTCTAGCTTTTTATGGAATTCTATGGTTAAAAGTTAGAAAATGTCGTACCTTCACTTACCCTTTGGAATGGATGAGTTGTATGTGTAGTGGCTGAAAACTTCTGATCATTTTCTTCTTCAAGTGGCTGATCAAGAGGAGTCATGGATAGAGAGATAAGATGACTTTTTATTGCTTCTACTAAAACTTGCTGAATCTGCTCCAAAATGCTGAAAATAATAGTCTTCATGTCTTCAAAACTCATTGGCACAATTCCTACTATGTGAAAAGATGTTCTGATGTCGAACATAGTAGGAAATTATTGGCTTAGTGGCCATTAATGGATGCCACTAGTCAACACGAGCACTCTCACCATTGATGCCAATGACAGTTAAGATGCCCAAACACATCTTGCTAGGTACGAATGATTTTGCTGATGTCGAGTCACCTAGAAGATCTAATGAACAAGGGACATTAATGTATTCCCATTGTTTGTCAGCATGAGGACTTTCCATCAAGGCATGCAAGCCTCAAGGTGTTTTTACAAAGAAATTAGACTCAAAGGACTATGGACTCAATAATTTGCATTGAAGCAGGGCTTATTTGCCGAATGAAAATGACAAGGAATGGAAAATGAAAATGGAAAATGGCAATGGAGAACAGAAATGATAATGGGCAATAAGCATGTGAATGAGCCTCTTGCTTTTATTGGTGGGTTATGAATGGACAAAAAGAGATGGAAAGTATATGTGAATGAAAATGAAAAATATGGAGTGGAATGAGGTGAATGGTTTATTATGAAGTATGGATGTGATGGATGGATGGATGTGATGGAGACAATAGTATCTGAAAGTTTTTCAAGTGTTTGGATCTGATTTTGCATCAACATATTTCCTCTTTGTTGCTGATCATCCTCTTATGAAACAAATTGGTCTCTTAGAGAGACACCATTCCCTTGTAGTCATTTGTCCTTCCTCCTGGAACCTGCAAAAAAACTAATACTTCTTCTGCAATGGAATGTAAGATTATCAAATGAGAGAGGTGGCCAATCTCTCTAGTTATGATATTTACACACAAAACTAAGAATTTATATTAATGAAACAAGTTCTCAAAGGAAAAATCAAAAGAATTTATACCTGCTTTGGAATTAGTGCCTCAAGTTGATGTTGCTTATTTTCAGCAATTTATTTCATTATTTGCCATTTCAAACTGTAATGATATATTTCTCATTGTATAGATCTTGTTGAGATCTTTCCAATGGTACTTAAATCATCAAAATCTGATTTTGTATGAGAAAGATAGGCTGATTTGAACAATGAGGATTTTCTGGCTGCGGAATTGAGGAACAACTCTGTAGCTAAAAATGTTGAATAAAAAGTTAGCCATTCAACTTTCATTATCAGTCCAAAATTAATCAATACCTTCAGAAAAGTGAGAAAATAACTTGTTCATTTCATTGATTCAAAATTATTATTTTTTTCTTGACATGCAGCGACTTACTGTGGCGATTCAGTGTGGCGACTTTGTGATAACACCCAATTTGACTTCCCTTTGACCGGGGTCTTTTTCATCAAATTTGACCGAATGAATAGGACACCATCCATGTACTGACTCTTCCCTAGCTACCCATGTGACTTGTTTTGCCTGATGACACCTGCAACCTAGAGTTTAACAAAACAGCTGCGGAATCTCGGATTGGCTGCAGAAACGCTGTATTGGCTGTGGAAACACTGTATTGGCTGCGGAAACGCTGTATTGGCTGCGGAAACATTGTATTGGCTGCGGAAAGTGCAGAGTGTAGTAATTACAACAAAAACCGCAGATCATATCAGGGGATCATATGACAAAAAGTCCATAACAAAATTATTTTGATCCTTTGGAGTCCAAATCTTAATGTTTTGTTGTTTTTTTTTTTCTCTTTGTGACATGAATTTCTTGTATGGGAAGATGACTGCATCATTCTCTGCTCTCTCAAGGGCAGCAACAACAGAGTATATCTCTCAAGGGCAGCAACAACAGATTTTGTAACAGCAAAAGCAGCATCACATGGTGAAGAGGCAGGCATTATGGACATGGCTTTTCGTCAATAATATTGATGCAAGATTAATTTAGTAGGATAGCCCTAAACAGGTTGCCCATATGTAGCAGAGCCATAACCAAAAAAAAATTCATGTGAAGTGGCTATAAGATGGTTACAAATGACGGCATGTACAAGTTCAACCTGTTCTCGAACTTCATTTGACAATTCAAGTTCTACATAAGCCAATTTACTTAAAGCCTGCTCCAACTGAGGAGTTACATTGTGAAATTTGCCTGCGGCTTGCTATGAACAGCTTGCTGCTCTCGTGGCCAAACTTGAGGGTCTCCACAACATGTTTTAAGAGCCAAGCGCAGAGATGTCAAGGCCTGCAGGGTATTATCCTTAAGCAGGGGATCCTTCAAACATGATTTTCTCCCAACATCTAACCGACAACGACTTCATGAGATTTAATGGCAGAGAGTCGTGTTTAATTGGAACACGTCTCTAAACAGGTTTGAATTGAATAAGAGGGAAGACGTGTAAAGGCGTGTAATTGGTGTTATATGCCAGCTTGTAATTGATCCCAATTAGAATTCCTTCCCTCAGGCACACGGAGTTAATCCATTAATCAAACTATCAGTTTAATAACTCAATTTTTTCACGCGGCGGCAAAAAAGAGGCTCCAAAGAACCGAAGATTTCTCCCAGACCGCCACGAATTTTCTCAAACGGTTTCTGGGTTATCTAATTAACCTACCTGGAAAAGAATCCCATGTTTTGGTTTTTTGAAATTCGTCTCCATTTGGTCAAATCGAATGTTTGAAGTTTGACGTTTTTTCTGCTGTTACGTTTTTCTGAGTTATCAATTTTTTTACTGTTCTGAATTGTTGCATTCGGCCTTTCTTGTTTGATCTATTGTTTTTCAGGTGTGTTACACATGTTCAACCCTACTAATACAATTTGTATATAGTTATTGGTTTGCCTTGCAAAATATTCCTTGTGAAGGAGAAATAAGCCATGTCAAGCCGTCCCTATGGTCCATATATAGTGAAAAATTTCAAACCTGTGATAGAGAGTCCATATATATGATTGTATGTGTGAGTGATTTCCTCCCCTGCTTTCTTTGTAGCGGCATAGAGACTGGTAGGTTGATCAGTGCTATTTATCTCAAAAAAGGGCACCTTATCATTTAAGCCGTAGACTGAACTAGAAGAAGCCCAAACAATAGCTGGTTGAGGATTGGCTGCTTTACAGGCTTCTAGCAAGGTGACAAGACTTGTAATGTTGCTATGAACATAGGAAGATGGATACAATCCACCTGCAACCACAGTGTACCTTGGTGTGAATCATTTCTCTGTAGAGGGTCAATTGGAGTTCAAGGTTGTTTTCTTTGTTCCGAAGAGAGCTCCATTCGATCTCTTTGACACAAAAAAGAAGCTCAACTTTATGTGATAATGGTTTTCATAATGGAGAATTGTGAGGAGCTTAGTCCCAAATACCTAGGGTTTGTCAAAGGTGAAATCAACTCAGAAATCTGCCACTAAATGATGAATTCCTCCTACAGGAACCAACCTCCAAAAATGCACAATTCGGTCCTCTTTTTTTTCTCATATATACAATGCATTTTTTATTTTGCATGTTTATTTGAGGCCAAAGCTTGATCAAGGAGGCAGATTTTTTTTTATTGAAGCCACAATGAAAACTAGGAATGGAGACAGCCATAGATTGCTTTTCTCTTTTTTTTTCTTCTCTGAAATTGTAAAATTTTATAGAAAGGATTAATGATTTTCAATTTCAGGCAGCAAATACTTCAAGAAAAACATGTTAAAAACAAGAGTTTGACTGAGGTCCTAGGCTGGTTTTTCATCGATCTGAGCTGGGTGACTAGGATAGGATGCATGTCGGGACAATTCTGGAGATGCCCATGTGGTCGGTTTTTTCATTGGATGCCTGTAACCTGCTAAACCTTGAAACAGCTGCGGAATTGTCAGCTAGCTGCGGAATCAGGCAGTTTCCGCAGCTAAGTTGCAAAACCTTATTGGAACAGGATACAGTGTTTTGAAGACCACTACAAAGCAAAACCAGACAATTTTGGACAATTTGAACCTATCAAAGCAGTTGAGTTTCATTTTTTTTTTTTTATTGAATCAATTGAAATGTTGAAGTTTATTTTGTCTCCTATATTTTTTCTTAACAATTCTTTTTCTGATCCTCCAGATCACACAAAGTGCAGGAGGAGAGCATACTCAAGATTTATTATATTTTTTTTTATACTTAACAATCATTTTTCTGATCCTCTAGATCACACAAAGTGCAAGAGGAGAGCATACTAAAGAATTATTAATTTTTTTCAGATGTAAGAAATAAGGTCTCCTAATTACACTTCCCCGGCAACGGCGCCAAAATGTCTAGTCAATTTAACGTCTTAAATTGCTCTACATAAATTATCAATCCGGGTATCGTAAACTGATGAAGTGTGGTGCACTATATGTGCTTAGTTAACCTTTTTCTTACTTCGTTGTTTTATAGTTTATTTTTTTTATAGTAATGGTTTTATAAAAAAATGAGTGATTTGTGTGTGTATGGTGGTTTCTAAATGAGTGAGTGTGTGTAACTGGTGGTTTCTAACTACCTTCTAAACTTGCAAAGAAAGAGCTTGAAAGAAATAACTGGAAATGAAACTGAAAGCAAAGCATAAAAACCACTTTCTAATGGCACTAGTCACTACTCATGCTGCTGCAATAAAAAGGTAAGAAAAACCACTTTAAAGACCAATTATAATGTTCATCTCTTCCTAACTCTCTGCTTCCAACATATAGTACTATGTGAAACACGATTAAGAAGTAGTTAGATATAAGTCTAAAAAGTAATCAAGCTCTAAGATGACAAATTATAACACTACTTTGCCTTTCTCCAACATTCTGCTTCCAACATACATTGTAATGTGTAACAAGTGAAGAAAGAGTTAGTGATATAAGTCAAAAACTACTCAAAGCAAGCTGTGATTTATTAGTATTCTGATATCTTAAAGATGAACAACTTATGATAAGGAGACCATCAATATGTTAGCATACAACTTGAGAAACTAAACTTAGAAATCAAGCTAGAAAAATAAAATAAAGGCAGCAACTTATGAATATGACAACTGAAAATACCATTAGAGATAAAGAAAATACAACAAAGACATCTGTACAAGGCAGGGGCCCCCTACCACCTATGAAATCAAAGCAAAATTAAACACACTTGCATAAATTAAAATTGCATGAATGAAAATCTAATCTACCTTACATTCTACAAAGCAATATTTACAAAATGAAATCTACTCTACTTACATCCTAATATGCTCCATGACATCTACTTCACATCTCCTTCCATGTTGAGAACATCAAAGCTTTATTCAATTTCTTCAAAAGTACAAAGTACAAAAGCTTTCAAAAGCCATGGAACTAACAAGCTAAAAGGACTAAGAAAACACTAAAGGAAAGACTCGCAAATGAAGGAGAGAGATCTCCTATTTATACAAAAAGATGAGAGCCATCTCATTAATGATAGTCCATGAATCTCTCTTTCTACCTCTAGAGTCCTAATCAAAATAGGAACTGATAAGACAAATGTCTTTTTAGAGTTACAATACAATTAGGAGATGTGACACATATCCTCATGATCCCATGATTCTTTCCAACCAAATTCGAATTTGGCCTTAGAGTGCCACATAAGGGTCTTCTAGAAGCCTCCTTTCAACCTACACATGTCAACAAACTCAACCCATTTGTTAGGTATAAGCATATGCACATTATTTTCTAATGTTTAACCACAAATTCACTTAAAAGGCTTAGAAATAATAAAGATTGGAAAAACATAAAGGTGGCCCAATGATAATGAAAGTGGGATGAATGTGGTGACATAGTAGTGAAATGGAGGTGAAATGGAAGTGATATAATGGACATAATAGTGAAAGTGTAATGCAAATGAATGACATTTTCAAGACTCAACATGTTGTTGCCCCTAGTCTTCCACAACCTATAAGGTTGACACCAAAACAATTGGAAGAAAAAAGAGAAAAAGGGCTTTGTTACAGTTGTGATAACAAATACACTAAAGGTCATAAGTGTGCTGAGCAGAAATTATTCTACATAGATTGTGAAGAGGAAGAAGAAAAGGAGCAAGAAAAGTCAGAAGAAGAGGATATACTCCGAGAACAAAGCCTAGAAGAAATGAATCTAACCATATCTTCTAATGCATTGGCGGAAATTACCACTCCTCAAACCATCAAGATAGAAGGACAAATCAAGAAGAAAAAGGTAATAGTGTTGATTGATTCAGGAAGTACCCACAATTTTATTCATTGTAAGGTAGAAAAAGAATTGAATTTCTTCCTATATCCAGCACCAGAGTGTCAAGTGATGGTTGCAAATGGAGGAACAATAAATTTCTCTGGAAAGTGCCATAATATCAAGCTATCCATGGGAGAATATGTATTGACTAGCCCAATGCTTTCCATTCCAATGGGAGGTGATGATGTTGTACTAAGAGTCCAATGGATACAATCCTTGGGTACAATAGCTTTTAATTTTCAAGAACTTTTCATGAAATTTTTTGTGGAAGAAAAAGAAGTTGAATTAAGGGGTATTGCATGGAAACCAGGAAATATAATCAGCTCTAACAGTATGACAAAGCTTCTAAAAAAGAACAAAGAGGTGTAATTGCACAATTATGTTCGCTAGATGTTTCCACATCAAAATCATCTATTTCTCTAGATCTCCAAAAAGTCTTGGACAATCATTCCAAGGTATTTGAGACTCCCAAAGGTCTCCCACCTATTCATGATCATGATCATGCTATTCATCTGATTCCAGGAAGTGTTCCTCCAAACATCAGGCCGTACAGATATCCCTATGCCCAATAGAGTGAAATTGAACGTATGGTTGCAGAAATGCTAGAGGCTGGTATAATTCAACCTAGTCAACGTTCTTTCTCTGCTCCAGTAGTATTGGTGCACAAGAAGGATGGATCATGGCGCATGTGTTTGGATTATAGGGAGCTCAACAAGCTCACTATTAAAGATAAGTTTCCCATTCCTCTCATTGATGAATTACTATATGAATTGCATGGATCAATTTACTTCACCAAGTTGGATCTTTGTTCAGGATATCATCAAATTAGAATGAAGATTGAAGACATTCTGAAAAAAACATTTAGAACTCATGAGGGTCATTATGAATTTCTAGTCATGCCTTTTGGCCTTACCAATGCACCTTCTACATTTCAAGGTTTGATGAATTCCATTTTCAAACCTTCCTTAGAAAATTTGTGTTAGTATTTTTTGATGATATACTAATCTACAACAAGTCTTGGAAGGATCATGTTGAACATGTTGACAGGGTGCTACAACTATTGGAGGAGAAACAATTATATGCAAAAATATCCAAATGTTTCTTTGGAGTACAAGAGGTGGAATATCTAGGTCATATTGTATCTCATGAAGGAGTTAAGGTAGACCCTAGCAAAATTAAAGCCATTAAGGAATGGAAAATCCCCACATCCATAAAGAATATGTGAGGATTTCTCCAGTTCATAGGGTATTATCACAAGTTTGTTAAGAATTATGGGAGAATAGCAAAACCTATAACAACATTGTTGAAGAAAGATGCATTTTCATGGACTCCAGAAGCAACAAAAGCCTTCGAACATCTTAAAGAGGCAATGTGCCAAGCACTGGTCTTAGTTACACTGGACTTCACAAAAACCTTTATTGTGGAATGTGATGCTTCAGGAAATGGAATTGGTATTGTTTTAATGCAAGATGAAAGACCCATTGCTTTTGAAAGTCATCCAATCAAGGGAAATTTTTACATAAAGCTATTATGAGAAGGAAATGTTGGCAATACTACATGAACTTAAGAAATGGTGACCCTACCTAATGGGAAGACACTTCAAGGTAAAAACGGATCATGATAGCCTTAAATACTTTTTAGAACAAAGATTATCCTCTGAAGAGCAACAAAAGTGGGTCACAAAGATGTTGGGTTATGACTTTGAAATCATCTACAAAAAAGGGAAGCAAAATGTGGTGGCAGATGCACTCTCAAGAAAGGATGAGGACGTGGAAGCATTGTTGTGCACCATTTCTATTATCCAACAAGATTGGATAAATGAAGTAAGGGAGGAATCGAAGAATGATGAAGTGTGGGCACTTATTCAAAAGTTACAACAAGATTCTAGTACATCTGATACATTTAGCTAGGAAAATGATTCATTATGGTACAAAGATCGATTATACCTCTATAAGAATTCTCAACTCAAACAAAATATTCTTATGGAATTGCACACTTCTCCCTTAGGAGGGCACTCAGGATTTTTAAAAACTTATCACAAGGTTAAAAAGGAATTTTTTTTGGATGGCCTTAAATTAGATATTCAAAAGTTTGTGGCAGAATGTTTGGTTTGCCAACAAAATAAAGTTGAAATAATTAAGACCCTAGGTCTATTACAACCTTTATCCTTTCCAAACCAACTTTGGGAGGAGGTTCCAATGGATTTTATCACAGGTTTACCCAAGTCTGAGGGAAAGAGTGTCATCATGGTGATAGTTGATAGACTTACCAAGTATGCACACTTTTCTGCATTATCACATCCATTTAAATCTGGTACAATTTATACTGCATTTATGGAAACAGTTCAAAAGCTACATGGAAACCAAAAGATTATTGTAAGTGACAAAGATGCCATTTTCAGTGGAAATTTTTGGAAAGAATTATTTTCTTGTCTCGGTACTCAGTTAGCTCATAGCTCATCTTATCATCCTCAATCTGATGGGCAAACTGAGATAGTAAACAAATGTTTGGAAGGATATCTTCGTTGCTTTGTATCTGATAAATAGACACAATGGGTCAAATGGTTACCTCCAGCTGAATGGTGGTATAACACTTCCTTCCATACATCAACAAAAATGACCCCATTTGTGGCACTTTATGGATATCATCCACCATCCATCACATCATATTTAAGAGAAAACTCTAAGGTTCAAGCAGTGGAACATCACATCGAGCATCAACAACAAGTCCTCCAACTCTTAAACGATAACCTCGTGTTGGCGCAGAATAGAATGAAACAACAGGCAAATCAACATTACAACAAAAGAAGTTTTGATGTAGGTGATTGGGTATTCCTATGGCTACAACCATATAAAAGAATGTCCCTCAAGCAAGCTAAGAAGGATAATAAATTATCACCAAAGTATTATGGTCCGTACAAGGTGTTGCAGAAGATTGGTACTATGGCATACAAAATGGAGCTTCCTGCAGCTTCTCAAGTGCACCTAGTTTTCAATGTTTCATGTTTAAAGAAGGTTATAGGCGAAAAGCTCCTAGTTCAAACAATATTGCAAGAACTTGACGAGGAAGGAAAAATTATATTGGAATCGGAAGCAGTCACAGAAACAAGAACTCAACATCTACGAAATCGATCAATTTCAGAGTATCTCATCAAGTGGAAGAACCTATCCACTGAAGATTCCACATGGGAGGATGAGATTTTTATACAGAAGCACCCAAAACTACTCAAATGTTCAGCACAACAATTTTGTGAAGGAGAGGAGCATGATAGGTCCCTAAAATACTATTGATTACTCCGTTACTATTGTAGTTGTATCCCTTATTACTATTGTTGTGCCCCTATTGTCCCCATATTGTTATTATTATGCCCCAAAGAATTCCTCTATTGTTATTTTTGTGCCTTTATATTATTATTGTTAGGTCGGTTGGGTTATATTGTGACTCCTTAGACACCTATATATAGAAAGGAGATTTTTTCATTTGAATCATATAAGAATCATTTATTTGTGTAATGTAAACGAGGTTGCCCCCTCGAAGAGGCTTAATTCTAAGGCGTTGATCTATATTTTTTATCTTTTTGTGAGCTAGTTTCATAATAGAGCCTCCCTAATTTTACAGAAGTCGTTGGGGACTTTAGTTATATAAGTAGAGAGGCCTAGAGCCTCATTAGGATTTGAATTTTGGTTGTGAAACTCTAAGTTATTTTCAAGCTTCAGACTTGTGAAAGCTTTATTGATGTAATTTTATGTTTTGGTAATAAGAATGAGTTTTGTTTTCAGCTAGCACTCAGTTAACTCAGAGGGCTAAAGCTCTTGGGCTAGGGCCCAACCTAGCATCCAAGGATCCTCTTTGTTGTATCTATATGTTTAGATTAGTCTAATAACTTTATTATTAATTTTCCTTTAGATGTATTTTCATTGTAAGTAGTGTAGATTGGATTGGTTGTTTATTAGTTTTCTTCCATTTGTGCCTTACTTCAGTAGTAGGCTAGTAGGGATAAAAGGAGTACCACAAGGGTATCAGTAGGTGTCTTGGCCTCATTTCCTCCCTTTGAGATCATGATTTGAGGAAGGGACCCCGATGCAACCCCAAAAACATAGATTTCTATTTCTTGCATGAGATTTAGAGTTTACTGTATTTAAGTTATCATTTGATCAGTTTTGCAAAGTAGGATTCCATTTCCATATATTCTATCTTAATTCTTGCAGTCAATATCATCCATGCTTTCACTCCTTTCAGCAACTTTCCTCATGCATAATGTAGGTAGTCAGTTGATTAATTCTACTTTTCTAGCTTAAGAGAATCATTCGTGTTCACATAGATTTTTGGAAATTATACATGTTTTATGTAGATCAAGTGATTCAAGAGTAGACAAAGACTTCATAGCCAACAACCACCTTCCACTTCATGCACCATGGTCATTCCTTGTTTTCACCATTGCCTTCACTAGTTTTCATCATTTTACATAGAAATTATTCCAAGCACATTGAGTGAATCCAACCATCTTCTATCCTTGTTGTTGACTTCTAAGTGATCCTAGACATTTCCTCATTTCATTCCACCAATTTACCACCTTCCATAAGCTTTCCATCACATCCAACATGTATAATTTTTCTCTTGGTTGTATTCTGTAGGTCTCTAGTACATCCCGTAGGTTTTCTTGAAATTTCCTATTTTAAGGCCGAATTGAGGGAAAACCTCTAATAAGTCACTGAAGGTTTCCCAAGGGTCTTCCACACCTCCTAAGCATCTCCTAACCCTTCCAACCATCCTCCAACATCCTTAATTCACCTGCCACATCACCAAAAGAAATTAGTTTGCATACTTGATTTTGCATGAAAAGACAAAAAGACAAAAACAGAGTTATTTCAATCCCTTTACTTGCACATTAGTGATGTTTGATGATTTTTACTTCCATGCTTAGCTAATAGCATTTGGTTCATGTTAATTTAGCATTATTGCAAATCATAGTTTCTTCGTAGTTAATTAGGAAATGGTGTGATTTAGCATTGAAATTCGGTCATTTTCATTATTGCAGTAGAGTAGCTCCCCCTTAGAATAGATTTCCCCTTCTTCCATCAAGAAACCAAGCTTATTCTGACTCCATAGAAGTATGACTTGAAAACCCCAGTGATCTCTTGCCAGGTGAACCGTGACAAAAGGAAGAACCATCACTTTTACTTTTGTATATAGCAATGTCACCTCCAAGTTTGTAGGAACCCCAGGTTGATAAAGTAAAGCTAGTAGCCTAGGAGTTGCAGCATTCTTACTGTAATACTGGAGCTCATCAATTGGTAAGAAACCATCTCTTTCACATCTAAGGGTATTTGGATGTGATGCATATGTACATGTTCCAAAGGAGAAAATAACAAAGTTGGATAGTGAATCTGAAAAGTGCATCTTTATTGGGTATAAGGATGGTTTAAAGGGTTATAAATGTTGGAACCCAATAACAAGGAAGGTTGTGTACAACCAATATGTGGTGTTAAGAGAGGTGAAAGATGTTATTAAACATGAAGCCAAACCAAAGGAACATCAGAAGATAGAGTTTGAGCTAAAGGAGGAAGAATCAGACTCTGCAACATAAGAGGAATCAGAAGATGAAGAGCCACAAACACCAGTTGTGAGAAGATCAGCTCGAGAAAGAAGGCAGCCAGAAAAGTATAGTCCATCTTCTTTCTGTTCAAATTTTTCTTATCTATTACTGATGATGATCCCAAAACTGTGAAGGAAGCAGTAGATTCAGAGGATAGCAAACTCTCGAAAGAGGCCATGGTTGATGAAATTGAATCTTTGCACAAAAATGAGGCTTGTGATCTCTTGGAGTTGTCGGCTGGAAGGAAACCCATTGGCAGCAAATGGGTGTTCAACAATAAGACAAATGCAAAAGGAAATATGGAGAAATACAAAGCTTGGTTGGTAGAAAAAGGTTATTTCCATGTGTAGGGAATTGATTTTGGTGATATTTGTTCTCCTGTTACCAAGGTAGCTTATATTAAATTACCTTTATCTGTTGCTATGCCCTTTCATTTTGAGATAGAATAGATGGATGTGAAGACAATATTTCTTCACATGGATCTAGAAGAGGAGATCTCCACGAAGCAAACTGAAGCCTTTGTAGTGAAGGGCAAGAAAGAACTGGTATGCAAGTTAAAAAAGTCTTTGTATGGGTTAAAATAGCCACTAACGATGTGGTATCAGAAATTTGATACATTTATACAGGTACTTGGCTTCACTAGAAGAAAAGCATATGATTGTATGTATTTTAAATTAATTGGTGACATGTTATTTATCTGGTCTTGTATGTGGATGATATGTTGTTGGTTGGAAATGACAAAGAAATTATCCACGATTTGAAGACCCAGTTGTCCTCCAAATTCGAATGAAATATCTTGTTGCTACAAACTATATTTTGGGCATGGAAATTAAAAGAGATCTGGCAAAGAAGAAGCTTCGGTTTAACCAAAGGAAGTATGTTTAGACAATACAACAGAGGTTTAATATGTAGGATAGTAAACTGGTGAAGGTTCCTATTCCTGTGGGTGTAAAGTTATTTGTTGAATAGTGTTCCAAGGCACAAGAAGAGCAAGAGGACATGTCCTTTGTTCCGTATGCAAGTGTAGTCTGTAGCCTAACATATGCAATGGTCTATACTAGACTCAACATTACACATGCGGTGGGAGTATTGAGCAGGTTTATGTCAAAACCATGGAAGGAGAATTGGAGAGCAGTGAAGTGGGTTTTCAGGTATTTGTGTGTCACTAATAATTATGGTTTGTGCTACCAAGGAAGACCAGGATTGGATAGTGTTTTAGATTTTCGTGGCTTTGTTGATGCAGACTAGGCTGGAGATTTGCATAAGAGAATATCTACAAGTAGGTATGTGTTTAACCTATTTGGAGGTGCAGTCAGTTGGATGAGTAAGAAAGATCTGTAGCAGCACTATCAACTATAGAGGAAAAATACATGGCAGCCACTCATGTAAGCAAGGAAGCAGTTTGGTTGTAGAGATTGTGTTCAATATGGGGTTAGTATAGGGAGCTATAAGGATAGACCGTGAAAACCACAGTGCAATTTTCTTGGCAAAGAACCCTGCTTACCATTCAAAGACAAAGCAAATTGATGCTCAGTATGACTTTGTGAGGGATATGATAGAAGACAAAATTGTGGTGCTGGTAAATGTAGACACTTTGAAGAAAATTTCACATGCATTGACAAAATATGTGAGCTCCGATAAGTTCTCTTGGTGTAGTTAAAAAATGGGCATTACAGGGCTCGAAAAATGACTAATCTCTTGTGTGGCCCCATGTGGAAAGAAAACAACAAGTGGGAGAATGTTGGGTTATGTTATATTCTTTCCGCAACTAGCCCACCTAGTTAGTGGGGTGGTAGAGGGGGGCCGAAGCCCCCCTTTCGTTGCACCAATTGCAAAGCGCGGCGGTCAATGGGCGTCTCACGTGGGCGGTTAGCCCCCCTCTACTGAGTCTAGGGAAATGGCATGGGGAAATTTTTTTGGACCCATGTTTCCAAATTTCTATGTCTGTGCAATGACAGGCGTCGGCACTTGAGTGACCGCCTCGACGAGTGAATGAATCTTGTTCCAAAAAATTCTAAAACTAGGGGAATAATTTTATCCTCCTTCGAGAGCCGACGAGTCCGATACTTCCTTGCCCCTCTTGGTATCATTGTAGGAATGGAAGAATGAATATTATCTTCTCTCATGTATTTATAGACTGTACTCCCTAAGTCATGCCCCTCAACTTTTACATTTTTTGTTTGGGTCGAGTCTCCTTGTGGTTTCTGAAGAACCGTGTCAAGTGTAGGTTATTTTTCTTTTACCGATGCTAGGGTTTCTTCCATTAGTGGTGTTGGTTCTAGTGTGATAGTGCTACTTACATTTTCTACTTCGGACCCCATGTTTTCTTGGATGAGTGGTGTTGGTTCTTGTGTAACAATGCCACTTATACTCGCTTCTTCAGACCTCAAATTTTCTTGGACGAGTGGTGTTGGTTCTTGTGAAATAGAACCACCTGCACTCTCTTCTTCAGGCCTCACGTTAATTTTTTCCAATGATCATGGTGGTAGTTCTCCAAAAATATTATCAACTATGTTGAAGCAACATCAACCATGTCCTCAATTTCCATCCTTTCCACTTATCCTGAGCCAAGAAGCAATGCTGGTTCTCGTGGGGAAGAATCAGATGTATCATCTTCCTTCTTAACTGAGTCAATGGGCGATGTTGGTTCTTGTGGGACAACATCGGCCGTGAAATCTTCCATCTTCACTCATCCAACAGGCAATGCTAGTTCTTGTGGAGTAGCATGAGTTGTGGTGTCTTCCATTTCGACCGAGTCAAAAGGCAATGCTGGTTCTTATCGAGTAGCATCAGTTTTGGCATCCTCGATTTCAGTCGAGCCCTCGCCATCCTCTGCCTCTGTAGGTATAATTCCCTCGAGTTCTACTTCAAACAATTCAACAAACTGTGGCTAAGCAACAATATTTCGAGCCAACGCTTGAATTACCAGTAGCTGGACCAACCCGTGATTCATGAGGACTGCTAATACTTGTTGAGAGCTATGCATAGATTGCGCCATAAGTTGAAGACTTTTATAGAGGAAGAAATGCATATTAAATTAATGAATTTGTGCATGCCGGAACCGAAGGGACTCTAACAGTTTAAAATGATACATGAACATCATTGTAAAATGTCCTTGGTAGGAAATGTATCTTAACATGTAGTATGCAACTTCACACCCTCTTCCTTTTTGAATTTATGTTTCTCCAGCTTGTAAAAATATTTCTGGGAACTACGTGAAGGGAGCCTTCTGCGAAAACCATTTCTTCCCTTCCTGCAGTAGTCCACTGATGGCTGAGATGGCTTCCTCTATGATAGGGATATTGAGACCCCGAACTCTGGAATGATCTTTTTCCAAGTTCAACACAAATTCAGTTGTAACAATCTCGTCACAATCTATCAAAAATATATGTCCCAGCCTACATTTACAAACACCTGCCATACATCTGTGTTACTGTGGACCATAATTGTGCTCTTTGATTCACGTCTCAGTGGAAACACTTGAGAGTAGCAGATTTCTCATTAGGATGGAGTATCGGTAAGTAATATTTGCAGACAGGCATAAGAAATGGTGATAGCGGGGTGTACGAATGGTGATTTTTTGAAAGATGTGAAAAATCCATGGCAGGTTATGAAAATAATGGGGGGGCATCATGGTAATTATTCCGCACACTCCAAAAGGACCGGTTCGTTAAATCTAGTATCTATTGAAAAATGTGCAGAGTAAAGAATCATAGAGTGGACATTGGAAAGATTTTTTTATGATGATGTCAATGAATGATTGTTGAACTTGATTATACCATCGTTTTTAAATACAGTTGTACCTCCTCCCCAAGCATTTACTTGGTGGAGAAACAACATAAAGGAGTAACCACATTGGTGGTGCAATGACATCTAAGGAGTTACAACATCAGGTACTTAGAAAATTTTCGCCAAAGAGTAGTAGCACTGGAGGAGTAACAACATTGGAGAAGTAACAACACCGAAGGAGTAACAACACCATGTACTTAGGAAATTTTCTTGCCTCCATAAGATTTAACACCAGTGGTAGTACCTTAAAAAAAATTATTGAGTGGTAAGAATATATATATATGTATATGTATATGTATATGTATATGTATATGTATACGTATACGTATATGTATATGTATATGTATATGTATATGTATGCATGTATATATACGTTTTATTTATTTATTTATTTATTTTATTTTAAACCAGAGGATGCAGAGGAGTTATTCTTTGCACTAACAACCTTCAAACCAGATTTATCATAGAGATCTTTGATGAAGGCATCTTTAGAGGCCGGGTGGTGATACAGTATGAGACGATGTCCATTTACAATAAAATAAGCATGTGTATCATCAATCGTGACAATTCTGACAATTCCATTATCAAATACCTCATCAATATCATAAGGCCCCATCCAACGAGAGCAGAGCTTCCCCTTAAAGTCTTTAAAATGAGAATAATATAGTAATGCCCAATTCCCTTTATGAAAGACCTTATTCTTAATAAATTTATCATGCCATTTTGTTATTTGCTATTGAATCGCATTAGTTCTATGGACAACCATTAAACGAATTTCATCTAGTTCATTTAGTTGTTCCAGTCAGTGTTTCTGAGATTCCGAAAGGTCCAATCCTACTTCGAGAGTTGTTCTATCATAGATATTATAGCTTCCTTTTCAATGATGAATATTCACTAACTTTAAAATAGATATTATCAATGTGTAACTAGATGACTCATCAATACCACATCCCAAAAACCATATCTCATTTTACAATTAAAATATTTTATTTGAATTCAGTTTTATAGTAATAAAATCTAATATATAATCATTACTTATAAGTTAAGATCTATTTTACCTTATAAATTAAAATAATGGTTTTGTAACTATCTTTAAATTAAATTAAAAAGAATAAAAATAAAAATAAAACTTACAATAGACTTACAATATAACAATATGTCACTTTACCATAGATATTATTAGGGTGTAAATAGGCTTTGTTACAGGACCATCAATATCGGACGACCATAGATACCATGACTCATCAATACCACATCCCAAAAACCATATCTTATTTTACAATTAAAATATTTTATAAATATTTTATTTAAAGTCAATATTATAATCATAACTTTCTAGACAACTCTTCCTCGTTAGACTATGGGTATA
The DNA here is from genome assembly GCA_031772625.1 of Pinus tabuliformis. Lineage (NCBI taxonomy): Eukaryota > Viridiplantae > Streptophyta > Pinopsida > Pinales > Pinaceae > Pinus > Pinus tabuliformis. Next base: position 1,676,801,938 of record CM062818.1, read on the forward strand.
ATCATTAGTTACAAGTTAAGATCCATTTTACCTTATAAATTAAAATAATGGTGTAATGACCTCGGTAACTTGTAATTCTAGATAGTTACTGTGGTGAAAACAATATGAGTGGTAACTTGTTATTATTAAAAGACATTGTTAATTTTGAAAGTGAATATAATAGACTATTTTGCACATGTGTATTGATGAAATGCTGGCAGCCTCCAAAAGGAGGATTTTCTATTAAAAGAAAATAAATCAGTTATGAAACTCAAAAAACAACTGCCTCTCACCCAAGGAAAAGTCCTGGGAGGAAAACCTCTGGGCTGTTGATGAACAGGCAGAGGAAAGATTCCAGAGAGAGAGAGCAGAGTGGAAAAGTGGGTTAAGTCTGGTTGTGATCAGATAACCCAGCACAATAGTGCATGAGTCTTGTTGAGGGCTGCAGGCCTGCAAGACGGCTCGGGGGGAGAATCCAGTGCAAGTGGATCTCAAGGTTGGGAGGTTAAGAGCAAAATCGTTGCAGGTGAACTCTTGGAATAGGAGCGACAGTAGCAGACTACCAGGTATGTATCCTTAATTAGTTTAAATTGAGGCTCAGGTAATGATAGCATACAGTTATATATATACACATGCAGTGGTCTGCGTTCTTTTATTTAACTAAGGGAATATAGTTATATATACCTACGCAGTGGTCTGACTTTTTCTATTAAATTAAGGGGTTATAGATATTTATGAATGCAGATGCCTGTACTTGCCTTAAAGAGTTAATGAAATGCAGTTGTATATACAGTTGACTGTGCTTTCCTTTAATGAGTGAATGAAACTACAGTTTTATATATATATATCTGGCTGTGAAACTTTTATAGTAATGAAAGATACAGAGATATATGAAGTCATTCATTAGACAGGAAACGGAGGATAACCGTAACTGTTATCAAGAAGTAAACACGAAACCTCGTCTGCAGGGTAGAACTCAGTGATTAAATTCACTATATACAGACTCAGGTACTTAGTAAGGAAATGACAAAACAAGAGTAAATCTGAAGTGATTATTAAACCGTAGAATACAACAAGAAGTAAGATATGCAGCAGTGCGTACACAGAACCATAGGTTACGGAACACATCCGATTAAAATAACCCTTTTCAACAAGTTCAAATCTTATTAACGATACAGTCATGATATTGTGCTCAGAGCCGAGACATTATCGAGTAAAACGAAAGATTTATAAAGGAAATTTTATTGAAGAGCCGAGACATTAATGAGTAAAGCGAAAGATTTATAAAGAAAACTTTATTGAAGAGCCGAGGGTTTAAGATAAACAGTGATGCCGTGTAAGCTGGAGTAAAAGAGATCATATCTAGCAGTGATGGATTTGTTCATAGACAAACCCCACTCTATCATTAAACCGTAAAGTACATTATAAGGCCGTGCGAATGTAAAGAACATCTCATAGCCGTGTGAATATAAAGAGCATCGTATGGCTGTGCGAATGGAGCGTTAACGTTACTCGCAAGCCAATAACCAGAGACAACACTATTTAGAACTGAACAAGACATATTACCATTTAACAAACTCAGATAATGCTAACATGCAAAACCCATATCCGTGTTTGCGAGGAGGGTTGACTTGCCTTCATTATTTCGAAAGCAAGCCATAAACCCTGTGACCGCAACAGCATAAACATAAACTGTGTGATATCTGCGAATATTGAAACAATTTAACTATAGATCCATAAAGACAGAAGAAACCACGCAATATAAAGGAGTCGACAAACATGTCAAAACAGATCAAAATGTATTCATTACTGTAGTAAGCCCCGTAGGGTGAAATCCATGAGATTAACAATGTTAACTGTAGCAACAGTCAGAGCGGGGTGTTACTGATAGGTAAACCCCGTAGCATATTAGCTGCATGCAAAAAGAGAACAGAACATTGCACTGTAATATCCATAACAGAACTTATTACATAGCCGACGGTGTAATATCATAACCAAACATTAAAACCCTCAAATGGCCTGTAGCCGTAACAAGAAATTATCTAACCCTCAGGGTTTCATGGAGTACAGATTCGGTATGAGAATGCCGCCTGTAAACCACACCAGGGATTGAATAAGGGGCAACCAGACCTGAGACACATGAATAACCATACATGAGTCTCGTTCTGGCCATTGAAGACCGCCATTCTTTCATAACAGTTAACTCTACGCATACAGCATCGATGACTTACCTGGATGGAACGCAAATCTACAAACCCTCCTTCGGATAGCAGGAATCGTTGAGTCCAAACCCTCCTGCACAGAACCGCCATCGTTATCAACTGTATCAGTGGTAAAACGAGCAAACCAAGAACTGATAATAAGCTGTCAAGAGCAAGACTGTAAACCCTTTAAAACTTGCCATGGACGATGTGGTTTCATACCTGTGCGAATGGCAGAACTGGTGTGGTGGAGGAAGATGTCGGATGAGCTGCGGATGCATTGGACGCAAATGAACCGAGACCGAAGAACCCGGTGGTTCATATAATGTCAACCAAACCCTCAAACCAATCTGCGCCATCCGATCTGAAGGAGTGATCACCATCGTTCGTTTGAGCGGGAGTGTGGGCACACAAACCCCAATGCAAACCCTCCGCTTATTCACATGGTTTCACATGGCTCGTAGCCACCTGGCCACGGAACGGGTGAGTTGGATTAACACCCGCTCACCATGTGGCCCGTGATTAATAAACCAGTACTCAACTCAATTAAAGACTGTGCATAATGTTAAGTGGGTTGGTGAAATGTGGTTTAACGCATGACAATTAAAGTGCGAGGGATAAACCATAATCCATATATTGCAAGGTTGAAACATAATACCCGTGCATATATTATAACAATATACCATGATGACCTGTAAGGGGTTGGTAACAATTAAAAAAAATTTGTTGTTGGTATAAGTTAGATTCGGATCGTGACAAATGGTTGAGTAGCTATATTTAAATTTAATTAATAAGAATATAAAAACTTTAATACCTACAATAGACTTACAATATAACAATATTTTCAATCATGAATATTCACACTCACTTTATCATATTAACATGTAAATAGGCTTTGTTATAGGACCACCAATACCATGACTCATCAATACCACATCCCAAAAACCATATCTCATTTTACAATTAAAATATTTTTAAAATATTTTTTTTGAATTCAATTTTATAGTGATAAATCTAAAAGGAAAAATAAAAATTATAATTATTTTTTAGATATATTTAAACTATTTATCACATTAAAATATATATTACATCCCAAAAATCAATGCTCATTTCACAATCAAAATATTTTATAGATATTTTATTTGAATTCAATTTTAAAAAGCAAAAGGTAAAAGAAAAAAAAATATTATAACTATTTTTAGATATATGTAAACCCTTTATCACATTAAATTATACAAGATCTAAATAGTATCTATAAATTACCATTAATTTTACTATAGAAATTAAAATAATAATTTTGTAATCATATTTAAATTTCATTAATAGTCACATAAAAACTTAATACTTACAATGTCCATTTTAACTTTGAATCCACCATGTGTTGAAAGCGATAAGATATTTGAAATGCAAAATATCTTAGGATACAAATACCATGAGTAATACCATGAATTCTCATAAACTTGGAGCAAGTAACCAAGTTTACCTTAACTACCCAACAAAAATTAATTAAAAAAACAATAACATAGAACTTTTATATTTTTATTTTTATTTCAAATTTCCATTAACTACACGAGAAAAATGATATAAAAAATAACATAGAAATTATATTTTAATATAGGATTATTTTTATTTTATTTTATTTTGAAGAGGGTGGGCAACAAGATTTTTAACTATGGATGTTCACTCACCTGCACTTTACCATAGATATTATTAACTTGTAAATAGACTTTGTTACAATACCATAACATGGGCCAATACCATGACTAGTCAATATCACATTCCCCAAAACCATTTATCACTTCACAATCAAATTATTATATATATATATATATATATATATATATATATATATATATATATAATGTAATTTTATTAGTTTTTTTTTGTGGAGAGAGCATAAAATGGAAGAGATGTTGTAATTTCCTATTATATTATGTTATCTAAACATTTTGACTTGGTCAAAGTATATATACATTAATTAAGACGTGTTCTAAGGTTATCTAATAAACTTCTATAAGCATCAAGACACTTCACGTATGGTACATTACATATTTCCAAGATTTAAAAATATTACAAAAATTAATTTAACTTTATTTTACATTATTATTATTATAATATAAAAAAATTGACATATGATTTAAAAATAAAAATCTAACAAATTTTTTTACCATATTATCAGTGTTATCCAATTTTAAGGTCAAAATACTGCAAGTTTCAATACCATATACTAAAAAAAATTATAACTCATCTTTGTATTACATGCTTAATTAATTAATTTAATTAGAATGACAAAAATCACCTTAACAGGTTAAATATATATATATATATTTGTAAATATTAAATTCTGTCCATTTACCATAGGTAGTTGGTGAGGTTAATGCCTCAATATTATTATTATTATCCATTTTTAAGATCACAGTCAAGCACGTGTATGAGACCCCTTGTTTATAGGACAAGGAGAGTGATTTGAATACTAAATCTATAACCACGTGTATGAGACCCCTTATTTGTAGGACAAAGGACCCATCTTAACTGTGTGATTTGAATACTAAATCTATAAAACTATAAATGTATGACCCTGAAAAAACACATTGTTATATAAAGTCTTGGATCTCTGAAGCTTTGAAACACATTGTTTTATAGAGTCTTGGATCTCTGAAGCTTTGAGTAAAGGCCATTGGGAAACAGGGGCATTTGAGGTGGTCTAATGGAGCTTATTCCAGATGATATCGTTCGTGAGTGCTTGTTGAGAGTACCTTACAAATCACACTATACGTTGAAAGGTGTCTGCAGAAGTTGGGAGGCTACAGTGAGTAGCCCTAAATTCTATGAAGATAGAAAAATATCACGAGTAAGTGAGTACCTGCTCTGCTTGATTCGAAAATACCGGATCGCTCGTCATGATCACCGTTATGCATGCGTAGTAATGGTATATGACCCTGTGAAGCGCACCTGGGAAAACCTACCTCCCATTGACGATGCCCGCTTCGCTGGCATACCACAACGGTGTAAGTGCGTGGCTGTGAATAGAAAGTTGGTCCTCATAGGTGGATACAATGGAAGTAGCCACGACACGAGTCTGATGAAGAGTGTGTACATTTATGACTTTGAGTCCGCCAGTTGGAGCCGCGGATCTGACATGCCCACACCTCGATCATTCTTTGCCTGCTCTGTCTCTTCTTCCACAGGACTTGTCTACGTGGCTGGCGGGATCAATGAAACGAAAACTCCTCTGGCCGCTGCTGAAGTTTATGACGTGGAGAAAAACACATGGGAAATTCTGCCTCATATGAACCAACCACACGGCCATGCATGCCACGGCGTTTTCATGGAAGGTAAATTTATGGTGATAAGCGGAACCCAATTGAACAGAAGTGCAGAAGTTTACGATCCGAGAGCGAGAAGTTGGAGAATGCGGGAAGATATGTGGAGATTCGGCGGATATAACTGGAAAAGTATTGCGGTTACTTCCTCGTCTGGCGAGTTGTACGCGTTCAGTGGACAAGAGGTGCTCAAGTATGGTGGTGAGAAAAATGTTTGGTCTGTTGTGGCCTCTCTCCCACGATTTCCTCTCTGTTATTTTAGTGCTACACAATGGGGCAACTGGATTTTCGTAAGTGGATGTGACAAATCCTACAAAGACGTGGCGTACCTGTTTAACCCCTCAACTGGGCAGTGGGTTGATGTTAGGCTTAGTGGCGGTCCAGGAAGCACTTCCGGTATCTTCGTGTCTGCAGCAACTGTCCAGATTTAATGCCATGGTTCGTTTCGTGGAGTAATTTGGTGGGTAATTTAGTTTCGTGGATTAATTTTTCGGATAATTTCGGGATGCAGTGGGTTTGCAGTTACGTGTTTGGGGTAGTGATCTGGTGGGTAATTTAGTTTTGTGGAGTAATTTTATGGGTAATTTAGGGATGTACTGAGTTTGGAGTTTCGTAATTGGACCAGTATTTAGCAAAGCCACGCATTGTTTCCTGGATTAATTTATTGGTTAATTTAGTTGCGTGCAGTAATCTGATGCAGCATGCACAACATTTTGTAATTGGACTAGTATTCCTATTACAATGAAGTTATTTTTCAAATGTTCTGTTTATGTAATTAGTTATTAATTTAGGGATATTTAATATAATGAAGTTATTTTTGAAATGTTTTGTTTATTTAATTAATTAATTATTAATAAATGAAAACATTTTTATATTAAATGAAAATGAAAATGTAAAAGGTTTTATTAAATGAAATTAGAATCTTAGATGAGTTATAGTTATTAGAGTTAAATTAAAACTAAAATTATATCATTTTTCTTTTCTTTTTTCATCTGAGAGCAATTAATAAGGTATTAGATTCTTATATTTCACATCTAATTTTTAATGCAACACATGGTTTATAAGATAAATAAGAAAAAGCTAATTTTAGATTATATAAAATTTACTATTTTAGATTTATTTTGGACCAGGGATTTATTTCACAACTCTGGATTTATCTAATTCAGGATCTATCCTCAAGGTGCAAACCTATTCTCAAATTGTACACTCTAAAAATAAAGAAGTTTGCAGGTTCTAAATATATGATAAGTCCTAGTAAAATAGATAAGCTAGTTGATATAATATAAATATGATTCTCATAAAAATTTTCCCATTCATTTTTTCAAGTATAAAAAGAACATAATCAAATATTTTCATTTGTATTTTATTATTTTTTATTTTAAAAAATGAATGACAAATTATTATTTTTACATTTGTTTTTATTTTTTACCTAAAATATTCCTATTTTAATATTACAAAATATTAGTTTCTTTTATTTTTTTAAATAAAAATTTATCAATATATTGATATTTTTAGTTTGAAGTATTTTAAACTTTTAGTTATTTTTTTACTAAAGTATTCATATGAATTAAAAATACATGTTTCAACCAAGTTGATCATCAACAAAATGATACATTAATTTTAAGTAGAAAATTTTATGTTTTGACTATTTTTAGTTTTTAGTTAATTTTTTTTTAACTAATGTATTCATATATTTAATAGAATGAATTAGAAGAATATCTACATGAGCCTAGAGCTATCAAATACCTTGCTATCAAATACCTAGAGGTGAAAACAATTCATGAGGTTTTACATTCCAAAAAAAAGAGTCTGCCCTAGAGATTTGATTCCTCCCGAAAGATTCATAATTAAATGGATCTATGTAATATCCCTATCGTAATCAACCCTGCTTAAAAGTAATTTTAAATTACGAAAAAGTTACATAAACTAATCTTGATAAGTGACTGAGGTAAATCAAGAAAGGAAAGAAAGTGGATGGAGGCAACGGTTGGAACTTGCACTCAGACTCATTAGTCTTTCGGATGCCTGCCTTTCTGGCTTATATAATTAAGTGTTTCTATATAGGTTTGCAGGGACTGGCATGCAAATTTTTAGACCATGGAGGATGCTATTGTTTATTGAATATCTCATGAGATTATCATGATTTATGAGAGTCATAAGGACGAGTATGCTTGCTTTTAAATCCAAAGGCAGCTCGATTCCGAAGTATACTCTGAATTAGCTTGCGCGTTTCTTGACTGGACAGCTGGATCCAGGGGCTCTTCAGCTCACAGAAATGTATTCGAGCTTTTTGTTGTTGTTCTTACCAGGGAAAGTAGAATGGAGTTGCAACTATAATTGCAGCGATGGTTGTTTTTAATTATGTAAGTATTCTTTGGCATCGCTGTCCCAATTAGTGGAGGTCCGGAGGAGGATTTATTTGGTAGACTGCCTGGTCAACCAAAAGTAAATCTTAAACAATACGTTGGATTCATCACAGTATTTATTTGGTAGACAGCCTGGTCAGCCAATAGTAAATCTTAAACAATACGCTGGATTCATCAGGGTCGATGAGCACGCTGGCCGTGCATTGTTTTATTATTTTGATGGAAGCATGCAGTGGAAGCATGGAGTGAGTCACAAAAGAGATAAGTATCTATGCTAAATCTTGGAAAATATAGGAGTTTGTGTTAGTATTTGAAATGAATATATGTTTATTTTGGACATAGAAATAGTTATTTTGGGTAAGGATAACCCATATTCAAACAATAGTTATTGCATTTATGGAAAATAGAATGCATATAAAAGAAATAGTAGTTAAGTTGGGTTTTATTGAAAATGGATACAGGGTTTATTGCAATGGGATGCTAGCAAATTTTGAAGTTCTTGTGAAATAGTTATGCATTGTATGCATAATAGAAATAGATAATGATGTCCTTCTAGGCACATAGATAATCATTCTAACTTTCTTGAAGAAAACGTATGTTTTATATACACATAAATATAGTTTTTTTTTAGAAAAAGTGTGCATACTTCATGCATGAAAATGATGGCTTTTATGAGAGATCTCTTGAAAACAAAAATAGATATTATTTCTTTAAAAGACACATATGAATACTGTTCCATACTTGTTTCATGAAAACATTATGTGCAATGAAGTAAAAGTAATTTGTTAGTAAAAACACATGTTGCATGCACATAAGGGTAGCTATTGTGACATTGGAAATATGATTTTGGGTGTACTTAGAGAAAGTATTATGTTGACTTTCTTGGAAATAATAATCGATGTTAACTCTTTTGAAAATATTAATCTCTTTAAAAGATTGTCTTGCTAGATGAGGTGGGTCGATTTCTTGATTCCGGTGCATAAAAGGGTAAGTTAACCTTGTTATTGTTTCTTGATTTTTATGCATAAAGATGGGTATCTATAATATTTTCTTGAAAGGGAAAGCATGAGAAACTTACTTATAGGAAGATCGAGAAATGGGGTTATAATGACCTCCTTTTAGAAAGAAGTATGTAACTGTTTACATGAAATGATGGTAGAATTCTAGAGAAGGGAATATGTGTTGCATACATTAAAGAAGGGCTATTATGATAAGCTATTGGATGCACAAAATATAGTCAATGTGTTATAGAGATATATTCTTTGTATGGATAGAAGAACTATTGAGTCATATTTCTTTAGGAAAATGATATGTGATTAATTTTATGCTAACATAACAATTATCTTAGTTTCTTGTTGAATGAGATGTGTATGCACACGAGATTGGTGTTAGATTCCATTAGAAAGGATTTACATTCGGATGCGAGAGAAGACAACAAGTTGTGTGACATTGCTTTATATATTTGCATGCATGAAAAATAGCTAAAGGACTAGATCTGTTGATAAAGTTTATGTAAATTTTCATGTAGGAAGATTATAACTGATGTTGTAGCTGTTCCCTTCAAAGGTATGCATTAGTGTTTTGTCCTCTAAGAATATGTTCTTATGTGAAGGGAAACATTAGTTAATATGATTATATATAAATGTAATCATGATATCAATGTTGGTAATGATAACATGGGTAGGAAAAGTTGGATTACTTGCACAAGGTAGAGATTATATTTAACGTTGTGGCAGGAAAAGGATTAATGGTCCATGTTGTACAAGTTCGCTATACTGAACTAGTCTATAATCAGGTCACTGTGCGAGATTTGGCATAACTCTTCCTTGGAGAATCCAATTTGGATCATACTTGTGGCATTGAAAAGAGGACATATAGGGCTAGTGCAGATCAAAATTTCAGAATTGGATGATCCAAAATTACAGAGATACATCAGAGGAAATATCGAGCTCCTACAAAGTGAAAAAGGGTGTGCAAATTTTTTAAATTTTTTTCTTAAGGTTGGTTTGAAAATTTATTTTAAAAAATTCAAAGGGCATAGTGGAGCATTATTATTGGTAACTGATACCCCGAGGAAAGAAAATGCAAACAATTTGTAAGCAACTTGAAAGTGCTAGCATGACTCATGAAGAAGAGGAAGAAATGCTACATGATATTGTTACAGGGAAAAGTGTTTACACAGAACTGCTTATCCCACTAAGGTGTGGTAGCTACCTTAGAAACAAACAAAGTAAAGCTATTTTCATTTTTTCTTTTATGAAATATAGATGAGAGAAGAACAAAGAAGACCAACCTCTCTCTTGTGCTAATCTCCTAGTTCGATTCCTCTCTCTCTTGATAGTCTTTCGCTACTTGTTCCCTTGCATGCCGAGCTTCATAGAGTACCTGTAAGATCACAGTAGCATAACACTATACAAGAACATGGATCTATAATCATAAACAATCTAGGATCAGATGTAAATTGACTATAAAAATGCATAAAACATAAATGACACAAGAGTATGGAGGAAAACTTGAATAGCTTTTATTGATAAACAAGAAAGAGCCAAGGGAGTTACAACCAGTTGTTCTGACCCAGCATCATCCTCTCAGCAAGTAAGCCCCTCTTCACCTCATACAAAGCTTAGATCACCCAACACTCTGATGTTATCTCAAGAAACCAATAGTAATTCCTTACAATATGCAAAATTCCAGCCCCTGGATCTCTGAGATGAGGGATCCATATATAGATATATGTAAGGGAGATGAGTCAGCTTGTGATTTGATTAGTGTCTTCCCTCTGATAGTTCTTGCTTCCACTTGGAGATTGATGATCTCTTACTCATCCTTGGTCGAATTCAGTGGGGCAATTGTCATAGGAGAAGTTTCTGGAAGATTCCATGCCTCTCCACCTCGCGGAATGACACTGCAATTTGTGACTTTTCACCCATCGCATCCCATAGAAGGGCTTTTTGAAATTCAACGCATCCACACAGTGTATTTAGGTGAGATGCAACGCACTTTGCCTATGGAGCAGCTGAAATGGTCCTGTTTTGACCAGTTTTGAGCAGTTTTTCATGGAGAACTTCTGGGAGAAGCTGTAATCAGTTGACCTTGTTCCTTTAGGGGTTAGAACAACACTTTTAGGGACTTAGGAGCCCTTGGTTTATGGACATTTCATGCTTCGGGTTGTAGTGCCCAAAAATGTCTATAACAGTTGCCCCCTAAAGCATGAGGTCGTTAATCTTTTGATGTCGGGTGAAATGCTTTATTATGAGGATCTGAAGTTCTTTCAAGTTGGGAGGAGACCTATAATAAGATACAATACAATACATTATCTTCATAATATTTTCATAATCTAGCTGAGGCGGGCATTCCCATGCTCAGCTTTATAAATTCATTTTCATGTACATAGGATAGACAATCGTCTGAGTGTAGACTGATGATTCTAGTAGAGTCATCATCCCTTTGATTGGATCATTATCTGTGCAACAATAATGTACATTTGATGTCTTTATTTCCCTGAATATATATCGCAGCCCAGATGGATGAAACTAGATCCGGGGTCTTCAATCTCGTTCGATCTTCACTCGAAGTACAAGTCTATCCATGTGAGAGATGTTTTGGAGTCGAACATGGAAAGACATCGCCTGATTACCAGCCAATGATGTAAGTTGTTAACAGGTGCGAGAGGAATCACCGATAATGATAATGACCCTCAAGGTACTGCAGTACAATTCACGTGGTGTGAATAAAGGACTTGGCGTCGAACACCACGCAAAATCTTTCGGTCGAAGGCCATTGATGTAAACCTGTCACCGGAAGTGAGAAACTTGCCATTGAGGCATGCAAGCTTCAAAGTACTGAACGGGGTGTTCCTAGATCGACTTCTTGGATAATGAGATAATGTCGACAAGAAGCGATCCGTCACAGGAGGGCTTTAATGAATCCCACATCAATGACACGGAACGGAGCAAATGATTTTAATGGAGGTGAAAACAATCTGATGACATAAGGTTCATGGTGGCGGTCATGAAAGAATGGAGTGTAAATGTATTGTAGCGGGTGAGACACAGGTGAATTCTCTGAATGACTTCTCTTGAACATATCGGCGACACTGACGTGATGGATTGGTAGCATTAACCCCAAATGTGGATGGTGTGATGGGACCATGGTGATGTGACCAGTGAATGAAACAACCCAACCCGACTTGGATGTGGAGTGAAAGTGTCATGTTCAAGAGCGACTTGCTACCAACAAAGTTTCTTCAAGTTTTTCTTCCCAATTTTTCCCCAGTCATTGCTGACCAGTACCTCTTTATTTTTGTCAAGCTTGAGGAGGATAACATATGCTTGTTCTATAATTTTCCCTTCGGGCAAACCCATCACTATGTTTTAACGAGCCTAGCGATAGTGAAACTCGTTCTTGTCTGCTATGGACAAGTTTGTCGCTATTAAGTTTTAACGAGTTTAACGACAAAGATAACTCGGTCCTTTTCAATTTTAGAGAGTCTAAAAAGGAACATAAAGGAAACTCCAAAATTCCTTTTTCGTCATCTATTCCCTTAAGTCCGAAAAAGTATAAAACAATACAAAAGGGATGAATTTTCGATACTTTTAACGAGCCGAACAAAACAAGCGCTCGATCTTTTTGTGTAATAATCCCTCAGGTCCAAAAAGATTAAAATCTAAAGGAGGGATAGCACTTCCGGTCCCTTTAACGAGCTGGAGAGGCCAATGGCTCGACAATCTTTTCATATTTTATGAGTCAGTTGAAAAGAGCTTAAAGGAGACTCGTCTTTTGAGGAACGAGGGATAAAATTGTGTAGCAGCTGATTCCAGGTAAGGTTTGGAATTTTCCAATCATGGCAGTGTTACAAGGATGGCTAGTGAGATCACTCTTCGCAGCTATTCCTCAAAAGGGGTAAACAATCAAATGGAGGTGAATGATCGGCCAATACAGAGTGGAGGTGATGATGAGAACACGACCAAGGCTTTTAAAAGCTGAAGTACTACATTCACGATGGTTATTTACCGGGAAATAGTTCATTTTTTAATGAGCTTAAACGCGGGGAGAAACATTTGCTCATGGCTTATGTTTATTTTTTAACGAGCTTGAACTATATGCTGAAACTGCTCAATGCAGATTTATTTTTTAACGAGCTTGAACCTTGTAGTAACACTGCTCGATTAATCCAGTCGTATAATAAGAATGTCCCATATATGATAACGGCAATTTTTAGAGTTTTTCCCCACATCCTTTCTTTATGCAAGTTAGGAAACGACCAATCCAAAAAACAGATAAATGATCATTCTTCGCTTGTACGCCAAAAGGTTTGCATGCCCCCAGGTATAAAACAGAGTTTCAAGGTCACCCTTCAAATCACCGACAAAACATTTGTTTTATCAGGAAAGGTCTACCTCTTTCAGGTTACCAAAGATTGTTCTATTCACAGCGCAAACAAAACACTTCTTCGGCGATGTCTACCAAAATAGACAAAGGTGAGACAATCCACTCACATAACTTTGACGAGAGAATCTTATTCCAGAATAACTCCCTCTTCCAATCATGGATGGGAGTACAGACCAGTCATATATCTCTCACGGAAACCTACCCTATACCCGAAGTTTTCCTGCCAAAGCAGACCGGGGTGCATGCCCCCTGGGTTTCAGTCATGTCCCCCGAATCACTCGCGCTCATCTCGTGGATGGACTGGAGATTGATGCGACATTCCTTGCGTGAAAAGACCATTCAGGGATGGTATATGACTATTTTCTATGCGTGATCCAGGAAATGAAAGCTGGTCTACGAGCTTGACCACTCTTCCTTTGTGCAGAAAAAACATTACTCTAAAGAGTGATGAGACAATGGCTCCCATGCAATAAATATAGTCTCGTCCAAGGAGTAGTTTATAATCCAGGGGTCCTTGAACTACCATTACGTTCATGTGAACGGTTTTCCCTCTCAATGTTATGGGAACATTGGGAACGATCCCTAATGGTCGACTGGTTCCTTTGTCAAAGCCTGTTAGATTTCTCATCTCAGGCAAAAGCGATGGCGAACCAAGTGTTTTCCAAGCAGTCGAGGAAAGGATACTCAAAGAAGCCCCTTCATCTATGATGGTACCGGCCATAACCATTCTATATATTTGAGTAATAATTCGGAATGGTACACTAGCCGGTAAACGGGGTCTGCCTAGTTGATTCCAGTCGAAAGAAACAACTAGGTTGCTTGGAGGTGGGACCGAATAGACGGCCGGGTACGACTCTGACGAACTTCCTTCCTGCGGTAAAGGAACGGGTAAATTGCCCCCATGTTCATCGGAGTCTGTGCTTACGAAAAGAATTTGGACGGTGTCATCCTTATTCTCTTCTGTGACTGTATCATCTGAAGATGGAACCTCTGAAGGCAAGACCGGGTCAACTGCCACCTCGACCTTTTGACTTTCATCTCGTATGGGTTCAGATGGTTTGTCTTCAGTGATAGATGCTTCGGCCGACCACCTGGGCGGGTCAGCCGGCTTTTCAACTAGTGACGGACTCGGCAAGAGTTTTTTTATCCAAGAGGAAGTCGTAACGGTGAAACCGGACGATCGTCCAAAACTCTTTTAGCCTCGTCTAAGAAGGGACAACAGTGGACGGCATGGTCGCCTTCGCACAGTTTACAAGGAAATCTATATTTTCCTTTTTGTCCTGGGGCTTCACTTTCACTAGTCGACGGTGTGTTTTCAACATGATCATCAGAGGTTGATGACACCGGGTTGTGCAAACGAGGAGACCAGTCCCTTAAGATCCGAGGGATGCAAGGACAATCTCTATGATAGTGGTCTCCTTTGCAAATGACACATGGCGATTTAGGCCTGGTCGGTGCAGTGTGTGGATTTTCGCTAGACGACGCTTGGTTGCCCCCTTTCGCTTTTGGCTCCTCCTTCTTCTTCTCTTTCTTATTCTTTTCCTTCTTCTTCTCAGGTACTTGATTTTTGGCTTTACCAACCCCATCAAGTGAAGAAGAAGGAGGAGAGGAAGAATTGGAGGAAGTAAAAGGTTGGTGGGTAACTCTGGATTCATCTAGTTGCTGACTCGATTTTTCAGGAATTGCGGTGTTCTGAACGACAGAGGTTGAGAAGAGCCATACGGGCAAGCCGATTGTCAATCCTGGAAGCGACAATGTGGCCATATGGGGTGCACCAACATCTCCCCAAGAGGAGAAGGGACTAGGATTTCCTCCAAGGGGAATTCCTTGGTTGGTGGGTTCCATTTTCTCAACCTAAGATCAACGTAGGAAAGGGTGATGATTATTCCATTTAAAATAAATTTTAGACGCTTTGACACAACTTTTTTTTTCAATTTTTAAGAGTCGAGAAAAAACAAAAGATGACTCTAGTCGCCTTCGATTTTTAATGAGCCTGAAGTGACAAGTGCTCAGATGGACCTTTTCCGTTAAGGAGTCTGAAAAGGGACTGCTCTGGAAATCTAGGTAGAGGGATTACCAAACCAATCACAAAACTGCAGAATACTTTTTACGGTACGGCAGTCAATCTTCCCGAATGTTGTGTTCAGTGCATTGCAATCGATAGGGCGGCAGACACGGCTTCCTATGGATAAAGGATTAAGTCTATTGTGGTCTCCCAAAATATACTCGACGGTACATGGGAGCACAAGTCCGTACTGGCACTTATCGTCTCAAAGTGGAGGAATCACCCAACAATCAGTGAGAACAATAGTTACCAGGCTTTACGACGTCGGAATACGTCTCTAGCCTAGACTTCTAAATGTTGTGCGTTAGGTTCCAAAGCATTGTTAGATTCATTGAATTTATTTTATAGTTGATCTTGTTTATGAAATTTTCCTTTCAGGTTCACCACGAGATGTAGATGTATAATTCCTAAAATGAAATCTAAGATGATAAACAGTCTTTTATCTTCTTTGTGCAACGAAAATCCTAGCTACTAAGGAAAGAGAGACAGTATTCTTTCACAAAGAGCAAAGAGCACAAACTAAATGCACAGTCCTAAATCAAACCAATCAAACTGTCTAAATGAAAATGCACATGCATGTATTTGTTTTTGGCTTTCTTAGTATGTGAATGGTAAAAAGAAAGCTAATGCACAAATCTGAATTACTCTTCAAGTGACAATTATTAACAAGTCTCTTTTCAAAATAAAAAATGGAGACAATCACAACACTTTGTGACTTGGAAATGAATACTTGCTTTCGACACTAGAAAAATTACAAATTCAGACCAAATACAATAGTAACAGGATAATCGACTATCTATAGCAACCAAACTCTTTCCTATGACTGAAAACGACACTTGCGACACTTTCAAATCAAAGGACGACAGTACGATTACGTTACTTTTTGCAAAGGAGAACTGAAAATGAATCAACAAATACACAAAAACATTTACAGTTCTTTTGCAAAAAGGATGTGGAATAACAACAAGGAAAAGGGGTTTCAAACAGAGATATACTGATTACAGGCAGCAAAATTCATGAATATAACTGAAAAGAATGAATCACAGAAACCAAAACTGAACAATGCCTAGTCTGATCATCGCACCTGTAACACAGGGAATTTGAAATGCAGCGCACCTGCTACACTCGGGAAGTGTGCTGAATTTCAGATTCACAGAACAATACCTGCGCTGGGCCAGAGACGAGACTTTTCTTGGGTTTCGGGTCACAGTTTGCAGTTTAGTTCATGGGTTTTGGCCGAGCAAATGGTAACCAGTAATGCAACAATCAGGGGTAGATCTAAGAGCTACCACGAGGGCAATCAGAGAGTTTTTGAATCAGTTGTTTAAGTCATAAACAAATCCCGGAGATTGACTGAAGCGGAATTTATCTACTTTGAATTTGCATAGCAAATGCAGTTCCAAAGCTACCTAGCTCGACTTCAGGCTCCGTCTGTAAGTTTATAAAATAAACAAATAGGAAGATAAACAAACAAACTAATTCGTCCCCAGTGGAGTCGCCATTTTGTTACAGGGAAAAGTGTCTACACAGAACTGCTTATCCCACTAAGGTGTGGTAGCTACCTTAGAAACAAACAAAGTAAATCTATTTTGGTTTTTTCTTTTATGAAATATAGATGGGAGAAGAACAAAGAAGACCAACCTCTGTCTTGCACTAATCTCCTAGTTCGATTCCTCTCTCTCTTGATAGTCTTTTGCTACTTGTTCCCTTGCACGCCCAGCTTCACAAAGTACCTATAAGATCACAGTAGCATAACACTATATAAGAACATGTATCTATAATCATAAACAATCTAGGATCATATGTAAATTGACCATACAAATGCATAAAACATAAATGACACAAGAGTATGGAGGAAAACTTGAATAGCTTTTATTGATAAACAAGAAAGAGCCAAGGGAGTTACAACTAGTTGTTCTAACCCAGCATCATCCTCTCAGCAAGTAAGCCCCTCTTCACCTCATACAAAGCTTAGATCACCCAACACTCTGATGTTATCTCAAGAAACCAACAACAATTCCTTACAATATGCAAAATTCCAGCCCCTCGATCTCTAAGATGAGGGATCCATATATAGATATCTGTAAGGGAGACGAGTCAGCTTGTATTTTGATTAGTGTCTTCCCTCTGATATTTCTTGCTTCCACTTGGAGATTGATGATGTCTTACTCATCCTTGGTCGAATTCAGAGAGGCAAGTGTCATAGGAGAAGTTTCTGGAAGATTCCATGCCTCTCCACCTCGCGGAATGACACTGCCATTTGTCACTTTTCGCCCATCGCACCCCATAGAAGGGCTTTTTGAAATGCAATGCACCCACACAGTGTATTTAGGTGAGATGCAATGCACTTTGCCTATGGAGCAGCTGAAATGATCCTGTTTTGACCAGTTCTGAGCAGTTTTGAACTTCTGGGAGAAGCTGTAATCAGTTGACCTTGTTCCTTTAGGGGTTAGAACAAAACTTTTAGGGACTTAGGAACCCTTGGTTTATGGACATTTCATGCTTGGGGTTGTAGTGCCCAAAAATGTCTATAACAGATATATCAAATTACAAGACCAAGTGCAATAAATGTCACTCTCACAAAAGCTAACAGAAGCTAAGATAAATGGCATGGAATCTAAGATAAATGGCATGGAATCTAATATAAAGGGCGTGGAAGCTAAGATGAGTGGCATGGAAGCTAAGATGGATGATTTGAAGATAGATTTGAAGACATATTTGAAGACAGACATGGTAGATTTGAATACAGATCTGACAAATTTTCTACAAGAAATACTTACTAATGTTGAAAGAGTAGTAAAGGAAACTCATGATGTGAACAAAAGAAATTTTAATCACGATTTCATGGACACTAATGTTGGATCGAAGACCCGCCATATTCCAAAAAT
Source organism: Pinus tabuliformis (assembly GCA_031772625.1). Taxonomy (NCBI): domain Eukaryota; kingdom Viridiplantae; phylum Streptophyta; class Pinopsida; order Pinales; family Pinaceae; genus Pinus; species Pinus tabuliformis. Next base: position 1,676,820,151 of record CM062818.1, read on the forward strand.
CAATATGAGGAAGTTTTATGGCAAGGATCCCGCCACATGGATATTACAGATGGAGCAATTTTTTGATCTCAATAACGTGCAAAACACACAAAAGGCACGTATTGCAACTTTATATTTGGAACCAAATTATTTTTTATTGCATCAATGGCTTTGATCTCATAAACAAATTATCACTTGGGCAATTTTTACGGAAGAATTGACAGCACATTATGAGGATACAAAAAGAAACACTTTTTTTAGCCAATTGATAAGTCTCAAACAAAAGGGTTCAATAATGGAGCACATTGAGGAGTTCCAAAAATTGAACATAAGGTAAAAATTATTCCAGAGGAGCATAGGATTGATGTGTTCATAGGGACTCTAAAAGATAATATCCAACATGATGTTCACCTTTGGGAACCTGATTCATTAGAGAAGGCATTCAAGTTAGCAAGAAAAATCGAAAGAAAAATTATGGCAACGAGGAAGCATACCACTCACAATTATAAAGATGGAAGTGTTGTGTCTAGTCAATTTAACGTCTTAAATTGCTCTACATAAATTATCAATCCGGGTATCGTAAACTGATGAAGTGTGGTGCACTATATTTGCTTAGTTAACCTTTTTCTTACTTCGTTGTTTTATAGTTTATTTTGTTTATAGTAATGGTTTTATAAACAAATGAGTGATTTGTGTGTGTATGGTGATTTCTAAATGAGTGAGTGTGTGTAACTGGTGGTTTCTAACTACCTTCTAAACTTGCAAAGAAAGAGCTTGAAAGAAATAACTGGAAATGAAACTGAAAGCAAAGCATAAAAACCACTTTCTAATGGCACTAGTCACTACTCATGCTGCTGAAATAAAAAGGTAAGAAAAACCACTTTAAAGACCAATTATAATGTTCATCTCTTCCTAACTCTCTGCTTCCAACATATAGTACTATGTGAAACACGATTAAGAAGTAGTTAGATATAAGTCTAAAAAGTAATCAAGCTCTAAGATGACAAATTATAACACTACTTTGCCTTTCTCCAACATTCTGCTTCCAACATACATTGTAATGTGTAACAAGTGAAGAAAGAGTTAGTGATATAAGTCAAAAACTACTCAAAGCAAGCTGTGATTTATTAGTATTCTGATCTCTTAAAGATGAACAACTTATGATAAGGAGACCATCAATATGTTAGCATACAACTTGAGAAACTAAACTTAGAAATCAAGCTAGAAAAATAAAATAAAGGCAGCAACTTATGAATATGACAACTGAAAATACCATTAGAGATAAAGCAAATACAACAAAGATATATGTACAAGGCAGGGGCCCCCTACCACCTATTAAATCAAAGCAAAATTAAACACACTTGCATAAATTAAAATTGCATGAATGAAAATCTAATCTACCTTACATTCTACAAAGCAATATTTACAAAATAAAATATACTCTACTTACATCCTAATATGCTCCATGACATCTACTTCACATCTCCTTCCATGTTGAGAACATCAAAGCTTTATTCAATTTCTTCAAAAGTACAAAGTACAAAAGCTTTTAAAAGCCATGGAACTAACAAGCTAAAAGGACTAAGAAAAGACTAAAGGAAAGACTCGCAAATGAAGGAGAGAGATCTCCTATTTATACAAAAAGATGAGAGCCATCTCATTAATGATAGTCCATGAATCTCTCCTTCTATCTCTAAAGTCCTAATCAAGATAGGAACTGATAAGACACATGTCTTTTTAGAGTTACAATACAATTAGGAGATGTGACACATATCCTCATGATCCCATGATTCTTTCCAACCAAATTCGAATTTGGCCTTAGAGTGCCACATAAGGGTCTTCTAGAAGCCTCTTTTCAACCTATACATGTCAACAAACTCAACCCATTTGTTAGGTATAAGCATATGCACATTATTTTCTAATGTTTAACCACAAATTCACTTAAAAGGCTTAGAAATAATAAAGATTGGAAAAACATAAAGGTGGCCCAATGATAATGAAAGTGGGATGAATGTGGTGACATAGTAGTGAAATGGAGGTGAAATGGAAGTGATATAATGGACATAATAGTGAAAGTGTAATGCAAATGAATGACATTTTCAAGACTCAACATACCCCCCAACTGAAGCTATTGCATGTCCTCATGCAATATATATTACATTAACTCTTTTGATCCTTGAGCTTTGGCTTAACTTTGCATGATATCATTTGATAACTTCATATTTCTGCAAAGTGTTTCACTTGAATTGCAACATGGTTGGTTCTTGTGTTACAACCATTTTTTTTTCTTTTTTTTTTTGTTGCCTTCTATTTTGATCTTTGAACTTTGCATAATGATATTTTGATTATTGTTGCAAAGTATATCTTTATTGGATTGCATGATGGTTGGTTCGTGTGTGACAACCATGATTTTGTTTGTATCCAATTTATCCTTTAAGCACTTTTTCAAAAGCCATTGTATGCTCATAATAGCAATGTAATATTTAATATATGTTGGAAGTATGTGAGCTCTTGAATATGATATGGACATGGCAAGATATGAATATGAATGTATTCCCCCTCCCCAACTGATGATATTGGCAATTTTATGAAATGAGGAAGAGAAATGTTTTTCCAACAATTATCATTCTAGCTTTTTATGGAATTCTATGGTTAAAAGTTAGAAAATGTCGTACTTTCACTTACCCTTTGGAATGGATGAGTTGTATGTGTAGTGGCTGAAAACTTCTGATCATTTTCTTCTTCAAGTGGCTGATCAAGAGGAGTCACGGATAGAGAGATAAGATGACTTTTTATTGCTTCTACTAAAACTTGTTGAATCTGCTCCAAAATGCTGAAAATAATAGTCTTCATGTCTTCAAAACTCATTGTCACAATTCCTACTATGTGAAAAGATGTTCTGATGTCGAACATAGTAGGAAATTATTGGCTTAGTGGCCATTAATGGATGCCACTAGTCAACACGAGCACTCTCACCATTGATGCCAATGAGAGTCAAGATGCCCAAACACATCTTGCTAGGTACGAATGATTTTGCTGATGTCGAGTCACCTAGAAGATCTAACGAACAAGGGACATTAATGTATTCCCATTGTTTGTCAGCATGAGGACTTGCCATTAAGGCATGCAAGCCTCAAGGTGTTTTTACAAAGAAATTAGACTCAAAGGACTATGGACTCAATAATTTGCATTGAAGCAGGGCTTATTTGCGGAATGAAAATGACAAGGAATGGAAAATGAAAATGGAAAATGGCAATGGAGAACAGAAATGATAATGGGCAATAAGCATGTGAATGAGCCTCTTGCTTTTATTGGTGGGTTATGAATGGACAAAAAGAGATGGAAAGTGTATGTGAATGAAAATTAAAAATATGGAGTGGAATGAGGTGAATGGTTTATTATGAAGTATGGATGTGATGGAGACAATAGTATCTGAAAGTTTTTCAAGTGCTTGGATCTGATTTTGCATCAACATGTTTCCTCTTTGTTGCTGATCATCCTCTTATGAAACAAATTGGTCTCTTAGAGAGACACCATTCCCTTGTAGTCATTTGTCCTTCCTCCTGGAACCTGCAAAAAAACTAATACTTCTTCTGCAATGGAATGTAAGATTATCAAAGGAGAGAGGTGGCCAATCTCTCTAGTTATGATATTTACACACAAAACTAAGAATTTGTATTAATGAAACAAGTTCTCAAAGGAAAAATCAAAAGAATTTATACCTGCTTTGGAATTAGTGCCTCAAGTTGATGTTGCTTCTTTTCAGCAATTTATTTCATTATTTGCCATTTCAAACTCTAATGATATATTTCTCATTGTATAGATCTTGTTGAGATCTTTCCAATGGTACTTAAATCATCAAAATCTGATTTTGTATGAGAAAGATAGGTTGATTTGAACAATGAGGTTTTTCTGGCTGCGGAATTGAGGAACAACTCTGTAGCTAAAAATGTTGAATAAAAAGTTAGCCATTCAACTTTCATTATCAGTCCAAAATTAATCAATACCTTCAGAAAAGTGAGAAAATAACTTGTTCATTTCATTGATTCAAAATTATTATTTTTTTCTTGACATGCAGCGACTTAGTGTGGCGACTCAGTGTGGCGACTTTGTGATAACACCCAATTTGACTTCCCTTTGACCGGGGTATTTTTCATCAAATTTGACCGAATGAATAGGACACCATCCATGTACTGACTCTTCCCTAGCTACCCATGTGACTTGTTTTGCCTGATGACACCTGCAACCTAGAGTTTAACAAAACAGCTGCGGAATCTGGGATTGGCTGCGAAACGCTGTATTGGCTGCGGAAACACTGTATTGGCTGCGGAAACGCTGTATTGGCTGCGAAAACACTGTATTGGCTGCGGAAAGTGCAGAGTGTAGTAATTACAACAAAAACCTCAGATCATATCAGGGGATCATATGACAAAAAGTCCATAACAAAATTATTTTGATCCTTTGGAGTCCAAATCTTAATGTTTTTTTGTTTTTTTTTCTCTTTGTGACATGAATTTCTTGTATGGGAAGATGACTGCATCATTCTCTGCTCTCTCAAGGGCAGCAACAACAGAGTATATCTCTCAAGGGCAGCAACAACAGATTTTGTAACAATAAAAGCAGCAGCACATGGTGAAGAGGCAGGCATTATGGACATGGCTTTTCGTCAATAATATTGATGCAAGATTAATTTAGTAGGATAGCCCTAAACAGGTTGCCCATATGTAGCAGAGCCATAACCAAAAAAAAATTCATGTGAAGTGGCTATAAGATGGTTACAAATGACGGCATGTACAAGTTCAACCTGTTCTCGAACTTCATTTGACAATTCAAGTTCTACATAAGCCAATTTACTTAAAGCCTGCTCCAACTGAGGAGTTACATTGTGAAATTTGCCTGCGACTTGCTATGAACAGCTTGCTGCTCTCGTGGCCAAACTTGAGGGTCTCCACAACATGTTTTAAGAGCCAAGCGCAGAGATGTCAAGGCCTGCAGGGTATTATCCTTAAGCAGGGGATCCTTCAAACATGATTTTCTCCCAACATCTAACCGACAACGACTTCATGAGATTTAATGGCAGAGAGTCGTGTTCAATTGGAACACGTCTCTAAACAGGTTTGAATTGAATAAGAGGGAAGACGTGTAAAGGTGTGTAATTGGTGTTATATGCCAGCTTGTAATTGATCCCAATTAGAATTCCTTCCCTCAGGCACGCGGAGTTAATCCATTAATCAAACTATCAGTTTAATAACTCAATTTTTTCACGCGGCGGCAAAAAAGAGGCTCCAAAGAACCGAATATGTCTCCCAGACCGCCACGAATTTTGTCAAACGGTTTCCGGGTTATCTAACTAACCTACCTTGGCAAAAAACCCATGTTTTGGTTTTGTGAAATTCATCTCCATTTGGTCAAATCGAATGTTTGAAGTTTGACGTTTTTTCTGCTGTTACGTTTTTTCTGAGTTATCAATTTTTTTACTGTTCTGAATTGTTGCATTCGGCCTTTCTTGTTTGATCTACTGTTTTGCAGGTGTGTTACACAGGTTCAACCCTACTAATAAAATTTGTATATAGTTATTGGTTTGTCTTGCAAAATATTCCTTGTGAAGGAGAAATAAGCCATGTGAGGCCGTCCCTATGGTCCATATACAGTGAAAATTTTCAAACCTGTGATAGAGAGTCCATATATATGATTGTATGTGTGAGTGATTTCCTCCCCTGCTTTCTTTGTAGCGGCATAAAGACTGGCAGGTTGATCAGTGCTATTTATCTCAGAAAAGGGCACCTTATCATTTAAGCCGTAGACTGAACTAGAAGAAGCCCAAACAATAGCTGGTTGAGGATTGGCTGCTTTGCAGGCTTCTAGCAAGGTGACAAGACCTGTAATGTTGCTATGAACATAGGAAGATGGATACAATCCACCTGCAACCGCAGTATACCTTGGTGTGAAACATTTCTCTGTAGAGGGTCAATTGGAGTTCAAGGTTGTTTTCTTTGTTCCGAAGAGAGCTCCATTCGATCTCTTTGACACAAAAAAGAAGCTCAACTTTATGTGAGAATGGTTTTCATAATGGACAATTGTGAGGAGCTTATTCCCAAATACCTAGGGTTTGTCAAAGGTGAAATCAACTCAGAAATATGCCACTAAATTATGAATGCCTCCTACAGGAACCAACCTCCAAAAATGCACAATTCGGTCCTCTTTTTTTTCTCATATATACAATGCATTTTTTATGTTGCATGTTTATTTCAGGCCAAAGCTTGATCAAGGAGGCAGATTTTTTTTTATTGAAGCCACAATGAAAACCAGGAATGGAGACAGCCATAGATTTCTTTTCTCTTTTTTTTTCTTCTCTGAAATTGTAAAATTTTATAAAAAGGATTAATGATTTTCAATTTCAGGCAGCAAATACTTCAAGAAAAACATGTTAAAAACAAGACTTTGACTGAGGTCCTAGGCTGGTTTTTCATCGATCTGAGCTGGGTGACTAGGATAGGATCCATGTCGGGACAATTCTGGAGATGCCCATGTGGTCGGTTTTTTCATTGGATTCCTGTAACCTGCTAAACCTTGAAACAGCTGCGGAATTGTCAGCTAGCTGCGGAATCAGGCAGTTTCCGCAGCTAAGTTGCAAAACCTTATTGGAACAGGATACAGTGTTTTGAAGACCACTACAAAGCAAAACCAGACAATTTTGGACAATTTGAACCTATCAAAGCAGTTGAGTTTCATTTTTTTCATCATTTTTTTTTTTTTTTTGAATCAATTGAAATGTTAAAGTTTATTTTGTCTCCTATATTTTTTCTTAACAATTCTTTTTCTGATCCTCCAGATCACACAAAGTGCAGGAGGAGAGCATACTCAAGAATTATTATATTTTTTTTTTACTTAACAATCCTTTTTCTGATCCTCTAGATCACACAAAGTGCAAGTGGAGAGCATACTAAAGAATTATTAATTTTTTTTCAGATGTAAGAAATAAGGTCTCCTAATTACACTTCCCCGGCAACGGCGCCAAAATTTCTAGTCAATTTAACGTCTTAAATTGCTCTACATAAATTATCAATCCGGGTATCGTAAACAGATGAAGTGTGGTGCACTATATGTGCTTAGTTAACCTTTTCCTTACTTCGTTGTTTTATAGTTTATTTTGTTTATAGTAATGGTTTTATAAACAAATGAGTGATTTGTGTGTGTATGCTGGTTTCTAAATGAGTGAGTGTGTGTAACTGGTGGTTTCTAACTACCTTCTAAACTTGCAAAGAAAGAGCTTGAAAGAAATAACTGGAAATGAAACTGAAAGCAAAGCATAAAAACCACTTTCTAATGGCACTAGTCACTACTCATGCTGCTGCAATAAAAAGGTAAGAAAAACCACTTTAAAGACCAATTATAATGTTCATCTCTTCCTAACTCTCTACTTCCAACATATAGTACTATGTGAAACACGATTAAGAAGTAGTTAGATATAAGTCTAAAAAGTAATCAAGCTCTAAGATGACAAATTATAACACTACTTTGCCTTTCTCCAACATTCTGCTTCCAACATACATTGTAATGTGTAACAAGTGAAGAAAGAGTTAGTGATATAAGTCAAAAACTACTCAAAGCAAGCTGTGATTTATTAGTATTCTGATCTCTTAAAGATGAACAACTTATGATAAGGAGACCATCAATATGTTAGCATACAACTTGAGAAACTAAACTTAGAAATCAAGCTAGAAAAATAAAATAAAGGCAGCAACTTATGAATATGACAACTGAAAATACCATTAGAGATAAAGCAAATACAACAAAGACATCTGTACAAGGCAGGGGCCCCCTACCACCTATGAAATCAAAGCAAAATTAAACACACTTGCATAAATTAAAATTGCATGAATGAAAATCTAATCTACCTTACATTCTACAAAGCAATATTTACAAAATGAAATCTACTCTACTTACATCCTAATATGCTCCATGACATCTACTTCACATCTCCTTCCATGTTGAGAACATCAAAGCTTTATTCAATTTCTTCAAAAGTACAAAGTACAAAAGCTTTCAAAAGCCATGGAACTAACAAGCTAAAAGGACTAAGAAAAGACTAAAGGAAAAACTCGCAAATGAAGGAGAGAGATCTCCTATTTATACAAAAAGATGAGAGCCATCTCATTAATGATAGTCCATGAATCTCTCCTTCTACCTCTACAGTCCTAATCAAAATAGGAACTGATAAGACACATGTCTTTTTAGAGTTACAATACAATTAGGAGATGTGACACATATCCTCATGATCCCATGATTCTTTCCAACCAAATTCGAATTTGGCCTTAGAGTGCCACATAAGGGTCTTCTAGAAGCCTCCTTTCAACCTACACATGTCAACAAACTCAACCCATTTGTTAGGTATAAGCATATGCACATTATTTTCTAATGTTTAACCACAAATTCACTTAAAAGGCTTAGAAATAATAAAGATTGGAAAAGCATAAAGGTGGCCCAATGATAATGAAAGTGGGATGAATGTGGTGACATAGTAGTGAAATGGAGGTGAAATGGAAGTGATATAATGGACATAATAGTGAAAGTGTAATGCAAATGAATGACATTTTCAAGACTCAACATGTTGTTGCCCCTAATCTTCCACAACCTATAAGGTTGACACCAAAACAATTGGAAGAAAAAAGAGCAAAAGGGCTTTGTTACAGTTGTGATAACAAATACACTAAAGGTCATAAGTGTGCTGAGCAGAAATTATTCTACATAGATTGTGAAGAGGAAGAAGAAAAGGAGCAAGAAAAGTCAGAAGAAGAGGATATACTCCGAGAACAAAGCCTAGAAGAAATGAATCTAACCATATCTTGTAATGCATTGGCGGGAATTACCACTCCTCAAACCATCAAGATAGAAGGACAAATCAAGAAGAAAAAGGTAATAGTGTTGATTGATTCAGGAAGTACCCACAATTTTATTCATTGTAAGGTAGAAAAAGAATTGAATTTCTTCCTATATCCAGCACCAGAGTGTCAAGTGATGGTTGCAAATGGAGGAACAATAAATTTCTCTGGAAAGTGCCATAATATCAAGCTATCCATGGGAGAATATGTATTGACTAGCCCAATGCTTTCCATTCCAATGGGAGGTGATGATGTTGTACTAAGAGTCCAATGGATACAATCCTTGGGTACAATAGCTTTTAATTTTCAAGAACTTTTCATGAAATTTTTTGTGGAAGAAAAAGAAGTTGAATTAAGGGGTATTGCATGGAAACCAGGAAATATAATCAGCTCTAACAGTATGACAAAGCTTCTAAAAAAAGAACAAAGAGGTGTAATTGCACAATTATGTTCGCTAGATGTTTCCACATCAAAATCATCTATTTCTCTAGATCTCCAAAAAGTCTTGGACAATCATTCCAAGGTATTTGAGACTCCCAAAGGTCTCCCACCTATTCATGATCATGATCATGCTATTCATCTGATTCCAGGAAGTGTTCCTCCAAACATCAGGCCGTACAGATATCCCTATGCCCAATAGAGTGAAATTGAACGTATGGTTGCAGAAATGCTAGAGGCTGGTATAATTCAACCTAGTCAACGTTCTTTCTCTGCTCCAGTAGTATTGGTGCACAAGAAGGATGGATCATGGCGCATGTGTTTGGATTATAGGGAGCTCAACAAGCTCACTATTAAAGATAATTTTCCCATTCCTCTCATTGATGAATTACTATATGAATTTCATGGATCAATTTACTTCACCAAGTTGGATCTTTGTTCAGGATATCATCAAATTAGAATGAAGATTGAAGACATTCTGAAAAAAACATTTAGAACTCATGAGGGTCATTATGAATTTCTAGTCATGCCTTTTGGCCTTACCAATGCACCTTCTACATTTCAAGGTTTGATGAATTCCATTTTCAAACCCTTCCTTAGAAAATTTGTGTTAGTATTTTTTGATGATATACTAATCTACAACAAGTCTTGGAAGGATCATGTTGAACATGTTGACAGGGTGCTACAACTATTGGAGGAGAAACAATTATATGCAAAAATATCCAAATGTTTCTTTGGAGTACAAGAGGTGGAATATCTAGGTCATATTGTATCTCATGAAGGAGTTAAGGTAGACCCTAGCAAAATTAAAGCCATTAAGGAATGGAAAATCCCCACATCCATAAAGAATCTGTGAGGATTTCTCCAGTTGATAGGGTATTATCACAAGTTTGTTAAGAATTATGGGAGAATAGCAACACCTATAACAACATTGTTGAAGAAAGATGCATTTTCATGGACTCCAGAAGCAACAAAAGCCTTCGAACATCTTAAAGAGGCAATGTGCCAAGCACTGGTCTTAGTTACACTGGACTTCACAAAAACCTTTATTGTGGAATGTGATGCTTCAGGAAATGGAATTGGTATTGTTTTAATGCAAGATGAAAGACCCATTGCTTTTGAAAGTCATCCAATCAAGGGAAATTTTTACATAAAGCTATTATGAGAAGGAAATGTTGGCAATACTACATGCACTTAAGAAATGGTGACCCTACCTAATGGGAAGACACTTCAAGGTAAAAACGGATCATGATAGCCTTAAATACTTTTTAGAACAAAGATTATCCTCTGAAGAGCAACAAAAGTGGGTCACAAAGATGTTGGGTTATGACTTTGAAATCATCTACAAAAAAGGGAAGCAAAATGTGGTGGCAGATGCACTCTCAAGAAAGGATGAGGACGTGGAAGCATTGTTGTGCACCATTTCTATTATCCAACAAGATTGCATAAATGAAGTAAGGGAGGAATCGAAGAATGATGAAGTGTGGGCACTTATTCAAAAGTTACAACAAGATTCTAGTACATCTGATACATTTAGCTAGCAAAATGATTCATTATGGTACAAAGATCGATTATACCTCTATAAGAATTCTCAACTCAAACAAAATATTCTTATGGAATTGCACACTTCTCCCTTAGGAGGGCACTCAGGATTTTTAAAAACTTATCACAAGGTTAAAAAGGAATTTTTTTTGGATGGCCTTAAATTAGATATTCAAAAGTTTGTGGCAGAATGTTTGGTTTGCCAACAAAATAAAGTTGAAATAATTAAGACCCTAGGTCTATTACAACCTTTATCCTTTCCAAACCAACTTTGGGAGGAGGTTCCAATGGATTTTATCACAGGTTTACCCAAGTCTGAGGGAAAGAGTGTCATCATGGTGATAGTTGATAGACTTACCAAGTATGCACACTTTTCTGCATTATCACATCCATTTAAATCTGGTACAATTTCTACTGCATTTATGGAAACAGTTCAAAAGCTACATGGAAACCAAAAGATTATTGTAAGTGACAAAGATCCCATTTTCAGTGGAAATTTTTGGAAAGAATTATTTTCTTGTCTCGGTACTCAGTTAGCTCATAGCTCATCTTATCATCCTCAATCTGATGGGCAAACTGAGATAGTAAACAAATGTTTGGAAGGATATCTTCGTTGCTTTGTATCTGATAAATAGACACAATGGGTCAAATGGTTACCTCCAGCTGAATGGTGGTATAACACTTCCTTCCATACATCAACAAAAATGACCCCATTTGTGGCACTTTATGGATATCATCCACCATCCATCACATCATATTTAAGAGAAAACTCTAAGGTTCAAGCAGTGGAACATCACATCGAGCATCAACAACAAGTCCTCCAACTCTTAAACGATAACCTCGTGTTGGCGCAGAATAGAATGAAACAACAGGCAAATCAACATTACAGCAAAAGAAGTTTTGATGTAGGTGATTGGGTATTCCTATGGCTACAACCATATAAAAGAATGTCCCTCAAGCAAGCTAAGAAGGATAATAAATTATCACCAAAGTATTATGGTCCGTACAAGGTGTTGCAGAAGATTGGTACTATGGCATACAAAATGGAGCTTCCTGCAGCTTCTCAAGTGCACCTAGTTTTCCATGTTTCATGTTTAAAGAAGGTTATAGGCGAAAAGCTCCTAGTTCAAACAATATTGCAAGAACTTGACGAGGAAGGAAAAATTATATTGGAATCGGAAGCAGTCACAGAAACAAGAACTCAACAGCTACGAAATCGATCAATTTCAGAGTATCTCATCAAGTGGAAGAACCTATCCACTGAAGATTCCACATGGGAGGATGAGATTTTTATACAGAAGCACCCAAAACTACTCAAATGTTCAGCACAACAATTTTGTGAAGGAGAGGAGCATGATAGGTCCCTAAAATACTAGTGATTACTCCGTTACTATTGTAGTTGTATCCCTTATTACTATTGTTGTGCCCCTATTGTCCCCATATTGTTATTATTGTGCCCCAAAGAATTCCTCTATTGTTATTTTTGTGCCTTTATATTATTATTGTTAGGTCGGTTGGGTTATATTGTGACTCCTTAGACACCTATATATAGAAAGGAGATTTTTTCATTTGAATCATATAAGAATCATTTATTTGTGTAATGTAAACGAGGTTGCCCCCTCGAAGAGGCTTAATTCTAAGGCGTTGATCTATATTTTTTATCTTTTTGTGAGCTAGTTTCATAATAGAGCCTCCCTAATTTTACAGAAGTCGTTGGGGACTTTAGTTATATAAGTAGAGAGGCCTAGAGCCTCATTAGGATTTGAATTTTGGTTGTGAAACTCTAAGTTATTTTCAAGCTTCAGACTTGTGAAAGCTTTATTGATGTAATTTTATGTTTTGGTAATAAGAATGAGTTTTGTTTTCAGCTAGCACTCAGTTAACTCAGAGGGCTAAAGCTCTTGGGCTAGGGCCCAACCTAGCATCCAAGGATCCTCTTTTTTGTATCTATATGTTTAGATTAGTCTAATAACTTTATTATTAATTTTCCTTTAGATGTATTTTCATTGTAAGTAGTGTAGATTGGATTGGTTGTTTATTAGTTTTCTTCCATTTGTGCCTTACTTCAGTAGTAGGCTAGTAGGGATAAAAGGAGTACCACAAGGGTATCAGTAGGTGTCTTGGCCTCATTTCCTCCCTTTGAGATCATGATTTGAGGAAGGGACCCCGATGCAACCCCAAAAACATAGATTTCTATTTCTTGCATGAGATTTAGAGTTTACTGTATTTAAGTTATCATTTGATCAGTTTTGCAAAGTAGGATTCCATTTCCATATATTCTATCTTCATTCTTGCAGTCAATATCATCCATGCTTTCATTCCTTTCAGCAACTTTCCTCATGCATAATGTAGGTAGTCAGTTGATTAATTCTACTTTTCTAGCTTAAGAGAATCATTCGTGTTCACATAGATTTTTGGAAATTATACATGTTTTATGTAGATCAAGTGCTTCAAGAGTAGACAAAGACTTCATAGCCAACAACCACCTTCCACTTCATCCACCATGGTCATTCCTTGTTTTCACCATTGCCTTCACTAGTTTTCATCATTTTACATAGAAATTATTCCAAGCACATTGAGCGAATCCAACCATCTTCTATCCTTGTTGTTGACTTCTAAGTGATCCTAGACATTTCCTCATTTCATTCCACCAATTTACCACCTTCCCTAAGCTTTCCATCACATCCAACATGTATAATTTTTCTCTTGGTTGTATTCTGTAGGTCTCTAGTACATCCCGTAGGTTTTCTTGAAATTTCCTATTTTAAGGCCGAATTGAGGGAAAACCTCTAATAAGTCACTGAAGGTTTCCCAAGGGTCTTCCACACCTCCTAAGCATCTCCTAACCCTTCCAACCATCCTCCAACATCCTTAATTCACCTGCCACATCACCAAAAGAAATTAGTTTGCATACTTGATTTTGCATGAAAAGACAAAAAGACAAAAACAGAGTTATTTCAATCCCTTTACTTGCACATTAGTGATGTTTGATGATTTTTACTTCCATGCTTAGCTAATAGCATTTGGTTCATGTTAATTTAGCATTATTGCAAATCATAGTTTCTTGGTAGTTAATTAGGAAATGGTGTGATTTAGCATTGAAATTCGGTCATTTTCATTATTGCAGTAGAGTAGCTCCCCCTTAGAATATATTTCCCCTTCTTCCATCAAGAAACCAAGCTTCTTCTGACTCCATAGAAGTATGACTTGAAAACCCCAGTGATCTCTTGCCAGGTGAACCGTGACAAAAGGAAGAACCATCACTTTTACTTCTGTATATAGCAATGTCACCTCCAAGTTTGTAGGAACCCCAGGTTGATAAAGTAAAGCTAGTAGCCTAGGAGTTGCAGCATTCTTACTGTAATACTGGAGCTCATCAATTGGTAAGAAACCATCTCTTTCACATCTAAGGGTATTTGGATGTGATGCATATGTACATGTTCCAAAGGAGAAAATAACAAAGTTGGATAGTGAATCTGAAAAGTGCATCTTTATTGGGTATAAGGATGGTTTAAAGGGTTATAAATGTTGGAACCCAATAACAAGGAAGGTTGTGTACAACCAATATGTGGTGTTAAGAGAGGTGAAAGATGTTATTAAACATGAAGTCAAACCAAAGGAACATCAGAAGATAGAGTTTGAGCTAAAGGAGGAAGAATCAGACTCTGCAACATAAGAGGAATCAGAAGATGAAGAGCCACAAACACCAGTTGTGAGAAGATCAGCTCGAGAAAGAAGGCAGCCAGAAAAGTATAGTCCATCTTCTTTCTGTTCAAATTTTTCTTATCTATTACTGATGATGATCCCAAAACTGTGAAGGAAGCAGTAGATTCAGAGGATAGCAAACTCTCGAAAGAGGCCATGGTTGATGAAATTGAATCTTTGCACAAAAATGAGGCTTGTGATCTCTTGGAGTTGTCGGCTGGAAGGAAACCCATTGGCAGCAAATGGGTGTTCAACAATAAGACAAATGCAAAAGGAAATATGGAGAAATACAAAGCTTGGTTGGTAGAAAAAGGTTATTGCCATGTGTAGGGAATTGATTTTGGTGATATTTGTTCTCCTGTTACCAAGGTAGCTTATATTAAATTACCTTTATCTGTTGCTATGCCCTTTCATTTTGAGATAGAATAGATGGATGTGAAGACAACATTTCTTCACATGGATCTAGAAGAGGAGATCTCCATGAAGCAAACTGAAGCCTTTGTAGTGAAGGGCAAGAAAGAACTGGTATGCAAGTTAAAAAAGTCTTTGTATGGGTTAAAATAGCCACTAACGATGTGGTATCAGAAATTTGATACATTTATACAGGTACTTGGCTTCACTAGAAGAAAAGCATATGATTGTATGTATTTTAAATTAATTGGTGACATGTTATTTATCTGGTCTTGTATGTGGATGATATGTTGTTGGTTGGAAATGACAAAGAAATTATCCACGATTTGAAGACCCAGTTGTCCTCCAAATTCGAATGAAATATCTTGGTGCTACAAACTATATTTTGGGCATGGAAATTAAAAGAGATCCGGCAAAGAAGAAGCTTCGGTTTAACCAAAGGAAGTATGTTCAGACAATACAACAGAGGTTTAATATGTAGGATAGTAAACTGGTGAAGGTTCCTATTCCTGTGGGTGTAAAGTTATTTGTTGAATAGTGTTCCAAGGCACAAGAAGAGGAAGAGGACATGTCCTTTGTTCCGTATGCAAGTGTAGTCTGTAGCCTAACATATGCAATGGTCTATACTAGACTCAACATTACACATGCGGTGGGAGTATTGAGCAGGTTTATGTCAAAACCATGGAAGGAGAATTGGAGAGCAGTGAAGTGGGTTTTCAGGTATTTGTGTGTCACTAATAATTATGGTTTGTGCTACCAAGGAAGACCAGGATTGGATAGTGTTTTAGATATTCGTGGCTTTGTTGATGCAGACTAGGCTGGAGATTTGCATAAGAGAATATCTACAAGTAGGTATGTGTTTAACCTATTTGGAGGTGCAGTCAGTTGGATGAGTAAAAAAGATCTGTAGCAGCACTATCAACTATAGAAGCAAAATACATGGCAGCCACTCATGTAAGCAAGGAAGCAGTTTGGTTGTAGAGATTGTGTTCAATATGGGGTTAGTATAGGGAGCTATAAGGATAGACTGTGAAAACCACAGTGCAATTTTCTTGGCAAAGAACCCTGCTTACCATTCAAAGACAAAGCACATTGATGCTCAGTATGACTTTGTGAGGGATATGATAGAAGACAAAAATGTGGTGCTGGTAAATGTAGACACTTTGAAGAATATTTCACATGCATTGACAAAATATGTGAGCTCTGATAAGTTCTCTTGGTGTAGTTAAAAAATGGGCATTACAGGGCTCGACAAATGACTAATCTCTTGTGTGGCCCCGTGTGGAAAGAAAACAACAAGTGGGAGAATGTTGGGTTATGTTATATTCTTTCCGCAACTAGCCCACCTAGTTAGTGGGGTGGTAGAGGGGGGCCGAAGCCCCCCTTTCGTTGCACCAATTGCAAAGCGGGGGGGTCAATGGGCGTCTCACGTGGGCGGTTAGCCCCCCTCTACTGAGTCTAGGGAAATGGCATGGGGAAATTTTTTTGGACCCATGTTTCCAAATTTCTATGTCTGTGCAATGACAGGCGTCGGCACTTGAGTGACCGCCTCGACGAGTGAATGAATCTTGTACCAAAAAATTCTAAAACTAGGGGAATAATTTTATCCTCCTTCGAGAGCCGACGAGTCCGATACTTCCTTGCCCCTCTTGGTATCATTGTAGGAATGGAAGAATGAATAACATCTTCTCTCATGTATAGACTGTACTCCCTAAGTCATGCCCTCAACTTTTACATTTTTTGTTTGGGTCGAGTCTCCTTGTGGTTTCTGAAGAACCGTGTCAAGTGTAGGTTATTTTTCTTTTACCGATGCTAGGGTTTCTTCCATTAGTGGTGTTGGTTCTAGTGTGATAGTGCTACTTACATTTTCTACTTCGGACCCCATGTTTTCTTGGATGGGTGGTGTTGGTTCTTGTGTAACAATGCCACTTATACTCGCTTCTTCAGACCTCAAATTTTCTTGGACGAGTGGTGTTGGTTCTTGTGAAATAGAACCACCTGCACTCTCTTCTTCAGGCCTCACGTTTATTTTTTCCAATGATCATGGTGGTAGTTCTCCAAAAATATTATCAACTATGTTGAAGCAACATCAACCATGTCCTCAATTTCCATCCTTTCCACTTATCCTGAGCCAAGAAGCAATGCTGGTTCTCGTGGGGAAGAATCGGATGTATCATCTTCCTTCTTAACTGAGTCAATGGGCGATGTTGGTTCTTGTGGGACAACATCGGCCGTGAAATCTTCCATCTTCACTCATCCAACAGGCGATGCTAGTTCTTGTGGAGTAGCATCAGTTGTGGTGTCTTCCATTTCAACCGAGTCAAAAGGCAATGCTGGTTCTTATCGAGTAGCATCAGTTTTGGCATCCTCCATTTCAGTCGAGCCCTCGCCATCCTCTGCCTCTGTAGGTATAATGCCCTCGAGTTCTACTTCAAACAATTCAACAAACTGTGGCTAAGAAACAGTATTTCGAGCCAACGCTTGAATTACCAGTAGCCGGACCAACCCGTGATTCATGAGGACTGCTAATACTTGTCGAGAGCTATGCATAGATTGCGCCATAAGTTGAAGACTTTTATAGAGGAAGAAAGGCATATTAAATTAATGAATTTGTGCATGCCGGAACCGAAGGGACTCTAACAGTTTAAAATGATACATGAACATCATTGTAAAATGTCCTTGGTAGGTAATGTATCTTAACACGTAGTATGCAACTTCACACCCTCTTCCTTTTTGAATTTATGTTTCTCCAGCTTGTAAAAATATTTCTGGGAACTACGTGAAGGGAGCCTTCTGCGAAAACCATTTCTTCCCTTCCTGCAGTAGTCCACTGATGGCTGAGATGGCTTCCTCTATGATAGGGATATTGAGACCCCGAACTCTGGAATGATCTTTTTCCAAGTTCAACACAAATTCAGTTGTAACAATCTCGTCACAATCTCTCAAAAATATATGTCCCAGCCTACATTTACAAACACCTGCCATACATCTGTGTTACTGTGGACCATAATTGTGCTCTTTGATTCACGTCTCAGTGGAAACACTTGAGAGTAGCAGATTTCTCATTAGGATGGAGTATTGGTAAGTAATATTTGCAGACAGGCATAAGAAATGGTGATAGCGGGGTGTACGAATGGTGATTTTTTGAAAGATGTGAAAAATCCATGGCAGGTTATGAAAATAATGGGGGGGCATCATGGTAATTATTCCGCACACTCCAAAAGGACCGGTTCGTTAAATCTAGTATCTATTGAGAAATGTGCAGAGTAAAGAATCATAGAGTGGACATTGGAAAGATTTTTTTATGATGATGTCAATGAATGATTGTTGAACTTGATTATACCATCGTTTTTAAATACAATTGTACCTCCTCCCCAAGCATTTACTTGGTGGAGAAACAACATAAAGGAGTAACCACATTGGTGGTGCAATGACATCTAAGGAGTTACAACATCAGGTACTTAGAAAATTTTCGCCAAAGAGTAGTAGCACTGGAGGAGTAACAACATTGGAGAAGTAACAACACCGAAGGAGTAACAACACCAGGTACTTAGGAAATTTTCTTGCCTCCATAGGATTTAACACCAGTGGTAGTACCTGAAAAAAAAATATTGAGTGGTAAGAATATATGTATATGTATATGTATATGTATATGTATATGTATATGTATACGTATATGTATATGTATATGTATATGTATATGTATATGTATATGTATATGTATATGTATATGTATATGTATATGTATATGTATATGTATGCATGTATATTATTTTATTTATTTTATTTTAAACCAGAGGATGCAGAGGAGTTATTCTTTGCACTAACAACCTTCAAACCAGATTTATCATAGAGATCTTTGATGAAGGCATCTTTAGAGGCCGGGTGGTGATACAGTATGAGACGATGTCCATTTACAATAAAATAAGCATGTGTATCATCAATCGTGACAATTCTGACAATTCCATTATCAAATACCTCATCAATCTCATAAGGCCCCATCCAACGAGAGCAAAGCTTCCCCTTAAAGTCTTTAAAATGAGAATAATATAGTAATGCCCAATTCCCTTTATGAAAGACCTTATTCTTAATAAATTTATCATGCCATTTTGTTATTTTCTATTGAATCGCATTAGTTCTATGGACAACCATTAAACGAATTTCATCTAGTTCATTTAGTTGTTCCAGTCAGTGTTTCTGAGATTCCGAAAGGTCCAATCCTACTTCGAGAGTTGTTCTATCATAGATATTATAGCTTCCTTTTCAATGATGAATATTCACTAACTTTAGCATAGATATTATCAATGTGTAACTAGATGACTCATCAATACCACATCCCAAAAACCATATCTCATTTTACAATTAAAATATTTTATTTGAATTCAGTTTTATAGTAATAAAATCTAATATATAATCATTACTTATAAGTTAAGATCTATTTTACCTTATAAATTAAAATAATGGTTTTGTAACTATATTTAAATTAAATTAAAAAGAATATAAAAATAAATAAAACTTACAATAGACTTACAATATAACAATATGTCACTTTACCATAGATATTATTAGGGTGTAAATAGGCTTTGTTGCAGGACCATCAATATCGGACGACCATAGATACCATGACTCATCAATACCACATCCCAAAAACCATATCTTATTTTACAATTAAAATATTTTATAAATATTTTATTTAAAGTCAATATTATAATCATAACTTTCTAGACAACTCCTCTGCCTCGTTAGACTATGGGTATAATCATTAGTTACAAGTTAAGATCCATTTTACCTTATAAATTAAAATAATGGTTGAGTAGCTATATTTAAATTTAATTAATAAGAATATAAAAACTTTAATACCTACAATAGACTTACAATATAACAATATTTTCTAACATGAATATTCACACTCACTTTATCATATTAACATGTAAATAGGCTTTTTTATAGGACCACCAATATCATGACTCATCAATACCACATCCCAAAAACCATATCTCATTTTACAATTAAAATATTTTTAAAATATTTTATTTGAATTCAATTTTATAGTGATAAATCTAAAAGGAAAAATAAAATTATAATTATTTTTGAGATATATTTAAACTATTTATCACATTAAAATATATATTACATCCCAAAAATCATGGCTCATTTCACAATCAAAATATTTTATAGATATTTTATTTGAATTCAATTTTAAAAAGCAAAAGGTAAAAGAAAAAAAAATATTATAACTATTTTTAGATATATGTAAACCCTTTATCACATTAAATTATACAAGATATAAATAGTATCTATAAATTACCATTAATTTTACTATAGAAATTAAAATAATAATTTTGTAATCATATTTAAATTTCATTAATACGCACATAAAAACTTAATACTTACAATGTCCATTTTAACTTTGAATCCAGTGGGTTGATGTTAGGCTTAGTGGCGGTCCAGGAAGCACTTCCGGTATCTTCGTGTCTGCAGCAACTGTCCAGATTTAAGGCCATGGTTCGTTTCGTGGAGTAATTTGGTGGGTAATTTAGTTTCGTGGATTAATTTTTCGGATAATTTCGGGATGCAGTGGGTTTGCAGTTACGTGTTTGGGGTAGTGATCTGGTGGGTAATTTAGTTTTGTGGAGTAATTTTATGGGTAATTTAGGGATGTACTGAGTTTGGAGTTTCGTAATTGGACCAGTATTTAGCAAAGCCACGCATTGTTTCCTGGCTTAATTTATTGGTTAATTTAGTTGCGTGCAGTAATCTGATGCAGCATGCACAACATTTTGTAATTGGACTAGTATTCCTATTACAATGAAGTTATTTTTCAAATGTTCTGTTTATGTAATTAGTTATTAATTTAGGGATATTTAATATAATGAAGTTATTTTTCAAATGTTTTGTTTATTTAATTAATTATTAATAAATGAGAACATTTTTATATTAAATGAAAATGAAAATGTAAAAGGTTTTATTAAATGAAATTAGAATCTTAGATGAGTTATAGTTATTAGAGTTAAATTAAAACTAAAATTATATCATTTTTTTTTTCTTTTTTCATGTGAGAGCAATTAATAAGGTATTAGATTCTTATATTTCACATCTAATTTTTAATGCAACACATGGTTTATAAGATAAATAAGAAAAAGCTAATTTTAGATTATATAAAATTTACTATTTTAGATTTATTTTGGACCAGGGATTTATTTCACAACTCTGGATTTATCTAATTCAGGATCTATCCTCAAGGTGCAAACCTATTCTCAAATTGTACACTCTAAAAATAAAGTTTGCAGGTTGAGGCTTTCCTCTAAAAATATGATAAGTCCTAGTAAAATAGATAAGCCAGTTGATATGATATAAATATCATTCTCATAAAAAATTTAATATTCATTTTTTCAAGTATAAAAAGAACATAATCAGATATTTTCATTTGTATTTTATTATTTTTTATTTTAAAAAATGAATTAAAAATTATTATTTTTACATTTGTTTTTATTTTTTACCTAAAATATTCCTATTTTAATATTACAAAATATTACTTTCTTTTATTTTTTTAAATAAAAATTTATCAATATATTGATATTTTTAGTTTGAAGTATTTTAAACTTTTAGTTATTTTTTTACTAAAGTATTCATATGAATTAAAAATACATGTGTCAACCAAGTTGATCATGAACAAAATGATACATTAATTTTAAATAGAAAATTTTATGTTTTGACTGTTTTTAGTTTTTAGTTAATTTTTTTTTAACTAATGTATTCATATTTTTAATAGAACGAATTAAAAGAATATCTACATGGACCTAGAGCTATCAAATACTTGGAGGTGAAAACAATTCATGAGGTTTTACATTCCCAAAAAAAAGAGTCCACCCTAGAGATTTGATTCCTCTAGGAGTACTAAAGATTCATAATTAGATGGATCTAGACTAGTAAAATTTCCATATAATTTTAATTTGCATGCATACATAATAAATAGTAATTTACAATTGATAAATCTAAACCAAAATGATCTCTCATAGTGTAGATTTTGGATTTTAAGTATAATTTATCAAGTTTGTTGTGACAAAATTTCTAGTAGAATATAATTGATAATTTACAAATCAATGTCATAAAAGTTGCCACCAACTGTCATGCAAATTCAAATTTTCTAAGTGAGAGATAGAGATGTGTAATAAAGTAATAGAAGAAAGAAAATCTAAAATCTAAAGAACCAAGAAGAAAAACCCCTTGATAGTGGCTCCCTCTTATTTTTATAATCACACCTTCAACCTTCATCATCCCATCCTTTTAGCTTCTTGGGAAGACTAACCATAGCATCAAAAGGAAATAATCATCAAAGGTATATTTTTCAGCTTGAGTCAATTTTTTTCCCTCCCAGATGCATCATAATCTATTAGTTGTCCCCTTTCTTCATCTCCAACATTTTTATTAATAAAAATAAACTTTACATCATATAATATATTTTTAGCATCGTAGCATCAACTTTGGTACCCAAACATTATATGTTCTTAATTACATTACAATATTTGGGCTAATGAAAGGGTTGTCTCAATCCCTCCCCCTTTAAGGGACATCATCCTCACTGTTCTACTATATGTAGTATCATTCTATGCAAAAGCATGGATATGTCACTTTCATATCACCAACACTTTCCATGCCCTTAATTGCAACTTTGAGCATTGCCATTCATTTTTCATGGTCTAGTTACCTCTAGATCTCCTAGCATTCCAACATATTCGAGCATGGTTTTCTATTGCTTTACAAGTCTTCCACAAGGAACAAATGTAGCTCATTTTTTTCTTGATACACCTACTGAATTTATGGTCCCAATGAGTATGTACATGAATATTTGAAAACTAATTCATTCAAGTCTTCACTTCCTTGCATTCACACACCTTCCAAGTTTATGCATCCCCTTCTCTACCTCCCTAATCTCTTGTGTGATCCATTGCTTGGAAATACTTCCTTCCAGAGGAAGACTTTCAAGACTTATGGAGTCTTATAACCAAGGAATTCCTCTATCTCACTCCAAATATCATAATACATTTGTCATAACATAAATCATAGTGATATATGTATGTTATCAAGCTCTAATACCACCACAATGGTCTTGTCTCTAGGATTTTAGCTTCACAAAAATTGTTTATCCTTATTCTATATATCATCATCTCACATGTATCAAAAGAATCTCATTTCCATGAGATTAATCATAATAATTTAAACAAAATATTCTTCCTTTCTTTTCTATTTTCTAATCTTTCTTCATATAATAATCATAATTCATCAACACAAGATTCTTCTCATGATGTTTGACTCCACCATATCATAGTAATTATCCTTCATTACCATAAAAAAGGAAATTTCAATTGCAATATATGATTTCAATAAGCCAAATTGTAGCAAGTATTCATATATTACATCTCTTCAATGCAAGATTTTTAACATCCCTTGATGTGATCTTAGAATTATTACACAAACACTAATTCAATAAATATTAATTGAGTTTAAAAAGTAAAAAATGAAGCTAGCCTTGCATTATTTATTTCCATCACAATCATTTCAAGCATTCCATAAGGCATCCTTCCAATTTTCTTCGCAAGATGAGGGGTTCATGCCACTCACTCCAATACTCAACAATTCCTCAAAATTATTAGAAGATATTTATTTTCATTATATTCAATCATGCAATTGATTGACTCATACAAGCATGCATGCACTTAATGCATCAAGCATATGTAGCATCTTGAGCCATAATATGAATTCCATGACCCAATATTTCAATAGTAACTAATAGATGCATAAGAAAGGTTCTAGCAGTATTTACACAATGAAGGCTTCTTTCCTTTGTCATAACCTATAAGGTATTAATGAAAAAATTTCTTTCATATATCAACATTTCCATACAATTTTCACATTAACCAAGAAAAATGAATCCTTCAATCACATGTTCCTAACCAACAAAATCAACATTATATGATAGAATCACTTGTCACAAGCTTAGAAAATATTGAGCCAATACTCATAGACTCATGAACACCATTGTAGTCCCTAAATTTTCTTCATACATCCCACTATTTCATGTACTCTCTCCATGCATTACCATTTTTTTTATATTATGAGAGCATTATTCATTCATTTAATGTTTCTTCAACATAAAATCTCAATGCATGCACATATTATTAAGATTTTACTGAATCATTTTGTGATTACAATTTTCTTGCTTAACCTTACCCACTTTTTGCATCCATGCATACATGAATTAATTTGAAAAAAAAAAGACATCAAATTTGGCTAAAAGGAATTAGTACCCAATCCCTTTACCTTTTTACCTTTTCTTTTTACTTGCCTTACTTATTTACCATCACATGCATTCTCAGCTAAGATAATTTCAAGTAGTTTAGTTGGCTTATAAACATACTTGATATTGGAACTTTGAACAACCCAAATTATCTCAACCTCACATATTAGTCACAACTCTATCATTTCATATACTTACACCCATGTTTAAACTAATATTCATAGAGCTAATATGCACTATGTATCCAATTCATATATTCAAACAATGCCTTCAGTTATGCACCCAAACATGTTCATATACATATTTTCATTGATAAGTCATAGCACATATTTAATGTTATTCATACACATTTATTTTTAAATTTAATTTCCAACCTCTCTTTTTTTCAATCCATGACAAGTCGCATAAGAATAAGCTTAAGCTCACTACTTTTATTCATGTGGTAGTTAAGAACAACATAGCACTCTTGCACACTTTTTATATGAAAATTATATGTGACATGGAATTCACCAGGTAACTTTGTTGTATTACCAAAAACATACCAAGTACAAGTTTCTATTTTCTTACCATTCACACATTCATATTATTTTCATAAATAAAACATAACCTTCAATCACAATTTTTAGTTAAGCGAAACTCTCTTACTAATCCATTTACATAGTTGTGCCTCATATTTATGGAACCCTATTTGAATGAATATTTTGCCACATCTTCCTACTAATGCAACTAAGCAAGGTAAGGTTCCAAGATCATTAGTAATTTCATCGCATGGATAGATATATAAATTTTATTAAAAGAAGAAATGAATTTTCCCAAATTCTTAGCAAGCTCACAACCTAAATTTCTGCTTTGCAACAGCTATGGGCCCCTCCCCCTTACATTCAAGTTCCTATTAATTGTATCAACACACATTGTATCAATAAAAGTTTCTTAGAATGTTATCATTCCTTCATGAAATATCTCAAGAATATAGTCATATCATGCACTTAATCAAGCATTCAAATAATGATTTAAGTATGCATAATATTTAATATTTGTAATTAATAATTCTTAGAACATTTATCTAGAGAAAACCATTGATGGGTAGAAAAAATCTTATTTTCTCTAATCCATAAGATTTGCTACTCTCTAACAACCTCCAATCAATAGTCTCACATCCCCTCATCATCCTACTTGACCTATGGTAGTGAAGACCCCTTTTCTCTTAACACAACAATCCCTAGGGATGTGTCATTATCCTTCTAGGGTCTCCAACTTGTGTTTGCAAAGGATGTATTAGATCCCTATGGATTATAAGAGTTTTAGTTTCCTTCATGACTAGAGGTACCCTCTAGATCCCACAAAAATAATTATCCCTAAAATCCTCCCTCCAAGGTTCCAACCTTCCACAAGGCAACCGAAGGATAAGTTCCCTTACAACATTGTCACAACATGTACATCAACATGCATAGGTGCCACTTGTACAATTCTCTCATCATCACCTTATATTCCATAGACTTGATTCCACGGGACTGCATGCAACACATCTATTAGCTTCCCAATCATGCTACTAACTTGTTTAGTTATGGTTGCATCACTTGGCCATAAAAATTTTCAATTCACTTGGGTTTCCCTAAAGAATCTAGTTAGGATATTGCATGTTTATATTGTTGCATAAAACTCAATTTAGTCATAAAGAAACTTCAATGTATTCATATATACAACAAAATAATTTCAAAATGAAAAATTATAAAAAAAGTCAACAAGTCCTATTTGATGCATGCTTTTAGGATTATCCACAAAACTTGACTTCCTCTAATCATATATTCTAAAATATCATGACCTATGATTTTAATGTTGGACCAAATGATTAGTAGGATCTCCCCTAACTATGATCCATGGTTCAACTTCTAGAGCCTCACAGAAGAAAAATTATAGCATAAATGTTAACATGGCCTATTTAATACATGATTTTAGGAGGATCTAGGAAGCTCAATTTCCTTTGATCAAATATGCTAAAATATCATGACCCAAGATCTAAAAATTAGACCACATGATTAATTAGATTCCCATCACTATCATCTGAGTTTCAACTTCTACAATCTCCAAGAAGAAAAATTATAAGAAAAATGTCAACATGACCTATTTAAAGATGCATTTAGGAATCCCAGCTTCCTCTGATCATATTTCCTAAAATTTCAAAACCCAAGATCTGAAAATTGGACCAAAGGATAAATGGGATTTCAGCTCATTATCATCCAAGTTTCAACTTTTTGGACCTCCCAAAATAAAAGTTATAGTAGAAATATGAACATGACATGTTTAAAGAAGAATCTAGGAATCATATCTTCCTCAACTACTGTTGTTACAAAATTTAATGCATATAAAACGATACATCCAAATAATATAATGGCTACAACCATTACAACTTTGTTGACGGTTAAATGTTTGTACATATAAACTTTTTGAAAAGATAAATTAAATAATCATGTGTAAGAGATACTTACCTTGAGTTAAATATTTTGCAATCTAGAACTAAAGAAAGGTGAACCTCTCTCCAGCTAACCATAGGCTCAACAATGCTATAATATTTCTCATAGTTGGCCACCCTCGAGTTAGATCTTGATTCCTCGAGGGAAAGGAAAAGCTCATGCATTTAACACATAGATTTTAGAATAGATTTAACACAAAAAGTGAAGGTCATTCTTCTCCAAACAAAAGAAAGAATATCATTGTTTAGCTTTTGCATTCCTTTACTAAGCCCATATATATTCACAAATGGAACTCTAGCCTTTCAT
Source organism: Pinus tabuliformis (assembly GCA_031772625.1). Taxonomy (NCBI): domain Eukaryota; kingdom Viridiplantae; phylum Streptophyta; class Pinopsida; order Pinales; family Pinaceae; genus Pinus; species Pinus tabuliformis. The sequence continues at coordinate 1,676,847,183 of CM062818.1, forward strand.
AACACAAGGGATTCCTTATATGATCTCTACAATCCCTCATATCTCCCTTCTACAACACTCTCAATGCCACATGCAAATAGGACAGCTATCGATTATAAAAGCCACCCAGTCTAAGGAGAAAGAGATACAACACATTTAATTCATGTTACACAATATGTCAAAAATTTCCATGACAATTCAAATATTCATGGTGAGAGAGATGTATGGGAGATTAATAGAAGAGATAAAAACTAGAATCTAAAGAACTAAGAAGAAAAATCCCTTGATTTCACCTCGCTCTTATTTTTATAATCACATTGTTATGAAACCAGCTCAAGAAAAGATAGAAAAGATAGATCAACACCTTAGAATTCAGCCTCTTCGAGGGGGCAACCTCCTTTACATTACATAAATGAACAATTCTTGGATGATACAAATGACAAAACCTCCTTTCTATATATAGGAGTCTAAGGAGTCACAATATAATCCAACCGACCTAACAATAATAATATAAAGCCACAAAAATAACAAATATAGAGGGATTCTATGGGGCACAGAAATAACAATATGGGGGTAATAGGGGCACAAAAATATAAATAAGGGGTATAACTACAATAGTAATGGGGTAATCACTAGTATTATAGGGACCCAAAATGCCCCTCTCCTTCAAAAAAGTGTTGTCCTCAACGCTTGAGTAGTTCTGGATACTTCTGCATAAAATTCTCATCCTCCCATGTGGAATCTTCAGCGGATAAGTTCTTCCACTTGATAAGATACTCTGAAATTGATCGATTTCGTAGCTGTCGAGTTCTTGTTTCTGTGACTGCTTCCGGTTCCAATATAATTTTTCCTTCCTCGTCAAGTTCTGGCAATATTGTTTGAATTGGGAGCTTGTCACCTATAACCTTCTTTAAACATGAAACATGGAAAACTGGGTGCAATCGAGAAGCTGCAGGAAGCTCCAATTTGTATGCCATAGTACCAATCTTTTGCAACACCTTGTACGGACCATAATACTTTGGTGATAATTTATTATCCTTCTTAGCTTGCTTTAGGGACATTTGCTTATATGGTTGTAGCCGTAGGAATACCCAATCACCTACATCAAAACTTCTTTCACTGCGATGTTGATCTGCCTGTTGTTTCATTCTATTTTGTGCCAACACGAGGTTATCCTTTAAGAGTTGGAGGACTTGTTGTTGATGTTCGATGTGATGTTCCACTGCCTGAACCTTAGAATTTTCTCTTAAATATGATGTGATGGATGGTGGTTGATACCCATAAAGTGCCATAAATGGGGTCATTTTTGTTGCTGTATGGAAGGAAGTGTTATACCACCATTCAGCCAGAGGCAACCATTTGACCCATTGTGTTTGTTTATCAGATACAAAGCAACGAAGATATCCTTCCAAACATTTGTTTACTATCTCAGTTTGCCCATCAGATTGAGGATGATAAGATGAGCTATGAGCTAACTGAGTACCAAGACAAGAAAATAATTCTGTCCAAAAATTTCCAGTGAAAATGGGATCTCTGTCACTTACAATAATCTTTGGGTTTCCATGTAGCTTTTGAACTGTTTCCATAAATGCAGTAGAAACTGTACTGGCTTTAAATGGATGTGATAATGCACAAAAGTGTGCATACTTGGTAAGTCTGTCAACTACCACCATGATGACACTCTTTCCCTCAGACTTGGGTAAACCTGTGATAAAATCCATTGAAACCTCCTCCCAACGTTGGCTTGGAATGGATAAAGGTTGTAATAGACCCGGTGTCTTAATTGTTTCAACTTTATTTTGCTGGCAAACCAAACATTCCGCCACAAACTTTTGAATATCTGATTTAAGGCCATCCCAAAAAAATTCCTTCTTAACCCTGTGGTAAGTTTTTAAAAATCCTGAGTGCCCTCCTAAGGGAGAAGTGTGCAATTCCATAAGAATCTTTTGTTTTAGCTGGGAATTCTTACAGAGGTATAAGCGATCTTTGTACCATAACGAATCATTTTTCCAGCTAAATGTATCAGAAGTACTGGAATCTTGTTGTAGCTTTCGAATAAGTGCCCACACTTCTTCGTCATTCTTCCATTCCTCCCTTGCTTCGTTTATCCAATCTGGTTGGATAATAGAAATGGCACACAACAATGCTTCCACATCCTCATCCTTTCTTGAGAGTGCATCTGCCACCACATTTTGCTTCCCTTTTTTGTAGATGATTTCAAAGTCATAACCCAACATCTTTGTGACCCACTTTTGTTGCTCTTCAGAGGATAATCTTTGTTCTAAAAAGTATTTAAGGCTATCATGATCCGTTTTTACCTTGAAGTGTCTTCCCATTAGGTAGGGTCGCCATTTCTTAAGTGCATGGAGTATTGCCAACATTTCCTTCTCATAAATAGCTTTGCTTAAAAACTTTCCCTTGATTGGACGACTTTCAAAAGCAATGGGTCTTTCATCTTGCATTAGAACAGCACCAATTCCATTTCCTGAAGCATCACATTCCACAATAAAGGTTTTTGTGAAGTCCGGTGTAGCTAAGACCGGTGCTTGGCACATTGCCTCTTTAAGATGTTCAAAGGCCTTTGTTGCTTCCGGAGTCCATGAAAATGAATCTTTCTTCAATAATGTTGTTAGAGGTGCTGCTATTCTCCCATAATTCTTAACAAACTTGCGATAATACCCTGTCAACCCAAGAAATCCTCGCAGATGCTTTATGGATGTGGGGATTTTCCATTCCTTAATGGCTTTAATTTTGCTAGGGTCTACCTTAACTCCTTCATGAGATACAATATGACCCAAATATTCCACCTCCTGGACTCCAAAGAAACATTTGGATCTTTTTGCATATAATTGTTTCTCCTCCAATAGTTGTAGCACCCTGTCAACATGTTCAACATGATCCTTCCAAGACTTGCTGTAGATTAGTATATCATCAAAAAATACTAACACAAATTTTCTAAGGAATGGTTTGAAAATTGAATTCATCAAACCTTGAAATGTTGAAGGTGCATTGGTAAGGCCAAAAGGCATGACCAAAAATTCATAATGACCCTCATGAGTTCTAAATGCCGTTTTCGGAATGTCTTCAATCTTCATTCTGATTTGATGATATCCCGAACGAAGATCCAACTTGGTGAAGTAAATTGATCCATGCAATTCATCCAGTAATTCATCAATAACAGGAATGGGGAACTTATCTTTAATAGTGAGCTTGTTGAGCTCCCTATAATCTGGACACATGCGCCATGATCCATCCTTCTTGTGCACCAATACTACTGGAGCTGAGAAAGAACTTTGACTTGGTTGAATTATACCAGCCTCTAGCATTTCTGCAACCATACGTTCAATTTCACTTTTTTGGACATAGGGATATCTGTACGGCCTGATGTTTGGAGGAACACTTCCTGGAATCAGATGAATAGCATGATCATGATCACGCATAGGTGGGAGACCTTTGGGAGTCTCAAATACCTTGGAATGATTGTCCAGGACTTTTTGGAGATCTGGAGAAATAGATGATTCCAATGTGGAAACATCTAGCGAACATAATTGTGCAATTACACCTCTTTGCTCCTTTTTTAGAAGCTTTGTCATGCCATTAGAGCTGATTATCTTTCCTGGTTTCCCTGCAATACCCCTTAATTCAACTTCCTTTCCTTCCGTAGAAAATTTGATGAAAAGTTCTTGAAAATTAAAAGCTATTGTACCCAAGGATTGTAGCCATTGGACTCCTAGTACAACATCAACACCTCCCATTGGAATGGAAAGCATTGGGCTAGTCAATACATATTCTCCCATGGATAGCTTGATATTATGGCACTTTCCAGAGAAATTTATTGTTCCTCCATTTGCAATCATCACTTGACACTCTGGTGCTGGATATAGGAAGCAATTCAATTCTTTTGCTACCCTACAATGAATAAAATTGTGGGTGCTTCCTGAATCAATCAACACTATTACCTTTTTCTTCTTGATTTGTCCTTCTATCTTGATGGTTTGAGGAGTGGTAATTCCCGCCAATGCATTACAAGATATGGTCGGATTTATTTGTTCTTCATCTAGGCTTTGTTCCTGGAGTATATCTTCTTCTTTTGACCTTTCTTGCTCCTTTTCTTCTTCCTCTTCACAATCTATGTAGAATAATTTCTTCTCAGCACACTTATGACCTTTAGTGTATTTGCTATCACAACTGTAACAAAGCCCTTTTGCTCTTTTTTCTTCCAATTGTTGTGGTGTCAACCTTATAGGTTGTGGAAGACTAGGGGCAACAACACTTCCGTCTTTATAGTTGTGAGTGGTATGCTTCCTGGTTGCCATAATTTTGCTTTCCATTTTTCTTGCTAACCTGAATGCCTTCTCTAATGAATCAGGTTCCCAAAGGCGAACATCATGTTGGATATTATCCTTTAAAGACCCTATGAACACATCAATCCTATGCTCCTCTGGAATATCTTTTACCCTTATGTTCAATTTTTGGAACTCCTCAATGTGCTCCATTACTGAACCCTTTTGTTTGAGACTTATCAATTGGCTAAAAAAAGTGTTGCTTTTTGTATCTTCATAATGTGCTATCAATTCTTCCGTAAAAATTTCCCAAGTGATAAATTGTTTACGAGAGCAAAGCCATTGATACCATACAAACTGATTTGGTTCCAAATATACAGTTGCCATACGTACCTTTTGTGCATTTTGCACATTATTGAGATCGAAGAATTGCTCCATCTGTAATATCCATGTGGCGGGATCCTTGCCATCAAACTTCCTCATATCGATTTTTGGAATATGGTGATTCTTCGATCCAACATTAGCGTCTATGGAATCATGATTAACATTTCTTTTGTTCTCATCATGAGTTTCCTTTACTACCTTTTCACCATTAGTGACCCTTTCTTGTAGCAACTTCTTCAATTCTTCCATGTCTGTCTTCAAATCTATCTTCAAATATGCCATCGAACCCTCCATCTTAGCTTCCATGCGCTTTATCTTAGATTCCACGCCATTTATCTTAGATTCCATGCCACTTATCTTAGCTTCTGTTAGCTTTTGTGAGCGTGACATTTGTTGCACTTGTTCTTGTAATTTTGATATATCATGTAGCATTTCTTCCTCTTCTTCATGAGTCATGCTAGAGCTTTCAAGTTCCTTACTAGGTGTTTGCATTTTCTTTCCTCGGGGCATCAGTTACCGATAATAATGCTTTACTATGCCCTTTGAATTCCGTTAAACCAAGCTTACACAAAAATTTAAAAAAAAACTACACACCTTTTTTCACTTTATAGAAGCCTGATATTGAATCTGATGTATCTCTGTAATTTCGGATCATCCAGTTTGAAATTGCTACCTGTAGTAGCCTTCTGTGTCCTCTTTCCAATGCCACAAGTCTGAGCCAAATTGGATTCTCCAAGGAAGAGTTATGTGAAATCTCCCACAGTGACTTGCTTTTAGACTGGTTCAGTAGAGCGAACTTGTACGATGTGCCACGAGTCACTGTTTCAACCTTTGAATCTGAAACACACACAAAAAAACTACAGTCCGTCCTCTTTCTGTACCTTTTTACGAAATTTCAATCCGATCCGCAGAAAGAAAGTTATGACGATTTTCCCTAGGTCACTTGTTTTGAATGTACTTCAGGAGTCTGCAAAAAGACCAACTTCCTCAGATCATATCTCCGCAAATATCCCGCGAAAAGCTCTGAAATTCGGACCCAAGGTTCAGCGCAATTTCTTCTCAAATGGTTTTGTTTGCGACTTCTGAAACGTCACAGAAAAAAGTTATAGCGGAAATTCCACGATGACATGTTTGGAGCAGCGAAACCCTAGAATCCAAAGCTCTGATACCAAATGTTATGAAACCAACTCAAGAAAAGATAGAAAAGATAGATCAACGCCTTATAATTCAGCCTCTTCGAGGGGAAAACCTCCTTTACATTACATAAATGAACAATTCTTGAATGATACAAATGACAAAACCTCCTTTCTATATATAGGAGTCTGAGGAGTCACAATATAATCCAGCCGACCTAACAATAATAATATAAAGCCACAAAAATAACAATAGAGGGATTCTATGGGGCACAGAAATAACAATATGGGGGTAATAGGGGCACAACAATATAAATAAGGGGTATAACTACAATAGTAATGGGGTAATCACTAGTATTATAGGGACGCAAATGCCGATGTGCTATGTGCATGCCATTGGAATTGCCTTCCTCTTAGTGACTTTCATTGGTGTTGGTGGTTGAGATTTTATTTATTCCTTCTTGCTCCCTTTTTCTTAGTGTGCTTGGTGGGCTTCTTTTTGGTGGCTCTTTGTGTGATTTTTTTATTGGACCTCGAGGGCCTTCTCTCACTCCATTGTCTCTGAAAGCCTAACATGAAAATTCTTAGGGATGGTGCATTTTGTCACTAACAAATGTGATGGTTAGTCTTCCCAAGGAGCTAAAAGCAAGGGAATATGAAGGGTGAAGGTGTGATTATAAAAATAAGAGCGAGGTGAAATCAAGGGATTTTTCTTCTTAGTTCTTCAGATTCTAGTTTTTATCTCTTCTATTAATCTCCCATACATCTCTCTGACCATGAATATTTGAATTGGCATGGAAATTTGTGACATATTATGTAACATGAATTAAATGTGTTGCATCTCTTTTTCCTTAGATTGGGTGGCTTTTACAATCAGTAGTTGTCCTATTTGCATGTGGCATTAAGAGTGTTGTAGAAGGGAGATATGAGGGATTGTAGAGATCATATAAGGAATCCCTTGTGTTATGAAAGGCTAGAGTTCCATTTGTGAATATATATGGGCTTAGTCAAGGAATGGAAAAGATAAACAATGATATTCTTTCTTTTGTTTGGAGAAGAATGACCTTCACTTTTTGTGTTAAATCTATTCTAAAATCTATGTGTTAAATGCATGAGCTTTTCCTTTCCCTCAAGGAATCAAGATCTCTCTCGAGGGTGGCCAACTATGAGAAATATTATAGCATTGTTGAGCCTATGGTTAGCTGGAGAGAGGTTCACCTTTCTTTAGTTCCAGATTGCAAAATACTTACCTTGAGTTAAATATTTTGCAATCTAGAACTAAAGAAAGGTGAACCTCTCTCTAGCTAACCATAGGCTCAACAATGCTATAATATTTCTCATAGTTGGCCACCCTCGAGATAGATCTTGATTCCTTGAGGGAAAGGAAAAGCTCATGCATTTAACACATAGATTTTAGAATAGATTTAACACAAAAAATGAAGGTCATTCTTCTCCAAACAAAAGAAAGAATATCATTGTTTAGCTTTTCCATTCCTTGACTAAGCCCATATATATTCACAAATGGAACTCTAGCCTTTCATAACACAAGGGATTCCTTATATGATCTCTACAATCCCTCATATCTCCCTTCTACAACACTCTCAATGCCACATGCAAATAGGACAACTACTGATTGTAAAAGCCACCCAGTCTAAGGAAAAAGAGATACAACACATTTAATTCATGTTACACAATATGTCACAAATTTCCATGCCAATTCAAATATTCATGGTGAGAGAGATGTATGGGAGATTAATAGAAGAGATAAAAACTAGAATCTGAAGAACTAAGAAGAAAAATCCCTTGATTTCACCTCGCTCTTATTTTTATAATCATACCTTCACCCTTTATATTCCCTTGCTTTTAGCTCCTTGGGAAGACTAACCATCACATTTGTTAGTGACAAAATGCACCATCCCTAAGAATTTTCATGTTAGGCTTTCAGAGACAATGGAGTGAGAGAAGGCCCTCGAGGTCCAATAAAAAATCACACAAAGAGCCACCAAATAGAAGCCCACCAAGCACACTAAGAAAAAGGGAGCAAGAAGGAATAAACAAAATCTCAACCACCAACACCAATGAAAGTCACTAAGAGGAAGGCAATTCCAATGGCATGCACATAGCACATCGGCATAGTAGCAGTGGTTAAACAGGAATGAGCAAGAGTTTCATGACCTAACAATATGATCGTGGGAACATGCATAGATCTCATGACCCATAGTTCCCTGCACCACCAACTTGCATGGATTTCAACCTAGTCTAGGGTTGGAGAGGAGGACATGTATCACCTTCTTGTTCCTCCCACACCGTGGCCAAACTTTCAACGAAGATTTTGGGGGGCATGTACAAGATTCCACACCACTCACCACGTTAACCTTACATGCTAACTGGATCAACATGTCACCCTCCACATCAGCCCTCATCCACACCACACCCTATTCCATGTCAACCAGTGAGGTCACCTTTCATGCCTAATCACCACCTGTGACATGGCATCACCATATCAACACATGGCAAGGTCCACCCATCATGTTGACATCATCATGATGTAAGCATGAAATCAAACTAAAAAAATTCATAATGGCATCCTCATACGTGTCACCGTATTTTTTTTATAAAAAGGAATGGGGCACATTTTTATCGTTATTCTATCCACTCATCCTCCAAGTCACTGTCGTGAACTAGCAAACTCGATGAACTTGAATCTGCCTCAATTTGACCCATCCAACCTAAATTTGTAACCTTGAACCTACAATTTGCCTCACCTTCACAGTTTTGATTTGATAAACCCTTGAGAGAGCTAGAAGTTGGGATAATTTGAGCAAGTCTGAGCTTGTATAGAAATCATAGTTATCCTATGCGAAGAACCACTTTTTCATGCATAAAACCTTGATTTATACATCAATTTGCCTCATTGTTTCATAATCTTAACTCATGTACATCCTCAATAGTCCAAAATTCACTAATTCTAGTGTAAAATATCATAACATGCCCTAATTTGATATTCACAGGTGTTAAGTAAGTCACAACTCAACAATTTCAAATTAAATTTCCCTCCATCTTACTAGCTAATCCGGTTGGGTCATGTGGTATTCTCATATTGGCCAACTAAATCTCACTCATAAACTTGACTTATTATCATTGTCCTCATTCGACCAAGTCAACTAATTTCCCCTCATACAATCCTTTGTTTCCAATGGCTACATCATGAGTGCCAAGTTCTTATGATATTCCAATGGCTAAAAATTCTAAAGATCATGGTTTATATGATTAGGATGTTGATGTCATAGATCCTATAATAACCACCTATGACATAATAAAGTCTATACAATTGGTACACAATACCTTTGATATAATAGGGGACTACAACAATCTATCTCACTCAAATTTGGTCCTAGCAATGGTCTTGCAACTATACCATTTCCCAAAAATGGTATCATGGTGGGTTAGCTAATATCTGCCAAATCAGAGAACCATTATTTCTACTCAAGGAAATAATTCAATCATCAAGGTCATGTCATAGGACATTGCATATATGTTATCATTCCAAGACAGGCAATGAATGGAGAAGTTAGATACATTAATACTAGAAAATCAATGGAAGTCCACTCTCCAGAGGTAAAGCAATAGATGATGAATGGAAATGTTAAAGAAGGAATAGTAACCCCTTCCAAGTCTCCTTCCTACTCTATTATGGTGTTTGAGTCTATGCCCAAAATATATTTCCCCATGATTGCTCAAGTTCTTGGTATTAATATTGACGTCCATATAATTGAGTCAGTCCTATGTTTCTTAGTTACTTTATGTCACCTGGTCACCAAGGCCTGCAGAAAGTATGATATTACTTAGGTTTTTTTTTAATGAAATCCATGCTCAATTGATAAATTTTGAAGGGAGGTCTTTCCAATATCAATCGTATCTCTTCCATCCATTTATTGACCAAAATTATTCCCATCTTGAGGATGTAAATCCCAAAATGGTGAATGAACAAAAATACTATGTCTCCTATCTTTGAGTTCTTACCTATGGTAAGTAAATGAGAAAACAACTAGGGTTGTTCAATTATGTGTATTTTTTCATGCCTATTGTGTATACCATGTTGCATGGTGAGATTCTACCCAAAGCCCCTATGTTTCTTAGGGAAAAATTGTAGTTCAGTCTCGATACTAGAATTAGTGATTGGTACCTCTTTTAAGAGTATATAGACATAAAAGTGTATGTATTTGAAGAAATACCATACCAGTTATGTGCATTTGTAACTCCCCACATATTTGCACTGTAGTATATAAGGAAAAGGTTCAGTAGTGACAACCTACACTTCACTTCTAAAAAGAAAGTTGTGACATTCAACCTCCCTCATGAGGTGGTGCCATTTGTGGCCAATGCAAGGAGCGTACTGAAGAAAGTGGAGAATATACTCAAAAGCTTTAATTTCCCACAAGAAATTGTTTGGGAATGTAATCCTCATAATATCATATATGAAAGAAAAAAGGATAGGTGAGACATATCAGTCCCATCAAACTCCCGATGTTCTGGAAGGACATGTTGAATTAATGACAATGCCTCATGATGCCAATAAAGGGTAGATTATACTCTCTCATTGAAAGAAATAATTGAATAAGAAGAAGGAATGTGAATTGGAAATCATAAAGATGGATTTATAATAGAAGAAAGATGATTATCAGTAAATCGAAGTAGAAATATATGTGCTAAAAAGGAAACACATGAGTAAATCCTCATTCAAAGTTGCAAAAGGAATCATATGTCATATAATAATTAATGTAATGGAAAATAACTTGGATCATATGGAACTCCACCAAGTGAAGATAGATACCATTAGAAGGGATAATAGGGAAATGAATGTAATAAAGAATGTTACTGGTGACTCCCCTACCAAAGCTGATGAAATAATATATTTCATAAATCATATGTCTAAGGAAGATGTCACAGAATGATCCATGTTGGATCATTATATTTTATTTTTTATCAATATGGATACATTTGGAGTGGGAAAATTGGAGGAATAAACTTACAAGATCGTTTTTACCGATGGGACCAAGTTTGGAAAAATGAGGTCTAAAACCTTATGGAAGCATTTTGAGGCATTAAATAACGTTTTTTGGAGGTAAAATTTTTCCTTTTTAGCTTTGCATCATTTTATGCTATTCTACACACTGAGATCTTTCCAACAGTGCAAGAAGTTCAACAATCATAGTCTGTATGCAAAAGTTATGCCACTCAAAAGTTGACCTTCATGTTCTCACACATATAGTTTAAGAGGATGTTGCGTCAACCCCCATTATTCATGGAAAAGAGGCTAACCATGTGTTTGTGATGTAAAATACTCTAAAATATTTTATATTGTAACTCTAGTTAAGAGTTTATGTAGTTAAAATTAACCACTAGTAGGCTATTGGGTTGTGTTATAACCACACCACTAGGAGGAAGAGGCATTCCTTTCTTTCTAGCACATTTTGTTCCATAGCTGAGAAAATATAGCTAGGAGAGATAGGAGGTAGAGCACACAAAGAGTATATGTGCACTGTAGTAACCCACGACCCATAGGCATTACTTCTTTGTCCCTGCAACCATATTTCCAAACAAAGAGGGGGCGAAGCAACCTCACGTTCCAATTGGGTTTTCTCCTGAAAGGGTTTCACAGAGAGAATATATTGTGTATTATGTGTGTGTGAGATATTATTTTTCTCCTAGCCTAGCCAAACCAACTTTTCTCACAACTTATTACATGTTTTCGATTATATTTTTTTTAAGAGATGAGTTAGAGTTGGATATTATACCTAGTGGACTAATATGCATCGAATGCAGGATTGAAAGAAAAAATCAAGGAATTTTGGCAAAGACTAAGGTTAAAACTCAAATGGGACATGGGACAGGGATTGTAGGAGGTAAATCCTCTTCATTTACTTCCCCCCCCCCTTTGAATATTCCTCCATTTATCACACCAGCTCGGAGTGCAAGTAGCCAAATCATGAGGATTAGAAGGCAGTCGAGCAAGTGAGAGGCAAATAGCTAATTTATCTCCAGTTTGGGAGTCGAGCCTCCCTAATTTTAAAGAAGTCATTGGGGACTTCAGATGTATAAGTAGAGAGGCCTAGAGCCTCACTAGGATTTGAATTTTGGTTGTGAAACTTTAAGTTATTTTCGAGCTTCAGACTTGTGAAAGCTTTATTGATGTAATTTTATGTTTTGGTAATAAGAATGAGTTCTGTTTTCAGCCAGCACTGAGTTAACTCGGAGGGCTGAAGCTCTTGGGTTAGGGCCCAACCCTATCATCCGAGGCTCCTCTTCGTTGTATTTGTATGTTTAGATTAGTCTAATAGCTTCATTATTAATTTGCCTTTAGATGTATTTTCATTGCAAGTAGTGTAGATTGGATTGGTTGTTTATTAGTTTGCTTCCACTTGTTCCTTACTTCAGTAGTAGGCTAGCAAGGATAAAAGGAGTACCACAAGGCTATCAATAGGTGTCTTGGCCTCATATCCTCCCTTTGAGATCATGATTTGAGGAAGGGACCCCGATGCAGCCCTAAAAACATAAATTTCTATTTCTTGCATGAGCTTTAGATTTTACTGTATTTAAGTTAGCATTTGATCAGTTTTGCAAAGTAGGATTCCATTTCCATCTATTCTATATTCATTCTTGCAGTCAATCTCATCCATGCTTTCATTCCTTTTAGCAACTTTCCTCGTGCATAATGTAGGTAGTTAGTTCATTAATTATGCTTTTCTAGCTTAAGAGAATGCTTCATGTTCACATAGATTTTTGGAAATTATACATGTTTTATGTAGAGAAAGTGCTTTAGGAGTAGACACAGACTTCATAGCCAACAACCACCTTCCACTTCATCCACCATAGTCATTCCTTGTTTTCACCATTGCCTTCACTAGTTTTCATCATTTTACATAGAAATTCTTCCAAGCATAATGAGCGAATCCAACCATATTCTATCTTTGTTGTTGACTTCTAACTGATCCTAGACATTTCCTTATTTCATTCCACCCATTTACCACCTTCCCTAAGCCTTCCATCACATCCAACACGTATAATCATTCCCTTGGTTGTATCCTGTAGGTTTCTAGTACATCCCGTAGGTTTTCCTGAAATGGCCTGTTTTAAGGCTGAATTGAGGGAAAACCTCTAGGAACTCACCGAAGGTCTCCCAAGAGTCTCCCACACGTTCTAACCATCTCCTAACCCTTCTAGCCATCCTCCAACATCCTTAATTTACCCTCCACATCACCAAAATAAATTAGTTTGCATACTTGATTTTGCATGAAAAGACAAAAAGACAAAAACAGAGTTATTTCAGTGCCTTTACTTGCACATTAGTGATGTTTGATGATTTTTACTTCCATTCTTAGATAATAGCATTTGGTTCATGTTAATTTAGCATTATTGCAAATCATAGTTTCTTGGCAGTTAATTAGGAAATGGTGTGATTTAGCATTGAAATTCGGTCTTTTTCATTATTGCAGTAGAGTAGCTCCCCCTTAGAGTAGATTTCCCTTTTTTCCATCAAGAAACCAAGCTTCTTCTGACTCCATAGAAGTTTGACTTGAAAACCCCAATGGTCTCTCAGCAGGTGAATCGTGACAAAAGGCAGAACCATCACTTTTACTTGTGTATATGGAAATGTCACCTCCAAGTTTGTAGGAACCCCGGGTTCACAAAGTAAAGCTGGTAGCCTAGGAGTTGCAGCATTCTTTCTGCAATACTGGCACTCATCAACTGGTAAGAAACTATCTCTTTCACATCTAAGGGTATTTGGATGTGATGCATATGTACATGTTCCAAAGGAGAAAATAACAAAGTTGGATAGTAAATCCAAAAAGTGCATCTTTATTGGGTATAAGGATGGTTTAAAGGGTTATAAACTTTGGAACCCAGTAACAAGGAAGGTTGTGTACAAGAAATATGTGGTGTTCAGAGAGGTGAAAGATGTTATTAAACATGAATTCAAACCAAAGGAACCTCAAAAGATAGAGTGTGAGCTAAAGGAGGAAGAATCAAACTCTTCAACATAAGAGGAATCAGAAGATGAAGAGCTACAAACATTGTTGTGAGAAGATTAGTTCAAGAAAGAAGGCAACTAGAAAAGTATAGTCCATTTGCTTTCTGTTCAAATTTTTCTTATCTATTACTGATGATGGTCCCAGAACTATGAAGGAAGTAGTAGATTCAGAGGATAGCAAACTCTGGAAAGAGGCCATGGTTGATGAAATGGAATCTTTGCACAAAAATTAGGCTTGGGATCTTGTGTAGTTGTCAGCTGGAAGGAAACCCATTGGGAGCAAATGGGTGTTCAAGAATAAGACAAATGCAGAGGGAAAGGTGTAGAAATACAAAGGTGGGTTGGTAGAAAAAGGTTATTTCCAATTGTAGGGAATTGATTTTGGTGATATTTGTTCTCCTGTTGCCAAGGTAGCTTCTAGTAGATTACCTTTATCTGTTGCTACGGCTTTTCATTTTGAGGTAGAACAGATGGATGTGAAGACAACATTCTTCACAGGGATCTAGAAGAGGAGATCTACATGAAGCAACCTGAAGGCTTTGCGGTGAAGGGTAAGAAAGAACTGGTATGCAAGTTAAAAAAGTCTCTGTATGGGTTAAAATAGCCACCAAGGATGTGGTATCAGATATATGATACGTTTATACAGGTACCTGGTTTCACTAGAAGAAAAGCATATGATTGTGTGTATTTTAAATTGATTGGTGACATGTTATTTATCTGGTCTTGTATGTGGATGATATGTTGCTGGTTGGAAATGACAAAGAAATTATCCAGGATTTGAAGACCCAATTGTCCTCCAAATTAGACATGAAATATCTTGGTGCCGCAAACTATATTTTGGGCATGGAAATTAAAAGAGATCGGGCAAAGAAAACTAATCATTGTTGGTTCACAACGTTGATCAAAATAAAACTAATGCGATGAATCTGGAAGATGATTTACACAAATTAAAAGAGATCGGGCAAAGAAGAAGCTTTGGTTAAACCAGTGGAAGTATGTTGAGACAATACTGTAGAGGTTTAATATGAAGGATAGTGAACCGGTGAAGGTTCCTATTCCTGTAGGTGTAAAGTTATTTGTTGAACAGTGTTCCAAGACACAAGAAGAGGAAGAAGACATGTCCTATGTTCCATATGCAAGTGTAGTCGGTAGCCTAATGTATCCGATCGTTTGTACTAGACCAGACACATGCAGTGGGAGTATTGAGTAGGTTTATGTCAAAACCATGGAAGGAGAATTGGAGAGCAGTGAAGTGGGTTTTTAGGTATTTGCGTGGCACTAATGATTATGGTTTGTGCTACCAAGGAAGACTAGGATTGGACAGTGTTTTGGGTATTCATGGATTTGTTGATGCATACTGGGTTGGAGATTTGGATCAGAGAAGATCTACAAGTGGGTATGTGTTTAACCTATTTGGAGGTGCAGTCAGTTAGATGAGTAAGAAACAATCTATAGTGGCACTATCAACTATAGAGGGAGAATACATGGCAGCCACTCATGTAAGCAAGGAAGTAGTTTGGTTGTAGAGATTGTGTTCAAGTATGGGGTTAGTATAGGGAGCTATAAGGATAAACTGTGAAAAACATAGTGCAATTTTCTTGGCAAAGAACCTTGCTTACCATTCAAAGACAAAGCACATTGATGTTCAGTATCACTTTGTGAGGGATATGAGAGAAGAAAAAAATGTATTGCTAGTAAAGGTAGACACTTTGAAGAATATTGCAGATCCATTGACAAAATATGTGAGCTCTGAGAATTTCTCTTGGTGTAGATAAAAAATGGGCATTACAGGGTTAGATAAATGACTAAGCTCTTATGTGGCCCCCTGTGGAAAGAAAAAAACAAGTGGGAGAATGTTGGGTTGTGTTATATTCTTTCCATGACTAGCCCACCTAGTTAGTGGGGCGGTGTTATAGACATTTTTGTGCCTTACAGCATGAAGCATGGAATGTCAATAATCTAAGGGATCCAAAGTCCCTAAAACATGTTGTTCCTACCCCTAGAGGAACAAGGTCAGCAAACCACAGCACTAAATATCAGTTCTCCACCTGAAAACACTCAAAAACAAGCTAATTCTGGATCATGTCAACTGCTCCACTGAGCATCTGCGCTGAATGTCAACTGCTCCACTCTGTACCTGCGCTGAATGTCAACTGTAAAGAAGGCTACCTGCGCTGGGCGAGTTTGGCCAAGTGGCACAGTCATTCCTCAAGGTGTCAATGCCCAGGAAGCTTCCAAAATGACACTTGGATCAGGGAATTCGCCTAGTGATGAGTAAGAGGGTCTAGATCTCCAAGTGGAAGCAAGAACCTCCAAGTGGACTCAAGAACTGAAGAATAACTGAAGTGGGAGAGGACACTAGTCAGCTTCATGCCAGCCTCAAGCTGACTCATCCTTTCTCCAAAACTCCTATATATAGAGCTCTCTCATGAGGTCTAAGGGGGCTGGAATCTTGTGAATGTAAAGAAGTGCTATTGGTTTGAGTATAGAACTATTGGGTGATTTGCTTGAAGGAGGTGAAGAGGAGATTTCTTTCTGCTGGGATTTGATGCTGGATTGGGCCTTTTATGGTTGTATCACTTCCTGAACTTTACTTCTTCCATTAATAAAGCATTTGAAGTTCTTCTATATGCATGTGTCTCAATGGCGTATTGATACTTGTATATTTGATTTATTCTAATCCTTGAATCAATTATGAATGTATGCTTCTTGTAGTTTCCCTCTCTTGTCATTTTGCAGGATCTTGGTGTAGCTGGGCCAGTGAAAGAGCAAGGAGCTGGGAGCAAGCAGCAAAGAGGGAAGATTCGATCAATCATTAGCGGAAGGCAACGGTTAGTGGATCTCTTTCTCCCCTCTCTTACATCTCATAAAGAAGTAATCTCGAATAGCTTTGTTTTGATTGTTGCTGAGGTACTATCACCCTTAGAGTGGGATAGGGTCATTCTGTATTGGATACTTTTCCCAACAATAAATTGGCGACTCCGCTGGGGATCGTATCTTGTTGGTTGTTTGTGTTTTTTCTATTCATTTCATAAACACAGGGAGTACCAAATCGAACTGCATTTGGATCTTTCAAATGCAAAGTAGACGGCAGCTACTCTAGCTCAGTTTCTGGGCAAGTTTATGATTTGAAGAGCTGATCCACAAGGACTCTAAATAGCTCTTAGTGATAGCTTTTCATCCTCCTTTTCATCCCTTTGTGTGTACTTGACTGATAGCTTCTGATTTGGCAAAAAACTGTGAATTTTTGAGCAATCTGTGACCCGGAAACTGAGAAAAACGAAAGTTTGTCTCTTCAGTGCAGGTGCTGTGAAGGCAGTCTGCATTTCAGTGCAGTTCCCAAAGGGGCTACCTGTGATGAAGGTCAAACGGCCAGTGTACTACCTGCGCTGAACCAGTTTTGCCTAAGTGCTACTGGGGTTCCCTCCTGTTTATTGCCCTGTTTTCACCCTTGTTTTTGCAGCCTGTTACCAGTCAATGTACCTATCTGAAACCAACTTTCCTTGCCACTATTCCACCTCGGTTGTATAAAGAAAATGTGTTTGTTCTTTGTGTATTTCTTGTATCATTTGTAGTTTCCCATAACGAAAAGTGAACTAGTCTTGCTGTGGCCTCTTAGATCTAGACCTGTGATAAGTGTCGTTTTGATGTTAAGAGTTAGTTTATTTGTTGTTCATAGCTGATTGAGCTTTTTCTTTCGTCATATGGTTTGAATTTATACATTTCTAGTGTCGAAACAAGTAAATCTTAAGGTGTCTTTTGATTTTGGACAAGATTTTTTGCTTTCACTTGAAATTGAATTCGAATTTATACAACAGCTTTCTTTTTGTATTGCACCAACATTAAGAAAGAGAAAAGAAATACCTGCATTGTGCATGTGCATTTTGACAGCTTGCATGTTCATTTAGGGAAAAGTGCATTAGTGTGTGCTCTATGATCCGTGTGAAAAGATGTTGTCTTTCTTTTCCCTCAATAGTTAAGATTTTCAAAGTTGAAAGATTGAAAAGCTTGCTTATCATCTTAGACTGCATTTAGGAGTGTTACTATACATCTCGTGGTGATCCATAAAGGCAAACTGCTAAACAAGATCAACCTTAAAATAAATTGAATTTACATAACAACGCATTGAAACATAACCCAAACACATAGAGGTCTAAGCTAGAGACATGTTCTGGCGTCGTTAAACGTGATTTCTTAGCGTTGAGTGTTTGGGTGATTCCTCCACGGTGAAGCGATAAGTATCAATACGGACTTATGCTCCCACGTACTGTCGTGTATATATTGGGAGACCCCTATAGGAACAAAGCCTTTATCCATAGGAAGCCGTGTCGGCCGCCCTACTGATCGCAATGCAGTGAACACAACATTCACGAAGATCGACCACTCGTACCATAAAACGTATTCTGTGGTTTTGCGAAAAGTTTGGCACACCCTCTGCCTAGAACTCCAGAGCAGTTTCTTTTGGCCTTTTTCAAACTCTATAACTGAAAAAGTCCATCCGAGAATTTGTCACTTCGGGCTCGTTAAAACATCGAACGAGACTAGAGTCGTCTTTAGCTTTTTCTCGACTCTTAAAAAGTGAAAAAGCAAGTTGTGTCTAAAGCGTCATTATAAAATTTATTTTAAACGGAACATAATCACCTCCTATTCTTGCATTGATCTATAGGTTGAGAACATGGAACGCCCCAACCAAGGAATTCCACATGATGGAAATCCTAGTCCTTTCTCCTCTTGCGGAGAAGTTGGTGCGCCCCACATGGCCACATTGTCGCTTCCAGGACTGACAATTGGCCTGCCAATTTGGCTATTCTCAACCAATGTAGTTCAGAACACCATGGTTCCTGAACAGTCGAGTCAACAATTAGATGAGTCTAGAGCTGCCCACCAGCCTTCTACTTCCTATAACTCTTCCTCCAATCCTTCATCTTCGCAAGGTAGAGCCGGCAAAAGCCAAGCTCCCATGGAGAAGAAGAAGAAGAAGAAGGAGCCTAAGGCGACTAGGGGCAAGCAAAAATCCACACACAGCACAGACCGGGCCTAAATCACCATGTGTCATATGTAGAGGAGACCACTTTCATAGAGATTGTCCCTGTATTCCCCGGATACTAAGGGACTGGTCCCCTTGGTTGCACAATTCGGGAGCGTCAACCTCTGATAGCCATGTTGAATGCTTACCGTCAACCAGCGAAAGTGAAGGTTCAAGACAAAGAGGGGGAGCAAGATCCCACTGCAGACTGTGTAAAGGCGATCATGCCATCCACTGTTGTCCCTTCTTAGACGAAGCGAAGAGAGTTTTGGAAGATCGCCCGGTTTCACCGTTGAGACTTCCTCCTGGATATAAAAAACTCGTACCAAGTCCTTCGTTGGTTGAAAATACAGCTGGCCCGCTCAAGTGGTCAGCTGAAGCGTCAGTCATTGAAAATGAACCTACTGAATCCAGACCAGACGAAAGTCTAAAGGTCGATACGGCAGTTGACCCGGTTCTTCCTTCAGAGGTTTCATCCTCAAATGACACCGTCACTGAAGATTCATCTTCAAATGACACCCTCACTGAAGAGAATAAGGATGACACCATCAAGATTCTTTTCATCAACACAGATTCTAATGAGCATCAGGGCAATGCGCCCATTCCTTTATCGCAGGAAGGAACATCGTCAGGGTCATATCCGGCCGTGTATTCGGTCCCACCGCCAAGCAACCTGGTTGTGTCCTTTGATTGGAACCAACTAGGTAGACCCTGGTTGCCGGCCAGTATACCATTCAGAATCATAGTCCAAATTTATAGAATGGTAATGGCTGGAACTATCATTGATGAAGGGGCATCTGTGAGTATCCTTTCCTCTGTTGCTTGGAAAGCACTGGGTTCCCCGACGCTTTTGCATGAGATAAGAAATCTCTCAGGTTTTGACAAAGGAACCAGTCGACCATTAGGGATCCTCCCCAATGTACCTGTTACATTGAAAGGGAAGACCGTTCAAATGAATGTGATGGTCGTCCAAGGACCCTTGGATTATAACCTACTCCTTGGACGAGACTATATATATTGCATGGGAGCTATAGTCTCCTCACTCTTTAGAGTAATGTGTTTTCCACACGAAGGAAGAATGGTCAAGCTCGTAGACCAACTTTCATTTCCGGGATCACGCATCGCAAATAGTCACATACCAACCCTCAATGGTCTATTCACCCAAGAAATGTCTCCACCCCCAGTCCTCCTTCCCGATGAGTGCGAGTGATTCGGAAAGATGGGACTGGAACCCAGGGGGCATGCATCCTGGTCTGCTTTGGGCAGAGGAAACCTTGGGTATAAGGTAGAATTTCCGCGAAAGAATATGACTAGTCCGTACCCCGTCCGTGGATGGAAAAAGGGTTGTTCTAGAACAAGATTCTTTTGTTAAGGTTACTTGTTTGACAAAGGTCATTCACCATTGTCTACTTCGGTAGACAGTGCCGAGCTACCGTGCCGAGGAAATGTCTTCGTTTGATGGTGTTAACAAAACAATCTTTGGGTAACCAGAAAGAGGCAAGCCTCCCTCAATAACACCAATGTTTTGTCTTTGAGTAGTGTTCTTCTCTTGTCGCAAGTTGCTGCTCTCTTGTCGCAAGTAGTTATTCTCTTGCGATCTTGCAAAAGATCTGTTAAAAGTTGGGCTGACGGGAAGACAAGTACCGCGTAAGACCCGTTAAAAATAACGAGAAGACAAGTATCGTTAACATTAGACTAGCAAGACGACAAGTAGCTGTGAACACCCAAAGAAAAGCAGAAGTGGGGGAGAGGAGGGGCAGCCTTGAAATTGTATTTTATACCTGGGGGCATGCAAACCTTTTGGAGTGCAAGCTAAGAGCGGTTATTTATCTGTTTTTTAGATTAGCCGTTTCCGAACTTGCATAAAGAAAGGATGAGAGGGAGCATAGCTTATGTGAGGCGCAAGCTCTATAAAAAAATGGAGTCTTACAGGAGACATTTCTTATCTTATGACTGGTATATCGAGCAGTTTTACCGCGGAATTTATGCTCGTTAAAAAATAGAAAAGGGAGATCCGAGCAGTTTTAATACATAGTTCATGCTCATTAAAAAATAAACATAAGATTGAGCAAGAGTTTCCTCCAGAGTTTAAGCGCATTAAAAAATGAACCTATTCCGGTAAATAACCATTGTGATCGTAAATTTATTAGCCATAAAAAGCCTTGGTCGTGTTTGCACCCGCCACCTCCATTCCGTTTGGCCAATCGTTCACCTCCATATGATTGTTTACCTATTTTGAGGAATAGCTGAGAAGAGTGATTTCACTTAGCCATCCTTGTGACACTGCCGTGATTGGAAAATTCCAACTTGTACCTCGAATCTTCTGCTATCCCTGTTTATCACTCGTTCCTCAAAAGACGAGTCTTCTTTGAGCTCTTTTCATCTGACTCGTAAAATATGAAAATTTTTCCGAGTTTTGGCCTTCCAGCTCGTTAAAAGGACCGGAAGAGCTATCCCTCCTCTAGATTTTAATCTTTTTGGACCTGAGGGATTATTACACAAAAAGGTCGAGCGCTTGTTTTATTCGGCTCGTTAAAGTTATCGAAAACTCATCCCTTCTGTATTGTTTTATACTTTTTCGGACTTAAGGGATTAGATGACGAAAAAGGAATTTTGGAGTTAAATTTCTGTACCTTTTCAGACTCTCTAAAAATGAAAAGGACCAAGTTTTCCTTGTCATTAGACTCGTTAAAATGATTAAATAGCGACAAACTTGTCTTTAGACGAGAACGAGTTTCCCTATCGCTAGGCTCGTTAAAACATAGCGATGGGCTTGCCCGAAGGGCAGGTTATAGAACAAGCATATGTTATCCTCCTCAAGCTTGACAAAAATAAAGAGGTACTGGTCAGAAATGACTGGGGAAAAATTGGGAGAACCTCAAAGCTTTAATGGTAGCAAGTCGCTCTTGAACATGACACTTTTCCTCCGTATCACATCGGGTTGGGTTGTTTCATTCACCGGTCTCATCACCATGGTCTTCGCCAAACCATCCACATTTGGGGTAATGCTACCGATCCATCGCATCAGTGTCGTTATATGTTCAAGATATGTTGTTCAGAAAGAGTCAACCGTGTCCCATCCACTGCCATACATTATCCTTCATCCACCCATGATCGCCACCCTGAATCATATTTCACAGATTGTTTTCACCTCCACTAAAATCATTAGCTCCGTTCCGTGTCACTGATGTGGGATTCATTAAGGCCCTCCTTTGACAAATCGCTTCTTGTCGACTTCAGCTCATTATCCAAGAAGTTGATCTAGGAACACCCCCCTCAGTACTTTGAAGCTTGCATGCCTCAATGGCAAGTTTCTCACTTCCGGCGACAGGTATACATCAATGACCTTCGACCAGAAGATTTTGCGTGGTGTTCGACGCCAAGTCCTTTATTCACACCACGTGAATTGTACTGCAGTACCTTGAGGGTCATTATCATTATCGGTGATTCCTCTCACGCTTGTTAACAGTTTACATTATTGACCGGTAATCAAGCGATGTCTTTCCATGTTCGACTTCAGCGTAATTCTCACATGGATCGACTTGTACTTAGAGTGAAGATCGAGCGAGTTTGAAGACCCCGGATCTAGTTCCATCCATCCGGGCTGCGATATATATTCAAGAAATATAAAGACATTTGATATGTACATCATTGCAGCAGATGATCATCCTACTCAAAGGATGATAATTTCAGCAGAGAATTATCAGTCTACCATCAGACGATCGTCTATTATATGTACCAAAATGAATTTATAAAGCTGAGCATGGGAATGCACGCCTCAGCTAGATCATGAAAGCAGAATGAAAAATAATGTATTGTATTGTATTTTATTACAGGTCACCTCTCATCGATTGAATGAACTTCGGATCCTCCTGATAAAGCATTTCACCCGATAAACGACCTCATACTTTAGGGGGCAACTGTTATAGACATTTTTGTGCCTTACAGCATGAAGCATGGAATGTAAATAATCTAAGGGATCCAAAGTCCCTAAAACATGTTGTTCCTATCCCTAGAGGAACAAGGTCAGCAAACCACAGCACTAAATATCAGTTCTCCACCTGAAAACACTCAAAAACAAGCTAATTTTGGATCATGTCAACTGCTCCACTGAGCATCTGCACTGAATGTCAACTGCTCCACTTTGTACCTACGATGAATGTCAACTGTAAATAAGGCTACCTGCGCTGGGCGAGTTTGGTCAAGTGGCACAGTCATTCCTCAAGGTGTCAATGCCCAGGAAGCTTCCAAAATGACACTTGGATCAGGGAATTCGCCTAGTGATGAGTAAGAGGGTCTAGATCTCCAAGTGGAAGCAAGAACCTCCAAGTGGACTCAAGAACTGAAGAATAACTGAAGTGGGAGAGGACACTAGTCAGCTTCATGCCAGCCTCAAGCTGACTCATCCTTTCTCCAAAACTCCTATATATAGAGCTCTCTCATGAGGTCTAGGGGGGCTGGAATCTTGTGAATGTAAGGAAGTGCTGTTGGTTTGAGTATAGAACTATTGGGTGATTTTCTTGAAGGAGGTGAACAGGAGATTTCTTTCTGCAGGGAGGTGATGCTGGATTGAGCCTTTTATGGTTGTATCACTTCCTGAACTTTACTTCTTCCATTAATAAAGCATTTGAAGTTCTTCTATATGCATGTGTCTCAATGGCATATTGATACTTGTATATTTGATTTATTCTAATCCTTGAATCAATTATGAATGTATGCTTCTTGTAGTTTCCCTCTCTTGTCATTTTGCAGGATCTTGGTGTAGTTGGGCCAGTGAAAGAGCAAGGAGCTGGGAGCAAGCAGCAAAGAGGGAAGATTGGATCAATCATTAGCGGAAGGCAACGGTTAGTGGATCTCTTTCTCCCCTCTCTTACATCTCATAATGAAGTAATCTCGAATAGCTTTGCTTTGATTGTTGCTGAGGTACTATCACCCTTAGAGTGGGATAGGGTCATTCCGTATTGGATACTTTTCCCAACAACAGGCGGTAGAGAGGCGTCGAAGCCCCCCCTTCATTGCGCCAATTGTAGACCGGGGGGTCAAAGGTGGTTTGAGGTGGGCAGGTTAGCCCCCCTCTACTGGGTCCGGGGCAATGCCACGGGGAAAATTTTTCAGGCCCTATATTAAGTGGGTGGACCTACCTGTGGTTTTGTGCATGGTTTTCGCACATGGTTTTGGGCACGATGCTTTTCATTCCATGGTATTGGATGCTTCAACATGTATTGATATGTATTATAACATTGAAAGGAACATAATGAAAAATCAAGCTGGTAGTACCAGTTTTTGGATCCAGGGGAAAATATCTGTGTATATGTTTTTATGTGTTATGCTCTCGGTATTGTTATTTTCTCTATTTTAGAATTCGTATGTAGGTAATTTTTGCATGGGGTTAAAACCTACAAACATGAATGTCTTCCCCTCGTGGTTCTTTAGGGCTAGAATCCATCATCGCTTCTTCAATATATTCCTCAGCCAACACCGGTCCTTGTGTATCAGAGGTGATGCTCATGTTTCCAAAGTTCTCTATCTGTGCAATGACAAGCATCGGCACTTGAGTGACTGCCTCAACTAGTGAATCAAATCTTGTACCAACAAATTTTAAAACTGAGGGAATGATTTTTTCATCCTTCAAGCATCGAGGAGTCTGAGATTTCCTCACCCCTCTTGGTAGAGCTGTAGGAATGGAAGAATGAATAACATCTTCTCTCATTTCTGTTTGGACTCTACTCCCTAAGTCATGCCCCTCAACTTAAACATTTTTTGTTTGGGTCAAGTCTCCTTGTGGTTCTTGAAGAACCATGTCAAGTATAGGTTATTTTTCTTTTACCAATACCAGGGTTTCTACTGTTAATGGTGTTGGTTCTTGTGTGAGAGTACCACTTACATTTTCTACTTCGAACCCCATGTTTTCTTGGATGGGTGGTGTTGTTTCTTGTGTAACAACACCACTTACACTCACTTCTTTAGACCTCAAATTTTCTTGGACGAGTGGTGTCGATTCTTGTGAAGCAGCACCACCTACACTCTTTCCTTCAGGCCTCAGGTTTATTTGTTCCAGTGATGATGGTGGTAGTTCTCCAAAAATATTATCAACTAATGTTGAAGCAGCATCAACCATGTCCTCAATTTCCATACTTTCCACTTCAACTAAGCCAACAGGCAATGCTAGTTCTTGCGAGGCAGAATCAGCTGTAACATCTTCCATCTCGACTGAGTCAATGGGTGATGTTGGTTCTTGTGGGACAACATCAGCCATGAAATCTTACATCTCAACTCATCCAACAGGTGATGCTAGTTCTTCTAGAGCAGCATCAGTTGTGGTGTCTTCCATTTCGACTAAGTCAAAAGGCGATGCTGGTTCTTATCGAGTAGCATCGGTTGCGGCCTCCTCCATTTCAGCTGAGCCCACGCCATCCTCTTCCTCTGTAGGTATAATGCCCTCCAGTTCTTCTTCCAACAATTCAATAACTGTGGCTAAGAAATAGGAGCTCTAGCCAACACTTGAATTACCAGTAGCCGAACCAACCCGTGATTCGTGAGGACTGCTAATACGTGTCGAGAGCAACAGGCAAATTGTGCCATAAGTTGAAGACTTTTCTAGAGGAAGAAAGGCATATTCAGTTAATGAATTTATGCATGCTAGAACCGAAGGGACTCTAACAGTTTGAAATTATACTTGAACATCACTGTAAAATGTCCTTGGCAGGTAATGTATCTTAACACGAAGTATGCAACTTCACCCCAGGGATAAGGTAATGACGTAAGCTCATACCCTATTCCTTTTTGAATTTATGTTTCTCTGGCTTGTAAAAATATTTCTGGGAACTACGTCATGGGAGCCTTCCGCAAAATCCATTTCTTCCCTTCCTGCGGTGGTCCACTGATGGCTGAGATGGCTTCCTCTGTGATAGGGATATTGAGATCCCGAACTTTGGAATGATCTTTTTCGAAGTTCAACACAAATTCAGTTGTAATAGTCTCGTCACAATCTCTCAAAAATATATGTCGCAGCCTACATTTACAAACACCTGCCATACATCTGCGTTACTGTGCACCAGAATTGTGCTCTCTGGTTCATGTCTCATAGCCGCTACACCTATTCTGCCATAGCTTATTAGAAACACTTGAAAGTAGCAGATTTCTCATTAGGATGGAGTATCGGTAAGTAATTTTTGCAGAAATGCATAAGAAATGGTGATAGCAGGGTGTACGAATGGCAATTTTTAGAGATATGTGAAAAATCCACGGCAAGTTATGGAAATAATGGGAGGGCATTATGGTGATTACTCCATAGACTCCAAAAGGACCAGTTCGTTATATCTAGTATCTATTGATAAATGTGCAGAGTAAAGAATCGTTGAGTGGACGTTGGAAAAGGTTATTTTATGATGACATTGACTTGGGAAATGAGCCTTACCTAAGCACCACTGAAGCACAAACAAGGTGTAAAATGACCCATTGGAACTTGAAATAATGATGACAACTCTTTGAATGATGGTACCCTCAGCCGAATGGTGACATGGACCGACACTTAGAAAACTTTGGAAGGAGTGAAAACAATCCTAGACCTAATACCTAGTGACCAAATTTTACTTGAAGACTCACTGAAATGACAAAATTTTTACTTTGACACCCCAAGGTCGCTTTATAAGAGCATATTTTGACACTGGTGAAAGGCTGCAAAGACTGACGCTAACAAACCTGAGCAAAATGGAGTTGTAGAAAGAATGAGAAACACATTGATGGAAAGGGAAAGAAGCATGCTCAGTGGTGCAGGGTTAGGACAGGAATTCTGGGCAGAGATGGTGGAGACTGCATGTTACCTGGTCAACATATCACCTTCATCAACGTAGGATGATAAGACTCCACAAGAGGTATGGACTGGTGATGAGCCTCATAATTGGGTAATTATATGGGCCTTAATTCACATCCTAGCTTATCCAAACCAACTTTTCTCACAACTTATTACATGTTTTCGATTATATTTTGTTTATGAGATGAGTTAGAGTTGGATATTATGCCTAGTGGACTAATATGCATTGAATGCAAGATTGAAAGAGAAAATCAAGGAATTTTGGCAAAGACTAAGGTTAAAACTCAAATGGGACAAGGGAGAGGGATTGTAGGAGGTAAATCCTCCTCATTGACCACTCCCCCATTCGAATATTCCTCCATTTATCACACGAGCTCGGAGTGCAAGTAGCCAAGTCATGAGGATTAGAAGGAAGTCAAGCAAGTGAGAGGAAAATAGCTAATTTATCTCGAGTTTGGGAATCGAGCCTCCCTAATTTTAAAGAATTCGTTGGGGACTTCGCTTGTATAATTAGAGAGGCCTAGAGCCTCATTAGGATTTGAATTTTCATTTTGAAACTCTAAGTTATTTTCAAGCTTCAGACTTGTGAAAGCTTTATTGATGTAATTTTATGTTTTGGTAATAAGAATGAGTTTTGTTTTCAGCCAGCACTGAGTTAACTCAGAGGGTTAAAGCTCTTGGGTTAGGGCCCAACCCTAGCATCCAAGGCTCCTCTTTGTTGTATCTGTATGTTTAGATTAGTCTAATAGCTTCATTATTAATTTGCCTTTAGATGTATTTTCATTGCAAGTAGTGTAGATTGGATTGGTTGTTTATTAGTTTCCTTCCATTTGTGCCTTACTTTAGTAGTAGGTTAGCAAGGATAAAAGGAGTACCACAAGGATATCAGTAGGTGTCTTGGGCTCATTTCCTCCCTATGGGATCATAATTTGAGGAAGGGACCCTAATGCAGCCCCAAAAACACAGATTTCTATTTCTTGCATGAGCTTTAGAGTTTACTGTATTTAAGTTAGCATTTGATTAGTTTTGCAACGTAGGATTTCATTTACATCTATTCTATCTTCATCCTTGCATTCAATCCCATTCCTTTCAACAACTTTCCTCATGCATAATGTAGGTAGTTAGTTCACTAATTTTTCTTTTCTAGCTTACGAGAATGCTTCTTGTTCACATAGATTTTTGGAAATTATACATGTTTTATGCAGAGCAAGTGCTTCAGGAGTAGACAAAGACTTCATAGCCAGCAACCACCTTCCACTTCATCCACCATAGTCATTCCTTGTTTTCACCATTGCCTTAACTAGTTTTCATCATTTTACATAGAAATTCTTCCAAGCACATTGAGTGAATCCAACCATCTTCTATCCTTGTTGTTGACTTCTAAGTGATCCTAGACCTTTCCTCATTTCATTCCACTCATCTACCACCTTCCATAAGCCTTCCATCACATCCAACACCTATAGTTTTTCTCTTTGTTGTATCCTGCAGGTTTGCAGGGAATCCTGTAGGTTTCTAGTACATCTTATAGGTTTTCCTAAAATGGCTTATTTTAATTCCGAATTGAGGGAAAACCTCTAGGAAGTTAGCGAAGGTCTCCCAAGGGTCTCCCACACCTTCTGACCATTGCCTAACCCTTCCAACCATCCTCCAACATCCTTAATTCACCTACCACATCTCCAAAAGAAATTAGATTGCATACTTCATTTTGCATGAAAAGACAAAAAGACAACATCAGAGTTATTTCAGTCCCTTTACTTGCACATTAGTGGTTTTTTATGCTTTTTACTTCCATTCTTAGATAATATCATTTGGTTCATGTTAATTTAGCATTATTTCAAAGCATATTTTCTTGGTAGTTAATTAGGAAATGGTGTGATTTAGCATTGAAATTCGGTCTTTTTCATTATTGCAGTAGAGTAGCTCCCCCTTAAAGTAGATTTTACTTTCTTCCATCAAGAAACCAAGCTTCTTCTAACTCCATAGAATTCTGACTTGAAAACCCCAATGGTCTCTCGCTGTTATGGAACCAGCCCACAAAAGATAGAAAAGAGAGATCCACGCCTTAGAATTCAGCCTCTTCGAGGGGGCAACCTCCTTTACATTACATAAATGAGCAATTCTTGGATGATACAAATGACAAAACCTCCTTTCTATATATAGGAGTCTAAGGAGTCACAATATAATCCAGCAGACCTAACAATAATAATATAAAGCCACGAAAATAACAATAGAGGGATTCTATGGGGCACAGAAATAACAATATGGGGGTAATAGGGGCACAACAATATAAATAGGGGGTATAACTACAATAGTAATGGGGTAATCACTAGTATTATAGGGACCCAACATGCCCCTCTCCTTCAAAAAAGTGTTGTCCTCAACGCTTGAGCAGTTCTGGATACTTCTGCATAAAATTCTCATCCTCCCATGTGGAATCTTCAGCGGATAAGTTCTTCCACTTGATAAGATACTCTGAAATTGATCGATTTCGTAGCTGTCGAGTTCTTGTTTCTGTGATTGCTTCTGGTTCCAATATAATTTTTCCTTCCTCGTCAAGTTCTGGCAATATTTTTTGAATTGGGAGCTTTTCACCTATAACCTTCTTTAAACATGAAACATGGAAAACTGGGTGCAATCGAGAAGCTGCAGGAAGCTCCAATTTGTATGCCATAGTACCAATCTTTTCCAACACCTTGTACGGACCATAATACTTTGGTGATAATTTATTATCCTTCTTAGCTTGCTTTAGGGACATTTGCTTATATGGTTGTAGCCGTAGGAATACCCAATCACCTACATCAAAACTTCTTTCACTGCGATGTTGATCTGCCTGTTGTTTCATTCTATTTTGTGCCAACACGAGGTTATCCTTTAAGAGTTGGAGGACTTGTTGTTGATGTTCGATGTGATGTTCCACTGCCTGAACCTTAGAATTTTCTCTTAAATATGATGTGATGGATGGTGGTTGATACCCATAAAGTGCCATAAATGGGGTCATTTTTGTTGCTGTATGGAAGGAAGTGTTATACCACCATTCAGCCAGAGGCAACCATTTGACCCATTGTGTCTGTTTATCAGATACAAAGCAACGAAGATATCCTTCCAAACATTTGTTTACTATCTCAGTTTTCCCATCAGATTGAGGATGATAAGATGAGCTATGAGCTAACTGAGTACCAAGACAAGAAAATAATTCTGTCCAAAAATTTCCAGTGAAAATGGGATCTCTGTCACTTACAATAATCTTTGGGTTTCCATGTAGCTTTTGAACTGTTTCCATAAATGCAGTAGAAACTGTACTGGCTTTAAATGGATGTGATAATGCACAAAAGTGTGCATACTTGGTAAGTCTGTCAACTACCACCATGATGACACTCTTTCCCTCAGACTTGGGTAAACCTGTGATAAAATCCATTGAAACCTCCTCCCAACGTTGGCTTGGAATGGATAAAGGTTGTAATAGACCTGGTGTCTTAATTGTTTCAACTTTATTTTTTGGCAAACCAAACATTCCGCCACAAACTTTTGAATATCTGATTTAAGGCCATCCCAAAAAAATTCCTTCTTAACCCTGTGGTAAGTTTTTAAAAATCCTGAGTGCCCTCCTAAGGGAGAAGTGTGCAATTCCATAAGAATCTTTTGTTTTAGCTGGGAATTCTTACAGAGGTATAAGCGATCTTTGTACCATAACGAATCATTTTGCCAGCTAAATGTATCAGAAGTACTGGAATCTTGTTGTAGCTTTTGAATAAGTGCCCACACTTCTTCGTCATTCTTCCATTCCTCCCTTGCTTCATTTATCCAATCTGGTTGGATAATAGAAATGGCACACAACAATGCTTCCACATCCTCATCCTTTCTTGAGAGTGCATCTGCCACCACATTTTGCTTCCCTTTTTTGTAGATGATTTCAAAGTCATAACCCAACATCTTTGTGACCCACTTTTGTTGCTCTTCAGAGGATAATCTTTGTTCTAAAAAGTATTTAAGGCTATCATGATCCGTTTTTACCTTGAAGTGTCTTCCCATTAGGTAGGGTCGCCATTTCTTAAGTGCATGGAGTATTGCCAACATTTCCTTCTCATAAATAGCTTTTCTTAAAAACTTTCCCTTGATTGGACGACTTTCAAAAGCAATGGGTCTTTCATCTTGCATTAGAACAACACCAATTCCATTTCCTGAAGCATCACATTCCACAATAAAGGTTTTTGTGAAGTCCGGTGTAGCTAAGACCGGTGCTTGGCACATTGCCTCTTTAAGATGTTCAAAGGCCTTTGTTGCTTCCGAAGTCCATGAAAATGAATCTTTCTTCAATAATGTTGTTAGAGGTGCTGCTATTCTCCCATAATTCTTAACAAACTTGCGATAATACCCTGTCAACCCAAGAAATCCTCGCAGATGCTTTATGGATGTGGGGATTTTCCATTCCTTAATGGCTTTAATTTTGCTAGGGTCTACCTTAACTCCTTCATGAGATACAATATGACCCAAATATTCCACCTCCTGGACTCCAAAGAAACATTTGGATCTTTTTGCATATAATTGTTTCTCCTCCAATAGTTGTAGCACCCTGTCAACATGTTCAACATGATCCTTCCAAGACTTGTTGTAGATTAGTATATCATCAAAAAATACTAACACAAATTTTCTAAGGAATGGTTTGAAAATTGAATTCATCAAACCTTGAAATGTTGAAGGTGCATTGGTAAGGCCAAAAGGCATGACCAAAAATTCATAATGACCCTCATGAGTTCTAAATGCCGTTTTCAGAATGTCTTCAATCTTCATTCTGATTTGATGATATCCCGAACGAAGATCCAACTTGGTGAAGTAAATTGATCCATGCAATTCATCCAGTAATTCATCAATAACAGGAATGGGGAACTTATCTTTAATAGTGAGCTTGTTGAGCTCCCTATAATCTGGACACATGCGCCATGATCCATCCTTCTTGTGCACCAATACTACTGGAGCTGAGAAAGAACTTTGACTCGGTTGAATTATACTAGCCTCTAGCATTTCTGCAACCATACGTTCAATTTCACTTTTTTGATATCTGTACGGCCTGATGTTTGGAGGAACACTTCCTGGAATCAGATGAATAGCATGATCATGATCACACATAGGTGGGAGACCTTTGGGAGTCTCAAATACCTTGGAATGATTGTCCAGGACTTTTTGGAGATCTGGAGAAATAGATGATTCCAATGTGGAAACATCTAGCGAACATAATTGTGCAATTACACCTCTTTGCTCCTTTTTTAGAAGCTTTGTCATGCCATTAGAGCTGATTATCTTTCCTGGTTTCCCTGCAATACCCCTTAATTCAACTTCCTTTCCTTCCACAAAAATTTTCATGAAAAGTTATTGAAAATTAAAAGCTATTGTACCCAAGGATTGTAGCCATTGGACTCCTAGTACAACATCAGCACCTCCCATTGGAATGGAAAGCATTGGGCTAGTCAATACATATTCTCCCATGGATAGCTTGATATTATGGCACTTTCCAGAACAATTTATTGTTCCTCCATTTGCAATCATCACTTGACACTCTGGTGCTGGATATAGGAAGCAATTCAATTCTTTTGCTACCCTACAATGAATAAAATTGTGGGTGCTTCCTGAATCAATCAACACTATTACCTTTTTCTTCTTGATTTGTCCTTCTATCTTGATGGTTTGAGGAGTGGTAATTCCTGCCAATGCATTACAAGATATGGTCGGATTTATTTGTTCTTCATCTAGGCTTTGTTCCTGGAATATATCCTCTTCTTTTGACCTTTCTTGCTCCTTTTCTTCTTCCTCTTCACAATCTATGTAGAATAATTTCTTCTCAGCACACTTATGACCTTTTATGTATTTGCTATCACAATTGTAACAAAGCCCTTTTGCTCTTTTTTCTTCCAATTGTTGTGGTGTCAACCTTGTAGGTTGTGGAAGACTATGGGCAACAACACTTCCGTCTTTATAGTTGTGAATGGTATGCTTCCTAGTTGCCATAATTTTGCTTTCCATTTTTCTTGCTAACCTGAATGCCTTCTCTAATGAATCAGGTTCCCAAAGGCGCACATCATGTTGGATATTATCCTTTAAAGACCCTATGAACACATCAATCCTATGCTCCTCTGGAATATCTTTTACCCTTATGTTCAATTTTTGGAACTCCTCAATGTGCTCCATTATTGAACCCTTTTGTTTGAGACTTATCAATTGGCTAAAAAAAGTGTTGCTTTTTGTATCCTCATAATGTGCTATCAATTCTTCCGTAAAAATTGCCCAAGTGATAAATTGTTTACGAGAACAAAGCCATTGATACCATACAAACTGATTTGGTTCCAAATATAAAGTTGCCATACGTACCTTTTGTGTGTTTTGCACATTATTGAGATCGAAGAATTGCTCCATCTGTAATATCCATGTGGCGGGATCCTTGCCATCAAACTTCCTCATATCGATTTTTGGAACATGGTGAGTCTTTGATCCAACATTAGAGTCTATGGAATCATGATTAACATTTCTTTTGTTCTCATCATGAGTTTCCTTTACTACCTTTTCACCATTAGTGACCCTTTCTTGTAGCAACTTCTTCAATTCTTCCATTTCTGTCTTCAAATCTATCTTCAAATTTGCCATCGAATCCTCCATCTTAGCTTCCATGCCCTTTATCTTAGATTCCACGCCATTTACCTTAGCTTATGTTAGCTTTTGTGAGCGTGACATTTGTTGCACTTGTTCTTGTAATTTTGATATATCATGTACCATTTCTTCCTCTTCTTCATGAGTCATGCTAGAGCTTTCAGGTTCCTTACTAGGTGTTTGAATTTTCTTTCCTCGGGGCATCAGTTACCGATAATAATGCTTTACTATGCCCTTTGAATTCTGTTAAACCAAGCTTACACAAAAATTAAAAAAAAAACTACACACCTTTTTTCACTTTATAGAAGCCTGATATTGAATCTGATGTATCTCTGTAATTTCAGATCATCCAATTCTGAAATTGCTACCTGTAGTAGCCTTCTGTGTCCTCTTTCCAATGCCACAATTCTGAGCCAAATTGGATTCTCCAAGGAAGATTTATGTGAAATCTCCCACAGTGACTTGCTTTTAGACTGGTTCAGTAGAGCGAACTTGTACGACGTGCCACGAGTCCCTGTTTCAACCTTTGAATCTGAAACACACATACAAGAAACTGTAGTCCGTCCTCTTTCTGTACCTTCTTACTAAATTTCAATCCGATCCCCAGAGAGAAAGTTATGACGATTTTCCCCAGGTCACCTGTTTTGAATGTAATTCAGGAGTCTGCAAAAAGACCAACTTCCTCAAATCATATCTCTGCAAATGTCGCACAAAACGCTCTGAAAGTAGGACCCAAGGTTCAGCGCGAGTTCTTCTCACATGGTTTTTTTTTACGACTTCTGAAACGTCACAGAAAAAACGTTATAGCGAAAATGCCACGATGACCTGTTTGGAGCAGCGAAACCCTAGAATCCAAAGCTCTGATACCAAATGTTATGGAACCAGCTCACAAAAGATAGAAAAGAGAGATCCACGCCTTAGAATTCAGCCTCTTCGAGGGGGAAACCTCCTTTACATTACATAAATGAACAATCCTCAGACGATACAAATGACAAAACCTCCTTTCTATATATAGGAGTCTAAGGAGTCACAATATAATCTAGCCAACCTAACAATAATAATATAAAGCCACAAAAGTAACAATAGAGGGATTCTATGGGGCACAGAAATAACAATATGGGGGTAATAGGGGCACAACAATATAAATAGGGGGTATAACTAAAATAGTAATGGGGTAATCACTAGTATTATAGGGACCCAACACTCGCTAGGTGAACCGTGACAAAAGGTAGAACCAACACTTTTACTTGTGTATATAACACTGTCACCTCCAAGTTTGTAGGAACCCCGGGTTGATAAAGTAAAGCTGGTAGCCTAGGAGTTGCACCATTCTTGCTGCAATATTGGCGCTCATAAACTGCTAAGAAACCATCTCTTTCACATCTAAGGCTATTTGGATGTGATGCATATGTACATGTTCCAAAGGAGAAAATAACAAAGTTGGATAGTAAATCTGAAAAGTGCATCTTTATTGGGTATAGGATGGTTTAGAGGGTTATAAACTTTGGAACACAGTAACAAGGAAGGTTGTGTACAACCAATATGTGTTGTTCATAGAGGTGAAAGATGTTATTAAACATGAAGTCAAACCAAAGGAACCTCAGAAGATAGAGTTTGAGCTAAAGGAGGAAGAATCAGACTCTTCAACATAAGAGGAATTAGAAGATGAAGAGCCACAAACACCGGTTGTGAGAAGATCAGTTCGAGAAAGAAGGCAACCAGAAAAGTATAGTCCATCTGCTTTGTCTTCAAATTTTGTTTATCTATTAATGATGATGATCCCAGAACTGTGAAGGAAGTAGTAGATTCATAGGATAGAAAACTCTGGAAAGAGGACATGGTTGATGAAATGGAATCTTTGCACAAAAATGAAGCTTGGGATCCCATGGACTTATCGGCTGGAAGGAAACCCATTGGCAACAAATGGGTGTTCAAGAATAAGACAAATGTAGAAGGAAAGGTGGAGAAATACAAAGCTCGGTTGGTAGAAAAAGGTTATTCCCAGGTGTAGGGAATTGATTTTGGTGATATTTGTTCTCTTGTTGCCAAGGTAGCTTCTATTAGATTACTTTTATCCGTTGCTACTGCTTTTCATTTTGACGTAGAACAAATGGATGTGAAGACAACATTTCGTCATGGGGATCTAGAAGAGGAGATCTACATGAATCAACTTGAAGGGTTTGCGGTGAAGGGTAAGAAAGAACTGGTATGCAAGTTTAAAAAGTCTCTATATGGGTTAAAATAGCCACTAACGATGTGGTATTAGAAATTTGATACATTTATACAGGTACTTGGCTTCACCAGAAGAAAAGCATATGATTGTGTGTATTTTAAATTAATTGGTGACATGTTATTTATCTGCTCTTGTATGTGGATGATATGTTGTTGGTTGGAAATGACAAAGAAATTATCCAAGATTTGAAGACCCAATTGTCCTCCAAATTCGACATGAGATATCTTGGTGCTGCAAACTATATTTTGGGCATGGAAATTAAAAGAGATCGGGAAAAGAAGAAGATTTGGTTAAACCAGAGAAATTATGTTGAGGCAATATAATAGAGTTTTAATATGCAGGATAGTAAACCGGTGAAGGTTCCTATTGCTATAGGTGTAAAGTTATTTGTTGAATAGTGTTCCAAGACACAAGAAGAGGAAGAGGACATGTCCTTCGTTCCATATGCAAGGGTAGTCGGTAGCCTAATGTATGCGATGGTCTAGACTAGACCCGACATTGCACATGCAGTGGGAGTATTGAGCAGGTTTATGTCAAAACCATGGAAGGAGAATTGGAGAGCAGTGAAGCAAGTTTTCAGGTATTTTCATGGCACCAATAATTATAGTTTGTGCTACCAAGGAAGACTGGGCTAGAGATTTGCATCAGAGAAGATCTACAAGTGGGTATATGTTTAACCTATTTGGAGGTGCAGTCAGTTGGATGAGTAAGAAAAAAATTGTAGTGGCACTATCAACTATAGAGGCAAAATACATGGCAGCCATTCATGCAAGAAAGGAGGTAGTTTGGTTGTAGATATTGTGTTCAAGTATGGGGTTAGTATAGGGAGCTATAAGGATAGACTGTGAAAACCACAATGCAATTTTCTTGGAAAAGAACCCAGCTTACCATTCAAAGACAAAGCACATTGATGTTCAGTATCACTTTGTGAGGGATATGATAGAAGACAAAAATGTGTTGCTGGTAAATGTGGACACTTTGAAGAATATTACACATGCATTGACAAAATATGTTAGCTCTGATAAGTTCTCCTGGTGTAAATAAAAAATGGGCATTACAGGGTTGGAAGATGACTAAACTCTTGTGTGGTCCCGTGTGGAAAGAAAACAACAAGTTGGAGAATGTTGGGTTGTGTTATATTCTTTCAACGACTAGCCCACCTAGTTAATGGGGGGGGTAGAGGGGGGCCAAAGCCCACATTTTGTTGTGCCGATTACGGAGCGGGGGGGTCAATGGGGGTTTTGAGGTGGGTGGTTAGCCCCCCTCTACCGGGTCCTAGGCAATGCCACGGGGAAAATTTATGGACCCTATATTAGGTGTGTGGACCTAGCTATGGTTTTGTGCATGGCTTTTTCACATGGTTTTAGGCGCAATTCTTTTCGTTCCATGGTATTGGATGCTTTAGCATGTATTGATATGTATTGTAACATTGAAAGGAACATAATGAAAAATCAAGCTGGTAGTCTCGGTTTTTGGATCCAGGGGAAATCTCTGTGTATATATGTTTTATGTGTTATTCTCTCGCTATCGTTATTTTCTGTGTTTTAGAATTCGTATGCAGGTAATTTATGTATGGGGTTAAAACCTACAAACACAAATGTCTTCTCGTGGTGGTTCTTTAGGGCTAGAATCCATCATCGCCTCTTCAATCCATTCCTCAGCCAACACCGGTCCTTGTGTATCAGCGATGATGCCCATGTTTCCAAATTTCTCTGTCTCTGCAATGATCGGTGTCGGCACTTGAGTGACCGCCTCAACCAGTGAATCAAACCTTGTACCAAAAATTTTAAAGCTAGGGGAATAATTTGTTCCTCCTTTGAGCGTCGAGGAGTCCGATATTTCCTCGCCTCTCTTGGTAGAGTTGTAGGAATGGAAGAATGAATAACATCTTTTCTCATTTCTGTCTAGACTGTACTCCCTAATTCATGCCCCTCAGCTTCTACATTTTTTGTTTGGGTCGAGTTTCCTTGTGGTTCCTGAAGAACCGTGTCAAGTGTAGGTTATTTTTCTTTTACTGATGACAGGGTCTCTTCTGTTAGTGGTGTTGGTTCTTTTGTGACAGTAACACTTACATTTTCTACTTCGGACCCCATGTTTCCTTGGATGGGTGGTGTTGGTTCTTGTGTAACAACACCACTTACACTTGCTTCTATAGACCTCAAATTTTCTTTGACGGGTGGTGTTGGTTCTTGTGAAACAACACCACCTGCACTCTCTTCTTCAGGCCGCAGGTTTATTTGTTCCAATGATCATGGTGGTAGTTCTCCAAAAATATTATCAACTAATGTTGAAGTAGCATCAACCATGTCCTCAATTTCCATCCTTTCCACTTCAACTAAGACGACACGCAATTCTGGTTCTTGTGGGGAAGAATCGGGTGTAACATCTTCCATCTTGACTGAGTCACTGGGTGATGTTGGTTCTTGTGGGACAATATTAGCCGTGAAATCTTCCATCTCAAATCATCCAACAAGCGATGCTAGTTCTTGTGGAGCAGCATCAGTTGTGGTGTCTTCCATTTTGACCGATTCAAAAGGCGATGCTAGTTCTTGTCGAGTAGCATCTGTTGTGACATCCTCGATTTCAGCTGAGCCCTTGCCATCCTCCGCCTCTGTAGGTATAATGCCCTCCAGTTCTACTTCCAACAATTCAACGAACTGTGGCTAAGAAACAGGATTTTGAGCCAACGCTTGAATTAACAGTAGCCAAACCAACCCGTGATTCGTGAGGATTGCTAATACTTGTCGAGAGCAATGTGTAGATTGTGCCATAAGTTGAAGACTTTTCTAGAGGTAGAAAGGCATATTAAGTTAATGAATTTGCACATGCCAGAACCGAAGGGACTCTAACAGTTTAAAATGATAGTTGAACATCATTGTAAAATGTCCTTTGCAGGTAATGTATCTTAACATGAAGTATGCAACTTCACGCCGACGATAAGGTAATGACGTACGCTCATACCCTCTTCCTTTTTGAATTTATGTTTCTCGAGCTTGTAAAAGTATTTTTGGGAACTACGTCAAGGGAGCCTTCTGCGAAAACATTTCTTCCCTTCCTGTGGTAGTCCACTGACGGCTGAGATGGCTTCCTCTGTGATAGGGATATTGAGACCCCAAACTCTGGAATGATCTTTTTCCAAGTTCAATGTAAATTCAATTGTAATAGTCTCATCACAATCTCTCAAAAATATATGTCCCAGCCTACATTTACAAACAATTGCCATACATCTGCGTTACTGTGGACCAAAATTGTGCTCTCTAGTTCATGTCTCATAGCCGCTCCACCCATTCTGCTATAGCTTAGTAGAAACACTTGAGAGTAGCAGATTTCTCATTAGGATGGAGTATCTGTAGGTAATTTTTGTAGAAAGGCATAAGAAATGGTGATAGTGGGGTGTATGAATGGCGATTTTTAGAAAGATGTGAAAAATCCATGGCAGGTTATGGAAATAATGGGGGGGCATCATGGTAATTACTCTGTAGACTCCAAAACGACCAGTTCATTAAATCTAGTATCTATTCATAAATGTGCAAAGTAAAGAATCGTAGAGTGGACGTTGGAAAAGGTTTCTTATGATGACGTCGATGAATCATGGTTGAAATTGATTACGCCACCATTTTTAAATATAGTTCTAACTCCTCCCCAAGAACTTACCTGGTGGAGCAAC
Source organism: Pinus tabuliformis (assembly GCA_031772625.1). NCBI lineage: Eukaryota > Viridiplantae > Streptophyta > Pinopsida > Pinales > Pinaceae > Pinus > Pinus tabuliformis. Next base: position 1,676,886,369 of record CM062818.1, read on the forward strand.
AACATAAAGGAGTAACCGCATTGGTGGTGTAACAACATCTGAGGAGTTACAACATCAGGTACTTAGAAAATTTTCGCCACGGAGTAGTAGCACTGGAGGTGTAACAACACCGAAGGAGTAACAACACCGAGTACTTAGAAAATTTTCTTGCCTCCATAGGATTTAAACACCAGTGGTAGTACCTGCAAAAAAAATATTGAGTGGTAAGAATATATATATCTATATATATATATATATATGTATGTATGTATGTATGTATGTATGTATGTATGTATGTATGTATGTATGTATGTATGTATGCATTTTATTTATTTATTTTATTTTATTTTAAACCAGAGGATGCAGAGGAGTTATTCTTTGCACTAAAAACCTTCAAACCAAATTTATCATAGAGATGTTTGATACCGAATGGTGATACAGTATGAGACGATGTCCATTTACAATAAAATAAGCATGTTTATCATCAATCGTGACAATTCTGACAATTCCATTATCAAATACCTCATCAATCTCATAAGGCCCCATCCAACAAGAGCAAAGCTTCCCCTTAAAGTCTTTAAAATTAGAATCATATAGTAATGCCCAATTCCCTTTATGAAAGACCTTATTCTTAATAAATTTATCATGCAATTTTGTTATTTGCTGCTGAATCGCAGTAGTTCTCTGGACAACCATTAAACGAATTTCATCTAGTTCATTTAGTTGTTCCAGTCGGTGTTTCTGAGCTTCCGAAAGGTCCAATCCTACTTTGAGAGTTGTTCTATCATAGATATTATAGCTTCCTTTTCAATGATGAATATTCACTAACTTTAGCATAGATATTATTAGTGTGTAACTAGATGACTCATCAATACCACATCCCAAAAACCATATCTCATTTTACAGTTAAAATATTTTATTTGAATTCAATTTTATAGTAATAAAATCTAATATATAATCATTACTTAAGAGTTAAGATCTATTTTACCTTATAAATTAAAATAATGGTTTTGTAACTATATTTAAATTAAATTAAAAAGAATATAAAAAATTAAAACTTACAATAGACTTACAATATAACAATATTTTCAATCATGAATATTCAGTCACTTTACCATAGATATTATTACGGTATAAATAGATTTGTTACAGGACCATCAATACCGGAAGACCATAGATACCATGGCTCATCAATACCACATCCAAAAAACCATATCTGATTTTACAATTAAAATATTTTATAAATATTTTATTTAAAGTCAATTTTATAATCATAACTTTCCAGACAACTCCTCCACCTCGTTAGACTATGGGTATAATCATTAGTTACAAGTTAAAATCCATTTTACCTTATAAATTAAAATAAAGGTTGTGTAGCTATATTTAAATTTAATTAATAAGAATATAAAAACTTTAATACCTACAATAGACTTACAATATAACAATATTTTCAATCATGAATATTCACACTCACTTTACCATATTGACACGTAAATAGGCTTTGTTACCAGACTCATCAATACCACATCCCAAAAACCATATCTCATTTTACAATTAAAATATTTTTAAAATATTTTATTTGAATTCAGTTTTATAATAATAAATCTAAAAGGAAAAATAAAATTATAATTATTTTTTAGATATATTTTAACTATTTATCACATTAAAATGTATATTACATCCCAAAAATCATGGCTTATTTCACAATCAAAATATTTTATTTGATTCAATTTTAAAATAGCTAAAGGTAAAAGGAAAAAAAAATATTATAACTACTTTTAGATATATATAAACCCTTTATCACATTAAATTATATAAGATATAAATAGTATCTATAAATTACGATTAATTTTACTATAGAAATTAAAATAATAATTTTTTAATCATATTTAAATTTCATTAATAAGCACATAAAAACTTAATACTTACGATATCCATTTTAACTTTGAATCCACCATGTGTGGAAAGCGATAAGATATTTGAGATGCAAAATATCTTAGGATACAAATACCATGAGTAATACCATGAATTCTCATAAACTTGGAGCAAGTAACCAAGATTACCTTAACTACCCAACAAAAATTAATTAAAAAAACAATAACTTAGAATTTTTATTTTAACATAAGGTTATTTTTATTTTTATTTCAAATTTCCATTAACTACACGACAAAAAATGACATAAAAAATAACACAGAAATTATATTTTAATATAGGATTATTTTTATTTTATTTTATTTTGAAGAGGGTGGTCAACAAGATTTTTAACTATGGATGTTCACTCACCCCCACTTTACCATAGATATTATTAACTTGTAAATAGACTTTGTTACAATACCATAACATGGGCCAATACCATGACTAGTCAATATCACATTTCCCAAAACCATTTATCACTTCACAATCAAATTATTTTATAAAAGTATATATATTTAATGTGATTTTATTAGTTTTTTGTGGCGAGAGAGCATAAAATGGAAGAGATGTTGTAATTTCATATTATCCATTATCCATCTGGCTCGCACCTGCGGCTCGAAGAATCTGTGGCTCGGTTCTGCAGTTATATAAATGACTGTTTTTGCGAATTTGTGGCTCGGTTATATACACGTTGTTTTTGTGAATCTATGGCTCGGTTCTGCAGTTATATAAACGCTATTTTTTGCAAAGCGAATCTGTTTTGCGGTTCTGCGGTGCGGTTTTGCGAATCTTGTGGCTCGTACATTATATAATTTTGCGAATCTTGTGGCTCGTACATTATATATCCTATCTCCTCTTCCGCAGATCTCAAAAGTCTCCGCTCTTCTGCGGATCTCAGAAGCTCAGATCTCCTATCTCTTCTTCTGCGGATCTCAGAAGTCTTGATAACTTTCTCAGATTTCCTATCTCCTCTTCCGCAGATCTCAGATCTCTTCTGCAGATCGGGCTTTCTCAGATTTCTTTCGCAGATCTCCTCTTATATATATATCTGCGATTTATTGGAAAACATATAAACCAACTAGCACACAGATCTTGCTAGGCTTTCGCTACGTTCTACGAGCAAGTAAAATATGGCTCTGAGCTTCGCAAAAATAACTGGTGGCTCATCCGCCTCTGAAGGGAAATCTCCTGCCCATATCGTGAGTGAAGCCCCAGCTCCCACTATCCAAGTGGTCCAGGACTCACTCGATGAAGCTTTGAAGTTCTCCGAAAGTGCCCTAATTTGCCGGTTCAATGGTTTTTGGCCGCGGCTGATAGCACTCCACAATTGGATCTCGGAGGTATGGAAGCCTATCATTTCCGATGAAATTAATATCTACCCCTGTGCTAGAGGTTTCTTTATAGTAGATTTTGAAAATCCTGAAAGCAGACAATGTATTCTAGATTTCGGCCCTTGGTTTTGGGAAAAATCAGGCCTATTCATGAAGCCATAGAACCCATCATTCGATCCCTCTACAGCAGTGATAACCTCAGCAATAGTTTGGGTGAGATTGCCAAGCCTACCTTTTCATCTCTGGAATCTCTCCTCGCTAAAAGCCATCGGAAATGCAATTGGGAAATTTTACTGCAGGTGCCCAGAAACAGAGGAATATGCCAGAACCACCTATGCTCGCATCTGTGTGGAAATGGATTTCAGCGCCGGATTCCCAGCTGAAATAAACCTAACAAGTAAAGACTGTGTGGAACCAGAAGCTTGATTATGAAAGTGTCCTCTTCAGATGTCGATCGTGCTTTGAGACGGGGCATCTAGCCAAAAATTGCCCAAAAGCCTCTGAGAAAAATTTTGCTAGAAAAAACCACCACAGATCTACATGGTGGGAAGGAGCACAAAAAGAACACTACACTGTCATCAAAGAAGAAGAATATTCTAGAGAAAATGAGTCACAAGAAATCAAGGAAGAAGGAAACAACTCTCAAAACAAGCAAGGAGAAAGCCCGCTCCAACAAATCAACAGTTATGAGGATTTGAATACCGCAGAAAATAAATCTTCATTTAACAGCAAAGCAGATCTCCTAAACCAAACTTCTTCTCCAACTATTTTCAAAAGAACGAACACAATAGATCGCAAAGCTAAGACACCAATGTCCCAAGAACCAGAAGAAATGAAGGAGATGCAAGACAAAGGAAGTTGGAAGACCGTAGAGAAAAGAAAGAAAGCTACAACACCAATCTCGCCAAGAAAGACGAGGAGCCAGACAAGTAAAAATTAAGAAAATTGTAGGTCCGATAGACCAATTTGGTCTGAGTGGACGTTAACCATCATCATCATCATCATCATTATATTATGTTATCTAAACATTTTGACTTGGTCAAAGTATATATACATTAATTAAAACATGTTTTAAGGTTATCTAGTAAATTTCTATAAGCATCAAGACACTTCACTTATGGTACATTACATATTTCCAAGATTTAAAAATATTACAAAAATTAATTTAACTTTATTATTATTATTATTATTATTATTGTTATTATTATTATTATTAAAAAATTGATATATGATTCAAAAATAAAGATCTAACCAATTTTTTTACCATATTATCAGTGTTATTTAAGGTCAAAATACTACAAGTTTCAATACCATATACTAAAAAAAATTATACCTCATCTTTATATTACACGCTTAATTAATTAATTTATTAGAATGATAAAAATAACCATAACAAGTTATATATATATATATATATATATATATATAGATATATTAAATTCTACCCATTTACCATAGGTAATTAGTCAGGTTAATGCCTCACTCTATATTATTACTATTATCCAGTTTTAAGATCACAGTCAAGCACGTGTATGAGACCCCTTCTTTGTAGGACAAGGGACCCATCTTAAGTGAGTGATTTGAATACTAAATCTATAAATCTATAACCCTGAAAAAACACATTGTTTTATAGAGTCTTGGATCTCTAAAGCTTTGAAACACATTGTTTTATAGAGTCTTGGATCTCTGAAGCTTTGAGTAAAGGCCATTGGGAAACAGGTGCAGTTGAAGTGGTCTAATGGAGCTTATTCCAAATGATATCATTCGTGAGTAATTGTTGAGAGTACCTTAAAAATCACACTATATGTTGAAAGGTGTCTGCAAAAGTTGGGAGGCTACGGTGAGTAGCCCTAAATTCTATGAAGATAGAAAAATATCACGAGTAAGTGAGTACCTGCTCTGCTTGATTCGAAAATACTGGATCACTCATCATGATCACCGTTATGCATGCGTAGTAATGGTATATGACCATGTGAAGCGCACCTGGGAAAACCTACCTCCCATTGACGATGCCCCCTTCGTTGGCATACCAGAACGGTGTAAGTGTGTGGCTGTGAATCGAAAGCTGGTCCTCATAGGTGGATACAATGGAAGTAGCCACGACATGAGTCTGATGAAGGGTGTGTACATTTATGACTTTGAGTCCGCCAGTTGGAGCCTCGGATCTGACATGACCACAACTCGATCATTCTTTGCCTGCTTTGTCTCTTCTTCCACAGGACTTGTCTACGTGGCTGGAGGGATCAATGAGAGGAAAACTCCTCTTGTTGCTGCTGAAGTTTATGACGTGGAGAAAAACACATGGGAAATTCTGCCTCATATGAACCAACCACACGGCGATGCATGCCATGGTGTTTTCATGGAAGGTAAATTTATGGTGATAAGCGGAACCCAATTGAACAGAACTGCAGAAGTTTACGATCCGAGAGCGAGAAGTTGGAGAATGTGGGAAGATATGTGGAGATTCGGTGGATATACCTGGAAAAGTATTGTGGTTACTTCCTCGTTTGGGGAGTTGTACGTGTTTAGTGGACAAGAGGCAGTCAAGTATGATGGTGAGAAAAATGTTTGGTCTGTTGTGGCCTCTCTCCCACGATTTCATCCCTATTATTTTAGTGCTACACAATGGGGCAAGTGGATTTTCATAAGTGGATATGACAAATCCTACAAAGACGTGTCATACCTGTTTGACCCCTCAACTGGGTAGTGGGTTGATGTTAGGCTTCCTAGTGGTCCATAACGCACTTCCGGTATCTTCGTATCTGCAGCAACTGTCGAGATTTAAGGCCATGGTTCGTTTCGTAGAGTAATTTGGTGGGTAATTTAGTTTCGTGGATTAATTTTTGAAATAATTTCAGGATGTAGTGGGTTTGCAGTTACGTGTTTGGGGTAGTGATCTGGTGGGTAATTTAGTTTTGTGATGTAATTTGATGGGTAATTTAGGGATATATGAAGGAAAAAAGGATAGGTGAGACATATCAGTCCCATCAAACTCCCAATGTTCTGGAAGGACATGTTGAATTAATGACAATGCCACATGATGCCAATAAAAGGTAGATTATACTCTCTCATTGAAAGAAAGGATTGAATAAGAAGAAGGAATGTGAATTGGAAATCATAAAGATGGATTTATAATAGAAGAAAGATGATTATCAGTAAATCGAAGCAGAAATATATGTGCTAAAAAGGAAGCACATGAGTAAATCCTCATTCAAAGCTGCAAAAGGAATCATATGTCGTATAATAATTAATGTAATGGAAAATAACTTGGATCATATGGAACTCCACCAAGTGAAGATAGATGCCATCAGAAGGGATAATAGGGAAATGAATGTAATAAAGACTATTATTGGTGACTCCCCTACCAAAGTTGATGTAATAATATATTTCCTAAATCATATGTCTAAGGAAGATGTCACAAAATGATCCACGTTGGATCATTATATTGTTTTCTATCAATATGGATGCATTTGGAGTGGGAAAATTGGAGGAATAAACTTACAAGATCGTTTTTACCGATGGGACCCAGTTTGGAAAAATGAGGTCTAAAACCTTATGGAAGCATTTTGAGGCATTAAATAACATTTTTTGGAGGTAAAATTTTTCCTTTTTAGCTTTACATCATTTCATGCTATTCTACACACTAAGATATTTCCAACAGTGTAAGAAGTTCAACAATCATAGTTTGTATGCAAAAGTTATTCCACTCAGATGTTGACCTTCATGTTCTCACACGTATAGTTTAACAGGATGTTGTGTCAACCCCCATTATTCATGGAAAAGAGGCTAACCATGTGTTTGTGATGTAGAATACTCTAAAATATTTTATATTGTAACTCTAGTTAAGAGTTGATGTAGTTAAAATTAACCACTAGTAGGCTATTGGGTTGTGTTATAACCACACCACTAGGAGGAAGATGCATTCCTTTCTTTCGAGCACATTTTGCTCCATAGCTAAGAAAATATAGCTAGGAGAGATAGGAGGTAGAGAAAACAGAGAGTATATGTGCACTATAGTAACCCACGACCCATAGGCATTACTTCTTGTTCTTGCAACCATATTTCCAGACAGAGAGGGAGCAAAGCAACCTCATGTTCCAGTTGGGTTTTCTCTTGAAAGGGTTTCACAGAGAGAATATATTGTGTATTATGTGTGTGTGTGAGATTATTTTTTCATTCAGAATATCGGGGAAAAATGGAGAACCTGTTGAAGAAAGGACCCAAAAAGTTCAACCAAGCTCGAGTGTTCTAAACCAATCACAATCCTTGTTTAAAATGGAAATAAATTAAATTTCAAGTCATATTATGGTGAGATCGACACTTTGAAGCTGAACCACTAGTTGCAACAACTAGAATTTTATTTCAATGTCCATCAGATTGAGGAAGGGCAAAATATCTCATTCACGCAGCTGAAAATAGAAGGCCATGAACTGACTTGGTGGGAGTGCCACATGGAAACCCTAAGGTTGGTGGGAGAACCTCCAATGACTAAGCATGGAGATTTCAAAATTCTCATTAAGTTACATTTTTATCCCCTTTGGCAAATCCCATCTTTGAGGGTCGAATCCATAAGATGTGGAGCTGATCTAACTGATACTAAACAAGAAACAGGAATATAGGCATCATTAACAACATGCCTCTAAAAGTTAAAAATTGATTCATTTGACTTCAAACTAACTCCTAAAGAAATGAATCTACCCTATACAAATTTTTAACCATCATATTTACAAGCCATGACATCATTTACAATATTAAATCATCCACCATGAGAGATAATCCATGATCATAGTTAAAAACTGGAAAAAAAGGCATCCTGAGCAAAATTTGCTCTATGCACAGCACCACTGGCTCAACGCATAGTGCCACTTTCAGGTCCCTTTTGAAGGCCTTCCCGGCATCCAAATTGAGCACATGATAGCTCACTGGAAAGGTATTCAAGTCTACTTTCCAGAAAAACTAGCATTGTTGTAGTTGGAGCTCATTTGACCCCTCAAAACGTGATTCTCCCAAGACTACTTCTGTGTGTCCAAAAAGTGGCCGAAAGGTCATTTTTAGGATGTTTTTTGGACCTTTTGGTGGCCCAACTCTGCTCCAAAAACATTAAAACTTGCTAGGATGCATGTCCTCACTACCCTGAATCAAAAAATGCAAGCCATTTTTCCATTGGGTTCCCCTAGGAAAAGCGCAACGCTAGTGATGTTGCGCATCTAGGCCATTTTTCTGTGTGTCAAATTTCCAAAAATTGCAAAAGTTAATATTTGCTCAAAATTTCCCCAAAATTTGTGTGAAGCCTCACCATCATATGCTCTGATGAGTCAAGGAATCCTCAACCAACATTCTAAGTCTATCTCCTCTTTCTTGCCCTTCAAGGCCCGCCTTAACCTAGCTTTCATCTTCTTGATTCTTATGTTGCAAATCCTATTGCGAGTCCTATAATGATAGGCCATGTGTTTGAGCATCTGATTATCTCTGTTGGCCTTCTATAGTAGCTTCTCAAGGTGTAGGTTGACTCTCTCAAGCCAAGTTTCTCTATCCTCTTCAATTTCCTACTAAATAGGGGTCAACGTAACTTGTGTCTCTTTACCACTTTGTGGTTTCACCTTGAGCATTTCTAGCTCCATGAGGACTTGTTTGACACTCATCTATTTGTTTTCTTGCTCTAAGTATGTGATGACATACTTGGCCCTCTCCAAATTGTCCATCAGAGCCTGTACTTGGGCCTCCTTTTCATGAATGATGATGTCTTTGATTGTTTCTTCATCGTGAGCCTCTAAATCAATGGTTTGAGTGTCATGCTGCTCAAGCTCATCATACTCTGCTAGATCAAAGTCTCTTTCCTCCTCATCATCAAGGTCTTCCTCCTGTCCATGTTTGCAAGGTCTAAGGTTGTACACTCCTAGAAAAGGATAAAGGGAATGAATGGGAGTCTTTTAGGAGTGAAGGGATGTACTAGCGTAGATTGGAAAATGAAGGGTAAGATGTGAATAATGAGAGTAAGGGAGCGGGGTTTTAGGATGAGAGGATATAATGAGGGGATATAAATGAGGGGATAGGTAGTGATGTAGAGAGGGGTTTTGAGTTTTGAAAAGAGGGAAAAAGAAATCAATTTGAATATTTTTTTATGTTTAGAGGGTTTGGAGCCTTTCTCCTCAACACACAACACCTTTGCCCAGATGTGCAGTGCCGGCCTCAACGCACAATGCCACCTCCTAAACACACAGTGATTTTTTTAGGCCACTTTTGGAGGACTTCCCTGTGTCCAAATTGGGTGTAGGATAGCTAATTTTAAATCTTGTCGAGTCTACTTTCCAGAACATCTTGAATTTTGCAATTTGGAGCTCATTTGCCTTGTCAAAAGCTTAATCTCCCAAGACTGGTCAAAATGTGGAGAATGAAGGTGCCAAAATGCAGAGTGTTGTTTCAGTTACCTTTAGGAGGTCTTCCTCAACTCCAAATTGAGCTCATGATAGCTCATTGGAAAGCTCTCTACATATATTTATCATTTGACTCATCAGGAAACTAATTTGGGCACTCAATCTAGGAGAAAATGTTATTTTCCCAAGGTCACGCAAGAAGTGCAACAACTCTCCAATGGCAAATTATTGTTTGGACATTTCTCCCAAACCGTGAGACCTATGTAAAAATAGACGGAGGTTTTTCATTTTGGGTCTAATATGGACAAAAACTATCACTTTTTCCAAATTCATTTTTTCTTATTCACAAACATCATTTGAATAAAACCTTTCCCGATGTGTGGAACATGGGATGTGTAGAAATGAAGGGAGATGAAGAGGATGAGGGGCTTCTAATTTCTTGAGAAAACTTTGGGAAGTAGGGAGGGATGTTACGAAATAGGGGAAAGTTGAATTTCAAGGATCGAGTGAGGGGAAGGGGTCCAAAAGGGCAAAACACAGGCCTAACCTACAAAAGTGTCAAATTGTAGCAATAAGCTAGGGTTTGTGGGAAAATGATGAATTTGAGGGATATCAGTGATGGGAAGTGTTTAAGAAGGTATATTTAGGATAGATGAAGGTGTATGAGCATCAGGATACAAGTTTTGTTGATGATTTGACCATCCAAGAAAAATTACCTTCAAAACCCTAGAACAGGGAAATGAGCCTTACCTAAGCACCACTGAAGCACAAACAAGGTGTAAAATGACCCACTGGAACTTGAAATAATGATGACAACTCTTTGAATGATGGTACACTCAGCCGAATGGTGAGATGGACTGACACATAGAAAACTTTGGAAGGCGTGAAAACAATCCTATACCTAATACCTAGTGACCAAATTTTACTTGAAGACTCACTAAAATCTCAAAATTTTGACTTTGACACCCCAAGACTGCTTTATAAGAGCATATTTTGATCACTAGTGAAAGGCTGAAAAGATTGATGCTAACACACCTCAGCAAAATGGAGTTGTATAAAGAATGAACAAGACATTGATGGAAAGGGAAAGAAGCATGCTGAGTGGTGCAGGGTTAGGACAGGAATTTTGGGTAGAGACGGTGGAGATTGCATGTTACTTGGTCAACATATCACCTTCATCAACGTTGGAGGATAAGACTCCACAAGAGGTATGGACTGGTGATGAGCCTCATCATTGGGTAATTATATGGGCCTTAATTGATCTCCTAGCCTAGCCCAACCAACTTTTCTAACAACTTATTACATGTTTTCAATTATATTTTGTTTATGAGATGAGTTAGAGTTGGATATTATACCTAGTGGACTAATATGCATTAAATGCAGGATTGAAAGAGAAAATCAAGGAATTTTGGCAAAGACTAAGGTTAAAACTCAAATGGGACATGGGATAGGGATTGTAGGAGGTAAATCCTCTTCATTTACTTCTCCCCCCTTTGAATATTCCTCCATTTATCACACCAGCTCGGAGTGCAAGTAGCCAAGTCATGAGGATTAGAAGGCAGTCGAGCAAGTGAGAGGCAAATAGCTAATTTATCTCAAGTTTGGGAGTCAAGCCTCCCTAATTTTAAAGAATTCATTGGGGACTTCAGTTGTATAAGTAGAGAGGCCTATAGCCTCATTAGGATTTGAATTTTGGTTGTGAAACTCTAAGTTATTTTCGAGCCTTAGACTTGTGAAAGCTTTATTGATGTAGTTTTATGTTTTTGTAATAAGAATGAGTTATGTTTTTAGCCAGCACTGAGTTAACTCAGAGGGCTGAAGCTCTTGGGTTAGCACCCAACCCTAGCATCCAAGGCTCCTCTTTGTTATATCTGTATGTTTAGATTAGCCTAATAGCTTCATTATTAATTTGCCTTTAGATGTATTTTCATTGCAAGTAGTGTAGATTGGATTGGTTGTTTATTAGTTTGCTTCCATTTGTGCCTTACTTCAGTAGTAGACTAGCAGGGATAAAAGGAGTACCACAAGGCTATCAGTAGGTGTGTTGGCCTCATTTCCTCCCTTTGAGATCATGATTTGAGGAAGGGACCCCGGTGCAGCCCTAAAAACATAGATTTCTATTTCTTGCATGAGCTTTAGAGTTTACTGTATTTAGGTTAGAATTTGATCAGTTTTACAAAGTAGGATTCCATTTCCATCTATTCTATCTTCACTCTTGCAGTCAATCTCATCCATGTTTTCATTCCTTTCAGCAACTTTCCTCATGCATAATGTAGGTAGTTAGTTCATTAATTTTTCTTTTCTAGCTTAAGAGAATGCTTCATGTTCACATAGATTTTTGGAAATTATACATGTTTTATGCAGAGCAAGTGCTTCAGGAGTAGACACAAACTTCATAGCCAACAACCACCTTCCACTTCATCCACCATAGTCATTCCTTGTTTTCACCATTGCCTTCACTAGTTTTCATCATTTTACATAGAAATTCTTCCAAGCACATTGAGCGAATCCAACCATCTTCTATCCTTGTTGTTGACTTCTGAGTGATCCTAGACATTTCCTCATTTCATTCCACCCATTTACCACCTTCCCTAAGCCTTCCATCACATCCAACACGTATAATTTTTCTCTTGGTTGTATCTTGTAGGTTTCTAGTACATCTCATAGGTTTTCCTGAAATGGCTTGTTTTAAGGCCAAATTGAGGGAAAACCTCTAGGAAGTCACCAAAGGTCTCCCAAGGGTCTCCCACACCTTCTAACCATCCTCCAACATCCTTAATTCATTTGCCACATAACCAAAAGAAATTAGTTTGCATACTTCATTTTGCATGAAAAGACAAAAAGACGAAAACAAAGTTATTTCAGTCGCTTTACTTGCACATTAGTGACGTTTGATTATTTATGCTTCCATGCTTAGATAATAGCATTTGGTTCATGTTAATATAGCATTATTGCAAATCATAGTTTCTTGGCAGTTAATTAGTAAATGGTGTGATTTAGAATTGAAATTCGGTCTTTTTCATTATTGCAGTAGAGTAGCTCCCCCTTAGAGTAGATTTCCCTTTCTTCCATCAAGAAACCAAGCTTCTTCTGACTCCATAGAAGTTTGACTTGAAAACCCTAGTGGTCTCTCACTAGGTGAACTGTGACAAAAGGCAAAACCAACACTTTTACTTGTGTATATAGCAATGTCACCTCCAACTTTGTAGGAACCCCAGGTTCATAAAGTAAAGTTGGTAGCCTAGAAGTTGCAGCATTCTTGCTGCAATACTGGTGCTCATCAACTGGTAAGAAACCATCTCTTTCACATCTAAGGGTATTTGGATGTGATGCATATGTACATGTTCCAAAGGAGAAAATAGAAAATTTGGATAGTAAATCCGAAAACTGCATCTTTATTGGGTATAAGGATGGTTTAAAGGGTTATAAACTTTGGAACCCAGTAATAAGGAAGGTTGTGTACAACCAATATGTGGTGTTTAGAGAGGTGAAAGATGTTATTAAACATGAAGTCAAACCAAAGGAACCTTAGAATATAGAGTTTGAGCTAATGGAGGAAGAATCAGACTCTGCAACATAAGAGGAATCAAAAGATGAAGAGCTACAAACACCGTTGTGAGAGGATCAATTCGAGAAAGAAGACAGCCAGAAAAGAATAGTCCATCTGCTTTCTGTTCAAATTTTTCTTATCTATTACTCATGATGATCCTAGAATTGTGAAGGAAGCAGTAGATTCAGAGGATAGCAAACTCTGGAGAGAGGCCATGGTTGATGAAATGGAATCTTTGCACAAAAATGAGGCTTGGGATCTTGTGTAGTTGTCGGCTGGAAGGAAACCCATTGGGAGCAAATGGGTGTTCAAGAATAAGACAAATTCAAAAGGAAAGGTGTATAAATACAAAGCTAGGTTGGTAGAAAAAGGTTATTCCCAGTTGTAGGGAATTGATTTTGGTGATATTTGTTCTCCTGTTGCCAAGTTAGCTTCTATTAAATTACCTTTATCTGTTTCTATGGCTTTTCATTTTGAGGTAGAACAGATGGATGTGAAGACAACATTTCTTCACAGGGATCTAGAAGAGGAGATCTACATGAAGCAGCCTGAAGGCTTTGTAGTGAAGGGTAAGAAAGAACTAGTATGAAAGTTAAAAAAGTCTTTGTATGGGTTAAAATAGCCACCAAGGATGTGGTATCAGAAGTTTGATACATTTATACAGGTACCTGGCTTCACCAGAAGAAAAGCATATGATTGTGTGTATTTTAAATTAATTGGTGACATGTTATTTATCTAGCCTTGTATGTGGATGATATGTTGCTGGTTGGAAATGACAAAGAAATTATCTAGGATTTGAAGACCAAATTGTCCTCCAAATTAGGCATGAAATATCTTGGTGCTGCCAAATATATTTTTGGCATGGAAATTAAAAGAGATTGGGCAAATAAAACTAATCGTTGCTAGTTCGAAACGTTGATCAAAATAAAACTAATGTAATGATTCTGAAAGATGATCTACACAAATTAAAAGAGATCGGGCAAAGAAGAAGCTTTGGTTAAACTAGAGGAAGTATGTTGAGACAATATTGTAGAGGTTTAATATGCAGGATAGTAAATCAGTGAAGGTTCCTATACCTGTAGGTGTAAAGTTATTTGTTGAACAATGTTCGAAGACACAAGAAGAGGAAGAGGACATGTTCCATGTTCCATATGCAAGTGTAGTCGGTAGCCTAATGTATGTGATGGTTTGTACTAGACCAGACATTGCACATGCAGTGGGAGTATTGAGCAGGTTTATGTCAAAACCATGGAAGGAGAATTGGAGAGCAGTGATGCGGGTTTTCAGGTATTTGTGTGGCACTAATGATTATGGTTTGTGCTACCAAGGAAGACTAGGATTGGACAATGTTTTGGATATTCATGGATTTGTTGATGCATACTGGGCTGGAGATTTGGATCAAAGAAGATCTACAAGTGGGTATGTGTTTAACCTATTTGGAGTTGTAGTCAGTTGGATGAGTAAGAAACAATCTGCAGTGGCACTATCAACTATAGAGGCAGAATACATGGCAGCCACTCATGCAAGCAAGGAAGTAGTTTGGTTGTAGAGATTGTGTTCAAGTATGGGGTTAGTATAAGGAGCTATAAGGATAGACTGTGAAAACCACAATGCAATTTTCATGGCACAGAACCCTGCTTACAATTCAAAGACAAAGCACATTGATGTTCAGTATCACTTTGTGAGGGATATGATAGAAGACAAAAATGTGTTGCTGGTAAAGGTAGACACTTTGAAGAATATTGCAGATGCATTGACAAAATATGTGAGCTCTAAGAATTTCTCTTGGTGTAGATAACAAATGGGCATTACAAGGCTAGATAAATGACTAAGCTATCATGTGGCCCCCTATGGAAAGAATAAAACAAGTGGGAGAATGTTGGGTTGTGTTATATTCTTTCCATGACTAGCCCACCTAGTTAGCGGGGGGGTAGAGGGGCGTCGAAGCCTCCCCTTCGTTGCGTCGATTGTGGACTGGGGGGTCAAAGGTGGTTTGAGGTGGGTGGTTAGCCCCCCTCTACTGGGTCCAGGGCAATGCCATGGGGAAAATTTCTTGGACCCTATATTAGGTGGGTGGACCTACCTATGGTTTTGTGCATGGTTTTCGCACATGGTTTTGGGCGCGATGCTTTTCGTTCCATGGTATTGGATGCTTTAGCATGTATTGATATGTATTGTAACATTGAAAGGAACATAATGAAAAATCAAGCTGGTAGTACCAGTTTTTGGATCCAGGGGAAAATATATGTGTATATGTTTTTATGTGTTATGCTCTCGATATTGTTATTTTCTATGTTTTAGAATTCGTATGTAGGTAAGTTTTATATGGGTTTAAAACCTACAAACATGAATGTCTTCCCCTCGTGGTTCTTTAGGGCTAGAATCCATCATCACTTCTTCAATCTGTTCCTCAGCCAACACTGGTCCTTGTCTATCAGCGATGATGCTCATGTTTCCAAAGTTCTTTGTCTATGCAATGATGGGCGTCGACACTTGAGTGACCGCCTCAACTAGTGAATCAAATCATGTACCAACAAATTTTAAAACTGAGGGAATGATTTTTTCCTCCTTCAAGCGCCGAGGAGTCCGAGATTTCCTCGCCCCTCTTGGTAGAGCTGTAGGAATGGAAGAATGAATAATGTCTTCTCTCATTTTTGCTTGGACTATACTCCCTAAGTCATGCCCCTCGGCTTATACATTTTTTGTTTGGGTGGAGTCTCCTTGTGGTTCTTGAAGAACTGTGTCAAGTGTAGGTTATTTTTCTTTTATCGATGCAAGGGTTTCTTCTGTTAGTGGTGTCGGTTCTTGTGTGAGAGTACCACTTACATTTTCTACTTCAGACCCCATGTTTTCTTGGATGGGTGGTGTTGGTTCTTGTGTAACAACACCACTTACACTCGCTTCTTTAGACCTCAAATTTTCTTAGACGGGTGGTGCTGGTTCTTGTGAAGCAGCACCACCTACACTCTTTCCTTCAGGCCTCAGTTTTATTTGTTCTAGTGATGATGGTGGTAGTTCTCCAAAAATATTATCAACTAATGTTGAAGTAGCATCAACCATGTCCTCAATTTCCATACTTTCCACTTCAACTAAGCCAACATGCAATGCTAGTTCTTACGGGGCAGAATCAGCTGTAAGATCTTCCATCTCGACTGAGTCAATGGGTGATGTTGGTTCTTGTGGGACAACGTCGGCCGTGAAATCTTCCATCTCAACTCATCCAACAGGTGATGCTAGTTCTTGTGGAGCAGCATCAGTTGTGGTGTCTTCCATTTCGACTGAGTCAAAAGGCGATTCTGGTTCTTGTCGAGTAGCATTGACTGTGGCATCCTCCATTTCAGCTGAGCCCTCGCCATCCTCTTCCTCTGTAGGTATAATTCCCTCTAGTTCTTCTTCCAACAATTCAATGAACTATTTTTAAGAAACAGGAGTTCGAGCCAACGCTTGAATTACTAGTAGCCAGACCAACTCGTGATTTGTGAGAACCGCTAATACTTGTCGAGAGCAACGGGCAGATTGTGCCATAAGTTGAAGACTTTTCTAGAGGAAGAAAGGCATATTCAGTTAATGAATTTACGCATGCCGGAACCGAAGGGAATCTAATAGTTTGAAATGATATTTGAACATCATTGTAAAATTTCCTTGGCAGGTAATGTATCTTAACACGAAGTATGCAACTTCACCCCGGGGATAAGGTAATGACGTAAGCTCATACCCTCTTCTGTTTTGAATTTATGTTTCTCTGGCTTGTAAAAATATTTCTGGGAACTACCTCATGGGAGCCTTCTGTGAAAACCATTTCTTCCCTTCCTGTGGTAGTCCACTGACAGCTGAGATGGCTTCCTTTGTGACAGGGATATTGAGACCCTGAACTCTGGAATGATCTTTTTCCAAGTTCAACGCAAATTCAATTGTAATAGTCTTGTCACAATATCTCAAAAATATATGTCCCAGCCTACATTTACAAACACCAGCCATACATCTGCGTTACTATGCACCAGAATTGTGCTCTCTAGTTCATGTCTCATAGCCGCTCCACCTATTCCTCCATAGCTTAGTAGAAACACTTGAGAGTAGCAGATTTCTCATTAGGATGGAGTATCGGTAGGTAATTTTTGCATAAAGGCATAAGAAATGGTGATAGCAGGGTGTACGAATGGAGATTTTTAGAAATATGTGAAAAATCCACAGCAGATTATGGAAATAATGGGGGGGGAATTATGGTAATTACTCCGCAGACTCCAAAATGACCAATTCGTTATATCTAGTATCTATTGATAAATGTGCAGAGTAAAGAATCGTGGAGTGGACATTGGAAAAGGTTTTTTTATGATGACATTGACTAGGGAAATGAGCCTTACCTAAGCACCACTGAAGCACAAACAAGGTGTAAAATGACCCATTGGAACTTGAAATAATGATGACAACTCTTTGAATGATGGTACACTCAGTCGAATGGTGACATGGACCGACACTTAGAAAACTTTGGAAGGAGTGAAAACAATCCTAGACCTAATAACTAATGACCAAATTTTACTTGAAGACTCACTGAAATGAAAAAAAAATTACTTTGACACCCCAAGGCTGCTTTATAAGAGCATATTTTGATCACTGGTGAAAGGCTACAAAGACTGACGCTAACACACCTGAGCAAAATGGAGTTGTAGAAAGAATGAAAAACACGTTGATGGAAAGGGAAAGAAGCATGCATAGTGGTATGGGGTTAGGAAAAGAATTCTGGGTAGAGACGGTGGAGACTGCATGTTACTAGGTCAACATATCACCTTCATCGGCGTTGGATAATAAGACTCCACAAGAGGTATGGAATGGTGATGAGCCTTATCATTGGGTAATTATATGGGCCTTAATTCACATCCTAGCTTAGCCAAACCAACTTTTCTCACAACTTATTACATGTTTTCGATTATATTTTATTTATGAGATGAGTTAGAGTTGGATATTATGCCTAGTGGACTAATATGCATTGAATGCAGGATTGAAAGAGAAAATCAAGGAAATTTGGCAAAGACTAAGGTTAAAACTCAAATGGGACAAGGGAGAGGGATTGTAGGAGGTAAATCCTCCTCATTTACCTCTCCCCCATTTGAGTATTCCTCCATTTATCACACGAGCTCGGAGTGCAAGCAGCCAAGTCATGAGGATTAGAAGGAAGTCGAGCAAGTGAGAGGAAAATAGCTAATTTATCTCGAGTTTGGGAGTCAAGCCTCCCTAATTTTAAAGAATTCGTTGGGGACTTCAGTTGTATAATTAGAGAGGCCTAGAGCCTCATTAGGATTTGAATTTTTCTTTCGAAACTCTAAGTTATTTTCGAGCTTCAGACTTGTGAAAGCTTTATTGATGTAATTTTATGTTTTGGTAATAAGAATGAGTTTTGTTTTCAGCCAGCACTGAGTTAACTCAAAGGGCTAAATCTCTTGGGTTAGGGCCCAACCCTAGCATCCAAGGCTCCTCTTTATTGTATCTATATGTTTAGATTAGTCTAATAGCTTCATTATTAATTTGCCTTTAGATGTATTTTCATTGCAAGTAGTGTAGATTGGATTGGTTGTTTATTAGTTTCCTTCCATTTGTGCCTTACTTTACTAGTAGGTTAGTAGGGATAAAAGGAGTACCACAAGGCTATCAGTAGGTGTCTTGGCCTCATTTCCTCCCTTTGGGATCATGATTTGAGGAAGGGACCCCGATGCAGCCCCAAAAACACAGATTTTTATTTCTTGCATGAGCTTTAGAGTTTACTCTATTTAAGTTAGCATTTGATCAATTTTGCAATGTAGGATTTCATCTCCATCTATTCTATCTTCATTCTTGCAGTCAATATCATTCCTTTCAGCAACTTTCCTCATGCATAATGTAGGTAGTTAGTTCATTAATTCTACTTTTCTAGCTTACGAGAATGCTTCTTGTTCACATAGATTTTTGGAAATTATACATGTTTTATGCAGAGCAAGTGCTTCAGGAGTAGACAGAGACTTCATAGCCAGCAACCACCTTCCACTTCATCCACCATATTCATTCCTTGTTTTTACTATTGCCTTCACTAGTTTTCATCATTTTACATAGAAATTCTTCCAAGCACATTGAGCGAATCCAACCATCTCCTATCCTTGTTGTTGACTTATGAGTGATCCTAGACCTTTCCTCATTTCATTCCACTCATCTACCACCTTCCATAAGCCTTCCATCACATCCAACACCTATAATTTTTCTCTCTGTTGTATCTTGCAGGATATAGGGAATCCTGTAGGTTTCTAGTACATCCTGTAGGTTTTCCTGAAATGGCTTATTTTAAGGCCGAATTGAGGGAAAACCTCTAGGAAGTCATAAGGTCTACCAAGGGTCTCCCACACCTTCTAACCATTGCCTAACCCTTCTAGACATCCTCCAACATCCTTAATTCACCTGCCACATCACCAAAAGAAATTAGATTGCATACTTGATTTTGCATGAAAAGATAAAAAGACAACAGAGTTATTTCAGTCCCTTTACTTGCACATTAGTGATGTTTGATGCTTTTTACTTCCATTCTTAAATAATATCATTTGTTTCATGTTAATTTAGCATTATTTCAAAGCATAGTTTCTTGGAAGTTAATTAGGAAATGGTGTGATTTAGCATTGAAATTCGGTCTTTTTCATTATTGCAGTAGAGTAGCTCCCACTTAAAGTAGATTTCCCTTTCTTCCATCAAGAAACCAAGCTTCTTTTGACTCCATAGAAGTCTGACTTGAAAACCCCAATGGTCTCTCGTTAGGTGAACTGTGACAAAAGGGAGAACCATCACTTTAACTTGTGTATATAGCACTGTCACCTCCAAGTTTGTAGGAACCCCAGGTTGATAAAGTAAAGCTGGTAGCCTAGGAGTTGTAGCATTCTTGCTACAATACTGGTGCTCATAAACTGGTAAGAAACCATCTCTTTCACATCTAAAGGTATTTGGATGTGATGCATATGTACATGTTCCAAAGGAGAAAATAACAAAGTTGGATAGTAAATCTGAAAAGTGCTTCTTTATTGGGTATAAGGCTGGTTTAGAGGGTTATAAACTTTGGAACACAGTAACAAGGAAGGTTGTGTACAACCAATATGTGGTGTTTAGAGAGGTGAAAGATGTTATTAAACATGAATTCAAACCAAAGGAACCTCAGAAGATAGAGTTTGAGCTAAAGGTGGAAGAATCAGAATCTACAACATAAGAGGAATTAGAAGATGAAGAGCCACAAACACTGATTGTGAAAAGATCAGTTAGAGAAAGAAGGCAGCCAAAAAAGTAAAGTCCATCTGCTTTCTCTTCAAATTTTGTTTATCTATTACTGATGATGATCCTAGAACTGTGAAGGAAGTAGTAGATTCAGAGGATAGCAAACTCTGGAAAGAGGCCATGGTTGATGAAATGGAATCTTTGCACAAAAATGAGGCTTGGGATCCTATGGACTTGTCAGCTGGAAGGAAACCCAATGGCAGCAAATGGGTGTTCAAGAATAAGACAAATGAAGAAGGAAAGGTGGAGAAATACAAAGCTCGGTTGGTAGAAAAAGGTTATTCCCATGTGTAGGGAATTGATTTTTGTGATATTTGTTCTCCTGTTTCCAAGGTAGATTCTATTAGATTACTTTTATGTGTTGCTATTACTTTTCATTTTGAGGTAGAACAAATGGATGTGAAGACAACATTTTGTCACGGGGATCTAGAAGAGGAGATCTACATGAAGCAACTTGAAGGCTTTGCGGTGAAGGGTCAGAAAGAACTGGTATACAAGTTAAAAAAGTCTCTGTATGGGTTAAAATAGCCACTAACGATGTGGTATCAGAAATTTGATACATTTATACAGGTACTTGGCTTCACCAGAAGAAAAGCATATGATTGTGTGTATTTTAAATTAATTGGTGACATGTTATTTATCTGCTCTTGTATGTGGATGATATGTTGCTAGTTGGAAATGACAAAGAAATTACCCAAGATTTGAAGACTCAATTGTCAAGTGGGTATGTGTTTAACCTATTTGGAGGTGCAGTGAGTTGGATGAGTAAGAAAAAAATTGTAGTGGCACTATCAACTATAGAGGTAGAGTACATGGCAGCCATTCATGCAAGCAAGGAATCATTTTGGTTGTAGAGATTGTGTTCAAGTATGGGGTTAGTATAGGGAGCTATAAGGATAGACTGTGAAAACCACAATGCAATTTTCTTGGCAAAGAACCCTGCTTACCATTCAAAGACAAAGCACATTGATGTTCAGTATCACTTTGTGAGGGATATGATAGAAGACAAAAATGTCTTGCTGGTAGAGGTAGACACTTTGAAGAATATTGCACATGCACTGACAAAATATGTGAGCTCTGATAAGTTCTCTTGGTGTAAATAAAAAATGGGCATTACAAGGTTGGATAAATGACTAAGCTCTTGTGTGGTCCCCTGTGGAAAGAAAACAACAAGTGGGAGAATGTTGGGTTGTGTTATATTCTTTCAATGACTAGCCCACCTAGTTAGTGGGGGGGTAGAGGGGGGCCGAAGGCCCCCTTTTGTTGCGCCGATTGGGGAGCGGGGGGGTCAATGGGGGTTTGAGGTGGGTGGTTAGCCCCCCTCTACCGGGTCCTGGGCAATGCCATGGAGAAAATTTTATGGACCCTATATTAGGTGGGTGGACCTAGCTATGGTTTTGTGCATGGCTTTTGACATGGTTTTGGGCACAATGCTTTTCGTTCCATGGTATTGGATGCTTTAGCATGTATTGATATGTATTGTAACATTGAAAGGAACATAATGAAAAATCAAGCTGGTAGTCTCGGTTTTTGGATCCAAGGGAAAATCTCTGTGTATATATGTTTTATGTGTTATTCTCTCGCTATCGTTATTTTCTGTCTTTTAGAATTCATATGTAGGAAATTTATGTATGGGGTTAAAACCTACAAACATGAATGTCTTCCCGTGGTGGCTCTTTAGGGCTAGAATCCATCATCGCTTCTTCAATCTATTCCTCAGCCAACACCGGTCCTTGTGTACCAGAGATGATGCCCATGTTTCCAAATTTCTCTGTCTGTGCAATGATGGGCGTCGACACTTGAGTGACTACCTCAACCATTGAATTAAACCTTGTACCAACAAATTTTAAAACTAGGGGAATAATTTTTTCCTCCTTTGAGCATCGAGGAGTCTGATATTTCCTTGCCCCTCTTGGTAGAGTTGTAGGAATGTAAGAATGAATAACATCTTCTCTCATTTCTGTCTGGACTGTACTCCCTAAGTCATGCCCCTCAGCTTCTACATTTTTTGTTTTGTTCGATTCTCCTTGTGGTTCCTAAAGAATCGTGTCAAGTGTAGGTTATTTTTCTTTTACCGATGACAGGGTTTCTTCTGTTAGTGGTGTTGGTTCTTGTGTGACAATACCACTTACATTTTCTACTTCGGACCCCATGTTTCCTTGGATGGGTGGTGTTGGTTCTTGTGTAACAACACCACTTACACTTGCTTCTTTAGACCTCAAATTTTCTTGGATGGGTGGTGTTGGTTCTTGTGAAACAGCACCACCTACACTCTCTTCTTCAGGCCGCAGGTTTATTTGTTCCAGTGATCATGGTGGCAGTTCTCCAAAAATATTATCAACTAATGTTGAAGCAGCATCAACCATGTCCTCAATTTCCATCCTTTCCACTTCAACTGAGCCAACATGAAATGCTGGTTCTTGTGGGGAAGAATCGGGTGTAACATCTTCCATCTCGACTGAGACACTAGGCGATGTTGGTTCTTGTGGGACAACATCGGCCGTGAAATATTACATCTCAACTCATCCAACAAGTGATGCTATTTCTTGTGGAGCAGCATCAGTTGTGGTGTCTTCCATTTTGATCGAGTTAAAAGGTGATGCTGGTTCTTGTCGAGTAGCATTGGCTACGACATCCTCCATTTCGGCTGAGCCCTTGCCATCCTCCGCCTTTGTAGATATAATACCCTCCAGTTCTACTTCCAACAATTCAACGAACTGTGGCTAAGAAACAGGAGTTTGAGCCAACGCTTGAATTACCAGTAGCCGAACCAACCCGTGATTCGTGAGGACTACTAATATTTGTCGAGAGCAATGCACAGATTGCGCCATAAGTTGAAGACTTTTCTAGAGGAAGAAAGGCATATTAAGTTAATGAATTTGCCCATGTCGGAAGCGAAGGGACTCTAACAGTTTAAAATGATAGTTGAACATCATCGTAAAATGTCATTGGCAGGTAATGTATCTTAACATGAAGTATGCAACTTCACCCCAAGGATAAGGTAATGACGTATGCTCATACCTTCTTCCTTTTTGAATTTATGTTTCTCTAGCTTGTAAAAATATTTCTGGGAACTACGTCAAGGGAGCCTTCCGTGAAAACCATTTCTTCCCTTCCTGTGGTAGTCCACTGACAACTGATATGGTTTCCTCTGTGATAGGGATATTGAGATCCCGAACTCTAGAATGATCTTTTTCCAAGTTCAATGTAAATTCAGTTGTAATAGTCTCATCACAATCTCTCAAAAATATATGTCCCAGCCTACATTTACAAACACTTGCCATACATCTGCGTTACTGTGGACCAAAATTGTGCTCTCTAGTTCATGTCTCACAGCCGCTCCACCCATTCCGCTATAGCTCAGTAGAAACACTTGAGAGTAGCAGATTTCTCATTAGGATGGAGTATCGGTAGGTAACTTTTGTAGAAAGGCATAAGAAATGGTGATAGCGGGGTGTACGAATGGTGATTTTTAGAAAGATGTGAAAAATCCATGGCAGGTTATGGAAATAATGGGGGGGCATCATGGTAATTACTCTATAGACTTCCAAAGGACCAGTTCATTTAATCTATTATCTATTGATAAATGTGCAAAGTAAAGAATCGTAGAGTGGACATTGGAAAAGGTTTTTTTATGATGACATCGATGAATCATTGTTGAAATTGATTATGCCACCATTTTTAATTATAGTTCTACCTCCTCCCCAAGCACTTATCTGGTGGAGCAACAACATAAAGGAGTAACCGCATTGGTGGTGTAACGGAATCTCAGGAGTTACAACATCAGGTACTTAGAAAATTTTCGCCATGGAGTAGTAGCACTGGAGGAATAACAACATTGGAGTAACAACACCAAAGGAGTAACAACGCCGGGTACTTAGAAAATTTTCTTGCCTCCATAGGATTTAAACACGAGTGGTAGTACCTGCAAAAGAAAATATTGAGTGGTAAGAATATATATGTGTGTGTGTGTGTGTGTGTATTTATGTATGTATGTATGTATGTATGTATACGTTTTATTTATTTATTTTATTTTATTTTAAACCAGAGGATGCAGAGGAGTTATTCTTTGCACTAACAACCTTCAAACCAGATTTATCATAGAGATGTTTGATGAAGGCATCTTTAGAGGCTGGACAGTGATACAATCTGAGACGATGTCCATTTACAATAAAATAAGCATGTGTATCATCAATTGTGACAATTGTGACAATTCCATTATCAAATACCTCATCAATCTCATAAGGCCCCATCCAACGAGAGCAAAGCTCCCCATTAAATAGTAATGCCCGATCCCCTTTATGAAACACCTTAGTCTTAATAAACTTATCATGCAATTTTGTTATTTCCTGTTGAATCGCAGTAGCTCTCTGGATAACCATTAAACGAATTTCATCTAGTTCATTTAGTTGTTCCAGTCGGTGTTTCTGAGCTTCCGAACGGTCCAATCCTACTTCGAGAGTTGTTCTAGCATAGATATTATAGCTTCCTTTTAAATGATGAATATTCACTCACTTTACCATAGATATTATTAGTGTGTAACTAGATGACTCATCAATACCACATCCCAAAAACCATATCTCATTTTACAATTAAAATATTTTATTTGAATTCAATTTTATAGTAATAAAATCTAATATATAATCATTACGTATAATTTAAGATCTATTTTACCATATAAATTAAAATAATGGTTTTGTAACTATATTTAAATTAAAAAGAATATTAAAAAATTAAAACTTACAATACACTTACAATATAACAATATTTTCAATCATGAATATTCATAGTCACTTTACCATAGATATTATTAGGGTGTAAATAGGCTTTGTTACAGGACCATCAATACCAAACGACCATAGATACCATGACTCATCAATACCACATCCCAAAAACCATATCTCATTTTACAATTAAAATATTTTATAAATATTTTATTTAAAGTCAATTTTATAATCATAACTTTCCCACAACTCCTCCGCCTCCTTAGAATATGGGTATAATCATTAGTTATAAGTTAAGATCCATTTTACCTTATAAATTAAAATAATGGTTTTGTAGCTATATTTAAATTTAATTAATAAGAATATAAAAACTTTAATACCTACAATAGACTTACAATATAACAATATTTTCAATCATGAATATTCACACTCATTTTACCATATTAACATGTAAATAGGCTTTGTTACAGGACCACCAATACCATGACTCATCAATACCACATCCCAAAAACCATATCTCATTTTACAATTAAAATATTTTAAAAATATTTTATTTGAATTCAGATTTATAGTAATAAATCTAAAAGGAAAAATAAAATTATAATTATTTTTGAGATATATTTAAACTATTTATCACATTAAAATATAAATTACATCCCAAAAATCATGGCTCATTTCACAATCAAAATATTTTATAAATATTTTATTTGAATTCAATTTTAAAATAGCAAAATGTAAAAGAAAACAAATATTATAACTATTTTTTAGATATATTTAAACCCTTTATCACATTAAATTATACAAGATATAAATAGTATCTATAAATTCATATTTATTTTACTATAAAAATTAAAATAATAAATTTTTAATCATATTTAAATCTCATTAATAGGCACATAAAAACTTAATACTTGCAATACTATATCCATTTTAACTTTGAATCTATCATGTGTGGAAAGGGATAAGATATCTTGAGATGCAAAATATCTCAGGATACAAATACCAAATACCATGAGTAATACCATGGATTCCCAAAAACTTGGAGCACTTAACCAAGTTTACCTTAACTACCCAACAAAAATTAATAATAAAAAATAATAACTTAGAATTTTTATTTTAACATAAGGTTATTTTTATTTTTATTTCAAATATCCATTAACTACAGGACAAAAAATGATATAAAAAAATAACATAGAAATTATACTTTAATATAGGATTATTTTTATTTTATTTTATTTTGAAGAAGGTGGGCAACAAGATTTTTAACTATGGATGTTCACTCACCCCCACTTTACCATAGATATTATTAACTTGTAAATAGACTTTGTTACAATACATAACATGGGCTAATACCATGACTAGTCAATATCACATTTCCCAAAACCATTTATCACTTCACAATCAAATTATTTTATAAAAATATATATTTAATGCGATTTTATTAGTTTTTTGTGGTGAGAGAGCATAGTATGGAAGAGATATTGTAATTTCCTATTACATTAGGTTATCTAAACATTTTGATTCAGTCAAACTGTTATATATAGAATTTAACGAAGTCAAAATATATATATATATATATATATATATATATATATATATAAACATTTTGACTTCGTTAAATTATATAAAAATAATATTATTATTAATAATTAAACAAGCCTAAATCCATGCTAACTCAATCTCTTAGAGGTACAAACATTTTCTTAAGTTTTGCACTCATAAAAGAGGTTTGTGCCTCCAAAGTTTTCATCCCTCTAGGCCTTTCATGGATCCGAAGTTAACATGGATCTAGGGTAGTTAGCTAATTATGTGAGGTGGGTATAACTTAATATTTTAACATAAAAAATAATAAAAAATAAAAAAACTCAAAATTTATATGAAGTGCGAAGATATAGTCCATGTTAAGGAATATGTGAAAATGTCAACTTGTGACTCCATTAACGTGTTTTAAGGTTATCTAGTAAACTTCTATAAGCATCAAGACACTTCACTTATGGTACATTACATATTTCCAAGATTTCAAATTATTACAAAAATTAATTTAACTTTATTATTATTATTATATAAAAAAATTGATATATGATTTAAAAATAAACATCTAACAATTTTTTTTACCATATTATAGGTGTTATCCAATTTTAAGGTCAAAATACTGCAAGTTTCAATACCATATACTAAAAAAAATTATAACTCATCTTTGTATTACAGGCTTAATTAATTAATTTAATGGTAAAAATCACCTTAACAACTTTAAGATATATATATATATATATATATATATATATATATATATATATATTTGTAATATTAAATTTTGTCTATTAGTCAGATTAATGCCACAGTCAAGCCGTGTATGAGACCCCTTGTTTGTAAGACAAGGAACCCATTTTAATGAGTGATTTGAATACTAAATCTATAAATGTACGACCTTGAAGAAACACATTGTTTTATAGAGTCTTGGATCTCTGAAGCTTTGAAACACATTGTTTTATAGAGTCTTGGATCTCTGAAGCTTTGAGTAAAGGCCATTGGGAAACAGGTGCATTTGAAGTGGTCTAATGGAGCTTATTCCAAATGATATCGTTCGTGAGTGCTTATTGAGAGTACCTTACAAATCACTCTATACGTTGAAAGGTGTCTGCCGAAGTTGGGAGGCTACGGTGAGTAGCCCTAAATTCTATGAAGATAGAAAAATATCACGAGTAAGTGAGTACCTGCTCTGCTTGATTCGAAAATACCGGATCGCTCGTCATGATCACCATTATGCATGCGTAGTAATGGTATATGACCCTGTGAAGCGCACCTGGGAAAACCTACCTCCCATTGACGATGCCCGCTTCGCTGGCATACCACGACGGTGTAAGTGCGTGGCTGTGAATCGAAAGTTGGTCCTCATAGGTGGATACAATGGAAGTAACCACGACATGAGTCTGATGAAGAGTGTGTACATTTATGACTTTGAGTCCGCCAGTTGGAGCCGCGGATCTGACATGCCCACACCTCGATACTACTTTGCCTGCTCTGTCTCTTCTTCCACAGGACTTGTCTACGTGGCTGGCGGGATCAATGACAGGAATACTCCTCTGGCCGCTGCTGAAGTTTATGACGTGGAGAAAAACACATGGGAGATTCTGCCTCATATGAACCAACCACACGGCCATGCATGCCACGGTGTTTTCATGGAAGGTAAATTTATGGTGATAAGCGGAGGGCAACTGAACAGGACTGCAGAAGTTTACGATCCGAGAGCGAGAAGTTGGAGAATGCGGGAAGATATGTGGAGATTCGGATATAACTGGAAAAGTATTGCGGTTACTTCCTCGTCTGGGGAGTTGTACGCGTTCAGTGGACAAGAGGTGCTCAAGTATGATGGTGAGAAAAATGTTTGGTCTGTTGTGGCCTCTGTCCCACGATTTCATTCCTATTATTTTAGTGCTACACAATGGGGCAAGTGGATTTTCATAAACGGGTATGACATATCCTACAAAGACGTGGCGTACCTGTTTAACCCCTCAACTGGGCAGTGGGTTCATGTTAGGCTTAGTGGTGGTCCAGAAAGCACTTCCGGTATCTTCGTATCTGCAGCAACTGTCGAGATTTAAGGCCATGGTTCGTTCTGTGGAGTTATTTGGTGGGTAATTTAGTTTCCTGGATTAATTTGTCGGATCATTTCGGGATGCAGTGGGTTTGCAGTTACGTAATTGGATTGATATTTAAGAAAGCCCTAGTTTGTTTGGGAGAGTAATCTGTTTGTTTGCGGTAGTGATCTGCTAGGTAATTTAGTTTTGTGGAGTAATTTGATGGGTAATTTAGGGATGTACTGAGTTTGGAGTTTCGTAGCAAAGCCAGGCTTTGTTTCTTGGAGTAATTTATTGGTTAATTTAGTTGCCTGGATGGAGCATGCACAATATTTTGTAATCTTTGTAATTGGATTAGTATTTCTAATACAATGAAGTTATTTTTCAAATGTTCTGTTTATGTAATTAGTTATTAATTTAGTGATTCTGAAGTTATTTTTTAAATGTGATGTTTATGTAATTAGTTATTAATATATGAGATTTTAAGTATTAGGGGTTTAAACAGTGAATGATTTACTTAATGTAGTTAAATTTCCAAAATGATATCTAATATATGAGATGTTTTTTTAAGGAGATAATCTCCGGGAGAGAAGCATTATATTACATCACTGAATACATTATCCATACAAACTTTGTCAACCACAACCCAGCATGTTACATCATCCTCATTGAATACATTATCTGTACAAATGTTGTGTCAACCGACAACAACCCAACATGTATAAACGTGAACCTGGATGGGGAGGGCATTATTGCACCGTCCCAACCACCCACTAATACATACAAACTAATATATGAGATGTTATGATTATGTAATTAATAGGAGAAAATATCTATATTAAATGAAAATGTAAATGTAAAAAACTTTATTAAATGAAATTAGAATTTTAAATGAGTTATAGTTTTTTTTAAAAGGGGTGTGAAACCCTAGCAGAAGCCAGCCTTGGCTTAATATGAAATTAGAACTTTAGATGAGTTATATTTTTTTTAAAAAGGTGTGAAATCTTAGAAGAACTCGACTTAATTCAGTGAGAGCATGAAATATACATAGGGAGCCGTACATACCTCATACATATATATCATGGACCCATACATACTTTATACATATACATTATAGGGAGCTGTACATACCTCATACATATACATCATAGACTGATACATACCTTATACATATACATCATAGTTGCATCATGAGACATACAATGTAATCTCGTCTCATGTGATTAGAACCCTAGTGGGAGGTTATCATTAAACTCTCCCACTCCCAACTAGCATGATATCTTCTATTAACAAATGAATTAGAGTTAAATTAAATTAAAAATTATATAGTTTTTTAATTATAAACTTTTTTTTTTTACTAAAGAGTAATTAATAAGTTAGTACATTCTCATACTTCACACATAACTTTTAAAGTGAATTTTAACACATGGTTTATAAGTTAAATAAAAAATATGAATCTTAGTTTTATTTCACAACTTTAGGTCTAGTAAGATAAATATAAAGTAAATATAATATAAATATGATTCTAGTATATTTTTCTTATTCATTTTTTCAAGTATGAAAAGAAGATAATCAAATACTTTGATTTGTATTTTATTATTTTTTATTTTAAAAATAGATTAAAATCCACACTATAAACCTTAATGCGAAATATCACTATTGTATTTTCACCATATCCAAGCAGATCCTCATGGTACAGACGTAGATATGGTTTATTTGATAATTGTAAGTTTGTGTTTGGGAAAGGTATATACGCCTTTCATACCTTATAATTATTCTGAAGATATTTACATATAGTGATTAATCAAATCACCGCGTATGTGAGATATGTACATTTATGAATTCCTTTAATGGATGTAATTTAATTTTGGGTGGCATCTACCCTAGGTCCATGTGCCACTACCTCTCGAGTATTCGTCGTAGGTTGCTAGCTTGTGTTTGGTGCGTGGATGCATGTGCAGCATCAACCGCAGGCAGCGATTAACCACCATACCATAGGGTATTCAATGTGTCGGGAGATGGAATTCCCTTTTCTTATTTAATGATGAGTTTCCAAATTCGTATGTTAACAGACTATCTCCCGTGCATCTCGGAGGCATTGAATACCCTGTAATATGCTGGTTAAGTGCTGCCATCAACCGCACACCTGCGTTCACTAGATCGAACGACGTTGAGGAGTACGCACCGAATTAAGCTCATCCGACGAAGGTGTTGGGCTCTATTGTTTCGCTTATCGTTCTGGAATTGGGTCTCGGGTTCTTCTATAGAGAAACCCTCTACGTAACTGATTTCTTCGCTAAGTATTTTTCTTTTTCTCTAGCTATGGTTGAGGTTAGTCCATGAATGTTGAAGTCGCTCCATTCCTCCATAGGAATTTGTTGATGGGGTCTTTGCAGCTAGATGTTGTACCATTATGCTTGCCACTAGTTCACGTAATTACTCATTTTCCTCTAAATGTCTGAGAGATTTTAATGTCATTTACATTTCTCAATATGTTGCTTGGATTAATTCTCTATCATGGGTTGTTTGTCAGGTCCTCCATACCTAGATGCAGAGGACCTAGATTCAGAAATGCATCAGTTCCTTCCGCCAAAGTTTATTGTTATGAAGCGGGAAATCGAAGGATATGCATGAGGGTTTTCTGGTTCATTAATGGATGGGGAGAAAAGTTGTGAACTTAGTTTTCTCTCACTAAATGAATAATGTACCATTTGCAGGGCTATGAGACTGTTTACTATCTTTCGGCTTCATTGAGACTTCCAGCCTTTTAAATGTAATTATTTTTAACTTGGGTTTTTCTTTGTATGTCTATTTGCGAGAAACCCTTGTTTGAGGTTTTCTGCCTGGTGTTGAATTCAGTCCTTATTCTAAACTAAGAACTTTTGTTAAAATATATGAGTAGAAGGCGTGGACTTCCCGCCAATTCTTTCTCATGAAACTCTCCTTTCTCAGATTTCTTGTAATACTGTAATTTTATTGTTTCTCTTCATCACCATTAGCTCCAGTGTCATGATAGCTATTACGACGTTTCTACCTATTCTTTCAGGCCTATCAAAGGCTTTTTGTCTGAAAATTGCAATGTTTTAGTTTTAGTTTCTGTTTCTGTCATTTTTGGAGCTGACGTTGATGCTAAAACCCTCCTATCGTTTCCTTCTCCAAAGTCTCAGATTTCTCTTGTTTTCATATCAAGGAGGATAAATCCTTCTCGCTATGGCAAGTTAGTTTATATATATATGGTTAAGTCAACGTTATCATGCCGCGGAACTAGATAATGACATTTCTATAGATTGATATTTTATGGTCTCCGACATTTCTTCAGGGTACCATAGTATCAAAATCTTATGCAAAGTTTGGGCTTTTTCCAAATTTGCCTACCAGCACTCATAGGATTGTCATGATTTGTCTATAATTTCCTATGAATAATGAATACATATATTTTATCACATCCTCCAATTTTATAGTTCTAGATTCTTCTTAAAGCCTCAAGGGCTTTAGTCGACAATTTTTATGATCAAGTTTGGTCATTCTATTCTGTTTTTTCTGCTTTTATAATCCATTGATATTGTCATCTATGGCTTTTTGTATCTTTAAATTTAATAGAACTGGACTGTCCTTATAATTTAGCAGTGGTTAATAATATTTCCTTACAGAGATAATTTAGCAGTGGTTAATAATATTTCCTTACAAAGATACTGTCATTCTCATGAAAGTAATTTTTCCAACTACAACTTACTTTACTTGCAACTAACAGCAAATCCTTTGTTCATATGTAGTCTAACAATATAATTCTTTAAGCACGAAATTCTAACACTATTTTTAAGGATAATCCTACCATGAAAATATCTAGAAAAATCTATTTGTAATTATATGTTCCACTTATAACGTAGATGAATTGGTCATAAATATTTCAATGTTTGCCTCTCAACCTTGAGACTGGCGCTTGCCTTAGTTTAAGTCTCCCCTAGAGCTACCCCTTCACAGGGTCTTCTCTTCAAGACTATTTTCTTTTCTAGTAGTAGCTATCTTGTCTTTACCAGACTTAGCTACAGTTCCACTCTCTGTCACTATAGCACAGTCTAGCAATTCCTATTGTTTTCTCCTTCCATATCTCAGATTCCTCTAACCCTCTTGATCCATTTCTTGGAATTAAATTTCTCAAAAAAAAAAATAGTTATGGTTGGGTAAAGGACTATCATATTTTGACAATTATTTCTCATTTATTTTTAATTAAACTATTTCTGCCATAATTCCAGCATTCCATTTTTATGCCTTTAAATCAAGATAAATTAAATATAAATATAATTTAACCTATTCAATTTGTTTCAATGCAGCAATTAAGTATTTACATTTATGGGAGACATCACATCCCCCCAAGATTGAACATTGTCCTAATGTTCCTCTGCTCGAAATAATTTTCCAAAAATCTCCCTCAATTCGTTCATCTTCCCACACTACTACATGTAGCGGGGTTTTAAGACAATATTTAAGAAAATATTTGAGTCAATTGTGTTAACTTGACAAAAATAAAATCAAATATTGTCTTAAATATTGTCTCTAAGTGGGTGTGTCAAAATATAATGTTCCAAAAATTTGTCTCCATAAAAACAATATAGAACACATATTATTATTGTAGACAATTTGATTTTAAAAAATAAATAAATGTCCAACAATAAAAAAATTTATTAATGTCCATAATTCAAACTATTGTCTCTCTCTAGAGACAATATAAAAAATTATTTAAAAAAAATAAATGTCCATAATTCAAACTATTGTCTCTCTAGACACAATATAAAAAATTATTTTAAAAAAATAAATGTCCATAATTCAAACAAAAAATTATTTAAAAAAATAAATAAATCTTCTCAAACCATTGTCTTTTGGTCTTGCCAAAACATGTTTGGATATACATATGTAAGCATGCAAATCTATGTTTTATAGTGTGTGCTCTCCTAAAATTTGGGATATGGGTGCACATTGCATTTATAGGGCATGCTTTGGGAAGTATGTATCCATTTTGACTTTTTCTCAATCTCATTTGCAAGGAGAAAAGATATATCAAACTGGTTAACATTAAATAACAAGGACTTGACAATTACTATACAATTCAGGGACCAAATAAATTCCATGGTCCATTAAATGAGAGAAACATACACGAGAGAAAACAAAAATATTGGATAATACAAAAAATTACAAGGTACACAGGCAGCATCTTCAAAACTGCGAGGTCAAAATATTCGATAATATAAAAAAGTTCATCCTAATTGAGGGACCAAATAAATTCCCATGGTCCATTAAATCAGATAAAAATACACTAGAGAAAATTAGGAAAACAAAAATATTGGATAATACAAAAAATTACAAGCTACAGAGGCAACATCATCAAAACTGCCAGTACAATATGCTTCAGTTAGGTCTTTCTGAGCTTTATTCCTACTATAAAATATTGGGAAGTCATGACTGCAATAAGTATACCACATGAGTGTAAGTATAAAAGACATAGTAATTGTAAAAAAAAAAAACATCCTATTACGGAGGGGATACTTGGAAAGAGATACGAAATCTCGAAAAAACAAGGGTAAAAATCCAGAGAAAAGAATCGGATCTGCATTTCCTCAAACAGTGTCGGGATTCTAATCTCACCCCACCCTTTGCCTGCATAAAGCACAGGTTAGTCCTGATGATGAGCCTTGCTCTAGGCTCGAAACGTCGACAAAAAGAAAATGATGAATACTGTGGATTATCCGAATACAATCTCTCAAAAACCTCTCCACAGAAACATGCAATCCAAAACATCCTATTAATTAAAAACAAATACATGATCACACAAATGTTACAAAATACATCCATAATGTAAATTTAAATCATGTTATGAAAATATTGGTGCACAGAGCCTTGGCACCTCTCACATTGTTTCCATAGTTTACCAAAGGGCATTTCTAATTCCCTCACTCACATTGATCAAATATTAGTGTCATCTCATAGAAAATCTAGGTGAGAACAATAGACACAAGGCCTACTTTAAATTCTCCAAATAAAGAGTAATGGTATTAGAATACCAGCTTACCATTTGCAATACAATTCTGCTTCTCTTCCTTCACAATGTGAACAAAGTGTCTAATCTTCTTTGCTGCAATGGCAAAATGAAATGAGGTAACATCATGAATTTCATTATGAAGCAACCTAACGAGACATTCTTATTGTAAAAAAGCTAGAGAGTTTCTTACGACGAGAGCATGCATGGAATCATGCAACCTCATAGATTTTTCCACATCAAAAAGATGAACCCTAGTAGCTTTCTAAAGTGCCAAACTGAAATAATAGTTACTCTCAATATTGCACTACTATATGCAAGGAAACCACATGGAGTACACCCTCTACTTGTATTAACTAAATACCTCATAGGTGTTTTACAACCAATACAACTGATTTGTTTCTTGACAAATTTCATAATTCCACTATTTGAAGGAGTTGATACGGAAACTGCTCGTGTGTGACTACCATGAAGAAGCTCCTTGCTTGCATTCTTCAAAATGGGCTCAAATATTCTCAATAGCGGCTATAGAGAAAAAACAAGCACTAATCAAAAACACTTACCTAGAAATAATTAGGATCTATCAAGATATATTTGAAACACAGGTGAAATTTTCAAAAAGATCATAAATAGCAAGTGATGATGCTTTGGTCTTTCACCTTGCTCAGTTGATTCTTCAGATAATATGTGGATCAATAGGGATGTTATTCTCGAGTACATAAAATGGATCCTCAGATTTCTCATATGCCTGAGCCCAAGTAAACACATTAGTCATTATATCCATAATAAATTATGCCTCCAAATAAAACATAACAAAATAATTAAAATAATCATTTTTTAGTGCAATATTGAGACTTATGCTGAGCACAAAAGGGGTTAATTATTACGTTGGCACCTTTTGCAACCTTTATGATGACGTATGGAACATGATCACCCATAGTTGGAGTAGTTGCAGCATCCCTATGTAGACCACGGGCAACTTGGCTTTAAAACACAACAAAATAATTAAAATAACCATTTTTAGTGCAATATCGAGACTTATGCTAAGCACAGAAGGGATTAATTATTACCTTGGCATCTTTTGCAGCCTTTATGATTACATATGGAACACGATCACCCATAGTTAGAGCATTTGCAACATCCCTCTGTAAACCAGGGGCAACTTGGCTTTAAAACACCACATCAATTTAAAAAATCCAACAATGGACTCATTGTCAATAAAAAGAAAAATATTACAAGAGTCTTTAGATGCACTGCAGTAATAAAAATAGAGAGATAAGATTGAAATGTAACCAGAAGGCATTGCACCATTCATTATACTTGTTCTAAGAAGTTATTTCGAGTATTTACCTTCCGCATGCACTCAGCTAGTTCCACGTGCGCTGCCTTGACTCCATAGTCATCTCCAATATTTATAAGACCCTGACTCAACAAATAGATTGTTAGCATAGGCAAATAACAATGCCCTTAAGAATATGTTGATAGCCTTGATAAAGGATATGACCTGCAAACATCTGTTTCTGCCGCAGCTAAGCAGTAATAATTTTTTCTCAGCATAAGATTAAAAATGCACATATATTATATATTGTCATGTTTTGATTCTCTTCAATTGTATAAGAGCCTCCCTTGACACTTCTTCCTCCCATTGCTAGCAGTAAATATTGACTGAATCCCTTCCAAGTACAGAATGTAGGGAGAAGAAACATGACATACTTAAAAACGAAACTTCCATGACCTGCCCCAACTAGGTATATAGTATATACGTCTAACACTTGAAACCAGGAATATGTAATAAGTGACTTGCTCGCAATGTAAATCTCCTCTTCTCCCTATCATATTTTATCCATTTCAAAAGTAACAAATGGTCAAACAAATTTGGTGATAAACATGCAGAAGGATTCATTGTTCTCACCTTAGTTATCACCAAAAGTGACAAATCCATTATGTTCATTAACAAGTCAGAAATAGTGTTCTTGGCATATTGCACTGCACCAAGTATGTCACAATCAATGAGTATTTTGTGAAGGCACTCGATAACCAAGTTCTTCACTAGCAGGCAATTGTCCCTTCGCACTGTTTCAATGCCTCTTGATATGGAATATTTAAAAGATCACGAATATTTAATAATTAAGAAGGTGTCAAATAAATTATTTTTCTAAGAGAATTTTGAGCCTTCACAAACACTAAGGCCTATATTTGAAACAAAAAGATCAAGTTTGTCACCTTTAGTATCCATTTTGTCATAAGCATCTAGCTTTGTCCACAACAACCCATCATATCTTTTCTTGCTGATCAACAAGAATGGGTAGTATATTTTTTAAAATTCTAGTTTAATAGGCTGCATAAAAGCATATGTTAAATAACACATTGATTAGATGCCAAAGATGCACCAAACAGATGCAGATAAGCCATAGAAAATCATAACTGATCATCTTGTCCTATGCATATTTACAAAGATCTCATGGAAGCGGAATATCAAAAGAAGATTAGTTTTAAAAAGAAAGGTGATATTAAAGCATTCATCCCTACAAAAACATCATTAACAACTCTATAGGCTTCACGGATATTTAAAATTCTTGACACTGTACCTTGGTAAATGTGCCACTAATATAATATGAGGCTTCCCTCCCTAGCGTCATGCCCTCTTCTATATTTGGTACACCAAACTGTATCATAACTGGATCTATATCTCCATATACAACCTAGATTCAAATATAAAAATATAATATCAAGATTTCAATAATAGAGTTTAGGCTTCTGTGATCCATATTAAGTTAGAGAAAGATTTCGGCGTAAATCACATGAAGAGTCATTTGTCGACGCGTTTCGAACCAACCATTGTGGTTCATCGTCAGGACAAGATGAAGAAAACAGATCTAGCTTAGCATGCTATATAGACCGAGTAGAGCCTCCAACGGCTAGTTTGACCCAACCGCTAATATTGACCAAAGGACCAGGATCAAATCCAATAAATAATAAAAAATTAAAGGTCAAATTACTAATAAAAGAAAATTAGATGCAATGGACCGTTTCTAAGAACGGACTAAGGGAGAATAACTAAGTAAACTATTAAAATAACATATTAAATAAATAAGAACCCGAACTAAAAATAGTAAAAATAAAACAAATACACAAACACAAAAGTAAAAATAAATAAAATAAAAGATAAATCAAACAAAAATAAACCACGAGAATAAAAATAAATAGATAAAATAAAACGCACAAAAAATAAAAATCAAGTGATAATAAACTAAATAATTATTAAAAATTAATAATAAAATAATAAAAATAACTAACTAAATAAAAATACTAATAGAACAACGAAAAAATGAGATAAAATAATAATACATATATAAGAATGAATAACTAAGAGGGAATAGAATAAAATAATAAGCTTAAAAAATATATAATAAATTAATTGAATTAATTAATTAATAAAAGCTAATAATAATAATAATAATAAAATAACTAACTAAATAAAAGTAAAATAATAACAAAACACGAAATAAAAATAAAAATGAAATAAAATAATAATGAATAAATAAAACTGAAGAAATGAACACGGGACTAAAACATAACTTAAACAGTAATAATAATAGTAAAAATAAATAAATAAACGAATAAAATAAATAAATAAATAATAAAAATCAAAAAATAACAAAATAAATAAATTAATAATAATAAATGAAATAACTAAATAAGAATAAAAGGGAAAAAAAAGATGAATAGAGTCCTGAATACAGCTAAATAGCGAGTTAAATGGTATCAAAGTAAGGAAACAAGTTACCACCAGGCCCTTAACTAATCAGAAACATAAAGGAAAGGCGATTAGAAGGATGACAATGACAAAAATAAATACGAGACAAAACAGTAAAAATCACAGAGGACGGAAAAAGTACTAGGAGGAGAGGGCAGGGACCCAGCATCTACTGATTTTCCAACCATCGTCTCTATTGAGATTGCTAGGTCTCTTTTCGATCTCCAGAGCTTCCCTGAATTTTCGATGATGGAAATGCGGAACCTTAGCAATAACACTGGCTTCTTCGATACAAACCTGATGCTTGGTTTTCTCCACATGTTCAGCCAAAGCGGAAGACTTAAATCTCCTATGCTTCAGATCCGCTGCGTGCTCACTAATCCTCTGATTAATGGAACGACCAGTCTCCCCAATATAGGGGGTCCCACAAGAACAGGGGATCAAATAAACACCTTTCATATCTTTAGGGTCGATGGGATCCTTCACCGATCTGAGAGACGAACGAATGGTGTTCAGGGGCCTGAAGGATACCGGGATACTATGTCTCCTGAGAATCCTACCAATTCTATCAGTGGTCCCTTGAACATAAGGAAGAAGGACACCAGGAACACGATCTTTTGGCTCCCTTTTCACCAGAGAATTCATAGGGCTTTCCTTAAAGCTTCCAAGAATTCTCTGGTGAAAAGGGAGCCAAAAGATCGTGTTCCTGGTGTCCTTCTTCCTTATGTTCAAGGGACCACTGATAGAATTGGTAGGATTCTCAGGAGACATAGTATCCCGGTATCCTTCAGGCCCCTGAACACCATTCGTTCGTCTCTCAGATCGGTGAAGGATCCCATCGACCCTAAAGATATGAAAGGTGTTTATTTGATCCCCTGTTCTTGTGGGACCCCCTATATTGGGGAGACTGGTCGTTCCATTAATCAGAGGATTAGTGAGCACGCAGCGGATCTAAAGCATAGGAGATTTAAGTCTTCCGCTTTGGCTGAACATGTGGAGAAAACCAAGCATCAGGTTTGTATCGAAGAAGCCAGTGTTATTGCTAAGGTTCCGCATTTCCATCATCGAAAATTCAGGGAAGCTCTGGAGATCGAAAAGAGACCTAGCAATCTCAATAGAGACGATGGTTGGAAAATCAGTAGATGCTGGGTCCCTGCCCTCTCCTCCTAGTACTTTTTCCGTCCTCTGTGATTTTTACTGTTTTGTCTCGTATTTATTTTTGTCATTGTCATCCTTCTAATCGCCTTTCCTTTATGTTTCTGATTAGTTAAGGGCCTGGTGGTAACTTGTTTCCTTACTTTGATACCATTTAACTCGCTATTTAGCTGTATTCACGACTCTATTCATCTTTTTTTTTTCCCTTTTATTCTTATTTAGTTATTTCATTTATTATTATTAATTTATTTATTTTGTTATTTTTTGATTTTTATTATTTATTTATTTATTTTATTCGTTTATTTATTTATTTTTACTATTATTATTACTGTTTAAGTTATGTTTTAGTCCCCTGTTCATTTCTTCAGTTTTATTTATTCATTATTATTTTATTTCATTTTTATTTTTATTTCGTGTTTTGTTATTATTTTACTTTTATTTAGTTAGTTATTTTATTATTATTATTATTATTATTAGCTTTTATTAATTAATTAATTCAATTAATTTATTATATATTTTTTAAGCTTATTATTTTATTCTATTCCCTCTTAGTTATTCATTCTTATATATGTATTATTATTTTATCTCATTTTTTCGTTGTTCTATTAGTATTTTTATTTAGTTAGTTATTTTTATTATTTTATTATTAATTTTTAATAATTATTTAGTTTATTATCACTTGATTTTTATTTTTTGTGCGTTTTATTTTATCTATTTATTTTTATTCTCGTGGTTTATTTTTGTTTGATTTATCTTTTATTTTATTTATTTTTACTTTTGTGTTTGTGTATTTGTTTTATTTTTACTATTTTTAGTTCGGGTTCTTATTTATTTAATATGTTATTTTAATAGTTTACTTAGTTATTCTCCCTTAGTCCGTTCTTAGAAACGGTCCATTGCATTTAATTTTCTTTTATTAGTAATTTGAGCTTTAATTTTTTATTATTTATTGGATTTGATCCTGGTCCTTTGGTCAATATTAGCGGTTGGGTCAAACTAGCCGTTGGAGGCTCTACTCGGTCTATATAGCATGCTAAGCTAGATCTGTTTTCTTCATCTTGTCCTGACGATGAACCACACTGGTTGGTTCGAAACGCGTCGACAAATGACTCTTCATGTGATTTACGCCGAAATCTTTCTCTAACTTAATATCAAGATTTACAGTAGAAATCTTGGTTAGGATCAGATCACCCATTATGATTTCAAGAACTTGGACTATCACCAATACAACAAGTGTGCTTCCTATCATTACTGATCCAATTCAAAGGTTACAAATGCCTTTAGTTGCTAAATAATAGCCTACCTCAGCATTGTACTAGTAACCACCAACTATTGTGAACCTTTCTTCAACTAGCCTCTTTGTATGCTCTATCATTTGACGGCCTGACAGGTGGAAAAAAAATGAGATGATTAATGATATGAAATTTTAAAACAATATGTAAAATCGATATTGTCTGATGGAACAGAGAATGTGTTAAAAGATCACACTGGACTTGTAATCAAAATATAATAAGAGGGCCTAAGCATATCATCTTAGTTGTACAAGTACACATGACTAATTAATGCAATTCAAGAACTCGATCTTATTTTTACAAGATTGTCAATTATAGTTCATACCCAAAACATTATGCCAGAAGGAAGAAAAGAATTACATGGATATAATTGATGCCCAAAAATAATCAATGTGAATGGTTGATACATGCATATATAGAATAAGAGAGGACTACAAGCATCTCTATCTTGTAAGTAAAAGAAGCACCAATAACATTACAACTAGGAAAAACAAGGGGAGAATCAAGGTGTCCATGGATTTAATGTTTTTTTCCATGGAAGAACTGTGAAATTACCATAGCTCATCGCACTCGAC
Source organism: Pinus tabuliformis (assembly GCA_031772625.1). Lineage (NCBI taxonomy): Eukaryota > Viridiplantae > Streptophyta > Pinopsida > Pinales > Pinaceae > Pinus > Pinus tabuliformis. Next base: position 1,676,927,907 of record CM062818.1, read on the forward strand.
CAAATCTCCAAACAGGGCAATTTCCCAACAGTGGCACCAGTAAACCCATAAACTGAATTCACACTTATCTGCAAGTGCACACAGTCAAAACTATTTTATGTGTCTCACTAGCATACCTAGTTTTACTTTTATTCCATGTCCAAGCCATAATTAATATAGACTTGACAAAGCTGTAATTACCTTCAAAGCCAATTGTCAGCCATCCAAGGCATCCTTTTGAAAAGGATCTTTAGCCTCCTAAACAAGATTACAGGAAGTTAAAAACTGAGATGCTAAGTGGAAAAAATACAAGCATGTAACATGAACATAGGAAGCACTTACTTCACCACCTTTAGGTCTGCCTTGGCTCTTTTCTTGGCAGCCAGTAACTCTTCTAGGATCTCTGGTAATATACCCTAGGAAACAGGAAAAAGAGAATTCAATTTAGCATCATCGAAAATGGTCAGCATATGATGGTTAAAAAGTAAATAATGAAATAAGTATCAGCATAGTGTTTGACATGCAAAGACATTAAGGTATTAGCATCCTACTTTACTTTTAAGCCTTTCTAGTAGCATAGCTTATGGTGCCTATGTTAGTGTTACAACAGTACAATTGTGCATTATACAACTGGGATGACTAGGACAGTGTATTGGAATCTCATCCACAATGTAGCAAATTGACCACTAAAGTCTACCATACATGTTAAGGAACCTATCTACTTTTTGTACATTGACGAATCAACCAAATCTGAATCTGAATCTACTGAAAACTTCAAAATATGTATCATAAAAGTAGCCTAGGGTTTATTTTCAATTATCCGTAACTTCTTCAGAATCTCAATTTCTTACTTACCCGTGTTTGAGGACCAGCTCACCTCAACTCAACCAAACCTCCAAGACCAAGAAATAATACATGTCAACTTCACTTGCCAGTTTCTTATTGCACCATGGGATAGAGTTTTTCAAGCTAACTGTTAGGACGAGGTAATCTACATACAACACAAATATAAGCATGTCAAATTTATCATAATCAAACAAATAATAAAATTTAGGACCCGCAACGGTCTTAGTGATGCCCATAATCTGTAAGTACCCATAAATCCATGAGTACCAAGCACAAGAGGCTACTTTAGCCCAGAAAGGGACTTCTTCAACTTGCACACATGGGTATCCCATCCTAACAAAGATATTATATTTGAACCCAAGCTTAAACAAAACCATGAATCACTCTTCCTGCCGCCTAAATCTCTTGCCCTATCAAAATCCACTAAAGCATGCAGCAACTCAAAGCACTGTGCCAGTGTGCCCTTTAAGTACCTCGCATACCTCAAACCACGGAGAATATTTGCAGCAACCTCAGCTCAACCATATATTAGCAGCCAAGCTGGACAATAAATTGGTGTCTGAGCCCCCCTTGTTTTTGAGATAAGGGATCTCATGCACACAACAATTTGACTGCTAAATTCTACCAAATATGTTAGGGAACCTATATACTTTTTGTACGCTGACAAATCAACCATATTTGAATCTTAATCTATTGATAACTTCAAAATATGTATCATAAAAGTAGCCTATGGTTTATTTTCCATTATCTTAAACTTCTTCAGAATCTCAATTGCTTACTTACCCCTATTTGAGGACCACCTCACCTCAACTCAGCCAAACCTCCAAGACCAAGAAATAACACATGAGGTGTATATCCTTCATGTCATCTTCACTTGCGAGTTTCTTCTTGCACCATGGGATAGAATTTTTTTAACTAATTTTTAGGACGAGGTCATCTACATACAACACAAATATAAGCATATCAAATTGATCATAATCAAACAAATAATACAAGTTAGGACCTGCAACAGTCTTAGTGATGATCTTAATATGTAAGTACTCATCAAAAAAACAAAGTATCTTCAAAATTTGTTTTGTTGCACACATAATTAGTTTATGTTTGGACCCTCACAACCTAGTGTGCTCCTTAGAAGCTAGAGCGATGCACGTTCAAGTTATTAAAATTTAACACATGTCAATCCTTTTTGTCCTCTTTTTGGGAGGCGCTACATTAATTGTGGGTGTGGAATGCTCATCACATTGAACACCCTCCTCATTATTTTTGTCTCCCATTCACTGAAATTTAACAATGGTTTCCTGCCAAGGTTTAGGAATGACTATTGGATGATTTTATGCAACAAGCAAATCATCATGTGCTTGTATCTCCTCTCCATGCTCACTTCGAGATGTTTCACCTGATTCCTATACACAACACACTTTAACTTGTTATAATAACATTAAAACCTCCAATTGATTTATTTCATTATTCATATAATATTGTAAACAACTAACCTTGGATCCATAACCAGTAATTATTTTTTTCCCTCAATTTATCATGTGTTGGCGAAGACCTTGGGAACCATGTAATACAACATATTTTAGGTCTTCCTCTGAAGCTTCCTTTTGAAACCGGTGAACCTACATTAACAAAGATAATCATATCTATAAGGTAAAATAACTAATAATATACAATTAACTCAAAGTGACCATGGTTACTTTGCCTGAAATAGAAAATATAATAGATGGAAATATCACTTACCATACCACCACGAATACTATTATATCCACCAGAGCCTAATTTGTGAGATCCAATTTTTGACACCCTAGCTTGGGTTGCTTCTCTTGTATCTCGTAGGCATCTCTTAGCTCCTCCTTGTGCAAATGGAGTATAGTTTGGATTTCTGAGGAATTTCCTCTTAAAATTGGCATCTTTCATAAGTTCATCCCGCGTCACTTGGTTTGTGATCCAAGCTGGACATGGATACATCAAGTTTTTTGTCAACTTTGTCCTTAAATTGGACCTCTTTGAGTGCATGTATTTACTTGCAATCTGTAAAATAAGCTCCTTATCAAATCCAGGATTACCAAATACTATTACTACATCTTTAAATAGTTCCTCTTTTTTGGCATTGGATTGTTTCCTCCAATCCATTTGGATGGTATTTCCAAATAATTCTTCTGCATGACGAAAAATAAAGTGATAAAATTTCAGCCCTGTTTCATCCTTCAAGACATTTACTTCTGAAGTGAGCAAGATTGTAACTTCTTGCATTCCTTTTGTGGTCACCAATGATATTGTTGTAGTCTTGGGGATTGAGAAAGGTTCCCTTATATATACATTAGGCACTGTTTCACTTAATTCCTGCATTTACAATGAAATTGTGGAACTATTAAGAACCCAACCAAAATATGAAACTATTTTTCATATCTAAAATAATGATCCTAAACATAACAAATGAAATTATAAAAAAAAAAAAAAAAAAAAATTTACCTGTTGATCTCTTGCAGGAGCTACACTCTCCAACAATGACATTTCCCATAATTGAATTTGTTCAATTATTTATTGTATGATTTGAACATTTGCAGGAATATCTGGTAGGATCCTTAACCTTCTTGTTTGTGAGTCTATAAGACTCCTCAAAGAAACTTTTTCTAGTCCTGGTGGGAGAATGCTGACTGGACCCACATTTGATGTAGAGGGAATGTTATGGGGTTCTGGTCTAGGTGTAGATGGCATAACATGACCCTCTATACCAACAGATTGTGTAAAGGGCATGTTATGGGGTTCTGGTCTAGGTGTAGATGGCATAACATGACCCTCTATACCAACAGATTGTGTAAAGGGCATGTTATGGGGTTCTGGTCTAGGTGTAGATGGCATAACATGACCCTCTATACCAACAGATTGTATACTTGTTGGAGTCACCCTAGAAACATCCTGCAAGGCACAAATATAAATAATAAGATGGAATAACAGATGAATAATGTTGAAATATGTAACTAGGTTCGGTCTTCATAATGACATATCTAATCACAATTCTATGTAATTTATGTAAAAAAAGGAAAAAGAAGATTATTTTTGTTATGACTGAGGCATGGGTTTCATGAACACATGAAGAAGCAAGTCCCATTATAGAATGACAATATCTCGGAAGACTCATTAAAAGAAGGTCATGAAGGTGGCAAATGATCAATGAAATGTAGTGTAAAGTTGCAAATAATCATGGCAACCAAAATACTAATCAGTACAGATAGGTGTCCATGAGGTATGTATAATAATTTTCTTTTAAAGGGTCCATCATAAGATGTAGTAGGGTTGAATTTATGGGTTTATATTTTAAGAAATACCCTAGTATTTAGAAACCTTAATCTTAAGGTATTTGTTCCCTATGATTTGATTTCTAGGGCATGGGATAAACTCTAGAATGACATAAAGGGAAAAGAGTATGATCTAATGTTTGAATTTAAGAAACCCTAAAAAGGCCTCTTGATTACATAAAAACCCTAAAAAAGTAACTTGACATCATGTTTTGGAATAACATATTGCTTGGGTTACTTGTTAAAATAGTATTGTATGTACAAGAAGAAAAAAACAGATGGGGTGATCCATTTGAAGGCATGATGTAGCTCTTCGTAACACCTCATAAATCATGGAGTCGTTGTGCAAAAACTTTATTAAATATATGCCCTAGATTTCTCAACAAATAACATAATAATGGTTGAATCTTACATCTTGCATAACATTAGATGTATATGGGGGGGGCATTAATGATCCTTGCATGCCAACATTGGTTGTATTGAGGGGCGTAAATGAATCCTGCATGCCAACAAAATGCATGCTTAGTAAAAACACAAATATTAATAAATATATATAGTGAAATAAGTTAACTAAATGCACAAAAATATTGAACAAGTTTTACCACTATCATTACCTTAGATGTTTTATAAGGTGTTATAGGGGTTGGAATGACTTTAGCAATTGCCTGCATTCCACAAACATAAATTAGCATAATATAATAAGGAATATAAGATAATTGAACATATAAAAGACAATATTCAAGCTTACCTCATGCATCATCATAGCAGCGTCTTTCCCTCGTGCATTTGTTAACATTTCCATGAAAGTAGTGAATATCATTGAACCCCACATAGTAGCATCAATAACACCCATGGGTACATTCTTAAAAAAAAACATAATAACATAAAAATAAGAAAACCTTGATCAAAAAACCGATAAGAAAATAGAATCGGTAACACCAAATATGTGTTGAGTGAGCATTGAAGATCTGTCCAACACTTTGAGGCAAGCTTATCAGAGTGTTCTGACAAGCATTTAACTAGTCACAAACAAACTTTTGAAGTATCATTTTAAAGTTATTTCTAAAAACAAATCCAAACTCTAACTAAATCAACAACATAAATAATACAAATACCAAAAGCAACATAAATACCTGGTCTGCCATTTTGTATAGAATAATGTAATAGAAATCTATGAAGAAAAGTTTGTGGACACTCGTTAGGATCATTACATAAATAAATTTTGAAATATATGACAACGTGTAAAACCATAAAATTATTCTAAAATATGTTGGTTTAAACTTCTATGCATGTAATACTAATTTCATTGAGGAGTTCTCTGGATTATATTACAAAGGGTAATGCACTGTCTTAAATTGTTGTCGCATAATGCAAAGTAATCTCTGTAGAATATCTCCTTGCTGCCTATAAACATTACTTCACTATCTCACTGCAGCCACAATCAACTCCAAACCAGACCTTTCTTGCCTCAAAACCCCAGACCATACCTCAAGATGATTTGCTGCCACATAAAAACCTTAGGGTGATTCGTTGCCACAAACAATCCCTTATAGGTGGTTCGTTGCCACAATTGATACCTCAGGGATGATCTGTTGTCATCAACAGTGCCTCAGAGGTATCTTTCTATCCCAGAATTGCTTCATAGAGATATTGCTGCCACAGTGAAGCCTCATATTTAATGTGCTACTATAGATAATGCCTCATAGATAGGCCAATGCCTCAGATAATGTCTCAGGGATGATTCGCTTCCTAGATAATGTCTCAAGATAGTTTGTTGCCACAGTTAGTGTCTGTTCGATCATTTATATAACAACATTCAGAAGTTGGATTAAAGTGAGAGATTTTAGAAAATTAAATGAAAGTCTGGTTGGTTGACTCTCTGCAATTATGGATTGAAACCAATGAGGTTCCATATATGGTGCTCAAAAAATAAACAGTGTTCCTAACAAACAAGAATCATTTTGTATATAAAATATTTAAATAAATTATCACCAGTTTATATTAAACTGTGAAATCAACATTTGAAAAGCAATGCATATGAAGCATATTAAGCATGCATGGAAACTACTAATCAAAGTCCAAAGAATTATTATGGTAGATGAAGCGATGTGGTGTGTTGCCTTAGAAGAGCACCAATATGCAATAAAGAACCCTGAAATATGCTTGGAAAATGAAAAGACATAAAATAATGTAGAGCACTGATGGCAGGGAGGGTATAAAAACTCAGAATTATGTTTAACCCTCCAATATAGTTAACCACACATGGAATAAGTGAATTCAAATGAATGACAATGCAGTGAATGCCCATGAGCTCTGGTTTCATCAATTCATGAGTAAATGTTGGTGTGGGATTAAACCAAATAATGCCAATTTCATGCCTCATACTTCTCAAAGACCCAAGCTACAAATATCATGGCTTGGTATTATACCTATGCGCAGATTTATGCAGATTTGAGATGTTCAGAGGATAATCAATCATATTTCCATAACACCCCTCTCGAACCTATTTCATGCTAACGAATTAGAGTCTAGTGCCAAACACATGATCACATATCCAAGCAAAAGATCATCCCAGTGCATCTCCTAGAATGGTGGATATCAAGTGACTCAAACTAATGAAGAGAAGCCACGATTTGACTCCAAGACTATTGAAGATTGGAGAATTCACTTTTTCGTGTTGCAGACATTAGTGGTTTCGAGCTGGAGACGTGCAATACTGGGTGAAAACTCGACCTTCACTATCAATGATAGTATTTTATGTTTGATAAATAGACATAGACGTTTGTTTCTCACTGTTATATTTATTTTCTTCTGAATAACTAGCAAGGAGCTAGAGATGGAGCTGCTAGATAAGGTGGTTAAATGTCTGTCGGAAATAGTGAAAGAGCCAGAGTTTCCCGTGGCCGACTATCCAACAGGCTTGAATTTTAAGCTTCAAGATTTTGAAGAGACAGTCTTGTTGCAGAAACATCAAAGGGGGAATCTCAGATATTAGGGATAGTGGAGTTAGGTGGCGTAGGAAAGACAACTTTTGCAAAACATTGAAAAAAGATGAGATTTTAACCCTGTTTTTCATGTGGCCCCATACCTTTTAAAATTGACAAATATATTTGGTGTAAACATGCTGAAACCTTTGCACTACTCTACTAGGAATGGAAAAGAGTATATATCAAGACTATTGCATACAAAACAACTAGTACCAAAATGATAATGTTGATGTCACTAAGTTCTAAACATTGAAAATAGATATAATGAAAAGACAAGCACCTAATTCAATCAATATTTCCATACTATTGAAATATATGTCCCCCAAATCTAGACTAGATGACCTAAATTCACTACCCAGTGATAGATAGAGAAATAGGTACTTTGAGGCCAAATGTTTTAAGAAAAAACTAGATGATAAAATGGGTAAAAGTATGGAGAATATTGTGAACCCATATGTTAGAAAAATGAGATAGGGAAACTTGTAGTAGAATTAGTGTTGGTAATCTTCCAGTATGAATGTCACTAATAAATTTAGCTCCAATTGTACTCAAATGTTTTTATAAATATCCTCCATAATATTCCAAGGAATTTAATAAAAAGTTTTGAGATCAGAACTAGTTTCAGAAATCAATTTCAAGAGACAAAATCCAATAGTCCTAAGAATAAAAAAGACAGTCCAATTCCTTCCTTGTATTTGGGGATTAACACTATCTTCAGGTTGAAATAAATTTCAATTTTTCCAATTCCCAAGTGAAATTTCATATCCATGTTAGAAAATTTGTAAACTTAGATACATCTAACCAGTATGATGTTTGCACCAAAAGAGCCTAGGTTCCTTCTACAACATTCATGGAAATGAGATGAGCCATCATCTCTTTCATGGCACATTAAATAAGGAAACTAACACAATCTCATGTAAATCAAGATCTAGAATGCACCTAGACATAGGAAACTCGAGGATGAATATCTATCTTGAGTTCACACAAATGGTCGATGTATGCATTATTGTAACTCTAAATATCCAACCTAAATTTAAATAGATTTGGCTAATGTATATGTTAATTTATAGAAATGTACTTCAAAGAAAACCCAAGTGCCTAGAGAGGGGCTGATGACATAAAATTGAAAACCCAAATCATGGTTACAATACTTAAATATAAAATGCTATGTTGTTTAGTTTGAACATATAAAGGAACTTACAAGCATATCTCGCATGAGAAGTGTGGGAAGAGGTTTGAAAGAGGGAAATATGGCATCATTTAAAACAATTCTTTTCTCATAAACCACTGCGTGCAGATTGTTGCATCTTTGAAGCTCTCCTCCTTTCCATTGTCTAGAAAACTTCATAAACCATTTTTTCCATCTATACATAACCATCCTGAGAGACGAAAATAAAGATGGGAATAGACCTTCCATGTACTACCAACTTCAATTCTGCCCATTTTGTGTTGAACTCATGGAAGACTGAGAGGCCACCAAATTGGTGCAACCTAAATTTTTAAAATGGGTTTATGAGCAAACTACAAAAAAACCCACAACATATTGAGAATGAGTAGTTATGTAAGTATAAAGGTCCCCGGAATACAAGGTTCCCATTGATAAACAAAACGAAACCTCAATACCCTTCGAGGGGCCAATAATAATGCAGAAAAGCCACCAAAAATTTAGATTGAGATAGTAAATTGGATTATCACAAATTTGTCTCGTAATCCACGATTCAACTGTAGCAAATTATAAGTTTCTTCCATGGAAATAAATTGAGTACTGCTGGAAACACGAGAAAGAACTTGTTGACTCAACAATAAGGTAAGATGAACAAAACACATCCAAAAACAACCAACTCCATCGAAACCTTTCGAGAGGACATGCGGGATTCTCGGGGTGCTGCTTTGGAGGTCTATAGTAGCATATGTAGGAGGATCAACCTCGTGACATTTTTCTAACATTTCCCTGAAATGTTTCATGACCTCCTCATACTTATTAGGTGGATCAAAGCCGTGGAATTTCTCTAACATTTACCTGAAAATCCTCATGATCTCTTTATACCTATTGAGCGTAAAATGGGCCATCATTAAATGATTAAAAAGTCAATGTACTCAGTGTCATCTCAACCTCGTAGATTTTTTCCAGCATATTGAAGCAGGCTTCCATGTCCAACCTAACAATGAGTGCTCAAAACTATGTTATATGTAACGAGATTCCATATAACACCAGGTTATTTAATAAATTTACAAAGAGAAACAACATTATGCCCTAATAAACATTATTGCCCTAAATTTACACTCAAATTCAGGATGAAAGGGTTAAATGTCTGTCGGAAATAGTGAAAAAGCTAGAGTTGCCCGTGGCCGACTATCCAACAGGCTTGAATTTTAAGCTTCAAGATTTTGAAGAGATAGTCCTGTTGCAGCAACAGCAAAGGGGGAAATCTCAGATATTGGGGATAGTGGGGTTAGGTGGCGTAGGAAAGACAACTTTTGCAAAACATTTCTTCAATATGAAGAAATCAGATTATCACAGATCCTGCTTTTTATTTGAAGTTAGAGATAGTGCAGCTAAAAACTCTTTAAATTCGTGGCAGAGAATACTTCTTAAGGCCAACATCTTTGCAAGGGAAATACATCAAATTGAACGGAAAATACCTGTGGAAAATAAACCCTTTGTTGTCTTCCTTGAAACTTCTAGCTCAACTTCGAGTTCCTTTTCAAAATAATAGTGAAAGCCCCAGCATATAAAAACTAAACAATTTAGCGCCAAAAAGATTTTCGGCTTCTACACCAAAAAAATTTCGGTGGTTTCAGCGGTCTTGTTTCCATTTTAAGATGGCCTAGCCCGTTGTTTCCTGTTATTTCCCGCGTATGTCTCCCACTTTTCATAAGAATGAGGGTCTTAATATCTATCTCCCGCCACCCACAAATAAATTAGTATGTACTCTGCGGTCATTGGGCCTCGTGCCCTTAATTCCCATCACAGAAACCCTAGTCTCGTGGCTTTAATAGATCAATAACTTAACACAAGCGCATTCTTGGCAACAAGACTACCATTTCATAACCAAAACCAAAAGTCTGAAAATGAGGAATTATTCCTCTGAGTTCGACCCAGTCCCTCTGAGTTATTATAACAAAACCCTCAGCCTTAGGCCAGAGAAACCTCTTAAAAATACATTACAGGGATAGTATTCCGTCCAGTTCACAGATGAAGGATGTTAACTAATATCCCTAGCCTAGTTCGACAAACAAACACATACTTGGTAGTGGGCGCCAAGAAACTGGTAGACCCAACCGCAATTTGGCATGACTCTGAAGACCCACACCATAGCCAACCAGGGCTGCACAAGTAGAAAACAAGATGAGTATGTGATGACAAAACAAGATAAAAGCTATAAAACTCATAAACTATTTAAGTTTAACACCTAAAACGAATATGCGCTTACCTGAAGAGACTATCCAAGCTGGAAACCCTTTCTGAAAACAGAGACTGTGTCTCAGCGCACATCGTGTTATACCACTAAAAAGAACCAATTTCGAAGGCAACCAGAAGTGGGCAACTTGATCAAAGGAAAACTATGGCGAGGTAAAGCAACGGGTAGAGAACCATAACAGAGAAAGACAGAAGTGAACCATTTGAGGACTCGACAAACTAACACTCACGGCTCGACAACCCTGGGAGATCACCTCAAGACACACAATGTACCAGGATCTAACACCACGACTGTTGCATTTGGAAGAGGCATCTGCACCATAGAACCGATCCATATTCCCATGGAATGATTCCAACTGGAGGCTCCTTGGCAGTCGAACCATGCATAACCCTAGGCATACGACAACCAGGGTACCAACTTGAGGCTCCTTGGCAGTCGAACCATGCATAACCCAGGGCTCTTAATACTTAATATATTTTAATTTAAATCTTTTATGTTAAATTTATTAATAATAAACATATATTTAACTTAATTTGATTTCTTATAGGTTTAAGAATGTTAAATTCCATAAGAATTTTAAAATGTTATGTTATTTTACATAGGTTAAGGTTCTGTTTGAAGTTGCTTTTTTGAATTGACTTATTATTGATCTACTTGTTGTACTATAGGTAGTGTATCTATTTTATAGTAAGTAATCATTGTGCTATAGGTAGTGCATCTATTTTATAGTAAGTAATCATTGTACTATAGGTAGTGTCTAGTAATTTTTTAAGGAGCATTCATCAAAACAAAGAAATCTAATGAACCATAATAAATATCATATTTATTGAAGGGATTTTATCATCATAAATTACCAAAATGTAATTTGAGTGACTAATAAAATTCTACTATTACAAATAGATAAAAAAAATCATTCCACATTCATAAACACTTCAAGGTGGAATGTGCTATTCTTTAGTAATTACACCATATTATCTTGACATCTTTACTTATGTAATGACTATCAATCCTTCACTCTTTATTTGATTATTGTGATTTATTGTAATTGTTTTGCATGTAGGTAAATTATTTAAATAGAAATGCCTCCAAAAAGGAAGGGTCAATCAACTAAATTTTTTTATGTATGTTTTAAAACATCAAAGACTTATAATGTTAAAGATATTCCATATATACCTCATTTGAATGATGATGCTAATGAAGATACGAATGAAGAGTATTTTTTTGATATAGAAATTCTTGGCAATAAAAAGGAAGGACACGATGGTGGATCTAGTAGTTCGAGGAGGAAGGCCTTCTCAAAACGTGAATTCCGAGAAGAGTGGATGATAAAACATCCTTGGGTGTATAGTATCAATGTTGAATATCACAAGACTCATATGAAGTGTAAAATTTGTGAGAAATACAAGGCTCAAGGTCCATGGGGTATTGGATATGGATTTAATACGATTCAATATGATGTTGTGAGAACTCATGCAAAATCCATTATTCATCAAACATCAACTCAGAGAAATTTGTATGACACTGAAAGGTTTGAAAATCCAATTAAAGAACACATAGTGGCTATAAGTGAGGCTAATAAGGAAATGGTCAGAACTACCATTTAGTTAGCATATTTTATTGCAAAAAAAGATATTTCAATTTTTACTTATGAAGATCTTTGTCATATTCAAATGCATCTACAGACGCCTAATATGCCTTCTCGAGTGGAGTATTCTTCCTACATAAATAGAAAAGAAGCTACTAAATTCATTCACTCTATATCAAATTATCTTGAAGAGGTGCAAACTAGAAAAGTGTTAGAAAATCCTTTTTCTCTATAATGTTAGATGAAAGTATAGACAATGGTTTGGAACAACACCTTGTTTTGTATTCTACATATCTAGATTTAAAAGGTTTGGGCCCTCCAATCACACAATTTATGAAAATGATTATTGTTCCTAGTGGAAAAGGAAAGACTATATATGATACCATCGTTAATTTAAAGGAAACAAGGTAGTTGGAAAATGAGAAACTAATAGCGGTTTCGACTGATGGTGCTTCATCTATGGTTGGATGTGAAAATGGATTTGTCACACTACTAAAGAATTATTTAGCAAATTTGATTGGCACTCATTGCATTTCACATATTGAAGCACTTGTAGCATCATATTCTTTGAAAAAGATACCTGAGTATTTGTATGTTGAGACAATAACAAACAAGGTATACTCATGGGTTGGAAATTTAGAAAAGAGAAATAATAAGGTCATTTCCTTATTAGAGATAATGGAATTAGAATCCTTGCAGGTTCTTCAAATCCATGGGATTCTATGGCTCTCTATTTTGGTGAAGCCCAAACTAGTGAGATAGTTATCGATCCTAGTATACCAAGCACGGGGTGCTTGTTTGAGTCCATACAACGCTCGCTTGAGTCTGCACACATGTGACTCTCTGTTGAAGGTCTCAAACCCCTTCGATTGCTCAATATACACCTCCTCCTCAATAACTCCATTGAGGAATGTTATCTTCACATCAATTTGGTGGATCTTCCACCTCATCTGTGCTAACAGTGCTAGAATTGACTTGATGGATGAGTACCTTGCTACTGGAGCAAAGGCCTCCTCATAGTCAATTCCCTCCACCCAAGAGAACCCCTTGGCCACAAATCAGGCCTTGTGTTTCTCTATGCTCTCGTCTTCTGCATGCTTTATCTTATAAAGCCATCTCGAACCAACCACTGATGTGTTTGTTGGTCTTTGGACCAATTCCAAAACACTGTTTCTGATAATGGAATCATATTCCTCTACCATAGCATCAACCCATATTGGTTATTGCACTGCTTCCTCGAATGAAGATGTTTATGTCTCAACTAGCTCACTCATCAAAGCCATGTACCCAGTGTACTGATCCTATGACCTCCTTTGCTTGCACTGTGATGTGGGTGCTCCCACATTCTCTCGAGAATCTTGCAATAATTTGTTAGCTTCCCTGGTCTGCTTCCTTCCTTCTCTGGATGTCTCCACTCTCTGCTCCTTTGCTTGTGGCTACTCCACAACTTCCTGAGGTTCTTCCTTTGGAGCCAAAAGCTCCTGATCAGGCTGCAATTGAAGCTCCCTCTCAGGAGAACACCTCATTGCCTTTTCCTCATCAAACTTCACATCTCTTGTGACCATTGTCATCTTGAGAGATGGAGAGTACACACGATAGTTGTGAGTTGTGTCTGTGTACCTGTCGAAGGCTCAAAATTCTCTGCCTCAAAATTATAAGGGAGACCACCTAGCCGGGAACTTAAAGCAGCTCATTTTCCATTGAGGCCACTTTGATGAATTCGCCTAAACCATTCCCAATGTCTCGCAAAGAGTCTTCGTCCCAATACTCCAGAGGGAGAGAATAAAGGCGCAACCACACTGGGGCCCAGCTCAAATCTTCTTTGTCTGGGTTAAAGCGCTCGATCCATCCTCTTAGGTATAGCCCTGCTGCGTTGAAGAAATATGGTCCTCCATCCTGGTTAGTCATAAGATCATGTTGGTCACAACCTCCGTAGCTTAAATAAACAAATGGTAATACTCTTCATCTTCTAAGTTATGTAATAAACAAGTGAAAGGGAGCAAGACATGAAGAGGAAACACATGGAATGACTTTCAGTTCTTGCAACCATGCATGTCATTGAAGATAGAATGATTCAACAATGATAAGAAATATTTTAAGCTACACTAAGAGGTGTATTTCAAAAGATGTGCTTTGTTTTCCATACCTAGCCTCCAAAGGGTTATGCATCAGATGGATTCTTCATGCGGTACTGATATTCTCTCATACCTTCGGTTTCTCAGTCTTCTTATTTTTCTCCTTAGCTCCTTGAGAGTCATCTATCATGTCATCATTCTTCATGACCCCTGAGAGACATAATTGTGTAATTTCAGAGAGCAATGACTGTTGCGGGATGAGGCCTTAGGATGCAAGCCACTACTATGGGATGAGGCCCTAGGAGGACACATATACACAGTTTCAAGATGCAAGGTAGACTGGGTAGTGCCTTGAATTATACGAACTTGGATAATGTGTCATCTTTCTTCCACATGAAGAAGATCCAACACTTCCGTGAGAAGTCATCAATAAAAATGACAAAATATTTGTATATGGTAGTGGAGGTTGTCGAGAAAGGTCCATAAACATGATAGTGGATCCTTTCTAGGACTGCATGTGCTTTGTTGTCCCGATCATGGAATGTGGATTTTATGTACTTCCGCAACGTACATCCTTTGCATACTGTTGGGTTGTGTTATATTCTTTCCACGACTAGCCCACGTAGTTAACTGAGGGGTTAGAGGGAGGGAGGAGCCCGCCTTCGTTGCACCGATTGTGTAGCGGGGGGGTCACAGGGGGTTTGAGGTGTACCTGTAACCCCACTTTATGGGGTCTGGGGCAGCACCCCGGAAAATTTTGGTTTTGGACCCTATGTTAGGATGGGCGGACCCACCTATGGTTTTGTGCATGATTTTCGCACATGTTTTTGGATGTGATGGTTTTTGGTCCATGGTATTAGATGCGATGGTTTTCGGTCCATGGTATTGGATGCTTCGGCATGTATAAATATGTATTATAACATTGAAAGGAACATAATGAAAAAATCAAGCTGGTAGTCTCGATTTCAGGATCCAGGGGAAAATCTCTCTGTATATGTGTTTTATGTGTTATGCTCTCGCATTGTTTATTTTCTGTGTTTTAGAATTCGTATGCATGTAATTTTTATACGGGATTAAAACCTACACATACATCCTACTACTTAAGTGCGCCTTTAGGGAGGCTAGTGGTTATTTGTTGCATAAAATTCGAGGTGTCATGATGCAAATGGCCAAGTATTTTGTGCCAAAGTTCATCGACATCGCGACCTGCACTTTCTTTGCCTTAGTGCTTAATGCAACATAGTCTTCCACATCTAGATTATACAGGTTCTTCACATGAACCCCGATCTGCTTCACCTTTCCCATGGCTATGTGTCTTAGGCATGCTTTTCCTTTGATTAATATCACTTCACAACCATGGTCTTCCAAAATTGCAACAAAGATGAGATTTTTCTTTAGGCCTAGAACAAACATGACATCCTTGAGCCTAATGTAGGAGCATTCGACACTCTTAATCAAACAAGGAATCCAAAGCGGAGCAAGGAGGATGATGTGGACCATCGGAGTAAACATGGGACATTTCTATTAAAATAGAGATAGTTTTATGGAATGGATAAAGTCTCTAGAAGACTTATTTAATGTGCTCAGTGTTGATATTGTGTGGATTTATGTGTGTTTATATGTAATAATGCCTTTTCGTGTTATCCGTATATATATGTGATGATGGATTAATTCTTGTGTTACGAGATTATTGATCGACCATCGATCATTATAATGATCGATGGCGATCCATTGATTAACGAAAATATTGTTATATATGGTGTGTCGTGTGTAGACAGAGTCAGTGGCAGAACTGTGTTTTAAGCGCAGAATCCATCAGCAGGTAGCCAAATCTGACAAGCGGTGAGGGTACATGCAAGATACAAAGCAAGGATTAATGCAAAGGACTAATGCAGAGGAGTGTACTGACTACATACATATCATCAAACATCTTTCATCCCACTTAGGATGTCTTGCATCGTGCCTGGTTAGTCATAAGATCATGTTGGTCACAACCTTAGTAGCTTAAATAAAGAAGTGGTAATACTCTTCATCTTCTAAGCTATATAATAAACAAGTGAAAGGGAGCAAGACACGTAGATCAAACACATGGAATGACTTTTAGTTCTTGCAACCATGAATGTCATTGAAGACAGAATGATACGACAATGATAAGCAAACTTTTAAGCTACATTAAGAGGTGTATTTCAAAAGACATGCTTTGTTTTCCATACCTAGCCTCCAAAGGGTTATGCATCAGATGGAGTCTTCATGCAGTCCTAATATTCTATCATACCTTAGGTTTCTTGGTCTGCTTATTTTTCTCCTCAACTCCTTGAGAGTCATCTATCATGTCATCTTTCTTCGTGGCCCGTGAGAGACATAATTGTGTAGTTTCAATGGGCAATGACTATTGCAGGATGAGGCGTTGGGAGGACACATTTACACAGTTTTAGGATGTAAGGCACTACTTGGGACGAGGCCCTGGGAGGACACATCTATGCAATTTCAGGATGCAAGGCAGACTGGGTAGTCAAGGGACAAAACTGCATAGTTTTTGGAGACAGTGGGTTCCGGCTGAGGGAAGGACATTGGAGGAAACCACTGCGCATTTTTGAATGGTAAGGGAGGTTGGGATTTCTACATATTGCACGGTTCGAACAAGCAACAGAAAAGCTTGAGGGTTACATATGTGAAGTATGTAGTTTAGGAAAGTTGGATGAGGCTAGGTTGCTAAGGAAACTCCGAAATTTAGCTAAGTGTGGGATTAGTGGAACTTATGTGAATAGTGATAAAACTTCACTATGATCACACACTTGAAAACTTATCGATACAACATAGACCATCCAAAACATATAACACATACTTCACTTAATGCAACAACCTTTGTGGCAGCTTACGGCAAGTGCGGCTTCGATTATAGACTTTGGGAGGATAAAGGGGACACTTGTGTAATACAAAAAAAGTTACAGAGAAACCTGATCTCAGAGATGTTAAGCATCAGTCATCATCACAAAATGCAACTGTTGGTATTGGACTACCCCAACAGAGGGGAAACCAGTCCAAGAAGCTTTGAAGACTGCCCCTGTTATGGGGGAAACCATCCATTGAACTAGAATAACTATTTCAAAGTAGACCTTGGTTTTCCAAAATGAACAAAGAGGAATGCAATCTTGAACCAAAAAGATAGGGACATAACCAAGTAACAGTATGCCATTTCCACCTAGCAGAGAGTCAACCAGAGAATTCAAGACACTTGGTGTGAAGACAGAACACATCCAGACCACAAAACCACGAATCATAGAAACATATCCGCTTGGAAGCCGGACACCTTTGCGAGAGACCAAAAACCACAAAAAGTGAGACGAATCCACCTGGGAGCCAGAGACCTTTGCATAAGGCCACGTGTTAGGCTGGTGGTTCCACCTGAGCTGGCTCTTCCTCAATTCGGAAGGCAAACTGATACCAATCGTCATCCTCTTCAGATGCGCCGCAAACTTGAACAGTTGGAGAATCTACAGTGCCTTCAGCATCCATCTGTCACTTACCAGCATCCCCAGCTTTATCTTTTTCATGCAAAGCCTTACTGCTTTCACCTTGCTGCTTGTTGTTGATCCCATAACTACCTATCTCTTCCATGTTCTTCTTGTTCCCACGACTGGACAGAGTAGCTTGCATCGCAGACTCTTCCTTGAAAGAAATTGTGATGGCAGCAGTGATTGTAGGCCTGTTTAATGAACTGCAGAAACAAAATTGTGTGTTGTGAGGGCCAGAAAGAGGAGGGAGTGGTAGATCCACAGTGTGGACAGCATTGTCCCTCCAACCTCTCCCACTTCTGTATTCGGGTAGCTATGAGTGGGGTTAATGAGCGAGTTGGGAAATTTAGTAGTTGAGTCCAGGGAGTTAGAGGTGGAACTGGTAGAAGCTCGTGAGTGGTTAAAACCTCCATGCGAACCTCCACGCCTACTGCGCATGTGGTGCCTGAGGCGAGCCATGGCTGAATTGACAGTGGAAGAATTGGAATGAAGGCGATGATGAGCGGGAGCAGGGGTGGGTGAACCACAATCAAGAAGACAATGACAGGAATGTGAAAAATGAAAACCATTACCAAAATCCTAACAAGGGAGAATTAGGCAGCGACTGCCTGTAGTAGTTCTGAAACACGGTTCAGCCACTTGCGGAGGACAAATGCCATGGAGAAGGGGAGGAGTAACAAAACGGTTTGCAGGGGCCATGGTGTTGAAGGAAGTGAGCTCGTCACAGCTTTCAGAGTCAATAAATGTCACCTGCAAGGTGTTTTTAATCCATTTGTGGTGAGCTCTCAGGACGAAGCACTTAGCCAGATGGCTTCCCAACCCGCCAGCGATTCGTCTTATCATTAATGTCGTTGTTGACACCCGCATCCGGGTGCGTTTCCTTTGCATTTTCCCTTTCCTTTTGCACTAGATCATTGAAATCCTGCAATTGATGAGTATTAACAGCTCCTACATGAAGAGTCTTACCACTTTCAACGCCAATGTTTGCTAGGAGGTCTGCTACTTTGTTACCATTCCGACGAGTGTGCCTGATGGTAACTGCTCTATGAATGATAAGCCACTGTTCAATCTGTTCCAGCCTTTACGCCAATCTCCAACTGCTACCCACTTTATGTGCTGGAGTTCCCTGTAAGATCTGGTTGATCATGTTAATTAAGATCTAGGAGTCCCCTTCAATTATGAGTGGGAAGAATCTATTGTTCTGAGCCAGGAGAAGTCCTTGCCAAATTCCTTCTAATTCGGCTGAGTTGTTTGTATCCCAACCTATTGACCCCATGAATGTTTGGAGAACATTGCCCTTGTGATTTCTACATATTCCCCCAAATCCTTCTTTACCTAGATTTCCCTTTGATGCTCCATCAAAGTTGAGCAGTACCATGTGTGGTGGGGGTGGAGTCCATTTGTCAGGTGTATCTCCAGAGGGAGGGATTTTCCTTAGGTGTACCTACTCATGGTTCTACTGAAGGTTCTAGTTCAGCCATATATTTTGTTCCTGTGGTGTGGATGGGAAATCATCATCAAGCCACATTTGGAGCATCAAGGTTTCTCGTATGTTTTGACATATATTGATCCATAGAACTTCTATGGGAGAGGAATGGTCTTTGAAGATGCGGCTATTTCTCTCTTTCCAGATTGTCCACATGAGGAAACCTGGTATTAGCTTCCATAAGGTGTTTAAGATTTTGCTTTTATAAGGGTGAGGTGCCCAAGAACGAATAGTGCCGGTTGAATTCTCCTTATTTTGTCCATCTCTTTGACATCTAAAGCTAACCTTCTCCCAAAGTCGGTTGCTAACAGACATGAGTTTAGGAGATGTTCCTTAGTTTCTTTTGTCTATTTACAATTTGGGCAGATGGAAGGTCTGTGAAAACTCTGTTTCCTTAGATTATCCCAAGTAAGGATTCTATTTTGGCACAGAAACCAGAGAAAGGTGGAGATTTTTGGCCAAATTGGTGGTTCCCAAACTTTGTGCCAAAGGCTATCCTTGACAGTATGGTCCCTTAGTATTATATGATATGCTTCCCGAGAAGTGAAGGTACCTCTCGTTTCATAACCCCATCTGATGATGTCTTTCTTATCTGATTGGTGAATTTTCCTGTTTGAGAGTTCCATATCCAGGCTATCTTTGATGGATTGCGTGGCTTGCCCAAGAATGAGGTTCGAGCATAACCATTGCCTATAACCTTGGTTGTGAACTTCCTCCCAAAGTTGATTTACTTTGATCTTCGGTTGCTCTACCCAATCCTGAAGCTGGTGGGGCATGAGTAGGTCCTTCAATTTTGGTCTTGCTGCCAAGAATCCTCCCAAAAGCTCGCATTATCTCCATTCCTGATTTCCCAAAAAATCTGTTGTTGGATTAGATCTTTATGTTGTTTGGAAGCATTCCAAATTAGAGAGCATGTGCTAACTTCTTTGAGCCGAATTAAATCATCCACTGGTCTATTATGAGCATACTTAGTTGTCCAGAGGATTTCCCAAGGAGTATATGGGTTCGAGAGCCATCTCCACCAGATGCGTGCTCCCATGACCTCATTTTTGTGCTAAGGATCCCATAATCCAGTGCCTCCAGAGGATTTTAGGTGACAAACTGTTTCCCACTTTACCAAAGCCCATTGTCTTTTTTGTTTCGTATTCCCCCATAAAAAATCTCGTTGAAGATTTTTGATTGCTTTAAGAACCCATTTAGGTGCTGCCAGGACCGTGAAGAGGTAGAGCGGCAAAGATTGTAGCACTCCCTTGATTAGAACTAGGCAACTCGCCATATTGAGAGCTCTAAAGGTCCATGAAGAGATACGAGCTTCCAGTTTTTCTAGGAGAATTTTCTAGGATGAGTGCTTTAAGGAAGAGGTTGTCATTGGAGCTCCCAGGTATTTGGAGGGCATAGATGCAATCGAGAAGCCCAAAATTCTAGCTGTGGAGGCTTGAGTGATGGGAGGTGTGTGAAAGAAGAAGACTTGAGATTTTGATTCGTTAATGCAGGTGCCAGAGGCATCCGAAAAGTCAGATAAAATTGATTTCAGCTTACGGGCTTCCTGGACTGAAGGATGGCCAAATAACATATTTTCATCCACAAATTGCTGGTGGGTGAAAGCAGGGGTATTCTGGAAAGAAAGGCCACGTAATTTCTAGTTTTGAAGGGCATATTTAATGTAACGTCCAAGACCTTCCGCCATAATAACAAATAGAAAGGGTGAGAGAGGGTCCCCTTGTCGGATACCTCTGGATGGGTGGAAGGGGGTGGAGGGGGTCCCATTGACAAGAATTGAGAAAAAGGTAGAAGTGATGAGACTCATAATCCATCTTACCCAGGGGGGGTAAATCCAAAGGCTAGTAGTATTTTTTGAATATATTTCTAGATTAAAGTATCGAAAGCTTTTCAGAGGTCGATTTTAGGAGCATACCTGCCTTTTTGGTTTGCTTTAGGGAGTGAATGATTTCATGAGTGAGAATTATGCCATCGGTGATTTTCCTTCCTTCCATGTAACTTGATTACTCCAGTGATATAAGAAGAGGAAGCAGGGGCTTGAGGCATGTGGCGATCACTTTGGAGACAATTTTATACAATACCTTGCATAGTGCAATAGGTCGGAATTTGTCCGGAGTCTGGCTGTTCTCCTCCTTAGGGATGAGGGCGATGAAGTTGGCATTCAAGGATGGAAGTATCCATCTGTTAACTCTAGACTCCTTGACTACTTTCCAGACTTCCTCCTTGATTAGATCCCAGAAGTTGTGAAAGAAGTCCGAAGTGAAGCCGTCTGGTCCGGGTGCTTTCCCAACTTTGAACTATCACATAGCTATCTCCACTTCCTGTAAAGAAATAGGCCTGAGGAGTATTTGATTGTGTTCCTCAGTTACGATCTTAGGAATAATCTTGATGATCTTCTCTATAGCTGGCAACCGATCAGTCTCCGTTTCCTGATGCACCCTCCAAAAGTGGGTGAGGAGTTCCTGTTCTATATCTTCATGCTTCTCTAGATGTTCCCCTTGTCGATTTTGGAGGAGAGTAATGCTGTTGTGCATTCTCCATTGGATAGTGGTATGGTGGAAGAACTTTGTATTGCGTTCGCCCTCTTTAAGCCATCGGATCCTCGATTTTTGTCTCCAAAGAATCTCTGCCTATCTTGCTCTTTCTGAGATCTGCGTTTGTAGTTGACGTTCCTGTTCTGCTATGGTTTCGGATCTGCCTTCAGCTATGATTCTCTGCTGTAATTTTTGCATTTCTTGTTCAAGAGTGTTTTGCACCTAAAAGATATTGCCGAAGGTAAAGCGATTCCACTGTTTTATTTTTTCCTTGATATGTTTTAGCTTTTGTTGGAGCTTGTACATTTTTGTGCCTTTTGGTGGTGTGAAATTTCTCCATGTCTTTGTTATCAAGTTATGAAAATCGAGGTGATTCAGCCAAAAGGCTTCAAAGCGAAAGGGCCTGTGAACATTGTCTCCCGGTATTTGCCAGTGAAGCCTAATAGGCCAATGGTCCGAGCCAGAGAGTGGCAATATAGAGGCCAAGAGATCCCCGCCAAGATGTATTGCGTTATTAGAGATCAAGAATCTATCTAACCGAGATGCAATTTGGTGGGCATCTGCACGCTTGTTGTTCCAAGTATAAACGCCATTGTTGAATTCCATATCTATAAACCTATTGTTATGAATGTAGTTTTTGAAGTGCGTGCTTTCACAGTCCAGCTTGATCCGTCCTCCTCTTTTTTCCTCCAATCTTGTAATCATGTTGAAGTCCCCTCCTGTGATCTAAAGTGGGTGGGATCTTTCTGAGTTGATCTGAGTTAGGGTGTTCAATGTGTCTACTTTGTTTGTTGCCTCCTGGGGGAAGTAGACATTAGTTAAGTGTCCATGAACATTTGTCCCTATTAAATGAAACTTGGCCTGAATAAAGTGCTTACTAGCATGTATGTTGGTAAGTGTTATAGCTCTATCATCCCAAACGATGGTTAGCCCTCCTGAGGCTCCCATGGCTTCCACCGCCACTTCTTTGCTTCCTGGCCATGCTTTGGAAAGGATCTGATCCAACGTTGTGGAATTACACTTGGTCTCCTGCAAGAAGAGAATTTGAGGCTTTTCCTGTTGTAGCATGTTCCTTATTAATTGTCCCTTCCCTGGGCTGTTGAGCCCTCTGATGTTCCATGAGATGACCTTTATGATTCACGATTGGGAAGGGGATTATAGTATTTGGTGAGCTTGGAGTATCTTCCAGATTCCACCAGCATCTCCCCTATGCAGATGGTTCTCTGAAGATCAGTTTTCCGTCCTCGTTTCTTGTTGTCTTTGAAGATATTTCTTCCATCCCACTGACTACCAGTTTGGACGCCTAATGTCTTTGCTTCTGTGCTCTTGAGAGAATTACTTCTAAGTTCTCTAGCTGTCGCTCAGGAATTTTGTCATATTCCTTTTTCTTACAAGCCTGTTCAAGTCCCAGTATATCTAGATCTTCGATGTTGAAGCTCTCTGGTTCCTCTTCCATGTGTTGTACTATTTCCTGCTCTGCCTCTGTATCATCTACAATCGTGAGCTGCATCTGAGTGCTATCTACCTCCATACCTTGAGCAGTCCTTTTCTGCATGTTACTGGGAGAGGGCATTTTGGTGTCCGCGGGTTGCTTAGAAGTGAGGGCTTTCTTTGAGCTTGATGGAGAAAAATGGGCGGAAGTCTTAGGAATGGCTTCAAGTTGTTTCTGATTATCTAAAATATGAACCTCCGGCTAGAGCAGGATTTCAAAGTTGTTGCTTGTTGAAGGCAAGGAGGTGCTTGTGACAGGTTTTTTGACTGAGGTAGAGGGATTTTTATGGGTCTTTTTGCGATTTGGAACTTTTGTGAACCCATCTGAGTCAGATTTGTCCATTGAAGGGGTGGTCGTGGATTTCATATTGGAGGGACAGTCTCGGAATAAATGGCCCAAGGCGTGGCATTTTCGACAATGGAATGGTACATGCTCGTAATCTATTGTTTGTAACCATTCATAATCATCATGGTAGAGGCTTACCACGTCCGGGAGAGCTTTGCTGAGGTGCATGTATACATAGATCCACGCATAGGAGGTATATCGCTTCAGCTTTGTCTCCTCTGCCACTTTGATAAATTTGCCTAAACCATTCCCAATGTCTCGCAAAGAGTCTTCATCCCAATACTCTAGAGGGAGAGAATAAAGGCAGAACCACACCAGGGCCCAGCTCAGATCTTCTTTGTCTGGGTTAAAGCGCTCGATCCATCCTCTTAGGTATAGCCCTGCTGCGTTGAAGAAATATGGTCCTCCATCCAATACCCTGTTTCGGTCCTCCAGATAATTGAAAATGGCAGTAAAGAAGCCCTTAGGCCCTAACTGCAGTGTTATGTGCCCTTTTGGCTTCCATTTGGCTGTGATCCAGCCGTGCAAAGCTTTCTCCATTGGCCAAAGGCCTATGAACTTTCCTATCAAAGCATGATCCCTCATAAACTAGATCTGAGTGTTGATGCGTTGACTTGGGAGCTCGATTTTGGGTCTGTCAACTGCTATCGGCTTGCAGGTGTTTGACGTCACTCGTGGTTCTTCATTTGTGTTGTTATTCATTGGCGTATTTTCATTCTCTGCTGCTGTATCTTCTGGATGGTCCATCCTGACACTTTCAGTCTGTCGCAGGCCGTTTTTCGTATCAGCGGGGGGAGGCATCATGTCCTCCCCCTGAGGGGGTTCCATTATCTGATAGCTATTCCTTATTGTGCTGTAGCTGCCTTATGGCTGAAGGTTAATGGCAGAACGGCGCAGTCTGTGAAGGTCTACCAGTTGCAGAGCAACGTCAAACCCTAAGCGCTCTGCTCTCCATTTTCATTCAAAGTGAAATATCGTATTAAACATAGGTTTGATCTAAAGTGGTCATTGTATTAAATATAAAGTTTTGTCTTAAAATAATTTTGTCTCAAAATTCTTTTGTTTTAAATATAAAGTTTTGTCTTAAAATAATTTTGTCTTAAATTGTTTTTGTCTTAAATAATTTTGTCTTAAACTGTTTTTGTCTTAAAATAATTTTGTCTTAAACTATTTTTGTTTTAAATATAAAGTTTTGTCTTTAAATTTTTTTCTCAAACTACTTTTGTCTTAAATATAAATTTTTGTCTCAAAATATTTTCGTCTTAAATTATTTTTGTCTTAAATATAAAGTTTTGTCTTAAAATATTTTTGTCTCAAACTACTTTTGTCTTAAAATATTTTTGTCTTAAACTATTTTTGTCTTAAATATAACGTTTTGTCTTAAAATATTTTTGTCTCAACCTATTTTTGTCTTAAAGTTTATATTTAAGACAAATCAATTGATATTAATTTTTAATATAAAATAACTAAAATAAAAAAATGATTTTTTGAGACAAAAGATTTTTTTGTCTCATAAAAATGTCTCAAAAGTGCCCTTGGTGTAGTAGTGCCAGGTAGCTTATTCTCGTCTAAAATGTTGCTACTAGACTTTAACTTGTATGATAACTTGTCTCTACAACATTACTTCTCTCCAATTGAGTATACCAATTGGTTCAACCAGGAAATTGCCTTCTAGTTCTACCTATATACCAGAATAAGACTTTTAATTAATTTCATGAAATCAAAACACAAATCAGTTTCAAAAAAATAATAAAAATTACACATTATACTTATTTAAGATAAACTTAGGAGAGTCCAACTCCTCTCACGCACCTGTATATCTTGTCAATTAATTATGTGTTTGGGGTCATATATATATTTCTTTAATATAGAAACATGAAATATGGTGTGCACTCGAATATGACTCGGTAAAGCGAGTTGATAAGCCACTGGCCCAATTCGAGCCAAAATTTGAAAAGGGCCACAGAATCGAGGTGCCAATTTGGCACATTCATTCCATTGGAAGGTTCTTTTCTTAGATTGAACTCGAACATAAACATGATCTCCTACCTAAAATTCCTGAAAACTTCTTTTCCAATCAGCGAAATTCTTTTGTTGGTCTTAAGAAGCCTTTAAATTGGTTCGCACTCCTTTGACCATTTCTTCCATTTCTACTAGCATATTAGGCCCTAGCATTAACTTATCTTCTGGGCCGCCCCAATTTGAGGGAGTTCTACATTTACGCCTGTACAACACTTCAAAAGGGCTCATTTGTAGGGATGTGTGATAGTTATTGTTGTATGAAAACTCTACTAGATACATATATTCTTCCCACTTAGATGGTTGTTGCATTACATAAGCTCGAAGCATATCCTTCACTACTTGGTTTACCCTTTTAGTTTTCCTGTTCGTCTGAGGATGGTAGGTAGTAATAAAATGTAACTGAGTACCCAATCCTTCAAATAAGGCTTTCCAAAAGGTTGATGTAAATTTTACATCACGGTCCGAGATTTTTTTTTGTTGACTAGCAGAATCGACAATGACGATGGTATCATACTTGTGTTACATGGGGTTGAATCCCACTAGCTTCCACTATAACCTCTAGGAGGAACCACCCATCCCGCAAGAACAACCCTCGGTTAAGACAAGACACGAACTTGTTACCTTCACAACAGCACGAACGACTTAGCAGATCGTCTGCTGGCCACGAGACCAAACCTCTGCAGGCACGGTCTGAGATTATAACTTTTGGTATGCCTTGCAGTATAAAAATGTTTTGCATAAATATGTTAGCGATCTGCACTACCTTATAAGTAGATTGTATAGGTATGAAGTGAGCAAATTTGCTCAGCTTAGCAACTACTACTATTATTAAATCATTTTTCCTTTTTGACTTGGGCAGCCCTATAATGAAATCAATAGAAATAACTTCCCACTTCCATTCTAGAATAGGTAATGGATGTAGCAATCCGGTTGGGTGACGATGTTCTGTTTTTACTTATTGGCATTCTAAACAGTGATACAAATATTCTGCCACCTCCTGCTTCATGCCAGGCTAGAAATAGTCCTTTTTTAGGGCGGTTATTATTTTATTATATCTGAGATGGCCAGCATATGGTACCTTATGATATTTGTAGAAAATTAAATCTTTAATAAACTTTATGTTAGGTACGTACATTCTTTCTCATTAAATCAGCATACCTTCTTGATTTATGTCCTAACCAAGTTATTGTTCATTACTGTTTGGAACCTTAGTTTTCTGCCACAGAAATTGATATTTTGGATCTTGTGTCACTGCCTCCTTGATTTGTTCTTTAAATGTGTTTTGGGCTTCGTTGAATGACACTTCATACAAACAGTTGACTTTCCTACTTAAAGCATCATTAACATGATTCACTTTTCCTTTTAAGTGCTTAATTTCAAAGTCGTTGCTTAAGAAATCAACCCAACGAGATTGTCTAGCATTCAAGGTGGGTTGTTTAAAATAGTTAATTAAACTATGATGATTAGTCATTAACAAAAATTTCTTACCCATCAAGTAGTGTCACCACATTTTTAGCATGTGAATGACTACTATCATTCTCCTTAAGCTTCCTGGACTCATAATCAACCACCTTTCCGTCTTACATGAACAACATGCCTACGCCTTCTTTGCTAGCATCAGTACAGACCACATAATCGTTGTTTATTTCAACAATACTTAAGATAGGTGTGGTGGTGAGTAAATGTTTGAGCTGATCAAATCTTTCTTGGCATTCTGAGATCCACTTAAAAACCCTTCCTTTCTTTTGTAGTGAAGTAATGGGATAGGCTACCCTAGAAAATCCTCGAATGAATCATCTATAGTAGCCTGTTAGACCCATAATGACCTTATATCAGCCACATCCTTTGGTACTAGCCATTCCATTATGGTCTTGATTTTCTCCAAGTCTACAACTATTCCATCCTTTGCAATAACATGCCTAAGATATTGGATTTGTTCATTAAAGAAGTCACATTTGCTATATTCGGCATACAATTGGTGTTCTCTTAAAACTTGTAGAACAATACGGAGATGCTCTTTGTGCTCTTCTACCATCCGTGAGTAAATTAATATATCATCGATAAATATTAGCACAAATTTATCTAAATATTGATGGAATATATTGTTCATAAGGCACATAAAGGTTGCAGGTGCATTTGTTAACCCAAAAGGCAGTACAACGAACTCATAATGCCCATATCGAGTCCTAAAGGTTGTTTTTGCTATGTCCTCCTCCTTAATTCTAATTTGATGATAACCGAGCGAAGGTTGATTTTTGAAAACACAGTTGCTCCTTTCACTTGATCAAACAACTCATCTATACGAGGTAGAGGATACTTGTTTTTTATGGTTAACTTATTTAGTTGATGGTCATTCATACACATACGCAAGGTTCCATCCTTCTTTTTAACAAAAATTACTAGGACTCCCCAAGGTGATACACTCAGTCGGATGTACTTCTTATTGAGTCATTCTTGCAACTACATTTTCAGTTATGTTAACTCGGGTATATTCATGCGGTAAGGGGCACGAGATATCAGAGTAGCCCCTCATACTAGTTCAATAGTGAAATCTATGTCCCTTTTTGGTGGAAGTCCCATAATTTCTTTAGGAAATACATCCGGAACATTCTGCACAATGGGTATATTTTCTAAAGAAACAGACCTTTCTTTTGAATTGAGTACTCTACTTGTATTGCATAAATCTGGCATCCTTTTCAGATACACTTGGCCAATTGGGAGGCTGTCACTAACCTCAATTTTAAGGGTCTTCTTATTCCCTGAGTTTCTTGTCTCTTTCTCTCCTCTTCCATGTAGTTAATAATTTTAGTTTTACAGTTAAGGAGGAACAAGTGTTTTTCCAACCATTCCATACCGATTAAAATATCGTATGATCCTAAGGGAAACACATTCAAGTCTGCCATAATCGACTTTCCTGCCATCTGTAGGGTAAAATTGCTACCCTTGGCCGACACTCTTCTCTTGGCTCTGGTTGCTAATTGCACTAACCAGGGATTTTTAAACTTAACAGCTTGTAAACTGCATTGATCTACTATTTTGAGATTAATGTTACTTAAGGTTTCTCTAAGATCAATTAAAATAGACATAGCTTGGTTGGATATTTTTCCTTCAAACTAAATCATGGCTGGTTGGTACTCCACTTGATGGTCTTCAAGTGCAGCATTAATTTTAGGCATGCTTCTTGCCACTTCTCCCACTGTCGATTCTTCTTGAATCTGTGCCACCTTATTGGTTCCCCTATAGTGTGGACAATTTTTAACATAATGGGGTCCTCTGAAACCCCATCACTATACTGGTGGTCTACCTGCCATTTCTACTTTTGTTCTTACTGATTGTTCATTTTTCTTGGTCTCACTGGGAATTTTGAACCTAGGTAGATTTCTATTCAAGTTTTTATTGGTCTGACGCTTGGGGAGGTTATTGACCATAAACTTATTTCCTTTATTGCTAGAGGAAAATTTGTTCCCTTTCTTATCATTCCATATTTTAACTCCTTCCCTTTTGGCTTGTTTTGCTGGTAACATATTCGGGCCATCTGTATGACTTCATCCATGGTTTTTGGATTATTGAACTCAAGGCACTTAAAGTGGCATGCTACTAACAAACCTCTATACTTTATTCTTTTATTCCCGAATGTATGGCACATAATGCAGTAAGGATGTTAATTTTGTTATAAATTCATCCATGGTTAACTCACCCAATTGAAGGTCATGAAACTCCTTGGATTTTTCATCATAAAACCTTTCAGTTAGATATTTTTTCTTGAAATATATTTGAAATTTATCCCAAGTTATGGTCTACTCATTTACGCCACGTACTGTTTTCACTTTCTCCCACCACAGGGTGGCTTTTCCTTGCAGCTTAAAAATGGCCAACCAAGCCTTCAAATTATGATCCTATTCGTATAGCTGGAAATACTTGTTCATGTTGATGAGCCAAGTTTCTGCGGCCTCCTCTTGTTCACCATCAAAGAGTGGAGGTCTTATCTTTCAGAAATCTCCCTAAAGTTCTACCTTTTGTCTTTTTTTCTTGTCATGTTCTGATACGTTACTAGATTCTCTTCCTGGTTTTCTTCACCGCCTTCAGTTTCTACTCATTCTGTATGAATTTCTTATTCTTGGTCATGTTTCCCTATTTGGGGCTCGAAATTGTTTGTTGCTGATTCTGTCTATCCGACGGACTCTTCATGATCTTTTCTTGTTCTTGCATCAACCATTCGTTGTCTGCTCGTATTCGAGCCATTTCTACTTTTAATTCTTGCACAGTTTCCAAGATGTCAGTATTAGTGTTAGGCAACTCTTCTCCTATTTGTACCCATACCACAAGATTAGTCTCCTGAAAGGTTGTAGCTCTTGTCCTGCTCACCGTTTGGTGGGGTATAATTCCCATTCTTCTCATACTTGTTGTGTTTCTACCTCTCTGTGTATATCACAAATTCTGTCAATCATAAATTTTCTAGAGGCCTCAGTTTGATAACCTGAGTGCTATGATACCACATATCACATACCCATAAAAAAATAAAAATAAAAATAATATCTATTTAATTTAAACTATATAGAAATAATGTAATCATTGATTTACTAAGCATTGATTATAATTATATATATATATATATATATATATATTTTCAAGCGATTCACACTATAAACCTTAATGTGAAATATCATTATTGTATTTTCACCATATCCAATCAACATTTAAGGCAGATCCTCATGGTATAGGCGTAGATATGGTTTATTTGACAATTGTAAGTTGGTGTTTGGGAAAGGTATATATGCCTTTCATACCTTATAATTATTCCAAAGATATTTACATATATTGATTAATCAAATCACGGCATATCTGATATATGTACATTTATGAATTCCTTTAATGGATGTAATTTAATTTTGGGTGGCATCTTCCCTAGGTCCATGTGCCACTACCTTTGGAGTCTTCGTCGTAGGTTTCCAGCTAGTGTTTGGTGCGTGGATGCGTGTGCAGCATCAACGACACACATGTGTTCACTAGATCACACGGTGTTGAGGAGTACGCATGGAATTAAGCTCATCCAACGAAGGTGTTGGGCTCTATTGTTTCGCTTATCATTCTCAAATTGGGTCTTGGATTCTTCTACAAAGAAAGCCTCTCAGTAAATGATTTCTTAGGTGAGAATTTTTCTTTTTCTCTAGTTATGGATGTGGTTGGTCCATGAATGTTGAAGTCGCTTCGTTCCTCCGCATGATTTTGTTGATGGGGTCTTTGTAGTCGAATGCAGTACCATTATGCTTGTCACTGGTTCAGGTAATTATTGGTTTTCCTCTAAATGTTTGAGAGGTTTTAATGTCATTTACATTTCTCAATATGTTACTTGGATTAATTCTCTACCGTGGGTTTGTTGGAAATAATACTGAGAGGGGGGTGAATCAGTATTATCAATTCAAATATTCCCTTTTTCAAATCCAGATAATATACGCTACTTCAGTTAATTAAAACTATGTATATACACAACTATGTAGAAGGAAACCCGCGTATACAATGCAAACTTATAATTTACTTTATCTTTCAGAAGTTGATTATTAATCTGTGTATCAGAATCAAATAACCAGTAACCAGAGATAGTACAACAGACTATCACACACACAAGAACACAAGATATAAGGTGGAAACCCAATGTGGGTGAAAACCACCTGCTACAATTCGTCTCTATCTTCTTTTAATTAGAAACTTCTTTTTATAATGTATTGGTCCAGTCCTTTACCAGTACGTAGGCTGCAACCTGCAGAGAGCTACAACCCTCTCTCGTTCTCCAGCTTCTCCTAGAAGGGAGCTACAACCCCCTTAGCTCTTGTACTAGCCAAGATACTAGTACGTAGGTGCTGGCCTACTGAAGGCTACAACCTTCTCTTTCTTCCAGGGACCTCGTTTCATAAATTTTCAGACTGGATCCATGAACATTAATCAATCATCAAGTATATCTGCATCAAACAATCTCCTTTTCCCCAATTAGCACTGAATCAAGTAAACGCTTCTCTGACAGTTGTACCCAGAACACAATAACAGTAACCACACACCAAATTCTGAACCCAGAATACTGCAGCAATAAACAGAGGCAGCTAGATCATAATTTAAAAGATATACGCTACTTCAACAACCTGAAACCTGCATGCATATGCTCCTGTGTTTGGACCAACCTGCGTATACGTCCATTTTCATTCACTGAACCAGCGTGTATACGCTCTTTCACTTCACTGAACCTGCGTACAAATCTATAAAGGATAATTCACTCTTTCAAATATTCAGACATTAATTAACCCAGATTACCAGATTTATATATCAAGCATGCGCCTCATATAACAGATCAAAATCATACAAAGATACTATTATTCAAGCTTAAAGATTATGACCCATCAATAGAACTTATCCTTCTTTATGCGCTAAGGTTCCTCCTTCATTCAGATCCAGATCTGCACCATAACCCCAATCACAAATATTTCAGATCTAGCACTTATTAGATATTCAATTCATTCAGATTGTTTGCCTTGACAAATGATCTCCTTCCTCTTTTATAGTCTTAGGCCTTTCACAATACCACGGTCCAAAACCATAATAACACAATACCATGAACCCAATACTTGGGGTCAACACTTTTGGATGCAATACCACGGACCAAAACCATAGGATCAAAAACTGTCGGACTAATACCATGAGCCAACCATGAAAGTGCGTGAACTTTTCTCTTCATGAAAGGAACTTTTCTCTACATGAAAGTGCGTGAACTTTTATTTATATGAAATAAACTTTTCTCTGAATGAAAGTGCGTGAACTTTTCTCTACATGAAAGAAACTTTTCTCTGCATGAAAGTGCGTGAACTTTTCTTTACATGAAAGAACCTTTTATCTTCATGAAAGTGCGTGAACTTTTCTCTACATGAAAGAAACTTTTATCTTCATGAAAGTGCGTGAACTTTGTTGCACTATAATTTATCATCTGAGATGAGTGGGTTTCCATCAAGTACAACATATGTATCATAATGCCAACAATCTCTCCCTTTGGACTTGATGGAAAAAACAACCAATCACTCTCCCCCTTTTTCATCAAGGGCAAAGGGCAGACCAAGATAATCTCTTTCCTAGATAAACTTTCCGCTGCCCATACTCCCCCTGAGTACCTGCTAAAATATCTGAATGAGCTCCCCCTTTATATATGCCAAGGTGTACCACTCTGTCCATGCTTCCTCTGAGTACATGCTGAAGTCTCTGCTCTACTGATGTGTGATGTTCATGCTCCCCCTGACTATAAGCAAGGTCTGCAAAAATATGTTTTACAAGAAGAACGATGACTTATACATCATAAAAGACCTTCCTATCACCAAAAGACTCAATACATACATCCATCACCCAACCAAGTGGGGATCATCCACCCAACCAAGTGGGATACATCAGATAATTACATGTGACAACCAAATACATTACATCTTCATCCCAGGCATAGTGGGGAACCAAAAATAGGCCGTTACATGACCTTGACACCATAAAAGAGATACATGACATAGAGAAGAAATATCTGGAGCAAGGCTTATGAAAGTCACAATAACTGATAGCAGCAGCATCTGTCAATCACCATTCAGATCAGCAACCATGATTTCCTTTTGTTCTCCCTCTGCATTTGTTCCACCTGAATCCAACAACAGTTGTGAACTAGAACCAAAAGCTTCTGAGATAATGCCAACAATGCATCATTAGAAGTTTATCTGCTCCCCCTGAACCTATGCCAGATGGTCTCTGTCAGACCCATACCATATTATCTTCAACCAGAGCCTGTCCCTACTGATATCCATCAAACCTCCATATACGCGATTGTCTCTGCACAAACCTGCATATATACGCGGATCCTCCTTAGGCAACTCCATACCCCCATTTTTCTCTGAAACAGACAAGATTTAACAGCAAGATGATGCATCAACTACACCCAACTTCTGTCTGAGGTATTCAAAATTTTCCTTGGGTAGTGGTTTGGTGAGTATATCAGCAACTTGTTCCTTAGAGGGAACATACTCCAGCTTGACCTTTTGTTCCAGCACTTGTTCCCGGAGGAAATGATATTTGATAGGTATATGCTTGGTCTTTGAATGCATAACTGGGTTCTTTGAAATGCTGATTGCACTTGTATTATCACATAAGATGGAGATAGGTGGTGTACAAGTGATTTGAAAATCCTGCAAGGTTTGCATCATCCAAAGGAGTTGAGTGCAACAAGATGCAGCAACCACATATTCCGCTTCAGCTGTAGATAAAGCATTCGAACTCTGTTTCTTGCTGAACAAAGATACTAATCTGGAACCCATAAAGAATGCTCCACCACTTGTGCTCTTCTTGTCATCCACACTTCTAGCCAAATTTGCATCTGTATAAGCATGTAGAGTGAGATCTGTATCTCTAGGATACCATAAGCCATAGTTTTGAGTTCCTTGAAGATACTTGAAAATTCTCTTTACTGCCTGAAGATGGGTTTCCTTAGGATTTGCCTGGAATCTTCCAACTATTCCCACTACATGCATGATGTCTGGTCGAGTACCTGTCAAATAAAGAAGACTTCCAATCATGGATCTATAGGTTGGTTGATGCACTGCTGCTGATTCATCATTTTCACTAAGGTTGCATCCTGTAACCATAGGGGTACATACTGGTTTTGCATCTTCCATGCCATATTTCTTCAAGATCTGCTTGAGATACTTGGTTTCAGACAAAAAGATAACGCCTTCATTTTGTTGGATTTGCAATCCAAGAAAATATGTCAGTTCTCCAAGCAAAGACATTTCGAATTCTTTCTGCATCACCAAGGCAAAGATTTGACTCATAGCTTCTTCATTGCTGCCAAAGATAATATCATCTACATACACAACAAGTATTAGCAATTTGTCATTTTCAATTTTTATATAAAGATTGCTATCTTCTGATCCTTTTGAAAAACCCTGTTGATGAAGATATTTGTCCAAACGGTAGTACCAAGCCCTTGGAGCCTGTTTAAGACCATAGAGAGCCTTTTTTAGTCTGCATACAAGATTTGGATCATTCCCAAGGATGAAGCCATCTGGTTTCTCAATGTACACTTCTTCTTCTAAGTCTCCATTCAGAAAGGTTGATTTCACGTCCATTTGAAATACTTTGAACTTCTGAAAGCTTGAGAGAACAAGGAACATTCGGATGGCCTCAAGTCTAGCAACAAGAGCAAAAGTTTCTTCAAATTCTATACCTTCTTGTTGAGCATACCCTTTACAAAAAAGTCTGGCCTTGTTTCTAATCACTTCCCCATTTTCATTCAACTTGTTTTTAAAGACCCATTTTGTCCTATGACATTCTTATCTTTTGGTCTAGGAACCAACTCCCAAGTGTTATTCTTTTCGATCTGCTCAAGTTCTTCATCCATTGCCTTGACCCAACATTTATTTTTGCATGCCTCTTTTACATTTTGTGGGTCAGTGGAGGAAAGAAATGCCAAATAGCTTTAGGCTTCTGCAATTGTTCTTCTTGTTTGTACACCTGCCTCTTTCTGCCCCAAAATCTGAGATTCTGGATGATTCTTCTGAACGTACCTGGATGGAGTCTTCTCTTCTATCCTTATCTGTTCCTCTGGTGCCTCTTGAGGTTCTTCTTCATCATCAGTCTAATTTGAAGGGTAGTCTTCATCCTCTTCGATATTTTCATAATTTACTTGCCTAGGAATGTTTCCTTCTTCATCAATCACTACATCAATGTTGTCAACAATTCTTCCAAGTCTTTTATTGTAACACTTATATGCTTTGTTGTGGGGAGAATAACCAAGAAGTATGCCTTCATCCGCTCTAGGTTCAAACTTGCCAAGATGTTCATCATTATTCTTAATATAGCATTTGCTTCCAAATATTTTGAAATGTTTTACTGAAGGAGTCTCACCATACCAGAGCTCATGAGGAGTTTGAGTGTTGTTTGCACGGACATTTTTTTTGTTGAGAATAACAACCGCAACAAATGCAGCTTCACCCCAAAAGGTTGCGGGTGTTCCAGACTCATCAAGCATAGCACGAGCCATTTGTTGAACCGTTTTGTTCATCCTTTCCACCACTCCATTTTGCTGAGGAGTCCTAGCTGTAGAGAATTCCCTTCTTATTCCATGTTCTTCACAGAAATCAAAAAATTCATTTGAGGTAAACTCCCCACCTCTATCAGACCTGAGGCACTTAATTTTGCGATCTGATTCGTTTTCTGCCAAGGCTTTGAACGATTTGAATTTTTCGAATGCTTCGTCTTTGTGCTTCAAAAGTCCTATCCAAACCATCCTGGAGAAGTCGTCAATGAATAATATAAATTATTTTCTCCTCGAGGTGATTTTGTCCTAGATGGACCACATATATCTGTATGGACTAGTTCAAGAGGCCTGCTCGCTGATCCTTCCTTCTCAGGGAAGTTAGTTCTGGTTTGCTTACCAAACTGACATGATTTGCATATTGTATTGTTTGGAATTTTGATGTCTGGAAGACCACGAACTGCCTAGTATTTGCATGCTTTCCTTATCTGTGAAAAGCTTAGATGCCCCAACCTCCGGTGCCATAACCAGTGTTCATCATTCTTCCTCAAATAACATTGTTGTTGTCCTTCTTCAAATATGTATAAATTATTTGGAGTTCTTATGCCTTTGATCACTGTTTTTCATGTATCAAGATCACGAACACTACATCCATTTGATCAAAATATTACCTCAGTTCCTTGATCACACATCTGACTAACACTCAGTAGATTATGCTTCAAGCCATCAACATACAGAACATTTCCAGCTTTGACTTTTTCTTTCAACTGAACAGTGCCTTTTCCTTTTATGACTGCAGGGTATCATTTCCAAAAGAATTTTTTTTTCCCTTTTCTAAAGCACTATAAGATTGAAGTTTTTCCTTATCACCTGTCATATGCTTCGAACATCCACTGTCGATGTACCATTGATTTTCTTGTCCTTCTGCATAAAAGGCTATCCCACATCTTTCTGGTTGTGGTTCCTTCATTCTCCATGTTCTGGCATTTGAGGCTTGTTCCTTCTGAGTTGTCTACCGAAACCTGCTCCTGCATTCAGAATCTTCATGACCGACGTTATTACAAATAGAACATTCAATTTCATTTTCAAGGGCAGAAAAGTTGTTATAGTTTCTTTTCATAATTCCAGTCATACTTCTTTGTTTTTGAGCTTCTATAGTCATGATTGTCTTATAGGAAACACATTGAGCTGCTTTGTGGCCAAAGTTATGGCAAGAGAAACATTGGCCATTGAAGAAAATCCTGCGATTATCAAATCGACCAGCCAAATGATTGTAGTTTCTATTGTCATCCATTCTTGAGGCAAATTGAGAAGATTTTACCTGTGGCTGGTTGTAGCTTTTGTTCATCCTTAAGGTGGATTTCCCCTGATTTACCTGGTAGTCTTTGTTTATTCTTGATGTAAATTGTCCCTGTTTTACCTGGTGATCTCCATTGGGCTCTTGCTCATTCCTCCTTGCTGCATCAAGATAACTTTTTGAGGTGGATGGTTTCTGCGCTTGAGATGCTTCTTCATTATATCCTAGACCTGTCTTGATTAGTGGGGAACGCTGCACATTGATAATCTCATCTAGAGTTTCAGATCCTTTAACAAATTTAAGATTAAGAGCCTTTGTTTTCTCAATCTCTTTTCTAAGACCAACAATTTCACATTCTAACTTCTCAAGAAATTTTTCTTTTTCAGCAAGTTGGAATTGCAGAGTATCAATGATCACATTCTTCTCTTCTAAACATACTTTGAGTCTAGAAATCTCTTCATAAAAACCATCTTCATCTATAGCATCCATGTAATTATCATCTTCAAAATCCATTAAAAGTTTATAATTCTTACCTCGTTCATCTTCATCACTATTTGAAAGACCATCACTGTCTTCATGAGTGTAGTAACTTTTCTTAGTTACATTCTGTTTCTTGTTCCATCTAACAGGTTCCTTCCCCTTGTCAATCTTATCCTTATGAGGACATTTGGCAGCACAGTGACCGACTTTTCCACAAGTAAAGCATTTGAAAGGCAACTTACCTCTGAATCTTCCAGTACCCCGTTGAAGGTTCTTGACAAAATTTGATTCCTCCTCTTCTTCAGACACGTGTCCTAACTCATAGTAATCTCCTCTGCCTGAAGTCTTGAAAGTAGCTTCTCTCCTGTTTGATGGTCCTCCTTTCCTCATTTCATAAGCAGTCAGAATTCCGTGCAGCTAAGACATGGTAAGGTTTCGTAGATTCTCTTTTTCTTCTATTGCAGAAACTTTAGATTCAAACCTAGGGGACAAAGATCTTAGAACCTTTTCAACCACAATAGCCTCCTTTATTTCTTCACCTAAATTTTTCATACAATTAACAATCTCATCTACACGAAGGAAATAGTTAGCCACACTTTCATCATTGTGCATTGGGAGATTTTCATACTGAATTCTGAGGGTTTGAAGTTTTGCGTATTTTACATGTTCATCTCCTTCATGGCTCACAACAATCTTGTCCCATATTTCTTTTGCAGATTTATACTGCATAACCTTGACGAATTCTGATTGAGATAGACATCCTAATAGGGTATTGACAGCCTTTGCATTTGTTTCATATTTCTTCTTCTCAGCCGGATCTGTAGGAGTTGCTGATGGAAAAGTGTACCCTGTATCTATGATATCCCAAACTTCTGTACCAAGAGATTGAAGATAGGCAGTAACTCTTACCTTCCAATATACGAAGTTTGTCCCGTCAAAAATTGGTGGCCTAATAGATGCTTCTCTCTCGTAGTTGCTCATGATGATGGATCTTCCTCCAAGCGATCAAGCTTCTTTAGAAGGACCTGCTCTGATACCAATTGTTGGAAATAATATTGAGAGAGGGGGTGAATCAGTATTATCAAGTCAAATATTCCCTTTTTCAAATCCAGATAATATACGCTACTTCAGTTAATTAAAACAGCGTATATATGCAACTATGTAGAAGGAAACCCGCGTATACAATGCAAACTTATAATTTACTTTATCTTTCAAAAGTTGATTATTAATCTGTGTATCAGAATCAAATAACTAGTAACCAGAGATAGTAAAATAGACTATTACACACACAATAACACAAGATATAAGGTGGAAACCCAATGTGGGTGAAAACCACCTGCTGCAGTTCGTCTCTATCTTCTTTTAATTAGAAACTTCTTTTTACAATGTACTGGCACAGTCCTTTACCAGTACGTAGGCTGAAACCTGCAGAGAGCTACAACCCTCTCTCGTTCTCCAACTTCTCCTGGAAGGGAGCTACAACCCCCTTAGCTATTGTACTAGCCAAGATACTAGTACGTAAGTGCTGGCCTACTGAAGGCTACAACCTTCTCTTTCTTCCAGGGACCTCGTTTCATAAATTTTCAGACTGGATCCATGAACATCAATCAATCATCAAGTATATCTGCATCAAACAATCTCCTTTTCCCCAATTAGCACTGAATCAAGTAAACACTTCTCTGACAACTGTACCCAGAACACAGTAACAGTAACCACACACCAAATTCTAAAGCCATAATACCGCAGCAATAAATAGAGGCAGCTAGATCATAATTTAAAAGATATACGCTACTTCAACAACCTGAAACCTGCATGCATATTCTCCTGTGTTTGGACCAACCTGCGTATACATCGTTTTCATTCACTGAACTAGCATGTATACGCTCTTTCACTTCACTGAACCTGCGTACAAATCTATAAAGGATAATTCACTCTTTCAAATATTCAGACATTAATTAACCCAGATTACCAGATTTATATATCAAGCATGTGCCTCATATAACAGATCAAAATCATACAAAGATACTATTATTCAAGCTTAAATATTATGACCCATCAATAGAACTTATCCTTCTTTAAGTGCTAAGGTTCCTCCTTCATTCAGATCCAGATCTGCACCATAACCCCAATCACAAATATTTCAGATCTAGCACTTATTAGATATTCAATTCATTCAGATTGATTGCCTTGCCAAATGATCTCCTTCCTCTTTTATAGTCTTAGGCCTTTCACAATACCACGGTCCAAAACCATAATAACAAAATACCATGAACCCAATACTTGGGGTCAACACTTTTGGATGCAATACCACAGACCAAAACCATAGGATCAAAAACAGTCGGACTAATACCATGAGCCAACCATGAAAGTGCGTGAACTTTTCTCTTCATGAAAGGAACTTCTCGTTGCATGAAAGTGCGTGAAATTTTCTTTATATGAAATAAATTTTCTCTGCATGAAAGTGCATGAACTTTTCTCTACATGAAATAAACTTTTCTCTGCATGAAAGTGCGTGAACGTTTCTTTACATAAAGAACCTTTTATCTTCATGAAAGTGCGTGAACTTTTCTCTACATGAAAGAAACTTTTATCTTCATGAAAGTGCGTGAACTTTGCTGCACTATAATTTATCATCTGTGATGAGTGGGTTGCCATCAAGTACAACATATGTATCATAATGCCAACAGGGTTGTCTGTGAGGTCCTTTATACCTGGATGCGGAAATGCCTAGAGCATCGGTTCCTTCTACCGAACATTACTGTTATGAAGCCGAAAATCACGAGGTATGCATGAGGGTTTTCTAGTTCATTAATGGATGGGGAGAAAAGTTGTGAACTTAGTTTTCTCTGATTAACTGAATAGTGTACCACTTGAAGGGCAGTGAGACTGTTTACTATCTTTCGGCTTCATTGAGGCTCCAAGCCTTTTAAATGTAACTATTTCTAACTTAGGTTTTTCTTTCTATGTCTATTTTCGAGAAACCCTCATTTGGGGTTTTCTGTGTGGTGTTGAATTTAGTCCTTATTCTGAACTAAGAACTTTTGTTTAAATATATTAGTAGAAGGCGTGGACTTGCTGTCGATTCTTTATCATGCAACTCTCTCCTTTCTCGAATTTCTTGTAATATTGTAATTCTATTGTTTCTGTTCATTGGCATTAGCTCCAGTTTCATGATAGCTACTATGACGTTTCTACCTATTCTTTCAGGCCTATCAAAGACTTTGTGTCTGAAAATTGCAATGTTTTAGTTTTAGTTTTAGTTTCGGTCATTTTTGGACTTGAAGTTGATGTTAAAACCCTCATATCATTTCCTTCTCCAAAGTCTCAGATTTCTCTTGTTTTCATATCGAGGAGGATTAATCCTTCTGGCTACAACCGAATAGTTTATATATGTGTGTGTGTGTATATATATAGTTAAGTAAAGGTTATCATGTCACGACACTAGATAATGACATTTCTAT
Organism: Pinus tabuliformis; assembly: GCA_031772625.1. Classification (NCBI taxonomy): domain Eukaryota; kingdom Viridiplantae; phylum Streptophyta; class Pinopsida; order Pinales; family Pinaceae; genus Pinus; species Pinus tabuliformis. Next base: position 1,676,968,777 of record CM062818.1, read on the forward strand.
AGATTACTATTGTATGGTTGTTGGCATTTCTTCACAGTACCACAGTATTAAAATCTTATGCAGAGTTTGGGGTTTTCCCAAATTTTCCTGCGAGCACTGATAGGATTGTCATGATTTGTCTATAATTTCCTATGAATAATGAATACATATATTTTATCACATTATCCATTTTTATAGTTCTAGATTCTTCCTACAGCCTGAGGGGATTTAGCCAATAGTTTCCATGTTCAAGTTTGGTCATTCTATCCTATTTTTTCTGCTTTTATAATTCATTGATATTGTCATCTACGACTTTGTGTTTCTTTAAAGTTAACAGAACTGGAATTTCATTTTCTTACAGTCTTATTGTCCTTATAATTTAGGAGTGGTTAATAATATTTTCTTACAGAGATACTATCTTTCTCATGAAAGTATTTTTTCCTACTACAGCTTACTATACTTGCAACTAACAACAAACCCTTTGTTCATATGTAGTCTAAAAATGTAATTCTTTAAGCATGAAATTATCAGACTATTTTTAAGGATAATCCTATGATGATAGTAGCTAGAAAAAATTGTTTGTACTTATCTGTTCCGCTTATAACCCAGATGGATTGGTCGTAAATATTTAAATGTTTGCCTCCCAACCTTGAGACTAGCGCTTGCCTTCACTTAAGTCTCTCCCCGAGCTACCCCTTCACAGGGTCTTCTATTCAAGACTACTGTCTTGCCAAGTAGTAGTTATCTGGTCTCTACCAGACATAGCTACAGTTCCATTGTCTGTAACTACAACACAGTCTACCAATTCATGTTGTTTTCTCCTTCCAGATCTCAGATTCCTCTAACCCTCTTGATCCATTTCTTGGAATTAAATTTCTAAAAAAAAATTAGTTATGGTTGGGTAACCGCCTAGCCTAACTGTTTGAGAGTAAAAACTATCATCTTTTGACAATTATTTCTCATTTATTTTTAATTAAACCATTTCTTCCATAATTCTCGCATTCCACCTTTTTATACCTTTAAATCAAGATAAATTAAATATAAATACAATTTAACCAGTATTCAGTTTGTTTCAATGCAGTAAATAAATATTTACATTTACGGGAGACATCACAATATATACATGGGCCTAGAGCAATCAAATCCCTCTAAGTGAAAACCATTCATGAAGTTTTACATTCCTAAAAAAATATTCCACCCTAGAGGTTTGATTCCTATAGGAGTATGATAGATTCATACTTGGATGGATCTAGGTTGGTAAAATTTTCTATTTTGTTGTTCTCCATTTTCTGCATAATTATAATTTGCATGCATACATAATAAATAGTAATTTACAAATTCATAAATCTAAACCAAAATAATCCCTCATAGTGTAGATTTTGGATTTTTAAGTATTATTTATCAAGTTTGTTGTGACAAAATTTCTAGTGGAATCTAAATGGTAATTTACAAATCAATGTCATAAAAGTTGTCACCATTTCTCATGCCAATTAAAATTTTCTAAGTGGGAGATAGAGATGTGTAAGAGAGTAAGAGAAGAGAGAAAATCTAAAATCTTGAGAACCAAGAAGAAGAACCCCTTGATGGTCGCTCCCTCTTATTTTTATACTCACATCTTCAACCTTCGTCATCCCAACCTTTTAGCTTCTTGGGAAGACTAACCATCACATCAAAAGGAAATTGTCATCCAAGGTATACTTTTCCTCTTGAGACAAGTTTTCTCCCTCCCGAATGCCATAATCTATTAGTTGTCTCCTTTCTTCATCTCCAACATTTTTATTAATAAAAATAATCTTTACATCATATAATATTTTTGTAACATCATAGAATTAATTTTGGCACCCCAACATTATATGTTCTTAATGTAATTACAATATTTGGGTTAATGAAAGGGTTGTCACAATCCCCTCCCCCTTTAAGGGACATTATCCTCACTATTCTACTATTTGTAGTACCATTCTATGCAAAAGAAGGGATATGCCACTTTCATATCACCAACACTTTACATGCCCTCAATTGCAACTTTGAGCAATGCGATTCATTTTTCATGGTCTAGTTACCTCTGGATATCCTAGCATTCAAACATATTCCACCATGGTTGTCTGTTGCTTCATAAGGCTTCCATAAGGAACAACTTTACCTCATTGTTTTCTTGGACACATCTAACGAATTCATGATCCCAATGAGTATGTACATAAATATTTGAAAATTAATTCATTCAAGTCTTCACTTCATTTCATTCACACAACTTCAAAGTTTATACATTCCCATCTCTACCTCCCCAATCTCTTATCCATTTATTGGCAAGACTTTTTTGGAGAGGAATAATTTCAAGACTTATGGAGTCCTATAGCCAAGGATTTCATATATCTTAATCCAAATATCTAATACATTTGTCATAATAGAAATCATAATGATATATGTATGTTATCAAGTTCCAGTATCACCACAATGATCTTGTCTCTAGGATTTTTAGCTTCACAAAAATCATCTATCCTTCTTCTATATATCATCATCTCACTTGTATGAAAATAATTTAGTTTCCATGAGATTATTCATAATAATTTAAACAAAATATTCTTCGTTTCCTTTTTCCTTTCTAATCTTTCTTCATATAAGAATCATATTTCATCAATACAAGTTTCTTCTCATGATGTTTGACCCCACCATATGATATTAATTATCCTTGATTACGATAACCAAGGAAATTTCAACTGTAATCTATGATTTCAATCAGCAAAATTGTGGTAAGTATTCATATATTAAAACTTTTCAAAGAAATATTTTTAACATCCCTTTATGTGATCTTATAATTATTACACAAATACCAATTCAATAACTTTCAATTGATTTGAAAAACAAAATTAATTGAATCTATCATTCCATTATTTATTTGCATCATATACATTTCAAGCATTCCATAAGGCATCTAAACATTTATTCCAACAAACAAAGGGTCAGAACTAGAAGATACATAGCTCCAAATTCATGAGTAATTACCTTCCAATTTTCTTCCCAAGATGAGGGGTTAATGCCACTCATTCCACTACTCAACAATTCCTCAAAATTATTAGAAGATATTTATTTTCATGATATTCAATCATGCAACTGATTGACTCATACAAGCATGCATGCACTCAATGCATCAAGCATATGTGTTATCCTGATCCATAATATGAGTGCCATGAACAAATCGTGTCATAGTAACTAGTATATGCATCAGAAAGATTTTATAAATATTTACACAATGAAGGATTCTTTCCTTTGTCATAACCCATAAGGTATTAATGAAAAACTTTGTTTCATATATCAACAGTTCCATAAAATTTTCACATTAACCAAAAAACATGAATCCTTCAATCACATGTTCCTTACCAACAAAATCAACATTATATGATAGAATCACTTGTCACAAGCTTAGAAACTATTGGGCCAATACTCATGGACTCACGAACACAATTGTAGTCCCTAAATTTTCTTTGTACATCCCACTATTTGATGTATTCTCTCAATGAATTACCTAAAAAAAGTTATATTATGAGAGTATTATTCATTCATTCAATGTTTATTCAACATAGAAGCTCAATGTATGCACATATTATTAAGATTTTATTAAATGATTTTGAGCTAACAATTTTCTTCCTTAACCATACCCAATCTTGGCATCCATGAAATACACGCATTAATTTGAAAAATAAAACATATCAAATTCAACTAAAATGAATTCTTACCCAATTCCTTTACCTTTTTACCTATTCTTGCTACTTCCCTTACCTACTTGTCTACAATCACATGCATTCCCAACTAAGATAATTTCAATTAGTTTAGTTGGCTTGTTAACATACTTGATTTTGGAACTTTGAACAACCCCTGAAATGATCTCAGCCTCACATATTCGTCACAAATCTATCATTTCATCTACTTACACACAAGTTTCAACGAATATTCATAAAGTGAATTTGCACTATCTATCCAATTCACATATTCAACAATGCCTTCAATCATGCACCCAAAATTTTTCATATGCATATTGTCACTGATGAGTCATAGCACATATTCCATGTTATTCATACACATTTATTTTTAAATTTAATTTCCAACCTCTCTTGTTTTCAATCATTCACATGACAAATCTCATAAGCATAAGCGTAAGCTCACTACTTTCATTCATGTGGTAGTTAACAACATATCACTCTTGCACACTTTGTATATGAGCATTCTATGTGACATGGAATTCACTAGGCTACTTTGTTGCATTACCAAAAACATACCAAGTACGAGTTTCTATTTTCTTACCATATTATTTTCATAAATAAAATATATCCTTCAATCACCATTTGTAGTTAAGGGAAACTCTCTTATTAAGCCATTTTCGCAGTTTTGAATTCGTTTTCCATATGGCTCATATTTACTCAATCAAACTATCCTTGAATGATAATTTTCCCACATATTCCTACTAATGCAACTATGCAAGGTGTTATCACCAAAAAATTGATCATCTAACCTAATTTACTACATGGATTGAAGTACACCATACTAAAATTCCTAGAAGAAAATAAATAGTGATTTATTTAATAATTAATAAATCACTATTTATTCAATTTTATTCTAGGAATAATTAATTATAAATTACTTAAAAAAGGTGGTTTATTAAGTAATTTCTCACAATGAAAGCAATTTTACTATGGTGTACTTCGATCCATCTAATAAATTATGCTAGATGATCATTTTTTGGTGATAACACAAGGTAAGGTTACATGATAATTAGTAATTTCATCACATGGATAGATATATAAATTTTATTAAAATAAGAAATGAATTTTCCCAAATTATTAGCATGCTCACAACCTACATTTCTTCCTTGTAACAATTATGGAGCCCCTCCCCCTTACATTCATGTTCCTATAAATTGTATCAAAAAACATTATATCAATACAATTGCCTTAGAACATGATCATTCCTTCATTCAATCTCTCAAGAATATGGTCATATCATGCACTTAATCAAGCATTCTGATAATGTTCTAAGTATTCATAATATTCAATATTCGTAATCAATAATTCTTAGAACATTTATCTAGGGAAAACCATTGATGGGTATAAACAATCTTATTTTCTCTAATCCATAAGCCCAACTACTCTCTAACAAACTCCAACCAATAATATAAGATCCCATCATCAACCTACTTGACCTATGATAGTGCATACCCCCTTTTCTGAACATAGTAATCCCTTTAGATGTGTCGCTATCCTTCTAGGGTCTCTAACTTGTGTTGGACAAGGATGTATTAGAGCCCTATAGATTATAAGAGTTTCATTTTACTTCATGACTCGAGGTACTCTCCAAATCCCACACAAATAATTGTCCTTAAACTCCTCCCTCCATGGTTCCAACCTTCCACAAGGAAACTAAAGGAGAAGTGCACTTACAACACTATCAAAACATGTATATCAACATGCATAGCCACCACTTGTAACATTCTCTCATCATCACCTTATATTCCATATACTTGATTCCACGGCACTACATGCAACACATCATGCTACCAACTTGTTTACTTATGGTTACATCACTTGGCCATAAACTTTTTCAATTCACTTGGGTTTCCCTAAATAATCTAGTTAGAATCTTGCATGTTTATATTGTTGCATCAAACTCAAGTTATTCATCAAGAAACATCAGTGTATTCATATATACAACAAAATAATTTCACACATGCATGCATAGTAATAATATAAAACTCTAAAATAATTACTATACTCGATCCAATCTAGGTTTAGTGTTGAATCTTAGCTCTCATAGAACTTTTTCACATAACCCTACTAAATATATCCTAACCACACTTGCAAGAATTTCATTTTCATCTCTCATACATTTCGTTAATTAATTTACATGTAAACTTGTCTTCAAATACTTTTTATACAACCAATGAAGTACTATTTTTCTTGTATACATTTGGTCAAACATTTTTTAGAAGTGAAATAAGAAACATCGCTTTGATTCCACTTGTAACATACCAACTATATTATACCACTCAATCATGCAACTTTTGATTTCTATCTTTGAGGTATTTCATCAAATAGTTTGTATGCAAATTGTAATAAAATATATTTATCACATTTCTTCAAAATCTTTGCATGAAAATATGCATATATTCACTACAATAGTACTTTCATACAACAATGCTAACATACAACAATATCATCTTCATCTAAAAAATGACATTTTCATCAGTGGAATTCGTCAAACAATTCATATGCAATGAATCGTTAAACCATTTAGTCATTTCTTCAAATACTTTTCATGCAAAATAATATAGAAACTTCATCATATCATATCTACTAAATTATATCATTCCATGTTCTAAAACTTGAATTGCATCATCAGTGGGAGTTCCCCTCACTATGGTCCAAGTTTCAGCCTCTAGAACCTGCGAGATGAAAAATTATAAAAAAAGAATCAACAAGTCCTATTTGATCCATGATTTTAGGATTATCCACAAAACTTGACTTCCTCTAATCATATATTCTAAAATATCATGAGACAAGTGTGAAAATTTGGTTAACCATGAATCATATTACAACAACTGATGTTATTTATTCTATTTGTTAATTCAATTAAACAAATTATTCTCTATGCCACGACAAATATTGAAACAAATACATTGCAACCTTCACAAATAAAATATTGTAGAAGAAGTAAAAATGTTGTAAGAAATAGATGCACTCACACGCAAAATACATTGTTATTTTTGGACTAAGTCCTTAGAAAAACCTGACTCAATAAAATCATCGCACCAACTGAGGATTTTAATATTATGCAGTACTAAATATGAGTACAAGAATATCGATGCTCAAATATATAAATCCATATATAGAAATGACTGACAATGAATCTAGTGAGAAAATATCACTCACATAGGCGATTCGACATTGACCTTGGCTCAAGTTGAGCTGCTCTTTGTTGCCTCTACACAATCACTACGTCAACCTACGAAATACTATGTCCTAAAAACTCGAAAATTCTTTCCTTCTCACTACCTAATTAGTTGTTGTTTGGAATATGGATCCTCGTGGCCTCCAAACTCTCTCTTCAACTTCTGGCACTGAATCACTTCTTCTCCCTAGCAAACTATGGAATCCCCTCTGAAGCACTTCATTATCTCTCTGTGGCACTTATTGCCTCTCTGTAGTGCACTCACTGGAACCAAAAAAAGACTTCCTCTGACCTTACTATCCCTACCCCTCTCTCACTACTTCGACCTCACTAGCTTTCTCTCCAGCAACTCGATGCTACTACTCTAAAAATAGATCTACCAATGAAATCAAATTGTTGGTGTGTATTCTCTAAGCCCCATTGAGTTTCTTCTTATAATCTCTCATTGAGACATCAACGACCAAGATTAAAACTTAATCAATGGCTAATATTAACTAGAACTCGATCCACATCTTTTTCTGGAAGATTCTCACCATGACTTAATTAGTACCTTTAATTAATCATATTTCCTAAGGTTAGACATAGGAAATATTAAAAATTGATTAATTATTACAATTAAGTCATCTCTTTGTGGAATTTCCAGAAACAATTTCTGGGTTTTGGAGAACACATGTATTCTAGCCTCTCCACCAAATTTCATGGCTATAACACATTTGATGCTACAAACACTAACACTCCCTCTCAGCGAGGAATATGTTATAACGCTGCAACCCACTAAAGCAAAACCCTATCTCTGCACCACCTCATGTCATGTTGTTGATGTCTGGTTCCTATTGCCCACCAGCTACTGCACAACTCTAATATACATTGCATCTGTGCTACTATTGGCCCTCCTGAACTGCTACAAAAACTGCATCTACACTACAACTCCCTCTCCATTTGTCGTTGCTACAACTTCAACAATTTTAATTGAAAAGAATCCAACATACAGAATCAACTATGATATGTATGATGCATTTGTCTCTTGAGTCTATAATTGTTGTTGGTCTCTATGTTATCACTAAAGCCTTTGCATTGTTGTTGTCTCTGCTCTATGCCAACTACACTGCTACCAACTCTACATTGTGCTTCCCAGTATCTGACGACTACTATCCACTACATTTATCACTCTGGCATCTAAATGCACCATCTGTCACTGATCCATCCTGCTACTGAAATATTGTGGGCTCCCGTAGCAAGGTTCTGATTCAATAGGTGAACATCCTCAAGAATCTTTCCCATCTTTTAGCTCTCTGGGGCAATAAATCCAAATGACCCACCTCACTCCTGGAGGTATATCGGTGATCATGGCAAACTCTTCCTACAATCTAGAGGACAACTTATTGATCTTTTCATGAGCTTCTTCCTGGTCCTACTTCTCTGCCTTAACCTTCTTCCTAAGAGGACACTAGGTGATGTAGTGATCAAACTCACTACATCTGAATAATTTGACCTTGGAAAGGTCCTTCTTCCTCCTGCATTTTTCCTGTTTCCCCTTTGATGCGAAGGCCACATTATCATCTTCCTTTACTTTCTTCATCCCACTGTTGGTGCTACTACCATTGATGGTTCTCTTCACCAAATTTCACCTCCTCTTCTCCTACTGCAGATCAACCCACATTCGATTCAACTCTAGCAACTTGTCTCTACCCAAAATAGTCTAAACAAAGACCTGCTACTCTTCGAAAACATTGATTATATCTAACCACACCAATTCTGTAGGCTGGGGCACTGACCCTACTACAAACCGCTAGTCTCATACATCCTTAATCCTAGAGAGGAAGGGGTCTATGTGCTCCCCTTTCTTCATCCTTGTACATCCCAGCTTCTCCTCAAGGTACATCTTTCTCATCTTGGAAGATCCTTGGTATAGCATAGCGAGAGCTTAACACATCTTCTTGGTAGTATCTTTTCCAGCTATGTGAGACACCACATGATCTTAAACCACATAATGAATCAGCCTCTTTGCTCTCACCATCTTCTTCTTGTAGATCTTCATATGATCTGCATCCATAGGTACAACTACCATGTTATTGATGTAGGCTTTGAGATCATATTCATCTAGAAGATAGGAAATTCTTGCCTTCCAAATCACGTAGTTCGAGGCTCCATCCAAACAATCCTATGCCATAGAATAATAAAGACAATGGTGAAGCAATTGGATCATATGGAACTCCACCAAGAGAACATAAATACTATTAGAAGGGCTAATAGGGAAATGAATGAAATAAATAATGTTATTGTTGACTCCCCCACCAAAGCTTATGTAATAATAGATTTCCTAAATCATATGTCTAAGGAAGATATCACAAAATGAACTAGATTGGATCACTATATTTGTTTTCATCAATATCAATGCATTTGAAGTGGAAAAAGCAGAGGAATCAGTTCACAAGATCGTTTTTACCGGTGGGACTGAGTTTGGAAAAATGAGGTTTGAAACCTTATGAGATCATTTTGAGGCATTAAATGATGTTTCTTGGGGGTAAAAATGTTCCTCTTTAGCATCACACTATTTCATGATATTCTACAGACTCTGATCTTTCCAATGGTGCAAGAAGCACGTCAATCATAGTCTATATGCAAAAGTTATGGCACTCAAAATTTGACCTTCATGTTTTCACACCTATAGTTCAGGAGGATGTTGTGTCAGCCCCAATTATTCATGAAAAAGGGGCTAGCCATGTGTTTGTGATGTAAAAGACTAAAATATTCTATATTGTAACTCTAGTTAACAGTGGATGTAATCAAAATTAACCACTAGTAGGCTATCAGGTTGTGTTATAATTGGGCCACTAGGAGGAAGAGGCATTCCATTCTTTCAAGACACTTTTGTTCCATAACTGAGCAAATATAGCTAGGATGGATATGAGGTAGAGCACACAGATAGGATATGTTCACTATATTATCCCATGGGCCACAAGAATTACGTCTTTGTACCCAGAACCATATTTCCAGATAGAGAAAGAGGGTGAAGTAGCCTCACCTTCTAGCTGGGTTTTCTCCCTAAAGGGTTTCCCAGAGAGCATATCTTGTCTCTTATGTGTGTGTGTGAGATTAATTTTTCATTCTCTACTTTTATGCATAATTTCCATTCACATGCATGCACTAATTATAGTTAAATCTACAAATCTATAGTTTTAATAAAATTGTAAAAGTGTACAATTTTAATATTTTAATATGTTATTATCAGATCTATTGTGACGGACTATCTAGTGGAATATACATGACAGTTTACTGATTATTTCGTATCATAACAGGTTTCTTGGGTATTTTTTGGAGATTACAGTGATCTGGATCGATGAGGCTGAAAATCATAAAACCCTAATCGTGGGCGACGAATATGTAAACAAATCTTGTGATCCTGCAGAGGTGAGGTTTGCACGGCTAAAACAATAAGTCACAGATATCAAACATAATGTAAGCCTCCTCATGGCATCCTTGAATACCAAGAATGGGATATTTAGATAGTATGGGGGTTTGAATGTAGAGGACAAATCAGAAAGGGGATGAGAAGATCAGGGAGAAATGGAAAACTAGTCAAAGAAAGGACCCAAAAAATATCAACCTAGTTCAAGTGTTGTGAACCTATCATAGTCCCTGCTTAAAATTGAAGAAAAATCGATATCATGTCATGCCATGGTGATATCAACACTCTAAAGCTGAACCACTACTTGCAACAACTAGAAGTTGATTTTAGTGTCCAAAAAATTTACGAAGGGAAAAAGATCTCAATCGTGGGACTGAAATTAGAGGGCCATGCACTAACTTGGTGGGAGAGCCACATAGAAACCCTGATTTTGGCAGGAGAACCTTCAGTGAATATGTGAGAAGATTTCAAAACCCTCATTAAGTCACAGTTTTATCACATTGGGTACATGGAGGACCAATGGATCCAGTGGCATTACTTCAGGGAAACATCGAGCCAAAGCGTGCAGGAGTACTCCATGGAATTCAGGAAGATGGCTATAATGTTGGGTATATGTCGAAAGAACCCATATGTAGTCCTCAAGTATTTTTGTAGGATATGCGCAAACATTTGTGTGAGCAAGTGATGTTTTTCAATCCATAATCATTAGACGAGGCTTGCGTACATGCATAATAGAAAGAAAATTTAGGAGTAAAGAGAGAAAAATCAAGTGGATCAAACCAGAAGGAGCAACTGGATGCGTCTGTTGACACCTAATCACCAGGATTGGGTGAATAAATATAATTGATGTAAATAAATAATAAGAGATATGAATAGTCATTAGGAGATGAAGTGAACAGTCTCCCTCATGTATATAATAAAGACCAACCTAAAGGAATAATATGAATTGAATTTTGTGGAGTTACTACCTGGCCTGACATGGAATGATTTTCCTAATCTCTTGGCATGGTTTTTCTATATGGTTGTAATGTCTCTCATTTTTCTAGAAGTGGAGCAGGAGTCACCCATTCGACTCTGAGAATGTAATAGCCCTCTAAGCATCCTCCCTATTGGAGAAATTGACAGAGCCAAAAGGGAAACACCTAAACCTTGTTCACCGATTTCTTTTGTGACTTCATCTTCTTATTTTTGAGATTTTAATTCAATCTCCTGAGAAGAGAAAGGCTTCAAATTCTGGTTGGTCACTAGTATCTACAGTTCCAACCTTCATGATTGGAGTTTTTGGGACATTCATCTTCATATTTTTGAGATTTTGTGTTATAAATTTTGGCAAACTACTATGTGTGATGAAATGAATTTAGACGTTGCTCTGTCATCTTTGTATCATATCTGCTTTTGAAATGCTCGTCTTTTTTATGTAATCATCACAGTATTTATGCCTATATGGTCTAGCACAAACCATACGCTTGGTATTGGAACACTGATGGTATTCGTGTACTCTCTGCATTGGGTTTTACCATGTCATTGAAGTTGATCCTCGATACGTTTCAAATGAGTATTGACTAGAATATTGACATAAAAGATATTCTTGCTAGCGAATTTTATGTGAGAATAGCTGAGAGGGAAGCTGAACGCAGAAGCTCAAAGATAAATGTGGAATTTTGGTGAATTTTTTTTTTTTGTCATCTACATGGTGCAACTGGGATACTGGGGACATTGTTGATATTTACGCTATCCAGTTCAAAGTGTTGTCTAGTTGAATGCATTGTACAATTCTGTGTATTTATGCTGACATATATTTAGGCTGCTCCAAATATATTTTGGCTAGTATATTTAGGCTGCCATATATATACATAGTTACTCACCATATATTTACGCTGCCCCACCCATATATATTCTATACTTTAATGTTGTCTAGTTGAATGCGTATTGACATTTGAATTTGTTGTCCAGTCATATCAGAATTATATTTTTTCCCATTAGGAGTAAAATTTTGCAACAGAAGTTTTTGTTACAATATGCATTCAATCATATCCATTGTGGGAATAGTTCTCACTGGCAAGGATAACCATCCTAAGTGGTCTCGGATGATAAAACACACCCTCATTTTCAATGAGTTGTGGAAAGGAGTGTGCATTGGAGACAGAGACAAAGAGCCAAAACAACCTAACTTAGACAAAGAGCTCACCATTTGGGAAAATAAGAATAGCAAAGCTTATGCATTAATCGCAGCATCTGTAAATGAAGAGGTGAGTTGCCATATTTCACCATTTTCAACTACTTTCGAAGCCTTACAAAAGTTGAAAGAACTCTATGACTCACATTATACACTTGAAGTTGTTCAACTCATGATTAAACTCTTCACTCTTGAATTGCAAAATAATGATCCTCTTGCTCTTGCATCCGAAGTAAAGTCTATAATGCATGCTATCAAAGTCACTAACGTCGAATTGGATATTCCTCTTGTCACTTTTCTCAAGGCACTTTATCCTACTTACTCCAATTATCTTGAGCCATTGCAAGCAAATGGAAATCTCAAAGATATTACCTTTGACTCTCTTGTGAAAAAAATTGTTGAAAGAGAGAAAGCTTTTGGAAAGAAGACAACCCATAAATCTTTTAAAGAGGTTGTCTGCCATGCTCATAAAGAAAAGAATCCTGTTCAAGATTCTTCCAAAGGAAGAGGTGGTCAAAGAGGAAGAGGAAGATACTTCAGAGGCAATGGGGGCAGACAATCTCAAGGAGAAAAGGCAGATTTGCACTGCATACGCTGCAAAAGAAATGGATCACATGATGCCTCTACATGCAAAATACCTTGGGACAAAATTCTGCAGTGAAGAAACCAACAAAAAGGTAAGACTAATGACACAGAAAAAGGTAAAGCACCTGAATCTGCTCATTATGTGGTGGCACAATGTAATATTGGAGTAAATGAAGATTTATTTAATGCTTCACTTCCTTCTTGGAAAAATGATTGGTTGCTTGATTCAGGATCAACTTGCCACATGACTCATAGAAAAGATTTTTTTGAAGAATTCACTGACAATGCAGTATACTTTGTAGACCAATCAAAAATCAAGCCATCAGGGCTTGGCACAATCAGGCTTAAATTACCTGATCTTCCAGACTTTCTTCTGCATCATGTTCTATATCTCCCACAGCTGAAGAGAAACTTGTTGTCCTTGGTCCACATATGCCAGCAAGGTCAGTCCATTCATATGTTTGATGGCAAGCTTGAGGTGAAAAAAGCATCTGACCACTCACTTTTCATGAGGGGAATAGAAGAAGAAAGGCTTCTCAAGCTGCAAGGTACCTCTGCTCGTGCACAACATTTCTCATACAATTCTCATTATGAAGATGGTACACTCCCATCAAGTTTATTATGGCATGCTAGATTTGGACATTTGAACTATGACAGCCTTCGCTTGTTAAAGAAAAATGGTGTTGCTGGTTTGCCTACAATTCCTAGGAAATTTAATCAATGTGATGCTTTCATTTTAGGAAAGCATAGCAAATAGTCTTTTCATGATTCATATTCAAGAGCACATAGAAAACTTGAACTCATTAATTCAAATTTATGTGGTCCAATTCATGTTCCTTCTACCAATAGAAATCAATATATGATGACATTTATTGATGACTATACCAGAATGTATTGGGTTTACTTATTGAAGAACAAATCTGATGTTTTTCAAACATTCAAGAATTTTCATAAATGGATTGAAAATGATGCACAATCTTGTACTGGGTCTATTCGCACTAATAATGGAAAAGAAAACACATCAAATAAATTTGAAAATTATCTTTGCCAACATGGGATCAAACATCAAATGATTGTACCTTATAATCCCCAACAGGACAATCTTAAATATGGTACGCTCCATGATTTTCTTCAAAAATGTAAAAATAATGTTTTGGGTTGATGTTGTTCTATGTGCTGCATATATAAAGAATAGATGTCCATCTAATGCTATCAGAAACAAGACTCCCTATGAAATGTGGTATGGGCATATTCCTTCGGTAAAGCATCTCAGGCTCTTTGGTTCCACCTGTTATGCCTTGATACCAAAGGTACATAGAAATAAAATTGGTGCAAGAAGTTGTAAGTGTATCTTCTTGGGGTATTCAAACACCTCCAAAGCATACCGTCTCTATGATGAAGTCAATAAAAAGTTTGTTGTATCTAGAGATGTAATTTTTCTTGAATCATCCAAAACTGACAATGTTGTTGAGCGGCAACTTGATCGCTTAGATAGATTCGCAAATGCAAAATCATTTCAAGAATTTGATAATTAGATTCCACATATTGAAGGGGGGATTCCTATACTAGATCAACATGTGGAATATTCTTCTGAAGAACTCTCTCCCCCACATGAAACTCCAACAATGGATGATGCTTTACGTGATGTGATTGATAGAATTGGGAGACTTAATCTTGATTCAGTCCCAACTCAATCAATGGAGCCAGGGAAAATTTTAAGAACCCCCCCTAAATTTATAAATATAATAAATGGGCGAATCTCTATGGTATATAGGAAAAATGGAAGGCAATTTTATCAATAATATAATATGTATATATAATTTTTTGGCGAATCTCTCACCAGGCATGGCGAATATTTTACTCAATTATAAAATCTTTTAAGATCTTGGTGAATCATTCACTAAATAATAAAACTTTGTAAAGTCCTAGTGAATCTTAGCATAGGCTACATGCTGGTTTAATTCCCCCATTTAAATAGGCTACATTCCAGGTGAATACCATGGGTCAATACCATGTGCCATTTTTATTTTTATTAATTCTAATATTAGGGTTAATAATGGTTTTTCCCATGGTATTAATAACAATCTAGTCCATGGTATTTGTCCCATAGTATTTTGGCCATAGGTTTCACCTAAATATAACCCATTTTTTGAGTGTTCCTAAATATAAGGTGACTTATGGAGTAAATATAAAAAAATGTTTTATTTGTTTACCACACCTCTCATTTATTTATATTTTTATTAATTTACCATACCTCTTTTACAAATATGGTATTTGGCCCATAGGATTCACTTAAATAAAACCTCTTTCTTGAGCCCTCATAAATAGAACGAGGGTTATGGACTAAATATAAAAAGAGGTTTTATTTATTTACGATACGTCTAGTTTATTTTTATTTTTATTTATTTACCATACCTTTTGAGTAAGTATAAAAAGACGTTTTATTTATTTACCATACCTCCACTTTACTTATATTTTTATTTGTTTACACCCTTACATGTATATAAGGTGACTTATGGAGTAAATATAAAAAATGTTTTATTTATTTACCAGACCTCTCATTTATTTATATTTTTATTAATTTACCATGCCTCTTTTATAAATATGGTATTTGGCCCATAGGATTCACTTAAATAAAACCTATTCTTGAATATGGGCGAATGGATTCACTTAAATAAAACCTATTCTTGAAAATGGGCGAATGGAAGGTTGTAAGTCCTAATTTCAAGGGCTAAATTTACCTTTTTTACCCTCTCCTTTAAAATAGCGTGGGCTATTTGAGGTGATTTGTAAAAATGTACTATGATACAAAATATTCGCCCACTAAAAATTTAAAACCCCTTAATTTCGCCAAAGGACGAACATTCGCCCCTAAAATTATCCTTGAATGGAGCAGCCTAGACCATCTGAGAAATGTCCCCCAAAGTGGTTGACAAAGAGACTTGAAAGTGTTCATCCTAATGAGGTTGGCAAGACAGGAACTAGAAATTCAAATCGGCAAAACGGAGGTGATGTAGATGACTCTAATTCACCTGTTGATATGGATGTTTCTTATGATTGTGAATTGAACCTGTCTACAGATTTTGAATCAACTTCCTTCAAAGAAGATACTTCTCATGATGAATGGAAAGAAGCGATGCAAAAGGAGTTTGATGCTCTCATAAAGAATGGCACTTGGAAGCTAGTTGCTCCTCCATTAGGAACCAAACTAATTGGCTGCAAGTGGGTCTACAAGAACAAGTATAAAGCTGATGGCTCACTTGATAAGCACAAAGCCAGGCTTGTGGAAAAAGGTTTTGCACAGAAGGAAAGGGTCGATTATGAGGATAATTTTGCCCCAATAGAAAAATGGGCTACCATCTAGACACTCTTTGCTTTAGCAGCTCAAAACGGTTGGAAATTCCATCAAATAGATGTAAAAACTACTTTCTTGAATGGAGATCTAAAAGAGAATGTTTTAATGTCACAGCTTGAAGGATTTGTTGTGAAAGGACATGAACATAAAGTATGCAAACTTGTGAAATCCTTGTATGGCCTCAAACAAGCACCACGAGCCTGGTATGAAAAACTAACTGAGCATCTTCTGAAACTCAATTTCAAACATTATGATCTTGATGATGTTCTTAGAAAATTATATATTACAGAGCAATGGAACACATAAAATATTACAAATATAAACACAGAAAACGCATAAAACAAGAGAGACACAGATATACGTGGTTCACCCAGTTTGGGCTATTTCCACCCCGAACAGCCAGTCCTTCATTTTAATTATCCAGCAAAATGAAGAGACACAACCTACAGCAAATCCATTGTAATATCCTCTATTTTCTCTCACAGTCTCACCTCTCTATTTCTCACTCAGAGAATACACATCTATATCACAGCCTCAATACAATTCCCTCATACAAAGAGAGGGGTTGCCTTCTAGGGAAAAAAACCCTAAACTAAACATAAGTTCTACCGTTAGATCATCCACCTAATGAATGGCCCAGATTGACTAGAAATTACTATACTTTTACAAGGCAATTTTACATCTATTTTTGGCTGGGACCGCTGGCACCCGGACCCCCCAGCCAGGGGGGATCGGCCCCCCCAGACCCCCACCGGGGGGACAAGTCCCCCCTGCCCCCCCCCCCCCCCCCCCCCCCCCCCACGTGGAGGGGTGTACAAACTTCCTGGGGTATACATCCGGCTGAAACAAAAGACCTTTGAACAATCATGCTCCACACACAACAATCTCCCACTTGGAGAATGATTGTAGCAACTCCACCGCTGCTTCATTTGCTGGACAATGACTCCTCTTTGGACCTGGCTGTTTCTCATCTTCATCGTCATCCTTGAAGACCAATTGAAACTGAGCATGTTCTCAATTTCTCCCTGGTTACAACTTTTGTTAGCATGTCTGCAGGATTCTGGCTAGTGTGTATATTTTCCAGCTTCAACTCTCCATCTTCCAACACTGATCATATGAAATGGTACTTGAGCTGTATGTGTTTAGTCCTGGAATGAAATGCTGAGTTCTTTGCAAGATGAATGGCACTTTGGCTATCACTATATAACGTGCCCATATCATGCTACTTACCCAATTCACCCATAAACCTTTGTAACCAAATCATTTCTTTACTAGCCTCTGTAGCGACAACATACTCTGCTTCTGTTTTTGAAAGCGCAACAACACTTTGGATTTTTGAAACCCAACTGACAGTTGTTCCACCAACAGTAAATACATATCCTGTAGTGTTCCTCCTGTTATCTCTGTCACCTACCATATCTGCATCAACATATCCCTGTATAGAAATGTTTGAACCACCAAAGCATAATGCTTGATTTGTGTACCTTTCAAATATCTGAGAATCCATTTCACTGCCATCCAATGTTCCTTTCCTGGATTGTTCATGTACCTACTTACAACTCCCACTGCATGTGCAATATCATGCCTTGTGCAAACCATTGCATACATTAAGCTTCAAACTGTTGATGCATATGGAACTTTAGACATATAATCCATGTCTTCTTGGGTCTTTGGGCACATTTCCTTACTAAGCTTGAAATGGCTAGCAAAAGGTGTACTAACTGGTTTTTCATTGTGCATATTAAATCTTTTCAACACCTTTTGTATGTACTCATTCTGAGACACTGTTAATTTGCAATTTTTCCTATCTCTAGTGATTCTCATACCAAGGATTTGTTTTGCAGCTCCCAAATCCTTCATTGCAAATGAATTTGCCAATTTTCTTTTGAGCACATTTATTTCCTGTATGTTAGACCCTGCAACAAGCACGTCATCTACATATAATAACAATATAATATAGCTGCCATCATTTTTCTTTTTCAAATAAACACAACGATCAGAGTGACATCTAGTATAACCTTGTTCAGACATAAACTTGTCAAATTTTAGATACCACTGCCTTGGAGGCTGTTTTAAGCCATACAAGCTCTTCTTCAACCTACACACTAGTTTCTCCTTACCTTTCACCTCATATCCTTGTGGTTGTTGCATATATATCTCTTCCTCCAAATCCCCATGGAGAAAGGTTTTCTTTACATCTAACTGCTCAAGATGCAAATCTTCATCTGCTACTAGACTTAAAATAGTTCTTATTGAAGTCATTTTAACAACAGGAGAAAATATTTCATCAAAATAAATACCTTTCTTCTGTGCAAACCCCTTCACCACAAGTCTAGCTTTGCACCTCTGTTTTCCTCCATATTCTTCCTTCAACCTGTAAACCCATTTATTCTTCAATGTAGTTTTTCCTACAGGTAACCTTACTGAGTCCCAAGTTTGGTTATGCATTAAGGAGTCCATCTCTTCTTCCATGGTTGCCTCCCACTTCTTCCTGCTTTCAACCTGCATTGCTTCTTCATAACATTCGGGCTCACCAGAATTAGTCAACAATAAATAATATAACGAAGGAGAGTATCGTTCAGGGGGTATACTTATCCTGGTAGATCTTCTAACACCACTTTCAAGTGTTTGGGGTGCATGTTGCTGTTGTGGTGGTTGTTGTTTTTGTGGTTGTTGATTATTATTATTTTTAGGCACCTTTACTTTTTCAGTGATTTCGTCAAGAACTACATATTCCTTGTTTTCTTTTTCTTGCTTCTTTTCCTGCAACTGATTCTTATACAAGACCTTTTCATTGAATATTACATCTCTGCTCCTAATGATTTTGTGATTTTCGTAATCATATAAGCGATAACAAAAATCATTAACACCATATCCAATAAAGGTACATTTCTTTGACTTTGCCTCAAGCTTTGTTCTATTTTCTTTATCAATATGGACAAAGGCCTCACAACCAAAAGGCTTTAAAAAGGAGTAGTTTACCTTTTTACCTGTCCATGCTTCCTCTTGAACACCACCATCCAAGGAACTTGAAGGCCCTCTTTTTATTAGATAAACAGCAGTATCTACAACATCTGCCCAAAACTGTAAAGGCAATCCTGCATGTAATCTCATGCACCTTGCACGTTCCATGATTGTTCTGTTCATCCTTTTTGACACACGATTTTCTTGTGGTGTTCTTGGAACTGTCTTCTCTCTGTGAATTCCATGCTCTGAACAGTACCTATCAAACTCTTTGCTACAATATTCACCTCCATTGTCTGATCTAAGACACTTCAATTTCTTTCCTGTCTCAATCTCAACCAAAGCTTTCCATTTCTTGGAAGTATTAAATACATCAGATTTATTCTTAATACAATAAATCCAAGTTTTTCTAGTTGCATCATTAATAAAGGTAACATAATAACGAAAGCCACCGAGAGATGATACCTGAGTAGGTCCCCATACATCTATATGCACAAGCTCTAATTTTTCACTCTTCTTTCCTTTCCCAACTCTAAGAAATCTGACTCTCTTCTGTTTTCCATAAATGCAATTTTCACAGAAGTCCAAATCAACATTCTTCAAACCTGGCAGAAAATTCCTTGAGTGAAGAATCTTCATCCCCTTTTCACTCATGTGTCCGAGCCTATGATGCCATAATGCTGCATCTGCTCATTTGGAAGTTAAAGAATTAACAGAGTTAGAAATACCATTGCATAAATACAATGTACCAACTTTTTCGCCTTTTGCTATTACCAGGGCCCCTTTGGTGACCTTCCAAGCTTTATCTATGAAAGTTGTCACACAACCTTCACTGCATAACTGCCCTGTTGAAATCATATTTTTATATAGATCTACAACATGCCTTACCTCCTTTAGTAGCCATTGGTTTCCATTCTGCTGTTTTACAAAAACCTTACCCATTCCAACAATTTTACAGGGCTTATCATCACCCAAACGAACTTGTCCAAAATCTCCTTGAACATAGTCATGAAATTATTTCTTATCAGGTGTGTCATGGAATGAGGCCCCTGAATCTACCACCCAGGAATCAATAATATTTTCGAAAGAAAGAATCAAAGCATCTTGTAACACCTCACCTGTTACATTTGCTTCATGATTGTTTTCTTGCTGCGCATCTCCTTCTTTTCCCTTCCAAGATCTACAGTCTTTCTTTAGGTTTCCTTTCTTTCCGCATTTCCAGCACACTATCCCTGATCTGGACTTGGATCTGCCTTTCCTTGATTTACTGTGATATCCTGAGCTCTTTCCTCTATCCATTTTTCTTCCCCTAGACTCTGCACTCAAAGCATTACCCGATGTCTCAACGGAGCTTTTCCGTCGCATTTCCTCACTAAGGATAGCACCGACAACATCATCAAAATTTAAAGTACTAGATCCAGAGATAGAGTTACTAATGGCCATTACTAAACCATTCCAACTTTCTGGCAATGAGCACAAGAATAACAGAGCTCTAACTTCATCTTCAAATTTTACCCCTACAGAACTTAACTAACTTGTAATTGTATTAAAATCATTTAAATGATCTACAATAGATCCACCTTCCAACGTCTTCATATTAAATAATCGTTTCATAAGAAATACCTTGTTTGAGGCCAAGGGTTTTTCATATAGTTTCAACAACGCCTGAATCAAACCCTCTGTCATTGTTTCCTTCGAAATGTTGAAGGCGACCGATGCAGCGAGGCACAACCGTATTGTTCCGTGTGCCTTTCTATCGAGAAGGTTCCATTCTTCATTTGTCATAGCCATCGGCTTCTTTGTTTTTCCACTCAATGGTAGGTACAGATCTTTCTGATACAAATAATCTTCCATCTACATCTTCCATAGCGAGAAGTTTTGGCCGTTAAATTTCTTGACCCTAAACTTACCAACTTCCGCCATTGCTCCCACTTGAATGAGGAACCCTTCTTTCTTGCGAGTTTATCAACCAAATAGACCGTCGGCTCCGATACTAGTTGTTAGAAAATTATATATTACAGAGCAATGGAACACATAAAATATTACAGAAATATAAACATAGAAAATGCATAAAACAAGAGAGATACAGATATACGTGGTTCACCCAGTTTGGGCTACGTCCACCCCGAACAGCCAGTCCTTCCTTTTTATTATCCAGCAAAATGAAGAGACACAACCTACATCAAATCCGTTGTAATATCCTATGTTTTCTCTCACAATCTCACCTCTCTATTTCTCGCTCATAGAATACACATCTATATCACAGCCTCAATACAATGCCCTCATACAAAGAGAGGGGTTTCCTTCTAGGGCAAAAAACCCTAAACTAAACATAAGTTCTACCATCAGATCATCCGCATAATCAACAGCCTAGATTGACTAGAAATTACTATACTTTTACAAGGAAATTTTACATCTATTTTTGGCTTTGGGGGCGCTACCCCCGAACCCCCACAGGGGGACCGCTGGCCTCCGGACCCCCCAATAGGGGGGATCGGCCCCCCTGCAGCCCCCCATGTGGAGGGGTGTACAAAATTCCTGGGGTATACATCCAGCTGAAACAAAAGACCTCTGAACAATCATGCTCCACACACAACAAATGCAACTTTATTTGTTAATAAATTTGGAAAAACAGTTGTATATCTTGTGGTATATGTAGATGATATTTTGATGATAGGGAACAATGAAAGCTACATTGCATCCATAAAGAAGGAATTAGGGAAAAGTCTTGAAACGACTAATTTTGGCTATGTTCATTACTATCTTAGTATTGAAGTAACTCACCATCTGAAGTCCATATTTCTTTCTCAAAAGAAATACATTGGAGATCTATTGAACAGGTTTCGCATGATAGAATCCAATCCTCTTACTACTCCAATGGAACAAAACTTAAAGCTCACATCGATTGAAGGAAAAGAATTTGAGGATGCAACAAAGTATAGACAGCTTGTAGGAAGTCTCAACTACCTAACTACTACCAGACCAGACATTTCATTTGTTGTTGGAATCCTCTCCAAGTTTATGCAAAATCCTTGTGAAGGACATTGGTCTACTGCAAAGAGAGTTCTAAGGTACTTGAATGGAACTCAAGACTTTGGAATCAAGTATAAACAAGTGGATGACTTCAATTTGATTGGATACTCTGATTCAGACTTCGATGGAGACAAAGAAACTGGGGTATCTACTTCAGGATATGCTATGAGTCTTGGATCAGCAGTTGTCTCTCGGAGATCATGCAAAAAATTAGTTCTAGTAAATTCCACAACAGAAGCAGAATATGTGGCAGCAGCTGAGGCAACAAAAGGAATTGTGTGGGTTAGGAAAATTATTGAAGATTTGCAGGTAAAACAAGTACATTCAACTCCACTCAAGATTGACAATACCTCTGCAATAAAGTTGGCCAAGAACCCAAAGTTCCATGATCGAACAAAGCACATCAATACTAAATATCATCTAATTCAACATCATGTTAAGGCCAAAACAATCCATCTCCATCATTGTTCCACTAATGAGCAAATTATAGACATCTTCACCAAAGCGCTTGGAAGAGAAAAGCTTGAACGATTCAGAATGATTCTTGGACTCACCAACATCTCTTTAGATTATGGGGGAATGTTGACACCTAATCATCAGGATTGGGTGAATAAATATAATTGATGTAAATAAATAATAAGAGATATGAACAGTCATCAGGAGATGAAGTGAACAGTCTCCCTCATGTATATAATAAATACCAACCTAAAGGAATAATATGAATTGAATTTTGTGGAGTTACTACTTGGCCTGACAGCATCTAAGGAGGGGAAGAAGAAGAAAAAAGGGGAAAAGATAAATATACGGTAGCCACAATAGACAAGTGTAAATATCCCAATAACCACTGCAGCATTGATGGCCATACAGAGGAGAAGTGCAAGAAGTTGCATCCATAGCTAAACCTAAAGATTAAAAAGAAATATAATAAGAAGAAGAATCTCATGGCCATTGGTTATAGAAACCAAGTTGAAATTTTCTCAAATGTGGATAAGAATATCATTTGTACGTCAATGTAGAAGGAATGAATCTAAACATTATTTAGCAATGGGAAGAGAAATAAATGACCAAACTATTCCATATAAAGATATAGGTCAAGAAGACAAACATTGATGCTTTGTTTGACTCAAGATCACAAGCGAATATCATTGCAAAAGAGTTGGTCAAGAAGTTGGGGCTGGAAGTTCATGATCATGTAAACCCATATCCATTAGAATGGGTAAAAAAGGATGCAATGTTGAAGGTAACAAAATAGTGTAATATTAGATTTCCTATCAATGTTGATTTTATTGATGATACATATCTATATGTGGCTCCCCTTGATGTATGTGGACTCATGTTTGGGAGTGCATACATGTATATTCACGATGCAATATTCATGAGGAGAGCCAACCAATATTAGCTCGTCAAGTATGGATAATCATTCATCACCAATGCACACAAAGGAAAGTAAAAAATTTCACTAGTAAGTGCCAACAAAGCCAAGAAATTGATTGTCTTAAGAGAAATCCAGTCTGTAGAGGATTCAATAAGAGGAAAGGTATCCCTGGAGGGGTGTACTAAGAAACAAAAGCAACAATTGGAGGAGCTGTTACAAGCATGCAAGGATGTGTTCCAAGATCATAAAGGGTTACCACCTAAGAGATAAGTGGAGCATGAGATCCAGCTATTTCCAGACTTCCAAATATTGAGTTGTACAGGAAGTATATTAAAGAAGCATATGAGGTGAAGAAATAGTTGCAGCAGCTGCTGGAACAAGGCGTCATTTGAACCATTACATGACCATGTGGGTCACCCATCATCATTGTGCCAAAGAAGGATGGGACTTGTAAGATATGTATAGATTATATGGAATTGAACAAAATCATGCTCAAGAACATATATCCCCTGCCTAGGATAGATGATTTGTTGGATCGGTTGCAACAATAAAAATACTTCACCAAGATAGACTTTAAGTTTGGTTATTACCAAGTTCAAGTCATAGAAGAAGACACCTAGAAGATCACCTTCAAAACTAGGCAAGGTTTATATGAGTGGTTAGTCATGTCAATTGGTCTATTAATGCACCAGCTATGTTTATGAGATGAATGAATGATGTAGTACATGCCTTTATAGATTCATTTGTTATTTTGTATTTGGATGATATATTGGTATATAGTTCTACCTGAGAGGAGCATATTTTACATTTGACACGGGTGTTGGAAACACTGAAGAAGCACCAACTATTAGCAAATCTCAAGAAGTGTGAGTTTACACAGTAGTATTTGGTGTATCTAGGGTATTTGATCGGTGGAGGAGAGTTGAAGATAGATCCTTCCAAGATGGAGGCCATGATGAAATTTTCAGTGCCTACTAATGTTTCTGAGGTCAAGAGTTTCATTAGGGCAGCACAATACCTAAGGAAGTTCATAGCCTCATTTTCAACAGTAACATCTCCATTCCATACCATAAAAACAAGTTGCAAGAGTTTCTAGTGGGGAAAAGGTCACCAAAGGGTTTCTGAAGAGCTAAAGAAGAAGACCAAACAAGCATCAACTATAGCATTACCAAACTTGTAGCGACCCTTTGAAGTGGAGACAAATGTGAGTGGGTATGCTATGGGAGTAGTCTTGATGCAGGGAGGAAGGCCTATATGCTACCATTATGAAGTATTTCATGGGATAGTTCCTAACTTCCCTACCTACAACAAGGAGCTCTCTGCCATGGTGAAAGTTGTGGAGAAGTTGGAAGGACACAATAATCCACAGAGATCACCAGTCGTTACAATACTTGTAGGCATAGAGTAAGATATAGCAGACTAGGAAATACAAGTGGATGGGATTTTTACAACAGTTTCATTTCGTGATAAAGTATAAGAAGGGAAGCACAAACAAGTTGGTCGACATGCTTTCGAGGCTACCCACATAAAATATTACAACTTTGGGGACTCTTATGCACATACAGTCATTCACCCATAATCAATGCAAAGAGGCACATTCTGAGGATGAGGACTTCAAGGAGGTGTATCAGTGGTTTTAGATTCAAGATTGATGTGCATGAAGGTCACAACAGCATTGACTACCATCTCCAGGATGGGTTACTCTACAGGCTGGATAAGCTATCTGTTCCCAAAGGTGAGTGATTGTAGTTGATTAGAGAGGCTCACACCTCCAAGGTTGCAGGGAACTTTGGTATAGGGAAGGCCATGGCTAACTTTCAGAGGTATGTGTATTGAACCAAGATGCAAGAGCAGGTAGATAGGTTCATAGGAGGATGCATGATTTGTTGTACCAACATGAATAACAACAAGAAATAGGGTCTATATCATCCCTTACCTATAACTACTTGTCCTTGGGAAAGAATTTTCATGGAATTTGTGGGATGTTTACCGATAACTAGGAAGGGACATGAATACATGTTCATGGTAGTTGGAAGGTTCAGTAAGATGTGTCTTCCGATGCCCTATGAAAAGACCATCAATGGGTAAGAAGAAATAAAATTGTTCTTTGGACAGTTCTAGGTGCACTTTGGGTTACCAAGGAGCATCATTTCATACAAAGATACAATATTTCTCAGTTCATTCTAGACTACATTGTGGGAGAAGATGGACACAAAGTTGAAGAGATCTACATCGTTTCATCCACAGATAGAGAGGCAAAAAGAAGTAGTCAATAGGACTTTAGAGAAGCTTCTTAAGGGATACAACCAGAAGCATCTGAAGACCTGGGATGAAAATTTTGTATATATAAACATTCTCATTATAGATTATTCCACACTTCTATAGGAAAGCCCCTAATTGAGACTTGTTTTGTATATTTTACACCTTCACCTTTGGATATTGCATATGGGAAGCAAGAAAGAGTGAGGGAATATCTTATAGGAGATCCTTTGAGGGATGAAAAAATTATAGAGAAGATCAGGCAAATCCATCTACAGGTAATAGAAACACTACAAAATTCATAGGAGAAGTATAAGGCGAGGAATGATCAACACAAAATAGAGAAGTCATTCAAGGTGGGTGACAGAGTATGGTTATAGTTGAACAAGGAGAGGTTGTAGGGGCCTGGTAAGAAAATCAAGGTTTTGAGTTATGTCCCCTTTGAGATATTGGAAAAGGTGGGTGATAATGCCTATTGCCTCAATTTACCACCATATATGCGCATTTATTAAGTTGTGAAATTAGAGAATTTGAAACTCTATGAGCCTTCCATGCTAGATCAGGAAGTGGAACAAGTCCTGCCTTCTGTGAAGGATTTGGCACCAGATGCTCTAGAAGAGTTGACATAAGATAAAATTTTACAGAAGAGATCCAAAACTATAAGGCAGGGAAACATGACCTTTGGTAGATTGAGTTGAAGTGAAAGCTTCCAGGCAAAGCTAAATGGTACACAAGAGAGGTGGTGGAAAAATTTCCTCACCTCATTTAGTAGAAGCTTTTGGGAACCAAAATCCTCCCAAAATGGGGAGGTGTGATCCAGATTGGATCATTATTTTTTTTTAATCCATATTGATGAATTTAGAGTGGAAAATTTTGAGGAATCAGGTCACAATACTGTTTTTCTCAGTGGGGCCTAATTTGGAAAAACAGGGTCTAAAACCTTTCAGGAGTGTTTTCAAGCATTAAACGACGTTTCATTCAGGGAATTTTGAGGTATAAAATGGGCCTTCCAAGAAAAATGTACAACCAAAATAAAATTTATAAGAACCAATAGGATTCAAGATGACGATGTCAACCATGGGGGATGATTCACCATTTTTGGAGTAAAAAAGTAAAAATATTAAAATATAATAAAATAATAAAATTACTTTTTCAACTTATATTTTAAACTTATCTCCCTAAGGTTTCACTCAAATTTTGAGTGAGAGTACACATTGGATGAAAATTTTAATTTCGGATCCAAGGAGTACCCATGTTGTATATTTTCGATGGACCATGCTATACGAAAAATGAGAAATACATGAAAAAACATGATTGCAATCACATTTTTCATGTATTTCTCATTTTTTGTGTAGTGGAGTCCATACAAAGTATGCAACATGCATAGTCCTTGGATGAGCAATTAAATTATGCATCCAATGAGTGTTTCCGCTCAAAATTTGAGTAAACCCATAAGGAGATAAGTTGAAAATACGAGTTGAAAAAATAGTTTTCTTTTTTCCATGTAAAAATTGATGATGTAATCTAATCTTATTTTATTATTTCCACTATTATTTTATAATTTTCTTAGCAGGCCCATTTTATACCTCACAATTCCCCTAACTTTTTAGTGTAAAACTTTTTTTCTTTAGCATTGCAGCATTTTATGCTATTGTACACACATAGATCTTTCCAACAGTGCAAGAATTATGTCAATCAGAGTTCGTATGCAAAAGTTATGCCACACATACATTGACCTTCCTATTTTCAAACCTATAGTTCAGGACAATGCCGCTTCAGCCCCCATTATTCATGGAAAATGGACTCACCATGTGTTTGTGATGTAAAAGACTCTAGAAGAGTCTATTTTCTAGCTCTAGTTAAGAGTTGATGTAGTCACAATTAACCACTAGTAGGCTATTGTGTTGTGTTATAACGAGGCCACTAGGAGGAAGAAACATTTCATTCTTTCGAGAGAATTTTGTTCCATAGTTGAGCAAATATATCCAAGAGACTAGAAGGTAGAGAACGTAGAGAGGATTTTTGCATTGTAGCAGCCTAGAGGCCACATGAATTTCTTCTTTACACCTAGAGCCATTTTTCTAGATAGAGAAAGAGAGTGAAGAAACCCCGCCTTCCAGCTGGGTTTTCTCCCAAAAGGGTTTCTGAGAGAGAATATCTTGTGTCTTATGCGTGTGTGAGCATAATTTCCATTCACATGCATGAACTAATTACAGTTAAATCTACAAACCTATAATTTTAATAAAATTGTAATAGTGTAAAATTTCAATATTTTAATATATTATTTTGAGGTCTATTGTGATGAATTGTCTAGTGGAATATCCACGACAGTTTATGGATCAAAAAATTCAATATTAATAGATCTAGGATGGTAGCAAGGGGAAAAAAAGATGAAAATGAATCAAAACCCAGTGACAATGATAGATAAGAAAGAAACAAAATTTATAAAGGAGATAGGGATTCAAAGATAAATGTTAGATCCTATTGAAAATTAAATCTCCACCATTGTTTGATGGAAATGGGGATTTGTATCTAAAGGATTCTCTCATAAAGAGCTTAGTGGAAATAATAAATGATTCGAAATATTTGGAGAAGAAGATTGTCCTCTATAGGGAATGAACATTATCAACTTGTATGTAGATTATTTTGATCTCTTATTTCTTTTAAGGACATTTTTTAAAGAACAAGGCCAAGTAGACTATGATGTAA
The DNA here is from genome assembly GCA_031772625.1 of Pinus tabuliformis. NCBI lineage: Eukaryota > Viridiplantae > Streptophyta > Pinopsida > Pinales > Pinaceae > Pinus > Pinus tabuliformis. The sequence goes on from CM062818.1 coordinate 1,676,997,557, forward strand.
TCACTAATTTGGATGGATCCATTTTGGATACACAAACATGTCACATCTCATTTAGGAAAGAATGAAAAGAATTGATGTATTTCTACAGATTGGCTACTCAAAGAGGACCTCCATATTCATGGGAGGAACAACGCTACAAGTGTCTCTAATGGAGGTAGGTTCCAGTTCCTAGCTACCCTAGGAGCAATAGGCACAACTACAAGCATAGATTCCAGCTCATTTAAGGCATACCTTAGCAGTGTGCCAACCAAAATAATTCACTATCCATTAGCCAATGTATATGCACAAGAGTGAGAGGCCACTATAGCCAAGAATAGATAGTCATGGTAGGGAGGGACCCACCCTACAACCGGAATCTTATAGCACCCTACAAGTAGAAACTTCTAGAAGAAGTTAGTTATGAAACTAGTAATTGTTTATAAAGATTCCTTGTTGTTATAGAATAGCACTAGTGGTTTTAGGTCATGGTATTGGGTCTAGAAGGCCTATAAATAGACCTAATTGTGATGTAATTAGGGAAGAGGGGGTTGTATGAAAATTGTACAAAAAAATTGTTGGATAATTGTTGGGATATATTGAAGCTATTGTAAGGAAGGAATTTTGAAGTATATTTTGGGTTGTCGTTGATCTTCTTTTTACATGTAATTCTAAACCCCCTTGTAATTTTAATTTTTCAAGATATTAATACAATTGCAGAAGTTATTCATGGAAAATCTTGTTGGTACACTTGATGCTTATATGGAAACAGATTGTAGTTGTGTAAATTAAAGAAAACCCAAAATACAATTGATTGTTTTCTTTAATTTATGTGAATTATATGAAGGTCACATGGAGCATCCTTGTTTATTTTGATGATTTTTCACATAGGCTAAAAGTAAAAGGCATAAACTTGAATGATCATGTTTTCTACAGTTAAATTCCCAATTGCACAGTTGTTTTCTTTGATGTCATTAACCTAGGAATGAATTCCTAATTACCCACCTTATCTTATTGGTATATGTTATCCATGCTTTAAATTTTCTTCATAAAACCATCATAACCTTTATGTCAAACACAAAATACATGGATGCTCAAACCTGAAAATATGTGGAAAACATACATATAAATCTCTTTATAAATTCTTAGTATTTCATACATAATTTCTCAGCAGAAATAAAACCCTTTAAACAAAAAAATAAAAAATTATATTTAGATATTACCAGGTTTTGCACTGTATCACAACATAGTGCGACTATGGGGCACCAACAAAATCAAAGGAAAATATTCATCCAAATTATATTTTTCCTCTTAATTCACATTTTCCCCCCTCCCCAAAGCATCATAATCTGTTAATTGTCCCCTTTCTTTAGCCCTTGTATTTTAATTTATAAAAATGAAATTTACATCATATAATAGAGTTTGAAATCATAACATCATAGCATAATAAGTTCCTAATTACATTACAAAATTTTGGGTATTGAAAGGGGTTTCCCACCCTCCTCAAATAAAGATCTTAGAGACTATTAAAGAAATCCATTAAGTAATATGTGAAGGGTGTTTTTTCCTTGCTATAAACACATAAAATTCTTAGAGTCGGATTTTATTGGACCATACCTTTTACAGATACTCATTCTTGTATAAGAAATTTTTTTCCATGTAAAACATTTTTGGGAAAGGAAAACAAGTATGTTATTCTTCTAAGAGCTATTTATGTGTGTTCTCATTTCACTCAATGGGGATTAGATTTTATTGGTAAAATTAATCACAAATCAAGTGTTAGTTTGCATATATTATAACAAAAACATATTATTTTACTAAATGGCTTGAAGCAATATCCCTATGATAGGTGGGGAAAAAAGAAACTTGTAAAATTATTAGAAAAAAGAATCCTTGAAAAAATTTGCATTCCAAATAAGTTTATCACAAATAATGGATCTATATTTATTGGATCTAAAGTTACGAATTTTGGTGGGCAATATGGAATACTTGTAGGACAATATTCCAATTATTATCTACAAGGAAGTGGTATGGGGGAATAGAAAAAGAAAAAATGTAGTTAATATCTTGAACAATTTAGTGGTAGAAAATGAGAAAAACTAGGATAAAAAGCTTTTGAATGCTTTATAGACCTAGAGAATTAATCCAAAGATAAGTATTTCCCAAATGTAATTTCTTCTAGTATATGGAAAGGATACAAGATTACCTGCACATATGGAAATAAATGTATTGGCTATGGTAGAACAAATACAAGATCATCAAGATAGAATTACGTCTATCCAAGTTGAACTTCATCAACTAATTCAAATGGAAGAACAAAAAGAAAAATATTTCAAAACAATCTAGGAAAAATAAGAGGTTGCAACCATAAATTTCAATGAATGAGCAACATGTAAAACTTTTTCAAGATGCCAATTAGTTTTATTATGGAATAAATCCAAGGAGAAGCCCCCCCAATGAATCACAATTTGATGCTTTATGGTTTGGATCTTATATTACATAAAATATTAATTGTTCCACTTGATACATTTTGAAGGTAATGGATGATCAAGTGTTCATATTTCTTGTCAATGGGAAACATATCAAACGTTTCTTTATTTATGAGATCTTCAAATACATATTTGTACATAAAACATATAACCTTGTACTCATTTGCCTTGTATCATGTTTTCTCCATATGTATATTTTGACTCCATTAACTAATGGAAAAGGTAATTGGTTGAGTTCTAGTCTTATTATTAAAAAACTTGGGTTTATTATCCTATAGTGGGAACTAAATATTGATGTATTCTTGCACTCCTAATATATCTTTTACTACCCCTTAAATTTTCTTCACTTTGTCATTTTTAAAGTGAAATGTGTAGAAATACTCCAATACTCTACACTCTACACACACACACACACACACACACACATATATCGCATTTATTTGTATTTCACTCTTATTTTCACTTACAATAAGGTTTCCACATTTCCAACACTTACTCATTTTTATTTTTGTGCAAAAAAATTCATCAAACAGCCCCCCACACATACAATCCTTTCACACATCCATTCTCCCACACAATCAATCTTCTGCATAAATATTTCTCGATACACGTGTTTCCATACAACATGCTACAAACTTATTTTTATGGTTCCAATTTTTGCTTAATGAAAATTAAGTATTTTCTCCTTGCAAGGCTAATTGAAATGTCATTTAAGGAAGTTTGATCCTCGGGGTGCAAAAAAGTGCCTAATATTCTTTTATATGAATCATATCTACCTACATCTTGATATAGTGCTATGGGAAATAAATGCATGTCATGTCCTACCATTGCACTATGGGGATCTCTTAACTTTCCACGTTGATATCATGTTACATGGATTAACTCATGTATAATTTGTTTAAGACTCATTAAAATTTATTAACTTTTAATATCACTCTCGAAATGTCCCAATGAAAGTGGTGTTGAAAATGCAATATCCTATTAAAGAATATCGGAATTTGATGATTTAATAACTGATAATATGACTAAAGCATCATTTCTCTACTAGATATTTCCAAAATACATCAAACCAATAATAATTATGGCTACTAAAGGAAGTAATGAGTTAGTTTGTGGAGACACAACTATCTTATTAGTTAGGTAAGGAAAAAATTTCCACTAGTCTACTACATGTCAATGGAACTTTATTAGGTCCCTATAATACTAGTGTATCCCCCTTATTGTTATTTTTTTTGTAGCCCCCTTATTGTTATTTTTCAACCCACATAGCCCCCATATTGTCATTTTTGTGCCCCATATAATCCCACTATTATTATTGTTGTACCCTTACATTATTATTCTTATGTAGGCTATGATTAAACTATGACCCGTTAGACTAGTATATATACCAAGGAGGTTTTTTTATTTGTATCATCCAAGAATTATTAATTTATGTGATGTGAAGGATGCCCCCCCTCGAAGAGGATAATTTTTAAGTTGATGATCTATATTTTATTCTATTTTGTGATATGGTTAAATAACATTTGATATCAAAGCTTTGGATTCTAGGATTTCACTACTTCAAAGATGTAATATTAAAATTTTCCCCATGAATTGTTTTATACAAGGCTTAAGAAGCTAAAATATCAACCATGTGGAGCCAAAATCTTAGTGAACTTCATGTAAAAATTGAAGATCTTGATTCACTATATTTTTTGGGGTATGGTCTTAGGAGGTTAGAGTTTTTGTATGCTCCAAAATTCAATCTCAAACACGTGACCTAGGGAAAATCGTCGTAACTTTCTCTAAGAGAATCAAATTTGAATTTTGTAAAAAAACTACTGAAATTTCATGGACTTTCATTTTTCTTATATCATTTTCAAGGCCGAATTTTGAAACAATGACACGTGGCATTATGTACAAATTCTATCTACTAAACTAGTCCATAATCTAGGCATTGTGGGAGATTGGGCATAAATTTATCTTGAAGATTTCAATCTCAATCTCACATGTGGAATTGGAAATAAGACTAAGAGGGATACCATAGGATGAAATTTTAGACTTTGGAGAGGAAAAATAATAGAGATACAACGGTTTCAATATTGAGCTCCTAAAAGCAAGAAAATTGTATGTATTAAAAAAACATGTTTGAAGTGATTCAAAGAGCATAGTGAAGCATAGAAATAATTATTTGGTCCCAATATGCCTCGCAACAAGAAAATGGATACACCAAGTAAGGTAATAGAAATATCTAGTATGACACATAGAGAAGAGGAAGAAATTTAACATGATATATGAAAATTACGAGACCAAGTGCAACAAATTTCACTCTTCTAAAGAGTAACCAAAAATGAGTTGGAAGCTAAGATGGATGGTTTGAAGAATGGTTTAAAATACGACATGGAAGAAATGATGAATGTCAAGATGCAAGGTTTTAAGGATGCTTTAAAAACAAAAATAAAAAGGGACCTGGAAGGTTTGAAGAAAGGTTTAACCAATTGCTACAAGAAATTCTTCAATCTTATTTGGAAAAATGACTCATTATGGACTTAAATTTTATATTCAGAAGTTTGTGGAAAAACGTTTTATTTGCGACCAAAATAAAGTTGAGACAATTAAGACCCCTGGTCTGTTACAACCTTTAGTGATTCCAAGTGAGCATTGGGAGGAGGTCTGAATGGATTTTATCATAAGTTTACCAAAGTCCGAAGGAAAGAGTGTCATCATGGTGGTGGTTATTAGACTTACCAAGTATGCAGAATTTTCTCCATTATTGCATCCTTTTAGAGCGAGTATAGTTGCTATTGCATTTATGGAAATAATTTAAAATCTACATGGAAACCAAAATATTATTGTAAGTTACATAGATCCCATATTCACTGGAAATTTTTGGATGCAATTATTTTATTGTTTTAGTACTCAATTAGCTCATAGCTCATCTTAATATCCTCAATCTAATGTGCAAACTAAGAGAGTGAACAAATGTTTGGAAGGATATCTTCAATACTTTGTATTTGATAAACAAACACAATAGTTCAAGTGATTACCTCACCCTGAATGATGGTATAACACTTCCTTCCATATTGGACCAAAAATGATCCCATTTATGCCACTATATGGAAATCATGCATCATCCATTACATTATATTTAAGGGAAAATTCTAAGGTTCAACTAGTGGAAGATCACATCGAGCATCAACAAAAAATTCTCCACCTCTTAAAGGATAACCTCACTCTGGCACATAATCGAATGAAACAACATGTAGATCAACATCAGAGGGAAAAAAAAATTGATGTAGGCAATTAGGTATTTTTACAGATGCGACCATACAAACAAATGTCCCTCAAGCAAACTAAGAAGGATAATAAATTATCACTCAAGTACTATGGTACTTACACGGTGTTGCAAAATAGTGGTAATATGGAATACACATTGGAAATGTCTGCATCTTCTTGAGTACACCTTGTTTTCCATGTTTCATTCTTAAATAAGTTTATCGATGACAAACTCCTAGTTTAAAAAATATTTCCAGAACATGACAAGGAAGGAAAATTCATAATCGAGCTTGAAGTAGTCACAAAAACAAGAATGTGACAACTATGGAATCGAACAATTTAAGAGTATCTCACTTAGTGGAACAACTTACTAGCTAAATATTCCACATTGAAGGATAATAATTTTAGACATAAGCATCCATAACTACTCAAGCGTTGAGGAAAACACCTTTTTTTTTAAGGAGAGGGACATCTTAGGTTCTTATAATACTAGTGTAGCCCCCTTATTGTTAATGGTGTGCCATGTAACCCCCATATTATTATTGTTGTGCCCAATATAAGCCCACTAGTGTTATTATTGTGCCCATACATTATTATTGTTATGTAGGCTCTTATTATATTTTGACTCCTTAGACTCATATATATAGCAAGGAGGTCTTGTCATTTGTATCATCCAAGAATTTCTCATTTATGTGATGTAAAGGAGGCTTCCCCCTAGAAGAGGCTAATTTTCAAGTTATTGATCTGTCTTGTATTTTATTTTGTGATATGGTTGCATAACGTACTTAAGCTTGGCTCGAGAAGAAAGACAAAAGTAAATCTGAAACATAGGGTTAATGAATGTTGCATGCATCGTAAAAGCCTCCGACGTTAAAGAAATAGTTAAATGATGTTCAAAACAGACACATTCCAAGACTAAAACCATCGAGCTCAATTTCAAGAAGAACTGAATGCTTCTTATGCCTAATCTTTTTGAAGAATTTTGAAGCTACCGGAGACTAATAGGAATCTAAAACTCATTGAAGTTGGTTCTTTCTTACACTCAAAAGGTGATGGGATGAATATTCTATAACAATTTATATTCCATTCCAATAGTTTTCATGCCAATGTTGTACATTTGTATTTTTATTTCAAAAAGGACACTTTCTCTGATCGTGGAGGAGTTATTTCCATTAATATTTCATATCAACTAATCAATTTCCTAAAACCCAATAAATTATATATGATTACCTACCTTGTGATGGAAATAGTTTCATGTAATATGTTTCATTGAATACCTTTAAAAAATAACATGAACTCGAATATGGAGCTAGCTAAATTTTGATATCCTATATTGTGAAAGTATAAAGTCTCACTTAATTTTTATGAAGTCTAGGATAATTTTTTGTATGAGTTCAATTGTATGTTGACAATGAAAAAGGCCAAAACAGTTTTAGATGAAGCAGTAAAGTTTCACAAGAAAAGGAATATCTAAGGAGCAAGAGGATTATATACTCATGAAGTTATATGAATATCAAGAAAACTCTTATTGCTTCCTATGTTTGTTCTTGGTACTTTCTTGTTGAATTATGTAGCTCTTAATTGAACACTTTGTTATGACTCCATTATCTAGTAAATAACTTGGAAGTAACAATAACACACAATGGACGGAGAATACAAATAGGATTAGGTGGGCCAAAGATACACTTATGGACCCTAATTACGTCAAGAATAGAACATGGAACCTAATTCATTGAGACAAGATGCAGATAAAAGGGAAGCAGGTCGATGAAATCGCAACAATCCCATGCATTTCGCGTGGGGAACACCAAGAAAGATAACGAGGAAACTGGACCCGAAAATTGTTTAGGTGGGATATTAATCCAGCTTCGGGTCCGAATCAGAGGTTAAATTCCATGCTAGTCGCACGGCCTCATCGGGATCATGCACAAATGGTGGATTTCAGGCAGGTAAAGTGCTCGGAGGTTAGAGCCCCAGACAGACCCGAAATGCTTATTAAATACGGTTCATTGGGCTCATTGGGTCCGAATTGAAGGTTAAAGGGTGTGCTTGTTAGCCACCCGAAATGATCCTCGACCGCTAGATCGGTGGAGGAGGATCCCACAGTATTTGGAGGACTGTTTGTTATGTTTTGTGGGCCCTCGGCCTATTGTTTGAGATGTTGTCTTAGGATCATAGGCTTTGGTTGGCCTATCATATCGGTGGGCTACACCTCCTTGGTCTTTATTTTATATTATGTCTCTTTTTTAAATAAATGAATCGAAGGACCGGCTCTTGCCTAAGCAAAAAAAACAATAACACACAATGGAAGATTAGAAAGACAACATATTTTGTTATAGAAATCAAAGTGACTTGAGATTACAAAATCTATGGAAATTTCTCTATATTTGAAAAAATTATCTCAAACAATTAATTCATTTTCTAAATAACTATGGAGACCTAAAAAATGATGAACAATTTGATAAAAATGACTTGAATACTTTCCTAAAAAAGTCAACACTTTTAGTGAAGTGTAGAAACATCAATAAGGCTTCCCTACCCGAAAAATAATTAAACAAATCAAAGCAGCATTTTGTCTAAAATTTTTCTAAAATTCAACTTCAATGATTTTGAAAATTTATATATAAAGTTTAAAAAAAAATTAGAAAATTCCATGAACAATTAATTAAACAACATTCACAATTTAGAAAATTCAATTAACAATTAATTTAACTCTTTTTAGTGCACCTCACATTACCCCCCACATATATATATATAAAAGTACAGTTTAAAAAAAAGTTGAATTTCATTTTCTGTCTAGTAAATTCTCTATCTATAAATTTGTAAATAATTTTATATTATGTTTTAATAAAATATTAAAAAAATATAAAAACCTTATGTATTTATATAATAATAAAATGGATTCAAGTCTAAATCCTCAAAGAAGCGTACATATCTTACTTTTAAATACTTAGAGAAGCTTACATATTTTACTCTGCTAAAAAGGCAAATTCCTGACTATTATATATGCATTAAAACTCAGTCTACCATAAATATATCAAATTTAAATAATTTAAACGAATTTTATAATAAATTTTAATTGAAAGGGTAAACACTTCAACCTATATATTAAAAGTTGAAAACTCTTGAGGATGGATCAGTGACACCATTATATATTAAAAATATAATGGCACCATTGTTGCGGAAGAGAAGCCACACTTATCCAAACGCGTTTCTCATCATCATACTTAGGTTCTTTCATCAACCTATATAACTCTCCACAAGATAAACAACCACACAACTGCTCCACACATATCTCTGAGCATCTATTAACTCATAACATAACATTAATATAATAAGTGAAATTTTAATGTTTATTATTTTTTAAATCCGGTTATTATTGGGGTGGTGTCCATTTAAGAATACATTTTTGTAAAATTATAGTTCTTTTAATTATTAATATAATAAAAGTCAAACCTAAATATTTCTTTTTTCTTTTTTTAAATCTTGTCTTTGTTGTTGTTGAAGTGGTGTTAAGAATATAATTTTGAATAAAATTGTTAATTTTTTTTAAATTATTTTTTTATAAATAAAATTAAAAAAATATATATGAAAATGTAAAATAATTAGATTATGGGTTTATATGAATATATCAAAATATTTAATATAATTTGTTTTTAGTTAATATGTGGACAAATGTTTTATGTAGTATGAGGCACTTATCATCTAAACAACCCCAAACAATAACATGATTCTACTCTACTACATGCTACATAAGTTATTCAAATTATTTTTCAAATATATATAATTCATTTATCGATGTCAAATAGGAATAATTAGTGAAATAATTTAATTTTTTAATTAAAATGTTATTAAATTTAAACATTGCTTAAGCTCATTTAATTAAGTAATCTCACACAAGTGTATTTATAGTAAATGTCTAATAGGATGTGGCAATCCATGTTCAATCAACCCAACATTTACAAAAGGAATGGATGGTGATTACCAGATGCATGGGCCATTGTGGCATTTAGGTTTCAAGAGCAAAGATTTGAAAAATCTTAAAATGCATATTTATATCAGGGACAAAGTGATGGAAAAATGTCAAAAATACCCTATAGGAAGGATATTTCACAAGCAATAAACTTTAGCCAAGTAGCCATCATAAGCATGGCTATGGAAATTATTAAGAACCTTCTATTCATCCTTATGTGATAAGCATTGGGTGAGATGCTCTCAATTGTTGTCAAAAGATGAAATACCATGAGCTTAATCCCTAATCGGTCTAGTAAATATACATATAATATTTAGGCTCATGAGCAACTATATGGTAATTAGACAAGATATTATTGAGGATTGTGTGCCTCTATGTGTATAAAATTGTTTAGCCAATGGGTCAATCTTCTAATATGTTTTAATTCCAGGGTGACCGTGTAGTCAAGCGAGGGAGTTTGTGTGTTAAAACACTAGCGAGTCTGGATAATAAATGAAATCATGGCTACAAATTGGGGAACGAAAAAGAGTATGGGGTTCTAAGAATCCACCAAAAAAAAAAGGTGGTGGAACCTAGACATCCTTCCTCAGCCAAACGATATAATATTTTTAAAGTTAACTTTAGGAATAATTAAAATATTATAATCCAAAACTATAAATAAAATGGTAAAATGATAGTAATGGAACACTTCCAATTTCCCTTTCTATTAGAGATTTCTAGGGTATTCCTATTGACCTAGATCTAGGGAGAACTAAAGGGTCCTTGGCTATTGTGCACTAAGGACTCTAGTTGCATCTACCAATGAGTGAACTTCTCTTTAGATTATCTTGGGAAAGGATAGAGCCTTGGAGGGTGAATTGTAAGGACAATTTTCCTTATATGGGCATAGAGGGTTCCTAGACCCTCAATGGCAGCAGGAACTCTTGGAAGCCACAAGTCTCTAGGACATCCCTGATCAGTTGAGTTTGACACCCTAGAGGTAATGGCACAACACAAGGGATTGTAAGTGCAGATAAGGGGATTCAATACATAAGAGTGGTGTTGATGAGGGATTTGAGCCTATTGGTTGAAAGCTACTAGATCTTGGTATTGTTTGTATTCAATACTTAACATGTGCCTAGTTTATGTAATTATTCGTATTGTAGAGTCATGGTCCTAGCTCAGAGGTGATCAACTACTAATGGAGCTAGAGTAAGGAATTCCATGGCTTGGTGGCTCACCCAAAGTTTGCATCCAATCCACGAATGTTATCAAACGAGTGTTGAAACTTGCTTGTGTTATTTATTTCTATTGTGCATCTCTTTATGTTTTTTAGGTTATGTTATATGTGCATTGTGATATTATGATATTAGTAGTACTATGAGTTGCATCACCCTAGAAGGATAACTTGGGAATTTTATAAGTGGTGTAAAAGCTTGATTTCAACATGAGGCTTATATGGCAATGGACCAAGCACAATTGGGAGATTTTTTACAGGTTCTAGGGACAAATCTCATATAAACGATGGTGTACGGAAGATGCATGCCAAATGTACGACAAAATGTAATAATGAGATATAGTTTGTTGGAAAATGTTTATTTCACGATATGTTCAAAATGGGAGAATGGAATATGCATGAGAAATACTTAATAGAATGTGAATGAGAAATGTAGTCCCATGATTTCCTGGTATACTCAAGTTGGGAATTGTGAAGCGGCACTAAATGGTTTCAATAAAATGCAACGAATAATAGAAGTTGAAGCTAATAAATTCACCCTCTGAATTATTCTTACAAAGTACACAGGAATAAAGTAAGAAAATAAGGGGAACAAATAAATTCCCCTTTTATCATGATCATAGAGCTAAGAGTAGTATGCATAGACAGACAAGTGAAGGAGGCTTCAAAAATTTTTGTGTTAATTATAATTTATTTTCATTTAGCTCATACATTTAGCTTGCTTGTTGAGGCCATTTTTTAGTAAAATACTTGGACGAATTTTGATGGAATTTTGACTCTTTTGATGAATTTATGCGCATAAATGAAGAGTAAGAAATAGCATGTAGAATTACCACAGAAGGATTAGAGCACATGATTGTCACAGAAGGCAAGACTGCACAGAAAGGATAGGCATGCAAGGTAGTTGACTTAAAGTGGTTAAGTTCAATTGAATCTTTTCGACCAACTTTGAGAATGCCACTTATAGTCTACCAACCCATGGTAAAGTTTATGGTAAATATTTTCCATGGTAACGTGGTTGCCTTTGGTCCACATAACCATCTACAAATAGGTGTAAGTCAAGGAAACTTGGGTTGGTTAATATTTGGGGTTAATTTGGGTTATTGGTTAAGGAAATTTTTATGCACAATTTCTATTGTAATGTTGTAATGCTATTTCAAATAGGATAGTGAGTTGATCTAGGGTAAAAGTGGTAATGATAAAATGATTCACCTAGTAGCCTTTTAAGTATGAATAGAAAATTGTTGGTGGTTGAATTGTCCCATTTCATGTCTTTTATGTGACAGTTACATGATACGTTACATTAATTTTATTTTCAGGAAACTCTAGTAATGTTTTGAGTAGGCTATAACACATATAATGTTGGTTATTTTTCCATATATCAAAATGAGGTACCCCTTTCAAATGTACTAATGTTTCGATATAGGTCATGGATATTATGAATGTTTGAAACTAGATATATTCGATGTTTTTGAATACTATTGTAGAATTTTGAAGAGGATAGTTTTCAAACATATTCCAATTCCCTTCACAATTGTAGAATTTTGGTTCTTGTAATCCCCATAGGTGCCTCAAGTGAGACTTCATATGTTCTACAGGTGATGGACCCAAAATTGGTTCAACAAAGATGGACCCATGAATTATTTCAACAAATATGGACCCCTGAATTAGTTCAATAATTGAAGTCTATAAGTAATATTATCTCTCATGTAGTAGACCATTGGTTCTAAATTATATTAGAGGGGAAAATGTAGAATTCTTTTGTTGACTCTATAGAATCATACAATGGAGTAGAGAGGAATTTCTTGAAAGGGTCACATGGAAGGTAGATTAGATCATTTCCAACCTCCATTAAAATTATATTGTGTGACAAGGGAGTCCTATGGATGGAATCAAATAGTACAAGTAGCTAAACCCCTTGTGTGTGAAGGGTGAACTGGGAGGATAAAAAGGGAATGGAATGAGTGGATGGGGCTAGGGATGAAAAGAAAGAAGGAGGTAGAGAGTGGATGAACTATCAAGAACTCCAAATTAACTATTATAAGGTATTCCAAGATGATGCAAAATTAACAGTGTCAAAGGAGGAAACTAGGGAAAAAAGTGTGTGGTATAAAAGGATGACATAATTTGAGAGTGGAGTATTTTCTAGCAGAAGAAGGTTTTGACATGATGATAAGGTAGGAGAGAGAGTTGCATCAATACTTGTAGCTGACAGAAGTCAAGTGAATGAGGTGAGAAGAGATCATAAGAGAACAAAGATAATTAGAGATCAAACAAGTCATAAAAGAACACAACTTGGCATACTGTATGAAGAGGGAGAGGATGGAGGACCCTCACAACATAGTCTAAGAATATTATAATTTGTGCATCCCAGTCACCCTCCTTAGACCACACCCTACGTCAAAATCAAGACCCTATTCACATGAGGTGATTAGGGAGTAAGTTCACCCGGCAGTGTTTTACATGCTTTGTTCATTAAATAAAGTGGGAGTAGTCATAATAGTAGTAGTGGTGAAATCAATAAGTATGCCATGAAAAAATGTGAATAGACCTAGTAATCGTGTATTGGGGACCAGTGCATAGAATATGATGATAAATTCCACTTCAAGGATGCTTGTGTTTCCTAGGATTGAGGATCCTGATCAACACTTATTTTTATGTGAGGTGGTATGGATTGAGAACCATGTCCAATATGAACCTAATAAGATAGTGCAGTTGGAAAATACCTCTAGAGACTGTGCATTGATGTGGCACATGAAGCATAATAGTTCTTGTTAGGTCCCTATAATACTATTGTAGCCCCTTATTGTATTCTTATGTCCCATAGAAGCCCATTATTGTTATTGTTGTGCCCTTACATTATTATTGTTATGTCGGATTTGATTATATTGTGACCCCTTAGACTCCTATATATAGAATGGAGGACTTGTCATTTGTATCATCGAAGAATTGTTCATTTTTGTAATCTAAAGGATATTTCCCCCTTGAAGAGGCTTATTTTGAAGTCGTTGATCTATATCTTCTTCTATTTTGTGAGCTTGTTTCGTAACATTTGATATTAAAGATTTGGATTCTAAGGTTTCACTGCTTCAAACTGGTCATCATGGAATTTTCGCTATACATTTTTGTCTACAAATTTTCAAAAGCTCAACTTAAAACTTATTTGATCTGAAATCTTGGTGAACTGAGTGTCCAAATTTCAGAGCCTGGCTCGCTATATTTTTGAAAATATGATCTTAGGAAGTTAGAGTTTTTGCAGGCTCCTGAATTCCATCTCAAACAGGTGACCTTTGGAAAATCGTCATAACTTTCTCTCTGACCATCAGATTCAAATTTCGTAAAAAAATGACAGAAATATGATGAAATGTAGTTTGTTGGATATCATTTTTAGAGCCGAAGGTAGAAATAGTGACATGCGGCACTTCGAACAAGTTTTCTTTACTAAAAAAGTATATAATCAAGCCATCTTGGGATATTGGGCGTAACTCTTTCTTGGAGAATCTAATTTCGATCAGACTTGTGGATTTAGAAAGAGGACTCTAAGGGCTACCACAGGTCACAATTTCATACCTTGGAGATCCAAAATTTCAAAGATACTCCAGATTCAATATGAATCTCCTACAAATCAAAAAAAAGTGTGTAGTCTTTTTAAAAATTTGTATAAGTTTTGTTTGAAAAAATAGTTTGAAGTGATTCAAAGGGAATAGTGAAGCATAATTATCATTAATTGATGCCCTGAAGAAAGAAAATGGAAATTCCTAGTAAGCAACCTAAAGGCTCTACTATGACTCATGAAGAAGAGGAAGAAATGCAACATGATATATCAAAATTATGAGATCGGGTGCAACAAATTTCACTCTCGCAAAAAGTAACAGAACCTAAGATGGATGGTTTGAAGAATGGCATGGAAGATAAGATGGAAGGTTTGAAGAATGGCATCAATGAATAAAAAGAGAACATTGAAGATTTTAAGAAAGACATGGAAGGTTTGAAGGGAGGTTTGGAAAAGGTGCTACAAGAAATGCTTCCTAATGCAAAAAAGGTAGTAGAGGAAACTCATGATAGGAACAAAAGAAATGTTAATCATGATTTCATAAACTCTAACATTTGATTGAAGATCTGCCATATTCCAATGATCAATATGAGGAATTTTGATGGAAAGGATCCCATAACATGGATACTACAAATGGAGCAATATTTTGATCTCCATAATGTGCAAAACCTACAAAAGGTACACATTGCAACTTTATATTTAGAACCCAATCAGATTGTATGGTATCGATGACTTTGTTCTCGTAAACAAGTTGTTACTTGGTCAATTTTTACAAAGGAAATGATAGCACATTATGAAGATAGAAAGAGCAACACCTTCTTTAGCCAATTGATAAATCTCAAAAAAAAGGGTTCAATGGAAGAGCACATTAAGGACTTCCAAAAATTGAATATAAGGGTAAATGATATTCTAGAGAAGTAGAGGATTGATGTCTTCATAGGTACTTTAAAGGATAACGTCCAACATGAGGTTCGCCTTTGGGAACTTGATTCATTGGAGAAGGCATACAGGTTGGCAAGAAAAATTGAAAGCAAAATTATGGAAACAAGGAATCTGGTGAGCTCTAGTATTGCATCAATAATGCTGCAACTCCTAGGGCTCCCTTCTCTACTTTTATCAACCTGGTAGTTTGTAACAAACTTGGAAGCGACGGTGTTGTATGCACAAGTACTAGCTCTTACTGCAGGCTGTCACTGGATTAGTTGGCACAAGTTCGCTAAGAGCTCAAGCCAGCTTCTATGAGTTCTCAGAAGAACCTTTTACTGTGATGGCAGACGACTAATTTTACAGGGGCTATTCTACTTGCAAAAAGAGAATGAAAACTGAAATGGAACTCAAACCCTAGCAAACCCTAGCAAACCTTAATCGTGCAAGAAAAGAGATGGAAACTATTGGAATGGGTGCCATTGATTACTAAAAAGGTAAATTTTATTTATTCAAGCTACTTCTAAAGATAAATGGAAAGAAATCATCTTTTTGCAATTTTGAGTATTTTTATGTGGATTTATCATGCTTGTTATTTGACTAATTGTGACTGTACATAGGTTTGGTGGAAAAGGAGGGTGGAGTTGGATTTTTCAGATGGTGAGGAAGGCGTCGAAGGGTCCTAAGAAGTCCCTAGTACCCTTCTGGAGACTTCCATTGTGATCAAACTTTGAAAAATCGCTCGCATGAACTTCTACAGGAGGCTGCAGGGGATCTACAGGAAGTTCTACAGGAGGAGGCCGAAAGTGATTTTTGGAGGTTTGAAGGTGGAAAAATGGTGGGAAAAAGGAAATGAAGGCTAGATGAAGGTGTTGGAGGGTCTAGGACTCTGTTAATGAAGATCAGGAATGAAGGAGAGGGTTGGACTTGCTCAAAGGGGAAGAAAGCAACTTTGCACAAAAACGCAGAAATTAGGACAGTTTGGTGAAATGTGGTGAATGAGTGAAGGAATCTACGAAAGATGAGCTGGTACAGGTTGTGCTATGGAGGGATGACAAGCTGGAATGTTTTTCAAGTGAGTTGCACACCTACTTCTTAAGACTGACCCAAGCAAGAACCGAAAAACAGAGTTTGTCTAATTTGACCTAAAAACATAAAAGTGTTGAACAGAACTTTATGAACAGGAAACTATGTGAGAAATCCATGGTAAATGAATAATAAATGGTCTAAGCATGTGAATCCAAGCGAATATTAACTTCTCCAACTCAAAACATCACACTAGCGATTGCATGAAAGGCAAAAACGTGTTTTTGGTGGCAGCAGTAGTGCCTGGTCCTCAATTCATGGTCCCAAGGAGGGAGAAAGGGGATCAAGGCCTACTGGTAGCCCTTTTGGATCTTTCTCTATTACTACAACAAACTACTTAAACAACTTGAAGCAAGAACAACTAATTTAATCATCAAAAGAAACCTATTTTACCAAAGCAAGATTAATCCTAAACAACAAAAATCAGCTTATGAATGCAAGAAAAGAAACATATAAATACACAAAGGAGGTGTTGGGTAGCTTGGGTTGGGCCCTAACCTAAGAGCTTCAACCCTCTAGAAAAGATCAGTGTTGGTTCAAAGCTGGATTCATCTTCATTGATCAAAAAATAATAGTTACATCACAAAACTGTCTGTAAAGGGAGCTTGAAAACGAGCTGAGTACAAGATTGCACAAAAGTGTGAAAATAGACTCTGAAATGGATAACCTACTGAGGCTTGGAGCCTTCTTTTTTATACAAGTGGGAACTCCCAACTGTCCTACTAAACTTAAGGAACTTGGCTACCTAAATTGAAGATAACAACAGCTTCTATTAGACTTTCTCGCTGCCCCTTTGGATCATCATTTTGGGCCTTTGAACTCTGAGCTACTGGTGGAGAACTTGAGGAAGGGGTCATTAATGCAGGAGACACCTCTCCTATAAGTCCTCATCCCTATTTCCTCAAGTTTAGCTGCCAATCTACTCATAAATGCCGGGTCCTTGTCCAAAAATTATCCAAAAATCTGCTATAAACACTCATTAGACCATGTGGCAAAGTGACTATCCCCATTCAATCCATTGACATAAATATATTCAAAAAATGCACAAAAATATGGAGAATGGTGGACTAAATAGAAATAATAGGAAAAATGAGCCCATATAGTTACCCATTTCTGGGGCTCATCATCACCCCCCTGCTGAATGGGTTACTCATCCTCTGAGCAACTAATCCAGTTCTTCATCCTTGATAGCTTTAACATCTTCCCTGACATCCCAATGATGTCCTCTTCCCTGTCATGAAAACCTATCTTTCTATCCACTTCCTCCCATTGCTTCTATTGTTCTTCTTTCTTAACCCCTTCCAATAGTCCTAAGAGTAGTGGAGGACTGAACTTAAGGCCAATCCAGTTGGCTTTCAAGTTTTGCATTGATTGTTTGTATAGGGGCACTCTAACCAAAGCCTCCCTCTTTCTGGTTAGGGAGTGATACTCCCTAATCTTTAAGCTATATGACAATGTATTCCACCTTCTCATGTAAGCATGAAGGCAATTATCGCCAAATAATCTTTCCATATATTCAAAATGAGTGATATCTTATGTTTGCCTTTCAACATAATCAGGGAGAAATTTAGGATTGCTTGCAAGGTGTTGATGAGCATATATGAGAGCTGAGGGGTCTTCTGGTTTAGCCCTTATTAGCAAGGGCTCACTTAGCTCTTTTGCCATGATCTGTTGAATTTCCACTGCTCTCTTTTCCTCATGGCTCATCCAAGAAGCCATAGCCATGAGCTGTAGGTCTCCCAATGCAGCATTCAGATCCCAAAAATTCATATCAGGGAGTGCCATATTGTGTAAGTAAAATTCTGCTAATTTGGCTTTATCCTCAGCTGAACTAGTAGCACATAGATGCATAAACTGACCATAATTTTGGAATGGGATTGTGCCCCTTTGGGCCAATGTTTTAATCTGGAACTAGAGCCATTGGTCTTTGAGATATAGTGCATAGGATCTAGCTGGTTTCCTGCACTGCAAGGCCTCCATTTGCCAGCTAGCCATGTAGGCCGTCTAGGCATCCCTTTCTTGCAACTACTGCTTCAACATCAACGTTTCAGCTGCTACTTGAGATTCTCTTTATTGCTGCTGCTTTATCATCATTTCAACATCAGGTTGTGGCTCTTCCTCTTGCTGTTGTTTCTCTGTTGCTTCCTTATCTACTAGGGGACCTTCCTATAGTTGCTATTCTTCAAAAATTTGCGATTTGTCTCCCCCTTGAGTTTCTCGTTCCTGTAATTTGTTTTTCAACAACTCATTCTCTAACTGTAGTTCGGCTCTTCTAATGCTCTCGGTGTGTCTCACCATGCCCAACTCCCTTCTCAACTCTTTCAATTGTTCTTCCATGTGCCCGATATCTTCCACTCCTTTAGATTTAGCAATCTTCATCCAGGTGTGGGTTCTAACCCTTTCTTGTTCTAGTTCAAAGAAAAGAGGCACAACAAATTTCTATGGGATGATCTTCCCACCTTCTAGCAGATTGTAATATGAGCCTAAATTAGGCTGAGGGCTTGGTTCAGGTATCTCTTTGGCCTTGCCTTCCTCTTGTGACTGTTCTGCTGCCTTCTCTTCTAATTTTTCAGTCTCTTTTAGTTCGGCCAGCGTTTCCTATAGAGAGGTTTAATATTCTTGTAGAACCTCTTTGGAGTCCATTAGTCTGATTCTTTCCTTCCAGGTGGAAGTTTTGGGACTCCCTCTCTCATAGGTGATAAAGATTTTAGAGGGGGATTCCTCCTTTTTCTCAGTAGGTGCATCCTCAATTATTATAGGTTCTTTTGATGGTGGCTGGGGCTTGTACACCTTAATCCTAGTGCTCCTTCTGGCTTTGAAATACTTGGATGTTTATCTTTTTCTTTTTCTCTTTTGTTTTGCTGGAGTGCTCAATGCAACCAGCACAACTGCTGCTTCTTTTGCCAATGTTTCAAGGGATGTTTCTTTCTGTTGTTCTTCCCCTTCATCTTTTGCAATCTTTTCTGTCTACTATTTTTTCTTGTGTCTCTACTATCTCTGGTAATGTCTTCTCTTTTCCTTGTTGGGTCCCTGCCTCTCCTGTGGCAGTCTTTTTCTGGGCTTTCTTGGGCTTTTTCTTCTCAATTTTTGTTCTTTTCCTCTTCTCTGTCTTTGAGGCTATTTTCTTTTCTGCCTTAGGTATTACAGTGGGTTTGTCAAGTTTCTCCTCTTCTTTCTGCTCCTCCTCTGTTTCCTGTTCTTCCTCTGTTTGAATATTTTGTGTCTCCTCATGCATTTCTTTCTCAATTTCCTCTTTCTCTTCCTCCTCCTCACTGCCAGATGGGCTGATGTCCTTAGTCAAAGTTTTGATGTCATCTTCTCTGGACATATTCCTAAAAATTTCCCAAGCTATGGGGATGGTGTATGTGTGTAGAGCATCTTCCAACAAAAATTCAATGAGACCATGGTGGGCCAGCTGATTGGGGACCCCTGCATTCAGCTTGGTGCCACATTCTATCAAAGACTGGAGGAGGAAATATGGGAGACTGAGTTTTCTAACTAGAGGTAGGTCCATCCCATACCTCAATTCATGCAATAACCTGAAGTGATAACCATAAATTATACTGAACCTTCCTTCACAAGTGATATATTTCATTATTTGGTAGCTGACTTCACTCCATGGAGGAGGTAAGCTTGTCCTTCTGACCCCATTTTTATCCTCTACAAGATGCTCCCCAGGTTGAAAAAATGTCTTCTTGGCAACCTGTCCCAATGTTTTTTCCTCCTTGCTCCAAGGGAGCCCAAGTGGAAGACCTGTGATTCGACTGATAAAATCAGGTGTAAGCTCTAGGGTCAGACCCCTGAAACTAACTGTAGCATGTGTTTTCTAATGGGGTATTAAGGACATCAAAAATTCTTCAGTCACCTCATCATCATATCCATGAATTCTTTCAAAGAAAATCATCCAATTTGCCGTAGGGAAGAGGGCCACCACTTTAGGGTGCTCATGCAATTGGTTGGATTTCAAATGCTCCTTTCTCATAAAACCTCATGGTATGGTGTTTATTGGTTTCTGAAGTGCTTAGGTGAGGACAAAAAAACAATTTCTAAAATCAGAAATAGAGGGACAACTGAGTGAGGAATTTCCCGTGTGCTTCTTCTTCACAACACCAATTTGCAATTATCCCTTTCTTCAAACTGTTCTCAGCCCGAATTTGCTTCTTCATTCTTGGAATAAATCAATACATTGATAGAAAATGCACTATATAAAACAGTGGTTTTTCAAAAAGTAAACAGACTTGCAATTTTTGTTTCCTCCCTAGGTTTGATTTCTATCCCCTTTTCTCTAGCAGAATGTGAGGAAGAGAAAGGAAAATTTTGAACATAGAGAAGGGAATGGAGAGACTGTGTAGAACTTCAGAAAAGACACAGCAGACTTTTGAATTTCTCTTTCCTCATTTTTCTTCACCCACTACTCTAGTTTTAAGCTACCACCTTATCTAAACATATCGTATGCAGAGCAAGTTTTCGAGCCTACCTCATTCCCAGCTCAAATTTGACAAGAATTCTGACTTTTTTGGTTGTAGAGCTACTCTCTATTTTCCCTGTAGAAATCTTCCTGTAAAAGGTGTTCATGCTCCTATATAATGCAGTAGTGCTCCTGTAGAACCTGATGGGGGGAGGGTTTTGAAAAACTAGCAGAAACTACTGGTTTGCTGCTCTAAAGGTGGTAGACGAGCACTTCAGTCGAGAGCTTTGTAACATGAAAATGAACCAAAGGGTGGTGGAGGCTTAGACCACACTATATGTAACTGTTGGCGTAATCTGCAGTGAGGAGATGAGGTGACCTGATGTGTACGTTATCCCCATCTAGACCATTGGTCCTACACCAATGTAATTATGGTTCTTCATGCCCCCTGACCGCCATCACCTCCGTTACTCCCATTATACGTCACTACCACTACCAGTTTCGAATGTTTTCTTCCTGAGTTGACATGCCACATGTGTTGACTGCGTATCTGATCGGCAGTTTGAATTGGACGTGGCTCAATTGAATTCCACGAGGGTGTGTGAACTAAACGAGGGTGGCTAGTTAGCTAGCCACTGAATCTGCTTAATCATGACCATTCCCATAGTTCATGCAGTTTTGAAATAATATTCATGCAATTGAGGAATACGTTTAGCCACTTACCTGCTTAGTCGTTGTTGTGCTATGCATAGTTCGGACTCTGGCACCTCATTTCCTCATTGTTTTTGTTGTTGGTGCTTTGCATGCTCGAGCTTCGTCTTATGCTCATGATTCCTTGATCAAGATCTACTCCTTACATTCTTCATACATCCTGTTGCATTGATCCTGTCGCTGGAGTTTGTTTTTCAAAGAGATCAGCTGCTACAGGAATCCTATAGGATTTGCTATAGCTTTTTCTCCTTCTAAAATTCAGGTTGATGCTTGAGCATGCTTAAAAAGACAGCTGGAAAAGGTTCTGAATGGAAGACATAGCAGCTGGAAGGTATCAGGTAAGAATAAGCAAGAAGAACGCTACTACTTTATTTGTCATCTTATTTTGTGTCTTCAAAGTGGGAAAAAAACATAATTTCTGTATTTTGTCTGCGCAAGGAAAGGAAAAAAAGAGTGGAAATGTGGGTGTGCAGAGATGACATGGAGAGTTATGTGGATGGATGGTGGTAGGGAGGTTCACAGGCCTTCTAGACGAATTTCCAACCTCGCGTTCTTTTCTAAAATTTATTTGGGCCTTTCTGTAGTTTCTACAGGATCCTCCTATAGCATACACAAAGTTTCCTGTAGGATGTGAAATTTTCAGAACAAATGAGACTGAGGCCTGGGAAAGGATAACAACGATGGAGGGATGGACTATGAAGGGTGCATGCAGCCTGGTCCTGTCTTTCTCTCTTCTGTGACCCTCCTATGACCTGCAATTCATCCAAAAGAAGTTAGGGTTTTTTTTTTTTTTTTTTTGAGATAGCTGGGGCGCCTCCAGGAGGTTTTTAGCCTCACTACTTGCCCTAGGTGCCTCCAAGAGGTTTTCACCCAAGGATATTTTATTCCTCTTTCTGTTTTTTTCTCTGTTTTTTTTTCTCTCTCTTTTTTTTTTCTTTTTTTGGTTCAGGGTGTGGGTGGAGTGGAGGCAGGGACCTGCTCCACTACCAAAACTATTTTTCCCAAATTCTCAATGAAATCCTGCTTGGAAAGGGGCTTCTTGTAGATCTTCAATCTATGCTCATTAACAAGCATAGGGATGGCTTCTTCTTCTATGGTCCGGATAAGGAATAAACCATTTTCATTGCATTTTTCTACTATATAGGGTCCCAACCATCTTGTCCTCAATTTGCCCTTGAAATCTTTATATCTTAAATCATACAGCAGCACCCAATCTCCTTGCTGGAATTTTTTTTCTTTGAAGTTTCTATCATGCCATATTTTTCTATGAAGTTGGACTACCTCTAAGTGGAGTAGGGCCTACATTCTCTGTTCATCCAATCCATTTAGTTAAAGCAATATTTCCTTTTGTGCATGGCTGAGATATAGGTCTAGCTGAGTTACCATCCTTAATGTGTTATATTCAAATTCTATTGACAGCAAAGCATTCTTCCCATAGACCAGCTCATAGGGTGTAAACCTTGTGGTGGTTTTCCAAGTGGTGTTATAGGCCCAGGTGGCCTCAACCAATCGATCTGCCCAATATTTTCTACTGCTGCTCACTACCTTAGTCAAAATCCCTTCCAAAGCTCTGTTGGTGACTTCCACCTATCCATTTGCTTATGGGTGATAAGGGGTGGAAGTTCTATGCTTAATCTTGTGGTGTGTGAGTAGGTCTTCAACGAAATTGGAGGTAAACTAACTCCCTTGATTTGAACTAACTCTCTTGGGTAGCCAAACTTGTAGAAGATATTTTCCCTTAAAAACTCAGCTACTTTTTTTTATGTTGCCTCTTTGATCGCCTTTGTTTTTGTCCATTTTGTCAAATAATCAGTACACACAATGATGTAAGATTTCTATTTTGAAGGAGGATTGATAGGACCCAAAAAGTCCATGCCCCACTTCTCAAATGGCTCAAAAGTCACTTGAGGTTGCAGGGGCATCTCATCCCTTGGAGTCGGTTTCCCCATCCTTTGACATCGGTCACATTGGCTGATGTATCTCCTGACATCTTGATGAAGAGTGGGCCAATAGTAACCTGCCTGCAAAATTTTGAAAGCAGTCCTCTTTGCTGCAAAGTGGCCCCCACAATGTTGTAGGGAAAAGTATCCAACTCGGATGACCCTATCCCACTCTAAGGGTGATAGTACCTTAGCAACAATTGTAAAACAAACTACTTAAGGTTTACTTCTTTATGAAAGCAAAAGAGAATGGAGAAATGCACTAACCGTTGCCTTGCGCTTAATGTCGAATCCAAACTCTTCTCTTTGGCCGCTTGCTCCTAGCTCCTTGTTCTTTTGCTTGCCCAGCTACAGTGAGATCCTGCAAAATAACAAAGAAGGAAACTACAAGAGGCATGCAATCATAACTGGTTCATGGATTAGTGTAAACCAAACATGCAATCATCACAATATATTATTGAAACAAGAGCACATAGAAGAACCTCAATAGCTTTTATTAATGAAGAAGTAAAGGTTCTGAGAGTATTACAACCATTGAAGGCTCCAACCCAGCAACACCTCCCAGCAGAAAGAATTTCTCCTCTTCACCTCTCTCAAACAATCACCCAATAGCTCAATAGTGAAACCAACAGCATATCATTACTTTGCACAAAATTCCAGCCCCCCTGAGCTCATAGGAGAGAGCTCAATATATAGATGAATTGAGAAAGGATGAGTCAGCTTGCAACTGATGTGTAGCTGCCTTGTGTCCTCTCTCTCTTCAGTTAATCTTCAGTTGATCTTCAGTTCTTGAGTCCACTTGGAGAACCTTGCTTCCACTTGGAGAAACAGAGCCTCTGACTCATCACAAGGCGAAATACCTGATCCAAGTGTCATTTTTGGAAGATTCCAGAGCAATGACTCAGTGTGCCACTTGTCCCATCTCGCTCAGCGCAGGTGGCCTTTGTTCCACTTGCTTTGCAATGCAGGTACACCATGGAGCAACTAAGTTTCAGCGCAGAAACCTAGTGGAGCACCTGCTTTGATTTCAGGATTGCTTGTTTTTGAGTGTTTTCAGGTGGAGAACTGATCTGAGAGCTGTTGGTTTGCTGACCTTGTTCCTCTAGGGGTAGGAACATCATGTTTAGGGAACTTTGGATCCCTTGGATTATCGACAATTCATGCTTGTTGCTGTAAGGCACAAAATTGTCTATAACACACAAGGTCCATCATGACAGGTTAAGAGGATGTCAAACACTTCCTCTTCCCTGACACATCACCTCAAAATCTGATCCGGGCCAAGTTTGAAAAGATTGCCCCCAATCCAAGTGAATGGGGTTCTTTTCCTCACGATCTTATTCTTCTCTTTTGAGGACAGGTGTGGCGGAAACTGTGTTGAATCCAAGTAATTTTCTATATCAGCAAACCATGGAGAGAGTACTAAAATAGCAAATAAGTGTTCATCTGGTATTTGATCATCCACCATTCCTTCTTCACCTACGGCAGATCTAGTCTAGACATAAAATCAGCAACAACATTTTCCTTACCTGGCTTATCAACAATAGTCAAATCAAATTGCTGCTATAAAAGTAACCATCTAATGATACGAGCTTTTACATCTGGTTTATTCATCAAATACCTAATTGCAGCATGATCGGTGTGTACGAATGTTTGATAGCCAGTGATGTAGTGTCTAAACGTGTTTAGGGAATGGACTACAACTAGGACTACAACTAGGAGCTCCTTTTCAGTTACAGTGTAGTTTAATTCTGCCTTAGACTGGTATTTACTGACAAAATATATGGCATAAGGCAGCTTCTCTTCAACTTGCCCTAAGGCTACTACTATCGGTTTGTTTGAGGCATCTGTGTGAATGTGGAAAGATAGGGCCCAATTTGGACCTCTCAAGATTGGGGCAGTTACCAACTTACCTTTCAAGGCATCCAGAACCTCCTGATAGTTGTCAGTCCATATAAACTTGACATCTTTCCCCAAAATACCAAACAATGGAGAGGCTAGCTTACTAAAATCCTTAATGAATCTTCTATAATACCCTGCTAAACCTAGAAAACTCCCAACATCTCTTACCTTTTGAGGAGGTGGGACCCTTTGGATGATAGCAATCTTGTTGGGATCCACCTGTAATCCTTGTTGAGAAATTGTATGACCTAGCACGGTCCCTTCAGTCATGAAGAATTCACATTTTTCAAGACTGAGGGACAGGTTCATTTCAATACACTTGGCTAAAACTTTTCCTAGGTTTTTCAAAGCTTCCTAGAAGTTAGAACCATAAGTGGTAAAGTCATCTATATATATCTCCACTGAATCATGAACCAGTTCAGCAAATATGCTCAGTACTTCTCTCTGGAAAGTGGCAGGAGCATTGCACAACCCAAAAGGAAGGAGCCGGTATGCAAAAGTACCCAATGGACAAGTGAAAGTGGCCTTATCCTGGTCTTCCGGGCTGATTTTGATCTGGTTGTACCCGCTAAACCCATCTAGGAAGGAGAAGAACTTCTTCCCTGCCAATCCATCTAACACTTGATCTATGAAAGGAAAAGGGAAATGGTCCTTCTTGGTGGCCTTGCTCAGTTCTTGATAATCTACACAGATTATTCACTTCCCGTTTTTCTTTGGCACTAGCACCAAAGGAGAAACCCATTCGCTATCAGAGATGGGGTAGATGAATCCTGCATCTAGCAAGTTTTGTAGTTCTTCTTTGACAATGTCCTTAAGGGATGGATTCATACTCCTTTGAGGCTACCTAACTGGTTTACAATATTCCTTAATGTAAATGTGATGAGTACAGACAAAAGGGTGGACTCGCTTCATCTCCTTATAACTCCAAGCAAAAGAATCCAAGTGATTCTTCAATAAGCTACACAGTTATTTCTCCTGAGAGGTGGACAGGGATGAGTTGATATTCAAAGTTTTTCTAGCCCAAATTCCACATTCTTGACTTGGTGGGAGGTCGGATCAGCCACACAGAGATCAACTAGAGGATTAGCTTGGGTTTCTTCCACTAGCTCTTCTAAGGGCAACAGACTAGGGGGTGGATTCTGGATCAAGTTCTCAATAAGATCATCCTCGGTTTGTGGACCCCCAATGGTAGTTTCTACTGTACACAATGGTGCAGAATAGACTTAATCCTCATCTTCCTCCTCCAACCAGAGGGGTAAATCATGTTCCAGCAGAGGTTGGGCAAGAGGATAGAGGACTAGCTGCTTGGACATATGCCCATTCTTGATTGTCATGTTCCCAGCTCGACAACTGATGTAGGAATCTGTAGTAGCCAACCAAGGTCTTTCTAGGATGAGAGGATACCCAGTGAGCTTTGCCTTTGGTTGGAGAACCAGGAAATCAGTAGGGTACTCCCAGGAATCAATAGAGACCATGACATCTTCCAGAATCCCCTCAGGGGTCACGGTGGAGCGGTCTGCTAACTGCAGTATTGTTGAGGCCTTTGTTAGGGAACTTTGAAGGTTGAGTTTGAGCATAGTGTCCTTGGTCATCACATTAATGGCAGCCCCTAGATCAATCAAGTTATGGGGGATTATGGTGCCATTGATGTGGACATCAACTACAGGACTCCCAGAGTCTAGATATTTTGGACAAATTACCTGCCCCAACATCAGATCGGACAGTTGTCCTATGACATTGATAGTTGGGGCATCTCTATTTCGCCTGCCTGGGTGTTTGAAGAACTTCCCCTTGATCATCTTGTTGTATATATGCACATCCTTTATGGCTTGGAGAAGGGGTATTTTTACACATAACTGTTTCAGTTCTCCCAGAAGTTCAGTTTCTTCTAGGGTCGATTGGGTGGTTCCAGTTAGTCTCTCTGGAAAGGGTGGAATGACTTTGGGTTCACTTTCCTGTTTTTCTTCATCATCCTCCTTAGGAGGAGGCTGGCTATTTGGAAGAACCTTCCCAGATCGTAGGTTAATCTCCTAAATCTCCACAGCATAGGTTGGGCATGATTTTTCCCCACTATATACCTATTGGACCTGTCTGTTGTTCGGGTTTGGGTTCGGTTGAGCAGGTATTTGGGGTTGTCTTGGAGGAGCAGGAGTTAATGGTTGTGTTTCAGCAGGTGGTGGAGGCAAAAGAGCAGGGGGGAGATTTATACTGGGGCCTCCACCCCTGATGAGGTGCACTCCACTAAGGTTGTGGCTGAGCATAAGGATGAAACAAATGAGCAACTAGAGGGACCTGGTATTGAAGAGGATATGACCAAGGAGGGGGTGTGGACCAAGAAGGATGAGCAGGGGGACCCCAATAAGGCATGGAAGTGGCTTGATTAGGGTTGTAATAGCTCTGGGAGGTCCCTTGTATTCCATACTGGTAAGGTCTGGGCCCATGTGGCCTCCTTTGGTTCATGAAATAGACTGGTTCAGTGGCTCCCTTAGCCCCTTTATATGTAGCTTTGATTCTGGGCAAGGAAGGGCAGTGATTCGTAGGATGGTCTTCTTCAAAGACTACACACACTTCTATAGAGTGCAGTGGGCATTCATTCCTAGGGTGCTTTCTCGTGCACCTGGGACAAAAGATGGCCAGAGCTCTCTCGGCTTCCTCTTGTTTCCTTTTGATATGCAAGGTATCCATTTGCATGGCAAGAGTCTGCCTCACCTTGCTCTTGAAATCTTCCAGTCGATTCTCAAGTTCGTTTCTAAGGGATGAGCTGGATGAGGATGTACTGGCTAATGGTTGACTTCCCCTACCTCTCTTCCTAGCTGACCTGGAATGGTTTCTAAACATAGTCTTTATGTCATCATAAGGTAGTTGATAGATGTCTCCCCCAGCCAGCAAATGGAGGGTATCTAGAAGGTCTTCAGGGACTCCTCTGAGCAGAACCAACTTCAGAGATTCAGGGTCAAGTGTGCACCTAGCCCTTTTATAACTGAGTTGAAACCTCTCTTCATAGTCTTCTAAAGATTCATCACTACCCATGGTCATACGGAAGATTTCTTCCTTGGTTTCCTTTGACCTGCAATAGTCCCAGTATTTGTTGTTAAAGGCTTGCTGCATCTGAGCCCAAGTTGTGATACTGTCTCCAGGTAACCCCATGAACCAGCGCAAGGCTTCATCCTTGAGGGTAGAAGGAAATAGCTTCAACTTCTACTCGTCTTCTGCATAGTCATAGGTTCAATAGAGAAGAGAAAATTCAAACAAGAAAGTATCATGATCTTTGGTAGTTAGTCCATGGAAGTGAGGTAGGGCTGAAGGAATTATGTTTTTCATTTTTGTGTCTCCATTGGTCTCCTGGATAGGAATGGTACCTTCTATTCTTTCCCCATTCCCCCTAACGTTTATGTTTTCAGTCATGGTCTCAGGAGGAATGTTTTCTCGCTCTTCTTCTGTTATAGGATATTTGTATATCTTTGGAGGTTCACCTATAAGATCTTCTGGATCACTACCACCAAAGAAGAGAGAAGGGTGACTCAATGATGTATTGGGGGTGTTGGGTATGAATTTTCCTGAATTGTCTATGTTCCTACGAGGCATGAAAGGAAATATCTTTTATGAATTTTTGTGTTTCTTTTTTTGCTTGTACCTGCAAAAATGGAAATGGATTGAACAACAAATTGCAGCTAACTAAAATAAACCTTGCTGAAATGAAAATTGCAAAAATGAAAGCAGGAGATGTCTAATCTACTTTTGCTGAAATGAAATTGGAGAATTGAAATGAAAGCAAGAATGTCTAATTTACGCTTGCTAAAATGAAATTGCAGAATTGAAATGAAAGTAGGAAATGTCTAATCTATGCTTGCTGAAATGAAATTGCAGAATTGAAATGAAAGCAGGAAATGTCTAATCTATGTTTGCTGAAATGAAATTGCAGAATTGAAATGAAAGTGGGAAATGTCTAATCTACTTTTGCAAAAATGGAATTGCAAAATTGAAATGAAACGGCTACTCTACTCTTGCTGAAATAAACTACTTAGCAGAATGTTGCAGTAGAAAATAGAAGAAAAGTAGTAATCACAAATACTCTGATGCTTCCCCGGAAATGGTGCCAAAAAGAGTGGTGAGCTCTAGTATTGCAGCAATAATGCTACAACTCCTAGGCCTCCCTTCTTTACTTTTATTAACCTGGTAGTTCGTAACAAACTTGGAAGTGACGGTGTTGTATGTACAAGTACTAGCTCTTATTGCAGGATGTCACTGGATTAGTTGGCACGAGTTTGCTAGGAGCTCAAGCCAACTTCTATGAGTTCTCAAAAGAAGCTTTTATTGTGATGGTAGAAGACTAATTCTACAGGGGCTATTCTACTTGCAGAAAGAGAATGAAAACTGAAATGGAACTCAAACCCTAGCAAACCCTAATCATGCAAGAAAAGAGATGGAAACTGCTGAAATGGGTGCCATTGATTACTAAAAAGTAAATTGTATTTATTCAAGCTAATTCTAAAGAGAAATGGAAAGAAATCACCTTTTTGCAATTTTGAGTATTTTTATGTGGATTTATCACGCTTGTGATTTGACTAATTGTGATTGTGCAGAGGTTTGGTGGCAAAGGAGGATGGAGTTAGCTTTTACAGATGGTGAGGAAGGTGTGGAGGGGTCCTAAGAAGTCCCTAGTACCCTTCTAGAGACTCCCATTGCAATCAGACTTTGAAAAATCACTCGCATGAACTTCTACAGGAAGCTGTAGGGGATCTACAAGAAGTTCTATAGGAAGTTCTACAGGAGGAGGCCGAAAGTGATTTTTGGAGGTTTGAAGGTGAAAAAATGATGGGAAAAAGGAAATGAAGGCTGGATGAAGGTGTTGGAGGGTCTAGGACTCTGTTAATGAAGATCAAGAACGAAGGAGAGGGTTGGACTTTCTCAAAGGGGAAGAAAGCAACTTCGCACAAAAACACAGAAATTAGGACAGTTTGGAAAAATGTGGTGAATGAGTGAAGGAATCTATGAAAGATGAGCTAGTACAAGTTGTGCTATGGAGGGATGAAAAGCTGGAATGTTTTTCAAGTGAGTTTCACACCTACTTCTTAAGATTGACCCAAGAAAGAATCAAAAAACAGAGTTTGTCTAATTTGACTTAAAATCTAACCTAAAAACATAAAAGTGTTGAACAAAACTTTATGAACAAGAAAATATGTGAGAAATCCATGTTAAATGAACAAGAAATGGTCTAAGCATGTGAATCCAAGCAAATATCAACTTCTCCAATTCAAAACATCACACTAGCAATTGCATGAAAGGAAAAAACGTGTTTTTGGTGCCAGTAGTAGTGCCTAGTCCTCAATTCATGGTCCCAAGGAGGGAGAAAGGGGATCAAGGCCTATTGGTAGCCCTTTTTTATCTTTCTTTGTTACTACAGCAAACTACTTAAACAACTTGAAGCAAGAACGACTAATTTAATCATCAAAAGCAACCTATTTTACCAAAGTAATATTAATCCTAAACAACAGAAATCAGCTTATGAATGCAAGAAAAAAAATATAAATACACAAAGGAGGTTTTGGGAAGCTTGGGTTAGGCCCTAACCCAAGAGCGTCAACCCTCTATAAAAGATCAGTGCTGGTTCAAAGCTGGATTCATCTTCATTGATCAAAAAATAATAGTTACATCACAAAATTGTCTACAAAAGGAGCTCGAAAATGAGTTGAGTACAAGACTACACAAAATTTTGAAAATAGACTCTGAAATGGCTAACCTACTGAGGCCTGAAGCCTTCTTATTTATGCAAGTGGGGACTCCCAACAGTCCTCCTAAACTTAAGGAACTCAGCTGCCTAAACTAAAGATAACAACAGCTTCTACTAGACTTGCTCGGTTGCTCCTTTGGATCATCATTGTGGGCCTTTGAACTCTGAGCTGCTGGTGGAGAACTCAAGGAAGGGGTCATTAATGTAGGAGACACCCCTCCTATAAGTCCTCAGCCCTGTTTCCTCGAGTTTGGCTACCAATCTGCTCATAAATGCCTGGTCCTTGTCCAAAAATTGTCCAAAAATCTGCAATAAACACTCATTAGACTATGTGGCAAAGTGACTATCCCCATTCACTCAATTGACATAAATATATTCAAAAAATGCACAAAACTATGGATAATGGTGGATTAAATGGAAATAATAGGCAAAATGAACCCATATAGTTACCCATTTCTGGGGCTCATCAAAATCCTACCACTCGTAACTATAAATATGCAAGTGTTGTTTCTCCTAACCTTCCACAACCTACAAGGTTGACACCACAACAATTGGAAGAAAAAAAAGAAAAAGGGATTTGTTACATTTATGATAGAAAATACACTAAAGGTCATAAGTGTGCTGAGAAAAAATTATTCTACGTAGATTGTGAAGAGGAGGAAGAAAAGGATCAAGAAATGTCAAAAGAAGAAGATAGACAGTAGGAACCAACCCACGAGAAAGAAGAAATGAATTGGACCATATCTTGTAATACATTGGTAAGAATTACCACTCCTCAAAATCTCAAGATAGAAGGACCTATCAAGAAGAAAAAGGAATTACTTTCTTTTTTGGGTACTTAATTATCTCATAGCTCATCTTATCATCCTCAATCTAATGGACAAATGGAGAGAGTGAACAAATGTTGGGAAGGATATCTTAGTTGTTTTGTATGTGATAAACAAACATAATCGGTCAAGTGGTTACATCTAGTTGAATGGTGGTATAACACTTCCTTCCTTACTGCAGAAAAAATGATCCCATTTATGGAACTTTATGGATATCATCCACCATCCATCACATCATATTTAAGAGAAAATTATAAGGTTCAAGCAGTGGAAGATCACATCGAGCATCAAATACAATTTCTCCAACACTTAATGGATAACCTCACTTTGGCGTAGAATTGAATGAAACAACATGTAGGTCAACATTGAAACGGAAGAATTTTTGATGTAGGCGATTGGGTATTTTTACTACTGCGACCATATAAAAAAATGTCCCTCAAGCAAGCTAAGAAGGATAATAAATTATCACCAAATTACTATGGTCCTTACAAGGTGTTGCAAAAATTGATACTATGGCATACAAATTGGAGCTTCATGCATCTTCCCGAGTGCATCATGTTATCACTCAGATTTTTTCCTTAGAAGTTATCAAAGAAGGAATAGTCTGAGGTAACCACAAACCTAATCCTTTAGACTCAGGTTCTAGCCAACCTAAGTCCATAGAGTGCTCTCTCTTTCTAATTTAACTTTGTTTTGGAGGGATTTTAGGCTATTTCTTAGTACTCATGATATTTTGTTTTGATTGGGTGCTGGAATTAAGAAAACAGATGGGTAGAGCAAGTATTCAGGCCATTGGGATATGGAATCAATCAAGAGTGGTTGAACTGGACCTAATCAATCACTAAGGTAAGAGTTCATAGGGTAGGCTAGCATAGCAAAAGAAAATCTGCAAGTTCAAATGGATGAAGTAGTCATAACCAAGGCAAAGGGCAATGAAGAATCCTTAACCGGGATTAAGATGAAGAAATGAAGGATGATCAGTAGCAAATGGCAATGAAGAATCCTTTACTATGGACCAAAGGGGGGGTAAAATATGGAAGTAAGGAATCAATTAAGGATTCCGATACCAAGGCAGTTTAGTAGAAAACATAAAGAAAGCAAATAGTTAAAACAGAAAGCACTTAAGCTAATTTTGATGATATCATTCCTTGTTTGCTTTTAATATTTCATAAGAGACATATATGAATATTTATAACATGAAGAGAAAACGATATTTGAACATGGATAGATAATACTTATTTGTTCCAACTATGCACAAGAATCTAGTGGAATGTCCTCAGCTTTATTTCATATCGAGCAAAACTAGTCCAACCTTGAGTACAATAGCTCCTTATCTCAAAATAAAATGTCTACAGAAATTTATTTAAATCCACTTGAAATACTTCAAATGAAGAAGTATTTATACTAATTCTAAACTGAAATATCTTGAATAAACATCAAGATTGGTTTTACAAATATCTCAAATTGTTTTACATTAATAGAACTTAAATAAAGGACACTCAAAAATAATGAATCTATTTGGCACTATGTTTATGGATTTATGGTGACAAAGAAAGGAAATTCGAATTTGATAGCAAACTTAGGGTCCAATGATACCTTTTTATATCTCAATCTGAGCTATATATGTAAAAATTGAAAGTGGTTATTGTAGATAAGAATGTTTTTGAGATAAAACTCTCTCAGTTTCCCAAAATTCAGCTCCAGCTGTTCACAATATTCTCTGCAAAAAGATGTCTAAAACAGGACTTTACACAGTCCAAAAAATAGGCTATGAAGACATGCACTTATCTCCCTTTTGGTAATACCTGTGTAAAAATTAAGATAGTTTTTGTAGATTGGCATTTTAGGAACAAAAACCTCCTCTAGTTTCACAAAATACTTCTTGGATTGGCGACATTAGTTTCTGCAAAACTATGACTTAAACAGGAAATTTCTGAAGAATGTACCATTTCTGCTCTGATTTCATCTTTTAACCTTAAATTTCTTTTAACTGTTTTTCACTTTTACTTTGGATAAACTTCATTGTTGCTGGTGAAAGTGTTTTCATCTATGTTTAACCCTTACTACCTCCATGTTTACTTTTACTGCTCTGTTATTTCATCTGTCTTCACTTTGACATGAATCTGTATGCTCTTTAACTGTATTCCCTGTTGTTTATCTTCATGCTAGCTGATTTTTGTGACTTGGGCTTCAATCTGATACTGTTTAACCCTCATACACTTTTATTGTTCTTTACTGTGTCCTTTTACCTTCATTTTATATTTTAGGTTTTTTACTGTCTATTTCAATAGTAAATCATTTATTTTCATGTTTCCTCCATGTCTTTTAACTGTATGTTTTATTTTCCATCTCTATTTGAATAGATTTGATAACAATCTCGGAGTAAACAGGTCTTATGACTAGTATTAATATTATTTATCCAAGGCTGTGGTCTTTTGATCGCCTGTAAAATAAAACAAACTATTAGGAAAACGTTGGGTTGACAAGGAGGGTCATTAATGGCTTTATCGAGCTTTATAGGTCTATGGAGTGAGTCCAAAGTGATTTTGGGAGGTAAACCATGCTTGAATTGGTTAGCAGAGGCTTCAGGTGGAGCAGAAGGGTTTCATAAGTTTACACAGTAGAATGGGTGAAGGGCGAGAAAAGATGGGTTCTTGGGGTTTGAACTTTAACAAGAAAACTTTTTAAAATATGGTGTGAACTGAATAGTAGACGATTTGTTGTGTAGCGGGCGGGTGGTAAGAAATTTGTTTCGCATAGTTTTTGGGTGCTTGGTGGTATTGGGGGCAGGTCGCCTGATGCCATTCATTGGGCACCACATAGCATTGGGCCCAACAGGAAGCCACCCATATCGGATGGGTAAAGGTTGGTCTTCGAAGGCCTTGCAAAATCAACGAGGATCGTTAGATTTAACGGGGGAAGATCTGGTGGTGGGCAGTTCATGAAGATGCATGAAGGGTAGTGGGGGGGGCGGGGGCCAGCAAGGGTTTAAAAGCTGCGGGTTTTAATTAATCACAAATTATGGTGGATTAAGGGCATCGAGGGTGATTTCATTAGCGGATAGTTTGACTTGTATTTAACCACGGATTGATTAATTATTTCGGGTTTTATTCATAAAGTTTATATTTCAAACTTTTGGGATGGGGTATTAATATAAGGATTTTATTGATATATAGACGGGAAGGGTTTATATTTATTTTTTGGATTTAATGCATATATAAGTGTTAGAAATTAATATGAATATGGCGGAGAATGGGTTTTAGAGCTATGTGTAATGTATCTAATTCATTTTCTTTTCATAAACACATTGTAACTTAGGCTAAAAAGGTAATTTTTGAGGGTCTTTTAGGAAAAAGGGTTTACATGGGATTAATTTCCTTCCCTTAGGAGAATAGAGTTT
Source organism: Pinus tabuliformis (assembly GCA_031772625.1). Lineage (NCBI taxonomy): Eukaryota > Viridiplantae > Streptophyta > Pinopsida > Pinales > Pinaceae > Pinus > Pinus tabuliformis. The sequence continues at coordinate 1,677,032,945 of CM062818.1, forward strand.
AAACCTTAGGAAAAGGAGTTTTATGAGGGGAATGAGAGGGAGTGAAGAGGGATAAGTGTTTATGAGGGTATTTTTAGTACTTAGGATCTATAAGTTATTGGGCCGAGGGTCTGGTCCCTCCAGAAGTCAAAGAAATGCTCTGAGCCCATTTAACTTAAGATTTTAGGTACTTTAAGACATTCCTTGGAAATTAGTTAAGTGAAAAGTGTAATGAGTGAGGGAGGTTACTCATTTTAACTTTGTGGATTTGATACATGCCCAATTATTATCCATACTTGGAACTTTGATGATGAAAGTGATCAACATGCTTTTATCTAACAATCATCACAATTCTGCAACCATTCTTCTACTTACCCACCTACTCATCCTACCAATTTTAATTCTCTTTATTAGGGTGCACTTAAGCTGGCAAACCCTTATCCAAACCTTTTTCTTTTATTTTACAATGGTATTCTAACTAAGTCTAACCTTATTACATCCAAGGGCTCAGATTAAACAGTTGAGCTCCTTTTATTCACTCTACCTAATCTAATTATCTGCCAAGGTTAAACAGTTTGGTCAGATTTTCATTCTCTATCTATAAACATGAAATTCAAAACATGGAATAACCAAGTTTAAATTGTTTGATTACTGTGGATTGTGGCATGAATAACAAGTTGCACACAATCATTATTATGCAGAAAAGTAAATAGTAGTGGCATTTGGACTTGCACAATTTCATGGTCTTTTTGTTTTTGGGGTTCATATTCTTTCATTTTTTTGACCTTTTTTAATTTTTTTGTCCCTTGATTTTTCTTTTAGGACATACCCTCTTTACATTTTTTTTTTTGAATATGGAAAACATTTGTAGAAAGCAAAGGTATGTACATATTACAGATTTAACCTTAGCCATTCAAAAATTATGACACCTATTGGTATAGGAAAATAACAGTGGCTCCACTTGGGGATGGAATTTCTTGGTGTAATGTCAAGAACTAGTAGATCAATGGCCTTCTAAATTATTGTGGCTCTGCAATTTTCCCTTTTACTTTGTTGCTTTATTAATACTTATTGATAGTGAAACTTTTGAAGCTTAGGGCCTTCTCTTCGGGCTTCAACTCCAAAATTTACCATCCAATCCACACTAAACTTGGTGAAGGATATATTATGTACAAGTGATTAGTGAAATCAGTGACTAGGATCTATATAGTGCTTAAGCATCCGACCATTGACTGGTCCTCCTTCTACTTCTGCACCATCCAATTCTTTGAGGAAAAAAGCATTATTACCTCCGAAAGCATAAATAATATAAGGGCCTTTCCATAGGAAGTCAAACTTCCCATGTTTACCTTTTCTTTCCCTCCTTAAAATCTAATTGAGAACCTTGTCACCTAGGTAGGAATCTTCAGCCTTGGTCCTTTTATCAAAAATCTTTTTAACATTTTCCTGCACAACTTGAGATCTGATCTGAAACTAAAAGGTGTTGCAACCTTCAAACCAAATTAGTAAATCATCAAGACCTTAGGTCTTTTTGCTTGGATTCAAATCTTTTATGATTTATTTCATAATCTACTGAAAACCGAATTAAATTAAACTGAAATTCTACCTACTCTATATTGTTGAAAATCAGGCCGACTTAAATAATACAAAAATGCCAATTAAGCCAATCAAGCAACTGCAGAAACAAATGGACTACTTGACTGATTGTCAGTAAAGTCAGAAGCATAATTTGATCATGTACCCACATAATCAAAACTGTGATATATAAAGGCCACTGCTGATGTATTTGGTCCTTATAGAGAAAACATGTTAAAGAACTTGAGCTGAGAAGAACCTCCATATAATCTGCAAAAGATCAACAAAAGCATAAAGTATGATAGTTTCTTCTAGGCCTTCAATGTCTAATTGATCAGCTGTATCCTCAATACTAAACCCTGAAACTACTTCTTCAGTCTTGCTCTTGAAAGCATAATCATCCTCAATCTGCAAATCAAAAGGCAGTACAATTTCCTCTTGGTTTGGAGAAGGAAGATTTTGTAAGAATTCTTTAGGATCTCGGAAATTATATGACTGAATTTGAGAATGAAAAAGTTTAATTTCATTTTCATATTTTTCAGCAACTAACTGAAGAACACACATTTTAGCTTCATGAGAGTATTTTCTTGATTTCACCATTATAAACAAAACTCTTAGAAAAGCTTCATCAAGCTGAAATTTTGATAACTCATCCCTAAATTCATTTAAAATTTCATGAAATGAAAGATTTTCCACAAACCCTATCATCTTGTATCACTATTAATGCTTTGGAATATGGATTATTTGGTTGTGGGATTGCTCTGAAATTTGAAGCTCTGGATCTTTGAACAATGGAGTCGTCAGGTGGATGATTTTAACTTTTGTGTGTCTGATCATTGTCCACCACATAGATCAGATCTAAACCTGTAAATTATTTCTGAAGAGATTGATAATCTTCCTGGTAATCAGAATTCTAACTTTTTTGAATGTTTTTTATGGAAATTTTTGAAAACTTATACAAAAATTGACCTTAAGGGTTTAAGATAAAGTTTATGATTTCCTTAAAGTTTTAGGAGATTGAGGATCAAATCCCCAGTATGGTCACCATTATGTTATCACTCAGATTTTTTCCTTAGAAGTTATCAAAGAAGGAATAGTCTGAGGTAACCACAAACCTAATCTTTTAGACTCGGATTCTAGCCAACCTAAGTCCAGAGAGGGCTCTCTATTTCTAATTTAACTTTGTTTTGAAGGGATTTTAGGCTAGTTCTTAGTTCTCATGATGTTTTGTTTTGATTGGGTGGTGGAATTAAGAAAACAGATGGGCAGAGAAAGTATTCAGGCCATTGGGCTATGGAGTCAATCAAGAGTGGTTGAACTGGATTTGATCAATCACTAAGGTAAGATTTCATAGGGCAGGCTAGCATAGCAAAAGCAAATCTGCAGGTTCAAATGGATGAAGCAGTCCTAACCAGGGCAAAGGGCAATGACGAATCCTTAACCGGGATTAAGATGAAGAAAGGAAGGATGATCAGTAGCAAAGGGAAATGAAGAATCCTTTACTATGGACCAAAGGGGGGGGGTAAACTATGGAAGTAAGGGATCAATTAAGGATTCCTAGACCAAGACAGTTTAGTAGAAAACACAAAGAAAGCAAATAATTAAAATAGAGAGAAATTAAGCTAATTCTGATGATATCAATCCTTGTTTTCTTTTAATATTTCGTAAGAGACACATATGAATATTTATAATGTGAAGAGAAAACAATATTTAAACGTGGAGAGATAATACTTATTTGTTCCAACTGTGCACAAGAATCCAGTGGAATGTCCTCAGCTTTATTTCATATCCAGCAAAACCAGTCCAGTCTTGAGTACAATAGCTCCTTAGCTCAAAATAAAATGTCTACAGAAATGTATTTTAATCCACCTGAAATACTTCAAATGAAGAAGTATTTATACTAATTCTAAACTGAAATATCTTGAAGAAATATCAAGATTGGTTTTACAAATATCTCAAACTGTTTTACATTAATAGAACTTAAATAAAGGACACTCAAAAATAATGAATCTATTTGGCACTATGTTTATGGATTTATGGTGACAAAGAAGGGAAATTTGAATTTGATAGCAACTCTTAAGTGATGATGAGGCATCCCAGTCACTAACTGCATCCTTTCTTTGTGCATTCTGCTCTAGCAATTCTGCAAACTTAGGGTCCAATTATACCTTTTTATATCTCAATCCGAGCTAGATATGTAAAAATTGAAAGTGTTTATTGTAGATAAGAATGTTTTTGAGATAAACCTCTCTCAACCTCCCAAAATTCAGCTCTAGCTATTCACAGTATTCTCTGCAAAAAGATGTCTAAAACAAGACTTTACACAGTCTGAAACATAGGTTATGAAGACATGCACTTATCTCCATTTTGGTAATACCTATGTAAAAAGTGAGATAGGTTTTTGTAGATTGGACTTTTAGGAAAAAAAATATCCTCCAATTTCGTAAAATACTTCTTGGATTGGCCACATTAGTTTCTGCAAAACTATGACTTAAACATGAAATTTCTGAAGAATGTACCATTTCTGCTCTGATTTCATCTTTTAACCTTAAATTTATTTTAGTTGCTTTTCACTTTTACTTTGAATAAACTTAATTGTTGCTGGTGAAATTGTTTTCATCTATGTTTAACCCTTACTGCCTCCATGTTTACTTTTACTATTTACTTTTACCGCTCTATTTTTTCATTTGTATTTACTTTGACATGAGTCTCTATGCTCTGTAACTGTATTCCCTATTGTTTATCTTCATGTTAGCTGATTTACTTGACTTGGTCTTCAATCTGATACTATTTAACCCTAATATACTTTGATTGTTTTTAACTATGTCCTTTTACCTTCACTGTATATTTTAGGCTTTTTACTGTCTATTTCAACAGTAAATCATTTATTTCATGTTTCCTCTGCATGTCTTTTAACTGTATGTTTTATTTTACATCTTTGTTTGAATAGATTTGATAACAACCTTGGAGTAAATAGGTCTTATGACTAATATTAAGACTATTTATCCAAGGTTGTGGTCTTTTGATCGCTTGTAAAATAAAACAAACTATTAGAAAAATGTTGGGTTGATAGGGAGGGTCATTAATGGATTTATCGAGCTTTATAGGTCTATGGAGTGAGTCCAAAGTTATTTTGGGATGTAAGCCATGCTTGAATTAGTTAGAAGAGGCTTCAAGTGGAGCATAAGGGTTTCATAAGTTTACACAATAGAATGGGTGAAGGGCAAGAAAACCGAGGTTCTTGGGGTTTGAACTTTAACAGGAAAAATTTTTATAATATGGCATGAACTAAATAGTAGACGGTTTGTCGTGTAGCGGGTAGGCAGTAAGCGGTTTGTTTTGCACAACTTTTGGGTGCTTGGTGGTATTGGCAGGAGGCCACCGAATGCCATTCATCAGGCGCAACATAGCATTGGGGCCCAACAAGAAACCACCCATATCGGTTAGGTAAAGGTTGGTATTCGAAGGCCTTGCGAAATCAACGAGGATCGTTAGATTTGACGAGGGAAGATCGGGCAGTGGTCAATTCATGAAGGTGCACGAATGGTAGTGGGGGGGGGCGGCAAGGGTTTAAAAGCAGCAAGTTTTAATTAATCACGAATTATGGTGGATTAAGGGCATCATGGGTGATTTCATTGGTGGATGGTTTGACTTTTAATTAACCACAGATTGATTAATAATGTCGGGTTTTATTCATAAATTTTATATTTCAAACTTTCAGGGCGGGGTATTAATATAAGGGTTTTATTGATATATCTATATATATATATATATATATATATATATATATATATATATATATATATATATATATATATATGTCTCTATGTGGGAAGGGTTTATATTTCTTTTTGGGATTTAATGCATATATAAGTGTTAGAAATTAATATGAAGATAGCAGAGAATGTGTTTTAACGTTAAGTGTAATGTATCTAATTTATTTTCTTTTCATAAACACATTGTAACTTAGGCTAAAAAGATAATTTTTGAGGGTTTTTTAGGAAAAAGGATTACATGGGAGTAATTGCTTTCCCTAAGGGAAATAGAGTTTAAACCTTAGGAAAAGGGGTTTCATGAGGGGAATGAGGGGGATTGAAGAGGGGTAAATGTTTATGAGGGGATTTTTAGTACTTAAGATCTATAAGTTATTGGGCCAAGGGTCTGGTCCCTCTAGAAGTGAGAGAAATGCTCTGAGCCCATTTAACTTAAGATTTTAGGTACTTTAAGACTTTCCTTGGAAATTAGTTAAGTGAAAAGTGTAATGAGTGAGGAAGGTTAACCATTTTGATTTTTTGGATGATACATGCCTATTTATTATCCATACTTGGAACTTGATGATGAAGGTGATCAACATGCTTCTATCTAACAATCATCACAATTTTGCAACCATTCTTCTACTTACCCACCTACTCATCTTACCATTTTTATTTCTCTTTATTATGGTGCACTTAAGCTGGCAAACCCTTATCCAAATCTTTTTCTTTTCTTTTACAATGGTATTCTAACTAAGTCTAACCTTATTACATCCAAGGGCCCAAATTAAATAGTTGAGCTCCTTTTATTCACTCTACCTAATCTAATTATCTGCCAAAGTTAAACAGTTTGGTTAGATTTTCATTCTCTATCTATAAACATGAAATTCAAAACATGGAATAACCAAGATTAAACGGTTTGATTACCATGGATTGTGGTATGAATAAAAAGTTGCACACAATAATTATTATGCAAAAAAGTAAAGTAGTGGCATTTGGACTTGCACACTTTCATGGTCTTTTTGTTTTTGGGGTTCATATTCTTTCATTTTTTTGACCTTTTTTAATCTTTTTGTCCCTTGATTTTTCTTTTGGGACATACTGTCGTTACAGTTTTTTCATTTTTTTGAAATTTTGAATATGGAAAACATTTTTAGAAAGCAAAGGTATGTACATATTATAGATTTAACCTAAGCTATTCAAAAATTATGACACCTATTGGTATAGGAACATAACACACCTAATTCAACATCTTTCATGCTTAAACAAGGTTATACATGAAAAGCTCCCAATTCAAGCAATATTTCTGAAACTCAATGAGGAAGGAAAAATAATATTGGAACCTGAAGCAGTTGTGGAAACAAGAAATTGACAGCTACGAAATCAATCAATTTCAGAGTATCTCATCAAGTGGAAGAACTTACCTATTGAAGATTCCACATGGGAGGATGATAATTTTATACAGAAGCATCCAAAACTACTCAAGCATTGAGGACAACATTTTTTGAAGGAGAGGGGCATGTCAGGTCCCAATACTACTAGTCTAGCCCCTTATTATATTGTTGTACCCCATTGTGGTGAAATAAAATTATAAGTGCGGACACAAACAAAATCCTCTAGCCCGATAATTGGTCTAGCCACAACAAATACATTCTATGGAAGATTTCCTTAGGTTAGAATCAATCAAGAGGGCCTACCTCTTGTTCACTTATCCTCCTTGATGATGTCCTCACTTGCGCACTCCAGCAATCTCTCGCTTCCTTCTTCAAGCTCCTAAAACAAGTAAACAACAACAAAACAAAAACATAATAGTAGACAAAATGCAATTCAACCTACTTAACAAGTCAAGAAACATTAAGACATGAAAATGTAATATTACAAAACATGTAGGAAACCAATAAATAGTTGCATATATTAATATCAAAGATAGATTACAACCATCATCTTGACGTTGCAGTCTTCCTCTGACATGACCAGGTTCCCACACTTCTGCTAGGAATCCACAATGGCTTAAAAAAGCAATAGTTTTAAAGCTCTTCCCTTTAGTCTTCACTCCAAACCAAAATACACTTCTCCCTCACACAACTAGATAACTACAACTAGTAATAGCTTGCTTGTCTACTCCAAACCAAAAAAGCATCAAAACTTTGCAACTATAACACTCACCCTTGTTTAACTAGTTTGTGCTTGGGAAGAAGGGAGGTTTATATAGGAAATATGTATGGGAGATGGATCCTCTTCTCATGGGAGAAGGACTTATCCCTTGAGGTAGTTCCATCATTATAGGGGAAAGGAGACCAAATTGTCATCCTCAACCCATCCAACCAAACCATTTACCAGACTTCCATTACGAAGCTTCTAGAGCTGGAGGCTTCGACTCTAATTTAAAAAACTTTCCATAACAGGACAGGAGTAACTAGAACACAACTCAATCACTCCGATCGACATAAGGAGTATTGCTAATCATGGACATTGGATCGGGCAAGACAAAGGCCATTAGCGTCGGTCTTGTAAATTGGGAAAAATAGAAGTTTTAGGAGAAATGGTGCAAAAGGGAAATGATCTGCTCATGAAGAGGGATACAATGGAAGTTTCTTCATGAAGGAAAATCATGTGAGGTTCACTGTAGAGGTCCTCTAAGATAAAGGAATGGGGAGTACAGGAACAGTGACAAAATGTTGTGTAACAGATGCCACCTAAAGTGTGAAGGCCGAGCTAGAGTGAGGGATGAAATGTTTTATAAATCAATGTGGGGAACCAGTTTGTCGTCAGAAAACATGCAAGCAAGTATAGATACATATACATAAACAAAGATCTATGTCAAATGATACATGAATTGTGTCATGGATGCATCCATCCAGAGAATGATCATGTAAATGGATCTAGGTATGGGCATAGCCATCCGTCAAGGAGGATCATAACGAAACCAAGGTATGGTGGCAGCCATCCAATAATGAGAAGGATCGCATATGATAACTCATGATCTGGTCGTAACCAGCCATCTGAAAGAGACATGCATATCATCATAATCATGTCACATCACTTCACAACCCGGACTTTTTGTGATTTGAGTCCAGGGTCTTGCACTCCAACACATCTCGATCAAAGTATAGATCCTAGCATGTGAATAGATGTGTTAACGTTGAACATGCTAGAAAGTCTCTTGATTACCAATCAATGATGTAAACTATTAACAAGCATGAGAGAAACCACCAATAATGACAATGGTCCTCAAGATACTATCAACACAATCCACAAAATGTGAATATAGGAACTTAATTCGAACACCTGTGAAATCACTCGATCAAAATCCAATGATGTGAACTTGTCATCGAGTGTGAAGAACTTACCATTAGGGCATGTAAGCTCTAAGGTACTAGAAGGGAGCCTCTCGGTCAACTTCCTAGATAATGAGTTGAATTCAAAGGAAATTAACTGTGTCAAAAGAGGGCCATAATGAATCCCACGTCATCGACGCGAGACAATAAGATGAAAAATGATTTTGGATGATACAAAGAATTAGAGGTAAGTGTAATTGCAGAAGGAAAACTCTTGAACATATCGGCAACACAACTAGAAATTTGGCAGCTTTTGGGATCCATAGGATCAGTGGTCATGAAAACATAGCAAAGATCAGATGGGAGGAAAAATGAATTGTCCAAAACCCAGGAAGGTCAATGATACAAAGGAGGATGTCCCAACTCGACATGAAGCAAAGAGTGTCATGTTCAAAAGTGAGCTGCCGACACAATTGATAGATTTCCAAAATTTTCCCCACCATTTCTGGCAAGTACCCTAATTATTTTTTAATCGCAAGCTTGAAGGGGATAGCATATGCTTTCATTGTAAGTTCATCCTTCAGACGAATCTGACCTAGTAAGTTTAACAAGCCCTAAGAAGGAGAAGCTCATGTTCATCATGGTCATGAATCCATTGTTGTTTAATAGTTTAACGAGTCCGAAAAAGCTGCAACTCAGTATCTTTTTCATGTTTAGAGAGTTTGAAAAAAGCATGTAAAAGAAAACTTCACATGGTCCCTTTTCATACATTTGTGTCTCTCAAGCCTGAAAAGATAGAAAAAAATACCTGAGAGAATCGCTTGACCATTTCAGTCAAGGAGTACCTTTTTCGTAAATAGTGCCTCCCAACCCTAAAAAGGGGTAAACTTATACTGGCGCATGCGTTTCGCATCTATTAACGAGTTTGAAACGACAAGCACTTGACCATCTTTTCATTTTTAAAGTGTCGGAAAAGAGCTGAAAGCGGACCCCCAGTTTTATTCTCTTTTACGAGTCAAAAGGGAAAAATACTCGGCAATCTTTTCATATGATTTTTACGAGTCGAGAAAAGCATTGAAACGTGACTCATCATCATCGTCGAACATTCATCACCTGCCGCTGCACAAGAAAGGTAATGTGTATTATTGAGTCCTTGAGGTAAAATATGTCAAAATATTTACAAAACTTGATATTTTCATGAAAAAATGAATAAAAAAGGGAAAAGTAAATATATTTTTACCATTTACCATTTTACCTTTGTTGTGAAGAGTTTTTACCCACTTTTGCCTTAGTTGTTCCGGAGCAGATTGTGGGAGATCCGAGAGGTCAATCACCGAGTCGCCAGTTCCAGGTAATAGCGGAAGCCCTGAGCTCCATTTTCATGCTATCTATTTCTATTTATACCCATTTTTTTGGATTTTTAGGGAGGTTTTTGAAAATCTTTTTCGCCCTCAGTCGGCGCGATTTCCAGGCACGGAATCGCACCGACTGAGGGTGATTAGAAAAGCCATCTGCGCCGATCGACGCAACTATTTTTAAAATAGGTGCATCAACACCATGGATAGGGAAAAACCCTATGTTCTCAAAAAATGATAGTTTAATCTTGAATTTTATGTGCCAAGGATGATTATTGACTCAAATTAATGGCTTTTACAGGAGAGAATCACCGAAAATGGTGGACTAGAAGGAACGGGAACATGAAGATGTTGACACCCAGGCAATGAATGACCCAAATTGCCTGGAGGCTTTGAGGGCTTACGCAATCCTCAAATTTTTCCTTACACCAAGTATGTGGACCTAGCCTAAGTTTCTTCGATACCTGAGAAGCTTTTGGGACATTAATCGAGAGATTTTTGTCATTGGCAGCTAGGAGCTAGAGTTGACAACTTCAGATATTTACTTTATCAATGGATTGTCTTATAGAGGTGAGCCAATGAACCTGTATGGGTCACGTCCAATCGGGGAAAGAATATCTTCTCTGCTTATCGAACACTGCCCTAAGGCCCTGAAATCCAAGAGTGGGAAGATATAGATTTCTAATGTGTGGGACCTAACACTAAGGGTGCTTCTGTTGATTATCAACATAGTGGCAGAGTCCCAGGCAGAACATGAGACTAACAAGTCGAAGTTCCTTTATGCTATTGATTGCACAGCTCCTACGATCTTCAACTGGGCAAAGGCCATGAAGATGAACATCAAGTGCCAGTTGTCCAAGGCCAAGGCGAGGAATTTGAAGCAATTTGGCTTTAGATTTGTACTTGTTACCTTCTTCTTGGAATGAGTGCCATTGCTCCAATATTAGTTGACTGAGGTAAATCCTCCTACAACATGTGATCTGCGGATGGCCCACTGGAGTCGATTAATTCCCAGAATCACTGTGGGTCAGCATATTTCATACCAACCTGCATTCTTTTCATGGCTACAATGACAGAAGATCTTCATGGAGGACTGGCCATATAGCGGCACTGATTTCCATGGGGATCCAGATATTCCTTTACCAGATGGAGAGGACTTCGATGACAAAGGTAAAAAATCAATTTTTTTAATTTTGAGATCTTATATTTGTTTTTAGTATATGTGTGATTATAACATTTCTCTTGTTTATGCAGATGTTGGACCAGAGCGGGCAGTCAGGATGTCCCTGATAGCTAGGCATGTCCCCCACCCTATCGATGTTGTCACCCCTTATTAGGAATGGAGTGACAACAAGGAGGAGATCGCAAGGAACCTTGAGGGGTTAACTCATGGTATCCTGGAGTATGCTCGGATAGGAGACATGCCCCATCGATACCAAAAACACATGGTGGGAGTCTCAGATCGGATCCTCTGACTGTTGAGTCATGTTGCATGAGTTGTCTCATACTACCATGACCACCATTCTGATTAGTTCCTAGGTCTAGCACTTTACACATTTTTTGAGGCCTGCATGCCACGGATGTATGAGGCCTGCGAGCCACTTATGTTATTTTAGACACACATATTATTTTTTGGGGTTGTGATGTATCAAACATTATCACCATATATATACATATACATACATACATACATACATACATATATATATATATATATATATATATATATATATATATATATATATATATATGTTGTATTTTCCTATCTATTATGGTACAAATGGTTTGTCTTATCTTTTACATGTTTCGTAAATGTCTATCCAACACGTAATTAGTTAATGCATCCGTCAATGTATTCATGCATATAGGAATGTGATGATATGTAATATAATCAAAATGCCTCTCCAATAGATAGATACGGAGATAGATTTTCAATATTTGATGGTTCCTAATGGAATATTGCCCGTTGAGTTGAAGGATGACAAGCTGTGAATCCAGGTTGACAACCAATTCTCTAATTCCCAGAGTGATGGCTTCTGACAACAGTTTGATAACCGCACTGCATTCACCAATGTTGTTGGTTGTACATCCTAGGTAGATACCTTGAAGGTCAATCAACTCACTATTAGGGTCATAGATAGCCAATGCTGTGGATGATAGGTTCCGGGCACTACGGCAAGCACCATCAGTGAAACCAACGTGAGGAGTCGCAAACATATACAAAGCAAGAAAAGCATAGTAAATAGGAAAGTTGTTTGAAAACTATCATACAAAACCACGATGTACAAAAAATGAATCACACACTAATGTACATAAGTAACCATGCAAGATGAACTAAGCATAGTACTTTTTGAGGTAAAGCCCATTTTGGGGCTTATCGAGAGGATTTCCTTCATAATCAATAAGCTCATAGGCTCCTTTCTACAAAACACGTTTCACGATATAGGGCCCATGCCACATAGGTTCGAACTTGCCTGCCCCCAACTTATCGTTAGATTGGTCGTATAATAAGACTAAATCACCCTTAGAGAATGTGTGAGGGGAGACCAACTGATCGAAATGGGATTTGACCCATTTCTTTTGTGATTCGATGACCAAGGCAACGAGGCGACGAGTCTCGTCCAGTCATTCTAAATATAAGTGGTGTTCCTATTGAGGTGATGTTTCAAGGAGGATTTCAATAACTAACTTGAGTGAAGGAATCTCACATTTGATTGGCAATGTTATTTCCAGAACATACACCAACTGGAATGGTGTGAAACCAGTTTCATATTTGGTTGAAGTTCGGTAGGCCCATAGAGCTGAAAAGAGAATGAGCTGTCAATTTGACTTGTGCATCCCAATAGAACGTTGAAGCATTGTGACCAAGACCTTTTTCATGACTTCAACTTGGCCGTGGGCGTGAGGGTAATATTGGGTCGAGCGATCGTGGTGCAAGCCCAATGCATGTCAACTCTGTCATCATGTAATCTCTAAAATGGGAGCCATGGTCTATGACAATGGCTTGGGGTGTACTGAACCTGGAAATAACATGGTTAAAAAGGAATTGAGTCATTGTCTTACCTTCCGTGGAATATGTAGGCATCGCTTCAGTCCATTTGGTGAAATAATCCCCAGTGATAATAATATAGCCATGCCCCCCGACTGAATGAGGATTACATGTCATATAATCGATGCCCCATTTGGCAAAGGGACCAACGGTAATGAGGGGGTGTAGGTGAGTGGGTGAGGTGTGCATCTGGCATTGGTAAATTTGGCATTTGTGGAACTTACGGTCAGCAATAATTCAATCCTTAAAGATAGACGGCTAGAAATAACCAGCGTGAAGGATTTTTTGAGCTATAGCGTAACTAGACATATGACCACTAGATGCCCCAGAGTGGCAATCATTGAGATCTCTTTCAACTTCCTCCAGGAGTGGCAATCATTGAGATCTCTTTCAGGTTCCTTGATCATAAGGCATCGACAAAGAACTGAATCAACACTGACATGCTGTAAAGTATCACCAATAATATGGTAGGGTTGGGAATGATGCTGAATCCTTTGACGATCATCCTTGGTCAATGTGGACTGAAACGTGGAAATTTGGAGACACATGATGATATCACCGTACCATGGATCAAAGGTGCTAATCAGGAAAAGGGTCTCCTCTGGAAGTTAGTCATCTGCACCAGCAAGGAGAGCCTTAGAGGGAAGGGAACAAATCAATTTGGTGAAAACCAATGACTTATTATATTTGGCCATAGTGAAGACCAAATCGAATTCTCGCATGATGATGATCCATTTAGAATACTTGCCCCCTAGCAACTAAAGAATCAGGATATAGGTCATACGGTTGCATTCAGAAATCATTGTAGTCGTACGTAAAAGGATATAGTGTCAAAAGCGTTGAACAACCTGAATGGTAGCCAAAGCCAACTTCTTGACATGTGCATATCGCGTTTTAGTGTCGGGGAGATTCCGACTAAGGTAGTAGATAACATGTTTGCTGCCTTCGTGGTCGTCTTGGACCAAAACCATAGCAATGGTGCTAGGGGCGGTGACTAGGTAAAGGAAGTAAACTCGATAATAGTCTAGCAGATGCAACAGAGGAGAATTTATGAGGACAACCTTGAGATTGTCAAAATACTTTTGGGCCACCTTGTCCCATGCAAAGGGTGTTCCTTGTTTGAGCAACCGGGTAAATCCTATGGCTAGCCCAACATAGTTGAATATAAAATGACGAAGAAAGTTGGCCTTTCCTTGCAAGCTCTAGAGTTGGTGCAGTGATGATGGAGGGGGTAAATTTACAATGGCCTCGACTTTAAGCGGATCTAGGAAAATACCATCCTTGGAAATGATGAATCCAAGGATTTGTATTGATTCCACATAAAAAACACATTTGTGTAGATTTAACCGAATGTTATAGTGTCTGTAACATATAAAAATCTGTCGAAGATGGTCTAGGTGGTCTTGGCACTTACGAGAATGGGCAGGAAGGTCATCCAAGTAAGGCTAGACAATGTTGTGAATATCATGAAACGCATAGGACACTGCCTGTTGAAACATGGCTCCAGCATTTTTGAGGCAGAAAGGAAGCTTCTTGTATGCGAACGTACCCCATGGGAAAATAAAGGTTGTCTTTTCTTGATCGACCAGTGTGATATTAATCTAGTTATAACCAGAAAACCCATCCATAAAGGGAAAGATCTCGCTTCCGACACATTCATCAATGAAGGGATTAGGATAGTTGTCTTTAGGATAAGCACGATTAAGATCTCGATAATCCACACAAACATGGATCGTGCCTTGTTTTTTAGCAACCAGGACAATATTGGACACCCAGTCTTTAAGGGCGATGGGATAGATGAACCCAACCTTGAGAAGCTTTTTGACCTCACCCTTAATAGCAACAGCCTTCCTAGGGTGCACCGGGCAAAGTCGTTGGTGAAAAGGCTTCGCGTGCAGATACATTGGTATTTCATGCACCACAATGCTAAGATCAATGATAGGCATTTCTTTGTAAGATCATGCGAACACATCACGGAATTCCTAAAATAGACGAGTATATATCTTGATCTCATTCGGACAACAAGATACCCCAATATGAACATGTTCAACGATATCGAGTTTGATAGAAATGTAAATCGGCATCGTTTGGGTAATATTACCTCGATTTCCTTCCAACCATACTTCATGATTAACAGTCAGTGGCAGAAATGGAGAAGAGGACTCTTCGAAAGCGGTAGACATGACCATCGGGAGAGGCAGGAACGAGGAGTGATGATGAGTATCGATCCATGGTGGTTCTTTGAGAGACATGATTTACATGATACCTTCATCAGTGATGAAGGTCTCGACTAAGGGATCAGATTATTCCAAAGTGCCAAGACAAAGGGATTGAGAATACATATCGAGAGAGGTCTTCGACATATGAGAATCAAAGGATGCATAGTTCGAAGTCGAAACAATTTCCATGTAATTGACTTCAGTGGGACTAAGCAACATAACCTCGCCCCAAGTATCAACAAGATCTGGTGTAGATATGACCTAGGGATTGGATTTGACTGAGATCATGTTGATAGAGGCAACATGAGGAGGTGGGAGTGGAAAAATTCCCATTAAGGCAGAATCTTTGAAGAGACCTACCCCCACACTCTCATAGGGAGCATCAGAGTGCTTGACGTATGGAAAATTTCCATCCAAGGAGGACGAGGCAAAGAAAGACAGTTGATCGATGGTGACAATTTTCCCTTGATGGGGAAAATGAATCACGTGAAACATGGAGGAGGCCATGGCATGCATGACATGAGTCAACCTTCGACTGAGTAGAAGATTGTAATTGAGATTAGCGTTGACAATTTCTACTTCGACTTGCACTATCTTTCCTTCCAGGGTGTTGGCAAGGATAGGTAAGACACCTAAGGGTCACAAATCGCACCCATCGAAATCTTCCAAAGTGTTCAGAGACTATTTCAGCGCAGGGGAACCAATAGCCTTCCAACATGCAGTTTACATGATGTAGGTGGAAGCACCTTCATCGATGACCATGCAGTGGATGGTCTTCTCTTTGATGATTACCTGAATAAGAAAGGAAATCTGAAGAGGGAGCTATCGAACATGGTTCTCCAAATTAAAACATATCAAATTAGAATCAGTGGGAATGATGCCCCTGATAGCTGATAACAAAGATTTCTGCTGCGATGGGCATCTTTCAAGTACCTCAAGAGCGAACATGTCTGACAGCGCCTGAGCCAAATCCTCAACAATATTGTAGTGCTGAGTGGCTCAGGCGTTGTGATTATACGAGGATTTCCATAGCACACCTCGAGAGGGTGGGTGCATAGCAGAATTAGGGTTAGCACACTCAATTTATAGAGGGCTAGAACTCGAGGCAGAAGAAGAAGGTGCGGCTTCTTTTTCTTTCCCAACTCCCAAATCTGGAGTTGATAGTCTTTTGATCAGGTAGCCACATTAATGGGCATGCTCATCATGAACACTTGAGATCTGGAGGAAGCAGATTGGGGTTGGTCTACCATTTGGGTTTGTTGAGATGGAAATGGATATTTGAGGACAACAGGGGTTGCTTTGAGCAGGTGACTAACTTTGGATCGTTGAGGAAAATTCTTAGTGTAGTGATCCTCCTCGCAAATGAGGCAGGGATACTTAGGATTATGTTGTGAAGATTCACCAGCAAACGATTTGGGGGGACCCTGTTTTGGGGCATCAGCTTTAGCTTTGCCTTTGCCTTTCTTTCTTCCATTCAAGGATTTGTCCGCTGTGTTAAACTGGACAGCGTGGACCTCTGAGGTTTTACTAGGACCAGGTGGATTCTGAGAGGAAATATTATTAGCAGCATTTGAGACTGACTTCTATATGGAAGAAGTTTTAGTATGGATCTGGGAGAAAGAACCAATAACTCCATCAACGGGAGGAACAGTTGGTGACTTTGATGCTGTGGAATCAGATGATGGCTACAGAGAATTGGGTAATAACTCATATAAAGTGCCAGACTAAGAATAAACTAGATCCAAGTACTGGGCACAAGCGATGGCCTGCTCTTTAGTGACGCATCCACCCATAGCTATATCGTGAGCAATTGGGGCTACGAATGATTTGGTAAACAATTCAGTGAGCAATTGATCATCAGTCTTGAATTTTATCAGGCAACGTCTATGTCTCCATTCATGGATGTGATCAGAGATGTGCGTTGCAGTATCTTGCTTAAGCGATGTGAGCAAATAGGTGTCAGTTTCATAGTGAACTGGCAACTGAAAATGTGTGAGGAAAGCAATGGTTAAAGAGTTAAATTCATGGTAAGTACTTCGAGTTAGCTCGATGTACCATTTCGCTGCAGCACTGTGAGGGTTCATTGGAAAAGACGAAGATGAATGGAATCATCCACGTATAATTTTGACAAGCACCAAAGGTGATATGCCATCACATGGGCCTCAGGATCTTCTTTAGATTTTCCATCGAACTTTGGGAAATCACTTGGTATCTTGGACGACACTAGAGGCTAGTATGACGAATGAAGGATCGAATCATTCACAATGCGTGATACATGTAGAAACTCGAGTGTAGCCGAGAAAAGTAGTTGAGTGTTAAAAGGCATGGGAGGTCGATAAGCGGGCCCATAGGGAGTAGCCCATCCCTGTTGGTAAGGATTTTGGCCCCATAGTGGGGCATTTTGGCCATATAGCATCTGAGGTTGCCCCCATTGTGGATTACCTTGACCATAGGGAGTATTTTGACATTGAATACCTTGCAACTGTCCAGGCATAGGTTTTTGATAAGCAACGTACTGGTTAAAAGATTGTTGAGCCTGTTGACCTTGGACATATGGATATGGGACCTATTGTCCTAAAACATAGGGCTGATGAACCTATTGTCCCTGAACAAGAGGATTCTAGACCTGCAGTCCTTGGGCATAAGGTTGATACACTTGTTTCCCTTGGACGTGGGGATTTTGTACTTGGTGCCCTTGGTCGGTAGGATTTTGAACCTGTTGACCTAGGACATGAGGGTTTGGGCCTGCTCCTGTAGGACTTGACCTTGACCCCCTACAAGGGTTGACCTTGTTTGTACATATACAAGGGTTGTTGTTGCCCTGGTTGGTTTTACTATCGCAAGGGTTGACCTTGCAGTTGCAAAACGTTTCCCTGGGGATGCAGAGGCTAGCCCTGCGAGGGTATGGGTTGAAAGGTGTGCGGAGCATATTGCATCTACTGCTGCGTAGCTTGCTATAATTGTTGTAAGGATTGACCTCACGGTTGTTGCAGGTGACCTTGTTGCGGAATAATTTTCCCTTGTTGTTGCGCAGAGAGCCCTTGCTATAACAAAGGTTGCCCTTGTGGTAATAAAGGTGACCCTATTTGTTGTAAAGGTTGTCCTTGCTATTGCAAGGGTGCTTGAATAGTGCTCGTGAAATAACTGAACTAAATCTGGCCATAGCCAGGCTGGATGTACTACCTAGATTGGAGGGTGTAAGGTTGATTAACTAATCCTTGAGAACCATATGGAAGGTAAGGATTTTGGTGTTGGACCTGAGCCCCATAGGACTACTAATACTGAACATTTCTCGATCTAGACAAACCAGCAGGATTCTGAACCTGTTGGTACTGGACATTGCTTGATCTAGTAGGATCAAGAAGGTTATAAATAATACCAGAAGACGGTTGGTTTATACCAAGCATGAGAGATTAATAGCCGCTCACATTGGTGGCACCTGACACCATAGAAACATTCAGATTTTCCCCCCAGGCAGTGGCACAATCTTGCCAATGACTAATGGGACAGAGGAACTGACAGAGACAATCTTCGAAATTGTCGGTTGTGACTCATGTATAACTGGGATCGATGACACAAGAGTTTTTAGAATGGTGGGTTGCACCAGGACTGAAGTATCAGCCTATTGGGAAGTTGTGTTCATGATGAACAGACTTGATGTAGGCCTGATGCCTGACACCCATATAGGATTATGGTAAAGTGATGTGGCACTAGGTGTACCTGAAACCAAGTGCACCAAAGATACATAGTTGGGTTGGAAAACCAGTGGGAATACCTTCCGAAAAAGGGAAACCCTAGGGAGGAAATTTCAATTGCAATTCTTCTCCTTCAATAGTGTGTGGAGTAGAAACTTCAGACTCATCTGGAGATGTGACTGGAGCATCACCTTCGGACTCCATGTTTGAAAACAAACAACGACGAATGGCCAAACGAATACTGGGGGATAGTTCCAAAGGAACACCCTGCTGGTCATATGGATTGTAAGGATGTTTTGGTGATATCTCAACAATCAAACAGAGGGTTCAGAGGATAGATAACCAATCCAAGCTGACCATCAGTGGTCGGCGAGTTCTCTGGAGTTCGAATGAGATTGTCCAGATATTCTGGGCCAAGATTAGCAGATGAACCTGTATCGAAAGTAGGTGGAGGACAATATGACAATGGTTGAACACTCAAAACAATTGCGAGTTAAAAATTTTGGTCCTTGAGTGACTCTGATAACTTAGGACATAACTCCTCAAACAATCTTTCAGATGGAGGAGTGGAAGAGGAAATGGGTGAACCAGATGTTTCAGCCATGATGACCCTGTCTTAGTCGACAGAACAAATAACTTCAAGGATTTAAAATGTCCTTTAAGGGAACTCATGATTTGGTCAAAAAGACTAATATGAAGTTTTGGATCGTGGGAAATCAATTATTAAGGCGCATAAAAGAATCATGTTCTTTCATTTTTTAAGAGTCAAGAAAGAAACAAATATGACTCTATCACTTTCGATTGGAAACGAGCTCAAAAGGACAAGTGCTTGAATGATATTTTAAGTTTAATGAATCAAAAAGATCAAATGACTACTTTGGATGATCTAGGTAAACAAGATTGCCAGGAAACCATGAACTATAGAATACCTCTTGGCGAACCAAGAAGTATGAGAAAGCAATCTCCTCAAATGTTGTGTTCAGAGTATCACGTTCGCAAGGCAGCCGACTTGGCTTCCTAAGGATAAAAGGATTGTAGCCTAGTGGGGTCTCCCGCTATATACTTGATGGTATGGGGACACAAATCCGTAGTAGCACTATCTAATGGCGAAGCTAACGACAGCTCCTAGGTTTAAAGACGCTGGGACATGTCTCTAGCCTAGACCTTCTAGATATGATCATTAATGTCAAATGCGCCTTAGGTTAATTGAATTCATTTTAAAGTTTATCTTGAGTTAAATTTTAGCTTTTAGGTCTTAGCGATGCTACTTGAAAAAACCTCAAATGCAACTAAATGAGACATGACCCTTTCAATTTGATGAAATGCCTACACTAAAGAAGGTAGAAACTACTCAATCAAATGCAAACAATCAAGCAACTGAAAACGAAATGATCTTTCACTACCTTATTTTTTCAAAAAATAAGCGAATGAAAATGCATTCCAATTCCTAATTTCTTGACAAGCACTTATCTATTAGTCCTTTCAAAAACAAAAAATTATCTTCCTTTTTCAAATGTTGATGTAATTATAGTCTTTTAAAAGATGCAAATTATTGTAACATAATGATGCAACAAGCCAGAATTTCATACTTTTTCATGAAACAAAGAAACAAGCTTTTCACATAAAATATTTTAGTGAAAAAGTTCTTGAGACAATAAGCTCCTCAAATAGATGAAAACATGAAAAGAGAAGTTCATTCAAATCAATGAAACACCGACTTTACCAAACACAAGGCCAACAATGTAATCTATGTCGGAAAAGAAACGTTTAGGCAAGTAAACGAAACTCTTTCAAACTTGTGCAAAAAGAGGTCAAAGTCGTAAAAAGGACCAAAAACAACATGTAAATAGCAAACACACCTACAATGTGACTTAGTGAGTTCACAAACTGTTGAATGGGTGACCAACTAGATGCCATAGTGTTGCTGGCCACTCAATGACTCAATCAATCAAATAAAAAGATGACAAGCCAAGAAGAAAACAAAACCAAATGAAAAGTATCTTTCTAATCACAGAGAAAATGTTCCAAAAAGCTTACGGGGTCAAAACCATAAGAGCATAACACACTGGCCAAGATTGGGGTCAAGCCCTAATCTTCAATTACAAGCATCAGTGCGACTACCTACCTGACAACAAGCACTAGAGGCTAGTCAATGGGACTATTTCTCAGCAATTCGTGTTGGTCGGCACAATTGTCAGTGGATTAAACATGTTGATCGAGGTAGCTAAGGAAAAAAAAACAGGGACCAGATCTACTACTATGAATTTTAGACTCAGGCCAGTAAGCAGGAGAAAAGAAACAGAACCAAAGGGAAAATATGAAACTAGAAAAGTTCTCAGGAAATCATGAAATCCAAGACAAACAAAAGGATTGGGATCCCCAGTGGAGTTGGCATTTTGTCGTGAAGTAAAATTATAAGTGCAGACACAAACAAATTCCTCTAGCCCGATAATTGGTCTAGCCACAATAGATACATTCTTGGAAAATTTCCTTAGGTTAGAATCAATCAAGAGGGCCTACCTCTTGGTCACTTATTCTACTTGATGATGTCCTCGCTTGCTTGCTCCAACAATCTCTCACTTCCTTCTTCAAGCTCCTGAAACAAGTAAACAACAACAACACACAGACATAATAATAGACAAATTGCAATTCAACCTACTTAACAAGTCAAGAAACATTAAGACATGAATATTTAATATTACAAAACATGTAGGAAATCAATCAACAGTTGCATATATTAATATCAAAGAGAGATTACAACCATCCGTCTTGATGTTCCAGTCTTCCTCTAACAAGACCAGGTTCCCACACACTTCTGCTAGCATTCCACGATGGCTTCAAACAACAATAGTTTTAAATCTCTTCCATTTAGTTTTCACTCCAAACCAAAAAACACTTCTCCCTACCACAACTAGATAGCTACAACTAGTAATAGCTTGCATGTCTACTCCAAACCAAAAAAGCATCAAAACTTTGCAACTATAACACTCACCCTAGTTTAACTAGTTTGTGCTTGGGAAGAAGGGAGGTTTATATAGGAAATCTGGATGGGAAATGGATCCTCTTCTCATGGGAGAAGGACTTATCCCTTGAGGTAGTTCCATCATTATAGGGGGAAGGATCCCAAACTATCATTCTCGACCCCATCCAGCCAAACCATTTACCAAAGTTCCATTACGAAGCTTCTAGAGCTAGATGTTCTGGCTCTAATTTAAAAAAAAAAAAATCCATAACAAGACCGGCGCGATTGGAACACAGCTCAGTCGCTCCAGTCGACGCAAGGAGTAGTGGTAATCTCTACACATTAGCATGGGGAAGACAATGGCCATTAGCACCAGTCTTGTAAACTGGTAAAAATAGAAGTTTCAGGAGAAATGGTGCAAAAGGGAAATGATTTGCTCATGAAGAGGGATACAATGGAAGTTTCTTCATGAAGGCAAAGCATGCAGGGTTCACTGTAGAGGTCCTCCAAGTTCAAGGAACATGGAGTACATGGAAAGTGACAAAATGATGTGTAACACCCATAGAAGCCCACTATTGTTATTTTTGTGCCCTTACATTATTATTGTTATGTCGGCTCTGATTATATTGTGACCCCTTAGACTTCTATATATAGAAATGAGGTTTTGTCATTTGTATCATCGAAGAATTGTTCACTTGTGTAATGTAAAGGAGATTTCCCCCTTGAAGAGTCTTATTTTCAAGTCATTGATCTATCTCTTCTTTTATTTTGTGCGATGGTTTCATAACAGTACTACCCCAGTTAGATAGTAGTGAACTTTGAAAGATATAAAGCAGGTATTTCTAAAAGAGCTTCATATACACAAATCTAATTCAAAATGTATTACATAAATGAAGGAAATTAATCAGGGCCAAAATGAGTTTCTCCTGGACTTTTACCAAAGGTTTCAAGTCCTTATGGATAGATTAACATTTGAGATTCCAAATTCATAGAAAAAGGAGTGGTTCATTGCTAGACTACTCCCCCATATTTGAGTATTGTTGACCTAGCATAAAATTACATCATAATCATAAGCCTTGGATATTTTGCTAAAATTTGGGGTATCTCCAACAAAAAGTAGAGATAGTATTGGAATAGCTCAAGTTTAGTCATAGATAGATGTGTTGAGGATCCAGTTATAAGACTTGACCAAAGGTAAAGAAAAGTGTGAGGAAGTATTGTGCATGATATGTAGGAAGGAGGGACACCATAGGAATGAGTGCCCTATGTTGAAAGATTATATGGAAACTCGCATAGAAAACCCATCGGTGCAAGAAAGGGGGTTGTGGTGTGAGATTTGTAGAGTTTGGGGACATCCATTTCCAAACTGCCCCATGTTGTAGAAATATGAAACTTTTATGAGGAACCTTTTTTTCAAATTTTGTAAGTCATTATGGAATGATATTCACTATTTCTGTGGATTGGAATTTGTTAAGGAGTGCACTATAAATTCTTTCTTAGTACAAGTGTGAGAAGGGAAGGAAGGGATTACACATAATTATAATCAACCCTAAACATATAATTAGAAAGTAAGAAGTCAAGGAATGATGGGAAAAATACTCATAGAACTAGACCAAGGAAGAGTCACATTTCAAATGGGTAGAGGGCCAATTATCTACTATAATTTTGGACAACCAAGAAATATTGCAATATATTCCCCAATCCTTACTCAATTTGTGCCTATTGTACGACACTTGATCGAGCAACTGAAAATTGTCCCTATCTTATTACAAAATGGAAAGAGAAGAAAGGATAGAATATGTAGTTGGTCACTACTAAACTAAAAAATACTAACCACATGTGGGTGTAGTTACCGACGGAGGCATAAATATTGGGATGGATGCTACAAAGAAAGCTAATACAAATAAATGATGACTAAGGAAAGGTGCATAATCCCCACCAAAATTTGATCCACTTAAGGCGAAGACAACATATAAGGAGATGCATCGACAAAGTGGGGCATTACAGAAGATATTCTAGTGTATGAAATGCCTCCCATTCATAACAAAACATCTACTAGAGAAATTGAAGTTGAGGGAAGACCTATTAAAACTTTCCTAAAAAGTTTCCTTGACCCAACGAAGGATGAGAATGCACTATAGAAGATTAGTGGATTAATAGATAAGTCCACTAGAGAACCAAAATAAGTTACAACGCATACCCCATGATGCACATTAATCAAGTTGTGCATAAAAATATGACAAGTTGAGAGCTAAAATTTAGTGCACATGTAGGTGATAATTTTATGGACAACATTATTTTGTTTTCAGTATTAAATGTTAATATTCTACCAAAGAAGACATGGGAAATGATGGGAAATCCTAAACTAACTTAGTCTTCTATTGAAATGAGGTTGGAAAACCAATACAAATTATTCTCCATTAGTAGGTTTTCTGATGTGGATGTGGATATTAATGGAGTTAAGAGTGTGGAAGACATTGAAGTCATAGAAATAGTGGATGACACCAATCCATATCCTCTCTTGTTAATAATGAATTTGGCATTTGATAATAAGGTTATCATCAATTTCAAAAATGGGAATAATTTGAGACCAAGGATGTCAAATTAATTGCACTACTAGATCCTAGAGACGAGGAAAAATATGTGGAACCTTTTTTAGATGAGCTAGATGCAAAATAATTGGATAATATTTATAATATAAATCTATAGAGGGAGGACTATGTAAATCCACCTATATATGGTGTGCTGATTTAGGGTAGTATCTATTCTATCTTGGTAGATTATAAAGAGTCTTTGGAGAACTACTAGAATGAATTACATGATTTGTCAACCACGAGGTGTGCACACATTACTTGTGCAATGCATTGGATCAGGGTTGAAATTTTGTACCCTTCAAGGTATGATGGTTTATCTGATGTTTATTATTTGCACAAGAATTTAAATTACAAATACCTCATCATTTAGTATTATTAGCTTTAAATGTTTCTTTAAGAGAAACTTTGATGCACTGGTTGGTTGTGCACAGAAACAACATAGAGAAATGGCAACAATGTAAGAATTTACAATGTATTTTCTTTCGTTTGAAATTAAATGTTAATCGAGAGAAATACACAAGATTGTGATAGGAATGTTGTCATTGATGGAAAATGGTGTTGAAGGTTTCCTATTTCATCCTGTTTTCTTGTGGGAATTCCTAAAGATAAGTTTAAGGTCTAAGCTACACTTGGTTTAAATTTTAGGAGACGTCAAAGATATTCAAAATTTATGATGTTGAGTATGTATTTAGTATTAGAGGTATTTAGTAAACATGTATTGTTTCCCTTATGTATGTACTGTTGATCTTGTGAAGTTGTGAGTGGGTATGATGCTTCTTAGAGGTATGGCCTTCCATATAATGTTATGTAAATGGTTGGATATGTTGAAGTATTGTTGATAGTGTCTAAGCATCCTATAATGTGCAAAAGGAAGTATACATTGGAGTTAACTTATACAATCATTGTTGATGACTTATGTGAATATATATTTCGAAATGTTTGTGGTACATTTACTTTTTAGTCTTAAAATATAAAGATTGTGAAATGAACAGGTTGAATAAAAAGAGACAATCTTTTAGTTTTAAATCCTTTAGTTAGAATACAAGGGGATATTGGGTTATATAAACATATATTTTGGAATAAAAATGGTGAGTTGATTTGAAGTATTGAGAGACTTTTTTTGAAACATTAATTGGCAAAGAGATAAAGTGGAAGAAGAGAATATGTGAAGCAGAATTGAGGAAGAGGACCAAAGGAGACAAAGAGTTATAAAGGGGGAAGAGAAAGAGTATAAAACAGAGATAAAGAGAGGAAGGTATTCAAAATTAAATACCATGTAAGCCAACATATTAAAATTTTATGTATCAAGGGATTGATGTCTCCTTTCAGGTAGTAGCCTCACAAAGAATAGGATGGAGCTTGTAGAAGTGGAAGTGGGTGCTTCTAGAAAGTTGTATCTTGCAAAAGAAACATAAGGTTGAAGCCCCCTATAGTTAGGAGCTTCCAAAAAAAATTGTAAGTGGGATTGGGTGCTTCTAACAAGTTGTAGCTTGCAAAATATAGGAGATTTTACAGCCTCCTATTAAACAAAAATACATAATGTGGATAGAATATGAATAAATAAGAATTAATCGCATTTATTATTCACAGCATATACATTAATAATACATTTTACATGACCGTTTGATTCCATATTTCAAGGTATATTGAACTATCTTTGACTGTTCAACTTCCATACCATAACTCTTGGAAAATTATGTTTCCAACATTTCCCCCCTTAATCTGAAGGGGTATATATGAGTCCAAGAAGTCTAGAGTTGTAATACAAAATGTGAAAAAATTCATGGTGACACTAGGTTGAATGTGTTCTCTGATATGATGGCATAAGCTGGGATAACTCCAGGTTTCAACCCATGATGGTCTAAGGATAAACACAAACACTGGAATTCTTAGTGAAGTTCCTAGAACTCTTCCAAATATGGCTAGAAGCTTAATTCTTCTACTAGAGAAAGTGTTCCCTATTATTTTGAAAGGGATAACATTGGGGTCTCAACCTGGAATGTTTATTGCACTTTCTGGAACTCTTCCAAATCTGGCAAGAAGTTGAAGTCTTCTACTAGAGGAATCACTCCTTAATTCTTTAAAGAGGGAGACCTTCAACATAGAAAAAGGGAGGTCTACAACCTGTGTTGGTTTAAGGAAGGCCACCAACCATATGCATGCTCAGGGGCTTCTATGTCTCTGGCTACAACTCTAAATATGTGTATGGTTGTATTTAGTTGTAGGCTCATGTAGAAGGTTCAGGTTGTGTCTTAGGTTCACTTGATTTATCTTTCAAAGTTGTAGATGACCATCAATTCCCCCCTGTCACATATAAGGTGAGAAGATGAAGAAATCTCAACTGCAATACTTTTCAATATTCGAGAAGAAATCATTTGATATGAGAAAAATATCTTCTTGGTTGTTGAAGCCCATTACCAAGAAGTTATACATCCAAGGTGAATCTTTTTTCTTATAGGAAGCTTATTTATGAAGCATATTTTTGAATGATGAGTGAGTTGACCACATTGCTCACATGGGTGAATATCAAAATAGTGATATTTCACATGACAAACTCTATCACAATGTTGGAATTTTATAATCCACTATGAATGTTGAGGAGGAACAAAATTAGGTGAATAATTATCTTGAAGAATACAACACATTGAAATTTGATGGCCTTTGAATATCCTGGAGTATGAAAGGACACATCTTTGTCATATCCAAGATGATCTGAAAATCACTCTTGAGTGACCTCAGTTAAATAATTATTGAATGAAGGTATTACAAACTCCTGTGTTGATGTGTGTCTATGTTATTTTAGGCAATGGATCGATCAGATTGCATAATACATAGACACTTAAGCTCAGTTGGTTTCTAGTAGTCCGGGGTGGTTATATTCCTATTTAACATCTGGGGTAGGTATTCGTTAGGTGGGCTTCGTTAGGTAGGCTGACCA
Source organism: Pinus tabuliformis (assembly GCA_031772625.1). Lineage (NCBI taxonomy): Eukaryota > Viridiplantae > Streptophyta > Pinopsida > Pinales > Pinaceae > Pinus > Pinus tabuliformis. Next base: position 1,677,060,341 of record CM062818.1, read on the forward strand.
AAAGGAGGAGAAGACCATAAATGATCTGTAGGTAGGCCAACCGGTAGGTTCTATAAGGTGGGTTTCCCCTCTGGCTTTCTAGGTGCGATGAGGAGTAGACTAGCAGTACTTGATGGGTAGAAGGAGGACTTCGGTACCATGACCTGTAGAGGACCTGTATACTATTGGGCATAAGAAGAATATGGATAATTGGTATAAAGAAGCTCCCCTGCATGGCGCTCCCCTCGAAAGAAAGGAATATGAAATGAATCCCCTGCCCTCCCCTAAGAATACCTCCAACTACAGTGAATTCCTTGCCCCCCGGAGGGACAAGCGGCTTCGCACCTTTATGGTATTCCGGATTAATAAAAAGGATTCCTGGTAGGTAGTCTAGGTGTCAAAGTCAAGGTTCTCTCCCCTGCGCTTTCTGATGACCAGGGGCTCGTATGTAATGACGGTGTTTTTCTGTTCCGTTCTCCTGCTTTCTGCGAGGTAGTTGTATTGCTTTTGTCTGCATGGTCTTGGCCTGAAAAGAAGTGGAATATGAGGAAGGAGTATGTAAAGTAGGGGCCAGGTAAGTTCTATAAGGCCTTAAAAAATAGATATTGTCGCCCTTCCCATGATTAGGAAGGTAGAGAAAGAGACAAGAATTCTCATTCAAACCTGCTAAAGAAGCCACCTCTATCTCTGAATTCCAGCTATTCTTTTCTCTTCGCATTAATAATACGGAGTTGAATTCAGAAAGAGAATGAAAAATAGCATTCATAAAGAAGAGCATGTTTAGAAAGAAATAAATGAGTAATCTCATTCATATAAAACATATCATTCATACTGGTCGAAGGAGAATTAGATCTATACGTATTTCTCATCTATCATAAGCATTAAGGTATTGCTTTTATTCCCCTAAAAAGATTTCTATATAGATTATTTATCAAATATATGATATATAGCATTATATATATAGATTTAAGCGGAGGGGGAGGAGGAGCCCACTCCACTCACTGGTAGAAATTCTGCCTTTCCCGAACCCTCTGATGACCAGACACGTGCAAGGAAAGGCCTTGCCTATGACTGCTACTTTGAACCCGTGTACACAAGGTTCTTATCTCCTTGGCTTTTTTATTCCTCTTCGGCAAGGTCCCTAAGGAGAAAACAAAAAACCTTATCTACTTAGTTAGGCCTCTGCACCAACTCACTTTACCACTTAGCAGCCCCGTACCAACCCATCCACTCAGCAGCTCTGTACCACTTCAATCAACTGCAGCTCCGTATAAACTCTACCATGCACACTACGTCAACACCTACACTCTGACAAACGACACTCACACAGGGCACTTATATGTAACCCGTCCGCACTCCTATCTCGCACTCTAGGCTGACCCCCGAGCATCCGAGCACCCCAAGCTCAGTCATCCTAGGAAAAGGCACTGTATTCCCAGGCAGGCTTCAAACCCAGGCCAGGATCCCTAATACCCTACTATCCATTGAAATGATGTATGGTCACCTTGAAGTTTGTCATTGGCCCATATGTTTCCACTACCTGCAGTGGAATGTGCGGTACCTACTTGATGGTGTAGCGCATCTCCTCCAGCCATACATAGAACAAAACGTTAATCCCTTACTGTGTTTTCTTATATGTGTTGTGCTAGAATCCTCCATATCTCGGTGTGACAAACTTCGGCCTTTTTGGTGCTGGAAACATCTAGCACTTTGGTCGATGCCATGCGTCCAGAGCAATCAAAATTCATAACCAGAGCTATAATGAAACTTTGAATTCTTGGTCTGTGCTTCCCTGCAGTCTATGTTGAATTGGTTCAACAAAAATGGTGCCCAGCTGTCAATCTAGCACCCACCATTAAGTATAGGTAAAGCCGCATACATGATCGGTTCATTAATGCTTCCCAGGTTCAACCTCAATCAATCATCCCATCCGGTACCTAAATCAATGATTGTATTCAGGTGATCGATTAGTCGTGATTCGGTTCAATGCCATCAATGCATATTATATTACGTTATTAATATGATGCCGTTTCAAGTCAGTATCGGATCAGAATGGTCTCGAATCAATCGGACGGAATGGTATCGGGTTCAACGCCGTTGAAAGTATCGGGTCATATCACGTCTACAATATGGGCTTCAATAGATGAGGATGCCGATGACCATGATACGCTACCGATTGATCGAAAGATGATGAAAGATGGACACCGATATTACGTATGTAATAGGAAAGCTTTGCGGCATTTGACATCCATATGGACCAGCGAAGATGCATCCATTTATCGACCGATAGGGCCAGCCAGTGAGCGATAGCAGTGAACTAACATCCTCTCATTTGAGCAGTCATATAACGATTGGCCAATCCAATAGGGGTGTATAGAGGATCTTGAACGAATTCTAGCTATACGCCATGCATAATACATGCAAGAACATTGCTTTCATGCTCTGTCCCAGGCAATGATGGAAATGAATGCTTGCTCATCTTGGTGCCATATGCCGGAGGAAGGTGGGGATGCTAGGGGAATGCCTGCCTTCGGGGAGAACCTTTGTTGGCTATGGGCAGCTACCATAGGGACTTGCCAGGTATTTATAAGGATACATCGGGGGAAAATCCTCCTTCCCAATGATCACAATCATGTCTTTCACATCAACGATATGATTGTTAAAACATCTCCTTGATATTAACGACACTTGATCCATGGCTTAAAGCCTGATTGGTCCATGATCTCTATTTCAAGAGCATGAAAGGTCATTTGTCAATGATTAATTGCCTAAGTGTCGTGGACTATTTCTCTCTTTGAGGGTTTTAACCACTTCAATTCTAGTGTTCCGATCGTACACTGGGTTTCACCGAAGGAAATACCCAGTCATTCTTATAATACGTTGATCGCCTAACTAAACCGAAGGAGATAACTAGGCATTCTTATTATAGATTCAAATAAAGAAAAGGACAACTATTCCATCTATAGATATCCAACCATAACTCTAGAAAAGGAAAGCCAGTCATTCGGCACAGCCCCTCTCTTTATTGACCCGCCCGAAATATCTTCCCTTTACTCTTAGTTGTGAGGGGGCTTTCAATACGTTCCTTATGCCTAGCCTGTCTAATGAAATGATTATTGACTCAATTAGGTGCTCCCCCGCAGAGTGTGAAAGCAAGCACCCTTTCACCTCGCAAGCCTTTGAGGGGATATAGGGCTTTCGGTAACTAGAGAGATAAGAAAGAATGAACACAACACCTTCGCTTTTGTCCTCCTTTACCTTCTTACCAGACAAGGAAGGTAGGACAAGCCAGTGGCCTTTCACCCAAAATGAAGAATGTCTTTTTGGAACGAGAGGAGATGGGAACGAGAGTAGGAACCTCTGTTCTGGAGGGAACGAGCCACGACCTTCTCTCGCGTGTCAGCGTCATTCGCTATCCTTGACCTTTCAATCCTTTAAGATCGGGGTTAGAAAGGCCAGGAAAGGTATAACCTTGCTTGCCTTCTTACTTGCCTTTGGGTAAGTAGCCATCAAGATAGGACATTCGGGTCCCTATAGACGGATATAGTTTTTCGTCTATAGCAAAAAAGGTATACTGGATAAGACCAAAGGGAATATGGTAGATGGGACCACGGTGAAGAGTACCACCTGGTCGGGGTCTTCATCGGGGGGGTACTGGCTCTCTGAAGGGAACCAGGCACCAGGATGGACAGGGACAACCCGGGCTAGGGGGAGGGGACTATTGAATTGATATAAGTCCCTTTTCTATATAATAAGGTAGGCTCTTTCTTTGGTTTCAGCGTCTTTGATATAGTAGGCACGCGTGATTCTCCAGGTTTGAAAGTGCTCTCGCCTTATTCATTTAGTAGGCCAGCCTCTATTATGAAAAAGGGCCATAACACACGGACCTCAGCTTGCCTATTTATATAAAGGGCCGCTATTATTATTTATTAAAGGAGTCGTTTCACTATTCGCTCGCACTAATGCCTTTCGAGATCCATGCACTCGCAGGATCAATCATAGCGGTCCTGTAGTAGCCCCGGCCATTATTTCAGTGGCATCTTTCGCCACCTCTGCTTATTCAAGCAAGCAATTGGTAATATTATTCGCTCACTTGAACGGGCCGACTATTTGTAGGTTCCCTTATAATAGTAGGGGTACCAACCGGTTGATGGCTTTATCTTTATAAGGGGAAAGGGTTGAACCATTCTGCTCACCTCACCATTGAAACGTGAGTCAATAAAGGTTGCTCTTCCTCCACATGTGATCGATATTATAGGACATCAAACTAACTAACTTCGTTCCTCATTTCAGTGGGTGACCCAGGCGAAAATGCCTGCTGAGCAAGGCTGATGTGGATAGTGTGCACTGATGATGTGTCTCCAAAAGAGTTCTAAGGGTCCAGCTGAGTGGACGGTGTGCAATGACCAGAGTCAAATGCAAGGCCTATGAAACTGATGCAATCGGCTTACGGTGACAGTGACAACAATGATTATGATGGAATGATAATGACAATGAAAAGAACTAGGATAGATGCCCCGTCTCTGATATCTCAGGGCTTATGCAAAACCCAACCTCCCTCACCTGAAGACTCCTGTACTATAGTTTGCATGAAATGCTTAAACTCCTCTGCTCTAATCAATAATCTTGCTCTACCTGGTTTTGGTCTTGATACAAGGTCAATGTTGGCCTTAGGGTGTTTCCGGGGGTAGGGTACTAAAGGTCCTCAGACTTCCAGCCGGGTTTGGCTAGTTGTTCACTGTTGGATATCGCCTAGCCCCCTATGGTTTTGTGTCGGGATATCCTTTTTTCTATTGTTCCCGGAGAGTTGTTTGGTAATAAGCTCCCATGCTGAAAACAAGCAGTAACCATTGATTTTCACCTTGTCGCTCCTCGTCGATGGGAGGCAGCAGCTCCGGAAATATTGAATGTGAAATGCCCCTCCATATCCTTCACCCGGCAGGCCACATTGTTCATTCATCTCCGAGTATTTCTTGCTCGGGTACGCTTGGGGGAGCAGGTAGGTAGCTTGGTCACTCTTGGTCCAGATCAGCTTGATCTCCGAGCAGGACTCTGACTTGAAGCTATGACTTGATCAGCCTTCGCTAACGCTCACTCATTCGCATCTATGACTTGGTCATGATCTGAGATAGTAAGTAGTGCTTTTAGTGGCTATAGTGTTTGGCTTATTTCCCAACTCATTGGATGGCCCCCTAAGCATGCAAGCGCCATGAGATAAGGTAGTCGAAGTGAAGTGGAAGAGAAGGACTGAAGGCTTATATCTTGCCCCTATTTGAGATCAGTAGTTGTGAAAGAAATGGGGAATGAGGAATGGGGGCAGGGGGAGAGCTACTCGAACGGTTGGACGGAACGAGGACGTTATGTTGGGTGGAACAAAATTGGGTCGTTTGTTCTAGGTTGTTACGACCATCTAAGCCTTCTTTGTGAGCTGAGAAGCCTCCAACCAAGTAGCGGGGTGGGACATCAAAACTTGGGATATGATCTCCTCCTTGATACCACGTATAAAAAACTCCTTGAAGAACTCACCAGTCATCTCTTCTATGCGTATTGCCAATCACTCCAAAGAAGCAATATAGTATTCCACTGTGCTTGTTTGACGCAACTTGGTCAACATCCCTCAAAAATGGGTCCACCTAGAGGATTACCGAGGAGCTAGACCAACGTAATCAACATCACGCAAGGATGATTTTTGGATAGGTCCCCCGCAATGGTCGAAGCTTGAGTATTACTATACTAACAGAATGTTTCAATTCCTAATATTCCAAGTTATGTAGGAATTTCACTACCTCTGCTGTAAAGGCTAGTGTTTGCAGGGTTCTAGACTCAGATGCTTAGATCAGCCTCTGCCGGAAGAGAAAGGATCCTCAACATGGAAGTTATGTAAAGTAGCGGCCCCTATTATGAAAAAGAATCTCTCGTGGATTCCGAGAAAAAGAGCATACGGTTGTGGGAGGTTTTCACATCTTTCCCTCCTCTCCCTCTCCCTTATGGTCGAGCACCTAAAGGTCCTTTTGGTCGAGCACCTAAAGGTCCTATTAGCGATAAATCGATGGCGGCCTTACCAGTCGAGCCCCTGCCGGTGATGGTGGCCTTATCAGTCGAGACTGCATCTGCATCCTCTCCCTCTCCCTCTCCTTAATAGTCGAGCCCCTGACGGACCTTATGGTCGAGCGTGCTTACGCACCCTAAAGGTCCTATGGTTGAGTGCCTCCGGACCTTATGGGAGATTTTGACCAGATATGAAATCACTTTGTTCAGTGCTCGATCTGGTGGTATTTTTTTGGGGATTCTCTTTATCGTTGTAGGATCTTTATTCAAGATAACTACAGTTCCTTTTCGGGCCCTAGTTTACCCAATATCCCTAAAAGGCCCATACTGGTAGGCTCGCTGACGATCCCCATTAATGAAACTACTATAGAACACTTATCCATTTAGGTATGGGTAGGACCACCCATTATGAGTAGATGAGTAGAGTAGGCCGATCCTAGTAAGTATTCTTTCCTGATGGACCTTAACCTTATGGCTAGTACCTTATGGACACAACTGGAAGTCTTTAGTGCTAGTCCATATGGCAAGACCTTAAGGCTAGTAGTCTTTACTGTATGGCAAAAACAGTAAGGGAAACACAGTAGGAAAATACAAGAACAAAAAAAATTAATAATGAGTTCACCCTATTCTCTAGGGCTACATCTCTGGTCCAGCTATCAGTGGTGGGCTTCTTTTATTATGTCTTTAAAGCAGAGATTTACAGTGAGGAGTTCAATTAGAGTCTGCTGAAATAGATGATGCTTGGTAGGGTGGTTCTTGGATTCCCCAAGCCACTAGAGTGCACAGACTCTTTCCCTTTCCAAGTCTTGACCTCTCTGGTCTTTAATGGGAGGAGTCCAATGTGGTACTCAATTCCTAACAGATCCTCACAGGGATTGATTGAACTTCTCAAGCCTTCTATCTGCGCGATGCTACCTTAGGTCAACTCGACACTCTGTTTTCTACTTCTTGCTTCACTGTCTCTTCTTTGCTCTCGCTCTCTTTGTCTTCGTGTTATGTTCTCTATCCGTTCATCGCTTAAAGCCAATATATCCCTGATTATTCGCTTCCTCTTCTGCCCCTTCGGATCACCTGTTGTTGTTCACTTGAAGTTCCCTACCTCTGCGTCATCGCCAACATCTCATAGGGAGGTGGCCACTTGTCCTCTCACGAGCTGCGTCAGCTCTTCCTCGACGATTCAGTATTTCAGTTACACTTTGGAATAACTCATCCACCAACTCAGTGGTCAAATCGGACTTCAAACTTCTTTATGTCGTGGCTTAATTCCCTTTTCAAATCCAATTCCTCCATCGGGTACAATCTCCGTCGTTAGATCTGGAGCCCCCAGATCCTACGGTGTTCTCTCATTTCACGCAGTTGACTTGCTCGACCGTTAGCACATGATGAGAGGCAGTTTTCTCTCTCATCCATCGGACACGCATCGTGCGCTGAATGGAATCACTCGTTTTTTGCCAAATCCGCTTACCGCCCAAGGGTGCCTCTGATATACCACCAGTTTTGGAGCGCAGGACCCTCCTTTTGCTTTAGTGCTTTCCCTACAGTTTCCCATCTTCCCATGCGACCGAGCACTTCGAGGCTTTTCCTTCTCGAGGGATTTTTCCAATGATGCACAATGGCCTCCGTTTCCCAATCTAGGCTTCCTAACTCCCAGTTTTTCCTCTTGCATGATCTCCATAGGCCTCAGTCAGTGTGCTATGAACGAGGTCCTCGTCATTCCTTACTAGCTGCAAACTGCCACTGTCCAAAGGTCTTCCTGATAGCTCTTTGTTCATAAATTAGAAGTCTATCTTGATTTGATACAGCCTTGGCACTCTTTTAATTTTCATGGATCCAATTCGAATCACGACCTTCCCACTGAAAAAGCTTTTGGACCACCAAAGGTTGGTTTTCAAGCATTAACTAAGTGAGGGTACAATTGTCTCACTTGTCCAATCTCTATCCACTTTGCACTTCTCGGCTTTGAACCCTTGAGCCCAATTCTAAGGTACTCAACATCTCCTCTACGCATCGTCCTCACCTTCCTATCCAGAACTATGTCTTCCTGCAATTCATTAAGATATTCAGGTAGCAAGTCATCAATAGAAGGCAATTGACTCTACTCTTTGGGATCCTCAATTAGTGAAGGTTCAAACAATCTCAAGCAATCTGCATTTACGACTGAGTAGATGTGCATGTAAGCTTGTAGATCAAGGCGAAAATAATTCTCACCAATCTTCTCAAGTATCTTGAATGGTCCATACCTGATAGGCTTTAGCTTTTTACCTTCACTTTGCATGCTATCCTTGCTGATATACAGCCAAACTTGGTCACCAACTTGAAAGCTATGCTCCATCCGATGCTTGTCATGCCTTGCCTTGTATTTGGTTTGGCTCTTTTTCAGTTGTTCCTATACTGCCTGGTGGATATCTTGGATTTGTTCAATGAACCTAGTTGCCCTGTCCACATCACTGTGTCCCTCATCTGTGGTGTATTTACCAAAGACAAAATCCAAAGGAGTCCTTGGTGTGAAACCAAAATAGGTCTCAAAAGGAGATCTCTGTGTAGAAGAATGTTTTTCTCTGTTATAAGCATGCTGCACATAACACAAATGCTCATCCCAAAGCTTAGGATGCTTGCTGCAATATCCTCTAAGTAACTGGATCACTATCATGTTAACTACCTCTATCTGGCCATCAGTTTGTGGATGAAAAGCTATGATTTTCTTCATTTTGGTGTCTAGAATTTCCCACAGACTTAACCAAAACTTCCCCACAAATCGAGTGTCTCGATTAGATACAATGGAAGTGGTTAATCCAAAATGAACCCATACATGTTCAAAAAATAGTTTTTCAGTTTGTTCAGCTGTAATCTCTTTATTACAAGGTATCAAAATACACATTTTTCTTAACCTATCCACAACAACATATAGATAATCATGACCTTTCCCATATTTAGGCAGTCCTCCAACAAAATCCATGGAAACACTTTCTCAAGGGTGAGAAGGAACTGGTAGTGGAGTGTACAAGCCTAGTTTTCTATTGTTGGGCTTACTTTTAGTGCACATAATACACCATCTTACATATCTAGAAACTGTCTCGTTCATTTTTGGCCAATAACAAAATCTTTGCAACTATGCAACTATTTTACTTACCCAAAAGTGACCTAATATTAGAGAAGTGTGTATTTCTCGAATTATCTTTACTCTCTCAGCTTGTGGAACGCATAACTTCCCACAATGGTATAAGAGTCGGTCCTTACATGATAATACAATTCTTCCACTCATTTGCCTTGACTTAAAGTTGCATATACATCTTTAAAGTCTATATCTTGAGCATTTTGTTGAATGTAGCTTTCATGTAGCACATAATTATGCTTAAGTATAGTAGATGCATTTATAATAGGTCTATATAACATGTCTGCAACTTTATTATGTATGCCCTTTTTATATTTGATGACTAAATGAAACTGTTGTAGAAAACCCATCCATCTATAGTGTCTTGATTGCTGCAACTCTCTATTTGCCCATTAAGTAATGTTTCCACTTTTTCACACTCTATACTAATGCATACAATTCTTTATCATATTTAGGATAGTTAACTACTGCAGAATTAAATGTTTAAATGTCTCAGAATGATAACATATGGGTTTATCGTGCTGTGTCAACACTACTCCCATGTCATAGTCACTGGCATCCGTTTGGATCTTATATGGTCTTTGAAGATCGGGCAGTGCTAGTATAGGTCTTGTACTAATCTTTTCTTTCAAGGTGTCGAAGGCTTTCTGATGTTTGCCTCCCCACTGAAACACCTTGTTCAATCCTGTTAAAGCATGTAAGGGAGCTGCAATTGAGGAAAATTTAAAAATGAAGTTCCTCCAATATTGTGCTAGTCCTAAGAAGCTTCTAACTTCTGTAGCTTATTTGGGTTTAGGCCAGTTTACAATGACTGCCACCTTAGAGGGATCTATCTTCAATTCACCACCCCCTACTATATGACCCAAATAATTCAGAGATGTTTTGCCAAATTCACATTTTGAAAGTTTAACATAAAGTTTTTATCTTTTCAAGACATCTATTGTCTGCTTAACATGCTTTAAGTGTTCTTCCCACGTTTTGCTAAATATCAGAATGTCATCCAGATACACAATAACAAAATCATCAAGAAAAGGTCTGAGTATATCATTCATTAATCTCTTGAAAGTAGCAGGAGCATTAGTTAAGCCAAAAGGCATAACTAACCACTCATATAATCCTTGCTTCATTTTGAAAGCAGCCTTCCATGCATCTTGTTCTGCAACTCTGACCTGATGGTATCCACTGTGCAAGTCTAACTTGGAGAAATAAATGGCTTCTTTCAATTGATCTAAAAGATCATCTATGCGAGGAAGGGGATAGCGATTTTTTATTGTTATCTTATTCAGTGCTCGGTAATCAATGCACATTCTCCACAAACCATTTTTATTTCTCACCAAAACGATTGGTGACCCGCATGGTGATGTGTTGGGTCTGATGAACCCCTTCTTGAGTAACTCTAGCACCTGCTTTGATCAGGAGCTCAGGACCAAGTGTCGTAAAATGGTCAAAATGAAAGTGCTCAGAACTAGTTTGAAGTTGAATAACTAGATAGATCTCATCTTCCTGATTCCAGCGCCACGAACGGTTCGAAAAACGGTCTCTGTATGCAGAAGTTATGCCAAAAACAAAATCGCCCAATAACCCTTAATTTTTGAATATTTTTCAAAAAAAAAAATATTAAAAAAAGAATATTCCACAGAATATTCTTTGGAATATTCCATCTGGGCAGCCAATCACAGGTTGCCACGTGGCAGGCTCGGAGGTCACCACGTGGCCTGGGTGACGTCAGCAAAGGTATGTGGGCGCATATTAAAATTTCTATCATTGATATGTGTCAGGATGATACACATGTTGATATTGATGTGCAGTTAAAGGAAGCGCCTTTGAAATGGATTGGTAAGAAATGGTTAGAATTCTTATCCAATTAAAGTTGCATGTCTTTTGATTGAATGCATTTCTTTGTTAAGGGAATGCAAGTTGCAAGATGGCAAAAGATGAGTATGATACTCACTAGTTTTTGCAGCAAGTATCCCAAGAGTTTGGGATGAGCATTTGCAGTACAGTCAACATGCTACAGCGGGTAAAAGCCTTCTCATTTGGGAGGCAGCTCTTCTTCTGGAGAAGAGGTGCCATGGATGGGCATTGTGACAGTTGACAAGCCCACATTTTCAGAGGAAGATTTCAGCTCATATATCAGCAAGTTTCATTGCTAGTTCCTGCAATATCATATTTGTCTAACGAAAGAACAAGCTTGGTCGGGATTCGACAAGTAATGGCTTATGCAGCAAAAAACTGTCGTGACGACAGTTGGCAATGCAGGACATTTTGGCATCAGTATGCTCTTTTCGCTGAATGGAAAAGGATATTTCTGTTCCTCAAGTGTTGTAGAGTTCAGTTTAGAGATTCAGTAAGCTTTTGGGGACCAAAAACCTTCTCATTTGGGAGGTGTGATTAGGAGCTCAGGACCAAGTGTTGTAAAATGGTCAAAAATGAAAGTGCTTAGAACTAGTTTGAACCTGAATGACTGGATAGAGCTCGTCTTCCTGATTCTTGCGCCATGAACAGTTCGAAAAACGGTCTCCATACGCAGAAGTTATGCCAAAAACAAAATCGCCCAAAGATTCATAATTTTGGAATTTTTTTCAAAAAAAAAATTAAAAAAGAATATTCCACAAAATATTCCTTGGAATATTCCTTTTTGGCAGAGAATCAAAAACTACCACGTGGCATGCTCCGAGACCACCACGTGGCTCATGGTGACGTCAGCAGATGGGTGGATTCATACGTTAAAATTCTGGTGGCAGTGAGGTTCGATCCCATGACCTCCCGTTCAACAGCCAAACGCTTAACCGTTGAGCCACAACCACAGGTTTTGTTATGTGGGCGGGGAAAACTTTATTTAAAGTTTGAATTTGTTTGAGCCGGGCCCTAAGGGGGCCAGCCCCTAATGGCCAGCCCCCATTCCATATGCCCTTACGCCCAAAACCGTGGGCCTACACCCTTAACCGTTGGCACGGAATCCCATGCAAACAGCCAACCCGGAATTTTTGGTCACATGCCCATTAATCACAAGCAGTTAGACTGGCAGAAATTTTGGCGGAGCACCAAATTTGGGTTGACCCGCCATATTTGGGGGAGCACCAAATTTGGGTGGACCTGCCTATTTGGCGGGCCTAACTGGCTCCAACTAAAGTTATCTGGAGTTTTTGTAGGGGCAATTGGCAGTTAGGAGTAAATGGCCATAACTTTGGCTAGGAAAGTCCTTCTTGGACGATTTTTATTTTTATTTTGGGTCTCTTCAACCTTCTAAAGCCATTGGAATAGGTTTCACAGCCATCTAAGGTCGTTATCAGGTGTTTTAGCTTCATGGAAGTTCCAGGAGCCACTAGGGCCAAATCAGTTTGGGAGCTGCATTGGGAATTATGCAGCCATTGAATGTGGAACGAAGGTCATTCCTAAAGGTTTTCAGCATTTTGAATCCATTTCTACAGCTCTTTTTTCCTTTTGAGGCATTCTTCTCATTGTTTAGCTTCAGGGAAGCTTTCAGGGCCACTAGGGCCATTTTAGAGCTGTTTAGGGGTTATGTTCATCCATTTTTGGTGATTCAAAAGCCTATGTCTGCTATTTTCGACCTTCTGAGTCTAATGGCAGAGGTTTCAGAACCATGAGGTCATCTTCACCTTGAAATTCTCCATGCCAGTTTAAAGGGCCACTAGGACCAATTGGGGAAAGTACTATATAAGGTACAATTTCACTGTTTAGTGCTTGGGAAAGAGCATGTTTAGCTAATTCCTATCTTCTGATTCTGTATTTACAGCCAGATCTGTCTTTCGAGACACTCATATTCTTGTATTAGCCTTTGTAGCATTTTTAATACAATAGGACAAGCCTAGTTTGAGAGGCTTGGTCCAGCAAATGTAGCCCAGAAGGGGTGAACTACTTTATCATTTTGATGTCTTTATTTGCTAAAGATTATATGCTAAAAAAATTGATATAAAGTGTTAAACAGCAAATATACATAACTTGCATACACACATAATCACCTATTCAGCTGCAAAAAGTTATCTGTCTTATTCCGCAAGACATCAAACTTCAAGTATGTGTATGTCAAAGACTTCTAAGTGTTTACTTCATTATTTCTTTAGGCAGAGCCTGTAGAGGGCCAGGTAGCCTCTAGAACTCATCCTCTCTTTAGAGGTGACATGTCTGGTGAATGCCCCTACAGTCTATCTCTGTATAATAAATAAGAAGTTTATGGTTTTGAGACTTCTATGATTTGTATTCTGTGTGGTTGTATCTTCCGGATTCATCACATCTGTTGTTTTAGTGCATCGACGTTTCGAACCAGCCTCTGTGGTTCATCATCAGGATGAGAATGATTGAAGAAGTCAGAGAAGGGATATGGTAAATAAGAAGTTTTCAAAATTTCAGAGGTCACTTGGAGTGTATAACTCACATTTGAAATTATGGGAAATGGATACCTTGCACCCTTAAACAAGTACATTCCATTTTCAGATCATGCTTCTTGATTTCAGCATTCTCTAAAGCAGACAACATGTGCATTCCAATGTTAGGCAATGGAGCATCTTGCTGCAAAATAATATCATGCACTATTTCATTTTTGGGTGGCAAACCTTTGGGTTCTTGAAACAAGATGTCATACTCTGAAACAACCTTTTCTAAATCAACTTGTTGTTTAGCATTACAGCCCTCAAATACATTGGTTTTATCAAGTTTCTTTTCCTTTACAACCATCAGTAAGAATTGTTTGCATGAATTTATCATTCATTTCATCTGCCCTGAGTTTATGAGAGTATAATTATTCTTGAGCTTATGAGCTCTTACAAAGTATTCGGTTCCATATTTAACAAGTAGATACTTGTTCTCAGCTCTATAGAAAATAGTTTTTTTGTCATACAAGTAAGGACTTCCTAAAACAATTCCACATATGTCCAAAGGAATTATGTCTAACTCAACTTCATCTACAAGTGCTGACCCAAAAGAAAACTTGAGTTTGAACTGTCTAGCCACTTGTAGTTGTGCTTTATCATTCAACCATCCTAATTCGTATGGTTTCTTGTGAGGTGTAGTTGCTAATCCCAACTTCTTTACAATTGCTTCAGAAATTAAATTTACTTGTGAGCCACTATCAAACAAAGTATCAATCTTTTGATGTTTGGAAATAACTCGAATATGGAAAAGCTCATGTCTTTTTCTATCATTTTCTTCATCAATAGTAGATTATGTAGAATTACTAATAGATGCTTCTAAATTCTTACCTTTTATACCTATGGTTGCAATGGTTGTTTCATCTCCTGAATCCAACCCCAAATCTTTTTGAATAGCTGCAGCAGTCTTCTTCTTCTTGCCCTTGAACTTCTTAGGTCTCAGCTCTGGATGCAGAATCTAACAGTGCCCATCATCATGCCCATCCTTTTTATAGTGAGTGCATGAAGCCTTTCTCTTTTGTGCAGTGTTAGCCTTCCTTGCTTTCCATTTCTGCTTTCTTTTCTCCTTATTTTTTCTTGCAGTGGGTTGGGATGATCCCCCAACTTCTGGACTTCCATTCTTTCCTCTAGCTTCTAGATGAGTAGCTTGTACAAATACCTCATCTATACTAGTGGGATTAAACATGAGGATAGTGTGCCTCATGTAGCTCTGTAGACCACCAATGTACTTCAACAGAGTCTCAGTTGAGTCTAATGAGATTCCTAGAATCAATGCTCTCTTTCTAAATTCTTGAGTGTACCCTTGCACACTTTTCCCTTTCAACTATCGAAGAGATTTCCAACTCATCATGGCTTGCTGCATGTAGGCCAATGGATAGAATTGTTTTTTGATTACAGAAACAAATTCACTCCAGACAGAGAGTCTTATCGTGTCTTTTCATGTCATCTTGGGTCCTACCTTCCCACCAAATGAAGGCACTGCCTCCAAGGTGTAGGCTTTCCAGTTGAATCTTGCTCTTATCTGAATCGATATTCTGCACTCTGCAATAAACATCAATTTGTCTAATCCAATTGTCCAGCTTTTCTGCATTCAACTCTCCATCATATATAGGTAAATCAAATTTAACATCTAGTTTGATCAAAGATGCTTTATTTTTGTATTCATGGCTATTAGGAGGTGTGAGAAAGCTTTTCTCTTTCCCTCTTCCTTTTGAGTGGTCATGGAAGTGAAACTCATCTTCTCCTTTGTCTTGTTTAGAGCCTGATGAATCTTCATCCTTATGTTTTCTAAAGTCCCTATACATTTATTCTACCATGGACTTTATGGCTAGGAAACTATCTATGAATTGAGGGTCTGGCCCCATAGAACCTTCCTCTGACATTGTCTTCTGAGGATAGACTCTCCCAATTTCATGATTAGTTTCGACCAAATCTCCTTCTCCTAATTTGAGCTTTGATCTAGTTAGCATTCAACAGCTAAACCAACACAAGCTTGTCTAAACTTAACAACCTAAAGCTCTAATACCACTTGATCTGAAAATCACTCTCAAGTGACCTCAGTTAAATAATTATTGAATGAAGGTATTACAGACTCCTGTGCTGGTGTGCGTTTATGTTATTTTAGGCAACGGATCGATCAGATTGCAAAATACACAGACACTAGAAAATGGAAAACAGTAAGGGAAACACAGTAAGAAAATACAAGAACACAACAAATTAATAAGGAGTTCATCCTATTCTCCAGGGCTACATCTCCGGTCTAGATTTCAGTGGTGGCCTTCTTTTATTTTGTTTTTAAAGCAGAGATTTATAGTGAGGAGATCAATTAGAGTCTCCTGAAACAAATGATGCTTTGTAGGGTGGTTCTTGGATTCCCTAAGCCACTAGAGTGCACAAACTCTTTCCCTTTCCAAGTCTTGACCTCTCTGGTATTTAATGGGAGGAGTCCAATGTGGTACTCGATTCCTGACAGATCCTCACAGGGATTTCTTGAACCTCTCAATCCTTTTTTCTGCTCGATGCTACCTTATGTCAGCTCATCTCTCTGTTTTCTGCTTCTTGCTTCATTGTATCTTCTTCGCTCTCGCTCCCTCTGTCTTCATGTTCTGTTCTCCGTCTGTTCATGGCTTAAAGCCAATCTATCCCTGATTGTTCTCTTCCTCTTCTACCCTTTTGAATCACCTACTGTTGTTCGCTTGGAGTTCCCTACCTCTACGTCATCACCAACGTCTCACAAGGAGGTGGCCACTTGTCCTCTCACGAACTACACCAGTTCTTCCTTGACGGTTCGGTATTTCAGTTACACTGTGGAATGACTCATCCGCCAACTTAGTGGTCAAATCAGACTTCAAACTTCTTTATGTTGCGGCTTAATTCCCCTGTCAAATCTGGTTCCTCCATCGGGCGCAATCTCTGCCGTCAGATCTGGAGCCTCCAGATCCTACGGTGTTCGCTCATTTCACGCGGTTGACTTGCTCAACCGTTAGCACACGATGAGATATGGTTTTCTTTCTCATCTACTGGACATGCATCGTGCGCAGAATGGAATCACTCGTTTTCTGCCAAATCCTCTTACCGCCCAAGGGTGCCTCCGATATACCACCGGTTTTGGAGCGTGGGACCTGCCTTTCACCTTAGCGCTTTCCCTACGGTTTCCTGGCTTCCCATGCAATCGAGTATTTCAGGGCTTTTCCTTCTCGATTGGTTTCACCCAGTGATGAGCAATTAGCGCTAATCGTGCATCAGAAATGGCCTTTGTTTCCCAATCCGGGCTTCCTAACTACCAGTTTTTCCTCCTACGTGGTCTCCATGGGCCTCGGTCAGCGTGCTTTGACTGAGGTCCTCGTCGTTCCTTACTGGCTGCAAACTAACACTGTCTAAAGGTCTTCCTAATATCTCTTTGTTCATAAATTCGAAGTCTATCCTGATTTGATACAGTCTTGGCACTTTGATAAGTTTCATGGATCCAATTCGAATCACAAGACCAGCTCTATTTTTGTTGTTGTAAACTTCTTCCTAAGGTATGATGACGAGATTTGGAAGTGCAACCTAAATTTGTGCATCATTATCTAAGTCTACTCCTGAAATTGGCATTTGATGGGGATCAACCTCAAGTTTATAGACTTGATCACTTGCTGGTTACTGATGGGTGGATGTTTCATCCTCAAACAAAGTATTATTTTGGATAAAATGGGGTTCATAATGATGTCTATTTTGTTGTAACTCATCTCGTTGTAGTTGTGATTCAAGCTGCAAAAACCCTATTTTTTTCCCATGCATTATATAGACAGATTCTAATATCAACATGAGAGGTCTCTTTGTTGATTTTTACAATCCCATCAACAATTCATGAATTAGGGTATTGATCAACTCTAATGCATCACCAATTCAACCATCTTTTTAATGACTTAGACTTAGGAAAAAATGGGTGTAGCTACTCAAATGTTGAAGGTATAAGAGGAAATTTAATGGTTTTATAAACAATCCTATGTTAATACAAAGAATTTACTTTTGTGATGACCTTCTGGATGTTTAGTACATTAAAGAGAAAAATGATTCCAAGTTACAAAATAACTTCACCTTGGCATATTAAGATCTTTAGCAGGGAGAGTTAATAAGGCTAGCACCAAGTGGGAGTTTAGATGTTGTGAACACTTATGTGATTCAACACACACAAAAATAATATGCAGAGTCTCCTTAAGCTATCAATGGATCTTTGAAATTAGATCTTTGAGCCACTTATATTGAAATATCCCTCCATTTTGACAACATGCAAGATAGCATATAAGCATTGCTTCCATAGCTTAGCATCAACTCTTATGCAATCCATTGCTCTATCGATTGGGCTAAAACATAGAGGGAGATTCCTCATATAGAGATAACTTCAATGAACCAAGGATTTAGATCATTGAAAGCCCCCCCTTTTTTTATCTGTTTGTTGCAAGTTTGTATGCTCTAGAAAGTGATTCCTCTAAGGAAAACTAACAAATTGAGTTCAAAAAGTGCTCAAGTGAATATTCACCTCAATTAACCACCTCACATCTGCAAATTCACATATTACAACATGTTTGAGCCTTCTATTCTTCGTTGGAATAAATTTCACAATCCGAGAAGGTGACTCGAACTTGTTTCTTCTTTTTACAAGTCCATATGATTCTAATGCAGATCAAGGAAATGGTTTCCACGCTACCCTTCAAATAAAACTCAATGCACATGGTCTTCAAAGCAAACTCAACACACAAAATTCAATCATAGCACCATATAAGTATTCATCAATGTTTGATGGCACCCTTCAACACTTCAACTTCGACGTATAGACCTCAAGTTATTATTAGCACATCAACCTTCGTCCCTCACATAATAGGTTGAAGTTCCATACTCCCAAATGAGACCAGGCCATTAGAAATTGTGTAGGAAGGAGCTTCTTCTTTCATATCTCCAAATATGTGTTTAATGAAAGTATAAAAGAAAGTACAATGCTCATAATTTTATGATCTCCCAAAGGTATGACAAGGAATATTTCAGTGTCACATGGGTATTTTTAAGAGGAATCCCAACAAATGCACAGGAATACGGTGATTAATCTTCTATTCAACATAATGTATATTCAATTCAAATCTTTGCACAAATTTGTGCATTGCCAAGTTCAACAAGGAGTGGAGTACTATGAATGATATTAATAACTCAAATATATTCAAAGGCACCCAAGCTATCAGGCTCAATTGTCATGCACATAAATGGACAGAGACGGATCTCACAAAGCAAAGTATATTATCAACAGTACCAAGTCATAAAGGACCCTATCATGTGCCAAAAAAATAGTTTAGACAATAACATGGGAGTTAATATTAACAAAGTCAATTTAGAATAGCTGAATTCGATGAGATTTGGAAAAACGTTTGAGTTGCATGTTTCTGAATTTTCTTAGCAATGTATGCTTCAAGGGTATGAAAAGTTAGAGGAGTTACATTAACGGGTCAGAATAACTTGTGAGGCAATAGTAACGCACAACATGGTAGATTAAAAAATGTTGCAGTGACAAGAGTGGCCTAGTGGACAAGCGAGTTTGATGAGAACGCCTATTTTCTATTTAGCTGAGATGATATTTAGAATTGTAATCCTAGATGAAATAACTGACGATGAAGAATGACAGAGCTAACATGCATAGTTACAAAAAAAAAAATTATCAATGGGTTGGGTAGAGCCATGAATTTGTTCAAGGGAGCGATGAAATTGAGAGAGATCACTAGAGCATTGTGCTAGCAAAGATACTAGCATTAGGCAATGTAACTTACACTGATGAGAGAAGTTTTATTTTTTGGTCACATAAATTGTCAATTTCTTCTCACGACAAAGGGATGGCAGGTTGTTAGGTGATAGAGTCCAAGGAGGCAGGACTAGCAGTAGAAATAGCCACAAAATTAGTGGCTCAAATTGCAGCAGGGGAAGAATTCACTTGCTCTGATACCGTGTTAGAAACAAATATAGAATGTGGATCGAATATGAATGAATACACATTAGTTCCAACTACTATTTACAACATATACATTTATAATACATTTTACATGACCATTGGATTCCATATTCCAAGGTCTCTTGGACTCCCTTTGAATGTTCAACTTCCACACCATAACCCTTAGCGAATTAGGTTTCCAACACTTGTTATAGGTGGGTTCCCACAAAATTTTATGTAAAAAGGGAGTGGAGTCTTACTTTACATAACAACAATAAAATTCGTGTTTTTTCCCTTTATGGGTTTCCACTTATATCTAGTGTCTACATGTCCTGCTCTTGTGTGTTGTTTATTATGTAGTGGTTAAATGTTGTTCATATGTTAAATCCATTATTCATATGATGTACTATTTCTTATCGAATAGCTTAGATAACTATTGAAAAAATGTAAATATTGTAAATTGATGATCGAGAATTCACTATAGTGATTCACCCCCTTCTCTCAGTATAGTCAAGTTTCCAATAATTGGTATGAGAGATGGTGTTAGTACTTTCTTTATACCTTTGAAAGGTGAAATGGTTTGAAAAATATCTGACTGCCTTATTTTCAATCAATGGTTTTGAAAGTTAAAAACAAAACTAAGGTTATGTGTTAATTGAGAGGTATGGGTCATTAAGCTCGCTTAACATTTTTTATGAAAAAGAAACCATAGGGTTTGGGGTTTGTCAAAAGGATTTTTAAACCATCCTTAATCTCCTAAATAATTTTTTCAGCCAATTATATCAAGTTTATCGAAGATAGGTGGCACTACAAAAATATTTTCCAATGCCTACAGGTGCGCTACAAAATATTTTCGTAGTGCCTACAAAATTTTTAAATAAAAAGGCTTTCTAACTGCCACATTGTTGATTTTAAACTCCTGAGATCTCTTTGAAGTATTTTTAATTATATTTCAAGTTGATGTGACATATGTAAGAGTTTCCAAGCATTTTAATATGGTTTTAGAGGTAAACCTAAAAACTCAAACTGTGCATAAAGGAGTCATTTTCAGCATACCCAGGAAATCAGATTACAATAGACAAAGGAGTTTTTAACAGTTTGACAACTTGTTGGAAAGGTGTTAAGATTATTTTTAGTTGAGGAATGGGAAATTCTGGGCACATTAAACGATATGAAACTGATGGCATCGAATGGTTTGACGCATATGAGGAGTTAATCCCTGTTTTCATAAACGTGAGTTGGGAACCTATTATTCATTGTTTCAATGGTTACCATTTATGTTGTGGGCCATGATTTCATCAAATTATTCTATGGAAACATAGCTAGGGAAAGGGAAATGAAATTTCAAGTGAAATAATTTGCAGAGGCAACAATTTACCAACTAAAGGAGAGAAGTGGTTTAAGAAGAAATGGTAGTATTTTGTTTTTTGTTGTTTTAGTCATCGTGTTAAAATATAGATTCCAAATAGGTGGAAATGAATTTTACAAAAAAAAAAAGAGGTTTTTTTTGGGAATTGGTGGATTAAAAAAAATGTCTTTCGATTTTTCCCCAGTTTTCATGGTTTGGAAAATAAAAAATAATATTTGAAGAATATTTTTCGAGATTTTGTAATTTTGTTTTTTCCTGTGTTAGTCAAAATTTACAAATGGAGTTTCCAAACATACCACGCACACATAATCTAGGGTTTCCATGTCCCATCACGTGGGAAACCTACCACATAGGGGGGACTTGGAGTGTCAAGGCTTCGAGTCGGGAGCACCCAAGAGAGTCGAAAAACTGAAACCATAGTATGGGCACGGCTTGATGCGTGACAACCGCTTACGTTCAGTTAAAGGTGAATCGGGTGAGAGTTCAGTTATATGCGACGAATTGGTACGACATTTGGTTATGTGCGACAATGATGGGTGGAATCATTAGGGTGACCACCCCTTGATACGTGCACGATGGGCGAGTCACCAATGCGGGCAAGCCGTGTTGGGTGCCTGGATGAAAGAGGTGACCATGTGCGGATGAGTTAGGATGTGGGAAAGTGTGTAATGTGCAAGGACAGGTTTAATCGTCTAGGTATTGGAGACAACCCATGGGTGCGACGATGCACACGAAGGGACGTAGTGGTTCATTGCAATGGGGTGTGTCGAGTTTTTGTAGCAGTTCAAACGAGCATACATGAGGATGGAGCCAGCCCTTGTTATGCCCAAGAGACTTGTCCCTTGGGTGAACCACACTTGGAGGATGCATATAAGTAAGGAGGATGACATTCGAACAAGGGACATCAAACTCAGACTTCCACATCAAAGAACAAGTGTGAAGAAAGGAGTTGGGAAAAAATAGAAGGAAGAGAAGGTCGAGGGTAAAAGGGCCACACCGGCATGCAGATTACAATGAACGGGTCAAGATTGGTAGTGCGGATAGGCAGAGCGAGTTGGGTTACCGGTCAGGCAGGCCACACTACATGCGGGTCATGCACCCACACCAATAGGCAAAGTTTGGGTGCTATGGAATGACATTTCGGGCGAACAGGTTGCAGACATGGGCGTGGGTTACGCCGGTCAAAGTTCAGGCGTGGAGTTGTGTCATGCAGGCCTCAGGTAGTGCAACATGACCACATGACACGATGGGTCGATTGTGTGGAGATTGCATGCACAAGTTGGCCCGTGTTGAATGGTCCAGGAAGAACGTGTTCCATCAGGAAAAAAGTTGAGGTTTCTGATTATAGAGTGCAGGCAGAGCAGCAAGCATGAATTTGGTAAACTATTTAAGTGTGCAGGCCAAGTGACTTGTTGTGTGACTTATGTGTAATATTGTACATTTGTAAAATATTGAAGTTTATATAACTGTTGGGTAGACTTTACTGGAGTTTCCCCTACCAAGTATATATGGGTGTACTTGTGTTGATGTTATGATTTCTGCTACATATTGATGAAATAATAATTGAAGAAGATAAATTGATGATAACTTATTTCTATTGCATTGTTAAGAACACTTATTGGAAAATTAACTAAGTTTTGAAGTAGGCATAGACCAAGTATTGGTAAAAAGAAAAGGTACGGTGGTGCCACATCCGCCTGTGTGTGGTTGAAAGACTACGACTAGGATAGGGGCATGACATGGGGTCTCCCTGTCCCTCCTAGACAAAAGTTTCCAAATTGCAGGGAACCTGGGCTTTGCATGTCCTACCTTGTCAAAATTCTCCCAAATGTGATAAATTTGGGGTTTCCATGTCTCACCGTGATAGAAATCACCTAGGTGTAGTAAAATTGGTGTTTCATTGTCCCTCCTACGATGGAATTTGCGACCTAAGCACACGATAAACTTGGGGTTTCCATATCTCAGCCTTTAAGGTAACTGTTACCCATGTGTAGGGACCTTGGTTTTTTCCTGTCCCCTACAATGGACATCACCCATGTCTATGGAGATTAGCATTTTCATGTCACGGAGTGACGAAAACTCTGCCCAGGTCTAGGAAACACGAGTCTTCCATGTCTCACAGCAACAAAAACTACCCAGGTGCAAGAAACTTGGGTATTCCATGTCCCTCCACAAAGGAAACCCCCCAAGTGTAGGAAACTTGGGGTTTCCATGTCCCGACTACGACATAAACCATCCAATTCCATGAAACTTGGGGTTTCCATGTCCTGTTGTGATGGCTGTGCGAGAAACTTAGGGTTTTTCATGAAGGGAACTATCCAAGCATGGAAACCACGGGGTTTCCACTTGCCACCATAGCAGAGATCGTCGAAGTGTGGGGAACTTGTGATTTCCATGTCCAATCACAACAGAAACCATCCAAGAATGTTGGGAAGCATGGGGTTTCTTTTGTTGTGATGACATATGTGCGTGCATGGTAAATTCGAGGTTTCCATGCCCTACAGTGATGGAAACCATCCAAGTGCGGTAAATTTGAGGCTTCCACATCCCACTGTAATGAAAATCGTCCAACTACCGAGAAATTTGGGGCTCCCATGTGTAGTTGTGATGGAAAACATTTGGCGAGAAGGGGGAAGTCAGGGTTCTCGTGGCAAGGCTAGAAATACTTGAACAATACAACCCTTGAACTAGCAGTGAGTCTACCCCCTACAATACCTTGTGTCAAGTTTTTATGGGTCCCTTGTGTCGATTGGGTGGGCATCCAAGTAGTTCAGAGGCTCAAATCCCATGGCTTTGCAACTCAAAGCTCCCTTTCCACTCAAGGTTTTAGTTCATATTGGACCACTCCGGACAATGGATGCACCTTCTACATATGTTGAAAAGGGTGCTTTACAATCCACACCACATCCAAAGTGGATCCAACCTATGACCCACCCAATCTTCTGCTAAGCCTGCCATTGTTTGGGTCAGCATCCCAACTATCTAATGTGTCCAATGGCTCGATCAGATTGCTTGAACTACATCAAAAGAACTCCTTTCTCTTCCTTGTGTTTCACTTCATGCTGGGCATCCATGCATCAGTGCATGGACCGAGTCCACATGCAATGGACCGCCAACAAAGCAAGAGCGCCAGTGCAATGGGGCGCTATGCAAAGGGCAAGGGCGAGGATGTCAGGCAACCTGTGATGTGGGCATCATGCGCGGAGGTGAGTCATGCACACAAAGGAAGTGCGTCGGCGAAGTCACGAGGGGCATGCAATATAACAACGAGTTGGATTGATGAGTTTTGAGGTTGGTCCAAGTTGGACACAACTTCCCAACCAAAACTATAATCACTCATATATAGGGTGAGTCGAGTGAAAATATTGGGGATCAACGAATAGAATATTGATTGTGGAATGAAGAAGAGGGTCAAATGAGTTCTTGAAGTAAGCTTGCATCTTGTGCGCAAGGAGGAGGAACATGTGGGGTCTGTTGCAAGTATGCGGAAAGAAGGGATAGCGTCGTGGACTTTCCGTACGCCGCAGGATATCAATCTTGAGGTTGTGAAGGTCAAAAGGAAATGTATGTTGAAGTTAATTGAATTAAGCGGACCTTTGTTTGGGAGGTCCCCCTCCCATTACATTTGTGTACTATTATATTGTTGTTCCTACTATTTATGTCGATTCGTATGAAGTTAATGTATGTTGTTTTACATTGAAGTTATATTGCGAAGATCTACTGTTGAAGTAAGGTAGATGAACCATGCATAGTAACAAAAGTATTTGGTGAATGAAATAACACTTCCCCATCTCACCTTGGAAGGTCACTCCCTCCATCTCATGGTTGCAATGCATCTCGTCACAACTGCCATCATTCCAACAACCAAATATGATATTCTTGTCAGCTCTTGCTTCCATACTCCAACTCAACTTTGCCATGCACCCGCACATTGTCAACCCCCATGACTCAAACTAGTTGGGTGATCAGTCTAACTCTCACGTCAAATCCATGGGAATATTCTTCATGTCATCACCAGTTTTTCCTCAACCACTTCTTCACATAATCATCCTTCAAGGAATAGTCCATGCACGACACCCCTTCAAGCATCATGCCTTCATTTTGTGAGGCCTTTTCATTCTGAGGCCCCCTTCGTCTTGGGGGTGGAGTACCACTTGCTTCAAATGAGGCACTGCACTTACCCCAACTTCAAGGGTTTGGTGCATGACAAGGGTCATGGATTTACCTCCATGAATCCCAGCTACGATTGTGGCAGACTAATGTTGAGTCCTCAAATACTTTTCCACGACATCAATATCTTCCTCTGTATAGCCTAGCTTCATCTCAGTCAACTGAAAATCATACATGCCCATCGCATACCTGCAAAATTCTTCGAAGTCTCTTGGATCTCTTACCACCTTCACATCCTCATTACCCACCTTGAAGGAAGTTCTTGCACCTCCCCTCTCTCTGGAATTATGAAGGCTCACAGTGGAACCCTATTCTTTATTTTTCACGTTGGAGGATTTGTTCCTCCTCCTTCATCCTTCTTCTTTCCCAAAACCTACACAATCAAGTCAACCAACCTCTCCTCCTTTTTGTCTTGAGACAAACTTCGCAAGCTTCCGACCTTTTGCATGTTTGGTTCCTCCTTGTACAACACCATGGAGGAGAACCTTGGGTGATACCCCAAACAACTCTTCCTACTCATCGACATGGTCATGGTCTTCCCTTTCTACTAGGATCAAGAGTAAGTCTAGGTCCATCATCAGACGGCTTAGGCTACAAACAAGAAGTCCATCCCCAACACCATCACATGATCATCCATCGGCGCCGCTCTCATATCCATCTTCCCAAACCATAAACCAAGCTTCACTGGAGTGTCTCTAAGAATCCCTGTCAATTCTTTCAATCCCTAGTTGACAGCTTTGAAATCACTCAACTCTTTCTCTGGTTCTTTCTTCAACTTCAATGACTTTGTTTCCTTCTCACTAAGGAAGCTATTTAAAGCTCCCGAATCCATGAATGCAAAAAACTTATTTCCAAGCACGGTCACCTACAAAAAAACTTAAGCCTAAATCCTTCTCATCTTGTGAAGAATTCGTTCCATGCTTCCTTCTTATCTCCATGACCTTCTCGATCACATTCTTCTCATCATCAAGGGAACATCTACCTGCATCCTTCGACTTCAACGCAACTTTCCTCTTGAGTTGCTTCACTTCAGCATTCGTTTGAGGTCCTTCCATCGCGAAACCTCCTTCCTTCTTCATCACATGCGAAGAGCTTGAACCTACTCCAGCCTTGACAAATTTCATTCTTCCATTCTCCTCCTCCTATGACTATTGCTTCACTACTCCCACTTGAACTTCAACCTCTCAACCAACTCCCTCAATCTTCACTAAGGATGTCATCACTCGAACTTCCCCATCCAAAGGCTTCGAATGAACTTCACCTTGTCCCTCATCTTGGTTAGGCCCATTTCCCTCCTTTGAACACTCATCTTCACGATCAAGACTCAGCTTAAATTTCTCTCAGAGCACTTAAACTTCTTCACACAACTTTGCCTCTTTCTCCTTTATATGAGCTCGTTCATCAGAATTCACTCAGAGTCTTTCACTGCTTTGTTGTGGTTGAGCCTCCAATGAACTATCTTCCTCAACCTTCTCCTATAAAGCATTCAAGTCCTTCCAGAGTCTCGCTATCTCCATTTCGATGCGATCCATGCTTTCCACCAATCACAGAAGCTCACCGTAGTGCCCGTAGAAACTCCAAATTTCATTCGAGTGGGTCGGGTCATGTCGTGTGTGAGCACCTGGGCACACGGTGTCATGCCAAAAATGCTAAGTTATGATCACTTGTGTGCCTTGTGCTTGTTCCTGTGGCTGACTTTTCAGGCCCTCCCTCGTGCCTTCATACAAGTCGTGGGTAGATGGAAACATGTTCGGGTAGGTCAGGTCTTGTGTGGGTGCCCAGGAAAATGGAGCCATGCCAAAAATTCTAAGTTGTGACAGCCATGTGCCTTGTGCATGTTTGTACAACCTATTTTCCTAACACTCCCTCATGCCTTCATTTGTGTTGTGCGCCCATGTAAACCCCAAATTTCATTCGGGCGAGTCTAGTTGTGTCATGTGTGGGCACCCGGGCACATGCAGCCGCACCAAAAACACTAGTTGTGATCATCTGTGTGCCTTATGCACATTCGTGCAACCCATTTTCCCGATGCTCCTTCATGCCTCCATTCGAGTCGTGCACCCATGGTAACACCAAATTTCATTCAGGCGGGTCGGATTGTGTCATGTGTAAGCACCCAGGCACACAAGGTTGTGCCAAAAATGCTAAGTTGTGAATGCCCATCTAACTTGTTCTTGTTCGTGCGGCCGTTTGTCGGGCCCTCCCTCGTGCCTTCGTTCGGGTCATGCATCCATGGAAACACGTTTGGGCAGGTCAGGTGTGGGTGCTCGAGCACATGCGAACATGCAAAAAATGCTAAGTTGTGACCATACATGTGACATGTGCATGTTTGTGCAACCAGTTTTCCCGATGTTCCTCCGTGACTTTGTTCAGTTCATGCACCCATGGAAACCCCAAGTTTAATTCAAGTAGGTCAGGTTTTGTCATGTGTGGGAACCCATGTAAACGCGTTAGGGTGGGTCAGGTTGTGTCATGTGTGGGCACTTGGGCACACATGGCCATGACAAAAATGCTAAGTTGTAGCCACCCATGTGCCTTTTGCATGTTTGTGCGGTCAGTTTGTCGAGCTTTCCCTCATGCCTTCGTTCGGGTCGTGTGCCCATGGGAACCCCAAATTTTGTTCATCCAGGTTAGTTCATGTCATGTGTGGGTGCCTAATCACATAGGGCCGCACCAAAAATGCTAAGTTGTGACTGCCTGCGTGATTTGTACATGTCTTGCATCACGTTGGTCAGGCGCTCCCTCGTGTCTTAAGTAAGGTTGTGTGCCCATGGAAACCACAAGTTTCGATCAAGTGGGTCGGTTCATGTCGTGTGTGGGCACCCAGGCACACACAGTCATGCTAAAAATGCTAAGTTGTGACCACATGTATACCTTGTGCACATTTGTGTGACCCATTTTCGCGATGCTCCCTCGTGCCTTCGATCTGGTCATGTTCCCATGGAAACCCCAATTTTCGTTCAGGTAGGTCAAGTCATGTCATGTGTGGGCACCCATGTAAATGAATTCAAGTCGATCAAGTTGTGTTGTATGTGGCTTCTCGGGCACAAGCAGTCATGCCAAAAATGCTAAGTTGTGACCACTCATCTATCTTATACATGTTCGTGTGGCCCATTTCCCCAACGCTCCCTCATGCCTTTGTTTGGGTCATACACCCAAGGAAACCCCAAATTTTTTTCGGGAAAGTTAGGTTGTGTCATCTGTGGGTGCCCATGCAAACGCATTTGGGTCGGTCAAGTCATGTCTTGTGTGGGAGCTCAAGTACACACATTCGAGCAGGTCGGGTCATGTCTTGTGTGGGTGCCAAGAAACATGGGTTGGGTCGTGTCGTGTGTGGGCGCCCATGTAAATGCATTCGAGCGAGTCAAGTCGTGTGGTCTGCGGGCACTAATGTAAACATGTTCAGGTGGTTTGTGTCGTGTGTGGGCACCCGTGCAAACGCATTCGGGAAGGACGAGTCAGGTTGTTTGTCAATGCCCGAGCACACGGGGTCATGCCAAAAATGCTAAGTTGTGACCGCTCATGTTCCTTGTGCACGTTCGTGCGGCTCGTTTGGTGGGCACTCCCTCGTGCCTTCGTTTGAGTCGTGCACCCATGGAAACCCCAAAATTTGTTAGGGCAGGTTAGGTCGTGTCATGTGTGGCCTGCTATGCAAACGCGTTCGGGGGGGCTAGGTCGGTCGTGTCGTGTGTGGGCATGTGGGAAAAAGTGTTTGGGCGGGTCGGGTTGGGTCATGTCGTGTGTGGGCGCCCATGCAAACCTATTCAAACAAGTTCTATGGTGCGTGGGCGCATGGGAAAATGTGTTCAAGTCAAGTCGTGTTGGGTCGAGTAGGATCGGGTCGTATCGTGCAAGTCGGGTTGAGTCAGGTTGGGTTAGGTCATGTCAAGCCCACAAGTGGCAGAATGCGATGTGCAATGAGTTGGGTGGGTGTTCTCGGTTAGATACAACGAGTTGGGCGAGCGATGAGTCGGCGGATGCGACGAGTCGAAGAGCGGGCAATTTGGTTGTGATGTTTGTTACGATGATGGGATGAGTTAGAGGAGTTACCAGCTGGAGCGGTTGATTAAAGGCACTCAAGGCATGAGCACGGTGAACCAACGAAGGAGTCTAAAAACCAAAAGGTTGGAAATTTGGCTAAAATTGGCAACTTTTCGAAGGGAAGCTTATATTGTGTGATGTTGGGCATGTGGACCTAGTGGGGCAGTGGCATGGGTGAGCTGATGTGAAGCAAGAGCAAGTTATCTGAATTGGTAGGTCAGCCTGGGCAGGCTGACCCATGACAAATCCATGGAGAGGCATATATATCTATATATATATCTATATATATATCTATATATATATCTATATATATATCTATATATATATATATATATATATATATATATATATATATATATATATAGATAGATAGATAGATAGATATATATATATATATATATATATATATATATATATATATATATATATATATATATATATATATATATATATATATATATATATATATATAGATAGATATATAGATAGATATATATAGAGAGGCACATATATATATATATATATATATATATATATATGGAGGAGAAGGACATGAATTCAACACACAAGTTCAACAAGTGCAAGCTCAAGAGGAGAGGGCGAGCTAAGGGTTGGACGCATTAGACGAAGGCAAGGTGCAGGCAACATTCTGACCGCAGCATCGAGCTGATGAGAAGAGAATGGAAGTTCATGGTCAATGAGTTGCAGGTTAGGCACTCTGCCCAATGAGCAAATTCGACAGGGTGGGCGAATCACAGAGGGCGCATTGCACGATGATGATTTAGGGCAAATGAACAGCTGGTCTACGGAACAGGTCTGCGATGCAAGTGCAACTACGGATGGACCTATGGTTACGATAGTCTACGGTTGTGATTGTGGTGAGAAACGAAGTCATGGGCGAAGTGTTGGAATGGTGGACGGAGCTGCGGACAGACGCCGAGCAGGGTGACACTTCTTGGGAAAAGTTTGAATGACGTGAGTTTTGGTGAATGGTGTGACGAGCAGTTGAGCTGGTTGGCATGATGAGTTAGTGTAGAGGGCGGCCCAGGGTGGGCGCCTCTACCCGATGAGTTGGGCAACCTGACCCGGCAAGGGTGGGCGCTCTTGAACAAAGGTTCGAGTAAGGCTGCAAAGTGTAGGCCGAGTTGCATGTTTTGACAAATGTTGTGAGAAGGAAGTTGGGGTTCCTCTCTGAAGACTGTAATTGTATATTTTGTAAAGATTATTATTATCATAGTGGGCAGAATCATATTCAGGGAGTTTCCCCTCCCGTTAAATATTGTATCCACTGTGCATATGTGTAAATGATAATGATGATGAAATAAGACTAAATTGAATGTTTCTGTTGTGTTGTGAATATTAATGCTTAGAAAGTGAAAAATAAACTAAGTATGGAATGTTAGGCATAGTCCACACTTGAAAGTGTTGTTGAAAAGAAATCGGGTGGTGGTGCTGCACCTGCGTATGAGCAGTTGAAAGACTACAGCCAAGATAGGGGCATGCAGTTGGTATTAGAGGCCTGATTTAGTAGAATTGGGTTTGCAGGAGAAGTGATACAATTGCACTTCATGGCATTTGGTATCAGAGCCCAAATTCTGCAGGCTTTGATTTGAAGAAGAAGAAGTTGATCCCACTATCACTTCGTGACAAGTAGTATCAGAGCCCATGATTTTCCGTAGGGCTATGTTGAAGATTGAAGTGATGCAATTGCACTTCGTGACAGTTGATTCAGTTGAATTTTTGGGTTTTGAAGGCTGATGACTGTTGAAGGTGAAGCAGGTGTTGAAGACTTGTTGAACGGATGAATATGTCAAAAGGTAACTTCAAAAACTTGAAGACATGGATGATTATTGGAAATACGAAACGCAGAGATGCTATGAAGCTCTTGTACAAGAGTGGGAACTCTTGCTACATATGGGAAGCAGGATAGCAGATTTGTGGGAGGACTTGAATAATATTCATGGGAAGACTGATGAACTCAAGGAACTTGATGAGGAGATACAGCAGGGTGATCTTAGACTCCAAGAACTCATGGATGAATGAGTTCGACTAAGGGAGAAGAGCACCATGGCACAGGCTAAAGTCAAGGAAATTGAGGATGATATTAAGAAGGACTTTCTTGCTAGAAAGCCCATTGTGATAGAGCAAGATGAGCTCGATTACATTGACATACTTGGGGACTATCACTGAAAGATGTAGCCATATGTTCAGAATATTGGTTCACTATGAATGGAAGGAGTCAATGTGTGCTTGATTGGTACACTTAAGCAGGATTGAATGGAGGAAAAGCTTGAAGGAACTCAAGCAGAACTAGGATCGAGTTGCTTAGATGAGCCAAGCAAGGAGTTGAAGTACCTTAAGAAGGAAGCCAGGTCGAAGCACAAGTCAATAGACTCTTCTGAGGCCAAATTGTTGAAGAAGGTTGCTAAAGTAAGACAGAAGATCAAGCCGAAAGAGGATGGAGATGCCTAGAAGTTGTGTTTTGTGCAATTGACTGTACATGGAAAAAGGTTTGTAGCTTTGGTGGACACGGGAGATACTCATAGTTTCCTTAGTAGAAAAGTAGCAAATTCTTTTGGGAAGAGAGCTGAAGTGGGAAGAGAGTGGAGTGCTTTCAAAGCAGTGAACTCTACCATGAAATCTGTGACTGGTGTATTGGAGAACACTCATCTAAGAATGGGATCTTGGTTTGGAAAGTTGGACTTGATGATTGTTGACATGGATGATCATTATATGGTGATGGGAAAAGACTTTTTGAAGGATGCATAAGCCCTACCAATGGTGGACCGAGACATTCTCCTGATTACAGCTGGAGGAAGAACCATGCTGGTTCTAATGAATAAGAGGAGTTTCTTGGGATATAGACCAAGAATGGCTTCTATAATTTTGTATCCAAAGGATTTGAATGTAAAGCATGAACATGTGGAGCAAAGAGGACTTGGGTACATGACTCAAACAACGAAGGAAGGGAAGTTAGTAGACTTCATTGCAAGAGCTAGAAGGAAATATGGAGGTGGAAAATAAATTTCACACATCTTGAGACACTTGACAGGAGCATCTTCTACGGAGGATCTTCACCATGGAGTTGTCGATGGAGGTAGTTCAAGTACTTCTTCGATGGCAGTGGTTGGGAAAGATTACACAGGTAGGTATTTGGCTGCATATTGGAGTTTTGCAGATATGCCATAGTGTTATGAAACCAGCTTAAGAAAAGATAGAAAAGATAGATCAATGCCTTAGAATTCAGACTCTTCGAGGGGGAAACCTCCTTTACATTACATAAATGAATAATTCTTCGATGATTCAAATGACAAAACCTCCTTTCTATATATAGGAGTCTAAGGAGTCACCATATAACCCAGCTGACCTAATAATAATAATATAAAGCCACAAAAACAACAATAGAGGGATTCTATGGGGCACAGTAATAAAAATATGGGGAAAATAGGGGCACAACAATATTAATAAGGGATACAAATACAATAGTAATGGGTAATCACTAGTATTATAGGGACCTATCACATAGGAATATATGACTTTCAGTTGACGAAAGACAAGCTTGATAAGCTTGGTTGCACACATGAGGGGTTGGTGTTGTGCAAAAGTACTTGAGGACACATCATCAATCAAATACATGGGTGGATGAGAGTCAGGGAGGGAACTTCCTGGCCCTCCTTTCTCAATAGACAACCTTGGAGGTGGGTTGGTGTAGTGGCCTTGACATTTAGGAGAGTTGCACCACGTTTCCAAGGGGCCTTGGGGATAAGGCTTATTTATTTGACAGGTTGATGATACCAGGATGTATGAGACTTCATAGAAACACATTCACATTAGCATCAAGTGCAACATGTTGCAGATGAGATGGGAATACCATGGACCTGAGCATGGCTTACTTTACAATTGGATGGATTCTTAATCGATTTGAGATTGTGATAGGATGCTGAGAAACAACCAACGTGGCATGGGGGAAGTACATTCTCATGGGTTGAGAATTATGGTTGGATTAGAAACCCAACTAGTTCGATGACATGGGGGCATGCATTGCACCGAGTTTTTGTCAGATAGATGTCTTGGTTTTGACTAAGATGTTGTGTTGGATGGAGTATTGTGCAAAGATACACACGATGAATGATACATGATGGAGACAATTGTGATATATATGTTGTAGGGATGTTTGCAATATATATGGACTAACTGAAGTCATGGATCGAGGAGACTTCCTATTTATGAGGGAATAGACTGATGGTTTATGTGAAATTGGAACGAAGGAAAGTAGCATGAGCATCTTTGGGTGCTGGAGTTAGTAGCACTTTGCAACGATGGTTGGTAGATTGACAGTCTTGGTGATGGTGATTGTCAGGATGGAGAGTTGTTGAGGACGATAACAATTTAGATTGGGGGAGTATGTCAATCCCACGAGTTGTGGAATGCGATGTGCGACGAGTTGGGTGGGCGCTCTTGGTTAAATGTGACGAGCTGGGCGAGCGAAAAGTCGGCGGGTGCAACGAGTCGACAAGCGGGCGCATTGGTTTCGATGTTTGTTGCGATGATGGGATGAGTTACAAGAGCAACGAGCTAGGGTGGTCGGTTAAAGGTGCCCGGGGCATGAACGCGATGAGCCAATGAAGGAGTCAAAAAACCAAAAGGTTGGAAATTTTGCTAAGTATGGTAACTTTGCAAAGTGAAGCTTATACCATGCGAAGTTGGGCATGCGAACTCGACGACGCAGCAACATAGGTGAGCCAACATGAAGTGTGGGAAATTTAGCTGAATTGGAAGGTCGGCATGGGAAGGCTGACCCATGACAAATCCGTGGAGAGGCATATATATAGGCAGACTCCATGGAGGAGAAGGACATGAATTCAACACACAAGTTCAACAAGTGCAAGCTCAAGAGGAGAGGGTGAGCTAAGGGTTGGACGCATTAGTTGAAGGCAAGGTATAGGAGGAATTCTGACTACAACACCAAGCTGAGGAGCAAAGAACGCAAGTTCAGGGTCGAAGATTTGCAGGTCAGGCACTCTACCCGATAGGTGAACCAAACAGGGTGGGTGACCCGCGGAAGGCACACTGCACAACAGTGAGTTGAGCCGAACGAAAGGCAGGTCTGTAGAAAAGTGTCATGTAGGGCGACACACTGTGGGCAAAGTCTGAACAATGCAAGTTTTGGTGAACAGTGTGAAAAGCGGTTGAACCAATTGGGATGACGAGTTAGTGCGGAGGGCGGCCTGGGGGTAGGCAACTCTGGCCGACGAGTTGGGCAACCCGACCCAGCAAGGGTGGATGCTCTTGAATGAAGGTTTGGGTAAAGTTGCATGGTGCAATTCAAGTTGCATGTTTTGATAGATGTTGTGAGAAGGAAGTTGGGGTTCCTCTCTGAAGACTGTAATTGTATATTTTGTAAATATTATTATTATCATTGTGGGAAAAATCATATTTAGGGAGTTTCCCCTCCCGTTAAATATTGTATCTACTGTGCATATGTGTAAATGATAATGACGATGAAAGAAGACTAAATTGAATGTTTCCATTGTGTTATGAATGTTAACGCTTAGAAAGTGAAAAATAAACTATCTATGGAATGTTAGGCATAGTCCACACTTGAAAGTATTGTTGAAAAGAAATTAGGTGGTGGTGTCGCACCTGCCTATGAGCGATTGAAAGACTACCACCAGGATAGGGGCATGAGAAGTCATGTCTGGCGGGGCGGGTTTGGTCGATTCGGGTCACGTTGGGCGTATCTGGTCATGTCGGGCGATTTGGGTCGATTCGGGTCATGTCAGTCGGGTCAGGTCGTGTTGGGCATGTCGGGTTGTGTGTGGGTTCCCGTACAAAAGTGTTCTAGTAGGTTGGTTTAGGTCGTGTCGTGTGTGGGTGCCTAGGTGTGGACGCCTGGGTGTGGGCGCCCATGCAAATGCGATAAGGCGGGTCGGGTCGGGTCATGTCATGCGTGAGCACTCGAGAAAACGCATTCAAGCGGGTCGGGTCATGTCATGTGTGGGCGTCTGTCCAAACGCATTCATCCCAGCCAATTCATTCCAGTGAGTTGGTCCTTCTTCTTTACTTATTGATTTCTTCTCAATTCGATAGTGTATTGTTTATTGACTTAAATTTTGATAGTCTTGCACACTTTATTTTGTTGAGATAACTTTTTGTGCCTATCAATTATAGCTTCTAGTGTCTACGTTTTGTCCCCTTCTTTTTTAAAACATGAATCTATGTAAATATGAAGATCTCTCTATACGTGTTTTATATGTTTGTTTATGTGTGTGTATGATAGTGAGAGAGAGGGAAAATGTAACCATACAAGTATTGTTACAAATATTGATGGTCAACCATAGAAACACAACATATCATCGTCAAAATAATTGTGTAATTTATTCCTTTAATAAGACATTTCATAAAGGACTTACTAATATTTGTATAATTGACTAAAATGACTAGGAAAAAAAGTGTCAACATTTCTATGGGGTTTTAGAACAACATATAAAAAGTTGACCAATTACACACCATTTAAAATTTTCTATGGAAAATAAGTTGTCATCCCCTTACCTTTCATGAAAAACACAACCAAAATTTCATTTACTCTTAAGTATGACAGGGATAGCATAGAGAGAGAATAACTCCACCAATTACACATACTTGAAGAATATCGATAGCACCCATTTCATCGACAAGAGGTCTCGAAAAAACAACAAAAGTATCGATATATATAAATATTAAGTCTAAAGATTAGAAGATAGGTGATATATATAAATATTAAGTCTAAATATCCATTTGCTACCATACACTCTTGTATTTTATCTATCTTCTTGGATTTGTATACATTCCTTCAAATTAAGGGGGGTTGGGGGGAATGTTGGAAACATAATCCTTTTGGATTATGTGAGCTTGACACATTCACTTAAGAAGAAGGAGAAAAGCCTCATGTGAAGGATAACATTTATGGGAATTCCAAGAGACTTCTTGGAAGATGAAAACCTAGGGTCAATAAATTTGTATTAACATGTATATCTTGTGAATATAATGAAACACATGATTATCCAAATTGTTCTATCATTTATTGTGTATATACAAAAAAATTCAATTTTGTATTTTCTATTCTTAACATCTATGACCCCTACTCCAACCAAAATAGATGCTAGGATGATCTTGATGAATCAAATATTCAGTCTAGCCCATACACAATCCTCGGTGGGGATTTGAACTTCTCTCTCCCCTTGAGGGAGGTCTATGGCCCAAATAATAGGATGAATTACTTAAGTGTGTATGTTTCTACCTTGCTTGAGTGGTTTATTCTTGTGGACATAGCTCTTGTAAATATCTCTTTTACCTGGTTCAATTTCAAAACAATTAAAGTTGGTGTATCTAAAAGTTTAGACCACCTCTTGATATCCTCATCTCCAGATCTCACCTTATCTACAAGCCTTGAGTGGCCTTGTGGGGATAATCTTATCATCCTTCGAATAAGTTAGTAGTTGATGTGTAGATGCCCCTAATATCATTTTAATCATAATATTATATGTTTAAGTTTGCATATAATGTTTTTAATATTAAAACATTTGGAATTGAGGAATACCAAGTGGGAGTGGGGTGTGGGGAGGCGAGGGGCTAAATTAGTATTCTATAATTTTTACACTTACTGAACCAATTATGCAATCAATTTGCAATTAGTAAACAACAAGGCACCATTCACAAGACATTTTTATACATAGATTTAATGTGGAAACCCTTTCAGGAGAAAAACCACAAAAGCTTATTTTTATTATGATGCAAATATAAGCCACTAATTTTAAAATTGCATCAAGATTCGTGAGCACCAACTAATAGGAGGCTTCAACCCCCTTAGATCAGCAAGCAACAACTTACTAGAGGCATCAACCTTAGATATGCATAGGCACCAACCTGCTATAGGAAGGAAGATGAATATTTCATTCATTTTCATAATCAAACCTCTAGAAGTGTTCTTCAATTCCATTTCAAACAAATATGCCCCCTATGTTTTCAGCGGCCTCCTTCACTTCTCCTCCCACATACACTCTTAGCACAACAACATTAGCTTCAATTGAATTCTCTCACTCACGCTCAATTTAGAAATCTTGTACTTAAATTGAATTCTATTAATCACACACACCAATACCATTGCTTTAGCTTCACATGGTCTCACACTACTAAATTTTCCCACTCAAGCAACTTAGAATATTAGCTTTTCCTTCAATCAGTTACACACACCTTGAAACATTGGCTTCGTCAATTAACACAATTCTTGAAGTAGTACTTCTATAATACTCTCATAACTTGATGAGGAAATTCAATAATTGTCGCACAACTTGAGGAATAACTTCTCATAATTGATACAATCAACTTTCATCTACTGCATTAGTTTCCCTTCTATTATTCTCTTATTAGTTTATTAGATCTAAATTTGTGCTTTATTTCTCCAGAATTTTTAATAGGATCACCGAGATGATTCCAATCAGATTCTTTGCCTTATATACATCCTTTGCACATGAAGTACCATGCATGATGGGTTGTGTTTCTTCCCCTAATGATTTTTTATTGACTATATTAGTTGGTTTTGGTCGTTGCAACCCAAAATTATTCTTTCTCTATAACAACCACTTTAACTATGTTTTGGCACTTGGAATGCCAAATTTGATTGTTTTTCACCCTTAGCTTTTAGCACCTTAATGCATTTGACTAAGACCTCAAAATCACGTTCCAATCATTGGATGCATTTATTGTGCTAATGGCATGCTATTGTTATCTTGAAATGTGGCAACCTCTGATTGGTGCCTCAAGTCATAAGGAAATAGGCCACTTGGCCACTTGAAAATGCCAAAAATGCCCACCACATGTCACTTCGCCAGTGAGCCACATCATCTCTCAACCACATCACTACCACCTATCTACCACATGTTTTCTTGTCATTGGGCCACGTTGTCTTTCTATTGTATCACTGCCACTTCATCAGGTTCAAATCTAAATCCGAGGTCTGGGGTAATTTTTCGTGTTTTTCCTTTATAAAAAATTTAGAGGGCCAAATCCACGTATAATTGTTTAAACGTAGAACCTGGATAAATGTGGAATTATGCATAAATTTAGATCTATATATTTCCAAAATTCACATATTATAAAATGTTCTGGATGTGTAGATGTTCAGATGAGTCTAGATTCCCTTGAAAACTCTTTTGTGCCTAGATTTATCGGTTCCCCAGATAAGTTTGGATGGTATAGATAAATATGGTATTTGGATCATTGATCCATGCTCTAATGTGTTTGCATCCCCATATTTCCAAGATATTTTGGATATGTCCATATTCCTTTGCTTTAACTTACTACTCAGCTTCAAACTACTTTTTCTCATCATTACTTGGGAGGTTTTTCTAAGTGGCATAAATTTTTGGAAATGTATCTAAAAAGGAATATCCAAATGTGCATTTCGCAAGAGCACCTGACTTGATATTTTGTATACAAAATGCTTCAAATATAGGCCTTCAAATCATGTATTCATCACTATTCAAGCACTAGAACACTCTGCATACACTAAAACACAACAATAACAATACCAAAAATGAACTCCCTTGAACTTGTAGGCCATTGAAATCAATGACTAGATTGACATCAATGACAACCATATTCCAATATTCTCAACAATATCCCCTTTGGAATTGAGGGAAACATTATCAAACATTGTTGAGGCATTAATGACAATAACACTTAGCAACACTCCCCCTTACACCTATCAAGATCTTCTCCCCCTAGATGTTTCACTTTCCATGGCTAACTATTGTTTGCACATTGCCACTAATTCCACTTAGTTTTTCTCCATGTATATCAATGTTTGGGCACTTCTCCCATTTGGAATCAATGGTAAAGGGTGTAAATAACTAGAGAAATATCCCCTTGAGACCATGCTTTTTCAAAACAAAGTATGGAACATTCATGGACTGCTTCAAAAAATAAATTACAACGCTAATTGAACACATTATAGTCCCAATGAACATGATTTTTTCTTACTAAGATATAAATATTGTGTAAATAATCCCCTTGAAAACATGTATAGATAACATAAAACTTTCCATTTTATCATTCTTCTCTTACAACTTACTGTTTAAATTGTTCAACAATATGAGTAGTTTTATGTAACCAAACAGATCGAGTCATTTTTCCAAGGGAGAGATTGTTCCCTATTTTTTTCTAAGGTACTCAAATGAATCGCTAGGAAGAAGTTTTATAAAAAAAATATCTACAATATGCTCATTAGTAGCCAAATATTCAAGTCTAACAACATAATCAACAACTTGATCTCTCAAGAAATGATACTTGATTAGAATGTGTTTGGTTTTTTAACACATAACATGGTTCTTAATGATACTAATGGCACTAGTATTATCACACATAATGGGGATTATATCATCAAAATAAAATTTGATATCCTTTAGTGTTTTCTTCATCTAAAGGATTTGAGTACAACACATAGTTGTAGCTATGTACTCATCTTTAGTTGTAGATAGAGAAAATGATTTTTTTTCTTGCTTACTAAGACATTAGGCACTTGCCCAAAACCAATTGTTCTCCACTTGGACTCTTCATGTCATCAATATTACTAGCCCAATACACATTAGTATATTATTTTAAGTTGACCTCTTTACATATTTCATGCTATAGTCCAAAATTAATTGTCTCCTACAAATATTTGAAAATTCTTTTGATTTCATTTACATGACTTTCTTTATAATTTGATTGAAATTTAGCAAGCATACTAAATACTTGCATTATATTGGGTCTTAAGGAAGTAAAATACAACAAACTTCTAATCATAAACCTATAGGTTTTCTAATTCACAAAGGGAGACTCGTCTTCTTTACTCAATTTGCAACCAGCCACCATAGGTGTTATAATGGGCTTGCACTCTTCTATTCCAAAAAAATTCTAAGTTTATCTTAAATATTTTGACTATGAAATAAAAATACATTTTTCTAACTGTGTGACTTGTGGGCCAAGGAAGAATGACATCTCTCCCATCAAGGACATCTCAAATTTCTTCTACATTGCTTCAACAAATTGTTGACCCATTTGCTCCAAATTAGTCCTAAAAATTTTATCATCTACATACACAATGATGCTTAGTAAATTATGATTTTAGAATTTAATGTACATGTCATTGTTAGTTTCCCTGTTTTAAACCCTTATTGTTGTAGGTATTTATCCAACGTTATGTACCAAGATCTTGGAGCTTTCTTTAGGTCATACAATGGTTTTCTCAACCTACACACTTGATCTCCATCTTCAGATATTTCAAAGCCTTTGGGATGTTATATGGACACTTATTCTTCTAGCTAACCATTGATAAAGGTTGACTTGGCATCCATCTAATGCACTTTAAAATTCTTATGACTTGCAAATTCCTAGAACATCCCAATAACTTCTAGTGTGTCTTTAGGGGAAGACATTTCTTCAAATTCAATACCTTGTTCATGAGTGTGACCTTTTCAAACCATGTTGGTTGTGTTCCTTACCACCTATCCTTCTTCATTTAGTTTTTCTTAAAACCCACTTGGTACTAGTGACGTTTTTTTCTTTTGGTTTAGGAACCAGTTCCCAAGTATTATTTTTCTCTATCTATTCCAAATCTTCAACCATTGATTTAACCTAGAATTTATCTTCACTTGCTTGATTGAAATTTTTGGGTTCTAATTGAGACAATAGAGAAAAAATTGCATGTCTAGGACTTCCTATGAATATTCTTCTTGTCTAAATCCCAAGTTTTTTGTCTCCAATTATTTGACTCTTATGGTGTTTCTTTTGCACATACCTAGGAGGTGTTTTGTTGTTCTCGGGGGTGATTTCTTATTCTTCTTCTATTTATTTGGTTCTACATATTTAAAATCACAATCATCATCCTCATATGATTTCTCGTTCTTCTAATATTTTAATGAATGAGGTAAGGCTTAATCAACTATGACATTAATGCACTCCTCGATCCTCTTAGTCCTCTTGTTATAGCATTTGTATCCCTTGCTCTTAAATGAATATCCAAGAAAAATACCCTCATCTTCTCGGGAGTCAAACTTACCTAGTTTCTTATCATTCATTTTTATATAATATTTGTTGACGAAAACCATAAGGCGTTTTACTGAGGCTAGATTTCCTTTCCATAATTTGTATGGAGTTTTATCATTGTTGGGTCTAAGCTAAGTTTTGTTGGACAAATAAATAGCAACTTGAGCTACTTCTACCTAGAAGATGTTTGCAACCTTTCCTGCATCCATCATTTCTCTAACCAATTCTTGAATGGGTCTATTATTTCTTTCCACTACCCCATTTTTTTGAGGGGTTCTAGAAACTGAGTACTTCCTTCTGATCCCATGTTCTTAACAGGACTTGCCAAATTTCTTTGAAGTGTACTCTCCTCCTTCATCTGACCTCAAGCATTTGAATTTCAAATCTTTCTCATTTTTTACTTGAGCCTTGAATGCCTTGAATTTATTAAGAGCTTTTGGTTTTTCTTTGACTGCCATGATCCAGGTTGCTCTAGTAAAATCATCAATGATTGAAAATTAATTATTTTTCTCCTCTTGTGCTTTGTGTCCTTGTAGGACCACATATATCAATATGAACCGGTGCTAGGGGTCTAAATGATAAGTACTCTTTTATGTTGAAATGCACCCTTGTCTGCTTACCAAATTAAGAAGATTTACATATGGAACTATCTAGTTTTGATAGTTTTGGCATACTTCTTACTCCTATGTCATGTTGATATTTATTAAATTATCAAAATTCACATGGCTCATCCTCTTGTTCCATAACTAGGTTTCGCCTATCTTTCTTAATTGTATCATTTTACTCTAGAATCCTAAAAAAACATACACGTTTCTAGGGGTTTTTTATTGCTTTCCCCACCAACCTACCACTCTCTACTATTCTTATTTCGCAATCTTTAGGTTGAAAGGTCATGTCATAACCATTATCACTCATTTGGATGAAACTTAAAAGATTGTTCTTAAGATCATCCACATATAAAACATTATGGGCTTTCGTCTTGTCATCTAAGATGATTGTTCCTTTTCTTTTTATTTTGGTTGGAGCATTATTTCCAAATCTAACACTTCCTTTCTTGTCTTCTATCAGAAATAGGAATTTACTTTTGTCTCTAGCCATGTGTTTAAATCACCCATTGTCAACATACCATTTTCCTTCTTGGTCATGAGCATATAAGGAAACTCCACATTCTTCAATCCTCTTTGTATTTTGCATCCATTTCTTCATATTC
Organism: Pinus tabuliformis; assembly: GCA_031772625.1. NCBI lineage: Eukaryota > Viridiplantae > Streptophyta > Pinopsida > Pinales > Pinaceae > Pinus > Pinus tabuliformis. Next base: position 1,677,102,677 of record CM062818.1, read on the forward strand.
CTTTGATGTATTGATTGTTTAGAAGTCTATTATCTAGAAGGATTAAACAATTTACTTCAGCATCCATTGGTTTTGTTGCCAAAGTTGTTACAATTAAAACATTCAATCTCATTCATAAAAGGATAGAATGAGTTTCTATTTCTGACCGAATAATTTCTAAATATAAAATGTTGAAAGTAGATGGATCTATCAGTTTCCTATATTTCAACTTTATCAACTCTACAATTAATGACTTTATGCACAAAATTATGATACACGTAGCAATTTCCATAAAACAATTTTGGGTAATTGAAATTGTAATGATGTTTCTGATACAGACCCTCTCACTTCCGCAAAACCTATGTCATTTTTTTCCTCTAAAGAATTATGTAGAGTTTTGTTGATAATTCATAGCCTAAAAAGTAATGTATTGATCTAATAAATTTAGCATATATTATTGGGTAAGACATGGTGTTAGGCGCGATATCATGTGAACAACATTGTGGTCTGAGAGGCTAATCTATTTCTTCGAAGACCTGCAAAACGAAGTGTTCCAAATATCCATCCCGTGTATACTCAAATAATATTTTGACGTGTTGGAAGACAGGTGATGAATTCCTCCATGCATGTCCAACATGGCCTTGGTAATACAGGCTACGAGAATTTTTGGCAGCGGATGGTGGATTCGTGGACGGCAACAGAAAGAGGGTATGGTGGATTCAGTCACGGCAATGAATGCCAATGTGTTTTCACGGAAGGTAATTTCATGGTGATAAGTTTTCGATCCGAGTACACGAACATGGAGAAGTTGGGAGGGTGTAGATGAATGGAGAAGTTGTGCGCTTGTTTTTTCATCTGGAGAGTTGCATAAATTCAAGGAACAATAGGTGATAAGTATTATGGTGACAAAATCATTTGGACCGATGCGACTTCTCTTCTGCAACATGTTGTCATTGTTCTGCGTGGTACACAATGGCGCAACTATATTTTTGTAAGCGGATTCACTTACAAATATCAGAGTGACTATACGCACACACGGGCCTTGTATCTGTTCGACCCGTCAAAGGCGCAGTGGATTGAAGTTAATAGTGGTGATGGAAAAACCTATATGTAATAATGCTAATTATTTGAATGGAGTAAGTTGTACTTTTAAAATTTTCAAATCTCTATTTTTCATGGAAGTTTTTGAATGGAGTAAGTTGTATTTTTAAAATTTTAAAATTTCTATTTTTTATGGAAGTTTTGTACTAAGAGGTTTGCATCTAAAATATTTGATCTTTCTACCCGCCTTAGATCTAGGTTAAGATGGATCTAAGTTGGAGAGAGTTGAATCTTAACCCGAGTTCTATCAAGTAGAAAGGGATCAAATCTCAAATCTCAAATTTTGACTTTAGATTTTTTTTTATAAATCCTTTTGGATTAATCACATCATGAGTTTTTGGTCCATGTTTCGAACCATCTAATGTAGTTCATCTTCATGACAAAGGTGAAAAAATCATTCAGAAAGTTCAAATAAAAAAGATGCATGTGGTTTGTTAAAAAATAGTTAGAAATTAATTGAATAAATTTATTATTATTTTGTTATGTTCTATTTTAGTTTATTGATATTTTTAATTAAAATAATATTGAATTCAAATTAGTTAGATTAATCTAATAATAATATAATAAGAAATGAATATTTGTAAATATATAATTAAAAATAAGTTTAGTATAGTTATTATTAAAAATGAATAATATTCAACAATTATATTTAAATATTATTATATTAAAATGTTGATAATATTTTAATATGGAGGTCAAAGAGATATATATTGCAATATAAAATTAAAAAATAAATTAATAAACTATATATATATATATATACAACAAAAAAATATTATGAAAAGAGAGCGGGGATCCAGCTTCTACTTAACTTCCAACAATCATCTTTAAGATTAATAGTGCGCTTTTCAATTTCAATGGCTTCTTGAAACTTCTTATGATGGAAGTGATCAATCCTCTTGATGACTCAAGAATCCTCGATGTAGACATGGTGATTGGATTTCATTGCATGTTCAGCTAAAGCTGAGGAACGAAAGCAGTTGTGCTTAATATATGTTGCATGTTCTTGGATTCTTTATTTAATGGAGCGAGCAGTTTCCCCAATGTAGGGAACCCCACAAGAACATGGGATGGAGTAGACCCCTTTCATGTCTTTAGGGTTTACAAGGCCTTTGGTGGATCTAAGAGAATTTCTAATGGTATTAAGGGTTTGAATGTAGCAGAAACTTTATTTTTTTTAGAATATGAGAAATCTTATCAGTGGTCCCTTGTATAAAGGGAAATTGAACACTAGAGATTGTATCGTCACGAGAAGGTTTAATCCTTGATTCTTTATTAGCCTTTAGAAAATCTTTCAGGCCTTGTTGCCTGTTATAGTTGTTATTTTCAAAAACTTTTAGAAGATGAGATTTTTCCTCTTCTAAGTGATTTTCATCATAAACTCTTAGAGCACAGGTCGCGAGGGTGTTGAGAACCCTACGTTTTTGTGTCGGTAAATGATGAGAACTGGCATGAAGATATTGTTTTGTGTGCATTTTTTTGGCATCGGATGGTGGATTCAGGCACAAAAATGGAAGGAGTCTATGGTGGATTCAGGCACAACAACAGAAGAAGGTTATGGTGGATTCAAGAACAACAATGCATGACACGGTGTTTTCATAGAAGGTAAACTCATGGTGATAAGCAGACACCACTTGGACAATTTTTCAAAAGATTTTAATTTGAGTATGTAGGTGTGGAGAAGGTGGGAGGGTGTGGATGAATGGGTAAGTTGTACACTTTCTTTTCATCTGGAGGATTGTATACATTCAAGTAACGATAGATGAGGAATTATGATGGCGACAAAAGTGTTTGGACCACTGTGGCTTCTCTTTCGCAACATGTTGTCATCATTTTGCATGGTACACAATGGCATGACTATATTTTTGTGAGCAGATTCGCTTACAAAGATCAGAGTGACTATACACACACATAGGTCTCATATCTGTTCAACCCATTAAAGGAGTAGTGGATTGAAGTTAACAGTGGCAATGGGGAAACCTACATGTAATAAGTGTAGAGATTTGAATTCAGTGAGTTGTCCTACCAAACATTTGATCAATACCCGCTATTTTTTCATGGTTCAAACCTTTCCTCAAGTTTTCGACTCAAAAAAGACGTTTGCACCTCAATAGATTTGATCCCTCTCGACGCTTGATAAATTTGGGGTTAAGATGGATCTAAGTTGGGGAGAGTTGAATCTTAACCACAGTCCTATCAAGTGATCCCTCTTGGCTCTTGATAGATCCGAGGTTAGGATGGATCTAAGATGGTTTCAGTTATGTATGACAACAGAAAATATGTGGAACATCTAATTCTTCTTATCATTTTAAATATGTTAAATATGTCTAAGATTAATTTGGTCATTTTAATTTTAAATTTTTCTAATTACCTCAGTTTTTTGAGATGGTAGATACTGTCAATAACTTAAATGATGAACATTGATGAAATAAAAACTTTGAATATAAAATGACAATATAAAAATGTTGAATAATAAAAAATGTGAATAATAAAAATGTATCCAATTACAAATAATCTTCATTGTGATCAATATCAAACTATTTTCTTCTACTATTCTTATTATCACACCTCTTAGTTTTGTTATATTTTCATATCGAACATATGAAAAGGGGGGTTGAAGTCGTAGACCATTCAAATCTTTAAGTCATGCTATTGTAGTAAATGGCATAGCTTGTCTCACTTGCTCTCCAATATTAATAGTAGCTTTCTTCAAAGTTAATCATTGTGACTTATGGAGTGCTAAACCCCTAGTAAATGGTAGTTGTTTTCTATTGCCTCATTTGAATGCAAAGTGACTAACAATGTTGAATGATAGAAAATGGGAATAATAAGAATATATTCAATTACAAATAGTTTATAGTTTCAAGAAGTAAACATTTCAATTTAAGAGAACATTTTATTTGAGATGAAAATTCAAGTATTTTATTTATGGTTGAATTATTGTAACATAGAAATCAATGTATGTCGTCAATAAGTTTTTTTTGCTTACACTAAAATCAATGCACAATGTTAATATAATTACCTTGAAATTAATGTACACCATACATCTAGTTACATCAAATCAAAAATCAAAATCTTCACTGAAATTAATGCATCTAATGCAAGCAATAAAATAGGATTAGAAATCAACATCTACACTTAAATCAATGCATCTAATGCAAGAAATCAAGTAGGATTACAAATCAACATCTATAGTGAAATCAATTCATCTAGCTAGTGATAGCAATCAAATAATATTAGGAATCAACATCTACATTGAAATCAATGCATCTAATGCAAGAAATCAAATAGAATTAGAAATCAACATCCACATTGAGATCAATACATCTAGTGCAAGAAATCAAATATAATTAGAAATCAACATCTACATAGAAATCAATGTATCTAGTGCAAGAAATCAAATAGGATTAGAAATCAACATCTACACCGAAATCAATGCATCTAGTGCAAGTAATCTTCTTCCCTTTTTCTCCCCCTCCATCTTTAAGTTTTTTCTCTATATCACCCCCCAAACACACATGTTCACTCTATTCATATCTATCTATCTTTCTCTCCCTCCCTCTCTCTATCTCTCTCATCTTCCCTCTCTCCCCCTTCCATCCATATCTTTATCTCCCTATATCTCTATATCCTTGTGTCTCTCCTTCTTTGTCTCTCTATATCACCCTGCAAACATACACATTGTTTCTCCATATCTATATATATCTACATCCCTCTCCCTCTCCCTCTCCCTCTCCCTCTCTCACTCTCTTCCCCTTCTCTCCCTTTGTCTCCCCTTTGTCTCCCCTTCTATGATTATATCTCTCTTCCTTATTACTCTCCTATCTCCCTCTCTCTCCATCTCCCTTGTCACTCCCTCTCTATCTCTCCCCAACTTTCTCTCTTTGTGTGTTTCTTCTTACCTCCCTCTCTCTCCTCCTCCAACTCCATCTCTCTCTTTCTCCCTCTCTCCTTCTCTCTCTCTCCCCCCTCCATCTTTGTGTTTCCTTCACTTTATCTACATCTCTCCCTTGTCACTCTCTCTATCTCCACCTCTATCACTCTAGGTATTTGATCTTACCTCCCATATATATTTGGAGCTAATATATATCCTAATATTATAATATGAAATTTTTTATATTATATTAAAGTTAATATTATATTCGTCCAAAATTATTAAATTTAATAATATTAATATTAAATTTTTATTATTAATATCATAATAATAAGAATAAGAATTTTATATAATAATATTAGATTTAATGATGTTTTTACATAACATGATAACAAAAATTATAATAAACTTACATCAAATTAATATTTTCAAATATTACAACTTTGACCTAAAAATATTTGTCTTTAAAAGTTTTAATATATCCATAAGAGAAAGATTTTCCTTTTAATGATTCATCTTATAAATATTTATTTAAAAGAAATATTAAGAGATTCTAGAGCCATTTTATATAAAGCTTAAAGTATTTTTTATTCTTTGTGTTAAATTAACCTTTTTCTTTTGATTTAAGAAACAGTATTGACTTTAGTGAAGAGTAAACATGTTTAAAATTTTACATAATTTGGAATTTTAATGTGATCAAGAAATTTGTAGAAGGCAAATCTATGATCCATTCAAAATCAAGGTATATGATAAGGTATATTTTGAACATGGACACACATACTTACACTTTGCCCACATAATGTGGTGTAGAATGAGCCTCTCGGCACAGGAAAAGAATGTGTGTATGTGTGTGTGTGAATTTTTTATTTATAATTCACATTCTACACATTAAAATGTTCATACATATCCCAATCACTTTATATTTTTTTATTTTTTTATATGTCAACTCTATATTAAAAAATAATAAATTACAAATTTGTCTAAAGAAATTATTAATAGAATAATAATTCTCTCTCTTTCTATATGTATGTATATGATTAGCATTGAAATAGTTTATTTATGATTCACATTCTGTACGTTAAAATGTTAGTATGGGATATATATATATATATATATATATATATATATATATATATATATATATATATATATATATATATATATATGATTTTTTAATAATATTAAATGTTATATGTCAACTCCATATAAAAATGAAATAAATTACACATATCTTACAATGAAAAATAAAAAGATAAGAATTTTTTTAATTTAAATTACTTTGTTTTTGTTTGTATAAATTTGATATAAAACTATATTATTTAAAATGAATTGAAATATTTTATTTATGGCTAACAGTAAAATATTTTTTGGTTATTAGCTTATTTTTATTTTAATTATTATATGCCAACTAAACATAGAAAGAATTACATATCATGTAATACGAACTATATTATTTTTATATGGCATATGTGAACTCCATATCGAGAAAAAAGGAATTACATATTTCTTTAATATTAAAAAGTAAACTAATTTTTTCTCTTTACTTTCAATTACTTTATCTCTATATAAATTGGATGTAAAATTAAGGTGGAAATTGAAGTATTTTATTTATGGAAGACATGATTTTTTTTTTTGTTATTGTAAGTATTATTTTATTTTTTTTAAATGTAATGTTACATGATAACATCTACCTCATACTAGACTCAATTAGAGCCCCTCTCCGTGCAAATATAGACATTGTGTATGCACATTTATCTAAATAGTGAACTCTCCCAAGTGTATTTATAACAATTGTTTGATGTGAGGTGACATTCCATGTTCAATCAACCTCCCATTTACAAAAGGAATGGATGGTGATGACGAGATGCATGGCCATGGTGTCTTTTAGGTTTTGAAAGCAAATATTTGACAATTCTTGCAATGCATAATTATATCATAGATGGAGTGATAGAAAAGTGTTAGAAATACTCTATAGGAAGGACATTTTATAAGAAAGAAACTTTAGACAAGTGACCACCACAAGCATCATAATGGAAATTATTAAGAACCTTATGTTCCTCCTTATGAGTTAAGCATTGGTACAAAATGGTGTCAATAGTTGTTGAAAGGTGTAATACCCCCAACTTAACCCCTAAATGGTTAGTAAATGTACCATATGACATTTAGGCTCACGAGAAGCTTTATGTTAATTATATTGGTAAGCTGAATTCTACTGGGGCCTACGAGGATGCATTGATATGCTTTAAGGCTAGGATGACTATATAGTTATGCTAGAGAGAGTGTGTGTTAAAGCATCAGTGAGTCTAGAAGATGTAACATGTAAGACACACATATAATAATAGATTACATCGCCACTACAAACTAGGGAACGAAAAAGAGTATGGGGTGGTAAGACTCCCCAAAAGAGAAAGGTGATGTGGTGGAAGCCAGACATGGTTCCTAAGCCAAATGATATAATATTCCTAAAGTAAATTTAGGAATAATATTAAAATATTATAATCCAAAATTATAAATAAAAGGTTAAATGGAGGGGAATGAAACACCTTCAATTTATCTTTCTAATAGATATTTCCAGGTGATGGCTATTGACCTAAGATCTGGGAAGAATTAGAGGGTCCCTAAATATTGTGCACCCTAAATCTTAGGTGGGTCTGGGTATGAGTGAACTTATGCTTGGGCTACCTCGAGGAAAGATGGAGCCCTAGAGGAAGAACTCTAGGGACAAGTTTCCCTGTATGGGCCTAAAGAGTACCTAGAGACCCTCGAGGGAAGAAAGAACTCCTAGAAGCCATAGATATCTAAAAGATTCATGATTGGTTGAGTTGGACACTTTGGATGTAGTGGCATAACCCGAGGTATTATGAGTGCAAATAATGGGAGGCACTACATAAGTGTGAGGCTGATAAGGGATGTGAGCATGTTGGCTGGAGGCTACTAAGGTTGGCCCTATTCATATTCAGTACTTGAAATGTACCTAGTTTGGGTTGTTGTTGGTATTGTAGAGTCATGGCCTCAACTCAAAGGTGACTAGCTACTAATGGAGCTGGAGTAGCACAATCTATGGCTAGGTAGTGCACCCAAGGTTTGCAGCTAGTTCGCAGATGTCATCATATGAGTGTTGAAACTTTCTTATGTTATTTACATTTATTATGCAAGTCTTTATGTTTTTTAGGTTATGTTATATTTTCATTGTACTATTATGATATCAATAGTACTATAAGTGGCATCGCCCTAGTAGGGTCACTAGGGAATGTTATAAGTGGTGTAAAATCTCGATTCCAACATTGGGCCTATATGGTCAAAAGACCACGCACAACTGTGAAATTGTTTATAGGTTCTAGGGAAAAATTTTATATAGAGGGTGGTGTATGGAAGATGCATGCCAAATGTTTAGAAAAATGTAGCAATGAGATATAGTTTTGTAATGTCCTCAACCTCCTAATGGGCGATGCCACTCACATAAAAGTGAGTATTTGCAATCTATATATATATATATATATATATATATATATAGATATATTGATACCAACTTGAGACATATTTAACCCACAACCATCTTTTCCTATAACAAAACCAGCTCATGACTGGGTCAAATTAACCACCAACTATGTAATTCATGCCCAATGGCCCTCTGCAACAACCCTAGAATATACAATTTCCTTTTTAACTATTAATTCCAACAATGCCTCAACCCCCTAGACAAGGCCTAACTCTATGTTAGCCACTGTGTAATCCTTCTACCTAGGTGTCAACCTGCTCATTATATCCCAATATGAAGATATGCACGTCTAAATAGAAATATAATGCATGCCTAGCAAATAATTTTTCACACAAAAAATTAGGGTTTGTGCATAGAAAATTAAAATTGATACACAACATAGATAAGGATTTAAAAAAAAATGCACTTAATTAAATAAACATTATAGCAACACTTATCTGTCAAATGGCTAATTAACTATAGACCTTCAAAGTTCCACCCAGCCATAGACCATTCTGTTCATTTTTTCTCAAGAGCAAGTCACCCCCGATTTGGGGCCTCGATTTCATGGGCAAAAACTTATCCAAATTTGGGCTCGTGCCTAGTATCAACATTTGACCAAGGTACCAAACCTCAGCAACCTCCAACCTATAGGTCCACGCCCTCCATCAGCCAGTGCCCAAATGGTGCACCCCATCTTTGCACCCATAATCCCTCTATTGTGCCACCACCTCCAGGGCGTATTACTGCTAGACATGGATGGTCTCATCTTTCTAGCTCTAGGAATTCTGACTACCATCTGGGGTATCTTAGCCTCATATGAAACTTGGCATCCTCCAACCTTTAAGATCACACCCCCCATCATCCTATGCCCAAGTGTTGCACCCCTTATATGCACTCGTATTCCTTGGATATGCCACCACCTCTAAAGCATCTTACCATAAGACATGGGTGATTTTATCTCTCTGGATCTAGGAGTCTCATGTCATTATCAACAACTAGCTAACTGCTAAACTAAACCAAAAACTTCAAAACTCCCAAAAACTTCCTTTCATGACTAAACATTCTTCTTTTATGTGCATGGCTTCTCTTTTTGCCACTTGGCACATTCTAAAGTTACTTAAGGACTTTATTTGTCTTTTTTCCATAATTAATAAATCATATTAGTTGTGTTTACATTCCCATGGAGTCTTGGGCCCCCATACTCAAAATCGGTGTGCAGTCAGTTACACTTTTATTAATATGCACAACTTGTGCATATTTACAATATCAAGTTTTCTAGCCTTATAACATATAACCACATTTTCACACATGCACGCAGGACCCAAAATAAGCCTTAACTCATCATCTTGGTATTTGAAATCTCAGGGGTCAGGTAGTAATGTTACACGTTTGTTGGAACACTTCTATTTTAGGATATGTTCAGAATGGGAGAATAAAGGATGCATGAGAAATATTTAATAGAATGCTAACGAGAAATGTAGTTCCATGTTTTATGAGTATACTTGACCTAGGTATTGTGAAGAGGCATTGAATATTTCTAATAAAATGCAACAAATAGTGTAAATTGAAGCTAATAAATTCACCCTTCGAACCATTCTTACAAAGTCCCCAAGCATAAAGTAAGAAAAGAAGGCAAAGACAAAAATTTCTCTTTGATCATCTTCATAGAGTTAAGGGAAATATGTGCAGTGGGAAGATTGAAGGAGGCTTCAAAAATTATGTGTTTGTTATCATTTATTTTCATTGAACTCATATATTTATGTTTTTATATTGCATACATGTGTGAGAAAAGTGGAATAGATGGAAGGAGTGTTGGTGATGCACACCTTGAATTTGACAAGATTTTCAACAAAATTGTCTCCGTATCGACCACAATGATCAAGGGATATGTTCATAATTATATCTTGCAGAAAGCTATCCAATTGTATTCACAAATACTATGGGTTGATATATGAATTAACAATTTCGAATTCTATCATGGAATCAAGTCATGTGTGGGAAGTTACAGAGGCTGAATTTTGGCCTATTTGACCAAAGATGGTTGACTCTTGCAAAACATTGAAAATTTCCTTGTTTAAATAGGTTTGACTTGTGTACCTTTTGTGCTTAGTCTAACCTAGTTTGATTGCAAAATCAGATTATATCTCTTGTTAAATTGGACATTTCTCCTAAGAAAAGGTTGTTGGGTTTTTCCTTAGTTAGGGTTTTCCTAAGGTAAAATTCTAGTGTCTATTGTATATTGTTCTTATATTGTGATCTCTATTTTCCTATTACATCTATTGTTGAAATTTTGTGAAGTATAATTTCTTATGAATTGGAATGTGCTAAAGTAAAAACAATATCATTGGAAGTAATTCTTTGTAGTAGAAAATTGTGCTTGTTGATATTTCACTTGAAAAATCAACACACTTCGGCTTCATAAGGCATTGGTTTCAATCCAATAATCATGGAAGAGGAACTAGAGCAAGAACAACCCATCAAAGGCAAAAAGCTATAGGCATCATCTCACCCAGGCCGTGTCAACATACCTCATGTCATTTCATGAACGTTCAATAGTTTTGGAAATTTATATGTAAATGTTGGAGATAAATGGAAAATTAAGTAAACAAGTTGTTAAGCTCTGGTTTCTTCTTTGATAGGCTTCATATTATCATATTTATTACCTTTTTATTATATTATATAAAATTTAAAAAACTTTTAAAAAATAACCCTAATATATAAATAAAACTAACACAACCCTCCTACTAAATGTGGTTTATATAAGTTCATAGACTCATATCAATTAATAATATATTAAAATAAACTCAAACCTAAAAACAAAATTAAAATTATATGAACAAAATTCCCATCATAAAAATAGAACTTCAAACTTTTACCATAATTACAGTAAGTTGAGGAAAAACATGAAGTATGAATGCAATTGATGTAACTTTATACTTCAATTAACTTTTGTGAACAATAAGAGGACTAATATGACATTGTGAAAATAAGAGCACTAATATGACATTGTGAAAACAATTTATTGATTACATGCATCTTATTATACCTAATATGGCAAGTTACATTGTAATTATTTTATAGTCAAAATGCTTTGATTTTCGATTAATTCTGAAAATAAGTTAATTATTAAACTAAATATTTACAAATAAAAAATAAATTTTGAAATTTTATTTTATTATTGGTTTACATAGATGAAATGACTAATTTTATGGGAAATTAAGTGAACAAGTTGTTAGGCTCTAGTTTCTTTTTTGATAGGCTTCATATTATCATATTTATAAGTCTTTTTATTATATTATATAAAATTTAAACAACTTTAAAAAAAAAATAGCCATAATATATTAATAAAACTAGCACAACCACATTGCTAAATATGGTTTATATAGGTTCATAGGCTTATATCAATTAATAATATATTAAAATAGACTCAAACCTTAAAACATAATTAAAATTATATGAACAAAATTCCCATCATAGAAATAGAACTTCAAACTTTTACCATAAGTACAATAAGTTGAGGAGAACTGTGAAGTATTGTAATCATTTTATAGTCAAAATGCTTTGGCTTTCAATTAGTTCTGAAAATTTTAAAAAGATTTTATAAAACCTATTAAAGTTTTGAGAAAAATAACTATTAAATTGAGTATTATGCAAATAAATATTAATTTTTGAAATTTGAATTTTTATTTTCTTATTAGCTCATATAGATGAAATGACTAATTTTATGGGGTTATAAATAAAAATTTTCATAAATAAAAATTATTTTAAAAATCGAAAATAAAATATAAAATTCTATGTCTCCAAGTGTCATAATAGTACACACATCAAATCTCAATAGTTATGAAAAAAATATATACATCAAATCTCAACATTTATGAAAATTTAGTTATTTATACAAGCAAACAAAAACAAAAAAAAATTGTCACCAAGTGTCATAATAGTACACACATCAAATCTCAATATTTATGAAAAACTGTACACACATCAAATCTCAATATTTATGAAAATAGTTTCATTTCTAAATAAGTGTGTTAAACTCATGTTTAACTTTTAATTAATGTGTAACTTTTGAAAATAATTTACAAAGTTTGCTCAAGTTTTTGAAAAAAAATTAATAATCACATTGTATTTTATGATATTATTTTTTGGTGGTTTAATATGTGTGTGTGTGGAATTACTTTATATATAGATTCATTTTTATATATAATATTAACATATATAGTCTAGTTAATATAAGAAAACTATCTAAAATTATTATGTCACTACTTAAATAAAATATTCCTAAGCTATAATGAGAAATCTTTAACAAAAAAAAAAATGTCTTACCACTATGACTTCAATACTATTGCAACAACTACAAAAAAATAAAACAAACACATTTGTGATTTTCTATCATTTTCTATATCAATATAAAGATATTTTTTAGAATGCAATTTAAGTTCTTCCTCTAAACTCTTGCTACATTTGAGTCTTTTCCTACATTGATACAATTTCTTTAGATAGATGATCAACATTTGAGTTCAAATATATATATATATGAAAAAATTATCAAAATTATTTTTTACCTTCATAAATTGATTGAAAAAATTATCAAAATTATTTTTTACCTTCATAAATTGATTTCTAATTTGAACTAATATTATAGTCTCAATTTTACATTTTTTGTCTATCTAATCTATTAATAACTTAAAGTTTCCCAATACTTATAAATATTTTTTTATTTGATTTTTTCATAAAAATATAAAATGCCTAAAACTTAACTATTCCTTTACTAACGACATATTTCAAAATAATATAATGTATTGATAAGAAAAAACAATTTCCCCTCTTTATAGCTCTTTGATATGCCCCTAAGTCAACATGTCTTTTCATAATTAGTTATGTGTTCCTTTGATACTTTATAATGTTTTGCTTTCAAACATTTTTACCTATCTTTAATAGCTAGCTGGATTTTATGGGCAACTTGTGTAGGAGTAATAAGGCCTTGAAACAGCAAGTTGTCAAATAACGCAGGGTAAAGACTTATAAGCATTTGTAGATGCATTAGTTATTTAAGAATATAGACAACAAACAAAAACCAATTGATGTCATTTGTTGTGTAAATTTTTGTTATAATTGATTTTACTGCAAAATAAAAATTTCATTGTTTTAACTAAATACTTACAAAATCTTAACTTTGTTGTTGTGGGGAAAAGTATCCGATGCGGATGACCCTATCCCTACTCTAAAGGTGACAGTCTTTAGCAACAACTGAAAGTAAAGCTTTGATGATTTCCTTTATGAAAGTACAGAGAGAAGGAAAAGAAGGTCAACCAACCTGGTGTCCTTCGCTTAGTCGATCCTTGTCCTCTTTCTTTGTCTCTTGTTCCCAGCTCCTTGCTCTCTTTGCCGGTCCAGCTACACACAGATCCTGCACAAAACAAGAGAGGAAACTACAAGATACATGTACTCATAACTGAAGCATGGATTAGGGTGAATCAAATATACATGTAAATACAATACATCAATGCAATACAAGTATATAGGATAACATGCAAAACTTTATTGATAGAAGTAACAGGGTTCTGAGAAGGTTACAACCAATGATGGCTCCAATCGAGCAGCACCTCCCCAGCAGCAAGAACTCTCCTCTTAACCTCTAGTAAAACAATCACCCAATAGCTCTAACTGTAATCCAACAGCACCTCCTTGCTTAACACAAAATTCCAGCCTCCTTAGACCTCATAGAAGAGCTCTATATATAGGAGAGAAGAAGAGAGGATGAGTCAGCTTGAGGCTGGCATAGAGCTGACTAGTGTCCTCTCCCTCTTCAGTTAATCTTCAGTTCTTGAGTCCACTTGGAGATCCTTGTTTACACATGGTGATCAAGTACCTCTTACTCATCACAGGGCGAATCTCATGAACCAAGTGTCAGTTTGGAAGCTTCCTGGGCAGTTGACACCTTGCAGGATGACTGTGCCACTTGGCCAATCTCGCCCAGCGCAGGTAGCCTTCATTAATCTTGACTTCCAGCGCAGGTACAAGGAGGGCCAGTTGCATTCCAGCGCAGAAGCTCAGTGGAGCAGCTGACATGATCCAAAATAAGCCTGTTTTGAAGTGTTTTCAGGTGGAGAACTGATTGGAAGTGCTGTTGTTTGATGACCTTGTTCTTTTAGGGGTAAGAACAACATGTTTAGGGACTGAGGATCCCTGTAATTATCGACATTTCATGCTCCATGACGCGAGGCACAAAAATGTCTATAAAAGTTGCCCCCTAAAGGATGAGGCCGTTTATCGGGTGAAATGCTTTATCTAGAGGATCCGAAGTTCGTTCCAGTGCTGAGGAGAGTGCCCTGTAATACAATACAATACAATACATTATTTTTCATTCTATTTTCATGATCTAGCTGAGGCGGGCATTCCCATGCTCAGCTTTTATAAACACATTTTGGTACATATGACAGACGATCGTCTGAAGGTAGACTGATAGTTTTCTGCTGAAATTATCATCCTTTGAATAGGATGATCATCTGCTGCAATGATGTACATGGCAAATGCTTTTATATTTCCTGAATATATATCGCAGCCCGGATGGATGAAACTCGATCCGGGGTCTTCAAACTCGTTCGATCTTCACTCTAAGTACAAGTCGATCCATGTGAGAATTTCGCTGAAGTCGAACATGGAAAGACATCGCTTGATTACCGGTCAATAATGAAAACCGTTAACAAGCGCGAGAGGAATCACCAATAATGACGATGACCCTCAAGGTACTGCAGTACAATTCACGTGGCGTGAATAAAGGACTTGGCGTCGAACGCCACGCAAAATCTTCTGGTCGAAGGTCATTGATGTATACCTGTCGCCGGAAGTGAGAAACTTGCCATTGAGGCATGCAAGCTTCAAAGTACTGATGGGGGTGTTCCTAGATCAACTTCTTGGATAATGAGCTGAAGTCGACAAGAAGCGATCCGTCAAAGGAGGGCCTTAATGAATCCCACATCAATGACACGGAACGGAGCTAATGATTTTAGTGGAGGTGAAAACAAACTGTGACATATGATTCAGGGTGGCAATCATGAATGGATGAAGGATAATGTATGGCAGTGGATGGGACACGGTTGACACTTTCAGAATGACCCCTCTTGAACATATAACGACACTGATGCGATGGATCGGTAGCATTACCCCAAATGTGGATGGTTTGGCGAGGACCATGGTGATGAGACCGGTGAATGAAACAACCCAACCCGATGTGGTACGGAGGAAAAGTGTCATGTTCAAGAGTGACTTGCTACCATTAAACTTTGATGTTCTCCCAATTTTTCCCCAGTCATTTCTGACCAGTACCTCTTTATTTTTGTCAAGCTTGAGGAGGATAACATATGCTTGTTCTATAACCTGCCCTTCGGGCAAGCCCATCGCTATGATTTAACGAGCCTAGCGATAGGGAAACTCGTTCTCGTCTAAAGACAAGTTTGTCGCTATTTAATCATTTTAACGAGTCTAACGACAAGGAAAACTCGGTCCTTTTCATTTTTAGAGAGTCTGAAAAGGTACAGAAAGTCAACTCCATGATTCCTTTTTCGTCATCTAATCCCTTAAGTCCGAAAAAGTATAAAACAATACAGAAGGGATGAATTTTCGGTTGCTTTAACGAGCCGAACAAAACAAGCGCTCGATCTTTTTGTGCAATAATCCCTCAGGTCCAAAAAGATTAAAATCTAGAGGAGGGATAGCTTTCCGGTAGCTTTAACGAGCTGGAAGGCCAAAACTCGGCAAACTTTTCATATTTTTCGAGTCAGTGAAAAGAGCTCAAAGAAGACTCGTCTTTTGAGGAACGAGTGATGAACAGGGATAGCAGCAGATTCCAGGTACAGGTTGGAATTTTCCAATCACGGCAGGGTCACAAGGATGGCTAAGTGAAATCACTCTTCGCAGCTGTTCCTCAAAATGGGTAAACACACAAATGGAAGTGAATGATCGGCCAAATGAAAAGTGGAGGTGACGGTGCACAAACACGACCAAGGCTTTTATGGCTGATGAATTTACGATCTCAAAAGGTTATTTACCGGTTCATTTTTTCTGGATGAGCTTGAACTATAGGGGAAGATTGCTCACAACTTATGTTTATTTTTTAACGAGCATGAACTATGTGCTAAAACTGCTCGGTCTTGCGTTTATTTTTTAACGAGCATGAACTATGTGCTAAAACTGCTCGATTCTGCATGCCCCCAGCATCATAATGACGCATGTCAAAGGAGGGTGCCCCCCAGGCTTCATTG
Organism: Pinus tabuliformis; assembly: GCA_031772625.1. Taxonomy (NCBI): domain Eukaryota; kingdom Viridiplantae; phylum Streptophyta; class Pinopsida; order Pinales; family Pinaceae; genus Pinus; species Pinus tabuliformis. Next base: position 1,677,119,376 of record CM062818.1, read on the forward strand.
CAATCAACTCGGTGGTTGGAATGAAGGTTTACCTTTGAATTTTGAAAAGGGGATTTGTTTCATTTTTTAATGAGGTTGACATAATAGAAGAACTATCCTCATGACTCCTTGTTTCATTTTTTAACGAGGTTGACACGAGATAAGAACCGTCCTCGTAGCCGACAAAATATCTAGGAATCTTCCGAATCCAACCAGAAGATTGGATTAGATTTCATTTTGTAGGTTTCCACCGTGGCCACTCCCGCCAGATTATTTGTAGGCGGTAGGGCGAAAGTACCCATTAAGGCAGGGTCTTTTAGGAGACCTACTCCGATATTTTGGAGCAAATGATTCCTTCCATGGATCATTGGATTGCTTCCTGTAACTTGTGAACTGTTGGGGAGAAAAGTTTGTTGGTCGACGATTGTAATTCCTTCTTGGAAGGGAAATGCAATCTTCCTGAAGTAGGTCGACACAACCACGGCCATGGCATAGATCCAGGGCCTTCCTAGTAGGATGTTGTAATCGAGGTTTCCATCAATTACTTCAACATCAATTCCTACTGTTTTGCCCCCCAGTTCAACTTGCAAGTTACTTAAAATCCCGTATGGAGTGTATGATCGTCCATCAAATGCTTTTAACGTCGTTGACGATTTCGACAAGGGTGGTGATCCTAATTCTTTCCAGCAACTCATCGACATAAGACATGTAGATGCCCCCTCATCAATAATTGTTCGATGAACAGTTTTGTTGAGGGCTTTCACTTGAATAAGGAAAGCTAGTTGAGCTGGTAACTGAGGGTCATATCCTTTATGATCAAAGGCCACAAGATTGGAATCCATTGGGCCAATCCCACCTATTGCTGGTAATAAAGCTTGCTCTTGGGAGGGGTAATTTTGTGGTTCCTCAAGTGTCGACATAGTGGACGGCGATTGGGCCAGGTCCTTTACTATATTATAATTCTGTGCTCCTTTGGCACGAGGATTAAATGTCGATTTGTGTACTGCTCCCTTTGGCGACTTTATTATTGGCTCAAGAACGATGGGTGGCACAACTTCGGTCAAAGTTGTTGTTGAACTACTAGGTCGTTCATTAACCTTGTTGTTCGAAAGCTTTGGATTCCCGTAATCTTTACTCCTTGTCAAAGCATTATTCTGTTGCTTCGAGGTAGACAACATAATCACTTGGGATCCGGAAACATTTTGATTAGCAACCAGATTTTGACTTGGATTAGGAAATGGATCAGTCAATACTGCTGGGGTTTTTGAACTCTTGAAGAGTTTCTTAACTTCAGCTATATGTGGACAATCTTTCGTCCAATGATCCTCATCGCATATATGACACCCTGTCGGGGGTCTCCCTTTCCTTTTCTTTATCTTCTTGCCCCCTGGTTGCTTCAGTTGTTTGCCCTTGTCGGTCGACATGGCATTTACTTTTGAGGCAAGAAGTCGCTCATTTGCATTTTGACTAGAATTTTTGCGTTTTCCAGTCACGCCATTACTGGCGTGAGAGTTAGTATTCGATCCAGGAGGGGGAGGAATTGAAAATTCAGGTCTAGGGGCGTCAGGTATTTTGTCGTAGAGCGTGCCCGACTGAGTATATACTAAGTCTAAATATTGAGCATGAGCAATGACTTGCTCCTCTGTTACGACTCCTCCCTTGGCCACATCTTCCGTTATAGCCGGAAGTAATGACTTTATAAACCATTCAGCTAACAATTGATCGGGAACGTAAGTTTTCACCATCCTACGACGACGTCGCCACTCATGTATATGATCAGATATGTGAGTGGCCGTTGTCTGTTTGAAGTTGGTGAGGAGTTCTGTCCCTGTTTCATACCTTATCGGTAATTGAAAATGGGTTAAGAAAGTCGTGGCTAAGGAGCTGAAATTGTCGAAAGAGGCTCTTGGCAATTCAATGTACCATTTAGCCGCTGGACCTGTCAATGTCCTCTGGAAGAGGCGAAGTCTTATCGAATCATCATTCAGGGTGTTTGATGAACACCATAGATGGAATGTCATCACATGATTCGTCGGATCTTCACCAGGATTTCCATTAAATTTAGGAATGTCTGATGGAAGTTTGTGTGGAATCGCTGGCCACCAAGGGGCATAAGCATTTGGATCATTCGTCAGCCGGTTTAGATCTGGTAATTCTAGAGTTGCTACAAAGGGCAACTGTTGATTCAGGTTAGGCGAAGCATATCCAGGATAAGATGGTATCGCCTGAGCAATGGGTCTTTGCAGACCAGCATTATGCTGACAACTTAGACAAGGTTGATGGGCGTAACCATTATAGTATGGTTGCCCATTACTTACAAAGACTTGTTGCTCAGGTCCTTGATATGATTGGTGGAAAGGCGGTTGTTGAGATTGAAGCAGCTCTGGTTGTTGGACCATTTGCTGTTGACCAATACTGGATGATTGACCAGGATGAGGAGTCACAGTACTTGTTTGGGCCTGAGTCGCTCCAGATAAGGAGGCACTACCCTGAGATTGTGATTGAGTCGCTGAGCCAAGAGGTTGTTGTATTACAACAGGTAACGCTTGTACTTGCGACACATTCACCATAGCAGGTGTGGTGGTAATATTCGACACAGGGTGGACTGGTTGCATAGAATATACAACTCCTGGTTGTTGAGGCAGCATTGGTACCCAACTGTTGGATGTAATTCCAGTTTGACCTGAACTTTGTTGTGAACTCACGGATGGGCATCCTCCCGGAGGAGGTAATGAAAAAGCATACTGCCCCCCATATGGTATCAATCCGGAACTCAAGGGGATCGATTGCCCAGGTTGACCTCCAAATGGATCAATTTGGCGAGTTTCAACATAAGAAATACCAGATGATAATCCGGACGAAGAAATAGGAACTAACCATGTCATCGTCCCTAATTGGACTCCGGCTTGTTGTTGACAACTTGCCGAGACAGATGGTATACCAGCGAACATCGTTGGAGTAGCAGTAGGAGCCTCTGCTGCTGTTGTGTCGGACGACATAGTCCTAGATGTCGACGGTTGTTCAAACATATCTAGTCTATCCAAAAGATTTCTTAGCGATTCTACAGGAACTTCCACTTGTGGTGGACTAACTTCGAAGATCAACGAGGGAAGGGTGATGATTATTCCGCTTAAAATAAATTTTATAACGACGCTTTAGACACAACTTGCTTTTTCATGTTTTAAGAGTCGAGAAAAAGCTAAAGATGACTCTAGTCGCCTTCGATGTATTAACGAGCCCGAAGTGACAAATGCTCGGTTGGACTTTTTCAGTTATAGAGTTTGAAAAAGGCCAAAAGAAACTGCTCTGGAGATCTAGGCAGAGGGTGTGCCAAACCTTTCGCGAAACCACAGAATACGTTTTACGGTACGGGTGGTCGATCTTCGTGAATGCTGTGTTCACTGCATCGCGATCAGTAGGGCGGCCGACACAGCTTCCTAAGGATAAAGGATAAAAGCCTATAGGGGTCTCCCAATATACGCGACGGTACGCGGGAGCACAAGTCTGTATTAGTGCCACCGACTCTCAGGAGGAATCACCCACCTTCGTAGAGATCGACAGTCACTATGTTTAACGACGCCGGAACACGTCTCTACCTAGACCTCTAGATGTTTGCGTTATGTTACAAAGCGTTGTTATGTAAATTGGGTTTATTTTAATGTTGATCTTGTTTAACAGTTTGTCTTTCAGGATCACCACGAGATGTATTGGTACAAATTCCTAGATGCAGCTAAAATGATAAGCAAGCTTTTACAATCTTTTTAGCTTTGAAAATCCTAGCTACTGAGGGGAGAGAAAAACAATATCTTTCCACACAGAGCACAAAGCACAAACTAATGCACTTTCTCCTAGATCAGACACGCAAACTTATCAAAAATGCAAATGCAAGATGCATGTATTTCTTTTCTTTTCCTTTAATGTTGATGTAGACAAAAGGAAATCGTTGTATAATTTTCGAATTCAATTTGAAGCGTAAACAAACAAGTTTCGTCTAAAATGAAAAGACACCTTACAGGTACTTGTTTCAACACTAAAAATATATGAATTCAAGCCATAATATGAAAAACAAACAAACTCAAACAGCCATGAACAGTAATAAAACTAGCTCTTAAGATCACAAAGACACTTTTACAGTTCAGGATCTAAGAGACCACAGCTATACTGGTTTGCTTTTCACAATGGGAAACTGTAACTGAAACAAGAAATACTGAAAGAACAATCACAGTTTCATCACACAACTGAGGCGGAATAATGTCAAGGAAAGTTGGTTTACAGCAAGTACAGATGACAAGCAATCAGCAGCAAAATAACAGTGAAAACAGGGCCAAGACTCAGTGGAAAACCTCAGGAAGACATAGCCTAACTGGTTCAGCGCAGGCTCTGGTCTGTCAAACTGACTTTCAGCGCAGTTCCCGAAGGGAGTACCTGCGCTGAAATGCAGACTGCCTTTGGACAGCCTGCACTGAGACACGAGAGTTGCGTTTACAAGGGTTTCCGGGTCATAAAAAGCTCAAAAATTCACTGTTTTTGCTTAAATAAAAAGCTATAGGTCAAGTACAAGCTAAGGGATGATCAAGAGGATGAAAAGCTATCACAAAGAGCACAAGAGTCCTTGTGGATCAGCTCTTCACATCATAAAATTGCTCAGAAACTGAGCCAGAGCAGCTGCCCTCTACTTTGCAATTGAAGGACTCAATTGCAGTTCGATTTGGTGCTCTCCTTGTTTATGAGATGAATAGCAAGAAACACAATAAACCAACAAGATACTAGCTCCCCAGCGGAGTCGCCAGTTTGTTGTGGGGAAAAGTATCCGATGCGGATGACCCTATCCCTACTCTAAAGGTGACAGTCTTTAGCAACAACTGAAAGTAAAGCTTTGATGATTTCCTTTATGAAAGTACAGAGAGAAGGAAAAGAAGGTCAACCAACCTGGTGTCCTTCGCTTAGTCGATCCTTGTCCTCTTTCTTTGTCTCTTGTTCCCAGCTCCTTGCTCTCTTTGCCGGTCCAGCTACACACAGATCCTGCACAAAACAAGAGAGGAAACTACAAGATACATGTACTCATAACTGAAGCATGGATTAGGGTGAATCAAATATACATGTAAATACAATACATCAATGCAATACAAGTATATAGGAGAACATGCAAAACTTTATTGATAGAAGTAACAGGGTTCTGAGAAGGTTACAACCAATGATGGCTCCAATCCAGCAGCACCTCCCCAGCAGCAAGAACTCTCCTCTTCACCTCTAGTAAAACAATCACCCAATAGCTCTAACTGTAATCCAACAGCACCTCCTTGCTTAACACAAAATTCCAGCCTCCTTAGACCTCATAGAAGAGCTCTATATATAGGAGAGAAGAAGAGAGGATGAGTCAGCTTGAGGCTGGCATAGAGCTGACTAGTGTCTTCTCCCTCTTCAGTTAATCTTCAGTTCTTGAGTCCACTTGGAGATCCTTGTTTACACATGGTGATCAAGTACCTCTTACTCATCACAGGGCGAATCTCATGAACCAAGTGTCAGTTTGGAAGCTTCCTGGGCAGTTGACACCTTGCAGGATGACTGTGCCACTTGGCCAATCTCGCCCAGCGCAGGTAGCCTTCATTAATCTTGACTTCCAGCGCAGGTACAAGGAGGGACAGTTGCATTCCAGCGCAGAAGCTCAGTGGAGCAGCTGACATGATCCAAAATAAGCCTGTTTTGAAGTGTTTTCAGGTGGAGAACTGATTGGAAGTGTTGTTGTTTGATGACCTTGTTCTTTTAGGGGTAAGAACAACATGTTTAGGGACTGAGGATCCCTGTAATTATCGACATTTCATGCTCCATGACGCGAGGCACAAAAATGTCTATAACATTTGTGCATTCAACTATAAAACTCTCCCTACTTAAAAACTTTATCAATTTTATTTATTTTAATATTTTGAAAATTTGTTTTAATATTCTAAAGTAGAAACCTAAATTCAAAAGTTGAATAAGATCTAAACTATTATAATGTCACTTACAAAATAGAACCTTGCAAATCATAATAAAATACTACCTTGTGAAAATAGTTTCTTGATTACATGAATCTTATTATACGATGGGGTTGGAATGAACGGTAGGATTTGTTTAATGCATTCATGAATAATACACAAAATACCCAAATGTCTATGCAATACGAATCTCTTCTAATCTTGTGATTAACATGGTCACTGCAATTACTTTTAGTTTTGGCGATAAACACAAATATTCAGTCTTGGCACAATATTAAACCATAATATTATAGTAGAGTTTGTAGTCATTACAATATGTTTGTTTTCATTTCAACTAGTTTAATTTATTTAAGTTAAGTTTAATATATTTTGATTTTATTTTTTTCAAAAACTATTAACTTAATGGTAATAAAATGTACTCAAATTAATAACTTAATGATATTTCCTCGATTGGGGTGGTCATTCAACACAACACATGGCAGCAGGGCAGTGTACGAAGCCTGCTTAGCCTGCACGTGCCCCTTTAGTACGCCATAATGAGAAAGGTATGCATTAAGTGCCCGCATGTGAGCGGCTCTCTCACTCATGGCGACGATATATTCCATTCTCAGCATAGGAATTTGGTCAATGTGGTGTTTCAAGCAATGAAGTGGGAGGTTGCAGAGGGAATTGGGTTTATGCTCTCGACTTCTCTATCGAGATCAAGGACTGCTGGGAATGGAATAATCTGGAACAAGGGGAAGACTTGGCAGGGGATTGCCTGTGGGATCCCAAGACATCGAAGGTGGCCAAGGCTTCAAGCCCTACCCTTGGGTACTCTGGTTTGCCCATCGAGCGTCAACAAAGGAGGAGTCTTGCCTCAACTCTGAGTATAATTCTGTATTTGTTAGTATTCTTCGTCCTAGTTGTTACCGGCCTAGCATGTGGTTTTGTTCTGGGTTGAAGGTTCAGTGGAGATTTCTTTAGGTTGGAAATGGCTCTTTCCATGTGGGAGCGATGTGCATAGTGTTGGCTCTCACTAGCACTTGTTGTGGCCCAGTGGCCAGCTCATTCCTAGTTTAGAGGGGAGCAGTCTATGTGGGCACGATTTGGGGTGGTACCAACAAACCGTAGAAGAATTGGCGAATCTTTTCTAGTCACGGCATCTTCAGGTTTGGTAATTTGTTTTATGAGCTCATTTCTCTTGTGCATTTATGTATCAATTGGTGTTTCTTATCAAGGGGGAGGTATTTCTACAAGCCCCTTGTAAGATTTCATTTTGACTCCTAGGGGCGTTGTGGTCCTGCCATGCCCGCCTTCAGTTTCCTTGGTGTGCCGGAAGCCACTCATCCTAGGAGAATGAGTCTAGCAGGGAAATGGAGGAGGATGCTGCAATCTCCCCTTCCTGCTCACTGGGCCATGTAATAGCGCCAGGTACCTTGGACTCTTTGGTAGCCCAACTTTGTAATATTCAAATGAATATCAACATCATGTGGGAATAGGGTTATGACGATCGAAATGAATTGGTAGCCTACATCAATGATGTTCATCATGTTCAAAATGAAATCTTGGACAACCTAGATAGCATCTGGTGACAACATCAATGCACCAACGACCACCTTCGCACTCTGGAAGCAAGGGTGGAACACATAGACTTCCACATGCATGAACATGCAAGCTACTTTGTTGCTCTTGTGTTTCCTCCCAACCTGCCTCCTTAATATGTTGACTCCTTCTCTAGTTTATGTTCAATTTTGTTTATGTATGGTATGCCTAATAAGCTAATAATAAATAAAGGCTAGCACCGAGTGTCTTTGTTTACCTCCAGGCCCTATTCTCAAAAAGTTTATTTGGAATGAGAGAGAAGAGCTTGTTGAGACGAATTTTGTATTCAGTTTCTCTTTGATAATATAATGAAATATTGTTGACCAACAAAAAAAAACTTAATGGTATTAAAATGGGATCCCTAGCTGTGTTGTGGGTTCATAGCAGGTAGAATTTTCCACTTGTCTTTGACCACGTTATAAACTTCTACAGACCTAGACAAGTCCAGGAAGAGACAAAGCATGCAACATAGTATTGAGGTGTAGGCATGTTATCTCTATGGCTCCATCTTGCAGACTCGAATTCATAAACGCATACTCTCTTACTCGTATATGGATAGAATTTAACATTCACATCAACACATTGACATAGAGATGATTATGTCCTAGGCTTGGTCTATATTGAAATTTGAAATTAGGTTTGGGGAATTTTAATTTTTAACCAAATAAATGGAAAACATTTGATTTGAAGAGAATATTTTTCATCCAATAAATCATCTAATCTGTGAGATGAGAAAATCATCCAATCAAAAATAATATATTTAAATTAAAAATTATTTCACCACCTATTAAACGCATTGGATGGTTTTGGCGCTCCGTTGAGTTTGTTAGCTACCTATACCAATAGGTTTCATATTTCATGATCGACAATAAAAAGTTCCAAATATGCTCTGCTTTGATCATGCAAAGATCACATATTTCCAAGAGAAAACAATCTGTGTATATAGCTTGATGTTGTCTCAATTTTGATGGATGGTCCAACAACCTAATCTGGATCATGCCATGTTTTAAATTTTCAGTTGTAGAATAGAGAAAGAAGTATGTCCAAACTGTTTAATCTTGGCAGACAAGTAGCTTAGGTAGAGGACTAAGGTTCCCAACTGCTTAATCTGGGACCTTGGAAGCAATAAGGGCAGAATTAGATAGAAAATCAAAAGGAAAAGGCCAAAGAAAAGAAAAGGCAAATAAGGGTCTGCAAGTCCAAGTGCACCCTCCAAGAAGAAACAAAAAAATGTTAGGCAAGTAGATGGGTAGGTAGTTGGGGTTGCAGAAATATCATTCCTTGAAAATAAATGTGTGCTGAAATGTCCACAAAGGAAAATCAATGGTTGAGAAGCTCCTCTTCTCCATCAGGTTGCAGCAAAGCAAGGAAGCATGTCTAACTTCCCAAATTTCCCCTTTCACTCTCATTACTAACATCCCTTCATCTATTGGAGATTGGTGAGAAGATCTGAGGTTTTATGATGGTCCTTGTTCCTTTAAAAGCCACATTTCTTGTCTAAAAATCTGTTCATTTTGATCTACTCCCTAAACTAAGTGACTTTCAAATACACTTGATGAAATCGCTCCTCATTCACTTTCCTCATTCACAATAACCCCTAACTTCTATTATCTAAATCCCCTAAACTGCCCTTTCCCTACTATTATAACACCATGGTGTATAAACCCCAAACATGGTATAAATATCCCTCCCCTTGGCACTATAGCTAAATAAGTTGTTTAGGGAGACTTCAGTCCACCAGGGGCTATGGTCAGCCCTGTCTGGGGGTTGCTCTAACCTCTGGTGATGAGCAACAACCTTTCCCCTAAGCCCTCACCTTCCCTCTGCTCAAAAATGCCACAGAAAACCCCTTTCCCCCTGCTAAACCCACTCCTAAACCCCTTTTTCCTTATAAAACCCAAAAATCCCGAAAATACATGCAAAAACCCTTAACCCTAAGGTTCTCCGCCCAAAAGTATTTAATTGAATATTTTAATAGGCCAGCGGGACCCCCCTAACCTGCACAATCTGTTAGAGGACCCGCCAGCCGTCCGATCTCCGTCGCCCAGATCTGACAATGGGCGTTCATTTTCGCTCCCCAACCTATCGACCTTTAGCGTCCGGGGAAAGTGGTTTTCCGCCCCGTACAAGGGACGCGTGGCAGGCGGTGGGGTTGTTCGGAGCCCCCCTCCCCGATACCGCCTTTGCCCAAAGGTGGTGCGGGGAACCCGCTTACCACCATCCCGTTACCGCCTCCCCCTTGCGTCATCAATACGTCAGCATGACGTAGCGCCCTTCCCCGCCCCCGCGCCGTGTGGCCCTCCACGTAGCCCTGCCACCTCATCCACCCGCCACCATGTCCTGCCACCCTGGCCTACACCTCAGCAGCCACGTCATCCTCCGTACCCGGGCCCGCCATGACGTCATGCTGACGTCATCGGCGGAAAGGCGCCAATTACCTATTTTTTCCGAATTTTGTCGTTAAAGTCACGTTTTGGGCAGTTTTTATGTCATTTTCGCGTAAAGGAAGAGATAGTCGTTGCAGCTGCCAAAGCACCTTCAGGCCTCCAAATTCAAATTGCAACCGTTCCTATTCGTCAAGTCAACCTTCAGAGTTCGGCCCGCAGGCTGTTTAAGCGTTCTATCCAGGTATTCACCGTAATTCCCCATTTTCACCCATGCATACCATTTCTCTGTAAATTGCCATTAAAATACCTGTTGAGTTCCATATAAACTCTGCACCTACTATCTAAAGTGAGCCAAGCTAACCTGCTTACCCCCAGAACCACAAATTCAGCATTGAAACAGTCAATTCGCGAGCCAAAAATTGTGAAATTATCTTTGAGGTGCCCGGCATTGTTCCCTTTTGCCGGGTGCAGACCAACAGCATTTTTTCCACCAAAGTAAATCTCACTCACCCTCTGCAATTCACCCCTAGCAATTCACAATCTCTGTGAACCTACCAAGACTGCAGAAGCAAGCCTGTTTTTTCACTATAAAAAAGCATTTCAGACTTTGTCCACAGTTGGCCTATCACTTAAGCTCTTAAAAGCTTTGCAAACCAGTGCACTCATATCACTCAAAATCAAACCATACAATGGCTGCCCCTGCACCCACAGCTCTCAGTGTTGCTCCATTAAATCCACCCAATAAAGACCTGCAGTCTTTATCTCTTGCTGACCAGGACTACCTTATTGAAGACTATGTGGGAAACAGAGATTTTCTGCAAACCTTCAGACAGTTGAGAGAGGACTACCTAATTGGTCATGATACATATGGCATCTGGGAGTCAAACCTGCCATACTATTGTCTCCCCTCTGTAAATGTGTTTCCTGAAATCATTCGCCTATGTGCTGAAAACTATGATGTGCACCACAGGGCCATCAGCACCCCATCTGGGAGGGTCCTTTTCTACATTAATCCTGAGACCATCAACAAAATGCTACATTTTGACCAGACAGAGCTGTTGTTCCCATTCTCTATGAACTATCTGCTGGACACTGGTACCAAAATGACCAGTGAGGAGATTCAAAGGGTCACCAGGACATTCATGAGACCTGAGTGCCAGCCTGCAGGGCCACCTCCTTATTTAAATGTCCACTTCACTGAAGTAGGCAGATTACTCCTGGACATGATTGCTTATGTGCTGGGGTACAGCACCAGTGAGCATGTGGATCAAACCATGCTAGTATTGCTGGCTGTTTACAGCCCAGGCCAACCCCCTGCCCGCAAATACAACTTTGCCAAGTTCATTGCTAATAAGATTCATGACCAGCTGAGCAAAGTGGACAGGCAGGGTGTCTTCAAGTACTCGGCCTATATTTATCATCTCTTTATGTATTATCAGTCTGAGGCTTTTCCATGCTATATCAAAAAGCTGGATTATAGAGGGGAAAGAAGATCTGTCATCTTCTGGACCTCTATCTATCACAAAGTCACAAACTCGCCCTATTCCTATTGTGAGTTTGTTGACCAATTTGTGTATCCAGTCTCCTGCCTATTAATGAGGTCCCCTCCTCCCAGAATGTCAACAGAGATACAGAAGGCTCTGCAGCTTTCCAAAAAATGTAAAATAGGTGATTGGTACCTATATGAGGAACACACAGTCATCAGGGTCTATGGCTGTGAGCTCTGTCCTTTCAGACTCCCAAAGTATGTGCCCATGAGGATGTTTGCCTTGGAATATTATAGACAATTGATTTAGTCTGACCTCACCCATTTCCACAGCTCCAGGAAGAAGGCTCACCTCAAGTTCAAACACCAGTTGGGCCCATTCATCATGAATAAAAAAGAAGGATGGGAAGATGCTGACCTCATCCTCAAGGACAAATATAAACTATCATACAGTTTCCGGTGGGTCCCTTATGACCCTGAGGGCTTCATCACTGCAAGAAGAACCAAATACAGACTTCTAGGTTATAGGCATTGTCAATACCCACATATTGAGAGATATGCCAACCAGCAAGAATGGCTACAGGGTACTTTAGTTGAAAAGCTAACTGAAGAAGAAATAATGCTAAAGAATATGAAGGAGCTTGAAAAGACCATTGACCTAGACTTTGTGCAGCAGGTACCCCTCAAACAGCCTCACTCAGCAGGAGAAGGGACCTCGGCCACAAGGACTGCACCACAGGCACCCTCTACATCAGCACCGGTGACAGACAAAGGCAAAGGCATAATGGGTGCAGAGGAGGAAGCAGTGAAAGAAAAGCCTGCCCCTGTAACAGAGCAGCTAACAGGGCAGCTAACAGAGCAGCAAACAGAGCAACAAACAGGGCAGCAAACAGAGCAGCAGCCAGAACAGCAGCAAGGGCAAACTGTCCTGCCACAAACTGGGCTGCCAGCAGCTCCAATAATGCAAACACCACCACCACAGACTGAGCCATTGACTGCTCCTTGTTTGCAGACCCCAGCACATGAGGAAAGGGGTACAAAAAGAGATAGAGAAGAGTCCACTCCTCTTAGTGGATCCTCCCAGCAACCAGAAGCCAAAAGGCAAAGGCTAGACTCCCCAGAGGTGGAAGACATCACTGAAGAATTCCTTGACAGCTCAAGGAAAAACAGGGAGGGCAGCCAGCACACAGGAACAAGCTCCTTTCAGCAGGAGCAAGGTTTACAACTTGGCTTAGAGGTGTCCTCCTCTTCCCAGCAGAGCAAGAAGCCCAAGAGCACTAAGGCTTCTTTCAAACAAATAAAAGCTCAGAATGATCTGCTGAGGGTAGAGGTTTATAAACATTTTCTTGATGCAACCCCAGCCCAGCAAGAAAGGCTAATGTCGGTATATGACATTCAGGAGGAAAAATTGCTCCTCAGCCATTTTAAGCCCAAAGGGCCGCAGCCTAAGTCAGCTGCAGATTTTGTAAAGACAAGGGTGGAGGTCCTAGCCAGAGATATACATCCCATGGACCAGATTGAACTCCATAAACAGACTGGGGAGATGGTCTATGCAACCTTGGTGGAGAAGGCCACCATGGCACATGAGCTGAAAGAGTCCCTGAAAAACACCAATACACAGTTGGACTTTGAGAGAATGTCCTCTCTGGCCAAAGACAATAGAATAAAGTCTCTGGAGGAGATCATCATTGATCTAGGACATGATCCTAGTGATCCAAAGGGTGTGAAGGCCCTTATGAAGAAGAAAGATGATGACCTCAATGCATTAAAGAAAAGGTTGAAGCTGCAGCCCACAGAGCACCCTCAAACCGCAGAGCTTCAAAAGCAAAAACAGGTTGATGACCAATTAGACCTCTTAATGCAGCAAGACCAGAGGATCAGGGATTTGGAGAAAGAGCTGGAAGGAGCATTACAAGATAAACAGGGAGAATCCACTTCCCAAGCTCCTCCAACTACTTCAACAACAGCAACAACTTCAGGGGCAGCAGTGGCCCCCACAACAGAAGCAGCAGGAACAACAACAACACCAGAAACCAGCAAAAGTGTAGAGGAATTGACCAAGGCCATCAAAGAAATGGAGCTCCAGGCCAATGAAATAAAGAAGGCCAAGGAAAAATTGGCAGAACTGGATGCCAAATATGACAAGTCGAAGGTAACTGTGGCAGAACAGGGCAGAGAGATAAAGGCCCTAAAGGATAAGATAAAGGCCTTAGAGAAAGAGCTAAATCTGGAAACTGCCATGGCTGACATAAGGAGGATTCTATGGGCCAAAATAGGCCAATCCATCACTCAACAATGGAGATCAATAAAAACAATGCATGAACAGATGGACTTGTTGGGCCAAGCACAAACAGAAATCAATAAGGCCAAAACACTGCTGCAAAACAGACCAGAGCAGGCCAACAAAATGATAGACTTCCTGAACAGGCAGGAAAAGGAGGAACTGACAGCCATAGGCATTCCCAACAGAACAGAGGTTGTCCTCACTGCCAAGAAGGTGCTAACTCTCAGGAACTATGTACAAACTGTGGAGAGGAAGTGCTATGAGATCACAGCAGATGTGGAGGAATTCAAAGTCAAGTTGGCAGTGATGCAAGCAAAAGGCCTGCCCAGCCTCCTAATTGGTGCAGGAAAACTAGTCTCCCGGGATCAATTTGCCAACAGAATGGCAACATACATTGAGAATCAGATTACTGCATCTGGCAGTACATCTGAACAAACAGGACCTCCCTCAGGACAGAGCTTGTATGACAAATTGGAAGGTCTGTTCTTTATTGAGAATGAAGTGAATCATCTTTTTGAGACTCCTCCTAATTTCTACAGATATACAGAGGCCGATGAGACCTTGATAAAGATTAGGAGGCATCAAATGCCAAAAGAGGATTGGTGGCAAGCAATGCTTCAAATTCTGCCACGGTAGCTTCAGTTGTTCAGTCACTGCCAGCTCCAGGTCACTACAAGACAAACAGCATGATAAAGTCAGCATTTAAAACAACTGAAATGTGACTCAGCACATAGACAACGACGGCTAGCCCAAAAGGTAAAGAAATGCGCAAATTTTGACAGCGTACCCTCAGCCGACTCCAACTGCCACCAAGTCAACAAGCTCTGACCATTTTTGACATCTAAGGGAACAAAAGTTATTACAACATTAACTTTCTCAGCTACTACACTCCAGCGGTTGGCATGCTACTAATGAAGCATTTACTCTCCATTTAGATATTTTCTTATGTAAAATTTGTATATATACTCCCCTTAGTAACGCATAAGGGGTTGGAAATTTTTCACTCTGAGGCATGTATACTGTTTTTCAGAATTGTTTAATACAAAGAGCTAGATCAGCTCAGTGATTTCCTGGAACTATGGTGTTTTGTTGAGGATTCATGTGTTGATGCAGAATTCTTGTGTTGTTTGATGAAATAACAAGTTTTTCCCTTAATCTCTGTTCTTGTCTTTCTTATTTTTATCAAATCATATTCATGTTACACTAAGCTAGCAGTGAAGAAAAAGAATAGTGCAGGATTTGTTTTACTACACCTTGTACTCAATTTTTACTGCTGTGAATATTTGTTTTCAGAATTAACCATGGACATGAATTATTAATTGCTCATGTAGTTGTTAATTCTATATGTATGAATATTACCTAGAAATTCTTAAATGCTCCCAGGTCAATATTCTCACTGTCTTTCTCTAGCAGTTTACTATAAGATTCTTGATTGCCTTGCATAAACTGGATACAACCCACCCAATCACTTTATGAACGTTTGTTTCTCAGACACTAACCTTGCTCTGCAGCATCACACAGCACCTCAAAACAGTTAAAGGACCACTGACTCCATTGCCCAATGACATATAACATTCTAGTGAGAGCATATATATCTTGACTGAAACATTCTCCAACCAAACACAAAAAACAAAAGTTTGAGCATAATAGCTAGCCTAAAACACTATCAAAACAGAGACAAATCATAAAGAGAGAGCCCTCTTTGATTACAGTTTGGCTAGAAACTGTAATCCAAAGATTGGTTAGTGGTTACCCCGGCCGTATTCCCTTGGGAGTCATAGGGAACAACCTGGGTGTTAACAGACTTGATCATTGGGTTTTGAATATGGAGATTCGAGCGCTTCGTAGGCTAATTGGAGCACAGGAGCAGTGTTGTACCATCTGCGCTTCGGAGGACAGCCTTTTATGCAGTGAACGATGTGGTGGTCATGTATGAGCAAATACAAAATACAGACCCAAAGCTAAGTGACCCCTTCTTACCTTCCATATTAGAATCCGCAAAGAAACTCATTCTTGGAATGTTGCAGTTAAGGACCACGTGAGCCAATTTTCTTGCAACCTAGTTTTTATTTTCTTTAGGATTTCTTGATATCCAAACTTTGTTTAAGAAGCGCGAGGTACTACATTAATGTTTGAACATGGTGATTGGAATTATGTATATCATCCTTTCATCTTGGACAATGTAAAATTGAACATGGATTCTGACTCCATTATTATTAACATATAGATTGTTTCTACCGGGGTGAAAGATGTTTGTCAACCAAAATGATGAATACAGATGATGAAGAATGACCAGGCGATAATTTGTAAGAAAGTAATGGAGATTGATATATTATATCATCGGATATTGAGATTTAGATATGAGTCAAATGTAGTCAACAGTTACCCCATGATCTGTGATGTTATACAATGGGCAGAGTACACGTCATTGAAGAACATTGAAAGGGTTCATAATTCTTTTATTTATATGTATATTTGAGTAAATTATTGAATTATCTTTAAAGAGTTTATGTTTAAGAATTATTTTGAGTTTAATCAAATATGATGTTCGACATCAAATGTAATCTAAGGCCATATATGATTTTAAAATTTTTAATTTAATTATTAATATTTATATTTTTTAATATTTTATGTGTTTTTTTTAACTTATCTATAATTTAATTATATATTTAAATTGAAATCTGCAGTGTATATCAATTACATTTATTAATATAATTGTACTAATATTTAAACAAAGTTTGCATCATGAATGGGAGGTAGTATCTTGAAGGTGCACGTCACATGGTAGTAGAAGAAAATGTTATACTTATCGTTGTCGACCATCTCATGCATTTGAATGAAGCATAGGAGATGCACGCTCGCCCCACATATCTTTCTGAAGTTAGGGCTACTCATTATGGCCTGCCAAATTTTGCACACTTCTTTCAACTTATCATGTGAGGCGTAAAGAGAACAGAAGTTCGTTATGTACGAAGAGAATGAAGTCCGTTATGTCCATACATCACACCAAACGTTCTTTATTATTTTTTTTAAGTGAAGAAATCATGTCGGGAGCAGTTCAAAAGCATACATAGTCTTGCTTGGGATTGGACCACAAGACTTGTGGGATCAAACCTCCCTACCTAACCATTGGACCACATCCTCAGGACCAAATGTTCTTTATTCTTACCATGAATATCTATCAATTTATCAATTCATAACATAATATTAGCATTATAAACGTGTAATTTGATTTAATTTTTTTAAGTAGTTGTTATTGTTTGTGGGGGTGTGGATTTAAAAATACAAGTTTTGTATGATTTTTTATTATTTAACTTTTTTTTATGGGTAAAATTGAAAAAAAAAACATCAAAATGTGAAATATTAGATTATGAGCCTATATAA
This sequence comes from Pinus tabuliformis, assembly GCA_031772625.1. NCBI lineage: Eukaryota > Viridiplantae > Streptophyta > Pinopsida > Pinales > Pinaceae > Pinus > Pinus tabuliformis. The sequence goes on from CM062818.1 coordinate 1,677,136,455, forward strand.
ATTTTCTTGATCAATATGTTGATGAGTGTTTTAATTAACATTGATAATTATCTCAACAATCTCAAACAATGACATGACTCTAGTCCACTACATAAGAATAAATTATTTAAATTATTTTTCAAATATATATAATTTTTTTAGGTGTAGTCTAACTTATAGATGAAATGGTCTTTTTCATGACATTTTTCTTGGTTATTTTTCATCAAAATTTGGCAGAGAATTTTAAAAGTTTGAATTTAAATTGTTTAATATGCATAAGTGCCATATGGGATTTTCAGGGTGTTGAATCCATTTGTGCATTCAAAAATGTAATTTAAACGACAAAAAATCTTGAAATTTTATTGTCATATTTTCGTGAATTCTAGTGAAAAAGGTTATTTCGTCTATAAGTTAGACTATGCCATTTATTTATCCATATTAAATAGGAATAACTAGTAAAATAATTTAATTTTTGTAAATGTCAATGAAGTGTTATTAAATGAAAACATTGTTTATGTCCATTTAGCTAAGTATTGAACTATAACAAGTGTATCCATAAAAATTGTGTGATGCAAAGTGGCATTCCATGTTCAATCAACCTCCCATTTGCAAAAGGAATGGATGGTGATGACTAGATGTGTGGCCATGAAAAGTTCTAGAAATACCCTATAGGAAAGACATTTTATAAGAAATAAACTTTAGACAAGTGGCCACCACAAGCATCACTATAGAAATTATTAAGAACCTCTATTCCTTCTTCTGAGTTAAGAATTGGTGCAAAAAGGTGTCAATTGTTGTCGAAAGATGAAATACCCTTAGCTTAACACCTAAATGGTTTAATAAATATACATATTATATTTAGGGTCATGAGCAAGTATATGTTAATTAGAATGGTAAGAATGATTCTATTGAGGCTTGCATTGCCTTTATGTGTATAAATTTGTTAGGCTAATAGGCCAATGCATTGATGTGCTTTAAGCTCAGGATGACTATGTAGTTAAGCTAGAGAGTTTGTGTGTTAAAGCATTGTTGAGTCTAGAAGATGTAACATGTAAGACACACATGTAATAATAAATGACATCATGACTGCAAATTAGGGAGCAAAAAGGAGTATGGGGCAGTAGGACTCCCCCAAAAAAAGAGAAAAGTGATGTGGTGGAACCCAAACATGGTTACTAAGCCAAGTGATATAATATTAAGTAACTTTAGGAATAATATTAAAATATTATAATCAAAAACTATAAATAAAAGGATAAAGTGAGGGGAATGGAACACATTAAGTTTCCCTTTCTATTAGAGATTTCTAGGGAATGGCTATGGACTTAGATCTAGGAAGAACCAAAGGTTCACTGGCTATTGTGCACTGTGAACCCTAGTTGGATTTGGGCATGAGGGAACCTTCTCCTTGGGCTACCTTAGGGAAGGATGGAGCCCTAAAGGGAGAAGTGTAGAGAAAGGTTTCCCTATATGGGCCTAGAGGGTACTTGGATACCCTCGAGGTAGCAAGAACTACTAAAAGCCACAAGTCTCTTAGACATCCCTAGATGATCAAGTTGGACACCCCAGAGGTAATGGCACAACCTGAGAGATTGTGAGGAATAGTTTCTTTCTCTTTTGTTATAGGATCTTCATATATCTTTGGAGGTTCACCTATAGGTTCTTCTAGATCACTGCCACCAAAGAAGAGAGAAGGGTGACTCAGTGATGTGGTGGGGTTGTCGGGTAGCAATTTTCCTGAATTGTCTTTGTTCCTACGAGGCATGAAAGGAAATCTCTTCTTCTTTTTTGGGTGATATTTTTGTTTTTTTTTCTGCTTGTACCTGCAAAAACTGAAATGGATTGAACAACAATTGCAACTAACTGAAATGAATCTACTTTGCTTAAATGAAAATTGCAGAATTGAAATGAAAGCAGGAAATGTCTAATCTAAGCTTGTTGAAATGAAATTGCATAATTGAAATGAAAGTAGGAAATGTCTAATCTACTTTTACAGAATTGAAATGAAACAACTACTCTACTCTTGCTGAAATAAACTACTTAGCGGAATGTTGTAGTAGAAAATAGAAGAAAAGCAGTAATCACAAAATACTCTGATGCTTTCCCGGCAACGGCGCCAAAAAGAGTGGTGAGCTCCAGTATTACAGCAATAATTCTGCAACCCCTGGGCTTCCTTATTTACTTTTATCAACCTGGAAGTTCGTAACAAACTTGGATGCGATGGTATTGTATGCACAAGTACTAGCTCTTACTGCAAGCTGTCACTTGATTAGTTGGTGCAAGATCGCTAGGAGCTTAAGCCAACTTCTATGAGTTCTCAGAAGAAGCTTTTACTATGATGGAAGAAAGCTAACTCTACAAGGGCTATTTTACTTGTAGAAAGAGAAGGAAAACTGAAATGAAACACAAACCCTAGCAAACCCTAATTTTGCAAGTTCAAAGAGATGGAAACTACTGAAACAGGTGCCATTGGCTACTGAAAAGGTAAATTTCATTTATTCAAGCTACTTATGAAGAGAAATGAGAAGAAATCATCTTTTTGTACTTTTGGGTATTTTTATGTGGAATTATTATGCTTATGGTTTGACTAATTGTGACTGTGCTTGGTGGCAAAGGAGGATGGATTTGGCTTTTTCTGAAGATGAGGAAGGTGTGGAGATGTCCTAAGAAGTCCCCCATACCCTTCTAGAGACTTCCATTGCGATCAGACTTCGAAAAATCACTCGCATGAACTTCTACAGGAGGCTGCACGGGATCTACAGGAGGATCTACAAGAGGAGGCCGAAAGTGGATTTTGAGGTTTGAAGGTGGAAAAATGTTGGGAAAATGGAAATGAAGGCTGGATGAAGGTGTTGAAGGGTCTAGGACTCTGTCAATGAAGATCAAGAATGAAAGAGGTGGTTGGATTTTTTTAAAGGGGAAGAAAGCAATTTTGTACAAAAACGCAGAATTTAGGGCAAATTGGCGAAATGAGGCGAATGAGTGGGGAAATATTGAGAGATGAACTGGTACGGGCTATGTTATGGAGGAATGATAAGCTAGAGTGTTCTACAAGTGAGTTGCATACTTTCCCAAAATTGACCTAAGCAAGAACCGAAAAAAACAAAGTTTGTCTATTTTGACCTAAAATATGACCTAAAAATAGAGACCTGTTGAACAGAACTTCATGAACAAAAAATTATGCGAGAAAGACATGGTAAATGAACAAGAAGGATCTAAGCATGTGAATCCAAACTAATATCTACTTTTTCAACTCAAAACATCACACTAGCAATTGCATAAAGGGAAAAAACTATGTTTTTGGTGGCAGCAGCAGTGCCTTGACCTCAAATCATGGTTCCAAGGAGGGAGAAAGGAGATCAATACCTGTTGGTAGCCTTTTTTTATCTTTCTATGTTACTATAGAAAACTGCTTAAGGAACTTGAAGCAAGAACAACTATTTTAACCATCAAAAGCAACCTATTTTACCAAAGCAATATTTAACCTAAATAACAGAAATTATTCAATGAATGCAAGCAAAAACATATAAATACATAAAAGAGGTGTTGGAAACCTTGGGTTGGGCCCTAACCCAAGAGCTTCAGCCCTCTAGAAAAGATCAGTGTTGGTTCAAAACTAGATTCATCTTCATTGATCAACAAAAATAATAGTTACATCACAAAACTGTCTTCAAAAAGAGCTCGAAAATGAGTTGAGTACAAGGCTGCACAAAAGTGCGAAAATATACTATGAAATGGCTAACCTACTAAGGCTTGAAGCCTTCTTATTTATACAAGTGGGGACTCCCAACAGTCCTCCTAAACTTAAGGAACTCGGCTGCCTAAAACTGGAGATAACAGCAACCCTACTTGACTTGCTCGGCTGCCCCTTGGAATCATCGATGTGGGCCTTTGTACTCCGAGCTGCTGATGGAGAACTCGAGGAAGGGGTCATTAATGAAGGAGACACCCCTCCTATAAGTCCTCAGCCCTGTTTCCTCGAGTTTGGCTGCCATTCTGCTCATAAATGCCTAGTCCTTGTCCAAAATTGTCCAAAAATATGCAATAAACACTCATTAGACTATGTGGCAAAGTGACTATCCCCATTCACTCTATTGACATAAATATATTCAAAAACATGCACAAAACTATTGAGAATGGTGGATTAAATGAAAATAATAGGCAAAATGAGCCCATATAGTTACCCATTTCTGGGGCTCATCAAAGTCTATTATCTAGAAGGATTAAACAATTTACTTCAGCATCCACTGGTTTACTCTAGAATCCTAAAAAAACATACACATTTCTAGGGGTTTTTTATTACTTTCCCCACCAACCTACCACTCTCTACTATTCTTATTTCGCAATCTTTAGGTTGAAAGGTCATGTCATAACCATTATATCTCATTTGGATGAAACTTAAAATATTGTTCTTAAGATCATCCACATATAAAACATTATGGGCTTTTGTCTTGTCATCTAAGATGATTGTTCCTTTTCCTTTATTTTGGTTGGAGCATTATTTCCAAATCTAACACTTCCTTTCTTGTCTTCTCTCAGAAATAGGAAGTTACTTTTGTCTCTAGCCATGTGTTTAAATCATCCATTGTCAACATACCATTTTCCTTCTTGGTCATAAGCATATACGGAAACTCCACATTCTTCAATCCTCTTTGTATTTTGCGTCCATTTCTTCATATTCATTTGATGTGTTGATTGTTTAGAAGTCTATTATCTAGGAGGATTAAACAATTTACTTCAGCATCCACTAGTTTTGTTGCCAAAGTTGTTACCATTAAAACATTCAATCTCATTCATAAAAGGATAGAATGAATTTCTATTCTGACCGAATAATTTTTAAATATAAAATTTTGAAAGTAGATGGATCTAACATTTTCATATCTTTCAACTTTATCAACTCTACAATTAATGAATTTATGCACAAAATTATGATACACGTAGCAGTTTCCATAAAACAATTTTGGGTAATTTAAATTGTAATGATGTTTCTGATACATACCCTCTCACTTCCGCAAAACCTATGTCATTTTTTTCCTCTAAAGAATTATGTAGAGTTTTGTTGATAATCCATAGCCTAAAAAGTAACGTATTGATCTAATAGAATTAGCATATATTATTGGGTAATACATGGTGTTAGGCGTGATATCATGTGAACAACATTGTGGTCTAAGAGGCTAATCTATTTCTTCGAAGAACTGCCAAACAAAGTGTTCCAAATATCCATCCCATTTGTTATACTCAAATAATATTTTGACATGTTTGAAGATGTCTTCTTCGAGGGATGTAGACAGATGATGAATTCCTCCATGCATGTCCAACATGGACTTGGTAATACAGGCTACGAGATTTTTGGCAGTGGATGGTGGATTCATGGACAACAATAGAAAAAGGGTATGGTGGATTCAGTCACGGCAATGAATGCCACTGTGTTTTCATGGAAGGTAATTTCATGGTGATAAGAGGACACTGCTTGGGTATGGTGGATTCAGTCACGGCAATGAATGCCACTGTGTTTTCATGGAAGGTAATTTCATGGTGATAAGAGGACACTGCTTGGACATTTTTACATAAGTTTTCGATCCGAGTACACGAACATGGAGAAGTTGGGAGGGTGTAGATGAATGGAGAAGTTGTGCACTTGTTTTTTCATCTAGAGAGTTGCATAGATTCAAGGAACAATAGGTGATAAGTATTATGGTGACAAAATCATTTGGACCGATGCGACTTCTCTTCTGCAACATGTTGTCATTGTTCTGCATGGGACACAATGGCGCAACTATATTTTTGTAAGCAGATTCACTTACAAAGATCAGAGTTATTATACGCACACACGAGCCTTGTATCTATTTGACCCGTCAAAGGGGAAATGGATTGAATTTAATAGTGGTGATGGGAAAACCTATATGTAATAATGCTAATTATATGTAATAATGCTAATTATTTGAATGGAGTAAGTTGTCCCCCTAAAATTTTCAATTCTCTATTTTTCATGGTTCAAATTTTTTTCAAGTTTTGTACTAAGAGATTTGCATCTAAAGATATTTGATCTTTCTAGGTGCTTTAGATCTTGTTTAAGATGGATCTAAGTTGGAGAGAGTTGAATCTTAACCCAAGTTCTATCAAGTTAAGAGGGATCAAATCTCAAATCTTGATTTTAGACTTTTGTGATCCATACTAATTTTTATAAATCCTTTTGGATTAATCACATCATGAGTTTTTGGTCCATGTTTCGAACCATCTAATGTGGTTCATCCTCATGAAAAAGGTGAAAAAATCGCTCAGAAAGTTCAAATAAAAAATATGCATCTGGTTTGTTAAAAAATAGTTGTTAGAAATTACTTGAATAAATTTATTATTACTTTGTTATGTTTTATTTTAGTTTATTGATATTAAAATAATATTGAATTCAAATTAGTTAGATTAATTTAATAGTAATATAATAAGAATTGAATATTTGTAAATATATAATTAAAAATAAGTTTAATATGGTTATTATTAAAAATGAATAATATTCAACAATTAGATTTAAATATTATTATATTAAAATATTGGATAATATTTTAATAGGGAGGTCAAAAAGATATATATTGCAATATAAAAGTAAAAGTAATAAATTAATAAACGATATATATATATATATATATATATACAAAAAAAATATTACGAAAAGAGGGCGGGGATCCAACTTCTACTTAATTCCAACCACCGTCCCTCTTAAGATTAATAGCGCACTTTTCAATTTCAATGGCTTCTCGAAACTTCCTATGATGGAAGTGATCAATGCTCTTGACGACCCAAGAATCCTCGATGTAGACATGGTGATTGGATTTCACTGCAAGTTCAACTAAAGCTGAGGAACGAGAGCAGTTGTGTTTAATATATGTTGCATGTTCTTGGATTCTTTATTTGATGGAGCGACCAGTTTCCCTGATGTAGGGAACCCCACAAGAACATGGGATGGAGCAGACCCCTTTCATGTATTTAGGGTTTACAGGGCCTTTGATGGATCTAAGATAATTTCTAATGGTATTAGGTGTTTGAAGGTCGCAGAAACTTTGTTTTTTTTAGAATATGAGAAATCTTATCAGTGGTCCCCTATATAAAGGGAAGTTGAACGCTGGAGATTGTATCGTCACGAGAAGGTTTAATCCTTGATTCTTTACTAGCCTTTAGAAAATATTTGAGGCCTTGTTGCCTGCTATAGCTGTTATTTTCAAAAACTTTTAGAAGATGAGATTTTTCCTCTTCTAAGTGGTTTTCATCATAAACTCTTAGAGTATAGGTCACAAGGGTGTTGAGAACCCCGAGTTTTTTGTGCCGGAAAATTATGCGAACCAACATGAAGATATTGTTTTGTGTGCGTTTTTTAGGCATGAGATGGTGGATTCAGGCACGAAAATGGAAGGAGGATATGGTGGATTCAGGCACAACAACAGAAGAAGGTTATGGTGGATTGAAGAACAACAACACATGGCGCGGTGTTTTCATAGAAGGTAAACTCATGGTGATAAGCAGACACCACTTGGATAGTTTTTCAGAAGATTTTAATTTGAGTATGCAGGCATGGAGAAGGTGGGAGGGTGTAGATGAATGGGTAAGTTGTACACTTTTTTTTCATCTAGAGAGTTGTATACATTCAAGTAACAATAGATGAGGAATTATGATGGCGACAAAAGTGTTTGGACCACTGTGGCTTCTCTTTCGCAACATGTTGTCATCATTTTACATGGTACACAATGGCATGACTATATTTTTGTGAGCAAATTCGCGTACAAAGATCAGAGTGACTACACACACACATAGGTCTCATATATGTTCAACCCATTAAAGGAGTAGTGGATTGAAGTTAACGGTGGCGATGGGGAAACCTACATGTAATAGGTGTAGAGATTTGAATTCAGCGAGTTTTCCTACCAAACATTTGATCAATACCCAATATTTTTTCATGGTTCAAACCTTTCCTCAAGTTTTGCACTCAAAAAAGATGTTTTCACCTCAAGAGATTTGATCCCTCTCGACGCTTGATAAATTTGGGGTTAAGATGGATCTAAGTTGGGGAGAGTTGAATCTTAACCCCAGTTCTATCAAGTGATCCCTCTTGGCTCTTGATAGAGATGGATCTAAGATGGTTTCAATTATGTATGACAACAGAAAATATGTGGAACGTCTAATTCTTCTTATCATTTTAAATATGTTAAATATGTCTAAGATTAATCTGGTCATTTTAATTTTAAATTTTTCTAATTACCTCAGTTTTTTGAGATGGTAGATACTGTCAATGACTTAAATGATGAACATTGATGAAATAAAAACTTTGAATACAAAGTGACAATGTAACAATGTTAAATAAATAAAAATGTGAATAATAAGAATGTATCCAATTACAAATAGTCTTCATTGTGATCAATCTCAAACTATTTTCTTTTACTATTCTTATTATCACACCTGTTAGTTTTGTTATATTTTCATATTGATCATATGAAAAGGGAGGTTGAAGTCGTAGAGCATTCAAATCTTTAACTCATTCTATTGTAGTAAATGGCATAGCTTGTCCCACTTGCTCTCCAATATTAATAGTAGTTTTCTTCAAAGTTAATCATTGTGACTTATGGAGTGTTAAACCCCCAGTAAATGTTAGTTGTTTTCTATTGCCTCATTTGAATGAAAAGTGACTAACAATGTTGAATGATAGAAAATGGGAATAATAAGAATATATTCAATTACAAATAGTTTATAGTTTCAAGAAGTAAACATTTCAATTTAAGTGAACATTTTATTTGAGATGAAAATTCAAGTATTTTATTTATGGTTGAATTATTGTAACATAGAAATAAATGTACGTCGTCAATAAGTTTTTTGTGCTTCCACTAAAATCAATGCACAATGTTAATATAATTACCTTGAAATTAATGTACGCCATACATCTAGTTACATCAAATCAAAAATCAAAATCTTCACTGAAATTAATGCATCTAACGCAAGCAATCAAATAGGATTAGAAATTAACATCTACACTTAAATCAATGCATCTAATGCAAGAAATCTAGGATTACAAATCAACATCTACAGTGAAATCAATTCATCTAGCTAGTGATAGCAATCAAATAATACTAGGAATCAACATCTACATTGAAATCAATACATCTAGTACAAGCAATCAAATAGAGTTAGAAATCAACATCTACTTTGAGATTAATGCATCTAGTGCAAGAAATCAAATATAATTAGAAATCAAAATCTACATAGAAATCAATGTATCTAGTGCAAGAAAACAAATAGTATTAGAAATCAACATCTACACTGAAATCAATGCATCTAGTGCAAGTAATCTTCTTCCCTTTTTCTCCCCCTCCATCTTTAATTTTTCTCTCTATATCACCCCCCAAACACACATGCTCGCTCTATTCATATCTATCTATCTCTCCCTCCCTCCATCTCTCTATCTCTCTCATCTTCCCTCTCTCCCCCTTCCATCTATATCTTTATCTCCCTATATCTCTATACCCTTTTGTCTCTCCTTCTTTGTCTCTCTATATCACCCTGCAAACATACACATTGTTTCTCCATATATATATATATATAGATATATCTACATCCCTCTCCCTCTCCCTCTCCCTCTCCCTCTCCATCTCCCTCTCTCACTCTCCTCCCCTTCTCTCCCTTTGTCTCCCCTTTGTCTCCCCTTCTATGGTTATATCTCTCTTCTTGCATACTCTCCTATCTCCCTCTCTCTCCATATCCCTTGTCACTCCCTCTTTGTCTCTCCCTAACTTTCTCTCTCTATGTGTTTCTTCTTACCTCCCTCTATCTCCCCCTCCAACTCCATCTCTCTCTTTCTCCCTCTCTCCTTCTCTCTCTCTCTCTCTCTCTCTCTCTCTCTCTCTCTCTCTCTCTCTCTCTCCCCTCCATCTTTGTGTTTCCTTCACTTTATCTCCATCTCTCCCTTGTCACTCTCTTTGTCTCCACCTCTATCACTCTAGGTATTTGATCTTGCCTCCCATATATATTTGGAGCCAATATATATCCTAATATATTAATATATATTATAATATGAAAAAGTTTATATTATATTAAAGTTAATATTATATTCATCCAAAATTATTAAATTTAATAATATTAATATCAAAATTTTTACTATTAATATCATATTTAATAATAATAATTTTTTATATTAATATTATTGTTGGAGAGGTAAATCCCCTCTGTGGACAGAGGCGATCCCACTAGCCCAAAATGGGTCTAGCAACAATCAATTAATGCTACCATGCAAGTTCCTAGTTGCAAACTGAAAGTGGATTATGAGAACCAACCTGGAGTCCAACGCTAGTGTCGTAGAAGAGTTGATACTCCCGTTCCCTTGCTTCGGCAGGTCACGATCCTCACGATCTCCGTGAATGGATACCTGCACATGCAAAGAACGAAGCGAATACAAGCATAAAATCCACTAAATACAACTATATATCAGTCAGAAAGGATATAGATCAAACATTATCATAGCGAACAATAAGATCGGAACCATAATGATAGTCGTTCATTAATGAATAATCAACAGAGAAAGATACAACCAAAGTTCTGGCATTGAATCTCTCCTCTGGCTGGGCGAGCAACTATATATGTCTTGCAATAGACCTTTCTCTCTCAGACTTCCGGCAGCATAACCTCCCTATGCTCCAAGACTCTTACTATCACTCAAGACAAGCATTATCACTACTAGCATTACTCCAGAACTAGCTTGTCAAATGCATGAGGACAGACTTTTATAGATGGAGAAGGGGAAGAAAATACAATGAATCAAGACACCCATTATGGATTGGCATTATCTCCAAAAAGCCGCTGTGGATAGATGTAAAGGATAGATGATGACTCTCGACATCTAGAAGATGAGCTTTATCCTCAAAAGACTTCATGACTTGAAGGGAAAAAACATCTGGGCGCACGTTTGTTAAAAATCTTTTCCAAACTTGGTTGGCGCGAGTGTTACTCTAAGACATAGCGCCAATGGTCGCACCTTCTTTTGAGGATCTCATTCATTGGCGCGGGTAGTACATTGTGGACCCGCGCTAATGGAAAAAGGGCACTTTTCAAGGATATTTTGCAGGAGGTGTCTTCAGGGCACATGAAGTCCATACTCAGGGGAACATAATGCAAGTGTTTTTAAGTTATGTCACTGCTCACAGGTCCCGGAATGAGTCCTCCAAAGTACGGGAAATGGATAACAGGGACGGTGACCAATGGTGACAAATTACTGTGTAACAGATGCCCCCTAAAGCATGAGGCCCAAGAGAGAGAGAGACGGGTGAAATGCTTTACAAGAACACATGTAGATGCCGCCGAGAATATGCATTGAGAGATACAACTGATAGCTCAAGTACATGATATATGTGGTATGGTCGCAGCCATCCATAAGAGAGTACATAATAATCTAGATCCATAGTATGGGCGCAGCCATCTGGTTAGGGTCAATGAATAGACTCAGGTATGGTCGCAGCCATCCAGTGAATGAGTCATGTAACAAGAATCACGCCTGGATTACAACAGACAAAATGCAGGGTCTTGTGCTCCATCTCGACCCGAACAAAAGTACAAGTTCAAGCATGCGAATATACGAGCTGAAGTCGAACATGCATGAACATCGTCTGATTACCAGTCAATATTGAAAACTGTTAACAGACGCGAGAGGTACCACCAATAATGATAATGGCCCTCAAGGTACTATAGGTACAATCTACGGCGTGCGAATTAGTGATCTGGCGTCGAACACCCGTAGAATCATTCGATCGGAGGCGAATGATGAAAACCTCACGTCAAACACGAAGAACCTGCCATTGAGGCATGCAGGCTCCAAGGCACCGAAAGGGAGTCTCTAGATCAGCTTCCTGGATAATGAGCTGAAGTCGACAGGAAGTGACCTTGATCGAAGGTGGGCCATAATGTTTCCCACATCATCGACATGAGACAGAGAGATAATGTTGTGAATCAGGATTATATGAGCTATCAGAGGGAGGTTGTTTCTTTGCAGAGGTCAACTTCTCTTGAACATATCGGTGGCACGACAGTGGAATTGGCAGTATTTGACATCAATGGATCAGAGGTCATGGTGACGAGGCAATGAGCAGATGAGAGGTCAAACAGGATTACCCAAATCCACGGAGGCAAGTGAAAAATGAGATGAGATATCCCCACCCAGACACGAAAGCAGACAAGTGTCATGTTCAAGAGCGACATACTGCCGACACAACAACCATTTGGTTCCATTTTTCCCCGCCATTTCTGGCAAGTACCCCAGTTATTTTTAACAAGCTTGATGGGGATAGCATATGCTTGTGAGGCGTCATTTTGACGAAATCCGATGTCATCAGGTTTTAATGAGTCTGACAAAGGAAGAACTCGGCGTCTTTTCATGTTTAGAGAGTTTGAAAAGACAGCAGAAAAGGAAACTCCAGGGGTGTCCTTTTTCGCAGAGTTGTGTCTCGCGAGCCCGAAAAAGTATAAAACAATACTCGAAAGAACCACCCGACCATTACGATCGACGAGTACTTTTCATAAGTAGTGATTTCGACCTAAAAAAGTAAAAAATCGATCGGAATCACGTCGATTCGAAACCGTTAACGAACCTGAAACGACAAAGGTCCACCGATCTTTTTGTTTTTACACAGTCAGAAAAGAGTTTAAAGACGACCGCCTCTTATTTACGTTTAATGAGTCAAGAGGGATAACTCGGCAATATTTTCGTCTTTAAACGGTCGGAAAAGAGCTGAAAGTAGACCTCCATTTTATTCTTTTTAATGAGTCAAAAGGGAAAAAATACTCGGCAATCTTTTCATATTTTACGAGTCAGAAAAGAGCTTAAAGGAGACTCGTCCTAGAGGAACGAGTGGTATAACGGGTAGCAACTGGTTCCGGTAATGGCGGAACTGCTCAAAACATATGATGGTCGAGAGGCTGGCTAATAAAACCACTCATCGCTGCGGTTCCTCAGGAAAAGATAAACAACCAAGTGAGAGCATATGATCGGCCAAAGAGATGGTGGCGATGGAATGAAACAACCAAGGCTCATCTAGCAGAACTTAGCGGATAAATGGCAATGGGTATGGGTTCATTTTTACACAAGCTTGAACCATGGAGAACTCTGCTTGGATTCGGTTTCATTTTTACACAAGCTTGAAACGAAAAACTATGCTTGTTATAAGTTCGTGTGCCCCCAGCATGATAACGCAAATCGAGGTACATGCCCCCCAAGCTTCATTGCATTCAACGAGGTGGATGAAATGAAGGTTCACTCTCGAGATCTGTGAAAGACTCGATTTGTATTTTACGAGATCTTAATCAAAAGACTCGATTTGGAAAGGGAGTTGTTTCATTTTTTAAGGAGCTTGACATAGGACAATGAACTATGCTCTGACCAAACCTAGTTTCATTTTTTAAGGAGCTTGACACAGGAAAGGAACTATGCTCCAACCAAACCTAGTTTCATTTTTTAAGGAGCTTGACACAAGAAAGGAACTATGCTCCAAGACTCTTACTATCACTCAAGACAAGCATTATCACTACTAGCATTACTCCAGAACTAGCTTGTCAAATGCATGAGGACAGACTTTTATAGAAGGGGAAGAAAATACAATGAATCAAGACACCCATTATGGATTGGCATTATCTCCAAAAAGCCGCTGTGGATAGATGTAAAGGATAGATGATGACTCTCGACATCTAGAAGATGAGCTTTATCCTCAAAAGACTTCATGACTTGAAGGGAAAAAACATCTGGGCGCGCGTTTGTTAAAAATCTTTTCCAAACTTGGTTGGCGCGGGTGTTACTCTAAGACAGAGCGCCAATGGTCGCACCTTCTTTTGAGGATCTCATTCATTGGCACGGGTAGTACATTGTGGACCCGCGCTAATGGAAAAAGGGCATTTTTCAGGGATATTTTGCAGGAGGTGTCTTCAGGGCACATGAAGTCCATACTTAGGGGAACATAATGCAAGTGTTTTTAAGTTATGCCACTGCTCACAGGTCCCGGAATGAGTCCTCCAAAGTATGGGAAAGGGGTAACAGGGACGGTGACCAATGGTGACAAATTACTATGTAACAATTATATTTAATGATGTTTTTACATAACATGATAACGAAAATTATAATAAAATTACATCAAATTAATATTTTCAAATATTACAACTTTGACCTAAAAATATTTGTCTTTAAAAGTTTTAATATATCCATAAGAGAAAGATTTTCCTTTTAATGATTCATCTTATAAATATTTAATTAAAAGAAATATTAAGAGATTCTAGAGCCATTTTATATAAAATTTAAAGTATTTTTTATTCTTTGTGTTAAATTTACCTTTTTCTTTTGATTTAAGAAATAGTATTGACTTTAGTGAAGAGTAAACATGTTTAAAATTTTACATAATTTGGAATTTTAATGTGGTCAAAAAATTTGTAGAAGGTAAATCTATGATCCATTCAAAATCAAGGTATATGATAAGGTATATTTTGAACATGGACACACATACTTACACTTTTCCCACATAATATGGTGTAGAATGAGCCTCTCGGCAAAAGAAAAAAAAAATAAAAAAAGATTATATATATATGTGTGTGTGTGAATATTTTATTTATAATTGACGTTCTACGCATTAAAGTGTTCATACGTATCCCAATCACTCTATATAATTTATTTTCTTATAAATATTTTTTAAATGTTATATATACATATATATATATATATATATATATATATATATATATAATCACTTTCGATAACCCTAACTTCGCCGCTCCGGGTATAGCCTCACAAGCCGCCTCAGTTCACTGCTCACCGGTTAATTCGTCTACCGCACTCAGGCTCACTCACTAATCGCTCCATCGCTGATTTCACCCCGGTTTCCCCCCTGGCCTTGATGCCCCTCCTCTTTCGCCCGGCACGGAACATCTCCTCACTACGCTCTCGCCGCAGATCCTATCTTTTTATCAGCCCCCATTTCTACCCTCGGATCTTCCAACCCCTCCTGAGGAATCCCCGGTTACGGGACCCCAAACCCTTCCCCCCTCTAAGATTCGGCCCTCCGGATGCTTTAGCACTCCGGCAGTCAAGTTTAAACCCTCGAAGCCCATCCCCCCTGAAGGCGTAGCAAATCCCTTTGTTGATCACCCATCTGCACCTCGCACTAAGAAGAGGAAATCCAGGTGTATTAAGGCAACGACCAAAGATATTACTATCTCCTTTGGTGATCCATCGGCTCTCGGGAAGTGGTGCCCATGGCCCGTATGGTATTGGTAGGACATGTGAGGGGACGCGCCTACACAGCAAGCTGACTGACTCAATGGGTTAAGGAAATCTGGGGTGCCCTGCTCAAAGATCTCCCGGAGGTCCATGTTCTCCCCCGTGGGTGGTTCTCCCTCCATTTCACTAAGGAGGACTACACGGATCTGGTTTTGGCGAAATATTGGCACATTGAAACTGCATCGGTCCTGTTAAAGAGGTGGAGTCCCCTCTTTGACCCAGAACGTGAACAGATCGGGGCAGACCCCCTGTGGGTACGATTGCCCGGATTACCATTACAGTATTGGAGCGAGGAGGCACTCATCAAGATAGGGAACGCTTTGGGCACGTATCTGGATCATGACCGCACGTATGTTGAATCCAAGAAGAAAACCCTAGCTCGTGTGCTGGTTCACCTGGACACGCGTGAAGGTTTAGAAGAGAATATCACTCTGCAATGGGGCAAATACAGCAGGACACAAATACTCGACTACGAAGGAGTTCCTTTCCGCTGCAATCGTTGTCACCAAGTGGGACACCTATTTAAGGATTGCCCATTGAACAAGAGTCCAGAGTCATCCCCAAAGATCTCTCTCATATCAGCACGAGAGGCATCCCCGATCATCCTTTGTCTAGCACAGGGGGAAGCATCTGCACAAGGCTCGCCAGTGAAGTCTGGATCGAAGGGGCCGGATCCGTCATCGCCCCCTATGACTAGGGCTCGAGCCGCTGCAGCTGCCGCACTGGCCTCGGGTACTGCTCTAATCCCTTCCTCCTTAACACTTGATACTTCATCTACATTTGTTTCATCATCTGCACCTTTCACTATGGCTCATTGTCTGTTATCATCTCCCCCTCTGTGTACCTCTATTGCTCCACCTTTTGTGCCTCCACTCCCCTCCTCTCTAACCCTGTCATCCTCCTCGCGGTCTTCCTCCCACCCATACTCTCTCCGCCCTCGTCCCCAGCTACCGGGCTCTCAAGGAGGCTTGGGAATTGTCCCTCTGGGAATGGGGCCTCTGTCATCCAGGGGTAGAAAAATAGATCTCACCAAAGCCATCTGGAGGGCCGGTGCAGAGGTCGCATCAGGCCGGCAGTCCACTATCGATGGGGTCCTTAGAGCAGCCACTACCCCACAGGGCGGTCCTCCATGAAGTGCTTATCATACAATTGCAGGGGCTTGGCTAGTGCCCCCAAAAAACTAGCCATCTGGAGGCTATTTGAGATTGAGCAACCTGACATTATCCTCCTCCAAGAGACTCTGGGCCCGGCAGAGGACATCTCTCAATGCTTAAACACTCTAGCACTGAGATGGAAGTTCATGGCCTTAGATGCCTCGGGTCGTTCGGGGGGTCTGGTGATCGGATACAACCCTAATTCAATTAGGATCGATTCATCCTGGGGCGGACAAGGATTCATGGGAGTGGACATCTTCGCTGCAGAACTTGGAAAAACACTTCGTATAGTGAATGTATATGTACCTTGTCACCTCAGGGAGCCATTCTGGAGGCATCTGCTAAATATCTCCTTATTAGCAGCAGACCATACCATCCTGGGGGGCGACCTAAATTTTTCTCTGGGTTTCCATGAATCTTGGGGTTCCATGGCACAAGTGGATTCCATCACCGACTTTATGAGGAATTCCCTAGAACAGACATATTTTATTGATATCCCCTTACAAAAGCCTATGCCTACGTGGAGGAACAGAAGGGTGGGTACTGTTGCATTGGCTCAAAGACTGGACAGATTCCTTCTTAAAGGACCTCTGATTCAGCAACTTCATCACTTCAAACTATGGATAGGATCTGGGGGTTTATCAGATCACTCCCCTATCTTTCTAGAAATCCTAGGGCCTCACCATAAGCCAAAAGCCCCATTCAAATTCAATCATCTTTGGCTCCAAGATCAAGACTTCATAAAATTGGTCACGGATTACTGGAAGGCTCATCCCATAAACAGAGAAGCATCATTGTCAAAGGGTTTCTGTAAGAACCTCACGGAACTAAAGCACATCGTCATAAACTGGGACAAGGAGAAGAACAGAAGGGATTCGGCCCAGCTCTCAACAGTTGAAGAAGAGCTGAGAACCCTGCTGGATGAGCGAAACCTGGGTTTCACTTCGGTCGAGGACAAGGCCCGACTGATTGAGTTGGAAAATCATAGATCTAATCTGCTTAGACAAAGAGAGGAAAACCTCAGATTACGTAGCAGGGCTATTTGGCTGAAAGCAAGGGACGAGAACTCTAAATTTTTCCACAACTATGCTAAAGGAAGGAAAGTGGCCAACACTATCTGGAACCTTCCTATACCTGAAGGGGGCTTTGCAGACACCTTCAATAAACTCTCCCAGCTGGGTACCTGACACTTCAGATGCCTGTACAAAAGCCCTCCTGGTTCAAACTTGGCAGAAATCATTGATGTGGCCACACATTTCCCCAGATATGTAAACGAGGATGACTCGGCTGATCTCACGGCCCCGGTAACTTTGGAGGAACTGGAAAACACACTCAAGTGGTTCAAGAGAGACAAAAGCCCTGGCCCTGACGGTTGGTCCATCGAATTTTACCTAGCCTTCTATGACCTGATGGGACAGGACCTGCTCAGTGTGATAGAGGAAAGCAGATCATCGGGGTGTTTATATCATGCCATAAACTCGGCATTCATTGCTCTCATTCCTAAGTCTGACACCCCATCTTCATTTGATGATTTCCGCCCCATCTCACTCTGCAATGTACTCTACAAGATCATATCTAAGATTATTGCTAATCGGCTTAAACCTATCCTATCAAATCACATTGCTCCCCAGAAATTTGCTTTCCTTGAGGATAAGCAGATTCATGAAGCAATCGGGTCCGCCCAGGAAGCCCTGCACTCTATCTGGTCCAAACATCTCAAGTGCACTCTCTTGAAAATCGATATATCAAAAGCCTTCGACCAGGTCAGCTGGCTTTACATTAAGATGCTCCTTATTCACCTGGGCTTCCCTCTGCCCTTCATAAACTGGATTATGGGCTGTATTACCACTCCGACGTTCAGCATCCTGATCAATGGATCAGCCTCCCACTTCTTTCACTCTGAAGGGGGGCTTCGGCAGGGTTGTCCCCTATTACCCCTTCTATTTCTATTAGTCATGGAAGGACTGAGCCACATAATCATCTCTGCTACAAGGGAGGGGACTCTAAAGGGACTCAAGATCCCCGAAGAATGTTTCCTCACACACCTGCTGTTCGTGGACGATGTACTCATTCTACTGGATGGTAGCATAAGAGACTCACTGACTTTCTCTCGCCTACTACAGCTCTTCTCACGAGCCACGGGCATGCAGGTAAACAGAGAGAAATCTACTATATCACTGGCCCGAACCACAGTCAATGAATCCCAAGCTGCTTTACAGGCTTTCCCCTACAGCATTCATCCATTGGACAGGGGTCTAAAGTATCTAGGTTTCTGGCTAAAACCTACTTGCCAGAAGATTGCAGATTGGACTTGGCTGGTATCTAAATTGGAAAAGAGGCTCTCCTATTGGAGCCACAGATACCTCTCCAGGGCAGGCCGATTAATCCTCATCAAATCAGTGCTCGAGGCTACTCCAGCTTTCTGGATGGCTCTAGCATGGATCCCTAGACACACGTTGGCTCGCCTCCAGCAGATCTGCAACAGATATCTTTGGGCAGGAAGCCAAGACAAACGCATTTTTTCCTGGATAGGATGGCAGAAGATCGCTCTCCCAAAGAAGTGGGGAGGATGGGGTCTAAAAGACCTTCCACTATTCGCACAAGCTTTGGCAGCAAAAATGAGCTGGGCATTGATAAATAGCCAGAACCTATGGACCCGCCTCTCTTACCACAAATACATTTGGCCCCTTGGCACTCTGGATTGGATCAGACTCCCAAATTGGAACAGAACAGGTGTATCATCTATTTGCAAAGCTCTTCTACACTCAATGCCTATGATCAGAGACAACTTGGCATGGAAAATCAGAGACGGGACCCTGGCTAGAATTGGCATCGACCCATGGGTGGGCAGTGGTGGTAGGCACACCCTGCCTCAAGAATTGGTTAATCACTTATCTGCTCACAATATCATAGTGATTGCCCAGATTGCTGATAGGGAAGCCTCTGATATATTGCACCAGGCCTGGAGGACAGCTCATCAAATAAACCTCCCTCCTAGATGGCATCAGGTATGGCAGACATACAGGGAAGCCCTGATAGAATCACACATCAGAATCACTGAAGGGCCGGATGAACTAATTTGGAGCCAGTCTGAGAGCGGTTTTTACACCCCAAAGGATGGCTACACCCTACTTATTAGCCACAAGAAGCCAGAGGTAAGTTCGACCTGGTGGCACAGCATCTAGAAGCTCTCCGCTTCCCCGCGATCCAAGCTCTTCTTCTGGTGTGTCCTTAAAAACAAGGTGCCCACCTGAGAAAATCTAATGCACAGAGCATACCTCGGACCTTCCTGGTGTGCGATATGCAAAGAAGCATCCAAATCTACAGAACATCTTTTCTTGAGATGCAGGTTGATAATAGAACTGTGGTCAACTATCAAAAATACCATTTCTTACTCAGGCATCTGGGCGGGCACCGATACAACGGAGGCTTGGATAGACTGGGCATCGCGGCATAAAGGAACCAAGACTGTTAACCTTCCTATCCTTGTTTCTTGGCACATTTGGAAAGCTCGCAACCGACTTATCTTCAACGACCAGCCTATTCTCTGGCAATCGGTGGAGGTCGGCATTATAGCTGCTTATAGGGAACTACCAGATCCCCCTCCTCCGCAAGTGCGCCACCCTCACCCACCGCCCCGGATAGACCAAAACACACCTTGGGCATTTTTCGATGGGGCCGCAAACCAGCAGAGCTGTGGGGGCGGACTCATCATTTACAAAACCGAGCAACATTATTACAAAATTAAAGCAGGCCTGGGAATGGGAACAAACAACTTTGCAGAGCTCATCACCCTCCGTCATTTACTTCACTTTGCTTTGAGTCATCATATCACTTGCATCAACATATTCGGGGATTCAAAAATCATCATAAATTGGTTCAACAACATATCTATTTGTCACATTCACACACTCAGCATCATATTGAATGAAGTCCTTGAACTCAAAGCAGATTTTGACATCATCACATGTTCACACATCTACAGGGAACATAACGAGAGCGCTGACAAACTATCCAAGGAGGCCTCGTTGATGGACAAAGGAGTATGGGAGATCACAGAGGTTCAAGGCAATCAGGAATACAAATACTACCATCGTCCATATAACGATCCGAGATATCAGCATGCACTTGAGCAATAAACAATCTGAAAATTTTTGTACATGTACAGAATAGTATTTTTGTAAATTTTTAATCATGTTTTTGAACAGCAAAGAAAAACCAGCAAGACATATTTTGTAAACAGGTATTTATAGAATATTGGAGGATGACCCTGCGAGGTACATCTGATCTGATATACAGGAACTGAATTTTTTTTGTAACTAACAGGCTCACTGTGTATAGTGACCTCAGGCATATGTGCATAGCATATACAATATGTAATTTTCTACTTAATGAAAGTTACGGATTTTTCCAGTGGAAAAAATATATAATCACTCTATATAATTTATTTTCTTATAAATATTTTTAATTGTTATATATATCTATATATAGATATATATATAATCACTCTATATAATTTATTTTCTTATAAATATTTTTAATTGTTATATATATATATATATATATATAACCCCCAAGGGATAGCTCAGTTGGTTGAGTTCTCGTTGCTAAATACCTCGCTTATCAGGAGTTCATAGGGTCAAATCTCCTTGACGCCCTTGGGGTTAGGCCTTGCTAGTTTGGCCGACGACTAGATCTATTCAAGTTGATCTAGTTGGATTTTCCAGTGGATGTAGCGGTTACTCAGTGTCTATGAACCGCCCTTAATATATATATATATATATATATATAAAGTTAAATGTCAACTCTATATTAAAAAATAATGAATTACAAATTTCTCTAAAGAAATTATTAATAGAATAATAATTCTCTCTCTTTCTATATGTATGTATATGATTGGCATTGAAATAATTTATTTATAATTCGCATTCTATAAGTTAAAATGTTAGTATGGGATATATATATATATATATATATATATATATATATATATATATATATATATAGATAGATATATATATATATATATATATATATATATATATATATTATTTTTTAATAATATTAAATGTTATAGATCAACTCCATACAAAAATGCAATAAATTACACATATTTTACAATGAAAAATAAAAAGATAAGAATTTTTTTAATTTAAATTACTTTGTTTTTGTTTGTATAAATTTGATATAAAACTATATTATTTAAAATGAATTGAAATATTTTATTTATGGCTAACAGTAGAATATTTTTTTGTTATTAGCTTATTTTTATTTTAATTATTATATGCCAACTAAACATAGAAAGAATTACATATCATGTAATATGAACTATATTATTTTTATATGGCATATGTGAACTCCATATCGAGAAAAAAAGAATTACATATTTCTTTAATATTAAAAAGTAAACTAATTGTTTTCTCTTTACTTTCAATTACTTCATCTCTATATAATTGGATGTAAAATTAAGGTGGAAATTGAAGTATTTTATTTATGGCAGACATGATTTTTTTTTTGTTATTGTAAGTATTATTTTATAGTTTTTAAATGTAATGTTACATGATAAATCTCCCTCATACTAGACTCAACTAGAGCCCCTCTCCGTGCAAATATAGACATTGTGTATACACATTTATCTAAATAGTGAACTCTCCCAAGTGTATTTATAACAATTGTTCGATGTGAGGTGACATCCCATGTTCAATCAACCCCCCATTTACAAAAGGAATGGATGGGATGACAAAATGCATGGCCATGGTGTCTTTTTGGTTTTGAGAGAAAATATTTGACAATTCTTGCAATGCATAATTATATCATGGATAGAGTGATGGAAAAGTGTTAGAAATACTCTATAGGAAGGACATTTTATAAGAAAGAAACTTTAGACAAGTGACCACCACAAGCATCATAATGGAAATTATTAAGAACCTTCTATTCCTCCTTATGATTTAAGCATTGGTAGAAAATGGTGTCAATAGTTATTGAAAGATGTAATACCCCCAACTTAACCCTTAAATGGTCTAGTAAATGTACCATATGATATTTAGGCTTAGGATAAGCTTTATCTTAATTATATTGGTAAGCCGAATTCTATTGGGGCCTATGAGGATGCATTGATGTGCTTTAAGGCTAGGATGACTATGTAGTTATGCTAGAGAGAGTATGTGTTAAAGCATCAGTGAGTCTAGCAGATGTAACATGTAAGGCACACATGTAATAATAGATTACATCATGACTACAAATTAGGGAATGAAAAAGAGTATGGGGTGCTAAGACTCCCCAAAAGAGAAAGGTGATGTGGTGGAACCTAGACATGGTTCCTAAGCACAAATGATATAATATTCCTGAAGTAAATTTAGGAATAATATTAAATTACTATAATCCAAAATTATAAATAAAGGGTAAAATGAGAGGAATGAAACACATTCAATTTCTCTTTCTATTAGAGATTTCCACGGGATGGCTATTGACATAAGATCTGGGAAGAATCAGAGGGTCCCTAGATATTGTATGCCCTAAATCTTAGGTGGGTCTGGGTATGAGTGAATTTATCCTTGGGCTACCTCGAGGAAAGATGGAGCCCTAGAGGAAGAATCGCAGGGACAAGTTTCCCTGTATGGGCCTAAAGAGTACCTAGAGACCCTCGATGGAAGAAAGAACTCCTAGAACCCATAGATATCTAAAACATTCATGATTGGTTGAGTTGGACACTTTGGATGTAGTGGCATAACCTAAGGGATTGTGAGTGCAAATAATGGGAGGCACCACATAGGTGCGGGGCTGATAAGGGATGTGAGCATGTTGGCTGGAGGCTACTAGGGTTGGCCTTATTCATATTCAGTACTTGAAATGTACCTAGTTTGGGTTGTTGTTGGTATTGTAGAGTCATGGCCTCAATTCAGAGGTGATAAGCTACTAATGGAGCTGGAGTAGCACAATCTATGGCTAGGTAGTGCACCCAAGTTTCGCAACTAGTTCACAGATGTCATCATATGAGTGTTGAAACTTTCTTATGTTATTTACATTTATTATGCAAGTTTTTATGTTTTTTAGGTTATGTTATATTTTCATTGTACTATTATGATATCAATAGTACTATAAGTGGCATCACCCTAGTAGGGTAACTAGGGAATGTTATAAGTGGTGTAAAATTTCAATTCCAACATTGGGCCTATATGGTCAAAAGACCATGCACAACTGTGAAATTGTTTATAGGTTCTAGGGAAAAATTTTATATAGAGGGTGGTGTATGGAAGATGCATGCCAAATGTTTAGAAAAATGTAGCAATGAGATATAGTTTTGTAACTTCCTCAAGCTCCTAATGGGCAATGCCACTCACATAAAAGTTAGTATTTACAATTTTTTATGGAATTATATATATATTGATTGATACCAACTTGAGACATCCTTAACCCACCACCATCTTTTCCTATAACAAAACCAGCTCATGATTGGGTCAAATTAACCACCAACTGTGTAATTCATGCCAATGGCCCTCTATAACAACCCTAGAATATACAATTTTCTTTTTAACTATTAATTCCAACAATGCCTCAACCCCCTGG
Organism: Pinus tabuliformis; assembly: GCA_031772625.1. Lineage (NCBI taxonomy): Eukaryota > Viridiplantae > Streptophyta > Pinopsida > Pinales > Pinaceae > Pinus > Pinus tabuliformis. The sequence goes on from CM062818.1 coordinate 1,677,160,434, forward strand.
ACAAGGCCTAACTCTATGTTAGCCATTGTGGAATCCTTCTACCTGGGCATCAACCCGCTCATTATATCCCAATATGAAGATATGCACATATAAATGGAAATATAATGCATGCCTAGTAAATAATTATTCACACAAAAAATTAGGGTTTGTGCGTAGAAAATTAAAATTGATACACAACATAGATAAGGATTTAAAAAAAAAACTCACTTAATTAAATAAACATTATAGCAACACTTATCTGTCAAATGGCTAATTGGTTGTAGACCTTCAAAGTTCCACCCAGCCATAGACCATTCTGATCATTTTTTCTCAGGAGCAGGTCACCCCCGATTTGGGGCCTCGATTTCATAGGCAAAAACTTATCCAAATTTTGGCTCATGCCTAGTATCAACATCTGACCAAGGTACCAAACCTCAGCAACCTCCAACCTATAGGCCCACACCCTTCATCAGCCAGTGCCCAAACGGTGCACCCCTTCTTTGCACCCATAATCCCTTGATTGTGCCACACCTCCAGGACATCTTACTACTAGACATGGATGGTCTCATCTTTCTAGCTCTAGGAATTCTAACTACCATCTGGGGTATCTTGGCCTCATATGAAACTTGGCATCCTCCAACCTTTAAGCTCACACCCCCCATCATCCTATGCCCAAGTGTTGCACCCCTTATATGCACTTGTATTCCCTTGGATATGCCACCACCTCTAAAGCATCTTACCATAATACATGGGTGATTTTATCTCTATGGATCTAGAAGTCTCATGTCATCATCAACAACTAGCTAACTGCTAAACTAAACAAAAAACTTCCTTTCATGACTAAACATTCTTCTTTTATGTGCATGGCTTCTCTTTTTGCCACTTGGCACATTCTAAAGTTACTTAAGGATTATTTGTCTTTTTTTCATAATTAATAAATCATATCAGTCGTGTTTACATTCCCATGGAGTCTTGGCCCCCCATACTCAAAATCAATGTGCATTCAGTTACGCTTTTATTAATATGCACAACTTATGCATATTTACACTATCAAGTTTTCTAGCCTTATAACATATAACCACATTTTCACACATGCACGCAGGACCCAAAATAAGCCTTGACTCATCATCTTGGTATTTGAAATCTCAAGGGTCATGTAGTAATGTTACACATTTTTTGGAACAATTTTATTTTAGGATATGTTCAGAATGGGAGAATCAAGGATGCATTAGAATTATTTAATAGAATGCTAATGAGAAATGTAGTTCCATGTTTTATTGGTATACTTGACCTAGGCATTATGAAGAGGCAATGAATATTTCTAATAAAATCCAACAAATAGTGGAAATTGAAGCTAATAAATTCACCCTTCGAACCATTCTTACAAAGTCCCCAAGCATAAAGTAATAAAAGAAGGTAAAGACAAAAATTTATCTTTGATCATCTTCATAGAGTTAAGGGAAATATGTGCAGCGGGAAGATTGAAGGAGGCTTTAGAATTATGTGTTTGTTATCATTTCTTTTCATTGAACTCATATATTTATGTTGCTATATTGCATACATGTGTGAGCAAAGTGGAACAAATGGAAGGAGTGTTGGTGATGCATGCCTTGAATTTGACAAGATGTTCAACAAAATTGTCTCTGTATCGACTACAATGATCAAGAGATATGTTCATAATTATCTCTTGCAGAAAGCTATCCAATTGTATTCACAAATACTATGGGTTGATATACGAATTAACAATTTCAAATTCTCTTGTGGAATCAAGTCATGTGTGGGAAGTTACAGAGGCTGAAATTTGGCCTATTTGACCAAAGATGGTTGACTCTTGCTAAACATTGAAAATTTCCTTGTTTAACTAGGTTTGACTTGTGTACCTTTTGTGCGTAGTCTAACGTAGTTTGATTGGAAAATCAGATTATATATCTTGTTAAATTGGACATTTCTCCTAAGAAAAGGTTGTTGGGTTTTTCCTTAGTTAGGGTTTTCCTAAGGTAAAATTCTAGTATCTATTGTATACTGTTCTTATATTGTGATCTCTATTTTCCTATTGCATCTATGGTTGAAATTTTATGAAGTATAATTTCTTATGAATTGGAATGTGCTAAAGTAAAAACAATATCATTGGAAGTAATTATTTGTAGTAGAAAATTGTGCTTTTTGATATTTCACTTGAAAAATCAACACATTTCGGCTTCATAAGGCATTGGTTTCAATCCAATAATCATGGAAGAGGAACTAGATCAAGAACAACCCAACAAAGGCAAAAAGCTAGAAGCATCATCTCACCCAGGCCATGTCAACATACCTCATGTCATTTCATGAACGTTAGATAGTTTTGGAAATCTATATGTAAATGTTGAGATAATTTGGAAAATTAAGTGAACAAGTTGTTAAGCTCTGGTTTCTTTTTTGGTGGGCTTCATATTATCATATTTATAACCCTTTTTATTATATTATATAAAATTAAAAAAAAAAAAAACCATAATATATAAATAAAACTAGCACAACCACGCTACTAAATGTGGTTTATATAAGTTCATAGGCTTATATAAATTAATAATATATTGAAATAAACTCAAACCTAAAAACAAAATTAAAATTATACGAACAGAATTCCCATCATAAAAATAGAACTTCAAACTTTTACCATAATTACAATAAGTTGAGGAAAAACAAGGAGTATGAATGCAATTGATGTAACTTTATACTTCAATTAACTTTTGTGAACAATAAGAGCAATAATATGACATTGTGAAAACAATTTATTGATTACATGCATCTTATTATCCCTGCTTATGGCAAGTTACATTGTAGTCATTTTATAGTCAAAATGCTTTAATTTTCAATTAATTTTGAAAATTTTAAAAATATTTTTAAAGTTTATTAAAATTTAAAAAATATATATATTAAATTAAATATTTGCAAATAAAAAATAAATTTTGAAATTTTATTTTATTTATTGACTCACATAGATGAAATGACTAATTTTATGGGAAATTAAGTGAACAAATTTTTAGCTTTTCGGTTCCTTTTTGATAGGCTTCATATTATCATATTCATAAAAAAAAATTATTATATTATATAAAATTTAAACAACTTTAAAAAAAATAGCCATAATATATTAATAAAACTAGCACAACCACATTACTAAATATGGTTTATATAGGTTCATAGGCTTAAAATAGACTCAAACCTTAAAACAGAATTAAAATTCTATGAACAAAATTCCCATCATAGAAATACAACTTCAAACTTTTACCATAAGTACAATAAGTTGAGGAGAAATGTGAAGTATTGTAATCATTTTATAGTCAAAATGCTTTGGCTTTCAATTAGTTCTGAAAATTTTAAAAAGATTTTTTAAAACCTATTAAAGTTTTGAAAAAAATAACTATTAAATTGAGTATTTTGCAAATAAATATTAATTTTTGAAATTTGAATTTTTATTTTCTTATTGGCTCATATAGATGAAATGACTAATTTTATGGGGTTATATATAGAATTTTTCATAAATCAAAATTATTTATAAACAAAAAAAAAAATCTGTCTCCAAGTGTCATAATAGTACACACATCAAATCTCAATATTTATGAAAAAATATATATACATTAAATCTCAATATTTATGAAAATTTAGTTATTTATAACAAACAAACAAAAACAAAAAAAAAATGTCATCAAGTGTCATAATAGTACACACATCAAATCTCAATATTTATGAAAAACAGTACACAAATCAAATCTCAATATTTATGAAAATAGTTTCATTTCTAAACAAGTGTGTTAAACTCATGTTTAACTTTTAATTAATGTGTAACTTTTGAAAATAATTTACAAAGTTCGCTAGTTTTTGAAAAAAATTAATAATCACATTGTCTTTTATGATATTATTTTTTGGTGGTTTAATATGTGTGTGTTGTGGGGGGGGATTACTTTATATATAGATTCATTTTTATATATAATATTAACATATACAATTTAGTTAATATAAGAAAACTATCTAAAATTATTATGTCACTACTTAAATAAAATATTCCTAAGTTGTAATGAGAAATCTTTAACAAACAAACAAAAAAATTAAGCCTTACCACTATGACTTCAATGCTATTGCAACAACTACAAAAAACTAGAACAAACACATTTGTGATTTTCTATCACATTCTATATCAACATAAAGATATTTTTTATAATGTAATTTAAGTTCTTCCTCTAAACTCCTGCTACATTTGACTCTTTTCCTACATTAATAGAATTTCTTTAGAGAGATGATCAACATTTGAGTTCAAAATTATATATATATATATATGAAGAAAATTATCAAAATTATTTTTTACCTTCATAAATTGATTTCTAATTGGAACTAATATTATAGTTTCAATTTTATATTTTTTTGTCTATCTAATGTATTAATAACTTAAAGTCTCCCAATACTTATAAATATTTTTTAATTTGTTTTTTTCATAAAAATATAAAATGCCTAAAACTTAACTATTCATTTACTAACAACATATTTCAAAATAATATAATGTATTGATAAGAAAAAACAATTTCCCCTCTTTATAGCTCTTTGATATGCCCCTAAGTCAACATGCCTTTTCATAATTAGTTGTGTTCCTTTGATACTTTATAATGTTTTGCTTTCAAACATTTTTACCTGCCTTTAATAGCTAGCTGGATTTTATGGGCAACTTGTGTAGGACTAATATAAGCCCTTGAAATAGCAAGTTGTCAAATAATGCAGGGTAAAGACTTATAAGCATTTGTAGATGCATTAATTATTTAAGAATATAGACAACAAACAAAAGCCAATTGATGTCATTTGTTGTGTAAATTTTTGTTATAAATGATTTTACTGCAAAATAGAAATTACATTGTTTTAACTAAATACTTACAAAATCTTAACTTTGTGCATTCAACTATAAAACTCTCCCTACTTAAAAACTTTATCAATTTTATTTGTTTTAATATTCTAAAGTAGAAAACTAAATTCAAAAGTTGAATAAGATCTAAACTATTATAATGTTGCTTACAAAATGGAACCTTGCAAATCATAATAAGTTTGACCTTGTGAAACTAGTTTCTTGATTACATGCATCTTATTATATGATGGGGTTGGAATGAACCGTAGGATTTGTTGAATGCATTCATGAATAATACAAAAGTATCATTTAATTTTCCCAAAGTACCCAAATGTCTACGCAATACGAATCTCTTCTAATCTTGTGATTAACATGGTCACTGCGATTACTTTTAGTTTTGGCGACAAACACAAATATTCAGTCTTGACACAATATTAAACCTTAATATTATAGTAGATTTTGTAGTCAGTACAATATGTTTGTTTTCATTTCAACTAGTTTAATTTATTTATATTAAGTTTAATATATTTTGATTTTATTTTTTTCAAAAACTATTAACTTAACGATAATAAAATGTACTCAAATTAATAACTTAATGGACTTAAATTAATAACTTAATGATATTTCCTCGGTTGGGGTGGTAATTCAACACAACACATGGCAGCAAGGCGGCGTAGGAGCCCGCTTAGCCTCCGCATGCCCCTTCAATATGCCATAATGAGAAAGGTATGCATTAAGTGCCCGCATGCGAGCGACTCTCTCACTCATGGAGACGATATATTCCATTCTCAGCATAGGAATTTGGTCAATGTGGTGTTTCGGGCAATGAAGTGGGAGGTTGCAAAGGGAATTGGGTTTATGCTTTTGACTTCCCTATCGAGATCAAGGTAGCAGGCAAGTGAGGACTGCAGGGAAAGGAATAATCCGGAACGAGGGGAAGACTTGGCAAGGGATTTCCCATGGGATCCTAGCACGTCGAAGGTGGCCAAGGCTTCGAGCCCTACCCTTGGGTACTCTAGTATGTCCATCGAGCAGCTTGTATTGTCAACAAAGGAGGAGACTTGCCTCAACCCTGAGTATAATTCTGTATTTGTTAGTCTTCTTCGTCCTAGTTGCTACCGGCCTCGCATGTGGTTTTGTTCTGGGTTGAAGGTTCAGTGGAGATTTCTCTGGGTTGGCTCTTTCCATGTTGGAGCGGCATGCATAGTGTTGGCTCTCACTAGCACTCGTTGTGGCCTAGTGGCCAGCTCATTCCTAGTTTAGAGGGGAGCATTCTACGTGGGCACGAGTTCAGGTGGTGCCAGCAAATGGTAGAAGAATTGGCGAATCGTCTCTAGTCACGACATATTCGAGTTTGGTAATTTGTTTTATGAGCTCATTTCTCTTGTGCATTTATGTATCAATTGGTGTTTCTTATGGAGGGGTAGGTATTCCTACAAGCCCCATGTAAGGTTTCATTCTGACTCCCAGGGGCACGGTGGTCCTGCCATGCCTGCCTTCAGTTTTCCTTGGTCTGCCTCCATGCCGTGACAGAAGGGTTGTCCTCAAGAGGGGGAAGCAGCTCTTCGTCACGAAGAACGGAAGAGGAAAAACAAGGGAAGCCACTCGTCCTCGGAGAATGCATCTAGTCAGGAAATGGAGGAGGATGCTGCAATCTCCCCTTCCCACTCACTGGGCCTTGTAATAGCACCAGCTACCTTGGACTCTCTGGTAGCCCAACTGTGTAATATTCAAATGAATATCGACATCATGTGGGAATAGCATTATGAGGATCGAAATGAATTGGTAGCCTACATCAATGATGTTCATTATGTTCGGACAACCTGTATAGCATCTAGGGACAACGTCGACGCACCAACGACCACCTTCGCACTCTGGAAGCAAGGGTGGAACACAGACTTCCACATGCATGAACATGCAAGCTACTTTGTTGCTACTCCTGTGTTTCCTCCAACCCACCTCTTTAATATGTTGACTCCTTCTCTAGTTTATGTTCAATTTTGTTTATGTATGGTATGCCTAATAAGCTAATCGGAAATAAATGTTGGCACAGAGTGTCTTTGTTTACCTCCAGGCCCTATTCTCAAAAAGTTTTCTAGGAATGAGAGAGAAGGGCTTGTTGAGACTAATTTCGTACTCAGTTTCTCTTTTATAATATAATGAAATATTGTTGACCAACAAAAAAAAAATAACTTAATGGTATTAAAATGGCATCCCTAGCCGTGTTGGGGTTCATAGCAAGCAGAATTTTCCACTTGTCTTTGACCATGTTATAAACTTCTACAGACACTAGGGGAGTGCCAGGGGAATCCAACGTAGACAAGCCCGATGGAAGAAGAGACAAAGCATGCAACGTAGTATTGAGGTGTAGGCATGTTATCTCTATGGCTCCATCCTGCAAACTCCAATTCATAAACGTATACTCTCTTACTCATAAATGGATAGAATCTGCCTATGAGAAGTAGCTTAACATTCACAGCAACACATTGACATAGAGTTGATTATGTCATAGGGTTGGTCTATATTGAAATTAAGTTTGAGGAATTTTAATTTTTAAATAAATGAATGGATAACATTTGATTTGAAGAGAATATTCTTCTTCTAATACATCATCTAATCTATGATATGAGAAAACCATCAAATTAAAAATCATTTATTTCACCACCTATTAAACGCATTGGATGGTTTTGGCAGTCCGTTGAGTTGATCATTGGGTTTTGAATATGGAAATTCGAGCGCTTCGTAGGTTAATTAGAGCACAGGAGCAGTGTAGTACAGTCTGCTCTTCGAAGGACAGCCTTTTATGCAGTGAATGATGTGGTGGTCATGTATGAGCAAATACAAAATACAGACCCAAAGCTAAGTGAGTCCTTCTTACCTTCCATATTAGAATCCACAAAGAAACTCATTCTTGGAATGTTGCAATTAAGGACCACACGAGCCAATTTTCTTGTGACCAAATCTTGAGTGAGTTTTTATTTTCTTCGGGATTTCTTGATATCCAAACTTTGTTTAGGAAGCGCGAGGTACTACATTAATGTTTGAACGTGATGATTGGAATTATGTATATCATCCTTTCATCTTGGACAATGTAAAATTGAACATGGATTCTGACTCCATCATTATTAACATAGAGATTGTTTCTACCGGGGCGGAAGATGTTGTCAACCAAGATGATGAATACAGATGACGAAGAATGACCAGGTGACAATTTGTAAGAAAGTAATGGAAAATTTATCATATCAAATTATATCATCGGATATTGAGATTTAGATATGAGTCAAATGTAGTCAACCATTACCCCATGATCTGTGATGTTATACAATGGGCAAAGTGCACATCATTGAAGAACATTGAAAGGGTTCATAATTCTTTTATTTATATGTATATTTGAGTAAATTATTGAATTATCTTTAAAGAGTTTATGTTTAAGAATTATTTTGAGTTTAATCAAATATGATGTTTGACATCAAATGTAATATAAGCCCATATATGATTTTAAAATTTTTAATTTAATTATTAATATTCATATATTTTAATATTTTATGTGTTTTTTTTAATTTATCTATAATCTAATTATATATTTAAATTGAAGTCTACAGTGTATATCAATCACATTTATTAATATAGTTGTGCTAATATTTAAACAAAGTTTACATCGTGGATGGGAGGTAGTATCTTGAAGGTGCGCGTCAGATGGTAGTAGAAGAAAATGTTATACTTATCGTTGTTGACATTCTCATGCATTTGAATCAAGCATAGGAGATGCACGCTCGCCACGCATATCTTTCTGTCGGCATAGAAGCTAGGGCTACTCATTATGGCCTGCCAAATTTTACACACTTCTTTCAACTTATTGTGTGAGGCGTAAGGCACTCTCAGCAAGCAACATCGAACAAGATCGCTTCGAATAACCTCCATCCCAACACTTCAAACAAAACACACACCTGTATCATGATCAAGTTTATTAGAAACTTTATACAGACATATAATGTTCCAAACATGAAAGTGAAATATATAATGTATAGAGTTGGACAACACCCGTGCTCACCAAAATTCACCCAAAGAGAACAGAAGTTCGTTAGGTACGAAGAGAACGAAGGCTGTTATGTCCATACATCACACCAAATGTTCTTTATTCTTTTTTTCAAGTGAAGAAATCATGTTTGGAGCAGTTCAGAAGCATACATAGTCTTGCCTAGGATTGGACCACAAGACTTGTGGGATCAAACGTCCCTACCTAACCATTGGACCACATCCTCAGGACCTAATGTTCTTTATTCTTACCATGAATATCTATTAATTTGTCAATTCATAACATAATATTAATATTATAAACGTGTAATTTAATTTAATTTTTTTAAGCAGTCGTTATTGTTTGGGGGGGTGTGGATTTAAGAATACAAGTTTTGTATGATTTTTTATTATTTAAATTATTTTTTATGGGTAAAATTGAAAAAAAAAACATCAAAATGTAAAATATTAGATTATGAGCCTATATAAATTTTCTTGATCAATATGTTGATGAGTGTTTTAATTAACATTGATAATTATCTCAACAATCTCAAACAATGACATGACTCTAGTCCACTACATACTAAATAAATTATTTAAATTATTTTTCAAATATATATAATTTATTTAGGTGTAGTCTAACTTATAGATGAAATGGCCTTTTTCATGACATTTTTCTTGGTTAATTTTCATCAAAATTTGGCAGAGAATTTTAAAAGTTTGAATTTAAATTGTTTAATATGCATAAGTGCCCTATGGGATTTTCAGGGTGTTGAATCCAACACCCTGAAAATTTTATTGTCATATTTTGGTGAATTCTAGTGAAAAAGGCTATTTCGTCTATAAGTTAGACTACACCATTTATTTATCCATATTAAATAGGAATAACTAGTAAAATAATTTAATTTTTGTAAATGTCAATGAAGTGTTATTAATGAAAACATTGTTTATGTCCATTTAGCTAAGTACTGAACTATCACAAGTGTATTCATAAAAATTGTGTGATGCAAAGAGGCATTCCATGTTCAATCAACCTCCCATTTGCAAAAGGAATGGATGGTGATGACTAGATGTGTGGCCATGAAAAGTTCTAGAAATACCCTATAGGAAGGACATTTTATAAGAAATAAACTTTAGACAAGTGGCCACCACAAGCATCACTATAGAAATTAGTAAGAACCTCTATTCCTTCTTCTAAGTTAAGAATTGGTGCAAAAAGGTGTGAATTGTTATCAAAAGATGTAATACCCCTAGCTTAACCCCTAAATGGTCTAGTAAATATACATATGATATTTAGGCTAGTGAACATCTATATGTTAATTAGATTGGTAAGCACAATTTTATTGAGGCTTGGGTGTCTTTATGTGTATAAATTTGTTAGGCTAATAGGCCAATGCATTGATGTGATTTAAGCTCAGGATGACTATGTAGTTAAGCTAGAGAGTTTGTGTGTTAAAGCAATTGCCGAGTCTAGAAGATGTAACATGTAAGACACACATGTAATAATAAATGACATCATGACTGCAAATTAGGGAACAAAAAAGAGTATGGGGCAGTAGGTCTCCCCCAAAAAAAAAGAAAAGTGATGTGGTGGAACCCAAACATGGTTACTAAGCCAAGTGATATAATATTAAGTAACTTTAGGAATAATATTAAAATATTATAATCAAAAACTATAAATAAAAGGGTAAAATGAGGGGAATGGAACACATTAAGTTTCCCTTTCTATTAGAGATTTCCAGGGGATGGCTATGGACTTAGATCTGGGAAGAACCAAAGGTTCACTCGCTGTTATGCACTGTGAACCCTAGTTGGATCTGGCATGAGGGAACTTCTCCTTGGGCTACCTTATGGAAGGATGGAGCCCTAAAGGGAGAAGTGTAGAGAAAGGTTTCCCTATATGGGCCTAGAGGGTACTTGGATACCCTCGAGGGTAGCAAGAACTACTGAAAGCCACAAGTCTCTTAGACATCCCTGGATGATCGAGTTGGACACCCCAGAGGTAATGGCACAACCTAAGAGATTGTGAGTGCAGAGAAAGGAGTACACTACATAATTGTGGGGATAATGAGGGTTGTGAGCCTATTGGTTAGAGGCTACTGGGGTTTGGTACCTTAGGTTTTTTCATATTTGGTACTCAACTTGTACCTAGTTTGGGTATTTGTTGGTATTGTAGAGTCATTGCCCCAACTCAAGGGTGACCAACTACTAAGGGAGTTGGAGTAGTGTATTTTATGGCTAAGTGGTGCACCTAAGGTTTGTAGCTATTCAGTGGATGTTATTAGATGATTATTGAAACTTTTCTATGTTATTTTCATTTATTATGCATGTTATTATGTTTTTCAGGTAATGTTATATGTGCATTTTGATATTACAATATCAATAGCACCATGAGTGGCATCACCCTCGTAGGGTAACTAGGGAATATTATAAGTGGTATAAAATCTCAATTTCAACATTGGGCCTATATGGATGAAAGACCAAAAAATGTGAAATTTTTTACAATTTCTAGGGACAAATCCCATATAAAGGACGGTGTATGGAATATGCACACCAAATGTCTAGAAAAATGTAGCAATGAGATATATTTTGTTGTAACACGTTTATTCCAAGATATGTTTAGAACGGGAGAATGGAAGATGCATGGAAACTTGATTTAACATAATGCTAATGAGAAATGAAGTTGCATGATTTATGGGTATTCTCAACCTAAGCATTGTGAAAAGGCACTAAATATTTTTAATAAAATGTAACAAATAGTCGAATTGAAGCTAATAAATTCACCCTTTGAACCATTCTTACAAATTACCCAAGCATAAAGTAAGAAAAAAGGCGAACACAGAAATTTCTCTTGAATCATCATCATAAAGCTAAGGGAAGTATACAAATAGGGACAATTGAAGGAGGCTTCAAAAGTTTTATGTGTCAATTATCATTACTTTCCATTGAACTCATATATTTATGTAGCTATATTCCATACATGTATTAGCAAATTAGAACTAATGGAAGGAGTGTTATGCATGCCTTGAATTTGAAAATATGTTCAGCCAAACTATCTCCTTACGGACTACAATGATCAATGGATGTGTTGAGAATTATCTCTTACAGGAAGCTATCCAATTGTATTCATAAATATTATGGGAAGATATACAACTTGATAATTTCTCATTCTCTCATGTACTCAAGTCATGTGTGGGCATAGTGACTTTACATCAGGTTAAATAAATACATGATCATATAGTCCAAAGTGACATTAATCTTGATATTTTCATTGAAAGTGATCTTGTAGTCATTTATGGACAATTTTATAAGTTAGAGATTGCATGCCAACTGTTAACACCCAGGTTGTTCCCTATGACTCCCAAGGGAATACGGCCGGGGTAACCACTAACCAATCTTTGGATCACAGTTCCTAGCCAAACTGTAATCAGAGAGGGATCTCTCTTTATGATTTGTCTCTGTTTTGATGGTGTTTTAGGCTAGCTATTATGCTCAGGTTTTGGTTTATGTTTTGGTTGAAGGACTTCTTTCAGGGCTTAAGATGTAGTGTTCAGAGAGTAGTATATCATTGGGCAATGGAGTCTAGAGCTGTGAAATGCTGGAGTGATGATGTTCAGACTGCAGGGCCTATTGTGTATCTCAAACAAACAAATTTAAACTTAAGTGGTGATGCATGGTCAGCCAACAGAAAGCAATTAAGAATTCTCTATTAAGCTGGTGATGTGAAAGTGAAACATGTTGCACAGGAGCAAACTTGAATTCCTGAAACAAAGATCACTGTGAAAGATATATTCTGAAAGTGCAGCAATTAAGAATTACACTTATCAAGATTATAGCTGAAGAAAACATTCATTAACAACATAGATTGAACTCAGGGTATTGCATGAATAAGTCCTGAAGGTTATTCTTTTTCTTTGTTGCTAAACACTTAGAAGTTAGAAACATATATGGATTGTAAAAGATTGAAACACATAACAAAGAGAGTTACAGAAACTTATTGTATTATGAAGTACACAGGAATCCTGCAGTTTTCAACAGACACCAGAACGCATTCAACACTTCAGAACTCCGAGAAATTCCATCACTTTCTTTATTAAGATCTGAAAGGATTACAGCATAAGAACTTCTTCAAGAGAAATCAACAACAACCCAGCAAGCTTGTGCGAGGGGCAAATATATACAATCGGTCGTTACAAAATATCTGAGTGCTAAGTTATCTCAGAAATGAATATCTTCACCAACTTTTCAAGATATTTAGATCAGAAAGTTATTACATCAGTTAATACAAAGTAAATGCATCTTTATGCTTGTCAGAAGATATTTTGGCCTTTGGAGGCCACTGAGTCGGTTGGAGTGATATGCATTAACGCTGAGACATGCGCTTTTGGAGCTGCTCTGCTGTAGCTTCTCGGCCTGGACACCTGTAGCTTCCTACCTTGCTTCGTTGGCCGAAATTTCTGCTGAGTTGGCTCAGCTTTTATCTTTAATACATGCTGATCCTTTAAAACTGTCCTGTGTATGACAATTTTGCATTTTCGATGATCAAAATTTGTTGAATGGCTTCCTGTTTATAAAATTGTCTGTATGGCCTTAGTCCACCATTCTAGTGTAGGTAGTTGATGCCTGAGAATTGCATCCATAGTCTCTTCTGCTTCTGTATATTTGTAAAAATTGGGAGGCACCTCAAACAGGTGTTTGATTTCATTCATTATAAAAAATAAATTTTCTACTCTGTTGTAGAGAGTCTGTCCTGTGGCTGGCCCTGTTTCCTCTGAGGTGTTGGGCTTCTCATTGATCTGACTTGTGGCAAATGCATTAACCCTTTTAGCATACTGCTCATGAGTGAACAGTCTCCCTGCACTGTTCAGTAAGCCAGGGAGCCCTCTGTTTTCTAATACCTGAAACTTCTCCAAAAACTTGTTTACCTCAGTCTGCATATCCTGGGTTCTTCTCTCTAATGTCTGTACCAAGTTTCTCAGTGTAAGAACCCTTTTGATTAACTGAATGTGCTCAGTTCTGTTTGAAATTCCCATGGCAGCCAACTGAGTACTTGTTCTATTGTTAAGCACATTAATCATCCTGGTGGCTATTTCAGGCATGTTGCTTAGAGCAGCTCTTGATCTTTGAATTTCAGTCTGTGCTTTTGGAATGAGCTCTAACTGCTCATGGATTGTTTCAATATATTGCCATTTCTCATTAATAGATTGGCCAATGTTAGCCCACAGCACTATTTTAACCTCAGCCACCACCTTATCTAATTTGAGCTCATTCTCTAGCTCTTTGATTCTGTCTTTGAGGGCTTTTATCTCCCTGCCCTTTTCTGCCACAGACTGCTTGGATTTGTCATATCTTTCATTGACCTTGGCTAGTTTCTCCTTGGCCTCATTCAATTCTGTCATTTGTGCTTCCAAGGCCTGGATCTCATTCCTCAGCTTTTGCATGTCCAGGCTTGGGGCCTGCTCTGTTGCTGGTGGTGCTGCTGAGGTGGATGTTGCTGCCTGTTCTGTTTGTTGAGGAGGAGGAACAGTAGTTGGAGCAGTCTCCTCAAGGTTTATTATTTCAGGAGGAGGCTGGGAGGTCTGACCTTCTTCTCTTTGCTTCAAAGCTGCCTGTAATGCTGCATGTGCAGCCTCTGATTCTCCCAGCTTTTCTTGTGTCTGGATTAACTGCTTATATAGAGACACCAGCAAGGTTGAAGCCTCTTGATCATGCCTCTGCTAGGCAACCTCATCTGTTTGAGGGTGAATTGTGGCTGGAATTTTGATCTTTTTCTTCAAAGCAGCCATGTCTGCATCCCTTAACTTCAATATCTCCTAGATGCCCTTGATATCTTTGGGATCATGCCCAATCTCAATAATTATATCTTCTAAGGACCTAATTCTGTTGTCCTTAGCCTGTGATGATGCCCTTTCCAACTCAAGTTGGGCAGCTGTATTATTAAGGCTATTTTCCAGCCTATAATTGTCCAATGTTTTGTCTGCCAAGGAGGCATAGACCATCTCACCTGTTTGTTTATGCAACTCAATTTTATCCATTGGGTGGATGTCTTTGGCAAGGACCTCAAGATTGGTCCTTATATAATCTGCATGAGATTGGGGCTGTGCTACAGCTAGCAAGAAATGACTCATGATCATTTTTCCTTCACTAACATTAAAAGCAGACATCAGTCTTTGCTGGTTAGTGGGGGCCATCTTCAGCAAATGATTGTAGAGCTGTATTTTTATGGGCTCATTTCTTTTCTTTATGTCTATGAACTGTTGTTTAATACTCAGTTCACCCTCTCTCTGCTGGCTAGAGGAGCTGACTTCTCCTCCCACAGTTCGGTTCTGTTCCTCTTGGAAGGAACTTGCAGATGCTTCCCTGCTAGGTGGGCCCATGCCCAGAGACTGCCCTGTTGGCATTTCCTCATCAGAGAAAGGGTTCAATCTCTGTCTTTTCTCACCATGACTTTCTGATGTGGTCAAGGGAGTCTCTCTGTCCCTTTTTCTGCTAGTATCCTCCTTTTGTGGAGTTTGGAGGATTGATGCATCAACTGATGTTTCTTGCCTAGGAGGCACCGTATTTTGTGCCTGCTGTTCTGTGAAAATTGGGGCCTCAACTGCCCCTTCTTGCTATGGGGGCTGCTCTTTGTCATGCTGCCCTTCTTCTTGCTGTAATTCCTGTTGTTGTTGTTGTTCTACCTGCTGCTGCTGTTGCTGCACCTTGTCATGAGGTGGCTGCTCAGTCTCCATTTCCTTTTCCTTGCCCCTGCTAGATATATCTTCAGTGGCTTTGGGAGCTTGCTGATTTGCAGTCGAGGAGGATGCAACTGCTCCCACTTGTGGGCTTGGAAGGGAGAACACCTGTGAACAAAGTTCAAGGTCAGCCATCTTTTTTAGATTCCTCACCACTCTTTGATTCAGCTCCTCTTGTGTAACCGGCTCTTCTAAGGTTCCTCTCCTCCATTTTGCTTGGTTTGCATGTTTTTCAATGTGATGGATCTTTACATGATCATAGCCAGATAGCTTATATTTGAGCCTTCTCAAGGTGATGAAGTGGTTGGGGTCATAAGGTTTCTAGAGGAAACTGGTTTGAAGGCCAAGGGACTCAAGCATCCTGTCTTCTTCTCTCCAACCTTCCTCCCTCTGGTTATAGACAAAGTGGCCAAGTTGGTTCCTGACTTTCAGCTGTACTTTCTTGCCTTTGCCTGAAAAGTGAAGCACATCAACATTGCCAAACTGCCTGAAGTATTCTAGGGCAAATAGCCTCATAGGCACATATTTGGGTAGTCTGTAGGGAGGCAATTCACACCCATATATCCTGATGACGGCGTGGTTCTGGTAAAAGTACCAGTCCCCTATGCTGTATGATTTGGATAACTGCAGGATCCTTTGCATTTCATCTGTGAGCCTTGGAGGAGGTGAGCCCATCATCATTGACATAGCTGGGTGGATGAACTGATCTATGAACTCACAATAAGTATAAGGAGATTCAAATCTACAGTGGAAAACAGAGGACCAATAGACCACTGATCTTGGATTGCCTTGGGCATCCTCTCTTTTGATTGGAAAAGAGAATTTCTGATGTTGATGATATAAGATCAAGTGGTAAATGTAAGAGGTATATCTGAACACTCTTTCTCTTGCCAGGTTCATTAGTTGCTCATGTATTTTGTCTGCTATATAGGTGGCATAGTCATAACAGATAGGAGACTTGCCAGGAGCAAACATGAGCATGATTACCAGCACAGTTTGATCAAAAAACTCAATTGAGTTGTAGCCCAAAATGGGACTAATCATGTCTACCAGATCTCTGCCCAGTTGGTTGAGGTATACTTGATTGATAGGAGGATACTTCACAGAGTCAGAGCCAATGTATAGCTGGTTTAGTTTGGTGACCTGAGCATCTGTCATTCTGGCTCCTTGATTTATCAGGTCTGCAAGTGATAGAGGGACCAGTTTCTTCTCAGTCCTGAAGCAGAGCATATCCTTGATATCTTCTGGGGTGACATAAAACACAGCTAATCCTGAAGGGTCAAGAACTGCCCTCTGAGTGGGGTCATAGTTTTCAGCACACAGATGGATCAAATCAGGGAATTGTCTAACTTGAGGGAGCTTAAAAATAGGAAGGAATGAGTCCCATATGCCCAGCACATCTGTTCCAGCCTCATGCTTGGCCTTCAATTCATTGAGCAGGTGGATGTGGAACTTAGTCCTCATCAGCATTTCCTCTGAAATCTGATAGTCCATGTCTGTCAGAGACTGCCATTCCAATTGTCTCTGAGGGGCATTCAATGGAGCAACGTTCAACGCTATTGGAGCTACTGGTGGATCCATGATTTCTCCTAGGATTATGGATAGAGTTTCTATGCAGAGCAACACAAAGAGTTTTCTTTGAGGGAGAAATGTGAATTGTATGGAACAGAGGGTGAGTGAAACAGCTGCAGCAATTGAAATACTATTTAAAGTGCAAATAAGACCAATGTGTGGTCTCAATCTGTTTTTTTTTAACAGGTAGGTACAGTTTGAGTAAGTTGTTTCGCGATTGTGCGAACAAAGTACAGTTTTTTGTGAAAATATGGTCAAACAAGTCTCAGCTGGTGTTTTTCGAGCTCACAGTTGTAAATGGGGGCTAGGCACCAAGATTTCGCCGGTGAATTTGCGAGTTTTTTGTCGTTTAAGCTCTTCTAAGGGAATTCACAGACAAAGTAGGCATATGAAGGATTTATAATGGAAAATACCTTGTAAAGAGCGAGAAATGGTCACGAATGACTGTAGAAATAGCGCCGGAGGTCTCCGAGTTGATTTCAGCAAAGGTGGTGCAATTTTGGACGTAAAATCATGTAGAGAAAGCAACAGCTCTTGTGGCAAAAAGTATGAAAAAACGCGAAAATTGGCCTAAATATGGATTTTTGGCATATTGGATCGTTTTTTGGATGACGTCAGCATGACGTCATCAGGTGGGGTCAAGGTCGGATGACGTCAGCATGATGTCATCGGGTGATGTGGCGAGCTATGATTAGTCCACGGGGATGATGAGGTGGCGAATGTATCAGCATGGGGGCGAACGCGACGGCAGGGTGGCACTAACGTGGGTATGACGTGGTGGTGACGTTGGCTGGGCGGCTCGACCGAAAAACGGGAGCGGTTAGTGGTTTCTCATCGCACCGCTTATAATATGGAAGAGGGATTTGTCAGGCATACCTCCGATAAGTTGTGGGGATGACGCGTGGCGGAGGCCTGACGTCACCCTCTGACAGATATCAGAAGGTATCTGTCGGACGTCGGGGCCGGTCCGATATGGATTGGGGCCGTCCGATCAAAAGCGCTCGATCGGACGGTTGACGGGTTGCTGAGATGATCGGTGGATATGACAAGGGGCGGGATTATTTTAATATTTATTTTCGGGATCAGTGCTGGGCGGAAACTCTTGGGATATGGCGGGTTTACAAAGGTTTTTCAATGTCCATTCAATATAAAAATATAAAAATAACCCGGCGCCCATACTTTGGATAAACGAGAAAAGTGGGTTTTTTGTTTATTTTTGCAAATTAAAGCGGGTATAGGTAGAACAAGGTCTTTTATAAGGTTTTCTTTGGCAAATGAGGGTTTTAAGGGGCCAAATGAATTCAGAAGAGGGGAGGGGGTTAGACTTAGGTTCATCAAAGTGACCAGATGCCAATTTGATTCCTGACAGAGGATTTATTGGCTATAATGCCAAGGGGAGGGATATTTATACAATGCTTGGGGTTTATACACCATGGTGTTATAATACTAGGGGAAAGGGAATCATAGGGGAATTATATAATAGAGTTAGGGTTAATATGGATGAAAGGAGTTGATGAGGGGAAATAACACTAAGTTTATTTGAAAATAACTTAGCTTAAGGAGTAGATCAAAATGAAAAGAGTTTTAGACAAGAAATGTGGCTTCTAATAGGACTAAGAACCACAAAAACCACCAATTCTTTCATGAATATCAACTGATGAGGGGATGTTAGTAATGAATGGAGAGGGGAATATTGGGAAGTTAGACATGCTTCTTTTCTTGTTGCAACCTGATGGAGAGGAACACCTTCTCACTTCATTGATTTTGCTTTGTGAACAAAGCTAACATACCTTCACTTGTAAGGAGTGACATTTCTGCAACCCCAACTGCCTACCCATCTAATTGCCTAGCATTTTTTATTTCTTCTTGGAGGGTGCACTTGGACTTGCAGACCCTTATCTGCCTTTTCTTTTCTTTGGCTTTTTCTTTTGTTTTTCTATCTACTTCTACCCTTATTTCTTCCAAGGTCCCAGATTAAGTTGTTGGGAGCCTTTCTTCTCTACCTAAAATACTTTTCTGCCAAGATTAGACAGTTTGGACAGACTTCTTTCTCTACTCTACAACTGAAAATTTAAAACATGGCATGATCTAGATTAGGTTGTTGGACCATCCATCAAAATTGAGTCCACATCAAGCTATAAGCACAGATTGTATTCTCTTGGAAATATGTGATCTTTGCATCATCAAAGCAGAGCATATTTGGACCTTTTCATTGCCAATCATGAAATATGAAACCTATTGGTATAGGTAGCTAACACCAACAAGTTGACAACATGTCTTAGAGAAATTGGGCCTTTGGATTCTATGATTACCAGTTATACTTAGAATGGGATGTTTGGAATAGGGAAAAGGGACAAGTTTTCAGTTTATTAAGAGTAAACTCAAGCTAGATGCTTTTTATTGAAATGTCTTAATACACTTGTGTATAAAATGTGGAAGCATACAAGCTACATGGAAAGTGTTCAATAAAATGGACCAAAGAGATGTAGTTACATGGAATTCATTGATTTCAAGTTATGGGATCAATGGTTGTGGTAAGGTTTCCCTTACATAGTTTTCCAAAGTGCTACAAGTAGTTTTCATGTCAAATCATATATCTTCCATACATGTTCTATCTACATGCAACAATCAAAGCCTAGTGGTGAAAGGGAACTTGTAACATCTTATTGGAATCCTAATTTAAAATTTACTAGAATCATAAGCAATGGTTATAAAAAATAGAGCGTAGTGTAAGGAAAAGTAGGAGATTGATTCACCACAACCAGGGGAAATTAGTTGATTGTGAACAAGTTTTCAATGAGAGTAATTTGCTTCATGCAATTTCTATGTAGGTTTTAACCCTGTACAGATATTACCTGCATACGAATTCTTAAACAAAGAAAATAAACAATGCGAGAGCTTAACCCATAAAACACATATGCACAGAGATTTTTCCCTGGATCCCAAAACCGGGACTACCAGCTTGATTTTTCATTATGTTCCTTTCAATGTTACAATACATATTTATACATGCCGAAGCATCCAATACCATGGACCGAAAAACCATCGCGTCCAATACCATGTGTGAAAATCATGCACAAAACCATAGGTAGGTTCGCCCAACCTAATATAGGGTCCAAAAAAAATTTTCCCAGGGCGCTGCCCCGGACCCCGTAGAGGGGGGCTACCCGCCCCCCTCTAACCCCCCGTTTAACTACGTCGGTTAGTCGTGGAAAGAATATAACACAACCCAACAGTCTCCCACTTGTTGTTTTCTTTCCACAGGGGGCCACAGGAGAGCTTAGTCATTTTTCCAGCCCTGAAACACCCATTGTTTCTCTACACCAAGAGAACTTCTCAGAGCTCACAGATTTTGTCAATGCATCTGCAGTATTCTTCAAAGTGTCCACCTTTACCAGCAACACCTTTTTGTCTTCTATCATATCCCTCACAAAGTGATACTGAACATCAATGTGCTTTGTCTTTGAATGATAAGCAGGGTTCTTTGCCAAGAAAATTGCACTTTGGCTGTCACAGTCAATTCTTATAGCTCCCTGTACTAACCCCATACTTGAACACAATCTCTGCAACCAAACTGCTTCCTTGCTTGCATGAGTGGCTGCCATGTATTCTGCCTCTGTAGTTGATAGTGCCACTACAGATTGTTTCTTACTCATCCAACTGACTGCACCTCCAAATAGGTTAAACACATACCCACTTGTAGATCTTCTCTGATCCAGATCTCCAGCCCAGTCTGCATCAACAAAACCATGAATATCCAACACTCTGTCCAATCCTGGTCTTCCTTGGTAGCACAAACCATAATCACTAGTGCCACGCAAATACCTGAAAACCCGCTTCACTGCTGTCCAGTGCTCCTTCCCAGGTTTTGACATAAACCTGCTCAATACTCCCACTGCATGTGCAATGTCTGGTCTAGTACAGACCATTGCATACATCAGGCTACCGACTGCACTTGCATATGGAACATGGGACATGTCCTCTTCCTCTTCTTATGTCTTGGGACACTGTTCAGTAGATAACCTCACACCTACAGGAATAGGAACCTTCACCGGTTTACTATCCTGCATATTAAACCTCTGCAGTATTGTCTCGACATACTTCCTCTGGTTTAACCAGAGCTTCCTCTTTGCTCGATCTCTTTTAATTTCCATGCCCAAAATATAGTTTGCAGCACCAAGATCTTTCATGTCAAATTTGGAGGATAATTGGGTCTTCAAATCCTGGATAATTTCTTTGTCATTTCCAACCAGCAACATATCATCCACATACAAGACCAGATACATAACACGGTCACCAATTAATTTAAAATACACACAATGATCTGCTTTGCTTCTGGTGAAGCCAAGTCCCCATATAAATGTATCAAATTTCTGATACCACATCCTTGGTGACTGTTTTAACCCATACAGAGACTTCTTTAACTTGCATACCAGTTCTTTCTTACCCTTCACCGCAAAGCCTTCAGGTTGCCTCATGTAGATTTCCTCTTCCAAATCCCCGTGAAGAAATGTTGTCTTCACATCCATTTGTTCTACCTCAAAATCAAAAGCAGCAGCAACAGATAAAAGTAATCTAATAGAAGCTACCTTGGCAACAGGAGAAAAAATATCACCAAAATCAATTCCCGGCACCTGGGAATAACCTTTTGCTACCAACCGAGCTTTGTATTTCTCCACCTTTCCTTCTGCATTAGTCTTCTTCTTGAACACCCATTTGCTGCCAATGGGTTTCCTTCCAGCGGGCAACTCTACCAGATCCCAAGCCTCATTTTTGTGCAAAGATGCCATTTCATCAACCATGGCCTCTTTCCAGAGTTTTCCATCCTCTGAATCGACTGCTTCCTTCACAGTTCTGGGATCATCATCAGTAACAGACAAAGCAAAATTTGAACTGAAAGCAGATGGACTATACCTTTCTGGCTGCCTTCTTTCTCGACCTGATCTTCTCACAGCCGGAGTTAGTGGCTCTTCATCTTCTGATTCCTCCTCTGCTGCAGAGTCTGATTCTTCCTCCTTTGGCTCAAACTCTATCTTCTCAGGTTCCTTTGGTTGGACTTCAGATTGAATAACATCTTTTACCTCTCTGAACACCACATCTCGGCGGTACACAACCTTCCGTGTGACTGGGTTCCAAAGCTTATAACCCTTTAAACCATCCTTATACCCAATAAAGATGCACTTTTCAGATTTACTATCCAACTTGGTTCGTTTCTCCTTTGGAACATGTACATATGCATCACATCCAAATACCCTCAGATGTGAAAGAGAGGGTTTCTTACCAGTCCATACTTCTTGTGGAGTCTTATCCTCCAACGCTGATGAGGGTGATCTTTTGATCAGGTAACGTGCAGTATCCACCGCCTCTGCCCAGAATTCCTGTCCTAACCCGGCACCACTGAGCATGCTTCTTGCCCTTTCCATCAACGTCTTGTTCATTCTTTCTGCGACTCCATTTTGCTGAGGTGTATATGGAGTAGTCTTCTGCCGTGCTATACCACACTTCTTACAAAATTCTTCAAATTCCTTGCTGCAAAATTCTCCACCATTATCTGTCCTCAGCACCTTTATCTTCTTCTCTGTCTGATTTTCCACCAGAGCCTTAAATTCTTTAAACCTGTCAAAGACTTCAGATTTCTTCTTAAGGAAATATATCCATGTATTCCTTGAGAAGTCATCTATGAATGATACATAGTACACAGACTTACCCAGTGATGGAACCTTCACAGGTCCAAACACATCACTATGCACAAGCTCTAATATCTGTTTCGTCCTCTTACCACCAGAGGGGAAACTCACTCGATTCTGCTTCCCATACACACAATTTTCACAGAAATCAAAATCCAGAGAGCTATCATTCATACCTTCTACCATACCTTTACTATGAAGTGTTCGAAGGCCCTTCTCTCCAATATGTCCAAGCCTTTGATGCACAACATGGTCTTCTCTCCAGAGACCACTAGATTTTCTACTCCATTTTCAGGAACCATAGAACTATTGCACCCATCAACAACAGTGCTACCTTGCAGTTTGTACAGAGTTCCAGTCCGAACTCCCCGCATCAATATCAGTGCTCCTCGAACCATCTTGCAGGTATCTTTCTCGAACACCGTCTTTACACCTGCATCATCCAACTTGCTTACAAAAATCAGATTTCTGGCCAATGCAGGAATATGTAGAACACCCGGAAGTGTTCTAACCCTTCCACCTTGCAACTTCAACTTTACTTTTCCCCGACCAATGATTCTAGCCTTCCTATCATCTCCTAAGAAGACATCACCACCATCGTATTTCTCATACTCGCAGAACCACTCTCTATGGGGAGTGAAGTGAAAGGATGCACCTGAGTCAATCAACCATGCCTCATGATCTACATGTGTACTTGAAGAATCCAGGTACACATCCCCACCTTCATCTAAGGTGGCTTTCGCCTCTGCAGAAGGAGCATCATCAGATCCCTTTCCTTTATCAGAAGCTTTAGATTTACAATCCCTTCTGAAGTGCCCTTCCTTTCCGCATTTCCAGCACACCACCTTTGTAGGTTTTCCTGGAGATTTAGATCTCCCTCTAGATTTAGATCTCCCACTCGATGACTTATTTTTGTTTCTGTTCTGGGACCGTCCTCTTACAGACAAGGCATCACCATTCTGGTTGTCCATATTCTTCCGTCTCATCTCCTCCGTCAGCAAGGCTGAGACTATTTCATCAAACTGCAAAGCAGTTGCATTGCTACCTATTGCAATAACCAGACTATCCCACGAATCTGGTAGAGAACACAATAGACTGATGCACTTATCTTCATCTGAAATTTTAATATCAACAGATAATAACTGACTTACCACAGTATTAAACGCATTCAGATGCTCTGTCATCGAGTCTCCATCTTTCATCCTCAGGTTATACAGCTTTTTCCGCAGGAACAGTTTATTCACCAGAGACTTAGATTGGTACAAAGTCCCTAACTTGACCCACAAAGCCTTTTCCGTAGCTTCCCCTGATACATTCAGCAATACTGAATCTGAGACACACAATCGTATTGTGCTCTTTGCCTTCCGATCCAATTTCTTCCATTCTTCATCGGTCACTCCCGATGGTTTAGTACCCGGATCTACCGTGATCCACTGATCTTTATCGACCAACAGATCCTCCATCTTGAGTTTCCACAACTCAAAACTCTGACCATTGAACTTCTCAATCTCGATCTTTCCACTGCTCGCCATCTTCTTTCACCACCAGAATCGATCTCGCAGATCTCCCACTGAACAAGGTCTACCACAGGCCCGAGCGAAACCCCTCAGCAACAAAGGCATCCCCTTGAAGCCAAAACAGCTCTGATACCAAATGTAGGTTTTAACCCTGTACAAATATTACCTGCATACGAATTCTTAAACAAAGAAAATAAACAATGCGAGAGCATAACCCATAAAACACATATGCACAGAGATTTTTCCCTGGATCCCAAAACCGGGACTACCAGCTTGATTTTTCATTATGTTCCTTTCAATGTTACAATAGATATTTATACATGCCGAAGCATCCAATATGGACCGAAAAACCATCGCGTCCAATACCATGTGCGAAAATCATGCACAAAACCATAGGTAGGTTCGCCCAACCTAATATAGGGTCCAAAAAAAAATTTCCCGGGGCGCTGCCCCGGACCCCGTAGAGGGGGGCTACCTGCCCCCCTCAAACCCCCTGGATAGGGGGGGCTGCTGCCCCCCCGCTGCGCAATCGGCGCAACGAAGGGGGGCTTCCACCCCCGTTTAACTACGTCGGTTAGTCGTGGAAAGAATATAACACAACCCAACATTCTAGGCCACGCCTACCAAATGGGATTCAAAATTGATAGAGAGTGCACCATTAATGAACATCTTTGATTCGACACAAAAAAAAGTAGACCTAGGGAAAAAACTTATGAAACTATGGTTGTGGTTGTTTTGCTTTTGTAGTGATGAAAATCATGGAATGGAGTTTCTATGTATTTGAGTTGTTTCTTTTAATGTAAATCATATTGTATATCGATGAGGCTATCATCCACAAATGCAACTATCTTTATGCATTTTTATGATATGATTGATTATAAACTCATAATATTTTGCAAATTGTTGTTGGTGCAAGGGTTAAAATTATCATGGAAATTGATAATTTGTCTTTTAATCTTGAGAATGCTAAGAATGAGGAAGAGAGAATTAATAATATCACGGAATTTTATAATGTGTCCCTTAAGATTGAGAATGCTAAGAATGAGGAAGATGGAATTGACCAAAAGAATTGACAGTATGGCCACATGGCAATTGTAAATGGAGTGGGTTATTGGAGAAGTGAGAAGGGAAGTTCACGCTAGGGAATTTCTTTACAAGATAAAGAAAAATTCCAAAGAATATTGAGGGGGAACAATGTAGGTTTTAACCCCATACAGAAATTACCTGCATACGAATTCTAAAACACAGAAAATAAACAATGCGAGAGAATAACACATAAAACACATATACACAGAGATTTTCCCCTGGATCCCAAAACCGGGACTACTAGCTTTATTTTTCATTATGTTCCTTTCAATGTTATAATACATATTTATACATGTAGAAGCATCCAATGCCATGGATCGAAAACCATCGCGTCCAAAAACATGTGCTAAAATCATGCACAAAACCATAGGTGGGTCCGCCCATCCTAACATAGGGTCCAAAACCAAAATTTTCTGGGGCGTTGCCCCGGACCCCATAAAGTGGGGTTACGGGTACACCTCAAACCCCCTATGACCCCCCCACACTACACAATCAGCGCAACGAAGGGGGGCTCTGCCCCCCCTCTAACCCCCCGGTTAACTACGAGGGCTAGTCGTGGAAAGAATATAACACAACCCAACATTCTCCCACTTGTTGTTTTCTTTCACAGGGGGCCACAAGAGAGCTTAGACATTTTTCGAGCCCTGAAACACCCATTGTTTCTCTACACCAAGAGAACTTCTCAGAGCTCGCAGATTTTGTCAATGCATTTGCAGTATTCTTCAAAGTGTCCGCCTTTACCAGCAACACCTTTTTGTCTTCTATCATATCCCTCACAAAGTGATATTAAACATCAATGTGCTTTGTCTTTGAATGATAAGCAAGGTTCTTTTCCAAGAAAATTGCACTTTGGATATCACAGTCTATCCTTATAGCTCCTTGTACTAACCCCATACTTAAACACAATCTCTGCAACCAAACTGCTTCCTTGCTTGCATGAGTGGCTACCATGTATTCTGCCTCTGTAGTTGATAGTGCCACTACAGATTTTTTCTTACTCATCCAACCGATTGCACCTCCAAATAGGTTAAACACATACCCACTTGTAGATCTTCTCTGATCCAGATCTCCAGCCTAGTCTGCATCAACAAAGCCACGAATATCCAACACTCTACCTAATCCTGGTCTTCCTTGGTACCACAAACCATAATCACTAGTGCCACGCAAATACCTGAAAACCCGCTTCACTGCTCTCAAATGCTCCTTTCCTGGTTTTGACATAAACTTGCTCAACACTCCCACTACATGTGCAATGTATGGTCTAGTACAGACCATTGCATACATCAGGCTACCGACTGCACTTGCATATGGAACACGGGACATATCCTCTTCCTCTTCTTGTGTCTTGGGACACTGTTCAGCAGATAACTTTACACCTACATGAACAGGAACCTTCATCGGTTTACTATCATGCAGATTAAATCTCTGCAATATTGTCTCAGCATACTTCCTCTGGTTTAACTAGAGCTTCCTCTTTGCCTAATCTCTTTTAATTTCCATGCCAAAAATATATTTTGTAGCATCAAGATATTTCATGTCGAATTTGGAGGATAATTGGGTCTTCAAATCCTCGATAATTTCTTTGTCATTTCCAACCAGCAACATATCATCCACATATAAGACCAAATAAATAACATTGTCACCAATTAATTTAAAATACACACAGTGATCTGCTTTGCTTCTGGTGAAGTCAAGTCCCCGTATAAATGTATCAAATTTCTGATACCACATCCTTGGTGACTATTTTAACCCATACAGAGACTTCTTTAACTTGCATACCAGTTCTTTCTTACCCTTCACCACAAAGCCTTCAGGTTGCTTCATGTAGATTTCCTCTTCCAGATCCCCATGAAGAAATGTTGTCTTCACATCCATCTATTCTACCTCAAAATCAAAAGCAGCAGCAACAAATAAAAGTAATCTAATAGAGTTTACCTTGGCAATAGGAGAAAAAATATCACCAAAATAAATTCCTGACACCTAGGAATAACCTTTTGCTACCAACCGAGCTTTATATTTCTCCACCCTTCCTTCTGCATTTGTCTTCTTCTTGAACACACATTTGTTGCCAATGGGTTTCCTTCCAGTCGGTAACTCCACCAGATCCCAAGCCTCATTTTTGTGCAAAGATGCCATTTCATCAACCATGGCCTCTTTCTAGAGTTTTCCATCCTCTGAATCTACTGCTTCCTTCACAGTTCTAGGATCATCATCAGTAATAGATAAAGCAAAATTTGAATAGAAAGCAAATGGACTATAACTTTCTGGTTGCCTTCTTTCTCGATCTAATATCCTTATACTCGGAGTTTGTGGCTCTTCATCTTTTAATTCCTCCTCTGCTGTAGATTTTGATTCTTCCTCCTTTAGCTCAAACTCTATCTTCTCAGTGGTTGGACTTCATGTTTAATAACATCTTTCACCTCTTTGAACACATCTCGGTTGTACACAACCTTCCTTATTACTGGGTTCCAAAGCTTATAACCCTTTAAACCATCCTTATACCCAATAAAGATGCACTTTTCAGATTTACTATCTAACTTGGTTCATTTCTCCTTTGGAACATGTACATATGCATCACATCAAAATACCCTCAGATGTGAAAGAGAGGGTTTCTTACCAATCCATACCTCTTGTGGAGTCTTATCCTCTAACGCTGATGAAGGTGATCTATTGACCAGGTAACATGTTGTCTCCACTACCTCTGCCCAGAATTCCTATCCTAACCCAACAACACTGAGCATGCTTCTTGCCCTTTCCATCAACGTCTTGTTCATTCTTTCTGCGACTCCATTTTGTTGAGGTGTATATGGAGTAGTCTTTTGTCATGTTATACCACACTTCTTACAAAATTCTTCAAATTCCTTGGAGCAAAACTCTCCACCGTTATCTGACCTCAACACCTTTATCTTTTTCTCTATCTGGTTTTCCACCAAAACCTTAAATTCTTTAAACCCGTCAAAGACTTCAAATTTCTTCTTAAGGAAATGTATTCCTTGAGAAGTCATCTATAAATGATACATAGTACATAGACTTACCCAGTGATGGAACCTTCACAGGTCCAAACACATCACTGTGCAAAAGCTCTAATATTTGTTTCGTCGTCTTACCACCAGAGGGGAAACTCACCCGATTCTACTTCCAATATACACAATTTTCACAGAAATCAAAATCCAGAGAGCTATTACTCGTACCTTCTACCATACCTTTACCATGAAGTATTCGAAGGCCCTTCTCTCCAATATGTCCAAGCCTTTGATGCCACAACATGGTCTTCTCTCCAGAGACCACTAGATTTTCTACTCCACTTTCAGGAACCACAGAGTTGCACCCATCAATAACAGTGCTACCTTGCAGCTTGTGCAGAGTTCCAATTCAAACTCCCCGCATCAGTACCAGTGCTCCCCGAACCATTTTGCAGGTATCCTTCTCGAACACTGTTTTTACACCTGCATCATCCAACTTGCTTACAAAAATCAGATTTCTGGCCAATGCGGGAATATGAAAAACACCCGGAAGTGTTCTAACCCTTCCACCTTGCAACTTCAACTTTACTTTTCCACGATCAATGATTCTAGCCTTCCTATCATCCCCTAAGAAGACATCACCACCATCGTATTTCTCATACTCAAAGAACCACTCTCTATGGGGAGTGAAGTGAAAGGATGCACCTGAGTCAATCAACCATGCCTCACGATCTACATGTGTACTTGAAGAAGCCAAGTACACATCCCCACATTCATCTAAGGTGGTTTTTGCCTCTGTAGAAGGAGCATCATCAGATCCCTTTCCTTTATTAGGAGCTTTAGATTTACAGTCCCTTTTGTAGTGCCATTCCTTTTCGCATTTCCAAAACACCACCTTTACAGGTTTTCCTGGAGATTTAGATCTCCCTCTAGATTTAGATCTCCCACTCGATGACTTATTTTTGTTTATGTTCTGGGACCATCCTCATATAGACAAGGCATCACCATTCTGGCTCTCCATATTTTTCCGCCTCATCTCTTCCGTTAGTAAGAATGAGACTATTTCATCAAACTGCAAGGCAGTTGCATTGCTACCTATTGCAATAGCCAGAATATCCCACGAATCTGGTAGAGAACACAACAAACTGATGCACTTATCTTCATCTGAAATTTTAATATCAACAGACTTACCACAATATTAAATGCATTTAGATGCTCTGTCACTGAGTCTCCATCTTTCATCCTCAGGTTATAAAGATTTTTCCGCAGGAACAGTTTATTCATCAGAGACTTAGATTGGTACAAAGTCCCTAACTTGTCCCACAAAGCCTTCGCTGTAGCTTCCCCTGATACATTCAACAATACTAAATCTAAGACACACAATCGTATTGTGATCTTTGCCTTCCGATCCAACTTCTTCCATTCTTCATCAGACACTCCCGTTGGTGTACTACCCGAATCTACCACGATCCACTGATCTGTATCCACCGACAGATCCTCCGTCTTGAGTTTCCACAACTCAAAACTCTAACCATTAAATTTCTCAATCTCTATCTTTCCACTGCTTGCCATCTTCTTTCACCACCAGAATCGATCTCGCATATCTGCCACTGAACAGGATCCACCACAGGCCCAAGCAAAACCCCTCAGCAACAAAGGCGTCCCCTTGAAGCCAAAACTGCTTTGATACAAAATGTAGGTTTTAACCCCGTACAAAAATTACCTGCATACGAATTCTAAAACACAAAAAATAAAAAATGCGAGAGAATAACACATATACACAGAGATTTTCCCCTAGATCCCAAAACCGAGATTACCAGCTTGATTTTTCATTATGTTCCTTTCAATGTTATAATACATATTTATACATGCCGAAGCATCCAATACCATGGACCAAATACCATCGCGTCCAAAAACATGTGCTAAAATCATGCAAAAAACCATAGGTGGGTCTGCCCATCCTAACATAGGGTCCAAAACCAAAATTTTCCAGGGCACTGCCCCAGACCCCATAAAGTGGGGTTACGGGTATGCCTCAAACCCCCTGTGACCCCCCCCCCAACTACACAATCAGCGCAACGAAGGGGGGCTCTGCCCCCCCCTCTAACCCCCCGGTTAACTACGAGGGCTAGTCGTGGAAAGAATATAACACAACCCAACAAACAATTTGTCGTTGGGTGGCCTACATGGTTTTCTACCATTTCTAGAGAAGTAATGAAAGGATGGATTTCATGT
This sequence comes from Pinus tabuliformis, assembly GCA_031772625.1. Lineage (NCBI taxonomy): Eukaryota > Viridiplantae > Streptophyta > Pinopsida > Pinales > Pinaceae > Pinus > Pinus tabuliformis. Next base: position 1,677,191,085 of record CM062818.1, read on the forward strand.
ATATCTAAAACCTTTGGTAAACTCGATAAGATTGGTCAAGGGACATATAACAACATTTACAAGGCTTGAGATATAGATACTGGGAAAATTGTTGCCCTAAAGAAGGTTCGTTTTGACAATTTGGAATCTGGAAGTGTAAAGTTTATGGCAAGGGATATTTTGGTCTTGCAATGGCTTGATCATCCTAATTTGGTCAAACTGGAGGGACTGGTAAGCTCGAAAATGTCTTGTAGTTTGTACCTTGTATTTGAATACATGGAGCATGACCTTGTAGGTCTTGAAGCTTCTCCAAGAAGTACTTTTACTAAACCTCAGGTAAAATGATATTTGCCTAAGTTTCTTTCATGGCTTAAACAATACTGCAATAGAGGTGTCTTGCATCGTAATATTAAGGGTTCCAATCTACTTCTTGACAATGGAGGCATCTTGAAAATTGTTGATTTTGGATTGGCTACATTTTACAATCCTAATCAGAAGCAACCTATGACTAGTAGTATAGTTACCCATTGGTATCGACCCCTAGAACTATTGTTGGGGCTACATAGTATGATGAAACTATTGATATTTGGAGTGTTGGTTTTGATCCAGAAGGATCCCAAAATGCTCAAAATTTGAAATTCCTCCAACCATATCCAAACCATCACCAAGTCATAGAGCTCGGTGAGAGCTTTCCAACGATATAAACAACACCTCAATCCAACTCTATATGTGAAAGTTATGCCCATATAAAGTGTAACCACACCTCCTCTCATATCTACCCACTTTCACCGACTTTCCTGGGGTAAATATGAGTTGAGGGGCTACTATGACATGACTCACCCTCGTATACAACCTTAAGGAAATGGAGTTGACAACTTACTAACTTCCCTTAGGTGTTACAATACCTCCAGGAGCAACCCAATACCTCCAGGTGTCCAACCCCTAATATAACTCCCATTTTCAATGGCCTAGAGCCTCAACCACTCCCTTTCCATGGCATACAAGTGATTATAACCCTTCAATCGCTCCCATAATCCTACTTTGCAATGATTGTGGACTTTTCCAGTCAATTTTGTGTCAACGACCCCATATTCTCAGCCACTTCTTAGGGCTAGGACTCAGGCCTCTACCCAGAACTCAATGAAACTTCTAGAAAAGTTAAATTACATAGAAACAAAGCTTATAAACCAAAACTTGAACCAGGACTTGACTTTACCTATCCAAACTAGGACTGGAATTCCATCAAATGCTTGGTAGAAAAACCACCTATAGGTCATGAATGGATAACTGAACATAGGAATCTAAAACTTATTTGAGGTTAAAAAAGAAGGGTGAATGCCTTCTAAGAAGAGTTTTCATATTACCCATTAGTTCATGCATTCACTATTCATTCATTTACAAGTAAAAACATGATGGAATGCATGACTAAGATCTATCATAAAACTGTGCTTATAACCAGCATATAACCAGAAAAATAAAAATGATAGAAAAACCATTAAAGCTACATAAATACTGTTATAAAATTATATATTACGGAGCAATGGAACACATAAAATATTGCAGAAATATAAACACAACAAAACACATAAAACAAGAGAGACACAGATATACGCGGTTCACCCAATTTGGGCTATGTCCACCCCGAACAGCCAGTCCTTCCTTTCTATTATCCAGCAAAATGAAGAGACACAACCTACAGTAAATCCGATGTAATATCCTTTGTTTTCTCTCACAGTCTCACCTCTCTGCTTCTCGCTCGAAGAATACACATATATTATATAGAGTCAATACAATGCCCTCATACAAAGAGAGGGGTTGCCTTCTAGGGAAAAAAACCATAAACTAAACATAAGTTCTACCATCAAATCATCTTCCTAATGAACGGCCCAGATTGACTAGAAATTACTATACTTTTACAAGGCAAATTTACATATATTTTTAGCTTCGGGGGCGCTGCCCCCGAGCCCCCGGACCCCCGCAGGGGGGAGAAGTCCCCCCCGCATGGAGGGGTGTACAATCTTCCTGGGGTATACATCCAGCTGAAACAAAGACCTCTGAACAATCATGCTCCACACACAACAATCTCCCACTTGGAGAATGATTGTAGCAACTCCATCGATGCTTCATTTGCTGGACAATGACTCCTCTTTGGACCTGGTTGTTTCTCATCTTCATCGTCATCCTTGAATACCAATTGAAACTGAGAAAATTCTCAGTTTCTCCCTGTTTACAACTTTTGTTAGCATATCTGCAGGATTCTGGCTAGTGTGTATCTTTTCCAGCTTCAACTCTCCATCTTCCAACACTAATCGTATGAAATGGTACTTGAGTTGTATGTGTTTAGTCCTGGAAAGAAATGTTGAGTTATTTGCAAGATGAATGGCACTTTGGCTATCACTATATAACGTGCCCATATCATGGTCCTTACCCAATTCACCCATAAACCTTTGTAACCAAATCATTTCTTTAGTGCTCCTGTAGTGCTCCTCCTGTTATCCCTGTCACCTACCATATCTGCATCAACATATCCCTGTAGAGAAATGTTTGAAGCACCAAAGCATAATGCTTGATCTATGGTACCTTTCAAATATCTGAGAATCCATTTCACTACCATCCAATGTTCCTTTCCTAGATTGTTCATGTACCTGCTTACAACTCCCACTGCATGTGCAATATCAGGCCTTGTGCAGACCATTTCATACATTAAGCTTCCAACTGCTGATACATATGGAACTTTAGACATATAATCCATGTCTTCCTAGGTCTTTGGGCACATTTCCTTACTAATTTTGAAATGGCTAGCAAAAGGTGTACTAACTGGTTTTGCATTGTGCATATTAAATCTTTTCAACACCTTTTGTATGTACTCATTCTGAGACAATGTTAATTTATGATTTTTCCTGTCTCTAGTTATTATCATACCAAGGATTTGTTTTGCAGCTCCCAAATCCTTCATTGCAAATGAATTTGCCAATTTTATTTTGAGCACATTTATTTCCTACATGTTAAACCCTGAAACAAGCATGTCATCTACATACAATAACAATATAATATAGCTGCCATCATTTTGCTTTTTCAAATAAACACAATGATTAGAGTGACATCTAGTATAACCTTGTTCAGACATAAACTTGTCAAATTTTAGATACCACTGCCTTGGAGCCTATTTTAAGCCATACAAGCTCTTCTTCAACCTGCACACTAGTTTCTCCTTCCCTTTCACCTCATATCCTTGTGGCTATTGCATATATATCTCTTCCTCCAAATCCCCATGGAGAATGGTTGTCTTTACATCTAACTGCTCAAGATGCAAATCTTCAGTTGCTACTAGACTTAAAATAGCTCTGATTGAAGTCATTTTAGCAACAAGAGAAAATATTTCATCAAAATCAATACGTTTCTTCTGTGCAAACCCCTTCACCACAAGTCTAGCTTTGTACCTCTATTTTCATCCATCTTCTCCCTTCAGCCTGTAAACCCATTTATTCTTCAATGTAGTTTTTCTTGCAGGCAACCTGACTAAGTCTCAAGTTTGGTTATGCATTAAGGAGTCCATCTCTTCTTCCATGGCTACCTCCCACTTCTTCTTGCTTTCAACCTGCATTTCTTCTTCATAACATTCAGGTTCACGAGAATCAGTCAACAATAAATAATATAATGAGGAGAGTATCATTCAGAGGGTCTACTTATCCTGGTAGATCTTCTAACACCACTTTCAGGTGTTTGGGGTGCTTGTTATTGTTGTGGTGGTTATTGTTGTTGTGGTTGTTGATTATTATTATTTTCAGGCACCTTTACTTTTTCAGTGATTTCATCAAGGGCTGCGTATTCCTTGTTTTCTTTTTCCTGTTTCTTTTCCTACAACTGATTCTTATACAAGACCTTTTCATTGAATATTACATCTCTGCTCCTAATGATTTTGTGATTTTCATAATCATATAAATGATAACCAAAATCATTAACACCATATCCAATAAAGGTACATTTCTTTGACTTTTCCTCAAGCTTTGTTCTATTTTCTTTATCAATATGGACAAAGGCCTCACAACCAAAAGGCTTTAAAAAAGAGTAATTTACCTTTTTACCTGTCCATGCTTCCTCTGGAACACCACCATCCAAGGAACTTGAAGGCCCTCTGTTTATTAGATAAACAGCAGCATCTACCCAAAACTGTAAAGGCAATCCTGCATGCAATATCATGCACCTTGCACGCTCCATGATTATTCTGTTCATCCTTTCTGACACACCATTTTCTTGTGGTGTTCTTGGAACTGTCTTCTCTCTGTGAATTCCATTGTCTGAACAGTACCTATCAAACTCTTTGCTGCAATATTCACTTTTGTTGTCTAATCTAAAGACACTTCAATTTCTTTCCTGTCTCAATCTCAACCAAAGCTTTCCATTTCTTGAAAATATCAAATACATCAGATTTATTCTTAATACAATAAATCCAAGTTTTTCTAGTTGCATCATCAATAAAAGTAACATAATAATGAGAGCCACCGAGAGATGATACCTGAGCAGGTCCCCATACATCTGTCTGCACAAGCTCTAATTTTTTGCTCTTCTTTTCTTTCCCAACTCTAAAAAATTTGACTCTCTTCTATTTTCCATAAATGAAATTCTCACAGAAGTCCAAATCAACATTCTTCAAACCCAACAACAAATTCCTTGAGTGAAGAATCTTCATCCCCTTTTCACTCATGTGTCTGAGCCTATGATGCCATAATGTTGCATCTGCTCCTTTGAAAGTTAAAGCATTAATAGAGTTAGAAATACCATTGCATAAATACAATGTACCAACCTTTTCACCTTTTTTTATTACCAGGGCTCCTTTGGTAACTTTCCAAGCTTTATCTGTGAAATTTGTCACACAACCTTCACCGCCTAACTGCCCTATTGAAGTCAGATTTTTCTTTAGATCTGGAACATGCCTTACCTCCTTTAGTAGCCATTGGTTTCCATTCTGTTGTTTTACAATAACCTTACCCATTCTAGCAATTTTACAAGGTTTATCATCACCCAAACGAACTTGTCCAAAATCTCCTTGAACATAGTCATGAAAGTATTTCTTATCAGGTGTGGCATGGAATGAGGCCCCTGAATCTACCACCCAGGAATCAATAATATTTTCGAAAGAAAGAATCAAAGCATCTTGTAACACCTCACCTATCACATTTGCTTCATGATTGTTTTCTTGCTATGCACCTCCTTATTTTCCCTTCCGAGATCTACAGTCTTTCTTTAGGTGTCCTTTCTTTCTGCATTTCCAACACACTATCCCCGATCTGGACTTGGATCTGCCTTCCCTTGATTTACTGCGATATCCTGAGCTCTTTCCTCTTTCCATTTTTCTTCCTCTAGACTCTGCACTCAAAGCATTACCCGATGTCTCACTGGAGATTTTCCATCGCATTTTGTTGCTAAGGATAGCACCGACAACATCATCAAACTTTAAAGTACTAGATCCAGAAACAGAGTTACTAATGGCCATTACTAAACCATTCCAACTTTCTGGTAATGAGCACAAGAATAACAAAGCTCTAACTTCATCATCAAAGTTTACCCCTACAGAACATAACTGACTTGCAACAGTATTAAAATCGTTTAAATGGTCTGCAACAGATCCACCTTCCAACGTCTTCATATTAAATAATCGTTTCATAATAAATACCTTGTTTGAGGTCGAGGGTTTTTCATATAGTTTCTCCAATGCCTTAATCAAACCCTCTGTCGTTGTTTCCTTCGAAATGTTAAAGGCAACCAATGCTGCGAGGTACAACCGTATTGTTCCGAGTGCCTTTCTATCGAGAAGGTTCCATTCTTCATCTGTCATACCCGTCGTCATCTTTGTTTTTCCACACAATGGTAGGTATAGATCTTTCTGATACAGATAATCTTCCATCTACATCTTCCACAGTGAGAAGTTTTTGCCATTAAATTTCTCGACCCTAAACTTACCATCTTCCACCATTGCTTCCACTCGAACGAGGAACCCTTCTTTCCTGCGAGTTTATCAGCCAAATAGACCTTCGGCTCTGATACCAGTTGTTATAAAATTATATATTACAGAGCAATGGAACACATAAAATATTGCAGAAATATAAACACAGAAAACGTATAAAATAAGAGAGACACAAATATACGTGGTTCACCCAGTTTGGGCTACGTCCACCCCGAACAACCAGTCCTTCCTTTCTATTATCCAGCAAAATGAAGAGACACAACCTACAGCAGATTCGTTGTAATATCCTCTGTTTTCTCTCACAGTCTCACCTCTCTGCTTCTCGCTTGGAGAATACACATATATTATATAGACTCAATACAATGCCCTCATACAAAGAGAGGGGTTGCCTTCTAGGGAAAAAAACTCTAAACTAAACATAATTTCTACCGTCAGGTCATCCGCCTAATGAACGGACCAGATTGACTAGAAATTACTATAGTTTTACAAGGCAAATTTACATCTGTTTTTAGCTTTGAGGGCACTGCCCTCGAGCCCCTACAGGGGGACCGTTAGCCCCCGAACCCCCCAGCTGGGGGGGATTGGACCCCCCGTACCCCCCCACATGGAGGGGTGTACAATCTTCCTGGGGTATACATCCGACTGAAACAAAGACCTCTGAACAATCATGCTCCACACACAACAAATAAAATTACATTTACTCATCAAATTTAATAGAAAATTAGCTTTTATTACAAAATCCAACCAAGTCAGGGACTTCCATGTACCACCTGACCATAGATTGGGCGAAACCAAATCTTTCTTTCAGCCAATCACCCACGTGCCATATTCCAAGCGTGAATGTGGATATCATGGGATAAACCAATCTGTAAGCAACCAAGGGAATACATAGGTTAAACCACCTCCACCCTCAACATATAGTGATCTCACCTAAATTGGCTCCAAGATCACAAAAACCAAACTGAGCTTGTATGCTTCAGAATTGCTTCACCATCCCTTGAGTAATTTTCATGTCTCCACCCTCAGGATTTACTGTGTATCCCACCATTATTGATCAAGCTATTCCTAGGCCTTTGGGAATTTTCCTGAGACCGCCTTCCCTAGATCCAAAACCTTTCGGCAATCCAAATCTTAAAATGATAAAGAATCCCATCACGCCCTGGTTATACAAAAATGGCAAGGCAAGGGTAAAAGCCATTGCCAAAACCTGGCAAATTCCATGCCATCGAAAAAAAGAAACCAAATACACACATACATATGCCATGCATGCCAAAACCAGCTAGGAAATCATACATGCAACCTATTAACTACAAGTATTCATGTTGAAGCTACTTGATCCAACCTTTCCTTGCTTGATCCTTGATTCACATGCTTTCCTTATCCTTCCTTTCCTTGCTTTGTCCTTCTCCTCCTGGTGCTCTTCTCCTCTCTCAGACTAATTCCCAAAACTAAACTAACTAAAAGTTACAAATTGATGCTCTGATGTCATTTTATCATTGACGCCTCCAATTTCTTCATTTTTCCTCATTTTTCCTCATTTTTCCTTCAATTTCCTCCTCACATGCAATTTATGACCTTTCACCTCCCTTTTCTCATAATTTCCTTTGTTTTCATAAATAAAATGCCAAAAATGCCTTTTTCCCCTTTCAAAGCCTTTGTCAATGCCTTTTCCACCCTTAGCCATAAACATAACAAGTAATGCCCACTAGGATATTTTTCCCAACATTCATCTTGGAATAAGTGTCCCATGACCTTTGTCTTATTTTGCCTTTATTAACTCTTATTACATGAACTTTTAACCCGAGGTTGTTACCGGCCCCTCCCCCTTCGGGGAAGATTGTCCTTAGTGTTCAATGACACCTACAACCAGCAAAACTGTTGAAAACCAAAACATACTGCCCATGGAGATTTATAACTTAGCTCATTGCAGTATTTACAATGAACAACCTGCTCAAAATCAAAACCATCATGACAACATGATAACATGACAACCATACCACTTATTGGATCTTTATAACACAAATCATTGTAGTATTTACAATAGCAAGCATACATAAATATGTACAAGTACCAAAACAAATTTTCCTCAACTGGTAAACAATGAAGGATACATAGCCCACATATGATCAACCATCTCCCACGTAGCTTCATCGGGCCCAAAGTGCTTCCACTGCACTTTAACTTGCTCAATTGCTCGATTCTAGAGCATGAGTTATTTCCGCTGCAATATGCACTGATGTTCTGACTAGAATTCTCCTTCTTGTTCCACTTGAAATACAATCCAATCAATAACATGATCAAAATCCTTCACATATCTCTTAAGAAATGAAGCATGGAAAACATCATGGACTTTCACCATCAAAGGCAGTGCAAGTATATAGGTCATTGGTCCAATCATCTCAAGGATCTCGAAAGGGCCGCAATACTTTGGTGCCAACTTGGCACATGATCTAATCCTCAAAGAGATTTATTGGGCTTGATGCGCAAATACACATGTTTCCCAACCTAAAACTCTTTAACTTCCCTGTGTTGGTCTGCATAAGTCTTATGCCTATCTTGTGTTCCTTTATATTCTTCTTTATAACCTATATTTCCTATTCCATCTCTTCTAACATATCTAGTCCAATAAGTTTCCTGATCATTGGATCACTCTGGAGTATTACCACTCTGCTCATACAATGCCTAAAAAGGACTCATCCTCTATGACTCCTGATAACCATTTTTGTAAGAAAACTCAACCAATGGAAGGTACTCCTTCTATCTCCTATGTTGGTGCATGACATAAATCCTCAACATGTCCTCTAAAATCATGTCGACTCTCTTTGTCCCCAAACCTACAAATATCGCCTTCCAAAACTTGGAAGTGAACTTAGCAACTGTGTCTGACACAATCTCCTTCGGAATACCATGTAATCTCACGATATCCCTAATGAATACATGTGCTACCTCACTAGATGAATAAGTAGACTTCACTGGAATGAAGTGAGCTACCTTGCTCAACCTATCAACCAAAACCATGATAGAATCATGCTGCCTCAATGTCCTCGGAAGGCCTATAATTAAATCCATGGAAATGACCTCCCATTTCCATTCTGGAATCGGAATCGGCTGAAGCAACCCACCTAGATGCTCACATTCTAATTTCACCTACTGACAATCCAAACATCTAGCCACAAACTCTACCATTTCCCTCTTCATATTTGGCCAATAGTAGAACTTATTCATTGTTTTCAACATCTTTTGATATCTTAGGTGACCTGAATATGGCTTGGCATGAAACTTTCTCAAGGTAAGCTTCTTTAGCTCACTGTCATCCGGCACATAGATCATTTCCCTCAATCTCACCAAACCATTTATCGTGATATGATAATCCACATCTTGATCACCTGTACCTTGTTGTAACATGTGCATAAGCTCCATGTACATGTCATCCTGTTGTCTTTCCTATAAAATCTAATCCTGTAAATATGTCCCCATAAGATCTCACTGCTTCAACATGGTGCATATGCACTTTCATACTAAGAGCATCTGCAACCCTATTCTCCTTTCCCTTAATGTATCTAATCTCGAAGTCAAACTCACTAAGGGTAGCCAACCATCTAGATTGCCTGGAATTTAGATTTGGTTGGTCAAAAAAATATCTCAACCCATTGTGATCGCTCATCAATACAAATCTCCTACCAAGAAGATAATGCCTCCACATCTTCAAGGCATGAATAATATCTTCCAACTCGAGATCATGCATAACATAATTCTACTTTTTCTCATTCAGCTTCCTGGACACATAGTATACCACCTATCCCTCCCGTATAAAGACTCCAACAAGTCCTCTTTTACAAGTATATGTACACACCATGAACTCTTTATCCAAATATGTAATCTTAATTACTGGAGCATTTGTAATCAATTGCTTTAACTGCTCAAAATTGGTTGCACATTCCTATGTCCATTCAAAATTCTTACCTTTCCTCTGCAATGATGTAATTGGATATTCAATGTGTGAGAAGTGTTGGAAATAATATTTAGAGGGGGGGTGAATTAGTATTATCAGATCAATAATTTAATTTTCAAAAACTGATTTTAATATTTTACTTCAGCTTATTGAACTAGCGTGTATACGCAACTGTACTTAATGAAACCAGCGTATATGCAGAGATCTTTTGATTTACCCAAATTATCATGCATTGAACTTTAACCAATATATCAAGAATTCATTAGATACTGCAGTAAAAGTAGAGTAAAGCATCACACATAAGAAACACACATGAACACCAAGATATAAGGTGGAAACCCAATGTAGGTAAAAACCACCTGCTGTTGTCGTCTCTGTCTTCTTCTACTAATAAGAAAATTTATGTTTACAATTTTTGTATTGGTGCATTCTTATACCAGTACGCAGGCTTCTACCTGCAGAAGGCTACAACCTTCTCTCGTTCTCTAGCTTCTACTGGAAGGGAGCTACAACCCCCTAGCTCTTGTACTAGCTGATATGTTTACTAGTATGTAGGTGCTGACCTACAGAAGGCTACGACCTTCTTTCTTCCTCTAGGGACCACGTTTCATAAATTTTCAGACTGGATCCATCAACAACATTATAACTGACATTCAATCATCAAATATATCTGCATCACCCAATCACCTTTTGAACCAATCACAACTGAATCAATCAATCACTTTGACAACCCATCAATCTGATCATTCAGAGTACTGTCACCAGACTACAGTAACCAAAACCCAGAACTCTGCAACAACAAACAGCAGCAACTAAACATATTTTATAAGGTATATGCTATTTCCATGTGTCGAACCTGCGTGTACATGCGCTTTTCTCAAATCCAACCAGCGTATACATCTTAAGAACCTGATTCATCATTAGATTTGATTCCTCATTGTCAGCTAAGGTTCATCCTTGGTTCAGATCCAGCTATGCACCATAACCCAATAACATGCATACTAGATCTCACACTTCATCATATATTCGATACTTGCACACCTTGGCCTAATGATCTTCTTTTCCTTTTATAGTTTGTACGCCTTTCTCAATACCATGGACCAAAACTACTTAGGACCAATACCTTAGACCAAATACCTAGGGTCAATACCTCGGACCAGATACCTTGGACCAATAACATGGATCAAAATGCCATGGACCAAATACTTCGAACCAAAAACTTATTTTTCCAAGGTATACGCGCTTTTCCTTTTGTGAAAGTGCATGTGTACATATACGCGAATTGTATACAGTGAACCTGTGTGTACATGGCTTGGTCAATGGTGAACCTATGTATACCTCTCTTTCTTCATTCTTTATAGTCTGATCTGTAACTCTATGCTGTTAATCCTATTGTACCGTGATCTATCATCTGTTGTACTATGATCTGTCATCTGAGTGAGTTTCCATCAAGGACAACACCTGTATCATAATGCCAACAATCTCCCCCTTTGGACTTGATGGCAACACCAAGTCACTCTCCCCCTTTGACATCAAGGGAAAAGGGTCATGCTCCCCCTGAGTACATGCTGAATTCTCTGATATGTTGAAGTGTGTTGATTGAGCTCCCATGATCGAGTCCATGCTCCCCCTGAGCACAAGCAGGGTCTGCAAAAAGATGTTCTAAAAGAATAACATGACTCTATACATACATCACAAATGACCTTCCTATCACCAATGACTCATGCATACATCCATCTCCCAACCAAGTGGGGATATACCAAATTTGACTCATTGTTATGAAACCAGCTCAAGAAAAGATAGAAAAGATAGATCAACGCCTTAGAATTCAGCCTCTTCGAGGGGGAAACCTCCTTTACATTACATAAATGAACAATTCTTTGATGATTCAAATGACAAAACCTCCTTTATATATATAGGAGTCTAAGGAGTCACAATATAATCCAGCCAACCTAACAATAATAATATAAAGCCACAAAAATAACAATAGAGGGATTCTATGGGGCACAGAAATAACAATGTGGGGGTAATAGAGGCACAACAATAAAAATAAGGGGTATAACTATAATAGTAATGGGGTAATCACTAGTATTATAGGGACCCAACATGCCCCTCTCCTTCAAAAAAGTGTTGTCCTCAACGCTTGAGTAATTCTGGATACTTCTGCATAAAATTCTCATCCTCCCATGTGGAATCTTCAGCGGATAAGTTCTTCCACTTGATAAGATACTCTGAAATTGATCGATTTCGTAGCTGTCGAGTTCTTGTTTCTGTGACTGCTTCCGGTTCCAATATAATTTTTCCTTCCTCGTCAAGTTCTGGCAATATTGTTTGAATTGGGAGCTTGTCGCCTATAACCTTCTTTAAACATGAAACATGGAAAACTGGGTGCAATCGAGAAGCTGCAGGAAGCTCCAATTTGTATGCCATAGTACCAATCTTTTGCAACACCTTGTACGGACCATAATACTTTGGTGATAATTTATTATCCTTCTTAGCTTGCTTTAGGGACATTTTCTTATATGGTTGTAGCCGTAGGAATACCCAATCACCTACATCAAAACTTCTTTCACTGCGATGTTGATCTGCCTGTTGTTTCATTCTATTTTGTGCCAACACGAGGTTATCCTTTAAGAGTTGGAGGACTTGTTGTTGATGTTCGATGTGATGTTCCACTGCCTGAACCTTAGAATTTTCTCTTAAATATGATGTGATGGATGGTGGTTGATACCCATAAAGTGCCATAAATGGGGTCATTTTTGTTGTTGTATGGAAGGAAGTGTTATACCACCATTCAGCCAGAGGCAACCATTTGACCCATTGTGTCTGTTTATCAGATACAAAGCAACGAAGATATCCTTCCAAACATTTGTTTACTATCTCAGTTTTCCCATCAGATTGAGGATGATAAGATGAGCTATGAGCTAACTGAGTACCAAGACAAGAAAATAATTCTGTCCAAAAATTTCCAGTGAAAATGGGATCTCTGTCACTTACAATAATCTTTGGGTTTCCATGTAGCTTTTGAACTGTTTCCATAAATGCAGTAGAAACTGTACTGGCTTTAAATGGATGTGATAATGCACAAAAGTGTGCATACTTGGTAAGTCTGTCAACTACCACCATGATGACACTCTTTCCCTCAGACTTGGGTAAACCTGTGATAAAATCCATTGAAACCTCCTCCCAACGTTGGCTTGGAATGGATAAAGGTTGTAATAGACCCGGTGTCTTAATTGTTTCAACTTTATTTTTTTGGCAAACCAAACATTCCGCCACAAACTTTTGAATATCTGATTTAAGGCCATCCCAAAAAAATTCCTTCTTAACCCTGTGGTAAGTTTTTAAAAATCCTGAGTGCCCTCCTAAGGGAGAAGTGTGCAATTCCATAAGAATCTTTTGTTTTAGCTGGGAATTCTTACAGAGGTATAAGCGATCTTTGTACCATAACGAATCATTTTGCCAGCTAAATGTATCAGAAGTACTGGAATCTTGTTGTAGCTTTCGAATAAGTGCCCACACTTCTTCGTCATTCTTCCATTCCTCCCTTGCTTCGTTTATCCAATCTGGTTGGATAATAGAAATGGCACACAACAATGCTTCCACATCCTCATCCTTTCTTGAGAGTGCATCTGCCACCACATTTTGCTTCCCTTTTTTGTAGATGATTTCAAAGTCATAACCCAACATCTTTGTGACCCACTTTTGTTGCTCTTCAGAGGATAATCTTTGTTCTAAAAAGTATTTAAGGCTATCATGATCCGTTTTTACCTTGAAGTGTCTTCCCATTAGGTAGGGTCGCCATTTCTTAAGTGCATGGAGTATTGCCAACATTTCCTTCTCATAAATAGCTTTGCTTAAAAACTTTCCCTTGATTGGACGACTTTCAAAAGCAATGGGTCTTTCATCTTGCATTAGAACAGCACCAATTCCATTTCCTGAAGCATCACATTCCACAATAAAGGTTTTTGTGAAGTCCGGTGTAGCTAAGACCGGTGCTTGGCACATTGCCTCTTTAAGATGTTCAAAGGCCTTTGTTGCTTCCGGAGTCCATGAAAATGAATCTTTCTTCAATAATGTTGTTAGAGGTGCTGCTATTCTCCCATAATTCTTAACAAACTTGCGATAATACCCTGTCAACCCAAGAAATCCTCGCAGATGCTTTATGGATGTGGGGATTTTCCATTCCTTAATGGCTTTAATTTTGCTAGGGTCTACCTTAACTCCTTCATGAGATACAATATGACCCAAATATTCCACCTCCTGGACTCCAAAGAAACATTTGGATCTTTTTGCATATAATTGTTTCTCCTCCAATAGTTGTAGCACCCTGTCAACATGTTCAACATGATCCTTCCAAGACTTGCTGTAGATTAGTATATCATCAAAAAATACTAACACAAATTTTCTAAGGAATGGTTTGAAAATTGAATTCATCAAACCTTGAAATGTTGAAGGTGCATTGGTAAGGCCAAAAGGCATGACCAAAAATTCATAATGACCCTCATGAGTTCTAAATGCCGTTTTCGGAATGTCTTCAATCTTCATTCTGATTTGATGATATCCCGAACGAAGATCCAACTTGGTGAAGTAAATTGATCCATGCAATTCATCCAGTAATTCATCAATGACAGGAATGGGGAACTTATCTTTAATAGTGAGCTTGTTGAGCTCCCTATAATCTGGACACATGCGCCATGATCCATCCTTCTTGTGCACCAATACTACTGGAGCTGAGAAAGAACTTTGACTCGGTTGAATTATACCAGCCTCTAGCATTTCTGCAACCATACGTTCAATTTCACTTTTTTGGACATAGGGATATCTGTACGGCCTGATGTTTGGAGGAACACTTCCTGGAATCAGATGAATAGCATGATCATGATCACGCATAGGTGGGAGACCTTTGGGAGTCTCAAATACCTTGGAATGATTGTCCAAGACTTTTTGGAGATCTGGAGAAATAGATGATTCCAATGTGGAAACATCTAGCGAACATAATTGTGCAATTACACCTCTTTGCTCCTTTTTTAGAAGCTTTGTCATGCCATTAGAGCTGATTATCTTTCCTGGTTTCCCTGCAATACCCCTTAATTCAACTTCCTTTCCTTCCGTAGAAAATTTGATGAAAAGTTCTTGAAAATTAAAAGCTATTGTACCCAAGGATTGTAGCCATTGGACTCCTAGTACAACATCAGCACCTCCCATTGGAATGGAAAGCATTGGGCTAGTCAATACATATTCTCCCATGGATAGCTTGATATTATGGCACTTTCCAGAGCAATTTATTGTTCCTCCATTTGCAATCATCACTTGACACTCTGGTGCTGGATATAGGAAGCAATTCAATTCTTTTGCTACCCTACAATGAATAAAATTGTGGGTGCTTCCTGAATCAATCAACACTATTACCTTTTTCTTCTTGATTTGTCCTTCTATCTTGATGGTTTGAGGAGTGGTAATTCCGCCAATGCATTACAAGATATGGTCGGATTTATTTGTTCTTCATCTAGGCTTTGTTCCTGGAATATATCCTCTTCTTTTGACCTTTCTTGCTCCTTTTCTTCTTCCTCTTCACAATCTATGTAGAATAATTTCTTCTCAGCACACTTATGACCTTTTGTGTATTTGCTATCACAATTGTAACAAAGCCCTTTTGCTCTTTTTTCTTCCAATTGTTGTGGTGTCAACCTTGTAGGTTGTGGAAGACTAGGGGCAACAACACTTCCGTCTTTATAGTTGTGAGTGGTATGCTTCCTAGTTGCCATAATTTTGCTTTCCATTTTTCTTGCTAACCTGAATGCCTTCTCTAATGAATCAGGTTCCCAAAGGCGAACATCATGTTGGATATTATCCTTTAAAGACCCTATGAACACATCAATCCTATGCTCCTCTGGAATATCTTTTACCCTTATGTTCAATTTTTGGAACTCCTCAATGTGCTCCATTATTGAACCCTTTTGTTTGAGACTTATCAATTGGCTAAAAAAAGTGTTGCTTTTTGTATCCTCATAATGTGCTATCAATTCTTCCGTAAAAATTGCCCAAGTGATAAATTGTTTACGAGAACAAAGCCATTGATACCATACAAACTGATTTGGTTCCAAATATACAGTTGCCATACGTACCTTTTGTGTGTTTTGCACATTATTGAGATCGAAGAATTGCTCCATCTGTAATATCCATGTGGCGGGATCCTTGCCATCAAACTTCCTCATATCGATTTTTGGAATATGGTGATTCTTCGATCCAACATTAGCATCTATGGAATCATGATTAACATTTCTTTTGTTCTCATCATGAGTTTCCTTTACTACCTTTTCACCATTAGTAAGTATTTCTTGTAGAAAATTTGTCAAATCTGTCTTCAAATCTGCCATGCCTGTCTTCAAATTTGTGTTCAAATCTATCTTCAAATTGTCCATCTTAGCTTCCATTCCATTCATCTTAGCTTCCACGCCATTTATCTTAGCTTCCACGCCATTTATCTTAGCATCTGTTAACTTTTGTGAGCGTGACATTTGTTGCACTTGTTCTTGTAATTTTGATATATCATGTAGCATTTCTTCCTCTTCTTCATGAGTCATGCTAGAGCTTTCAGGTTCCTTACTAGGTGTTTGCATTTTCTTTCCTCGGGGCATCAGTTACCGATAATAATGCTCTACTATGCCCTTTGAATTCCTTCAAAATAAATTTTCAAACCAAGCTTAAGCAAAAATTTAAAAAAAATCTACACACCTTTTTTCACTTTGTAGGAGCTCGATATTGCCTCTGATGTATCTCTGTACTTTCCAATCATCTAGTTCTGAATTTGTGACCTGTAGTAGCTCTCTGTGTCCTCTTTCCAATGCCACCAGTCTGATCCAAATTGGATTCTCCAAGAAAGAGTTATGCACAATCTCCCAAGATGACCTGATTATAGACTTTCAGTAGAGCGAACTTGTATGAAGTGCCACGTGTACAATTTTTGATATTTGGTTCTGAAAAAGATATACAAGAAACTACAGTCCGTCCTCTTTCTGTACCTTCTTACGAAATTTCAATCTGATTCCCAGAGAGAAAGTTATGACGATTTTCCCCAGGTCACCTGTTTTGAATGTAATTCAGGAGTCTGCAAAAAGACCAACTTCCTCAGATCATATCTCCGAAAATATTGCGTGAAAAGATCTGAAATTCGGACCCAAGGTTCAGCGTGATTTCTTCTCAAATGGGTTTTTTTTGTGACTTCTGAAACGTCACAGAAAAAAGTTATAGCGAAAATGCCACGATGACCTGTTTGGAGCAGCGAAACCCTAGAATCCAAAGCTCTGATACCAAATGTTATGAAACCAGCTCAAAAAAGATAGAAAAGATAGATCAACGCCTTAGAATTCAGCCTCTTCGAGGGGGCAACCTCCTTTACATTACATAAATGAAAAATTCTTGGATGATTCAAATGACAAAACCTCCTTTCTATATATAGGAGTCTAAGGAGTCACAATATAATCCAGCCGACCTAACAATAATAATATAAAGCCACAAAAATAACAATAGAGGGATTCTATGGGGCACAGAAATAACAATATGGGGGTAATTGGGGCACAACAATATAAATAAGAGGTATAATATAATAGTAATGGGTTAATCACTAGTATTATAGGGACCCAACACTCATCCACCCAACCAAGTGGGGATATACCAATTGTTCATTCATGACAAAAAAACAAGAAACATTACATCATCTGTCCCATGCATAGTGGGGTTACAAATTATGTCTTTTCATGACCTTTACATTAAATGATATACATGACATATATAACAGAGACCAAATATCTTAAACAAGACCATGATAGTCATCAGCAACTACCATCAGCAGCATCTGTCAATCAGCATGTAGACCAACACCCATGGTCTCCCCCTGAATATGTTCCACCTGTTCACTGTCAGATATGATCATTTCATATGTCAGTAAGAGATATCAAAGCATCATCATAAGTTAGATATACATCAGGCTATCAACAACTTTATGAGGATCAAGATGTTTCCATATGTTATTAGCATATTGTAACCATCATCAAACAGAGCAGATAATTGATAGATCCATAACAGACCCCTTTTTCTAAGTCTGGCCCACTGCTTTTCTTCAACCCAACATATACGCGACTGTGACCACAGAAACCCGCGTATGTACGCAACTATGCTTCATGAAACTCGCGTATAACCACCTTTTTCTGAAAAAAAAAAAAAAAACAACAACAACAACAACAACAACAAAAAACAAAAAACAAAAAACAAAAACTATATATATATATATCTATATATATATATATATATATATATATATATATATATATATATATATATATATAATAAAAATAAAAATAAATAAATAAATAATAAAAAATAAAAATAAAATAAAATAAAAAATAATAAAGTAATAAAACATAAAATTAAAAATAAATAAATAAAATAAAATAAAAATAGGATTTAACAGCAGGATGTTGCAGCAACTACTCCCAGCTTTTGTCTGAGATATTCAAATGTCTCTCTGGGTAGTGGCTTAGTGAATATATCAGCAACCTGTTCTTTGGAGGGAACATACTCCAATTTGACTTTTTGTTGAAGCACTTGTTCACATAGAAAATGATATTTGATGGATATGTGCTTTGTCTTGGAGTGCATGATTGGATTCTTTGAAATACTGATGGCACTTGTATTATCACATAGAATGGAGATGGGTGGGGTACATGTGATCTGAATGTCTTGGAAAGGTTTGCATCATCCAAAGTAGTTGTGTATAGCAAGATGCAGTAGCCACATATTCTACTTCAGTTGTAGATAATGCAATTGAACTTTGTTTCTTGTTGAACCAAAACACTAACCTGGAACCCATATAGAATGCACCACCACCAATGATTTTTCTATCATCCACACTTCTTGCCCAATCTACATCTGTATATGCATGAAGTGTAAGATCTATATCTCTAGGATACCATAAACCAAAGTTTTGTGTTCCTTGAAGATATTTGAAATTCCTTTTGACTACCTGAAGGTGTGATTCCTTTGGATTTGCTTGGAATCTTCCAACTATTCCTACTGCATGCGTGATGTCAGGTCAGGTACCTATTAGATAAAACAGATTGCCAATCATGGATCTGTAAGTTGGTTGATGTACCGCTGCTGATTCATCATTTGAGCTAAGATTGCATCCTATTACCACTGGGGTACATACTGGTTTAGAATCTTCCATGTCGTACTTTTTCAGGATCTATTTGGGATATTTGGTTTGTGAGAGAAAAATACCATCTTTATTTTGCTGAACTTGTAGACCAAGAAAGTAGGTAAGCTCACCAAGCAAGGACATTTCAAATTCTTGCTACATTACTGAAGCAAAATTCTAACTCATGGATCCTTCATTGCTACCAAAAATGATATCGTCAACATAAAAAACGATTATTGGCAATTTATGAGTGTCAATCTTTGTATATAGATTGCTATCTGCTGACCCCTTTGAAAAACCTTGTTGGTGGAGATATTTGTCAAGATGGTAATACCAAGCCCTTGGAGCCGGTTTTAGACCATAGAGAGCCTTTCTGAGTTTTCATACAAGTTTTGCATCATTTCCAAGAATGAATCCTTCCGGTTGTTCAATGTAGACTTCTTCTTCTAAGTCTCCATTAAGAAAGGAAGATTTTACATCCATTTGGTATACATTGAATTTCTGAAAAACTAGAAAGAGCAAGAATGTTAGGCCACTATACTACTAGTGTAACCCCTTATTGTTATTAGTACATCCCCCTTATTATATTGTTGTACCCATGTAGTCCCCATATTGTTACTATTGTGCCCCATAGAAGCCCACTATTGTTATTATTGTGCCCTTACATTATTATTGTTATGTTGGCTCTGATTATATTATGACTCCTTAGACTCCTATATATAGAAAGGAGGTCTTATCATTTGTATCATCAAGGAATCATTCATTTGTGTAATGTAAAGGAGGTTTCCCCCTTGAAGAGGCTGAATTCTAAGGCGTTGATCTATCTTTTCTATCTTTTTGTGAGCTGGTTTCATAACATTTGGTATCAGAGCTTTGGATTCTAGGGTTTCGCTGCTCCAAATAGGACATCGTGGAATTTTCACTATAACTTTTTTTCTACGACATTTCAGAAGCTAAAAAAGACCCATTTGAGATGAAATCGCACTGAACCTTGGGTCTAAATTTCAAAGCTTTTCGCACTATATTTGCAGAGATATTATCTGAGGAAGTTGGTCTTTTTGCAGACGCCTTGAATTACATTCCAAACAGGTGACTTGGAGAAAATCGTCATAACTTTCTCTCTGAGGATCGGATTGAAATTTTGTAAGAAGTTACAGAAAGAGGATGGACTATAGTTTCTTGTTTATATTTTTCAGAGCCAAAGATCGAAACAAGGACACGTGGCATGTCATACAAGTTCGCTCTACTGAACTAGTCTACAATCAGGTCACTATGGGAGATTCGGCATAACTCTTCCTTGGAGAATCCAATTTGGATCAAACTGGTGGCATTGGAAAGAGGAAATAGAGGGCTACTGTAGTTCACAATTTCAAAACTAGAAGAATCGAAATTACAGAGTTATAGTCATTTCAAGATCGAGCTCCTAAAATCAATAAAAGGCGATATGAAGAAGTTTGATGGCAAGGATCCGGTAAATTGGATACTTCAAATGGAGCAATATTTTGATCTACATGGTGTACCACTGTTACAAAAGGTATGTATTACATCTTCATATTTAGAACCAGATCAATTTTATGGTATAAAGGGCTTTGTTCTCGTAAACAACTTGTTACGTGGTCAATTTTCATGGAGGAAATGATAGCACATTATGAGGACACACAGAGCAACACCTTCTTTAGAGCAACACCACAACAATTGGAAAGAGTAAAAGAGCTTTGTTACATAGAGGAAAGCAAAATTATGGCAACAAGTAAGTCTAACCCTCACAACTATAATAATGGAAGCGTTGTTTCTCCTAGCCTTCCACAACCTACAAGGGATACACCACAACAATTGGAAGAGAAAAGAGAAAAAGGGTTTTGTTACAATTGTGATAGCAAATGCACTAAAGGTCATAAGTGTGCTGAGAAGAAATTATTTGACGTAGATTATGAAGAGGAGGAAGAAAAGGATTAAGAAACATCAAAAGAAGAGTATATACACCGGGAACCAACCCCAGAGAAAGAAGAAATGAATCCGACCATATCTTTTAAAGCATTGGCAAGAATTACCACTCCTCAAACTCTCAAGATAGAAGGACATATCAAGAAGAAAAAGGTTCAAGAAGTGAAATATCGCATCAAGAAAGAAGAAATGAATCCAACCGTAGCTTGTAATGCATTGGCCAGAATTACCACTACTCAAATTATCAAGATAGAAGGACATATCAAAAAGAAAAATGTTCAAGAAGTGAAAGATCACATCAAGCACCAAGAAATGAATCCGACCATATCTTGTAAAGCATTGGAAGAAATTACCACTCCTAAAACTCTCAAGATATAAGGACATATCAAGAAAAAAAAGGTTCAAGCAGTGAAACATCACATCGAGCATCAACAACAAGTTCTCCAACTTTTAAAGGATAACGCCACTTCGGTGCAAAATCGAATGAAACAACAGGTAGATCAACATTGCAGTGAAAAATGTTTTGATATAGGTGATTGGGTATTTATACTGCTATATCTGAAGCAAGCTATTTATGAGAAGGAAATGTTTGAAATACTACATGCACTTAAGAAATGGCAACCTTACCAAATGGGAAGACACTTCAAGGTAAAAATGGATCATGATAGTCTTAAATACTTTTTAGAACAAATATTATCTATAGAAGAACAGAAAAAATGGGTCACAAATATATTGGGTTATGATTTTGACATCATCTATAGAAAAGGGAAGCAAAATTTTGTTGCAGATGCACTCTCAAGAAAGGATGAGGATGTGGAAGCATTGTTTTGTGCTATTTCTATTATCCAACCAGATTGGATAAATGAAGCAAGGGATGAATGGAAGAAGGATGAACAAGTGTGGCCACTCATTCAAAAGTTGCAGAAGATCCCAATTCAAACAATATTTCCAGTACTTGAAGAGGAAGGAAAAATCATATTGTAACCTGGAGAAGTCACAGAAACAAGAACCTGACAGCTACGAAATCAATCAATTTCGGAGTATCTCATAAAGTGGAAGAACTTACCTGTTGAAGATTCCACATGGGAGGACAAGAATATTCTACAGAAGCATCAAGAACTACTCAAGCGTTGAGGACAACACTTTTTGAAGGAGAGGGACATGTTAGGCCCATATACTACTAGTGTAACCCCTTATTGTTATTAGTACATCCCTCTTATTATATTGTTGTACCCATGTAGTCCCCATATTGTTACTATTGTGCCCCATAGAAGCCCACTATTGTTATTATTGTGCCCTTACATTATTATTGTTATGTTGGCTCTGATTATATTATGACTCCTTAGACTCCTATATATAGAAATTAGGTCTTGTCATTTGTATCATCAAGGAACCATTCATTTGTGTAATGTAAAGGAGGTTGTCCCCTCGAAGAGGCTGAATTCTAAGGCGATGATCTATCTTTTCTATCTTTTTGTGCGATGGTTTCATAACAAATAAACATTCTTATGGCTTCAAGTCTAGCAACAAGTGTAAAAGTTTCTTCAAAATATATACCTTCTTGTTGAGCATATCCTTTGCAAACAAGTCTGGCCTTGTTTCTGATAACTTCTCCATTTTCGTTCAGCTTGTTTCTGAATATCCATTTGGTTTCTATGATATTCTTATCATGAGGTCTAGGAACTAATTCCCAAGTATTATTCTTTTCAATTTGCTCAAGTTCTTCATTCATGGCCTTGACCCAACATTCATCTCTACATGCTTCATTTACATTTTTAGGTTTAGTGGAAGATAGTAATGCTAGATAGCTTGAGGCTTCGGCAATATTTCTTCTTGTCTGCACACCTGCCCCTTTTTCCCCTAAAATTTGAGTTTCTGGATGATTTTTATGAACATACCTAGATGGAGTCTTTTCTTCTATCGTTATCTCTTCTTCTAGTGCTTCATTGGTTTCTTCTTCAGAATCAGTGTGATTTGATGTGGGAAAATGATCCTCATCTTCTTCATTGTCATAATCTTCGGTTTTTATCTGTTTTGGATTTTTGCATGCTTCATCAACCACAACATCAATACTTCCAATAATTTTCCCAAGTTTTTTATTATAGAAATTATATCCTTTACTTCGGGAAGAGTACCCAAGAAGAATACCTTGATCTGCTCTGGGCTCAAACTTACCAAGGTTTTCATCAGTCCTTTTGATGTAACATTTTCTTCCAAAAACTTTGAAGTATTTTATAGTAGGAATCTTACCATACCAAAGTTCATGTGGAGTTTGATTGTTGTTTACCTAAACATTTGCTTGGTTGAGAACAGTGACGGCGGCGAATGCAGCTTCACCCCAGAAGGTTGCAGGAGTTCCAGATTCATCCTTTCTACCCTCCATTTTGCTAAGGAGTCCTTGCGGTGGATAATTGCCTTTTTATTCCATTTTGTTCGCAAAAGTCAAAGAATTCATCCGAGGTAAATTCCCCTCCTCGATCAAATCTGAGGCATTTGATTTTGCGATCTGATTCATTTTCAACCAAAGCTTTTAAGGCTTTGAACTTTTCAAATGCTTCATCTTTATGCTTTAGAAGAACTATCCAACACATTCTGGAAAAATCATCGATGAACAATATAAAGTATACTTCTCCACGAGGTGACTTTTTCCTTGATGGTCCACATAAATCAATATGAACAAGTTCAAGAGGCTTACTAGCTGACCCTTCCTTTTTGATGAAGTGAGATCTAGTTTGCTTACCAAATTGACATGATTTGCATATAGTATTTTCAGGAATGTTGATATCTGGAAGATCATGAACAGCCTGGAATCTGCATGCTTTTCTTATTTGAGAAAAGCTTAGATGTCCCAATCTTCTATGCCATAGCCAGTTTTCATCATTTTTGCTTAGATAGCACTATTGTTGTCCTCCCTTGAGTATGTATAGGTTGTTTGGAGTTCTTATACCTTTAATCATTGTTTCTCCTATATCAAGCTCATGAACAACACATCCATTTGATCGAAACACTACTTCATTTCCTTGATCACACATTTGACCCACACTCAACAGGTTATGCTTTAAGCCATCAACATACATTACATTCCCAGCTTTAACATTTTCTTTCAAGAAAACAGAGCCTTTACCTTTTATGATAGCAAGAGTTTCGTTTCCAAATGAGACACACTTTTCCTTTTCTAAGGCATTATATGGGTGTAGTTTTTCTTTGTCACCTATCATGTGTTTTGAGCATCCACTGTCGATGTACAACTGGTTTTCTTGTCCTTCTGAATACAAGGCTATACCACATCTTTCTGTTTGCGGTTCTTTCTTTCTCCATATTTTGGGATTTAATGGAGTTTGCTCATTTTGATATATTTACCAAAATTTACTCCTGCATTCAGAGTCTTCATGGCCAAAGTTGTTACAGATTGAACATTCTATATCATTTTCAAGAAGAGAAAAGTTATTATAGGAACTTTTCTTGATCCCTGTCACATTCCTTTGATTTCGTGCTTCTCTAGTCATGATGGTTTTGTAAGCAACACATTGAACAACTTTGTGTCCAAAATTATGACATGAGAAACATTGACCATTAAAAAATTTCCTGCGATTATCGAATTTACTGACATGGTGATTATAGTTTCCATTGATATTCATCTTTGAAGCAAATTGAGTACGATTTACCTGAGATTGGTTGTGGCTTTTGTTCATCCTTGAAGTAATTTGAGCCTGATTTACCTGGTGATCTACTTTATGCCTTTGCTGACGATTGTCAAACTGTTCACTGCTCTTTGTTGCATCAAGATAGCTTTTAGTGGAGGTTGATGGTTTTTGTGATTGATATGCTTCTTCAATATATCCAAGATCTATCTTTATCAGAGGAGAATGCTACACTTTGATAATTTCATTTAAGGTTTCTAATCCTTTAGCAAATCTAAGATTGAGAGCTTTTGTTTTCTCAAGATCCTTTCTTAGACCCACTATTTCACATTCTAGTTTTTCATTGTGTTTTTCTCTTTCAGCAAGTTGGTATCTCAAGGTGTCTATAATCATATTCTTTTCTTCTAAACAGATTTTGAGTTTAGAGATTTCTTCATAAAGGTCATCTTCATCTAAATCATCTAAAAAATCATCATCTTCATAAGCCATCAGAAGTCTATAGTCATTACTATTTTCATCTTCATCACTATTTGATAAACCATTGCTATCTTCATGAGTATAGTAGCTCTTTTTACTTACAGTTTGTTTTCTATTCCATTTTGAAAATTCCTTCCCTTTATCATATTTATCTTTATGAGGACATTTGGCAGCATAATTTTCCGGAACACCGTTGAAGCTTCTTGACAAAGTTTACTTCTTGTTCTTCTTCTGAAAGATGTCCTGTTATATTGAGTTCTTCTTTTCCTTTTGTTGAAGCTTCAAATGTGGCTTTTCTCATATCTGATGGACCTCCTTTTCTCATCTCAAAGGAAATTAAGATTCTGTGAAGTTGTGTCATAGTAATAGTCTGTAGATCCTACTTTTCTTCTATGGCAAATACTTTTGATTCAAATTTGGCAAACAAGGATCTTAAAACTTTTTCAACTAAGGTAACTTCCTTTATCTCTTCACCCAGATTCTTCATGCAATTAACAAACTCATCTATACGTGAGAAGTAACTAGCCATACTTTCATCATTGTGCATCTTGAGAGTTTCATATTGAATTCTGAGAGTTTGCAGTTTAGCACGTTTTACTTAAGAGTCTCCTTCATAGCTTAGAACAATTTTGTCCCATAGTTCTGTGGCTGATTTGATCTGCACAACTTTGACAAACTCTGATTGTGACAGACTTCCCAATAATGTATTGACAGCCTTGGCATTGGTTTCATATTGCTTTTTACCTGCCGTATCTATAGGAATTGCTGAAGGAAATGTATATCCTCCTTCCACGATTTCCTAGACATTTGTTCCAAGAGATTGAAGATAGGTTGTAGTTATGTTGAAGCCCCGAAAATCGGGTCGACAACAAGGGGGATACCCACCCGATCCGGACCTTGGTTGGCAGCTCCTTATCTGTTTGGTATAGCGGGTCCGACTGGGGATAATGGGACCAGTTTCCCAATCTAAGGGTGTATGTGTGTGTGTGCAGATTTGGATGTTGCTGATCTAAGAGTACTTAAAGCTAATTTAATTCAAACTTTTAAACTAACTCTATGTTATTGTAATCTAATGAGAAACAACACATCTAATCTACACTAACCCGTGGTGTATTTCTTCTATTATGCGATCTAAAGAGATTTCAAACAATAACTGGTAATAAAGATTATTCAGCTATCATAAGAATAGAAATCAATTAAGATAAACCACTTTGCATAAAAAGTTAGGCAAAACAGTTGTGAACAGCATATCGCATAATAAGTTATTCATATATCAGACATAAATAAATGGCTCCACCATACAGAAGTGCCAAATGGTAACTCATACATTCATGCAGTAACATATAAACAACTGAAAACTGTATATCACTTTAAGAATATAAGCAGAAATGGCCAACAGATAAAAGTACCATTTATGACTAATCCTACTCATAAGCTTCAAGCAAAAACGATTTATCTCTACTTGTTCTAACATCTACTAAGAGTACAAAAGTGCAACATCAGTAGCAGACATCAAATGCAAACATTAATAAATCTCGATCCATCCATTCATCAAAACCTCCTCTGAGGGTGCAGAAGTGCATGTTCCGAGGACAAGTTTTTGACAAATTTCTGGACCCTTCTCTAAATGCATGAGAAGGGTTAAAATACTACTTCCTAATTCTAATAATAGTGTTTTTACAAAATTTAGGATGCAGTTTTCAAATGACCGTCCTTTTTCTAATCTAATTTAAAAGAAAAAACAACATTCTAAAATAAGGCTACTTCTGAACTTGGTCTTTAAAGCTGCAAGTGTTCATCATGGGCTTGAGGAGAGTCAGCTGGCTGACTTCTGCGCTGAGCTGGGCTACGAAAACAGAATCTATGAGAGCTAGCACTACTTTTTCGGCCGCGTTTATAATGCATTTCACAGTCATCCATTGACTATGCGGCTTGACCAAGTATGCCCAGTAACACTCCCAATTCAACATATTTAATGCTTGGATCGCTTTTCCCTTTTCCTGCGCCTTCTGCTTCCATTCTGCTTCTAGTCGTAGTTTATTTGGTAGGTACCCCAGGGTGGTCTCTTCGATTAAATTGGCCCTATGTAAATTCTCATTTACACAGTCGATAAGAATGTTTGCTTGCGTGGTCGTTGTCTCCGCTGCTTGTTCCACAGGAAACTGAGGCCATATGGCCTTCTTTTTGTCTTTTAGGTCTTTGGTCAGGCCGCCTTCTGAACAGGTTTGATATGCAATTTCCCGAGCCAAGAGTTTATCAAGGATATACAGAGGCAAGACATGAGGAGGTACAGTGCTTCCAAACACTCTAATATAGGTGAACCATTCTTCCCCGAACCATCTTGCGATGGGGATGATATCTATCTGTGCCTCGGGTGAGCACCTCGGGGGGTCTTCATCATACATCATTCTATACAAAGGTAAGATAAGCCCATGACAAATCTGGTAGAAGTGTGGGACGAACTGAGAATCCCATAACACCTTATGATAAACATGGATAGGTAACGGGTCCTGGGTAGTCCATTTCCAACCCATAGTGGGAAATTTAGACACATAACAAATAGAATCTATAACATATGCGGACAGATAAAGAGGAGGATAGATCCTTTGAGACAAGGATCTTTTAGACCGGTAATTGATAACAGCCGTGTACAGATTATCAGAAAAGATCTTGGCCCAATCCATAATATCGGCATTTGTGGCAGCATCTATTAATGGTAGCCATTCAGATGAAAACCTATTGATATCCGGCATCCCAAATAATCTACAAAGCATGGCCGCAACAAAACAATACGGAGAGGTGAGGGAACCAGTGCTGTACATACCGTTTTTGTCCTTTTTGAGCGGCTCCTCTTTTCTGGACCAATCTTTGGTGGTCTCTGCTAGGTTTGGGTTCTCTACCACAAATTTCTTAACGAATTGTGCATTATAAGTCGCCTATGGTTCAGGAAGATGATACATAAGCTTTAAATCTTGCGCAGCGAATGATCCGATGAGCCCATGTCCTTGAACCTTGAATTGTTTGTTGTTCATCTCTGCATTGTCAAGTATCCACTTGATCATATCCGTATATGGTAGAATTTTGGGCCTTGCTGCTATCCGGTGAAGAAATGAACATGCTAGCTCCTCTAAGGACACCTCGGAAGAGCGTTGTGAGCCCGCGACAGCATCAACCTTCATAATTCTAGGATTTTCTTCTTCAAGCAGCCTGTACATGCTTTCCCATGTCAATATCCCTGCGTCTCTGTTACAGGCTGTGTCTGTATACAAAGGCGCCATCTCCTTCGTCTTTTCCTTCGCCTCAGAGCCTTGAGCTTCATTTTTCTTTCCCATTTCTTCCTGCGTCTGGCTTTGAATCGTCTTTAGTTCTTCGTTCCTGCAGATTACGAGTGAAATGGAAATGACTGATCAAGAAAGGTGATGGGAGAGTTTTAAATGCAACAGATATATCAAATATGCCACCTTACGTGAAGTAATTCTTTACAAAAGAACGCGTCTTCATTTCATTTAATAGCTAACAACTAATTCATTTACTATCATCAAAATCGCATGATCTTGAGTCAGATTACAGTAAGTGGCTTTTCTTTGAATGGCGTGCCTGAAGGATTCGTGATGAAGTGATTTATGATTTGCTTACATAACATCGTAGATCGCGCCATCGCAAATCGCACCATCACAGATCGCGCGAATATAATATCGCAACGATCGCAACATTGCAGGTCGTAGAAGTTTAATGTTGGTTGAATCTTGTCAGCTCATTTCTGCGATATGCGATCTTACGATCGGCGTGTTGGGTCCCTATAATACTAGTGATTACCCCATTACTATTGTAGTTATACCCCTTATTTATATTGTTGTGCCCCTATTACCCCCATATTGTTATTTCTGTGCCCCATAGAATCCCTCTATTGTTATTTTTGTGGCTTTATATTATTATTGTTAGGTCGGCTGGATTATATTGTGACTCCTTAGACTCCTATATATAGAAAGGAGGTTTTGTCATTTGTATCATCCAAGAATTGTTCATTTATGTAATGTAAAGGAGGTTTCCCCCTCGAAGAGGCTGAATTCTAAGGCGTTGATCTATCTTTTCTATTTTTCTTGAGCTGGTTTCATAACATTTGGTATCAGAGCTTTGGATTCTAGGGTTTCGCTGCTCCAAACAGGTCATCGTGGCATTTTCGCTATAACTTTTTTTCTGTGACGTTTCAGAAGTCGCAAAAAAAACCCATTTGAGAAGAATTGGCGCTGAACCTTGGGTCCAAATTTCAGAGCTTTTCGCGTGATATTTTGGAGATATGATCTGAGGAAGTTGGTCTTTTTGCAGACTCCTGAATTACATTCAAAACAGGTGACCTGGGGAAAATCGTCATAACTCTCTCTCTGAGGATCGGATTGAAATTTCGTAAAAAGGTACAGAAAGAGGACGGACTGTAGTTTCTTTATGTGTGTTTCAGATTCAAAGGTTGAAACAGTGACTCGTGGCACGTCGTACAAGTTCGCTCTACTGAACCAGTCTAAAAGCAAGTCACTGTGGGAGATTTCACATAACTCTTCCTTGGAGAATCCAATTTGGCTCAGACTTGTGGCATTGGAAAGAGGACGCAGAAGGCTACTACAGGTAGCAATTTCAGAACTGGATGATCCGAAATTACAGAGATACATCAGATTCAATATCAGGCTTCTATAAAGTGAAAAAAGGTGTGTAGTTTTTTTTTAATTTTTTGTGTAAGCTTGGTTTAACGGAATTCAAAGGGCATAGTAAAGCATTATTATCGGTAACTGATGCCCCGAGGAAAGAAAATGCAAACACCTAGTAAGGAACCTGAAAGCTCTAGCATGACTCATGAAGAAGAGGAAGAAATGCTACATGATATATCAAAATTACAAGAACAAGTGCAACAAATGTCACGCTCACAAAAGCTAACAGAAGCTAAGATAAGTGGCGTGGAATCTAAGATAAATGGCGTGGAATCTAAGATAAAGGGCATGGAAGCTAAGATGGAGGATTCGATGGTAAATTTGAAGATAGATTTGAAGACAGACATGGAAGAATTGAAGAAGTTGCTACAAGAAAGGGTCACTAATGGTGAAAAGGTAGTAAAGGAAACTCATGATGAGAACAAAAGAAATGTTAATCATGATTCCATAGACTCTAATGTTGGATCGAAGACTCACCATGTTCCAAAAATCGATATGAGGAAGTTTGATGGCAAGGATCCCGCCACATGGATATTACAGATGGAGCAATTCTTCGATCTCAATAATGTGCAAAACACACAAAAGGTACGTATGGCAACTTTATATTTGGAACCAAATCAGTTTGTATGGTATCAATGGCTTTGTTCTCGTAAACAATTTATCACTTGGGCAATTTTTACGGAAGAATTGATAGCACATTATGAGGATACAAAAAGCAACACTTTTTTTAGCCAATTGATAAGTCTCAAACAAAAGGGTTCAATAATGGAGCACATTGAGGAGTTCCAAAAATTGAACATAAGGGTAAAAGATATTCCAGAGGAGCATAGGATTGATGTGTTCATAGGGTCTTTAAAGGATAATATCCAACATGATGTTCGCCTTTGGGAACCTGATTCATTAGAGAAGGCATTCAGGTTAGCAAGAAAAATGGAAAGCAAAATTATGGCAACTAGGAAGCATACCACTCACAACTATAAAGACGGAAGTGTTGTTGCCCATAGTCTTCCACAACCTACAAGGTTGACACCACAACAATTGGAAGAAAAAAGAGCAAAAGGGCTTTGTTACAATTGTGATAGCAAATACACAAAAGGTCATAAGTGTGCTGAGAAGAAATTATTCTACATAGATTGTGAAGAGGAAGAAGAAAAGGAGCAAGAAAGGTCAAAAGAAGAGGATATATTCCAGGAACAAAGCCTAGATGAAGAACAAATAAATCCGACCATATCTTGTAATGCATTGGCGGGAATTACCACTCCTCAAACCATCAAGATAGAAGGACAAATCAAGAAGAAAAAGGTAATAGTGTTGATTGATTCAGGAAGCACCCACAATTTTATTCATTGTAGGGTAGCAAAAGAATTGAATTGCTTCCTATATCCAGCACCAGAGTGTCAAGTGATGATTGCAAATGGAGGAACAATAAATTGCTCTGGAAAGTGCCATAATATCAAGCTATCCATGGGAGAATATGTATTGACTAGCCCAATGCTTTCCATTCCAATGGGAGGTGCTGATGTTGTACTAGGAGTCCAATGGCTACAATCCTTGGGTACAATAGCTTTTAATTTTCAAGAACTTTTCATCAAATTTTCTTGGAAGGAAAGGAAGTTGAATTAAGGGGTATTGCAGGGAAACCAGGAAAGATAATCAGCTCTAATGGTATGACAAAGCTTCTAAAAAAGGAGCAAAGAGGTGTAATTGCACAATTATGTTCGCTAGATGTTTCCACATTGGAATCATCTATTTCTCCAGATCTCCAAAAAGTCCTGGACAATCATTCCAAGGTATTTGAGACTCCCAAAGGTCTCCCACCTATGCGTGATCATGATCATGCTATTCATCTGATTCCAGGAAGTGTTCCTCCAAACATCAGGCCGTACAGATATCCCTATGTCCAAAAAAGTGAAATTGAACGTATGGTTGCAGAAATGCTAGAGGCTGGTATAATTCAACCGAGTCAAAGTTCTTTCTCAGCTCCAGTAGTATTGGTGCACAAGAAGGATGGATCATGGCGCATGTGTCCAGATTATAGGGAGCTCAACAAGCTCACTATTAAAGATAAGTTCCCCATTCCTGTCATTGATGAATTACTGGATGAATTGCATGGATCAATTTACTTCACCAAGTTGGATCTTCGTTCGGGATATCATCAAATCAGAATGAAGATTGAAGACATTCCGAAAACGGCATTTAGAACTCATGAGGGTCATTATGAATTTTTGGTCATGCCTTTTGGCCTTACCAATGCACCTTCAACATTTCAAGGTTTGATGAATTCAATTTTCAAACCATTCCTTAGAAAATTTGTGTTAGTATTTTTTGATGATATACTAATCTACAGCAAGTCTTGGAAGGATCATGTTGAACATGTTGACAGGGTGCTACAACTATTGGAGGAGAAACAATTATATGCAAAAAGATCCAAATGTTTCTTTGGAGTCCAGGAGGTGGAATATTTGGGTCATATTGTATCTCATGAAGGAGTTAAGGTAGACCCTAGCAAAATTAAAGCCATTAAGGAATGGAAAATCCCCACATCCATAAAGCATCTGCGAGGATTTCTTGGGTTGACAGGGTATTATCGCAAGTTTGTTAAGAATTATGGGAGAATAGCAGCACCTCTAACAACATTATTGAAGAAAGATTCATTTTCATGGACTCCGGAAGCAACAAAGGCCTTTGAACATCTTAAAGAGGCAATGTGCCAAGCACCGGTCTTAGCTACACCGGACTTCACAAAAACCTTTATTGTGGAATGTGATGCTTCAGGAAATGGAATTGGTGCTGTTCTAATGCAAGATGAAAGACCCATTGCTTTTGAAAGTCGTCCAATCAAGGGAAAGTTTTTAAGCAAAGCTATTTATGAGAAGGAAATGTTGGCAATACTCCATGCACTTAAGAAATGGCGACCCTACCTAATGGGAAGACACTTCAAGGTAAAAACGGATCATGATAGCCTTAAATACTTTTTAGAACAAAGATTATCCTCTGAAGAGCAACAAAAGTGGGTCACAAAGATGTTGGGTTATGACTTTGAAATCATCTACAAAAAAGGGAAGCAAAATGTGGTGGCAGATGCACTCTCAAGAAAGGATGAGGATGTGGAAGCATTGTTGTGTGCCATTTCTATTATCCAACCAGATTGGATAAACGAAGCAAGGGAGGAATGGAAGAATGACGAAGAAGTGTGGGCACTTATTCGAAAGCTACAACAAGATTCCAGTACTTCTGATACATTTAGCTGGAAAAATGATTCGTTATGGTACAAAGATCGCTTATACCTCTGTAAGAATTCCCAGCTAAAACAAAAGATTCTTATGGAATTGCACACTTCTCCCTTAGGAGGGCACTCAGGATTTTTAAAAACTTACCACAGGGTTAAGAAGGAATTTTTTTGGGATGGCCTTAAATCAGATATTCAAAAGTTTGTGGCGGAATGTTTGGTTTGCCAACAAAATAAAGTTGAAACAATTAAGACACCGGGTCTATTACAACCTTTATCCATTCCAAGCCAACGTTGGGAGGAGGTTTCAATGGATTTTATCACAGGTTTACCCAAGTCTGAGGGAAAGAGTGTCATCATGGTGGTAGTTGACAGACTTACCAAGTATGCACACTTTTGTGCATTATCACATCCATTTAAAGCCAGTACAGTTTCTACTGCATTTATGGAAACAGTTCAAAAGCTACATGGAAACCCAAAGATTATTGTAAGTGACAGAGATCCCATTTTCACTGGAAATTTTTGGACAGAATTATTTTCTTGTCTTGGTACTCAGTTAGCTCATAGCTCATCTTATCATCCTCAATCTGATGGGCAAACTGAGATAGTAAACAAATGTTTGGAAGGATATCTTCGTTGCTTTGTATCTGATAAACAGACACAATGGGTCAAATGGTTGCCTCTGGCTGAATGGTGGTATAACACTTCCTTCCATACAGCAACAAAAATGACCCCATTTATGGCACTTTATGGGTATCAACCACCATCCATCACATCATATTTAAGAGAAAATTCTAAGGTTCAGGCAGTGGAACATCACATCGAACATCAACAACAAGTCCTCCAACTCTTAAAGGATAACCTCGTGTTGGCACAAAATAGAATGAAACAACAGGCAGATCAACATCGCAGTGAAAGAAGTTTTGATGTAGGTGATTGGGTATTCCTACGGCTACAACCATATAAGCAAATGTCCCTAAAGCAAGCTAAGAAGGATAATAAATTATCACCAAAGTATTATGGTCCGTACAAGGTGTTGCAAAAGATTGGTACTATGGCATACAAATTGGAGCTTCCTGCAGCTTCTCGATTGCACCCAGTTTTCCATGTTTCATGTTTAAAGAAGGTTATAGGTGACAAGCTCCCAATTCAAACAATATTGCCAGAACTTGACGAGGAAGGAAAAATTATATTGGAACCGGAAGCAGTCACAGAAACAAGAACTCGACAGCTACGAAATCGATCAATTTCAGAGTATCTTATCAAGTGGAAGAACTTATCCGCTGAAGATTCCACATGGGAGGATGAGAATTTTATGCAGAAGTATCCAGAACTACTCAAGCGTTGAGGACAACACTTTTTTGAAGGAGAGGGGCATGTTGGGTCCCTATAATACTAGTGATTACCCCATTACTATTGTAGTTATACCCCTTATTTATATTGTTGTGCCCCTATTACCCCCATATTGTTATTTCTGTGCCCCATAGAATCCCTCTATTGTTATTTTTGTGGCTTTATATTATTATTGTTAGGTCGGCTGGATTATATTGTGACTCCTTAGACTCCTATATATAGAAAGGAGGTTTTGTCATTTGTATCATCCAAGAATTGTTCATTTATGTAATGTAAAGGAGGTTGCCCCCTCGAAGAGGCTGAATTCTAAGGCGTTGATCTATCTTTTCTATCTTTTCTGGAGCTGGTTTCATAACACGGCGTTATCGCAGATCGGTAAATCTTGAAGTTTTTTCCTTATGAGTATTACTTTATTGCGATGCGATGTCATGCTTAACACGAGGGTCTTGCGAATACTGATATTATAGAGAAATGGAGGCATTTCCTATCTTTTTTACAATGCGGTTTTAAAGATATTTCTCTTATCGTAGACTTAGGTTAAAAATATTCAAAAGACCTTTCTAAGCTTACGATGGTAACCTTATTTTGAAGAAAGGAAACTCTTGATTTTTTCTTTAAAATTTAACTAAGGGTCCCCATTCATTTAGTATTTTTAATAACACGTAAATGAACAAGGGGGGGGGGTGTTGCTGGCCACAACAATTGGCGATTCACTTGGGAGATCTCTGATCTTCTATTGACGTTTTCAAACTTCTGAAATAAAAAATTTCTCAGAAAACTTAAACTTTATTATAAAAAGATAAAGCATATTATACTTCAAACTGTCAATGATATTTTGTTTCAACCTCTTTCTATTTTAATTACTTGCATCCTCAGCTTGTCCTTGCATTTACATCAGCCATTACTTGGTCTTGTGAAAATTAAAATAAAGTCTTCCCTGTGTAGCAGCCTTTTAAATATGCTCCTTTGTCGCAGGTAGAGCCTCTGCTACCAGTAGGCGTCCATAGCCTCGACAGGGTTACCTATTACCCAGTAATGATCCTTTATCCTGCTTAAGGCTATTTACAACTTTTCAGAGAAAAACCCATTTTGACACTTTTTTCCTTTTTTATTCTCTAAAAAACAATGTCTTGGTTTGGTGGCCAAATTATGACACAGTCATTCACTTGATTTACACTTTTGCTAAACAAGATGGCTCGTGATGAGACCCCTTGTCTTTTGATTGCAACAATCTTGAGTCGTTGCCCTGTTTTGGTGGAAAGTATTGGCAAAGTCAGCAAGTTATAATATATGTGATCATGATAAGCCGGCTCGTGATGAGACCTCTTATTCTTTGAGATATAGTGTTTTTTCGAATTGTTCCTCTGAATGCTGTGATTTCCTTTAGCAGGGAGGAAGTCAAATTTTCTTTCCTTAAGAAAGTTCTGGACGACAATAATAGAGTTTTTTGGAAATGGCTGTTTCTACAGAGAATCTTTATTTCATTATTGATACCTTTCATTGTACTGACATAAAACAATTTCTTCACTAAGATAGCTTTCTTCAAATTTCTTGGAGTTGAAACTAGTATCATATCTGGGTTAAAGTTCTATTGATAATAAAGAACAAGTTTCTAAAATATTTGTTGTTCATAGAAGCAGAAGTTCAAAATCTTTGATAGAGAAAAGGTGTCTTTAGTAAATGTCAATTGCTGTTAACCATAGCAAATTTTATTATGGAGAAAATTATTTAACGAAATGAGAGGTAGACATTCCCTAGGATTATGTACAGAATAGGGATAATCTGCTCTCTTATTTTACCTACCAACTATTAAAAGTAAACCTAATAACCTAGCTAAATTACTCCTACTCCTATTCTAACTATATACAAAAGATTAACTAGGTGAAATGATATTTCCAGTGGAACCATCTTTTCATTTTTATTCCTACACGTATGTAACTTTCAAACATCAGTGTTAAGAACAAAACTTTTCTTGGACTTTTAATGTTGGGTGTGGAATAAGAATGTGTAACTTCAGTTGGAATTCTGTCTAAAATTTCTTTCTCATGAAAATTTCTTTCCAACTGGATACCTATTGGATCATAAAAATCAGGATGAATTTCTGTTATGGATTGATGATCTCGTAATAGGAAAGATGACAAGCCAGGTTGCGAATATGATTTTTTAGTTTTAATGGCCTGTAACCTACTGTGCGTTAAAGTCGAGCTTTTAGCAATTTCTTGTAAAAGGAAAGTTTCCATATATAAATCACTAAACAAATCAATGAAGAATAGATGGGAATTTCTGGAAAGAGATTTATCAATTGGCGCGAATTGTCAACAAGTTTCGAAAGGTACTTTCCTTCGTTGATGATGTTTTGGATGCCAAATAAGTTTTCTAAGGAAGTCTGATATTGATTGATCTTGGAATTGAAAAAGTTCTATACTTCCTTGACACAGTTTAGCTTTCCAAAATGGTAGCACATCTTTCGAATGTTCTTTGATAAGGTGCTCAACATACCACAGTAATCTATCAAAAGTCTGAAAATTTAAAAGACAATCCGATTTTGTACAAAATGAGTGCAAGTGAGAAAGAAAGAAATGATTATCTGTACAAATAGTGTTATAGCACAACTGGGATTGACTTGGAATATCTTGTTTTTCACAAGAACTGGCCAGAATTATGGGATCCCAGCAATTTCGAATTCCGTCTTGTGAATCAGAAGACAAGTTATGATTGTGAACAGGCATGGGGGTTTCTTCATGATATGAATCATAGATCGAGGTATTGTCTTGGATAGTAAAATCATGCAAATGATCTTTTACTTTGAAATGAGGATTGACTAATATGATTTATGAATTAGAATATCTCTCATTATCTGAGCTTTGTTGAGTTACTTGGGATAAATCAACAACATCATCGTTGTCAAAGTAGCTATCATAAATGATTTTACAGGTTTCCCTAGATTTCTCTTTTTCTTCATATATTTTCAGACAAGGAAGGTCAAGTGGTTCTTGTTTGAAAATGATCAAAGGATGTTCTATAGCTATCTTTTTATCTTGAAAACCTAATGATGACTCATTTGAATAATCCTTTGTACTTTTTGAGATATCTTTAATATTGAGAGGGGAAAAATTATCATCACTAAAAAATCAGGATAAAGAGAAAAATGTGATTCTGGAACAATGCATTTGAAAATATCATCATGGAAAAATCTTTGTTCATCAGATTCATCATAGACATCGGGCTTTAGATCATAACTTTGTGTACTGATACTTTTTGAAAGAGAAATAGTTTGATGTTCTAACCTTGGCATCTGCATTTGTTGATTTGCAACGATATTATATGACCTTGTATCAAATTCATCTCTTGGTTCCAAGGCAGGCTTTCCTCCAGCATCCTCGCTTTTGTCTTCTTGCATTAGAGCATGCATGTCTCCTAGGCTTTGGGAACTTTCTTCATCATGGGTGATTTGTATATTCAAATTGGAATTCTCATTCACATTAAAATAAAATGAGACAAAGCTTGGACTAATTTCTGCTTGATCAGACATAGGAGGTAGGGAATGCTTAGCATAATCTGAAGATTCTTCATCTATGAGTTCACTTTCAAGATCATACTTTAGACAATTAAGATGAAATCGCATATTAAAATCCCTAACAGATTCATCTTGTTTCCGTAGATAATCAATTTCATCATATACCTGGTCATAGTCATAACAATCAAATTCAAAAATGAAAGTCTTGACGAATTGGTCCCAGCTGTGAATTGATGCAACTGGGAGGTTTCTGCACCATTTTCTAGCTTCCGCCGTGAATGTAAGAGTAAAAATTCTGCATAAAACACCTTCATCAATTCTTTGAACTTCAGAACTTGAAACTCTTTGAATAAATTGAAGAGCATGATTAAAAGCAGAAGAATTATTCTTACCATTGAATTTTACCTGAGACAAGAGTCTTACCACTTCAAGTGGAGTGTTGGAAGAGGTAGGAACATGGATGCAACTCCAAATGGGAAGTTTGTGAGCAGCCATCCTGATTCAAATGTTACAATTGAAAATCATTCCAATAGACACTATGTTCAGGCCCTCCTTCTAGCGCCAAATATGTTGAAGCCCCGAAAATCGCATCGACAACAAGGGGGATACCCACCAGGTCTGGACCTTGGTTGGCAGCTCCTTATCCGTTTGGTATAGCGGGTCCGACTGGGGATAATGGGACCAATTTCCCAATCTAAGGGTGTATGTGTGTGTGTGCAGAGTTGGATGTTGTTGATCTAAGAGTACTTAAAGCTAATTTAATTCAAACTTTTAAACTAACTCTATGCTATTGTAATCTAATGAGAAACAACACATCTAATCTACGCTAACCCGGGGTGTATTTATTCTATTATGCGATCTAAAGAGATTTCAAACAATAACTGGTAATAAAGATCATTCAGCTATCATAAGAATAGAAATCAATTAAGATAAACCACTTTGCATAAAAAGTTAGGCAAAACAGTTGTGAACAGCATATCGCATAATAAGTTATTCATATATCAGACATAAATAAATGGCTCCACCGTACAGAAGTGCTAAATGGTAACTCATACATTCATGCAGTAACATATAAACAACTGAAAACTGTATATCACTTTAAGAATATAAGCAGAAATGGCCAACAGATAAAAGTAACATTTATGACTAATCCTACTCATAAGCTTCAAGTGAAAACGATTTATCTCTACTTGTTCTAACATCTACTAAGAGTACAAAAGTGCAACATCAGTAGCAGACATCAAATGCAAACATTAATAAATCTCGATCCATCCATTCATCAAAACCTCCTCTGAGGGTGCAGAAGTGCATGTTCCGAGGACAAGTTTTTGGCAAATTTCTGGACCCTTCTCTAAATGCATGAGAAGGGTTAAAATACTACTTCTTAATTCTAATAATAGTGTTTTTACAAAATTTAGGATGCGGTTTTCAAATGACCATCCTTTTTCTAATCTAATTTAAAAGAAAAAACAACATTCTAAAATAAGGCTACTTCTGAACTTGGTCTTTAAAGCTGCAAGTGTTCATCATGGGCTTGAGGAGAGTCGGCTGGCTGACTTCTGCGCTGAGCTGGGCTGCGAAAACAGAATCTATGAGAGCTGGCACTACTTTTTCGGCCGCATTTATAATGCATTTCACAGTCATCCATTAACTATGCGGCTTGACCAAGTATGCCAGTAACACTCCCAATTCAACCTGTTTAATGCTTAGATCGCTTTTCCCTTTTCCTGCACCTTCTACTTCCATTTTGCTTCTAGTCGTAGTTTATTTGGTAGGTACCCCAGGGTGGTCTTTTCAATTAAATTGGCCCTGTGTAAATTCTCATTTACACAGTCGATAAGAATGTTTGCTTGCTTGGCTGCTGTCTCCGCTGCTTGTTCCGCAGGAAACTGAGGCCATATGGCCTTCTTTTTGTCTTTTAGGTCTTTGGTCAGGCCGCCTTCTAAACAGGTTTGATATGCAATTTCCCGAGCCAAAAGTTTATCAGGGATATACAGAGGCAGGACATGAGGAGGTACAGTGCTTCCAAACACTCTAATATAGGTGAACCATTCTTCCCCGAACCATCTTGCGATGGGGATGATATCTATCTATGCCTCGGGGGGTCTTCATCATACATCATTCTATACAAAGGTAATATAAGCCCGTGACAAATCTGGTAGAAGTGTGGGACGAACTGAGAATCCCATAACACCTTATGATAAACATGGATAGGTAATGGGTCCTGGGTAGTCCATTTTCAACCCATAGTGGGAAATTTAGACACATAACAAATAAAATCCATAACATATGCGGACAGATAAAAAGGAGGATAGATCCTTTGAGACAAGGATCTTTTAGACCGATAATTGATAACAGTCGTGTACAGATTATCAGAAAAGATCTTGGCCCAATCCATAATATCGGAATTTGTGGCAGCATCTATTAATGGTAGCCATTCAGACGAAAACTTATTGATATCCGGCATCCCAAATAATCTACAAAGCATGGCCGCAGCAAAACAATACGGAGAGGTGAGGGAACCAGTGTTGTACATACCGTTTTTGTCCTTTTTGAGCGGCTCCTCTTTTCTGGACCAATCTTTGGTGGTCTCTGCTAGGTTTGGGTTCTCTACCACAAATTTCTTAACGAATTGTGCATTATAAGTCGCCTGCGGTTCAGGAAGATGATACATAATCTTTAAATCTTGCGCAGCGAATGATCTGATGAGCCCATGTCCTTGAACCTTGAATTGTCTGTTGCTCATCTCTTCATTGTCAAGTATCCACTTGATCATATCCTATATGGTAGAATTTTGGGCCTTGCTGCTATCCGGTGAAGAAATGAACATGCTAGCTCCTTTAAGGACGCCTCGGAAGAGCGTTGTGAGCCCGCGACAACATCAACCTTCATTATTCTAGGATTTTCTTCTTCAAGCAGCCTGTACATGCTTTCCCATGTCGATATCCCTGTGTCTCTGTTACAGGCTGTGTCTGTATACAAAGGTGCCATCTCCTTCGTCTTTTCCTTCGCCTCAGAGCCTTGAGCTTTATTTTTCTTTCCCATTTCTTCCTGCATCTGGCTTTGAATCGTCTTTAGTTCTTCATTCCTGCAGATTACGAGTGAAATGGAAATGACTGATCAAGAAAGGTGATGGGAGAGTTTTAAATGCAACAAATATATCAAATATGCCACCTTACATGAAGTAATTCTTTACAAAAGCACGCGTCTTCATTTCATTTAATCGCTGACAACTAATTCATTTACTATCATTAAAATCGCATGATCTTGAGTCAGATTACGGTAAGTGGCTTTTCTTTGAATGGTGTGCCCGAAGGATTCGTGATGAAGTGATTTATGATTTGCTTACGTAACATCGCAGATCGAGCCATCGCAAATCCCACCATCGCAGATCGTGCGAATATAATATCGCAGCGATCGCAACATCGCAAGTCGCAGAAGTCTAATGTTGGTTGAATCTTGTCAGCTCATTTTTGCGATATGCGATCTTGCGATCGGCGTTATCGCAGATCGGTAAATCTTGAAGTGTTTTCCTTATGAGTATTACTTTATTGCGATGCGATGTCATGCTTAACACGAGGGTCTTGCGCATACTGATATTATAGAGAAATGGAGGCATTTCCTATCTTTTTTGCAACGCGGTTTTAAAGATATTTCTCTTATCGTAGACTTAGGTTAAAAATATTCAAAAGACCTTTCTAAGCTTACGATGGTAACCTTATTTTGAAGAAAGGAAACTCTTGCTTTTTTCTTTAAAATTTAACTAAGGGTCCCCATTCATTTAGTATTTAGGATAACACTTAAATGGACAAGGGGGGGGGTGTTGCTGGCCACAACAAGTTCTTACCTTCCAATAAACAAAGTTCCTCCCATCAAAGATTGGTAGTCTAATGGATCCCCCACTTTCTTGATTACTCATGATGATGGATCTTCCTTCAAGCAATCAAGCTTCTTCTGAATGACCTGCTCTGATACCAATTGTTGGAAATAACACTGAGAGGGGCGTGAATCAGTATTATCAGATCAATAATTTAATTTTCAAAACTGATTTGTATACACCACTTCAACTTAGTGAACTAGCGTGTATACGCAACTGTACTTAATGCAACCAGCGTATATGCAGAGATCTTTTGATTTACCCAAATTATCATGCATTGAACTTTAACCAGTATATCGAGAATTCATTAGATGGTGCAGTAAAAGAATAATAAAGCATCACACATAAGCAACACACATGAACACCAAGATATAAGGTGGAAACCTAATGTGGGTAAAAACCACCTGTTGCTATCGTCTCTGTCTTCTTTCAATAATAAGAAAATTTATGTTTACAATTTTTGTATTGGTGCAATCTTATACCAATACGCAGGTTTCTACCTGCAGAAGGCTACAACCTTCTCTCATTCTCTAGCTT
Organism: Pinus tabuliformis; assembly: GCA_031772625.1. NCBI lineage: Eukaryota > Viridiplantae > Streptophyta > Pinopsida > Pinales > Pinaceae > Pinus > Pinus tabuliformis. The sequence goes on from CM062818.1 coordinate 1,677,233,455, forward strand.
CTACTGGAAGGGAGCCACAACCCCCTAGCTCTTGTACTAGCCGATATTTTTACTAGTACGTAGGTGCCAACCTACAAAAGGCTACGACCTTCTTTCTTCCTTTACGGACCACGTTTCATAAATTTTCAGACTGGATCCATCAACAACATTATAACTGACATTCAATCATCAAATATTTATGCATCACCCAACCACCTTTTGAACCGATCACAATTGAATCAATCAGTCACTTTGACAACCCATCAATCTGATCATTCAGAGTACTATCACCAAACTACAGTAACCAGAACCCAGAACTCCGCAACAACAAATAGCAGCAATTAAACATATTTTATAAGGTATACGTTATTTCCATGTGTGGAACCTACATGTACATGCGCTTTTCTCGAAGCCAACCAACGTATACATCTTAAGAACCTGATTCATCATTAGATTTGATTCCTCATCATCAGCTAAGGTTCATCCTTGGTTCAGATCCAGCTATGCACCATAACCCAATAACCTACATACTATATCTCACACTTCATCAGATATTCAATACTTGCACACCTTGGCCTAATGATCTTCTTCTCCTTTTATAGTTTGTAGGCCTTTCTCAATACCATGGACCAAAACTACTTAGGACCAATACCTTGGACCAAATACCTAGGGTCAATACCTCGGACCAGATACCTTGGACCAATACCATGGATTAAAATACCATGGACCAAATGCTTCGGACCAAAAACTTAGCTTTCCAAGGTATACGCACTTTTCCTTTTGTGAAAGTGCGTGTGTACGTATATGCAACTTGTATACAATGAACCTGCATGTATACGTGGCTTGGTCAATGGTGAACCTATGTATACCTCTCTTTCTTCATTCTGTGTAGTCTGATCTGTAACTTTGTGTTGTTAATCATGTTGTACTTTGATTTGTCATCTGTTGTACTGTGATTTTTCATCTGAGCTAGTTGCCATCTAGCACAACACCTGTATCATAATGCCAATAAGAGGTTCCTGAGAACCTCCTATAATAACCTGTTAACCCCATGAATGATCTGACTTCATCCACATTATTAGGATTTTCCCACTCCATGATGGACCTTATCTTTTCTGGGTTTATTGCTATGCCCTCCTTACAGACAACATGTCCCAAATAATGTACCTATGTCTGAAATAAACCCCATTTGCTAAGCTTGGCATACAACTGATGCTCTCTTAGCAATCTCAACATTGTTGATAAATGCTTGGCGTGCTCTTCCTCATTCTTAGAATATATCAAGATGTCATCAATGAATACAATAACAAACTTGTCTAGATAAGGATGCAACACACTATTCATCAAGAACATAAAGGTAGTTGGAGCATTAGTCAAACCAAATGGAACTACAACAAACTCATAATGCCCATACCTGGTTTGGAAAGAAGTCTTGTATATGTCCTCTTCTGTGATGTGTACCTAATGGTATCATGATCTCAAATCAATCTTTGAGAAAATTGTTCTCCCTTCAACTGATCAAACAAGTCATAAATCCTCGACAACAAATACATGTTCTTGATTGTCACCTTGTTAATCTACCTGTAATCAATGCACAACCTGAGAGTACTGTCCTTCTTTTTTGCGAACAATATTGTTGCACCCCAAGGCGATACACTTGGCCTAATGTATCCCTTGTTAATCATTTCCTTTAGCTGCAACTTCAACTCTACTAACTATATAGTTCTCATCATGTATGGTGTCTTTGATGATGGTGCTACCCCTGGTACCAACTCCATAAAAAAGTCAGCTTCCTTGTGGGGAGGCAACTTTGGAAACTTTGCAATAAACACATATTGAAACTACTACAATACAAGGTACCTCTTGAAGATTTATGCATCCTCAACATCTTTACCCTTGTCACTAGAAATATGGACTTCAAACATCACACACCCTTTCCTACAATTGTGCTTAGTCTGCATAGCGATGACCATCCTCACTGATGTAGGGTTTTTTTTCCCTACAAAATTCTCTTCTCCCCATTATCATTCAGGTACTCAATATCCTTTTCATAAATTCCACTTTGGTCATGTGAAGATACAACTAATCCATACCCAAAAATATGTTATATGACCCCAATGGCAGTACATTAAAATGTGTTGTTGTAGGCAAACCATTCAACTCAAATGCACAAGCTCTTACCCAATGGTGAACTCTTTTCTTAGTAACTCTAGCCAATTGCACCAACCAAGATTCTCCACGCACTTCTTTTCTCAAGCCACACTTATCACTAAAACAAAAACATGTGATTAGCATCCATTTATGTTTCCTTTTTTGCATCTAAAGCGCATTTTGGTGCTATTTGTGTCCATTTATCAAATATGGTGCAAAACGTGATGCAAAATTTGAACCGATTTTTGCACCAAGCATTGCATCAAGTTTAGCACCAAGTGTTGCACCAGGTTTTGAAAGAGGTTTTGCCTGGGGTTTTTCACTGGGTTTTGCACCATCCTTTGCACCATTTTTTGTGCCAGATTTTGCGTCAATTTTGGCACCTAATTTTGTTTCACCTACCTTTGAATCCTCTATTGCATCCACTTTTTTGCACCTACACTTTCATCAACTTTTGAATCATTTTTTGCATCTTGTTTTGCATCCTTTTTTTCATCCCCCTTTGCGCCAAATTTTGCATCGAGGTTTGTTCGTAGTTTTGCATCTACTTTTGTTGCATCCTCTTTTGCATCTTTTTTTCCATCCATTATTGTTCCCACTATTGCATCCACTTTTGTTGTGCCAGAATTTGCGCCTACTTTGGCGCCTACCTTTGCACCCAGTTTTGCTTCTAATTTTGCATCCATGTTTGTATCCTCATTTGCATCTATTTTTGCATTCTTTTTGTATCCAATTTTACAACAGGTTTTGCATCAAGTTTTTCGTCTCATTTTGCATCTACTGTTGCATCCACTATTGCACCCGTGTTTACATCCACTTTTGCATCCCTTTTGGAATCTTATTTTGCATCAAAATTTGATTCTTTTTTTCTTCTATCATTGCATCCACTTTTGTTGTGCCACAATTTGCACCATGTTTTGCATCTACTGTTGTACCCATGTTTCCTTCCACTTTTGCATCCACATTTCCATCTTCTTTTGCATCAAATATTGCATCCACTTTTGTGTCGGGTTTATGCATCAAGTTTTGCATCTTTTTTTGTATCTACTCTTGCATCTACATCCATTTCTTCCATTTTTTCATCCAAATTTGTGTCCACGGTTTCACCCATGTTTTTGTCCACTTTTGATTCCTTTTTTGCATCTTGTTTTTCATCCAAGTTTGCATCTTTTTTTTTCTACTATTGCATCTACTTTTGCATCCACTTTTTTTGTGCCATATTTGTGCCATGTTTTGTGCCTGCCATTGCACCCACATTTGGTTCTACTTTTGCATCCACATTTGCATCATCTTTTGTGTCCAAGTTTGCATCAAATATTGTGTATGTTTTTGCATCCCATGTTGCATCCACTTTTACATCAGGTTTTGCATCATCTTTCACATCTATTTTTGCACCTACTTCTATTGCCTCCACTTTTGCATAAAATTTCGTTTCCATTGTTGCACCCATGTTTGCATCCATGTTTACATCATTTTTTGCATCTTATTTTGCATCCAAGTTTGCCTCCTTTTTGCATCCAAGTTTGTGTCCTTTTTTGCGTTAGTTGTTGCATCCACTTTTGTTTCACCACAATTTGCACCAAGTTTTGCACCCATGTTTGCTTCCACTTTTTCATTCATGTTTGCATCGTATTTTGTGTCCAATTTTGTATTGACCATTGCATCTATTTTTTCATCCACTTTTGTAGCCAATTTTACATCCATTATTGCACCCATTTTTGTGTTTGCTTTTGCATCCATTTTCTAACACTCATCACATTGTTTGCATTGACTATATTTCTTATGATGTTGACATTTATGAACAACTAATGACAATACCAATAATCATGATGAAGATGATGATGATTACATGAATGGTGATTATGATGATAAAAACAATGGTGGTTACAATGACAATTATGATGATGTTGATGACAAGATAACGACCATGGAAAATATTCCCAATTTTTAAATGTTGTCATTGTCATAATCATAATCATTATCATCCAAGTCATCATCTTATGATCATCATTATTATCAATGTCATCTATGTCATCATCAACAACAATAATGGCATGAATGATGATGACAATGGCAATGATGATGATGTCCATGACGATAATGACAACAATGATGATAGAAATTACATTAATGATGATGATGGGGATGATGAAAATGATAATGACGATGATAAAGGTGGTGATTATTATCATCATATTTCAGAAATAGAGTTTTTTTCTCATGCATATATCACATGTGTCTTAAAAAACCATTTTCTAACACTCATCACATTTTTTGGGTTGATGATATTTCTTACGACGCCGATAATTATGAACAATTGATGACAATTTCGATAATCATGATAATGACAATGATGAAGATGATGATGATGATAACATGAACGTTGATTATGATGATAATGCTAATTATGACAATAGCAATAACAAGATGGTGATGTTGATGATGATAATTAAGATGATGACAATGATTATGATGATGCCAATGACCTTACAGTCTGTTGTGCTATACAACAACCCTCCCCATTTCAAAAATTTTATCTAAAAACTCTATCAAGAAATGGGTCCCCTTTTAATACTTAGTTTAAATCAATAATTCAATAGTAATCGCAAGCTTTGATTTAACCACATAACACATGAAAGTTCTTATGAAAAGGTCTGATCCGATATGAATATTAACCAAGAACTTTTTATAAAACAAATTTGAAATAATATGTCATATCCTTTATTTAAAGGATAGACTTAAAGGATCCTCATTGGCAAAACTCCGATGTAATAAAGCTATCAGAAAGCACAAATTGCAAAGTCAACAAAAAAGCATTTTAAAAAATCCACTTAAGTCTCCCGACGTGATGATCCGATCGCAATCGACCATCGCTGAAGGAATGAGACACACAACTATCTAGTGGTAATCGCCGATGCGATTTCATTAAAGCGCACTTTTCGATAAAAGTTGGTTAAATGAATGCATGCAGGTTTAAGTCTTAAATAAATTATAAACAAAAAACAAAGGATTCATTCATAATCTCGCTTTACCATGATAACTTACTTTTATCACAATCAGAGCTACGTATGGAAAAAGTTAAAGCCTAACCTATGTGCCTCTCAATCTGCAATATGCGATTATTGCTAATTGCTGATCTGGAAGGCCGAGGGATCCACTTTGAAAGACTATTGCTAACATGTGCGATGTGACATATCATTATGACATTTAAATATCACAATTGGCGGTTATGGAAGTCATTAATACAGTAGTTAAGGTTGAATCCTTCGAGGATTTCACTCGTGGTAATATTGATTTCGTATTCTTTATCATGCTTGAATTACCATTAATCGTTCTATCCTACATAAGTTTTCAAGCATTTTTCCTCTGTTACGTGCTTTTGTTTCTTTTTACAGAGCAAGTCTAAGGCGATGAATCCATTAAAAATGACGAAGAAGTCGAAGAAGCCAAAGGCCCCTACCATAGCTAAAGAGGAACCAGTAAAGAAAGTCTTGATATCTGATACTACCTGCCTTGGTCTAGGAAAGGCCTCCTGGGAAAGTATTTATAATTTACTGGAAGCAAAGGAGTCATAATAAATTGAAGAAGAAGCAACAGCAGATGCCACGGACAAGTTAGAAAATACTCTTAAGGATTTGGCCTGCTACTATCTTCATAGAATAGCAGCCCGTGCCAAAGTTCTACCTTATAATGATTTGGTTAGATGGGTTATTGAAAGCATCAATATCACAGGCAGGACTTTCTTTATGGCTGATGGGAGAATGTTCAAGTCGTTAAGAGCTAAAGATATCAAAAGAATGTATCATTTTCCTGAACCAGAGAAGCAATATAACAAAGCATTTTTGGAGGCTTTCTCCAAAGAAAACGCCATTGAATCAGACCCCATCAGACAATGGAGGCATTTTCTAACCAAGCACAAGCATGAATCATCGAGTATGTACTCTATAGACTCATTGGCTTCTCCTTACTGTTATGCTGGTGCCATGATGTGCAGACTCTTTGGAGTCCATGATTCTGCCAAATTTTCTATTGAGATGGTACCATTAATGGAGGCTACAATTAATTCCTTTATCATGGATTGGGTGACTATTTTGTCTAACAAAATGGCCAACCAAATACTTGATTATAGGAAAAACAGATTCGTGACTACTCGAGTAATACCCCCATTTTATATGAGTGCTTATATAATGGATACTATCTGTTTCAATTCCAAATATCCCATTCTAGGATGGAAATGGACTCCACAAGACCCAAACCCCATTCATATCTATCATAAGGAACTATGGAAGGCCCATTACAAAAATCATCTTTATAGAATTTGTCATGGTTTCATCCTCCCCGTGTATTATGCCATATTCAATAAACCCGCTCCTAAGTTTTCTGAGGAAGCCTCTGTCGACCTAACTGCAGTTGGTAGTTGGTTTGGTGAAGAAAATTTCACATACATAAGACTTTTTGGCGGCACTACTAACCCTCATGTCCTTCCTTTATACATCCCTGATAAGTTACTTGCCAGAGAATTAGCATATTAGATCATAGTAGAAGGGATGTCAATGAACTTAAAGGAGTCTAAAAAGCACATGTGGCCTTCATTTCCCCTCCGATGTGGTGCTTTCATACTGCATGACTTCAAGCATGCAAAGAAGGAAGCCGAGAAGATTAAAATGTTAAAATTGGCAGTCATTGCAAAAAGGAAATATGATCCTAAATCGATCACCTACAATGTCACTTCTCAGGCCAAAATCGCCAAGTTTGAACATGAGAAGGATAGTTATGATGATTTGCTTGCCTCAGCCGAGTTATTTTCTCAAGTAAAACAACTGGCAAAGATCAAATTGGGAGTGGAGGGACTAGAGGAATTTTACAAGTTTAGGACACAGAGATTGGAAACTTTACCTCTGGACTTGTTAAGCACCACCTCTATGATACAATCAGAAAGCCACTGTGAGGAACAAACTCTGACAAAGGAAAAGACTCCTGAAAGGGATCAGACACTTGAACGAGTTAGTGAGCCCCTTGATACCAATGTAAATATTGATCCTACTCTACTCAAGGAATATGTGCAGTTTGACTCCATTATCAATAGCCCGAATACTACTCAAGAGCTCATTATGCCAGAGATGTATGTTATGGCCTAAATCTACCTCAGGCTGAGAAAGGCAGGATCTAGGGTAACATCAAACCATGCTTAACCTGGTAGCTAGCCCTACCGGGTCAGGAGAGGGCTCTCTCCTTGTCAATATTAGGAAAATATGGCCAATAAAGCTTGAGATGACTAATGTGAAAACTTATTTTAGGCTAGGTATATGCTCAAAGGAGTTTGATTGAATTTGATTTTGGTTTGCTGGCCCAAATGTGAAAGGCAGATTTGGGTCTGGGGAATGGACACAGTGTTGCAAAGATCTCTATGGGGCGAGGTAGGCAAATGGTTTAGTACTTCAAATTGAGTGAGATGGAGAGCTTTAAGACTAGTGAGGGGTTGGATAGGGCATGAAAGTCTCAGGTATCCTCTTCAAACAGCTGAAAACAAATAACTAAACAAACCCTAGGTAGAGCACTGCAACATCAATGAATTCTACCTTTATCCTTGTTTCATTTAGTTAAGATGAATAGAGAGAGATGATGGCATACATAAACACATGTAAACTTGCAATTACTAAAGGAAAAACAATACCAAATCAAGTTTCCACAAGAATCCCACAAAGTGCGGCAAACCCTAGTCTATTCCTTTGCCAAATTGCATAAATCAATATACAATAATGCTCAAAGCATTCACAAGAGTCCAACATTTACCAATGACTGAAAAACTACTAGATATAGGCAACAAACAACTCATGCTAGGCTTTAGGGGTCGAATTCATGAGTTTAGGAGCTGTTTCAACAAGATCTAAACTAAGAACTGAAAAGTAGGTAGTGGAACAGCTTGCCTCTAAAACCTAGGAAACTGATTCATTCAGTTTCAAACTACCGTTTTATGATGCATCTACCTCCATGAGTGAAATTTTAGCATATTTACATCAAAATCCATCAAGTTACATCAAATTACATCATGAGTTTGACTATGAGAGAGAGAAAATTCAAACTGAGAAAAAACTAGGCGAAAAACAGAGTTTTTTGGGCAAAAAGTCAATTTTCCATCCTGTGCGCCGCGCCTCTGTCCCTATGCACTACATCTTTTGCAGTTGATTTTGGAGGCCTTCCCATGCACCAAATTTGCTCCAAGTGGGCTTGTTGGAAATTTCTGTCTGTCTACTTTTGAGGATAGGTGGAATTTCTGAATTTGGTATCCTTCTGCCCCTTCAAAAATGAATTCTCCCAACATTGCTTCCTGTGTGGCCAAAAAGGGGCAGAAAGGGCATTTTTGAGGTGTTTTTGACCCTTTTGGAAGCTCAAAACTTGACAAAATTTCTTGGCCATGTGTGGGCATTCATATTTTTGCCTGAGGAATCCAAAAATGCTAAGTTTTCCTCTAAAGGAGGTCCCTAGCAAAAGCGCGCGCCAGGTGGCGCGGCGCACCAGGCAGAAAAACCTGTTTTTTGCTCCAAAAATTCAAAATTGACAAAAAGTATCCCAAATTTCTTGAAATTTGTGCTGAGTGTCCTGCATCAAGTGCTATGTTGGGCTAAGGAAGCCTCAGCCAAGATCTAGAGCTTGTCTTGCTCTTTTCTCTTCCTCAATGCTTTCCTCAACTTGGCCTTCAAAGTCCTAATTCTTGCTTTACAAACTTTGTTTCTCGCCAAATAGTGATAGGCCATGTGCCTCAACATCTTTTTCTCTTTTTTGGCCTTCTCCAGCATCTTTTCCAAGTGCATGTTTTCCCTCTCAAGCCAAGATTCACGATCAGCTTCAATTTCTTGTTCAAGTGGTGTCAACTTGACTTGGTCCTCTTCGTCATTTTGCTTCTTCAGTTTCAACATTTCTAGCTCCATTAGGCTTTGCTTATCCTCCAACTGTTTGTTTTCTTTCTTGTTTGTCATCTATATAATCCTCGTGCATCTTCTCTTTGCCTTTGCTTTGCTACTTATGTTTCTTCATATAACTATCATTGAGTGTCTCTTCCTCATAGTGCTTGTCTTAGGAAAATGATGAGATGAATGTATGGTGGAAAAAATGATGATGAAAGAGGGATGAAAGAGGACAATGGTGATGAGTATGAAGAGATTTTACTCTTGGGAAATGAAATTGGGGAAAGAAGGGAATAGTTTTGGGAGATTAGGGTTTAGTGAGGGATTTAGGGTTTTAAGAGGGAATTAGTTACTTTAGGGGATTGGGATATGGGAAAATAGGATAAATGGAGTGTATTAGGGTAATAAAAGAGTGAAAATGGGTGTTGATGTTGGATATAGTGGTTTTTAGGGAGTGATAGGGTTTGGGGATGTGAGCAGGGCTTGTAGGGTTTTTAGGGAGAGTGTGTAGGGTTTTGGGGATAGGGGGTAGGATGAGTGGAAATTTGGGAAATGTAGTGGAGGGGAATGTGAGAATGATACAAGGGAGCAAAACAGCAACAATGACAAAATTGCAAACCCTAGACAATTTTTGTAATGTAACTGTGCATCAAACTAGGGTTTGATCTTTCACCTATCAAAAAACCATCAAAGATGATAAAATGTCTTGAAATGGAAAAATGAGAGGTTTAACTTACTGGAGGAATGATATTTTCAAGATTTGGAGCTTTAGAAGATCGATTGCAAGAGTTTTTGGCTTGGCAGACTGGTGCGTCGCGCCAACACCCAGGTGCGTCGCACCTACTTCAGACTCACTTTTGATAGCCTTCCTGATGTCCAAATTGGGTACAAGATAGCTTGTTGGAAATATTATCGAGTCTAATTTCCATAACATCTTGAATTTTCCAATTTGGAGGTCATTTAACCTATCAAAAGTCAAATCTCCCAAGACTGGTCAAAATGTGAAAAATGAGGCTGCCTAAAGGTAGAGTTCTGTTGCAGTCAACTTTTGAAGGTCCTCCTCAACTCCAAATTGAGCTCATGATAGCTCATTGGAAAGATTTTTATGTCTAGTTAGCATTTGAATCATCAAGAAAGTCATTTTTCCAACCAAGCTAGGAGCATTCTTGATTTTCCCAAGGTCACTTCAGAGGTGCATCAATTCTCCTAAGGCAACAGTATTTTTGACATTTCTCTAAAACCATGACACCCGTGTAAAAAGTGAAGGAGGTGTTTCTTCCTTTGCCTATTTTGGACAAAAAAATCTCTCAGTTTTCCCAAATTCATCTTTTCTTGCTCAGAAAAATCATTGGAGTAAAACCTATCCCGATGTGTGGAACGGGGGATTTGTCGAAATGAAGTGAAATGAAGGGGATAAGGGGATTCTAAATTATTGAGAAAATTTTGGGAAGTAGGGAGGGATGTTAGGAAGTATGGGAAAGTGGAACTTCAAAGATTGAGTGAGGGGAAGGGGTCTAAAAGGACAAAACACAGGCCTAGCCTAGAAAATTGTCAAATTGTAGCAAGAAACTAGGGTTTGTGCGAAAATGAGGAATTTGAGGGATATCAGTGATGGGAAGTGTTTAATAAGGTACATTAAGGATAGGGGAAGGTGTATGAACATCAGGATACAAGTTTTTCTAATGATTTGACCATCCAAGAGACATTACCTTCAAAACCCTAGGAGAGGGAAATGAACCTTACCTAAGCACAACTGAAGCATGAACAAGGTGTAAAATGACCCATTGGAACCTGACATGATGATGACAACCCTTTGAATGATGGTACACTCAGCTGAATGGTGACATGGACCGACATTTGGACAACTTTGAAAGGAGTGAAAACAAACCCTAGACCTAATACCTAGTGACCAAATTTTGCTTGAAGACTCATTGAAATGACAAAATTTGACCTTGACACCTTAAAATCACTTTGTAAGAGCATGTTTGATCACTGGAGGAAGGTTTCAAAGACTGACACTAACAATGTCTACAATTAAAGAGCCAGAAGTTATTACAGTTCCGATTGAAGGAACAAGCGACCTACCCAAAGTTCAACAGGAAATAGAGATTAATCCCGAGAATCCTACCAAGGAGATTGTACTACAAACTGAAGAAATACCACCTCTCAATGTCTTCTACAGTCCAGAGCACAGGGTTGTAGTTAGAAGACAGAGTAAGAAGAGGAAGATTGATCAAAGTCCTCTTTTATCTCCTCAGGCAGAAATGATGAACGTGGTATGGAAAGCAGAGGTTGATCCCTCCGAGGATTTAACAAAACTATCTCAGTTTGCAGGAGCTTATACAGCGGAAACAATGGATAAAGCCACAGAGGTTAGCCATCTGTTGAGAGAAAAGGATCAGAGGCTTTTCCAACTTAAGAATCAATTGGCAGAGTAACAACTAAAGATAACTCAACTAGAACAGCAGTTAATAGAACAAAGGTAGCAAAATGATCAATTAAAAGAGCAGCTCAAATTAGAAAAATAGAAAATTGATGAGCACACTCTCCATAAGCAACAGGAGTTGTCTCAAGAGTTGAGCAGACTTCAGATGTTAAATGAGCAAGAGAAGAAGGCAAAGGAAGATCAAATAGCACAAATAAAATAACAGATTGATAGATACAAAGGTTGTCCATAGGTAAACGAATTTAGAAAAGAAGCTTGGAAATAACCAAAGCTTTGTCCCGACAGTTGGATATTCTTTGTTACAATATATCATTGGCCAACCCCTTATGCAATATCTCTACATCAATGAATGAGAGGGCAATAGATGCCAAACTTGAATTAGATAAAGAAGATGAAAAGATAAACAATTTCCTGTCCTGGCAATACTGCAAGGAACGAATAGCTGCCAACCTACCGAGAATACAAGAATCGCATAAGGAAATCTTGTTTTCCGAATGGGAGTCTCAGTTAATGAAAGCTGAAAGAGCAACTTCCAGATGCAAAGTTACAACAAATGGTCTAATCGAATTAATAAATAACAGTTTTCATATGTCTAATTTGATCACAGATTGTTCTCCAGGGAAGCTCCCAAAAGAAAAATCATTGGAACAAAATTGGAAGCAAGAACTGGCACACAGAGAAAAGCTAATCGAAGGAATCCAAAGCTTGACATGGGAAACATTCTGGTTTTTCCTTGTCAAGCCTCATAGCCAGCAAATGGCCATGAAATGTCTTTCAGATGCAATCAACCGTATGATTTTCGAACTCTCCGATGCCACCTATACAAATCAGCTACACTCAAGGTTGGGTCAGCCTCCAGAGATCCAACCTATGCTCGCAATCTATCAACTGCAATCACAGGAAAAGGAGTTGATACAATGAATTCATTCAACCACCACAACACTGCTATTTTCATGATGAATCCCAGATTTATATGACTATAGTTAAGATAGCGCATAGCAATTATTTTTTATAGTTTGTTGTTATTTTTAGTATTTAAACACCCTTTCATGTATTTAGAAGAGGTCTGCAGTTTGTATTAAAACTTGACTTGGGAGATGCACTATTGTACTTCTAATATATTTTTATCAAAAGTTGGACCAAAGTTCTGCATTTTTATCAAAGAGGCTTTTATAAGATTTGCACTTTTGCATCTTTTGGAGGTGTTCTGAAATAGGAAAGCAGAATCTAAATGTTGTTTACATCGGGAGAATCCAAATGCATACGGTACTATTATCTCTATTTTTGTCTTATTTCTCTATTTGAATGAACATTTCTCAAAATTGCTATTATATATGTGTGTGTGTGTGTGTGTGTGTGTGTGTGTGTGTGTGTGTGTGTGTGTGTGTGTGTGTGTGTGTGTGTTATTCAAGCAATTCTTCAGCTTTTCACTTCTGAATGTTTTAGAGTTGTCATCATTTGAATATGTATATGTCAGTGATATATAATTTGATCAATACGATAATGTTTTAATTATTACTTTGTTTAATTACTTAAACAAAGTAATCATCATATGAGTATATATTTCTATTTTATGAATAAGTCATCTTCATGATTATTTGTTTAATAGAAACAATAAAAAATCGTGTTGTTAAAAGAATACCTGGGATAGATTAGTTATATTTGTATATTTTTGCATCATAGGATAAAACACTTATCATCCTCATTATACACTACAAGCCAATCACTTATCAACTCATATATCACTGGGAAACTGGCCCCATTACATCCAGTCGGAGCCACCACACCAAATGGAAAAGGAGCTGCACTAAGGTCCAGACCGAGTGGTTTCCCCGATGTTGATGCAACAATTTTAGGGGCTTCAACACAGTCTTATGGATTCATGAACTTACTAGTTTCAATACCATCTTCTGCATACGTATTACACACAATTTTCATGTACCTCAATTTACGTACAAAAAAACATTTTGTAATACAGTAGACAATAATCACTCTCCAGTTGGGGAATACAAGGTTTATTTCTTGTCTTTTCCTATCCCCTGCACATTTCATGGTCCTCAACATCTCTTTCTAACAAGTTTTCCTTTTTCTTCATGCTACAGGCTATACATCTCCTCTTGTTTGAAGAAAGGTGATTCTCCATTTGACTTTTTGATGTTTAACCAAAACACCTTAGTTTATTTATGTTAGGCATATATGGTTTGACAACTTATACTATATAATAGAAATGGGCATGATGCATCCACATGTAAGCTCTCTTGGGATAGAATCAAGCAAGAAGGAAATGAAGAGAAAGGTAAAACAACATATCTAGGGAAAGGTAAAACACCTGAATATGCTCATTATATTGTGGAACATTGTAATATTGGAGTAACTGAAGACATGTTTAATAATTAATTTTCTTCGTGGAAAGATGAATGGTTGCTTGATACAAGTGCAACCTACCACATGACCTTTCACAAATATTCCTTTGAAGAATTTCAGTGACAATGTAGATGGAGAAGCCTACTTTGTGAAAGAACCAAAACTCAAGCCATCCGGAATTGGTACCATCAGACTCAAACTGCCTAGACTCCCTGACTTTATTTTGCATGATGTTCTCTACCTCCCATAGCTGCAAAGAAACTTGTTGTCCTTGGTTCATATCCACCATCAAGGGCACTCCACTCACATGTTTGATAGCAAATTTGAAGTGAGAAAACCAGCAGACAACTCACTTGTCATGATGGGAATAGAAGAAGGAAGACTCTTGAAGCTGCAAGGAATGTCTTCTTGTGTAGAGAAGTATGCATACAACTCTGATAGGTCCCTATAATACTAGTTATTACCCCATTACTATTGTAGTTGTATCCCTTATTAATATTTTTGTGCCCCTATTGTCCCCATATTTTTATTACTGTGCCCCATAGAATCCCTCTATTGTTATTTTTGTGGCTTTATATTATTATTGTTAGGTCGGTTGGGTTATATTGTGACTCCTTAGACTCCTATATATAGAAAGAAGGTTTTGTCATTTGAATCATCCAAGAATTGTTCATTTGTGTAATGTAAAGGAGGTTGCCCCCTCGAAGAGGCTGAATTCTAAGGTGTTCAACTATCTTTTCTATCTTTTTGTGAGTTGGTTTCATAACAAACTCTCAGTATAATGAAGGTATGTTTCCATCTAGTATTTTATGGCATGCAAGATTTGGATATCTGAACTACAACAATCTTCGTTTATTGAAGAGAAAATGTGCTACTGGTTTGCCAACTATTCCTAGGAAATTGAAGCAATGTGATGCTTATATTTTATGAAAACATAACAAACGACCATTTCATGATTATGTTTCTAGAGCACATAGAAAGCTTGAACTAATTCATTCTAACTTGTGTGGCCCTAGGCCTACTCCTTCTGCAAATGGAAATAAATATATGATGACTTTTATTGATGACTACACCAGAATGTGTTGGGTATATTTGTTGAAGAATAAATCTGAATCTTTTGAAACTTTAAAAATCTTTCATGCATGGATTGAAAATGATACATAATATCATATTGGCTCTATTTGTATTGATAATGGAAAATAATATACTTCAAATGAATTTTAAAATTATCTTCGCTAACATGGGATTCAACATCAAACCACTATGTCTTATAATCCTCAATAGAATGGTGTAGCTGAAAGAATGAACATGACAATCTTAAATATGGTTTGTTCAATGATGTTTTTCAAAAATGTGAAGTTGATGTTTTGGGTTGATGCAGTTCTATGTGTAGTGTATATTAAAAACAAATGCCCATCTCATGCTCTCAAAAACAAGACTCCTTATGAAATGTGGTATGGCCACATTCCTTTAGTGAGGCATCTCAGGATCTTTGGTTCCACCTGCTATACCTTGATTCCTAAGGAAAGGAGAAACAAACTTGGTGCAAGGAGTTGAAAGTGTATCTTCTCGGGGTACTCAAATACCTCCAAAGCATATCGTCTCTATGACAAAGTAAATAAGAATTTTATACTAAATTCCCTATCCTCTTAACCCCAATCCATAATCCTTTAACCCCTACACTCATAACACACAACTCATCAACCCCTTTACCCATTAAATCTTAAGCCACTAACTCCTAACCTAGAATCCATGAACCCCCTAAGCCTTTACCCCTTATCCTCTTAACTCCTGGACCTTAAACCTTAACCCATAACACTTAAATCCCCTAACTCTTAAGCCCTTAACCCTAAATCCCCTGGCCCCCAAGCCCTTGTTCCTTAACCCTTAACTCTTGAAGCCCTTAACCACTTAGTATCAAAGGCTAAAAACAACACCTCAAACCAACAAAATAACCTCCTAGGAAAATCCTTCACCTCTAATTAAGAATATTGGAACCATTTGATTTTTAGAGAACTAGGTCTTGAGGGTATTTGTTTGTGGGTAATACCATTATTACCATGTATACTAAATGTAGAGAAATTGGATAATTTGCAAAACCTCAATCAAAATTGCTCAAAATATCTACACTTCATGTTGAGATGGAGCTTGTAGTACTCTCCCACACAGGGAGTTGGCAATGAATAGATCACTCATAATGAAAATGCCTCTCTAGTTCTTATGCACAAGGAGTTAACCCTCGATACAAATATTTTGTTTGTTAAAAAAACTCAATTGTGTCAAAGTAGAATACTATACATAAGAGAAAATAAAATGATATTATCCACATCAATGCTTGAAATAGCTTCACATTTTCCATGAGTGGTGAGCCAGGGGTGAATGTGGGGCACTATTAAAGTTACATAATGTTTAAATTCCTTTTACTTCATGAGGTTGTTCTCCATTAGGGTTGATGCATCATCACAAGGGAGCATGACACATTTTTTTGGGGGAGAGATTAAATTTGTAACACAATTCAAGTGACATACACCTCTAATGTAAATGACATCATTATATGTTTGTGTTAGGTTGTCAAAGAGGTTATTTATAGATAATAAATTCAATGTACTTGGAGTTCATATTTTCATGGCCTCGACTCTAAGATGGATTTGTACTAGGAACACTTCATGCAAATGAGAGGGGGCCTTATTGTTTAACCCACATACACACAAGAGCACTAGATGTTTCCCTTCAGATCCCCCTTGGTGGGTTCAAAGTGGGTTTACATTAGTGTCAAGTTGAAACTAATCATCATGATATTCCGCTTCTCAATAACATCAACTAGCTTTGCCATATACATGAAATAGAGCTAGAGGATCACCTTATCTGTAGATGCCCCATTTATTATGGGATTAAAGGGATGTTCTATTTTCTTTATCAAGATTTAGATGGGTCATTGTCTACATTATTTCAATACATGTCTAGCTCTTTTTATGAGGGAGGTCCTTGGATTTATATCTTTATATAAAGCCTTATGTGGCCTTCCCCTTTTGAACTCTTCCAAGGGGGTCACCTGCTTCCATGTTGCCTTGCCTACTTAGGGCCAAAATTGACAAACCAAGATTCAAAATTCTTCAAATATCAAATTGGTGGGGCCTCATACCTCTTCTTGACCCCCTCAATGGGACATATTTCTTCAGAGAGACTTTTGAGGATTTCCCATTACAAATTGTAGGTTGGATGTCATAGGACCTATTACCCCACTTTCTATATGAGTTTTTAGAGGATAGTTTTAAATTTTGATTGTCATTTCAACCCTTGTGATTCTTGTGACATTGATCATTTTCCAAAACTAAGCACCATGTCTGCTTGGAAAACGCCTCCATTATCGCTAAAGAAGAGCAATACCATAAACGAAAGATCAGAGAAGCTCTTGAAATTATCAAGCACCCGTATAATCTCAACAGAGACAGTGGTATAAAGAT
The DNA here is from genome assembly GCA_031772625.1 of Pinus tabuliformis. Lineage (NCBI taxonomy): Eukaryota > Viridiplantae > Streptophyta > Pinopsida > Pinales > Pinaceae > Pinus > Pinus tabuliformis. The sequence continues at coordinate 1,677,250,764 of CM062818.1, forward strand.
CAGTGGAAGCTGGTTTCCCCTGATAAAAGAAAAATTAACCCAATATCAATATAATAATAATAATAATAATAATTAATAATTAATTATTCTACACTAAACTTTACAATATTAATTAATTAATTTTTAATTTGATGTTATTAATAAGTCAATAACAATCAATATTATTAATTATTATACTAATATAATTAATTATTATATTAATTATTATATTAATAATAATTAATCCTAATAATTAATAATAATTAATATAATAATTAATTATATTATTTTAAGTATAGTTATAACCACATTAAATAATATAATAATAAATTATATTAATATAGTAATTAATTATATTAATTATATTAACTAATAATACTTTAGAATAATTAATATAATAAATAATTAATAATTAATTAATATAATTAATTACTATAATTAATTATATTAATATAAATAATTAATATAAGTATTTATATTAATATTAATAATTAATATTAATTATATTAATATAAATAATTAATATAACTAATATTATTAATCATTATATTAATAATAATTATTAATTATTAATCATATTAATTAAATAATAATTAAGAAATAAATTATATTAATATAGTTATTAATTATATTAATTAATAATAATTAATGATATTAAGTAATAATAATCAATTATATTTACTAATAATAATTAATATAATTAATAATAATTAATTAATATAATTAATAATAATTAATTACTATATTAATTATTAATATAATTAATAATAATTAATTAATATAATTAATAATTAATATAATGAATTACTATAGTAACTAAGTCGATATTAATTTTTATATTGATCATTAAATTAATTATTATATTAATAAAAATTATTATAATTAATTATTATTTTAAATAATTAATAATAATTTAAAATTAATAATTATAATCATCTCAATTAATTTGAATAATAATATTCATTATTTGATATTACAAATATTATAATAATAATAGTTGAAGTAATAATAAACTTTCATTTCAATTAATATTTCTATATAAATAATAATTACTAAAAATTATAATCATTTTAATTAATTTCAATAATAATATATAATTACTAATTATTATATTGATAATAATAATTAAAGTTACAATGTTCTATAAAAAAAAATTAAAAATTAAAATTAAAATTAATTAATCAATTTAATCATGAGGGAGCCGACTTCTCAAAAATTGAGAGCCGACCTTCCATTCCCTTCTTTTCCTCCTCATTTCTATTTAAACCCTATTAGTCTGCTCTTCTTCTATCAAAGCATTCAAGTTGTCCTGATGATGGATCCCGGTTGGGATTCGAAACGTTGGCAGAAAATCGTTCTTACTGTGGATTCTCCGGTGACTAAGTCAAAAACCTATATGTAATTCATGGAAGTATCATTGGTTTGATGACACCTTGCCTTGGCCATCTAGGAGTAGGAAGAGGTTGCTTTAGCTACCACATTTAACTTGATATATATGATCCATGTGTATATAATATCTCCAATTTGTATTATTTTTATTGTGATCACTTAATCACTCTATTCCAACTCTTAGATGCTTTGGAAATAAGTTCTAAAGTAAGTTGTTCCATAGTGTTTCATAATTTAATATGTCATCTTCTTGATTTGAATAGATTTGAATATATACTTGATTAGGTGTTATACATCGAATCTCATTGTACCCCTTAGTCAAATTTTATCCCATGTAATTCCATATCATATTCATTCATTTTCATCACCATGTCCCACCCTATGATTCCCGCCAGCAAGAAATCAATTATTTTATCCAGAAAAATGACTCGTAAACTACTCCATTTTCAGTTGTATCATCGTGCTTTCATGTTCAGGTTTTGATCTCAATGATATCAGTTGTGCAAGTTTATTGAACGAGCTTCATTATATTAAGCTCTTTGCAGGTGGACCTACTTTGGGTATTTGGTCAAATATTCAATAACAATGATGGCTAGGAGGTCTTCCAGGCTTAACCCAACTAGCACAAGCTCAGCTCGACCCTGACATCGAATGGCAAGAAATTACATGTATGATGAATCACTTGGAAAGAAGATTCATTACATGGTCATTATATAATGGTTGATTGTTGATGGTATCCTCAGAGTCACCTAGCTGGACGATTGTGTGAAGAAGGCTCACAATTTCTTCTATGGGGAATTTTTTCTTCTTCCATGGCTCTCGTTCCTCAATTGCCTTTACTTTTGTTCCGTCCTAGGACATCGCTCTTGTTACCTTAAATTTCAACCATGTATGTACACACCTTCTCTAAATCCTCGACAATGAAAATGTAATTCTAGTTATTAGGGTATATGAAATTGTAATGATTTCTCTTTGTTTCTATTCGAAAATGAATCTTAATGAATATGGTATTGAATCAAGCTTTCGATCTTTACTATTCAAGAAGAACCAAATCAATGCAATATGCCCCAAACGAAATGAAGTAGTTACCTACTGACCTTAATGTATTTTATTGTTGATGACCCTCCTTTGCAATTGACCAATTTTGGGGAGAAACATCCCTTTGTGCTGGATGAGATTAATGGAAACTGATCTGATGATTTCTGGGAATCGATATTAGGATCTTTATCCTTTACAAACTACTCTATGGCTACTCATTTCATAGATTCAATACTTCCTTCCTTGCATGATCAACTATTTGATTAATCATATGCATTCTTAGAGTTTTGATTTGAAGGAAATTCGCACGTTAGCACGCATGAAGTCTTAGTTGATTCAAAATGCATGCATGAATGAGTGTTTATAATGTTATGCATCTTGTGGCTATTGGAAAAAATATTGCTACAATTTTGCATACTTGGTTGCCTTTAGCCACTAACACAACTTGGAAAAAATGAGAATCTCATAAACACAACTGGATACTTCTAGCCTTCTTTCTTTAATCTTAAAGTTATAGAATCTATACTGAATTGTACCAATTCCAACCTCCTCATGGGAACAAAAGTTATCATGAGAAACCTAGAATTTATTGATGCAAAATCGAAATGTACAATAAGTTAGAAATCAAATAAGTATTACATGGCATCATACTTGTAGGGTGATGATTGGTTGGAAATTATTTATGGTAAAGGAATTCTCATATCCAAGAGGGCACACTAGTCAAGGTGGATATGTGTAGTTTATTTCAAACTTAATCTTATCTATCTAGTTACATTTAAGTGTGCCTTGCATATAGTGTTATCCACTTACACATATTATTGTGTCTTGCATAAGAAACTATGTTCAAGGTTCAGTTAAAGTGAGCATGCATGACTATTCTTGGTGAAGAGTGGGGCTTTGTTATTTCTAAAACTCTCACCATGTTTAGAAGTCTAGAATCTAAACCATAAATGCAAGAGCATAGAGACAACTTCTAGGTGAGGTTGCTAAGGTCAAAGCAGGTGGCTTGCCTAGTAGTTGCCTCTAGGATCTTGTGATTATGGTAACTTTAGAATTTTCAATGTAATGAGAATTTGAGTGGTAACAGGGCATTACTTAAAAGGAAGGTACATCTATTTAATTAGTCTTCAGATATGGAGAAATAGGTTTGATTGTGGGGCTTCATTCTCCTTTGTACTTGTAATTTGTTCTTGGGATTTGATGTCAATAAAATTAGTAGTTTGACAGTCTTCTCTTTTCTTTTGGCATGCTGATTTTATCTTCTTGTTGTTGCAATTCTCCTGGTCAATTAAGTTTCTCTGCTACAATAACATATGCTATGTGTTGGGTGGCAGGAGGGGGATGGATACTCATTAATACTGAAGGAATCATTGAATTTCTTTATGATTGGGGGCTAGGCAGGAAGACTAATAACCAAGCATAAGCGTATGGAATGCTCATGGGACTAATCCTAGCACAAAGAAATGGGATAAAAAAGATTCAGGTGTTAGGAGACTCCATGATCATTATAAGGCATATGATTAACACTTCAAAGGCTAAGATCACTAACTTGAACCAAATCATTATGAGATCCCAAAACTTGCTCCTTGCTTTCAAATCGGTGTCCTTCTACCATGTCTTGAGGGGAAATAACCAGGATGTTGATAGACAGACTAATAAGGCATGCCATCTGGAGGAGGAAAAAAGTGTAATAAATGATGTCGTGGGCACGACAAATATTCCTTAAGAAAATGAAGAGAGACATATGTAGGCTGCTATTAAAGTCTCGAAGGAATGCTAAGGAAGTTGAAAAGTCACATTTATCATATCATAAAGATATGAAGACCCTCCATCCTCCCCCTAGCTCTCCCCTTGTCGCTCCCCCATCCTTATTCTCCCCCTCCCTCCTGCCTCCCTTCCCCTTTTTCCCTTTCCCCCTCCCCTTCCTCATCGCCCTCCCCTGTAACCCCTCCCTCTTGTCCTATGTCCCTCCGTGATATATTCACCACCTCGGGTTCCTCCTCCCCCTGTCGCATCATCCTCTGCAAGTTCCAGCAGTCGTGAAGACTCGTGGCAAGCTGGACAATCACACTCGAATGAGACGTGGCATCATATGGAATTTTAGTACCACACATGTTCCAAGCTTAAGTCACAACATGCGTCTTCATTCTTCTTGCCCTAGTTCTTGGAGAATTGGGTGGCGCATCACCTTGGGTATCTACAGGGATTTGAGAATTACGGAGTAGAATTTAATTCAGGTTCTCTGTGAAGATGGGCTCGCTTGTGGGAGAATAGTGGGGATGGCTGATAGAGATCAAGAGCTTTATGGGAAATTAATGGGGGATGGTAGAGTTATGATGGAGTACTCATGGGATCTCGATTACAACAATCTCCTCGCTCATCTCTACATCACCTCTCGGTCAGGCAGCAATTATAAAGTGAAAAACGGTATGTGGATTTGTATGTTTTAAGGTTTGAGAGTGGGACGGTGGCCTCTGCAAAATCCTGGTGGCTAGATCCAAGGCTGCTGATTATTAGTTTTTGTGTCACGGAGGTAGGGATTTGTGCTGTGAAAATTCAAAATGAGGGTAAGAAGGTCTACCCATCTGAGGTTTTAAAGGAAAGAAATGAAATTTGAGTAAAAACACTAGGTGGGTTTGTAATTCTCTTTGGAAGTGGGAGGAGAATTGGAGTTGGAGTGAGGTTGGGAGGTGCATACTAGCCAAGGAACAGGGTAGTCTTTAGAGGGCTAGAAAGGGTGCCTGGCTGTGGGAGAACGTGGAAAATAATGACAAATATTAGAGCCTGATAAAAATTGAAGTTTTGGAAGCCAACATGCAGGGTACTAATGACAGTTCTTGGTCAGGCATGTGGGGAAACCACAGGCCGAGGTATGGAGGGTAGAGGGTCGGTTTCTCAAGGCAAGGTGGTAGAAACAAACCTTCTTGTCTCACCTGTGTACAGGACCATTGGGACCTATGAGAGGCCCTAACTGAAATCAAGTGTAGCATGCATAAGAAAATGCATGAGAACATGACTATGCAGGAACAAGAGCCCGAGAAACGAGAACGCATCAGGCAATTGGAGGACGAAGTTGATGCACTGTGTCATCAGTTGGAAAATTTGAATATCAAAGTGGAAACCATGGAGGAAGGCATGGAGGCAAACATGGAGGGTGTGACAGGCCAGGAGAATTCCAAAGACTTAGAAGATGCTTCTCCTGGCCTGGATCTAAACTGCCCAGCTCCAATGAATATTTGATCACCTTTGTCTTGTTTTTTTTGTTTTTATCAACTTAATGAACTGTAAATGTATATACCTCTTATTTCAATTTTGTCGAATCTATAGTTGTAAATATCCCAGAATGGGAAGCTTTTGTAAGCGAGATAGCCATATCTATTGTAATAGTCTAGATGGGCAAAGAAATTATTATCAACTTGTTGAAGCTTGGATAAAATGTATTAAATCCTCGATTTTGTTGTGAATGGGTGCGACTTTTTAATATAATCTATACTCATTCTAGTTTAAAAAAACATATGCTATGTGGTTTCCTTGTTCTCTTTGTTGTATGAGAATTTGTTATTTGATAATATGATTCAATTCTAAGAAATTCATAGTGTTAGATTTAGGCTTAGTTTGACTAACCTACAAGTTCATACTTCACCGCTGACCTACAATCCCATTGAAAATAAATAATATTGGTTTCCCATGGATTGAAAGTTCTGTGCACTTTGAAAGTGTAGTAGGTGCTTGATACTATACAATTCAATATACATTTGTCTAGAATATAAAGCATGCAAAGTCAATCTCTTAATTTTTGTACAGAATATGTGTATGATTAACATAAGGTTCGTTGTCTGTCTATGCTTAGTGAAATCCCATGAGCATTTGTCACAATTTTTTAGAATACTATAAGATGTATTGCATATATTAGTTTCGATATGATGTAGGCCAATTTGTTAGGGATATCAAGAGATGAAAACATTAATGTTTCCTTCATGCATGGATCAATAATAATTGCAGTCACTCATTGAAGTAAAATGACCTCTTTATGTGCAGGATATTGGATGATGCAAGCGAAAGGACCTTTTTATGTCCAGGATCATTTGTGTTTGTAAAAAGGCTTGTATTTGAAGGAGAAGCATGTTATAGCTCCAAATCTCACTCTTATGGTTTGTGATGCTGCACTCATGGCCTAGGGCAACCCCTCCTTCCAGACTTGGTCCTAAAATTTAAAAAACAGTGTTTTATCCCTTATTCGCGACATTGCCTTGAGTTAAACGCGTGTATACGCGGATCTGTGTATACCCAACCTGCGTATATGTATTAAAACACTTAAAAAAATATAAAACTCCTTATTTTCGGGCAGAGATCGCGGGTTTTACCTGCTGATCACCTGTTAGTGCCCGTGGCCCAACTGTTCCCAACCAACTCCCAACTAAAAAACTACTTTGGGAGAGGTATAAAAAGACCTCAAAGGGAAGGCCTAAGGGAGGAGAGAAGAGAGAGAAAGGTTATTATGCTGAGATTTTTCCCCTGACCAGGTCTGAAGTCCGTTGTGCCTTCTGCATTTCCCCCATTTGTACAGGAAACCCCTGTTTCCTTATGTGTTGATGTTCATCCACCATTTATGACATCATGGAGTGAGTCATTGAAGGAGTTTGTTAAAGGCTTGAGGCTGGAACGGATCTGGAAGGAAGCTTTGCTTGGAGCCTGCTGAAGGTGACTCAAGTGAGATTATTCCTTTTTATACACTTTATTTGTCTATAATAAAAGAAACACATGTCTTGATTCCCGATATAAATCTTCTTTGTGATCATGATATTCATGTTTAGAATTCATATGTAAATGGTTGTTTGGATTTCATAACTAACTACCTTTATTTATAACATGAAGATGGTTTCTTTATAAGGTTTTGTCCATATACTGTTGTGTTCTTTGGAATTGGTTGTGTTGCAGGACAAAAGAGAAGAAGGGAACTCCAAGAAGGGTTTGGACCCTAAGGGCCTTCTCAAACGTAGGACCTAAGGTACGTACCCTTTACAATAGAATTTGCTTATAATAGCATAATGGCTGTGTGAATGTGTGTTTCTTTGAATAGATAACTTTCAGTCTGCTAGGGTTTCAACCCAAAAAGCCCTAGGGGAACATTTCCCTCCAACAAAGCAGAAAATGTTGGACCATAAGTGAAGAATTTGGTTGCTTCCCTAGGTTTCTTGGTTGAGCAACAACTGACAAGTGAGGTCTATATGAAATACAAAACATAGGTGGTTCGAAGATGACATGTTTTACTTAATTCAATTAATGAATTGTTTTTTGTATGCTTCACATTTTTAAAAAGATTGAAACCTTTTATTTTGGTAGGTCAAGGCATGGATAGTTGATAAGGATGCAAAAGATCTTCATTGTCAGAAGGAGTTTGTTGAGGAAGAAGAATTTATCTGAAAGAAGTATTCTCAATTCTTATGATTGTTTTTATTAATTCCTGACATTAAATTTTGTGGAAAATTATCCAGTTGCAGTGGTAGTCTCCTTTTTATTGTATAGTTGTTGTTTAGTTAGGTCATCACTTTCTCTAATTTTTTGAACTTTGCAAAGATAACTCTTCCTGGAATTTTATATAGATGGGTGCATCCCATGTTTATTTTTTCTCAGAAGCACTTCATGTTATTTGTGAACTTATATATGGATTTCCACTTGACATACTAGTGATAAAATGGACCCAACAAAGTTGGTGAAGGTTTGTGAGATATTGGCCCTACAAATAAACCAGGGAGGATGACAATAATAGTCCAAATGGGTGCTGAGAAATTTAGGTTGAAGCTACCCCATTTGATCAAAGCAATGCACTAGGCAAGCTTGCTTGTTACATGTGTCGGTGACCCTATGCATGGGAACACAATTAAAGCACCTTCTAGGCTAAAGACACGTCCATTTGATGCTATCTGGGTAAGTTATTCTTAATCTTTCAATAAATATGACAGATTTCCCAACAATTATTAATTTTTCGAGTGGCATGTTAACCAATAAATATTAGATTTGGAAACTAGCCTTACATATCATTGTTTTCACATACTGCCCCTTGATGTTAACATTGTACACTTGGCCACATTTTTAACAAATGAAGTCGCATCCACTACATTATACTGAGGTATTTCATCTGCTTTGTTGCTTTATATTTTTTAAATTGCCTTATTGCTAAAGTTGGATGAACCTTTCGGGGATTAGTTTAGTTTGGACGTGCTACACAAAAGATATATCATTTTTTCTTTATTAGCTTTTCATGTCTATGGTCCTTTCATGTTAATTTAATCCAGGATTGGAATTGTCATTAAATATGTTAAAAATGTCAATAATGGAACTAGATTAGGAACTCCTTAGTCTTTTCAAGTTTGTGATCATCGAAGTTGTCATTGGTTTGCAATCCATCATGTCAAACCTCTTCAACATCTCGATCACATACTTCCCTTGACCTAGATATATTTCATCAAGTCCTTCCTAGACTTCTAGTCCCAAATAGTAGTGCATCATCCCAAGATCCTTCATATCAAATTTTGTTGCTAACTACTTCTTGCATTCTTGGATTTGACCTTCTATACATGTTAAGAGAACATCACCCACATACAAAAGACTAATCACTGGCTCGCCTTTTACAACCTTTACGTAGAGATTCAGATCAACAAAACTCTTTGAGAAGCCCAATCTTTGTAGGTATGCATCCATCCTTGCATACCATGCCCTTAGTTATTACTTGAGGCCATATAATGCCTTTTTCAATCTACACAGATATGCCTCTCTATCTTTGATTTCAAATCCCAAGGGTTGGTCTATATAGACTTCCTCATCAATTGTACCATTTAGGAATGCAATATTCCATTTGATGTATATTTCATCCCATCGATGTTTCCAAAGAGACCAATGATCATATAGTTGTATACCTTTCCTTTGGAGCAAATGTCTCTTCATAATTGATGCATTCTTGTTGAGAGAATCTCCTAGCCATGAAACCTTGCCTTATACTTGTCAATACTTCCATTGCCACTTGTTTGATTTTATAAATACATTTGTAAGTGACCACAGACTTGGTTTTAAGCCTAGGTATGTTCTCCCATACCCCATTCTTCATTATCGATTGATATTCTTCATTTGTGGTATATTTCCATTCTTGATGATTGACAACTTCTTCAAAAGTGCATGGTCATTCATACCACACATTACAGGGAATATTTTGGGCATTCCTACAACACATGTAGACAGATCCATGGTCTCTTAATCAGTTTGATTTTTTGATTTGTTCATATATGGATGTCAGTGTGGTGTCCTTGAATTACTCGTGGTATTCTTCTAAGACATGTAGAAAATATTAGTCCTAATGCTGAAAAATATGCACCTTGTAATAAGGAAAGTAATAGATACTTTTTTAGTTAGAAATCTTAAATAAATTGACTCATGTTTAAAGGCATCTTAGGTTTGATAACTAAGTTTTTCTAAAACAAATTGAAAATCCCATGATGATAAACCAAATTCAGAGAGATTTCGAGTCAAAATCATTCATAAAGGGAAAAGGAATAAGAGGAATAAGGACAACGTTTTGTCATTATTTGGGGTTGAAGGCAGGCTAGAAGTAAGAGGGTCTTCAATGGTACTCACCTTGCACCAGACAAGGTATGGATGAAGATACAATACTCAATCAGGGAGTCTCATCTATATGTCATCCCAAAGTCCATTTCAAGATCCCAGCCACTGAGGTTCAGGTAATAACTCACTGGTCATTGAAGGATGTCATCTCCTTTCCAACTAGTGATCAAGTCTTAGTTACAAGGCGAAACATAGAAAAAATATGCTTTATCGAAAGATAACTTGTGGAATAGAAATTTGGAAACCTAGCTACAACTTTATTGTAACTAAGCAAGAAATCTCAATGATTTCATTTCATTTGCCTATTATGTAGACATATTTTTCTAGTTTGTCAGTGTATATTGTATTTTTTCTCCTAAGAAAAAAGTTGTAAATCTTTATTTAGGTATGAAATGTATAAATCTGTAAATATTTTCATTTTCCCCGTGTAACCAAGTACCCCACTCTTCATTCTGTAGGCATGGATAAGGTATTCTTCAAGGTTCAAGGTTGCTCTATAGTAAGGCTTGAAGCCTTTACAACAATATATGAGCTCGACATGTCACTTGCAAAAATTGAACCTGGGTGGGGAGGATAATATCAGTCCTTATCATTCCTCTCAACATCCTGAAATTAACCCAATTTACTACAATCTGTAAATACTTATTTCAGTATTCTAAATGAGAAAAAGTTCTTAAAAGGGCAAAAAAAAAAAAAAAAAGCACCTACTTTCTACCTTGCCCTGCAAAAGGTTTACATGATTGTTCTTCTTCTAATATTTCTAATTCCCTACCTCTCAAAACAAGGATTATGAGTTCATTTAAAATTGTAAGCCAAGCTTTCACCTGTAGATTCCAAGGAAAAAATTGCTAGATTGCTATCTTGAGAAAGCAACATTGAATTCATTCGAATTCAAGTTATGATTTTTTATCTCTATGCAACAAAAATCCTATTAACTCTTCATAGCATCCTTTTTTAATGCACTTTACTATGCAACTATAGAGTCCAAAACATTTATTGTGATTACAATCTTGTCATGGCACTGGTAAATTCAAATTAAAGCTAATTGTTCAGGTTACTAATCTAACATTGCCTTATAACCATCCTTGGAGCTCCATTAAACAATATACTCTTCAGGATAACCACCATGACTACATTGGAGAGTGTATATCTTGTTCCTCTTATTAATGCTTCCAAAAATAATGATTATGAGTTCATCAAAAGTATTATGCAAACTTTCATCTATAGAAACCGAGACATTAATTGCAAGGTTGTTGTCTTGTCATTGCACTTTTAGATTGAAATAAGAATTATTTGTTCAGATTTTGATAGCTGCCACACTTAGAACATTTGCTTTGTTGTCCTATTGACTTGGGAGGCCTATGGTAGAAGTCACATAACTCTTTGGAGTTCCCTTTTTGAATGGACTATGCTATGCACATGTAGAGTCTGGAAATTGTTATTGCAAGACTATAGTCCTATCATTGCAGTAGTAATTTTAAATTAAAACTTATTGTTCATATCAGTACCTTGCAATTGTTTTATAACCATACTTGCAGCACCATTTGATATACTCTTCATGATCACCACCACAACCACAGTGGATACAAAGAGAGTGTATTTTTCCTCTTCTTACTAATACTTCCAAAATATCAATCATGAGTTCATCAAAAGAATTAAACATTACTTTGTAGAAACCAAGACATTCATTGGAAGTCTCATGTTATCTCATTGCACTTATTAGATTGAAATAAAAACTATTTGTTCATATTTAGATTGATTCTACACTTAGAACATTTCCTTTGTTGTTCCATTGACTTGGGAGGCCTATAATAGAAGTCATATACCTCCCTGGAGCACCCTTCTTGAATGACACTACTATGCACTTGTAAAGTCCAAAAACTGTCATTGTAAGACTAAAGTCTTGTCATTGCACTGGTATTTTCAAATCAAAACTTACTATTTGGATCCATAACCTACAATTATTCTATAACCATGCTTGGAGCATGATTTGATATACTCAGGATAACCATCACAACTGCATTAGATACAAAGAGGGCGTGTGTTGTTCCTCCTCTTACTAACACTTCCAAAATTATCAATCATGAGTTCATTAAGAGAATGATACAAACTTTTACTTGCAGAAAGCAAGACATTCATTGAAAGGATCTTGTCATCTCATTGCACCTATTAATTGAAATAAAAACTATCTATTCATATTTAAACAACAACTAAGCTTAAAATATTTTAGTTGCTCAAGTCCCATTGACTTTCATTGGGATGCATGGCTGGAATATGCCATCCTTAATCTCCACTTTCAATTTTGCATTGTAGTCCATCAGTAATCCTTTTTTCGACAGGGATTCTTCTACCATGTTGAGTTCTTAGCACACATGACGAAAAGAGATATTTTGAAAAGACCCATGCCACTCTTTTTACTTGCTTCATAATAGGACATGCGTAATTCCTTATGTGACCCATGCACATGGCGGACTTCAACTCTTCCTTCCTCTCCTTATCAGTTGAGCAACTAAAGTTTCAATTTACTTATTGGGTGGGGGGGGTCGTTGGTCGATCCCTGTCAGACCTCTCCTTATCAGTCGAGCAACTAAAGTTTCAATTTACTTATTGGGTGGGGGGGCGTTGGTCAAGCCCTGTCGGACCTCTCCGTAAAATCATATTTCCTGTCCTAAAACTTACTTGACGTCTGATTGATGACCACATTGGTGTCTCCAAACACTTGGAGCTCTATTACAACCTTTTCTTATGTCATCTTAAGCAAGTGTTCCAATGCCATCCATTCAGAGTAGTTGTTAAAGCATCCCCATAGGCCTACTTTGAATTTAAATAATGAGAATCGAACATAAAAAGAATATCACCTACTCCACATATCTCCTAGTTCCCCTGGCTACCTCCCTCAAAGTGACTGCAAGTGCCCCTTTTCTTGAAAAGTGGGTGTTATCCTGGTTCAGAATCAATCAACTGGCCTTAGATCTAGTACATTAACATTGAATAACATGTCCTCTATCCCATCATATTTATCCCATGACACATTAAAGGAATTGCCTCGAGTTCCACAACTCATCATCGATATTTCGAAGCTTATGCCTAGAACAGTCAAGAAAAGAGATAAAAGTGTCAATGGAATATTCTTCTTTATTTAGGCCAGCCAGGAACTCTTATACTGGAAATATAGGTTGTCTCAAAGGACCTTCTAATTCCAATGAGCCATGTCAGAGAAAAGGACCTTACCTGAGGATCAACACTCTCAAGCATGAACATTGGGTCATCGTAGCTTTAGCCCTTACTACGACAAATCGGTATTGGTTGGCTTCTCCCTGGCCTTCCTTCCTTTCATTGGTAAATTGTTGAGTGGTAACTTGGCGCATGGGGATGGAAAAATCCCTTTAGAAACTTAACATTACGTCTCAATCCCTCTTATCTTTATCTTACCTAAGAGCGCAAGTAAGGTTCAAGTAAAAGACTGACTTACCTCTTGTCTTTCTATCTGTCCTAAGTTCTAACATTGTGAGTAAGAAGCCTTAAATACCTACCTTCATGACTCTGATTCAATGACTGGATTAAATAGCCTTATTTCCACATGCTTACTCATCTCTACCTCCTAAGCTACTGGATCTACTACCCCTGCTACTGTATCTACTTCTAGGTCTCGACCTGGTAGAAAGGATGTTGCTAGGCTAGGAAATAGATATACATGTGGAACTGCTCCTGGTGCGTATGAATATGTTCCAACTACCTATGTCTTTGTAACATTTGCTTCATATGGACCTAGAACTGTTGAAGAAACAGACTCCTAGTGCCTATCCCATGGTGGCTACTGCTATGGATACCTATTGTTTTTTATGTTTTTGCCTCTTACGCTGTTGATGCTATAGGATCTCAATCAACAACTAGATATTGATCTCTATATTATCTACGTCATTATGGAAGCCATGGAACCACGGTTATTACCTCTACAACAACTTTAGGTACCGTAGCCTTTGTTACTAGGTAAACTAATTCAACTGGTGGGTATGGGTATGGGTCTACAACTACTGCATCAATGGCTTAATTGCCAAAAGAAACTAGGCCATAATTCATTTTTGGTGGGTAAGTTGTTGTCTTTGATAGTGATGCTCATATAAATTGTTTTAATTCTCTTATAAATTGTTTTGATTTGTGATGTCCATTGGAAGTAAGGTGTAATGAATCCATAATCCAACAATCAAATATTTCTATTTTTGGTTTGAATCATGTTCCTGGAAATCTACTAGTCACCATTAAATAAAGAAAAAATAATAATAATTGTGGCCATCCAATGATTCAAAATAGAGATTGTCTATTGGCCCCTACAATCTAATAAAAGCCTAAATTTTCTCAAATTTGAAGTGTTGTTGTAACACTGCCATACTTGCATTTTTTTGTGTCCCCGTCGGCCCCCACACTTGAGTTAAAATTCACTTGCGCTCAATTTTGGAAGTATTGTTTTCCATGTCTAGAATGAATGACTTTGAAGTGGATATTGCAACTCTTTCCAAAGTGATGATTTGGCAAGAGTGGTTTTCTCATCTCCAAAAGGCCCCGTAGTAGGAACCATAGCCCCAACTTCAACATTCAAACTCAGATTCTAAGTATTGGTGGTTGTGTATTCCCATAATGAAAAGTAATATTATAGACCTTCATGTTTGCAGAAACAAAGATAAGAGGAACCATGTCATCTTTGTCCCACCACCTATGGACAAAAACTTTGTTAACTCAAGTAAATTTTAAATAGCTAGTTCTCCTTGTTTTAGCTTCGTATATGACTTCCCAGGATCATTTTTGGGAGTATTGATATCATATAATCCATTTATGTGGGTATCTAGTCCTATTGATTTCTGGATAGAATTCATAGCACATAGCTGCAATATAGAGGCATTGGCAATCCATGTATATGTGGTATGTATTAATACCCACCAATAACCAACCCACTGAAAAAAAGAAATAGATGTATTGGTGAATAATAGAATAAAAACAAAAGTTCTAGGGAATTTGGACAACTCCAAGCAAATGGGAGTAGTTTTGTTTTTCTTTGTCATTTCTTCTCTTTTTTGTCATAGACTCAACTCATTAAATTGTCACTTTCCTCCCTTATCACCAAAGGAGTCATCTCTTGAGAAAAGAAAATTCCTTAACTATTGGATCAATGTTAGCTTAAGTTTTCCATGAATAAGCAAAGCATTTCCCCACTGTCCTACAGCTACCGAGATTGAAGGGTTAATATCAACAGCTGTAGAAAATAAATCTGCAGCCCCATATAGCAACAAATCCACAACATTGACTTCAATTTTACCTTTCAAACCATTTTGAGCTTCTTTTAAAAGGGTTTCTCCTTTGACTGAATACCTTTGGACCTTGTAATCCTCTAAGCTTTTTGAAATTGAGGATTTAACTTTTTGGCATTTCTTATACCCAGATTTTCTACATAACTTGAACTGGCTACAATTGTTCTCACATTGACTCTGGCTTGACAATAATAGTCAAAACTAGTTATGTTCCCTCAATATACATTGCCTAAAACTTTATCTTGTTCTCTATACCTAGCAATATTATTTCCTTTGTTTCCATGCTTTCCAGCTTGTGTTCTAGTCTATCTTTGGAAGAAACCAATAAAAACAAGGGCTTCAAGTCATTCCTTAGCAATGATTAATGGGTCCTTCTCAATCAACTCAAAGTCTTGCTATGCATGTCTGAGAAAGACATGATCTTTGTCTCCCTTCAAAGAAACATAGATAACCTCTGGATGCCAGATAAGAATTTCCCTTATCCTTTGAGAAAATTTATAATCATATTTGAAATGTGTTAGATGGTATACAAGAGTTCTATTTTCTATTGTTAGGCTCAAAAATTCATAAACCACAATCTATGCTTTCTCCTTTGCCTCTATTGAAGGCAGATTCAAGTCCTTGGAATCAGCATAGGAGGAAATAAATGGTATTTCCTTGAAGGCTTGTAGCCTTACCCAAAATTTCTTTGTGAGGTTAATCCTTTTGCAAGGATACCCTCTTAAACTTTAGAAGCCTGCCAATTATCCATTATTATTTTTGCCATCCCTTTTTCATGAGCTTCTTCCTCAGCTAACTCAACATGATTAAATATAAAATATTCAATAAAGTCATTCTGGGACTTCACATCTACAGCAAAGCCTTCACATTTCATAAATGTCAATATTTTCAATATAGAAATAGACATCACTCGAATCCATAAGAGGCTACTACTCCCAACTTCCAAGCTCATCCCACTAGAGCAACCTTTTGTAATTCTGAATATATATATATATATATTAAAAATTAAAAAGTTAAACAAAAAAAACTAAAAAATATAAAAATAATAATAATATATATAAAAATATAAAAATAAAAATAATAATAATAATAATAAGAATAATAAGAATAAGAATAATAAATAATAATAATAATAATTAGCCCCACGGGGGTAGGCAAGTTGGTAATCACAATGCGGTGAAGTTCGTTAGAAAGGCGGGCTCCGTACTGAAGGTCACGAGTTCAAATCCCCCAGACTAACCCTGGAGCTATATAGAGGGGCGGGCGCAGCTCCCAGTGGTTATAGAGGTAGCAGTCAAAATTGACCCCGTGTAATGTGAGTCGCGAGGCTGCCCCTGTTGCCGATTCCACTGTAATCAAAAAAAAAAAAATATATATATATATATATATATATATATATATATATATATATATATATATATATATATATATATATATAGATGTATATGTACCTACACAAATACTTATCTAAAAGGTTTTCTATGACCCCAGGTCAAAGAGGAATTGTCTAATTCAATACTAAGATCTTTCAAAGAACTGATGAACTTCTTTGATTTTGATGGTCCTGAAAGCCCTTTCAAATTGAGACTTGTATGATGAAACATGGAGCCTTTAGTGGACTTGTATGGGCCTGAACTGGCCTCTGACAAAGGAAAATATAGCCTTTTCCTTCTATATGAAATAGGCTCTATGTCAAGAGTCCCAGGCCTCTGTTTTGGAGTACTCAGTGATCTGACCTTTCCTTTGGAAAACTTTGTAGATGCCATGTAGTTGGACATTCTAGGAGCGCTCGACTATCATCGTCTCTCATAGAAGATGTACCTACTACACCGTTATGAAAGTTGTATCTTAGTATTTTTTACCTAAAAACATTATCATTTCTCTTTGTTTTTGTGCTCATCAATGACATCTTGTTTGGTATGGAGGATTTTGAAAGAGGAGTAAATGGATTAGATATTATGCGACCAATGTTGGCCAATTCTGCATTATGCTTCTTTAACTCTATATGTGAACTTTTTTGTCCAATCTCACCTATAGTTTGAAGCTTCATGTTAGAATTTTCCTTCATGGTCATCATGTGGTTGTCCCATGGCCTGGTTTCCATCCAGTGATCTAACCAGCTCCATCCCCAGTGAGGCTTCTTGGGATCAATCTCCATCAACTTGGTCTGGAGTCTGGAATGATTTTGGAGGATTCTTCCATAGTTGTAAACATGCAATATTTACCAAAATGTGTCAAACAGATTGTTGAATTTGGCATATTAGTAGTTTCAAGAAGTAGTTAAGCACATACATGATGAGAAAATGCATAGGCCAATGCCCTCTCTCGCTTAATAACAGCCTCTATTTTGATTTGTCATCTAGCCTCAATTTCTTCCTTGGTTAGCATGTTGTTGTCCCAATCTTGTTGATGATCAGCTTCAGACTATTCAGAAACAACAGTCTTTTAGTCTTTGACAAGTGCAAATGATGATTGGACAACAAGGCGACAACAAAGAAACATGCATTATTTTCATTGAAACCAACTAAATTTCCTTAAGAAAAGAACTACAGATACACAAAACTTGCTTCTTTTGTTGGACTAAAACAATTAATGCTTTCAATAATAGAAAGAAAGAATATATGAAATATTGAAGTTGCAACATAACTTGTTTGCCATAACATACAATAAAGCAAGTATAGATCACCAGAAACTACAAAATTTCATACTCATTGTATAAAGGCTTTGACATTAAATCTATTTCTCCAGCCAAGAATGGTCATTCCTATGTAAAAATAATTTGAGAGTTTATAAATATGTTATAATACAATCACCCAACAGTGGAAAACAACCTCTATTCAATAGAACTTAGTGGTATTTATAAGAAAATACAGTTATAATTGCTGACACCTTTGAGCATAGATGTCAAGGTATATGTTTCAGAAATTCTCTACTTGTCCTTGTCCTTGGATAATTCTATTGGTGAAAGGCAGAATTTTGATCCTTCTACAAGTCACCTACACAACATCATGTTGTTTAAATGAAACTTTACATCTTTGTAATGCTTTATGTCTCACCTTCAACAAATGGGGAAGTTAGTTGCACATTGTAATCAAACAAAAAAAGATTTGTTAACTGGAAATGGTACACATTATTATCATGATCAGTGAAACTAAAACTAAGAAAATTGTAGCCCCAGCTAAAAGGAATTTATTTTTTGCAAGAACTTGTTGCCAAGATAATTGAATCCTCAGATCTTGACTTCTCAAGATACGATGATACCTTTTTTGAGGTCATGATTTGTTTTTTTTGTTTAATATGATTCTATATTAGACATATTAGTGCCTTCTTGGGTAATTTCAATGGATCTAATGTCTGTGATGATGTATGAGTACTGTCTTTGAGGTTGGGTTTTAATTTTTAGTTAGAAATCCTTACCTTTTTGGTTATATGATTCCATGCCCTTGTCTATTGGATTTTTTGCACACATATCCTGATAGATTGTGTTATAAGTTGGAGAGCCATAAATTATAAGTTTGTTGACAAGGAGTTTCCTTCATATAGTATAAGTAAGCTCTGGAACCAATGTGGCCCTTCTTCAAAGGTTTGGATGCATTTTGAGTTTGTCGAGCCCTTTGAGAGTGACTTCATGATCATCTTGGTTTTTAGATCAATTTCTCATTGTGGTTGGTGGAGTAGGTCCATATGGAAATAATCCATTTATAGTTTGATACCTAAAACAAAATCTACTCCAACATTTGTGAGTCTACCATGGTAGGGTTTTGCGTTGTGCATTGGCCCTTCACACTTAATGTTGATGAAGAAGTGTTCAAAAAGCCCAAATGCTCAACCTGTTTCTCATCGGGAATGTTCAGTGTGCTATTAGGATAAAGTATAACATTTACACATTAATTTTTAAAATCTATTTAGCTAAAAATTTGTATGCCTTGGTATCCATTTCGATGAAGTCGTCAAGGGTAAGGTATCTATTTCACTAAAGTCACCTAAGACTTGTACATTCACTTGAAATAGTCCACTTGAGAATATTACAATATAGTGTAGCTTGCTTATAATATTTGAGGAAGATCTCTTTAGCTAATTTAGTTGTGTCTCAGAATCTATTCCCATTTCAGTGAACATGTCTCTAAAGGATTTGAACCTCAGTAAAGGATATGAAATATGCCCACATTACCATCAAACCAAACCATGTTAACATCAGGGATGATTATTTGGAATGGCATAAGATTGACTAGGCTTTATTTTTTGTGGAAACGATAATATTGTGCCATATATGGGAATGTTCCTCCATTTGGTTTGGGTGAGATTGCAGCTTTTGGATTAGAATTTGCTGCCCCTAAGCTAAAGGAAATATATAGTGCAGCTCCTTGGGATATGGAAATATACAGTGCAGCTCCTTGGGGGTGTGTTTTTAAGAACTTCCAACCAAAAAAGAAAATCTCAACTGTGATCCTGCCAGAATCTTCTATATTTGGGTTATTATTGAGTTCAATATGATTTTTTCGATCACCTTCATTAGGAAAGGGGTCACTCTAGGGGATGGTAGGATGGTCTGACAGTTTGGGAGAAGGTATCTGGAATGTTGTAAACTTGATTAGTCTTTAATTTTTGCTGAAATATCGAGGTTGTGCCACATAATGGGATGCTACACCTAAAACCATTTGATTTGGGCAAGATTTCTATTTTTGGATAAAATATAGTTGCACCTAAGCAAGAGGAAGTATGCAATGCGGCTCTGTGAGATGTGTTTCTCAAATAATTTATATCCTCCAAAAATTCTAAACCTCGACTAAACTACTCTTCTGGGAATGGGTTATTGTTGACTTCAATGCTCTCTTTTCTCTCCCCTTCACTGCAAAAGTTATTTTTCTAAAGGTGGTTGGAGGATCTGATTGGGAAGAAGTATTTGGAATGTCATAAGGTTGATTAATCTTTTTCTTTCCACAAATTGGTGATGTTGTGCTACAAAATAGGGATGTTACTCCTTTTGAGTTTTATGTAAGAATGCAGTTTGTAGATTATTGTGGTTACATTATTTTCAACTAGGATGTGTAGGGACCTATCCCATCGAAAAAAAATCCCATACCTGATGTTTCGGCACTTTGGGGACATGGGGAATCCTAGGAAATGTCCTTGAACAACTGGGGACTTTATCAAGGAGTTGTTGGCCATCTCCATGATGTTCAAGACAGATTACAGGGATGTTTTAGATAGATTTTGGGGATGTTCTTGGCATATTTCATAGATGTTTTGGGAAAATCCAAGAATATTCCGTAGCATGTATCTTCAGTTTTGACAATGGACATTGATGATTGGAAAATATGAACATTTTTCCCATTTTTTTTGTATTACACTAGATCTAAATTTGCTATACAAGTTGCAACCAAAAACATTGGTTTCGAATGATGGGATTCAATTTGGGATTATAGTGATTTAATTATTCTCTTTTCAATGACAACATTACATCAAGCAAAGCTTGCATGTAAAAAAAACCAAGAAATACAACATTTCAAAGGGCTAATCCTTTTGCCTTTTGTTCTTTTTCTTATTCTTGGGGTCATCTAAGGTTTTACATATTATGCATGGGTTTTTAGGAGTCATTCAATTCCATTTCTTCCATCATCCCAGCCTCAAACGTTGTGAAAACAATCAGATAGTTGTGACTTGGATTGTGTATTAGATGTTTGAACAAATTTCCTATTCAAGCACCCTTTTAATCTCAAAGATAAATTTAATCTCTTTACAGAACCAAGGTATTTTTTCGTGTTTTTCAAGATAGTTGTAAGAATTTGTAGAAACTATTGAGGAGGGAATGCCTTCAAAGTTTTAACATAATGACCATTTACAAAAAAAATGAGGAAGGATATATATTTTCTTATTTAATCCTTTGAATCTGATAAGTTTTTTGTTATGAAACTAGCTCACAAAAATATAGAAAAGAGAGATAAACGCCTTAGAATTTAGCCTCTTCGAGGGGGAACCATCCTTTACATTACATAAATGAACAATTCTTGGATGATACAAATGACAATACCTACTTTCTATATATAGGAGTCTAAGGGGTCATAATATAATCAGAGCCGACATAACAATAATAATGTAAGGGCACAATAATAACAATAGTGGGATTCTATGGGGCACAATAATAACAATATGGGGACTACATGGGCACAACAATATAATAAGGGATTTGTACTAATAAAAATAAGGGGTTACAATAGTAGTATAGGGACCTAACATGCCCCTCTCCTTCAAAAAGTGTTGTACTCAACGCTTGAGTAGTTCTTGATGCTTCGGTATAAAATTCTTGTCCTCCCATGTGGAATCTTCAGCGGGTAAATTCTTCCACTTGATGAGATAATCTGAAATTGATCGATTTCATAGCTATCAGGTTCTTGTTTTTGTGACTACTCCAGGTTCCAATACAATTTTTCCTTCCTCATCAAGTTCTAGCAATATTGTTTGAACTAGGATCTTTTGCAACTTTTGAATGAGTGGCCACACTTCTTTTTCATTCTTCCATTCATCCATTGCTTCGTTTATCAAATTTGGTTGGATAATTATACCAACCTCTAGCATTTGGCAACCATACATTCAATTTCACTCCTTTGGGCATATGGATATATGTAAGGCATGATGTTTGGAGGAACACTTCATGGAATCAAATGAATAGCATGATCATGATCACAAATAGGTAGGAGGCCTTTGGGAGTCTCAAATACCTTGGAATGATTGTCCAAGACTTTTTGGAGATTTGGAGAAATAGATGATTTCGATGTGGGAACCTCTAGCGAACATAATTGTGCAATTACGCCTCTTTGTTCTTTCTTTAAAATCTCTGTCATTCCATTAGAGCTGATTATCTTCCCTGGTTTCCCTGTGATACCCCTTAATTCAACTTCCTTTCCTTCCGAAGAAAAATTCATGAAATGTTCTTGAAAATTAAAAGCTATTGTACCCAAGGATTGTAGCCATTAGACTCCTAGTACAACATCAGCACCACCCGTTGGAATGGAAAGCATTGGGCTATTCAATACATATTCTCCCATGGATAGCTTGATATTATGGCACTTTCCAAAGAAATTTATGGTTCCTCCACTTGCAACTATCACTTGACACTATGGTGCTGGACATAGGAAGCAATTCAATTCCTTGGCTATCTTACAATGAATAAAATTATGGGTACTACCCGAATCAATTAACATTACTACCTTTTCCTTCTTGATATGTCCTCTATCTTGATAATTTGAGGAGTGGTAATTCTTGCCAATGCATTACAAGATATGGTCGGATTCATTTCTTCTTTCTTGATGTGATCTTTCACTTCTTGAACCTTTTTCTTCTTGATATGTCCTTCTATCTTAAGAGTTTTACGAGTGGTAATTCTTGCCAATGCTTCACAATATATGGTTGGATTCATTTATTCTTTCCCTGGGGTTGGTTCCTGGTGTATGTCCTCTTCTTTTGATGTTTCTTGATCCTTTCTTCCTCCTCTTCACAATCTATGTAAAATAATTTCTTCTCAGCACACTTATGACCTTTAGTGTATTTTCTATCACAAATGTAACAAAGCCCTTTTTCTCTTTTTTCTTCCAATTGTTGTGGTGTAAACATTATAGGTTGTGGAAGGCTAGGAGCAAAAACACTTCCATATTTATAGTTGTGAGTGGTGGGATTCCTTGTTTCCATAATTCCGCTTTCAATTTTTCTTGCCAACCTGAATGCCTTCTCCAATGAATCAGGTTCCCAAAGACGAACCTCATGTTGAATGTTATCCTTTAAAGTCCCTATGAAGAAATCAATCCTTTGCTTCTCTGGAATATCATTTACCCTTATATTCAATTTTTGAAAGTCCTCAATGTGCTCTGCCATTTAACCCTTTTGTTTGAGATTTATCAATTGGCTAAAGAAGGTGTTTCTCTTTGTATCCTCATAATGTGCTATCATTTCCTCTGTGAAAATTGACCACGTGACAAGTGGTTTATGAGAACAAATCCCTTCATACCATAAAAATTGATTCGGTTCTAAATATAAAGATGCAATACGTACCTTTTGTAACAGTTGCACCTCATGTAGATCAAAATATTTCTCCATCTATAGTATCCATGTTATGGGATCTTTGCCATCAAACTTCCTCATATCTATCTTTGGAATATGTTGGATCTTCAATCCAACATTAGATTCTATGAAATCATGATCAACATTAATTTTTTTCTCATCACGAGTTTCCTCTACTACCTTTTTTCCATTAGGAGAACTTGCTTGTAGCAGCTTTGTCCCACCTTCCTTCAAACCTTCCATGTCTTTCTTCAAAGCTTACATGCCTTTCTTCCAATATTCTTTCATATCATTTATACCATCTTCCATGGAATAGATATAACTATTTATCTTAGCTTCGATCGCACTCTTCAAATCATCTATCCAATTTTGATTACTAGGTGTTTCTATTTTCTTGATTCGAGTCATTCTTTTTCATGCTTTTAGGACCTCAATCTTGAATTTGTTGTATCTCTAAAATTGTGGATCTCCAAGGTCTGAAATTGCATCTTGTAGTAGCCCTCTGAGTCTTCTTTCTAACCCCGTAAGTCTGATCAAGATTTGATTCTCCAAGGAAGAGTTATGTCAAATCTCCCACGATGACCTGATTATAGACTTGTTCAGTAGAGAAAACTTGTACGAAGTGTCACGTGTCACTGTTTCAACCTTAGGTTCTGAAAATGATACCCAACAAACTACAGTCCATCTGATTTCTGTCATTTTTTATGAAATTTGAATCAAATGCTCAGAGAGAGAGTTATGACGATTTTTCCAAGGTCACCTGTTTGGGATGTAATTCGGGGGCTTGCAGAAACCCTAAATGTCTTGGACCGTATCTCCAAAAATATAGCGAAGAAAAATCTAAAATTTGGGCCCAAGCTTCACCAATATTTTGGCTCAAATGGGTTTTAATTTCAAAGTCTGACCCTTCGTAGAAAAAAATTTATAGCGAAAATTCCACGATGACCTGTTTGAGATGAAATTATGGAGCTTGCAAAAACCCTAACTTCCTCAAATCATATCTCCGAAAATATAGCGAGATAAGATCTGAAATTCGGACCCGAGGTTTAGACTGATTTCTTCTCAAATGGGTTTTTTTTTAGCTTCTTAAACTTCGTAGTGAAACAATTATTGAAAAAATTCCACGATGACCTGTTTGGAGCAATGAAACCCTAGAATCCAAAGCTTGGATACCAAATGTTATGAAACTAGCTCACAAAAAGATAGAAAAGATAGATCAAAGCCTTAGAAATAAGCCTCTTCGAGGGGGAAACCTCCTCTACATTACACAAATGAACAATTCTTGGATGATACAAATGACAAGACCTCCTTTCTATATATAGGAGTCTAAGGGGTCATAATATAATCAGAGTCGACATAACAATAATAATGAAAGCGGGGGATGTGGTGGAGTCATTATACTTTATCTATCTAATACACATTACTTTCACATTTGCCATGGGTTTGGGAGATGGTACAAATAACTTTGCAGAGTTGCTTACACTCCAACATCTTTTACATTTTTCAATTCTCAAACAGTGCAGACACATACAAATTTTTGGAGATTCCAAAATAGTCATAAATTGGTTCAACAACACAACATCATGCCATGCATATACTCTGAGAACTATTTTGGATGATATTGTTTTTCTCAAAACACATTTTGTTCATATCTCATGCACTCATATTTACAGGGAGCGTAATGAAGGTGCGGACAAGCTATCAAAAGAGGCAACGCATCGTCCTCGAGGAGAATGGATGATCACAGAGCACACACCTGAGCGGACCTATCAGTTCTTCCACAGACCATATATGGATCAGGAACTACGGAGGGCAGACAGGCCCTAATATCAACAGTCTTTAATAGTCTTTTACAATTTTTCTATTATGTAATTATCACTTTTTGGCAACAAAACAGCAAACACCATTGGTGAATTTTTGAATATGTAATTATTTTATATATGAACAGCAGTCACTAGCACACCCAACACAGGGTCTTTTTGTAGAACTTACAGTTCAAACTCTACACAGCTGACTATGGTCACAGTACTTGCATATGCCTATGGCATTTACAGCATGTAATTTTCAACAAATTAATGGAAATTACGATATTTTCTCCCCGGGAAAAAAAATAATGTAATGGCACAATAATAACAATAGTGGGCTTCTATGGGGCACAATAATAACAATATGGGGACTACATAGGCACAACGATATAATAAGGGGGTTGTACTAATAGCAATAAGGGGTTACACTAGTAGTATAGGGACCTAACATTTTTCACCATAGTTATGGGATCTATGTTACTACATGTTCGAATCCACTCAAGATATGTTTCAAGTTTGGAAGTGTTGGAGATCCACTTGGGATCTGTTTCTAGCCAAAAATGTCCAACGATCAGATCCTTAAAAACTTTTTTCAAAATGTAACATAAAATATAAAATAAAATTTAAAAAAGGCCAAGTATGGGGACCTAAAATCCTAATTTTTCCTTATAAAACAACCCTTCCCTCATCCTAAAATAGACAAATCTGAGCCTTTCATATCAGTTTGCATTTCTAAATTTTGTAATAGAGATTTGTAGCGAAACACATTTGAAAATGTGAATTTTATATGTTTTTAATAAGTGTGGACACATGTTTCTAATACCATTTTTTTGTATCCAGATCTTAACTTTAATATCTCTCTCTCTCTCTCTCTCTCTCTCTCTCTCTCTATATATATATATATATATATATATATATATAACTTTTTGTTGTGTGTACAGTTTCCCTTTATCTAGATCTTGAGTTTTAAGAAATCTGGTGTATCAGTATCTACATGTGTATATGTTTCTATGCAACTTAGCTTTAGTACTTATGAAACATGGAGGTGATTTAAATAGTTCTAACTTGTCATATTTCAAGAGAATAGGAATAGTAGATTTTGTTGTAATTGTAATTTCTAACTTCTTGTGTGTGTGTTAGCAAGCTTATCAATTTTTTGTGATGTAATTTGAACAAAATATACTTACGTTTTGGGAATATGCAATAGGTTTGAAAGAGTTAAAGTGGTCAAAGTTGTTGCATGTAAGAGGTTGGTATTAAGAATTCAAAGTCGGGCATGTGTTCTTGAGAGGGAATGTAAGGACCTAGAAACTGAACTCTAGGAAGAAAAGAAAAGACACAACTCTACTTTGGTAGAATTCAAAAACCTTGAAAGGGAAAGGTACATCCTCAGATTTGCATGCACTCTCGTTTTCTTCTACTCCAGTTATAATGATAAATGTTGTGTTGATATTTTCCTATGGTCTTGTAAGGTAGAGTGAATAATGATTAACTCTGTTACTTTTTATTTTAAGGATGGAATCACTGTTAAGCATATTTCTTCTTCCCTGTGCTTTTAAGAAGTTGTAGGTGTGTTATTGCTTTCCATAATGCTAAACATAATATTCTTTTTATGTTCTTGTTCAAAATTTTAATGCTACATTGTGCTTCTACTCTTATGTGCATGAAACTTGAAGGTATCAACTTTACCAAAACCGATGATTGCAGCAAGGGAAACCAAGGGTTATATTGTTGAATTGAGGCTTCTGTGATCCATAATAGTTATAAGTAGAACTTCGGCGTAAATCACATAAAGAGAGACATTTGTCGACGTGTTTCGAACCAACCAGTGTGGCTCATCGTCAGGACAAGTTGAAGAAACAGATCCAACTTTGCATGCTAAATAGTCTGAGCAGAGCCTCCAACGGCTATCTTCATCAACGACTAATTTTGACTTAGGGACAGTAGTCAAAAAGTCAAAATGATAATTTAATGGGAGTTAGTTATCATACCATAGATTATATAAAAGAAATAATTCTAGAAGTTGATTACGTTAATAGTTTAGTTAAAAACGTGACTTATATGGGAATTAGTCACGTTTTTAAATAAACTATTAATGTAATCAACTTCTAGAATTATTTCTTTTATATAATCTATGGTATGATAACTAACTTCCATTAAATTATCATTTTGACTTTTTGACTACTGTCCCTAAGTCAAAATTAGTCGTTGATGAAGATAGCCGTTGGAGGCTCTGCTC
Source organism: Pinus tabuliformis (assembly GCA_031772625.1). Lineage (NCBI taxonomy): Eukaryota > Viridiplantae > Streptophyta > Pinopsida > Pinales > Pinaceae > Pinus > Pinus tabuliformis. The sequence continues at coordinate 1,677,278,189 of CM062818.1, forward strand.
AGACTATTTAGCATGCAAAGCTAGATCTGTTTCTTGAACTTGTCCTGACAATGAGCCACACTGGTTGGTTCGAAACGCGTCGACAAATGTCTCTCTTTATGTGATTTACGCTGAAGTTCTACTTATAAGGGTTATATTGTTTCTAATGATGGAAGGAATAGGTTTTGTGCCCTGGAGCCATTATTTTGTTATTCCAAGAAGAGTATGAGTTTCATCTACATGTTCATATTTAGAGTTGAATTGGTGTAGGTTGTTTCCATAAAAAGTTTTAGTGTTGGAAATGTGGCCCTTAAACTAGGGTCTAGAGCATTTACAACATAGGTTTGATGGGGAGGGTTTTGGGTTGGTTGATGACAGGTAGAGACTTTTATTTGTGGCATGTCATGCTTTCCCTCTTCCTTGGTCTTTGATTTGTGGCATGCCATGCTTTCCCTCTTCCTTGGCCCTCCTTTCTCAAAAGAGGCAGGTTGAGACATTTTTACCTCAATCTTGAATTATATGCTTACATTTGAAATATAGATGTCCCACACTAAATTTGCATGGTTTGGTCTTGGACTATAATTGATCATCAATTTAGCTATTAGTTGTTCAATAAAGTTTTTTTTTGTAAAATTATAATAAGCTATTAATGTTAATGTTCATTGCTAGGCGGTCTCCATTGGAGGCCGCACACAAGCGGGTACCTTAAAACCTGAAGAACGGGATCAACATCCGTATGTTCTTTTGAATTGTGAACCTGCAAGGTAGAATGTCTTGCCATTTTTTCTGAATATACAGAAGATACTTCGCAGGAGACATTTCCTCATCAAGAATCTTGAAAATGTTATTCAAAGGTTTTTGCAATCCCTTGAGCTTTTTGAGAAAAATGAAAGGAAAAAACTTGAAATTTTTACTGCACTCACTCTCTTAGAAATTATATGGGCTTTCACGAGAAACCGTTTTTCAACCGTTTCTTAAAGGCAACCTTGTTTCCAAGGGGATTTTGCTTTCATTCATAACATAATTTTTCAAGGAGTATCTGGTTGAAAACAATCTTGATGATCTCATAACATTGTTGAAGTGAGGGAAGATAGAAGATAATCTTCTTGATTTGTTCTCAATACAGAAACACACCACTGAAGCTTTTGTAGAACACTTCAGGTGGGAAGACTTTTTTGTTGGAACCAAACTGTCTACTTAAAGTCACATGTTTTTGTTGTCGATTGTTACTAACATATGTATTTTTTACTTTTTGTGTGGCAGTAAGGAGGGTTTGGATGCTCTTTTCAAATATAATGAAAAGAAAATGTTTGATGTGAAATTGAAGGACATGAAGAGTGCATTAACAACTTTGATTGCAGAGAATGTTGATATTTCAGAAGTCATTGAAATTGTAAAGCAACGCCATAAAGAGTCAAAGTTACCTGATATTGAAGTAGTGTGTATCTTATGGGATGTTATTATGGATGTTGTAGTGGTCTGGAAAAAACCAACAACAAAATTTAAATTTGGCATTGCATCAAGTTAGTATTTAATCTTTTTTGACCGTGTACTATGTTTTTTTTTACCATATGTGTTATGCCTCATCATATCATTAACAATTTTATGGATTTTTACTGAATTTTGAAAAGTATTTTCTTCTTGTTAAGTGTTTAATATGTTTACAACTTTTATTCAATATTAGAATCTAATGGGAAAATGGGTCTATGGATAATTTTTTAAGGGTCATCCCCACAACTTGCATTTTGCTACTTTTAAGAATCATGTTTTGTTACGCACTTTGATTCTTTCATTGATGTGCATGAGAAAATAGAATGTTTCAATTTCATAGACAACATTTGTTAAAATCTAATGCAATTGTGGATACTTTGTTTCTTGCTCTGGATATCATGTTTTTGCTTCTTGCGCATGTTTGTTTTGTTTTATTGATGTATATATAAATATTTTTATCAAACTATCAATTCAATAGATATTTTTTTTGGAAATTAATTACAGAATGTATACAGATGCAGTATTGAATCCTTCAACCTATGTTTCCATGAAGGTTTCATTCAATGTAAAGAGTTTTCGTGTCTTTTCTTGGCCATAAATATGGTTACACTAGATTTTCTAACATATGATACATTTTTTAAACTCTTTTGTTAATATGTTTTCATTTTATCTCATGTGGAATTCATAAATCAGTCATTTGATCATGCTTGTGCTAGATTGGATGTTAATTCCATTTTCCATTAAAGGTGCTACAAGGATCAAACTTAACAGTCAGAGCATGCATTTAATGTCAAGAGCTATCTCCTTTGGTTTGAGGGAATTATTATCTTGCAATTGCATTGTTTGTATGTAGTATGTGGGGATTAGTTATGCATGCAATGTTTTTATCCATGGCTTTACATCGAGCATGTATTTTTTTTACCGTGGAAAATTTCCTTGGGGAAATCCTTGAGGGGATTCCTCACATTCCTGTGAATGGAAACCATGGTAAATGTTGTTGGTGTATATGTTGTACTCCTAACCCAGAGGGACTTTGCGAGACTTGAACCCATGACCTCTCTGCCTTAAAGTTGGTTGATTCAAACCAATTGAGCTAACCCACTGGGTTACCATAATGTACTTATCAACTTCTATGTGTAATATTTCTAATGATGGTTATCCATGTGACAAGGATATTTTCCTTTTGCACGTAAAATAACAACATATTTTGTTTTTTGGTCGGCATTTGGAATTCATTAGTTTTCTAGTTATTTTATTTTATTTGGGTGAAAATAAGATGTGATGTGATTTTGTGCATTTCAGGAAACACTTTGTGAAGTCACTGGAGCCTTTTATGAAATGGTTGGAGGAAGCTAAAGAAGAAGAAAAATGTGAACTTATATTAGAAGCTTAATTATGACTACAATAGTTTGTGGGGGGGGGGGGGTAGGAGGAGCAGTCATAATGTTGGTTGCAACTCTGCTATATTGTGTTCAATTAGTATATCAACTGCTTTACATTAGATAATAATTTTTCTATTAGTAATTTATGAGATCCTAGTGCTATATTCATGGAGTATGGTGTGCTAGCAGAAATACTTTAATTGGACTCTATTGGAATTTGCATCACATATAAATTTATAATTTTTGCTTAGTATTTATAGTTTCCCTTACGATTTGATTATTTTATAATTTAATTAAAGTTTTAGAATTTAGAATTTATAAAGTTTCAAAGTCTAATTCTTTGAAAGGCATTAACTCAATGGAAGAGCACCTGCTTTACAAGTAGGTGGTTGGTGGTTCAATTCCAACGTGCCCTAATATTCACGGGGAATGGTGATGATCACTATCCACCCATATATATGTATCAATAGTGAGGTTCATTAAAGGACCATCATCAAGAGTCGTTTTTTTATATATGAAATGGTGACGATTAATGAACCTTGACATATAGGGAGTGTCAAGAAAGGTCCATCATCATAAATCATTGTTGTAAATTTGGGATACAAACTTGGGCACAAAGAAAGAAAAAAGAAAAAATATGTAAGAAAATACATAAAACGAGATGCACAATGGGGCTAAAAAATGGTGAAACTAAGGATGCCATATTGGATGCCAAAAATGATGCATAATCATATGCAAATTCAGACTCAAACCTAGACACAAAATGAGATGCAAATATGGACACAAATTGAGGTTGGAAAATGATGCAAATTTGGATGGTGAAAATGATGTAAAATTAGACACCAAAAAGGATACAAAATTGGATGAAAAAGTGGACGTAAATAATGGTGTAACATTGGACACATAACTAGACACAAAAAAAATTGAAAAAATGGACATAAAACTAGCTCAAAATTGGATGAAAATTGAGATGCAATGTTGGATGTAAAACTTGGTGCAAAAACAAATGCAAAAGTGGATGTAAAAAATGGGTCAAAATTGAATGTAATAGTAGACACAATATGGGATGCAAAGTTGGACACAACACATGGCTTAAAATAGGATGCAAATTTGGATGCTCAAAATGATATAAAATTGAATGCAAGAAATGGTGTTAAAAATGATGCAAAATTGGATGCACCAAATGATGCAAAATATGGTGCAAAACGGGATGCGAAAAAGGGAGACAAATCGAACGTAAAAGTGGATGTAAAAAATGGTCCAAAAAAAGATGCAAAAATGGGTCAAAAAATGATGTAAAATTTGGTGCTAAATCAAATTCAACACATGGTGTAAAGATAGGCACCAAAGCTGGTGCAAAACTAGGTACAAAATAGAAGAAAAAACTAGTATAAGACTAGATGCAAAACTTGGCATAAGACTAGACGCAAAACTTGGCACAAAATGGATGCCAAAAAATACGCTAAATTGGATGCAAAATATGGCACAAAAATGGAAGCAAAAATGGACACAAAATAGGAAGAAAAAAACGATGAAAAATATATGCAAAAAATGGTACAAAAGTAGAAGCAAAACCTGTCAAAAAATAAGATGCAAATCTTGGTTCAAAATTTGATGCAAACAATGATGCATAATCTGGTGTAAAAAAGTATGCAAAATATGGCGTGAAAAATGATGCACAATCATGTGCCAAAAAGGACACTTTAAAAATTGTACAATAGAGTCAATTTTAGCACCATGTTGCTCATCCCAATTGTAAAAAAATGCACTAAAATCTAGCACTAAATCTGGCACAAATTGTTGGTTTTGTTGTAGTCATCCACCATGGTAGGATTAACATAACTATAATTAGATCTAGGATTGGTCAAAATAGAAACAAATTGATCACAAAGGTTATGGTCCATCTCGATAATATATGCTTGGTCATTTGCCTGCCTGTTTTACATAGCTGCATAAATCTAAGGAATGATATGACCAACATCCCCAACTATCTATGCCTCCTAAGCAATATAGATATGAGGCCTACCACCATGGTACAATGGACAATCCTTCTTGCGATGATCTTTGCCACATATCCAGCACTGCAACAGTCCCCTACCATCACCTCTATTATGATGCTCTCCAAGTTGCGACACATGTCCCTTCTCAACTGCATTGAACTTCTTGTAAGGAACCACATTTTCTTTCACTCGCATCTTGATGTCTTCCCCTCTTCGTTGGCCACTTTAATTTAACTTTCTCACTTTCTTTCAAATCACACTCAGGCTCAACTTTGTGCTTTGACTGCTCATAACAATGCTTCAACTTCCAGATGGCCTCCTCCAATGATCTAGCATCATCAAACTCAATCTGGTCTCTAAATGATATTAGCAGCCCACTGATAAATCTTTGAATGTTAGCCTTCTCCTTGAGGTAAGGCACATATCTCAAAAGCTCAAGGAACCTTCTAGTATACTCATCATCTATAGTAGAACCCATCTACAACTTATAAAACTCCTTAGCTTTTTCATCAGAGTACCTCTCTACAATTACTTCTTCTTGAAGAGCCTAGCAACCTCATCCCAAGTCAAGTCGTCCTCACAAATACCTTTTACTTTCTTTACATCTTCGCACCAAATATTTTCTTTCCCTTTAAGACTGAAGGTGGCTATCTTGGCTTTCATGTTCTCTAAGTAGCTATGCAATCTGAAGAATTTCTTCATCCCAAGAAACCATGCCTTTGCATATTCTAACTTATTCATCTCTCCATCAAATGTAGGAGGCTTCACTTTCTTGAACTCCTCAGGAAATTACTCCATCCTCCTATAAGGATGATGATGGTGATAACTATGATGATGTCTCCTGGATAAAGAACTAGAATAATGCCCATACATGCCAGTCTTCCTGTCAAGTGTATCCAATGATCTACCACCTCTGACTATGTGCCCTCTATCCAACCTATATTTTGACGGGACCTTCTACCATAGGCTCCATTAGTTTTCTCTTCCTTCTCTTGATTGATCCTCAAATGTCCTTGTTTCTGCAACTCCAACAAGCTTTGAAGAATTACTGCATTAACTTCAATCATTTTTTCTTGGGCCCTTGCAAGTCTTTCCTGAGCCTCAACCAACCTATCATTGTCCACTTTACAAATTCTGATCTTTGCCCTCAAGTTTCTCAATGTATCAGTTATACTAGGAGAATGCTCATCTCCTTATTACCCAACTGATTTGTAGGGAGAGTCATGGGAACTGTAGTCTACCATTTTTCTCATCATCTTTGATTCTCTTCTTCCTACAAGTATACCATGTCAGATAAGCCAAAGAGATACCAAACTCAAACCCATACCTCATTGATGTTCAAGGGAGTCTTATCTCATTTGCAAAATCAGTCCTCATTAGCATGTACATGTATAATTATAAGCATATCCACATAACAACATGTCAACATCATGCATGACCATACCAATTGTATACCATGACCCCATGCATGACAACCATAATCTCGAAGACATCAGACTTTACCCAAAGAGAGCACAACCCACTCTGATACCACCCTGTGACCATGCCTCCTCTCATATCTACCCACTTTCACCAAAATCCCCAAGGTAAACATGAGCTGAGGGGATACTATGACATGACTCAACCTCCTAGATGACCTTAAGGAAATGGATTCGACAACTTGAGACTTAATGAATTCCCTTAGGTGCTACAGGACCTCTAGGAGCAACCCAACCACTCTAGGTGTCCAACCTCTGAGATAACTCTCATTTTCACTGGCTTGTAGCCTCAATCATTCCCTTGCTAAGGCATGCAAGTGACTATAACCCTTCAGTCACTCCCATAATCCTGCTTCCCAGCAACTGTGGACTTTTCCAGTTAGTTACGTGCCAGTGACCCCAGATTCTGAGCCACTTTTCATGGCTAGGACTTAGGCCTCTACCTAGAACTTAGTGAAACTTCCAGAAAAGTTGAATGACATAGAAACAAATCTTATAAAGCAGAACTTGAACCAGGACTTGACTTTACCTATCCAAACTAGGACTGACATTCCGGAAAACACTTGGTAGGCAAACCACCTACATGTCATGAATGCATAACTGAACATAGCAATCTGAAACTTATATGAGGTTAAACAAGAAGGGCCAATGCATTCTCACAAGAGTTTTCATATCACCCATTAGGTCATGCATTCACTATTCATTTGGTTACAAGTAAAAACATGATGGAATCCACGACTAATATCTATCATAAAACTATGCTTATAACCAACATATAACTAGATAAATAACAATGATAGAACAAATATTAAAGCCACATAAATACAAGTAAATTTACTCATCAAAAGAAATAGAAACTTAGCTTTTATTAACCATATACAAAATCCAACCAAGTTAGGGACTTCCATGTACCACACGACCATAAATTGGGCTGAACCAAATCTTTCTTTCAGCCAATCAGCCTCGTGCCATATTCCAAGCATGAATCTGGGATATCGTGGGATAAACCAATCCATAAGCAACTAAGGGAATCCAGAGGTTAAACCACCTCCACCCTCACCATACCGTGATCTCACCTAAACTGGTTCCGAGATCACAAAGACCAAACAAAGCTTGGATGCCTCATAATTCCTTCACCATCCCTTGAGGAATTTTCTTGTCTCCACTCTCAAGATTTACCATGAATCCCACCATTACCGGTTAAGGGATTCATAGGCCTTTGGGAATTTTCCTATGACCAACTCACCTAGATCCAAAACCTTTTGGCAATCCAAAGCTCAAACCGATAAAGAATCTCATCACACCATGGTTGTCTATAAATGGCAAGGCAAGGCTAAAAACCACTGTCAAAACCTGACAAAATCCATGCCACCGATAGGCAAGAAACCATATACACACATGCATATGCCATGCATGCCAAAACCAACTACGAAATCATACATGCAACCTGTTACCTGCAAGTATTCCCAATGAAGCTACTTGATCCAACCTTTCCTTATTTGATCCTTGCTTTCCTTTTCTTTCTTTTTCGTTCCTTTGCTTTCTTTGTCCTTCCTTTACTTGCTTTCTTTCCTTCTCCTCTTGGTTTCCTTCTCCTCTCTTAGACTAATTCCCAAAACTGAACTGAAAAAAAGCTACAAACTAATGCTCTTATGTCTTTTTAACATTGATGCCTCTAATTTATTCATTTTTCCTCAATTTTCCTTCAATTTCCTCCTCACATGCAACCTGTGACCTTTCACCTTCCTTTTCTACTAATTTCCTTTATTTTCATTAATAAAATGCCAAAAATGCATTTTTCCCTTTCAAAGCCTTTGCCATTGATTTTGCCAATTTCCCCTTAGTCATAAACACAACAAGTGATGCCCACTAGAATATTTGCACAACATTAAGCTTGAAATAAGTGTCTTGTGACCTTGGCCTTATTTTGTGTTTATTAACTTTTATTACATGAACTTTTAACCTGAGGTTGTTATATGAAGTTAAAGTCAAATAGCTAAAAAAACATTGCAAGTGGTACACAAGGTGCTATGTTGCATTCCCACAGGCTGCCACGTGGAAACGTCATCATCCATACAAGATCACAAGATCACATGTTGGCATTAGATCAAGCAAAATGGCATAGCAGTGTTTGAAGTGGCACAATCCATATGTGCCACGTGGCCTAATCATCAGGCACCACGTCGCACCATGTGGTTGGCCAAGTCCAACTTGGCCAAACAAATTTGATGAAGCAACTTGGCTGGGGATCAATTTGGTGCAACTTCTAAGTCTGCCAGCATATAGTCAAATTTAGTGAATAGATTAGCAAACAATTGGCGTGGCACCAAACCGCATTAGCGACAAGTCAAGTTAATGGATGGTGGAATTGTTGAACAGATTAGCAAACAATTGGCGTGGAACCAAACCGCATTAGTGACAAGTCAAGTTAATGGATGGTGGAATTGTTAGAACAACAAGTTGGCGGGCCACCATTTTGGTGGTCCCATCAAACCTAACAAATAGTGAACTATTATAATATAAACGACAAGATAGTTGTAAAAAAATGTAAGTGGGGAGGCTTATGTGCTCGACCCTAGGACCTTCCCCTAACTGACAGTCTTAACATTACACGGGCTAGTTGTCAGGCCAAACGACTTGTTCATTGGTTGGTTTGCCCGCTACAACATATTTAAACCCATTTCATTCGAGCGGATGAGGGGAGAGACCATCGAAACTGCACATAGATAAGGAACTAGGAGCATAGGAACCCTGCATGTGGGAACCAGGAGGGCGCATTGTAAGAAGGTTATATTCCCAGGGAATATTCCTTGGAAAAATCCCATAATATTCCATATAAAATCTCTTATGGAATCTTGGAAAATTCCCTAGGTATCCAAATTTGACATGACATAACCCAACTAAGTTTATACACATTTTACTCAAAATTTCACCACAATTTCACTGGTGCATCTATTTTTGGATCTGAGTATCCCATTTTCAAGTCACTCCCAGGATTGGAGGTATAATTATGTATTTTTCCATGTAGTTATTTTTTATTTTTGCTTATATGAATGAAGAGGCCTCCCCACTATTGAATTAGGGACCAAAGACATATTCCACATTGGACAAACTGCATTATCAAACTTTGGGTGCATTATCTTTATGGTGTCCTTTATGTTGCTTCTTGTTTAAGTGTCTGTGTATATAGATTTTACATGCTCTTTTATGCAATTCTGAAAACATCAATAAACTAAAAATCCTAAATCATGTTTAATATGAGAGTGATTTTCTTGTTGATGTGAATTGTGAGTGTGGATGATAACCAAGGCCAAACTCAAAAAGGGTGAAGGAAAACTCAAGTCTTTTGACCTAGAGATTGGACGTGCAACACGAAGAAGGAAAATGGAAGATGACTATTCCCATACTGAGAATGAGCAAGCTTTCTATAAATCTTTCTACAACACGGAAAATAAGGTAGATAATTTTTTTGCAGATTATGAGAAGAAATCGTTGAAGAAGGAAAAGATTAAGAAGGAGAAAATAGAGGACAATGCTTCGTTAAATCATGGAAATGGAGGAGAACCTCCTGAACCTCCTTCTTTATCTTCAAGTGAATGTTCTAATTCTTCATCTTATTCTCATCATTCTAATAGACATCATAGGGACGCTTCTAAAAAGCATTTTTTTAAGTTGGATGTGAAAATTTATTTTCCCGTGTTTAACGAAGAATCTAATGCAAAAAAGTTAAACAATTGGATCAGATAGATTGAAGTATATTGTAGGATGCAACAAATCAAAGAGGATGAGGCAAAGATATAGTCAACATCTCTTTGACTAGGAGGCACCACTCTTGTATGGTGGGAGAGAAAACTTCAGAAAGGTAGCAAGCATATGGTAAACTCCTTTCTTCTTATCTTAATTTGTTTCTGCATTAAGATGGAAATTTTATCCATTGGGTTATCAATAAAAATCCATGATGGAATGGAAAAATTTGAGACAAGGCAAAGGTCAAAATGTTCAAAGTTTCACAGAGAAATTTAGGGAGAAAGCATTGTAATTGGATATTCCTTTATATTCGCCTGATACTTTGATTAAATATATTGGTGCATCTTTGGCATTCTTTATTATTATTAAACTTGCTATCCTTGATGTGGCTAGTGTGAAAGTTATTCATCTTGAAAGCAAGGGTAAGCATGGATAGGAAGATCATCCAAAGAAGTCATCATCCAAGCCTAAAAACAACAAATTCAAAGGGAAAGGAAAGGAAAAGGACAAGAAGGAATTTTCTGCAAAGAAAGAAGAAGGGAAGCCATCTTGCACGCATTGCAAGAAAGAAGGGCGCGATGAAGAGCAATGTTGTAAGTTGCATCCAGAGTTGAAGCCAATGAAGTATGGTGGAAACAAGAAGCATAAAATGGTTACTACAATACAACAAGACCTTGGAACTGATTCCAGTGATGATACAAGGATTACATTTTTTTGCATATAAGGTGTTAGTTCCCTTCATGTTAATTTGCGCTCTAAAAATCATGTTAGTTCAATTTCTACAAATGAATCTCATGTTGATGAATGAAAAATAAGTGAATTGTTCCATATTAGGATTGTATCTAAGCATACAATAATATGTATATTGTTTGACTTGGGTTCTCAAGTTAATCTGATTTCAGAAGAAATTGTTAAGAAGTTGGGTATGGAAACTGAACCTCATCCAAAACCTTAACCTCTTTGTTGGGTATGTGAGACTATAAAACTCAATGTAAACAAGCAATGTAGGGTTAGGTTTTCTATTGCTTCAAAGCTAATAGATGAGGTTGATCTAGATGTTGCTCATTGGATATTTGTGGCATAGCCTTGGGAAGCCCATATTTGTATGATAGGAAAGCAATATTTTGTGGGCATGAGAACAAATACCATCTCACTAAGAATGGGGTGGAGTATATTGTCAAAGCTCACCGAATGAACATCAATTCAACCCTTGTTAGTGCGGGACAAATGAAAAGGCTTATCAACTCCAACAAGAATTATATGTTCATGGTTGTGATGGAAAAAGAAGTTAATACATATGATGCTTTCAAAGGTTGTAGTCCCTCTCATGATAAAAAAAATATTTGATATTGTCTCTAACTATGATGCTATTTTTCAGGAACCAAGTGGTTTGACTCCTAAAAGGGAGATCGAGCATGAAATTCATCTCCAAAAGGACGCCCTTTGCAAAGGCATGTATAGGTTTTCAATTGTTGAAATGGAAAAAATCAAGAAATAGGTGCAGGACTTGTCGAACCAAGGAGTCATCATACCTAGCTCATATCCATGTGGTTAACCAATCATGTTGGTGCCAAAGAAAGATGGAACATGGAGAATGTGTATGGATTATTGATCTATCCTCAAGATCACGGTGTAAAAATAATATCCTCTCCCTCATATAGATGATTTACTTTATCAATTGAAGAATGTTTCTTATTTCAATAAGTTGGATTTGCGCAGTGGCTACCATCAGATCAAGTTGTAGAGGATGATGTATGAAAAAATACTTCAAGACCAAGCAAGGATTGTTCAAGTGGTTGGTAATGCAATTTAGGATTTGCAATGCCTCAGCTACATTCATGCGGGTAATGAATGGTGTCTTTCAGCCTTTTCTAGATGATTTTGTGCTTGTGTATCTATATAATATACTTGTCTTCAACAAACCCTGGGATGGTCATGTTAAACATGTCAAACAAGTGTTTGTTATTTTACAAAAGGAGAAATTGTATGTCAAATTATTGAAATGTGAATTTGGAAAAACTTATTTGGTTTATTTGGGTCATATTGTTGGAGTAGCTCAATTGAAGATTGATCCTTCTAAAATTGATGTAATTATTAAATGGCCTAAGCCTACCAATGTGACAAAATTCAGAATTAGATTTTTGGGAACCGTATAGTACTAGAGAATATTCATATCCAACTTATCCATCATTGCATCTCCTTTCCATGCCCTAACCAACATGAATCATACTTTTCAGTGGGGAGGAAAGCAACAAGAGACTTTTGACACCTTAAAATAAAATATCAATACCACACCAGTACTAGCCTTTCCTAACCTTCAACATCAATTCAAGATCTAGACCTATGCTAGTGGTTACGTCGTGGGTGTAGTTTTGATGTATCATCGGAAACATGTTTGTTACCATACAAAGACTTTCTCTCAAGTTGTTGTAAATTATCCCACTTATGACAAGGAGTTGTATGCTTTGGTGAAAAGAATCAAGAAATGGAAGAATTACTTGATTGGGAAGGAGACTATATGTTTGACAATTTAATTAACCTTAAATTGTTTACATAATTATTGACCAGGGCTAGTAAGTTGATGAATTGTAAGTGCATTGTATGTGCTATAAGACTTTTATTCTAAATTAAATTGAGTTATTGAAATGCACATGACTTCTATGAGTAAATTAGTTATTCCTAGAAAATAATATTAATTGTGCAATAATGATCACACTCTCTTACTTAAAACTACATTTGCTTATAAAAATCTCACACTCTACGTTGAAACAAAGAAAATCTCACACTTCTGTGCATCAATCTCACACATGATGTAAATGAAAATTAATTCCACACTTTGCATAAATAAGAATTATATGCACACGAATGGGTGCACTGTTAAGGCACTCCTTGCGATAGGTCACACTTTCAAATCCCCCGTGGGTGCTTACCTATCAAAAAAAAAGAATTATATGCACACACTCAATTGCAGAAGCAAAAAACTTCTATTGAATCTCACCACACATCTATAGAAATAGCAATCATACTTATATGAAAACAAAATGAAACAAACTCCTACTTAAAATACATTCCACTTGCTTGAATTATAGATCACACATGCTTGAAATTTAACATCCAATTCTGCAAATAAATCCTCTGACTATAAGAAAGATAAAATTTTGTCTAATTGATTAAAGTATAACACTATGTCATTGCTGCTAAACTCTATCCATGTGCATTCAGAATCTATGAACAAACGAAATGATTAGTAGAACAAACTTAATTCAAATATGGAAGAAATTAGAATGCAATTACTTAATCAAACAAATAAAAAGCTATGAGAATATAAAGACAATTTCTATCTACTGAAAACGAAACAAAAATCCTTACTGCTCGAGGGGGCCCTCCACGAGAAGCAGGAAATCATGCTATTGATCAAACACTTAACCACGCATGAGAAGACAAAATGATTCTTTTATAAACAGAGCATTAAAAACAAAGTTTAAATCTCATTGTCACGTCCTTACTTAACAACCTTTTCATTTCTTCCAAGAGGCATATTTATAGAGCTCATAGCAATAAATTGTTTAGAGCTATACACCTAATCCCTATCAACAAAAACTATAATTAACTTGAAAAGATATTGTAACATAATTCGCTCATGATTTTCTATTATCAAAGCAAATCATGAGGCATAAATCTCGTTCTCGCTCGCCTGTTTCCGACTACAGAGGTTGACTTCATCTTTGACTGCATCACCAGGACCTGCTTCCATCGATTTGGTTCATGAGAGTAGGAGGAAATCATTGAGTGCATCAATTTCCACCTACCCATATATTTTGCTTCCTAGCTGACACCTTGGAACCTGTCAAACCATGGACTTGGCTGCAGAATCGTATATTAGTTGCAGAATCATTTCAATTCAGTAGATAAAGTAAACATTAAACTAAATAATAAATAAAATTATCAATTTATGAAATACAAGACAATTGTATACCTGCCATGTCATAATTCTTGTGATTTGATGCCCAATGTGTGATTATGAAGGTCAAAAAGAAATAGATAGAGTGAAAAAGGGTGTCAAAAAGAAGCAATTGTGAGGCTCAACATTCCCCCACACGGAGGTCATTGCATGTCCTCATGCAAAAATTTCAAAATTGATGAACCCTTCTTGTTACTGAACTCCTTCAGATACTTGAGCTAAAAAATCCATATTTGTCTTCTTTTCCTTCTTAGTGACTGCCATCCTTGGTTTCTTCATGAGAATAATATACTTCAGGCTTATGAATTTTCTCTTAAGGGATTTCTTATTTTCTTTTAGCTTCTTATTCTTATCATACCATAGAGCAAGACGTAAGAGAATATTGCCATTCTTGGTCCTCTCTATTTCATTCTGCACTTTCAATGTTTCATTTTCCTGTTTTAAGTGCCTATTTAGTGTCTCCAATTCATAAATTTCTTGTTTGAGAGTATTTATAATTGGAGGTTCTTATGGACTATCAGAATGAATTTATTTTTCTTGATTTGAAGAGGATGTAGTGGCCTTTTTTGTAGCTCTTTTCTCCAAAGATTCTATATAATCATATATCTCATGTTGGATTGGGTCAATTTCAGGTGTTCTTCTTACTTTATTAGCAATTGGTGATGAAACTGGTGATAGAACTAGTGATGGAACTGTAGGTGATGGAATTGGTGATGGAGCCTTTAGCCCTTCTTCTTCCTCCAGATTGATAAACTCTATGGATTGTCGATATGATTCCTTAGGTGGTTTTGTGAGTCTTGCACTCCTCCTAACAGTGGATGAGGTTTTAGTGAGAGGAATTTGTTTTTGAACTTTTCTTTGTTTTGTCTTTGCTTGCTCTATTTCCTCTATTTTTCTTCTAGATATGCTTTCTTCCTTATCACTGGTTTTTCTTCTTCTAACATTCTTATTTTTAATATTTTCTAATACATTAGCAAGGGGAGTTTCATCTTCTGAGGGTTGCTCTTGTTGTAGAGGTAGGTCATCTTTAGGGTTTAGAGATAACTTTCTTCTACTTCTCTTTATTTTGTTGTTGGGTTTTTCTTGTTCTACCTCTTTAAAGTGGTTTCTGACTAGAAAAGTTTCCCAACCATCTCCTATACTTTTGAGGTGGCTTCAATCAACATTTTTATTGGGTCGTGATGATACATGGTATTTTCAATAGACCGTATGTTTCTATGAATATTATTGGTCAATTTCTTGAGACTATTGAGTAAGAAATAAGGCAAATTAATTTCATTACCCTCAAGGAAATGCATCATCAAATGTATATGATAGAAAAGCATACTGCATAATCTACCTTCACAAGTAATAAACTTTTGAATTACCAATAGTAAATTTATCCATTTTCTTTTAAGAGTTATACTTGGGATGCCTTTCTTAAACACTAAAGTGTCCATACCTAGGTTTTTGAGAAATGTCCTCCATTCATTTCCTTCAATTCCTCTATTTTTGAACCATATTTCACCAACCCTAGGTAGCCCAATTACTTCTGCCATGAAATATTATGTCACTACTATTTTCACATCTCCAATTTCTGCCTCAACTCCATCAAATTCTCAAGCAAAGGACTTTGTTACTTCTTTGTCATAGCCATTAAATTTTTCTACAAATTCCAACCATTGTACTTGTAACATCTATCTAACTTGTGGATAACCATCCATGAATTTATTCCCATTCGGCTCTGTCCTCATAATAACCCCCATTTTGGTGAAATCTCAACCTGTAATTGCTTCTTTTAACAAGGTTCTGAAGTGAAAATGGCTTTGGAAAACCAAGTATGGATGAGAGTGAAAATGGCTTTGGAAAACTAAGTATGGATGAGAGTGAAATCATCAATGGAAATGAGTGAAAAGGATTTTGGGAAAACAGAGTATGAATGAGGGCAGAATTATCAGGGTTTATGGAGTGGAGTATTTGTGCAATGATGAATGATGAATGGGCTTATGGCCAACTTCGTTTATAGGACATAGTATTTATAATTAAATCTGAAGTTGGAATAGTAATGATTACTTCAAATGGCGGTAGAAATGTCTATTTTATTTCATAATCTAATGTTTCTTACCTTTATTATTTAATCTAATATTTACATACCTTTGGATTTATAATTCTAATGCTTTGATTGACCTTTGTAGATTGTCCTTGGATGCCTTCAATTGCAATCTTGATCATTTTCTTATGCCAAGATCTTCAATTGTCCCAGTTGGTCCTGTTAGGCTTGTCCTTAAGCTCTAGAAAAGGATACGGCCGAGGTAACCACAGACCAACTTTGGACTGCAGGTTCTAGCCAACCTGCAATCAGAGAGGGATCTCTCTTTTATATTTAGCTTTGTTGAAAAGGATTTTAGGCTAGGTCTCGAGTTCAGAGGGTTTTTGTTTTGTTTTTGGTGGGAAAATTGATGTTTTCAGACAGAGAGGCAAGGCATAGTCTGGAAGTTTCAAACCATTGGGCGTGGAGTCGAGGAGGAGAACTGTTGGTGCATTTCTTTGGTCACAAGAGAGGGAAAGTGGAGCAAGATAGCTGAGCATGAAACAATATTTCAGGTTAAAATGATGGGAAAAATTCTAAGTGATGAGAGGCAGTTAAGAATCTCTCAATCAGCTTAACAGAGGAGGTAACAGAGCGCTACCTAGGGGCAGTAAAGAATCCCTAGATAATTGGAAAACACAGGTGAATTGGGGTAAACATGAGCCAGGAGGAATTCATATTCATAACCAATTCAATCAGAGGAAAACATAAAGAAATAGCAGAAATTGAGCATAGAGAGTATTTAAACTAATTCTAGGCTATTCTTTCTTTCTGCTATTTAGATAGTGGTAAACAATAAACAGAGGTGAGATGCACTTATTGCTTCAGGCCGTAGCACAAGAATTCCATCTTCATATCTCCAACAACATTCATTTACATCAGACAGTTTGCTCTCCAATCTTTCAGCAATCTTTGATTATAGAAAAAACTCAGGTATACAATGCGAGTCTCTGGTGAAAATTCTCAATCAACCAACCCTTGAAACAATGTAGAGGGCGGTATATATAGGGAAAAACTATCTACAGAGTTCCTTTATTACATCTTGACCTAATCAGGTCATAAAGAAAAATGACTACTTAACCTAATCCTATCCAGAAATAAATGCAAAAAATATCTCGGGCTGCGCTCAGGGCCATCGTATCAAAACTGAATAAATGATGTTGTCCTTGGTGGCTTGCTGCAGTGTTTTCTGAAATAAATGTCTATGGGTTTCTGCATCTTTGTTGTCTATCTGCATTTAAAGCTTTAACTGTGCTTTGAGGGCAAGGATGGGATTATGCCTCTTGATTTGACTTTCTGGGGGGGGGCTCATCAATGTTCAGGTGCTTCGAGCCCCTAAAAATCTTTGGCTGATACTCTTTGGCTTCTCTTCTTCCTCTGATACTCTTTGGCAAGAAACAGATGCTTTACTGATGTGCTGTGTGTTAAATCATCATTTAATGGCCGTTGTTCGGCCTCTCTTTTCTTCAAAATTGTTTTCTGGTCCTGCCGGCAAGCTTCGCGAAGAAAAATGGGTCATTCGGCACCTTTCGAGCCTGCTGGGGGCCACAGAATGAAAAGATTCCCCATTCAGGCCCAAAAAATCTAGCGATGAGCGATTTGCGATGAGTGATTTGCGATGAGCGATTTGCACTAGGCGCAAATCGCTCATAAAAACCTGCCTCAGAATCTGATTCCGGGGCTCCAAAGTGCGATTTTTGCCCTTCGCGCCAAAAAAGGGCTGATGACGTCAGCATGACGTGATGTTGTACTGCGGGTGACGTCAGCGATGACGTCAACATGATGACATGGCGGGATGACGTAAGCATGACATCATCATGTACGGACGGTGACGTGGCATGACACGTGGCAAGGGGCCACGCAGGCAGATGACTCGACATGTGACTGGGCAGAGGGGGGTGACGTAAGCGGTGACTGTGCAGGGCAAGAGGCGGTAAGTGGTTTTGTGGCGCACCTCCTTTGGGGGGGAGCGGTTTTGTCAAAGGGGGCTCCGCCACAGCCTAGGAGCTGATGCGTGGTGGGAGGTACAGCGGTAATACCGCCCATCTCCCGGACGCTAAAGCTCGGGCATTTTGGAGATGGGACGGCCCGCCCACCGTCGATCTGCAGGGCGGACGATCCGATGGCTGGCGGCCAAGATAATACGGCGGGGGGATATGGGCGGAGAATATACAGAGAATATTCTCTTTTTAATATGTGCGCAGGTGGATCTAAACAATGGTTTATGCGGGTTACGGGGGTTATATGGGTTTAATATGCGCGAGTCAATGTATTTGTGCACAAAACTTTGGTTTAGGGGCGGAAAAGGGGGTTTTTGAGGGTTTAGGGCTAGGGGAGAGGTTATTAATCTGGCCAGGTGTCGGATTAATCCCTTTTAAGACACGGATGGGCTAAAAACAGCACCGGATGGACATTTTTTTCCCGGACTTATAAAAATAT
The DNA here is from genome assembly GCA_031772625.1 of Pinus tabuliformis. Lineage (NCBI taxonomy): Eukaryota > Viridiplantae > Streptophyta > Pinopsida > Pinales > Pinaceae > Pinus > Pinus tabuliformis. The sequence goes on from CM062818.1 coordinate 1,677,296,734, forward strand.
AGCTATATTGCCAGGGAGGGGATATTCACATAGGGGAATTTTATATACAAAGTTTTAGTAGGGGAAGGGGGAAGACTGATAGGGAATTATATAATACTGTTAGTAGTTAATATGACGGTGATCAGCAAGCGCTAAGGTCAGGGACCTTAGGCTATTTTGGGGAAAAGACCTTGAAAAGAAATAAAAATCCTTGAGTGAAGCAGATCTTCACCAAGGAAACTGATATGGATGATGATGAATCTAAGAGGAATCAAGTAGATCTTGACCTCTTTAGGAAGTTAGTAAGGGACTTGGGGAATTAGAAGAAGGGGGGAGTTAGTTATGTCCACCTTTGAGCTCCTTTGCATGAACACTGCCTGCACTGTGATCTGTAAAAATATAACACTTTGTACCACAAAATTGATCATAAATTATCATTCTGCAACCACACAGCTACCTACCCAGCCTACTCTCCTAACATTTTTTCTTCTTTTTGGTTTGGGTGCACTTAGACTTGCAAACCCAGATTTACAATTTTTTCTTTTGAATTTTTCCTATCTAAATCTACACTTATTTCTGCCAGGGCCCAGATTAAGCAGTTGGGTCCCTTTGATTCTCTACCTATCTACAGATCTGCCAAGATTAAACTGTTTGGACAGATATCATTCTCTATATTCTAAAACAGGAAATTGAAACCTAGGGAGACCAAGATTAAACTGTTTGGACCTTCCTTAAATGAAAACTCTTCAAAACTGGAACAACTCATCCAAAATTGGAATCAGCAGTGGCATTTGGACTAGTACACTTCATCGATTTCTCCTTTGGTCTCTTCTGGAAATATGGAACACTGCAGCTTGCAAAGTATGACATATTTGGCATGTGAAAATGTCAATCATGAAAAATGATATCCTGTTGCAATAGGAGGCTAACAGGTCCCTGTCAGTATCAACTGCAGAATTTTGTTAAAGCTACGGATTCTCAACAATTCCGTAGCTACTTATTTTGAAAAGGAAAAGAGGGCTACAAATAAAATGGGATTAGAATAGGGTTTAAAAATAAAATCTAGGGTGCCAAGAGTACTTGGTTTTCATCCTAAATTTTCTATATAAACATGCCAATAATGTTGGTTTTCATGTTTATACCATTTTATTATTTTATTTTGTATTTTTTAGAGAACAAAAGGCTTTGCGAGTCAAGTTGGAGAGGAAGGGAAATCCTTCCTAACCACCTTCAAATCAATATTGTCTTGCAGATTTTTAACAAATTCTTCCCTTGTCAATGGTTTATGATAAATTCTCAATCGATGACCATTTACAAGGAAGGTCACTTTTTCTTCATCAATGGTTCTAATCTTGACTGCACCATTATCAAAGATAGTTTCAATCTCATAAGGCCCAGGCCAATGAGTTTAAAATTTCCCTTGAAAATATTTAAATTTTGAGTCAAAAAATAATGCCCAATCTCATGGCTAAAATTTCCTTTCTTTTATGAATTTTCCATGCCACCTGGATCTTTGTTGTTGATCTATGTTGGTTATTTGAATAGCACCATGTCTCATCTCATCTAGTTAATTTAGTTGCTCTATTCCTTTTTTTTTGCTTTAGATAGATCAAGACCCAATTTACATGTTGTCTTGTAAGTCTTTACCTGGAAATAAATATGAAATAAGACTTGCTTCCCATAAACAAGTTCAGAGCGAGTATGTCCTATGGTATTTCTCCATGTGGTATGGTATGCCCATAAAGATTTTGGAAGATTTTATGCCCAGTCTATTCTATGCAGATGCACAGTCTTGGTAAGAATTGCTTCAATTACTTTATTGGTGGATTCCACCTATCCATTTGCCTGTGGATGATATGGAGTGGACTTTTGGTGTTTGATTTGTATTCCTCCATTGTATTCTGTACCAACTTAGATGTAAATTGAGTACCTTGATATGTCACAATTTCCCTTGGGACACCAAAACGGGTAAAGGTATCCTCAAAAAGAAATGAAACTACATCATTTTTAGTAGCAAAAGAAAGTCCTTTAGCTTCTACCCATTTTGTAACATAATCAGTGCAAACAAGAATGCACCTTTTTTGTCTTGATGGTGGATTAATTGGACCAACAAAATCTAGAGCCCATTTCTCAAAAGGTTCAATGAGTACCTGAGGTTGTAGAGGCATTTCATCCCCATTCTTTGAAAACTATCACATCTTTTAACATATTCTCTGGCATCCTTAAAAACGGAAGGCCAATAATATCCTAAGAGAAGAACTTTGTAAGAAGTTCTTTTATCAACAAAGTGTCCTCCACATGGTTCATCATGACAAGCCTTTAATATCTATGGTACTTCATCTTCTCTTACACATCTCCGAATGATCAAATTTGGCCCTGCTTTGTATAAGTCTCCATTTATCCATGAGTAAGATGCACTAATTTGAATTACTTTTTTTTCTCTCGAGGAGAAAAATATAATGGTAACTTCCCTGTAGCCAAATAATTAGCAATATCTGCAAACCAAGGAGATTTAATAGATACTGCAAAAAAATATTCATCAGGAAAATTATCTTCTACAGGTACATCATTATTATCATTTTGAATCCTAGATAGAAAGTGAGCAACTGTATTTTGTTTTCCAGGTCGATCCAAAATAGTAATATTGAATTCTTGTAACAACAATAACCATCTTGTAATTCAGCCATTAGTGATTGGCTTATTCATTAAATACCTAATTGCAAAATTATCTGTATGTACAAAGGTTTCATAACCAGTGATGTTATGTCTGAATTTATTAATGGTGTTGACAACTACTAGAAACTATTTTTCTATTACAGTATAATTTAAATCTACAGGAGCCAAATTTTTAATGGTGTAGTAAATGGCATAAGGAGTTAAATCCTTTTGTCCTAGTACAGCTCCTAAATTTGTATATGAAGCATCAGTTGAAATGTGAAAAGGTAGTTTCCAATTTGGTCCTCTTAGAATGGGTGCTTCAGAAATATTTTCTTTCAATGTTTCAAAAGCATTTTGGCAATCAAAATTCCAAACGAATTCACAATATTTTGTGAGAAATTTGAAAAGTGGACAAGCAATTTTTGTAAAGTTTTATATGAATCTTCTATAGTAACCAATAAAACCAAGAAAACTTCTAACATCTCTTTGACAAGTTGGAATTGATAATTTAGAAATAACTTCTACTTTAGATGTATCCACTCTAATTCCATTCCCTAAAATATGGTGTCCTAAAACAATTCCCTCAGTAAACATCATAAAACATTTTTCATGGCTTAATGAGGGATTTTATTCCTTACATCTAATGAGAACTTTTTCCAAATTTTTAAGAGCTTCTTCAAAGGAATTTTTATAGACAGTAAAATCATCTATATAAACTTCCACACAATCATCAATTAGATCAAAGAAAATGCCTAAAACTTCCCTTTGGAATGTTGCAGGTGCATTACATAATCTGAAAGGAAGTACTTGTTAGGCATAGGTTCCCAATAGGCTCCCAATGGAGCTCCTTGGATCTAGTTATATCCACTAAAACCATCCAACAATGAGAAATATTTATTTCTTGCCAATGTATCTAAAACTTGATCTATAAAAGGAAGTGGAAAATGATATTTTAAAGTGGCTTTATTTAATTCCCTATAGTCAATTCATACTCTCCATTTTCCATTCTTTTTACGAACAATTAGCAATGATGAAACCCACTGGCTATTTGATATTGGATAAATGAAATTCACATTCAACAATTTTTGTAGCTCCTCTTTAACAATTTCCCTTAAATTTGGATTCATTCTCCTCTGAGGTTGTCGAATTGGTTTGGCATTTTCTTCAATGTAAATATGATGTGTACAAGTATTGGGATCAATTCCTTTCATGTCAGTGTATTCCCATGCATAAGTAGAGGAATATTCTTGTAACATTTTTATTAAATCTTTCTTTTGAAATTCTTCTAGATTATTATTGATATTCAAGGTTTTTTCTGGAAATATTTCTATTGAAGAATTGCCAATTTTTTCATAGAATGTAAATATAATTGACGAGATGATAAATATTCAATATTACATTGTTCTTGAAAACTTTGATTAGATTCACAATATGAGGAAGACTCATTATTTTCCATTAAATTCAAAATCTGATCTTCTTCATCTATTTGTGAAGTAACAAAGATTGGTCGTATATCAATATCATCATCTATCCATTCTTCACTTTCTACCTCTATTGTTGTTTTTGCAGGAGGATATAATGTGAATTTCTTTGTTGAAATTCCATAAGAAATAAACATATCACTAGATCTACAACTTATAAAAGCATCAATTGTAGCTAACCATGGTCTTCCTAGAATCAATGGATGTCCTCCTAAATTACTCTTGGGTGTTAGAATCATAAAATCAACAAGATACTCCTAAGAATATAAGAATACAAATATGTCTTCTAATACACCATCAGATTTAATAATAGATATGGTTGTTAATTACAACAATGTAGGTGTGTATTGAAGATTAGGAAGTTTCAATTGATTCATAGTGTGTTTACGCATGATTTTTATAGTTGCTCCTAAATCAATCAATGTGTTTGGAATTTCAATACCATTGATATGTGTTTTCAAAATGGGACTTCCTGGATCAAGATATTTGTAAATTGTTGTTTTTCCCATCATGATATCTTCAATTTTTCAAACTAATTATATTCTTTTGACTTCTTTTATCTTTCTTCCTGGTCTTTTAATACTTAACTCCCTAATTGTCTTTGCAAATATTGGTATTTCTTTGATATCTTGTAACAAAGGAATTTTTATACAAACATTCTTCAGTTCATCTATCATATCATAATCAAGCAATAAAATTTGTTTTTCTACCCCTTTATCAATTTTCAATCTCTCAGGAAAAGGTGGTGTTTGGATAGATACTGAAGGTTGTTCTATGATGGGAGTTGAGTTTATTAGAATATCATCAAAATGTACAGGGGTGGTTTGTTTTTGAGATTTTTCTTCTTGATTAAGAGATTTCTCTTTTTCAGAGAGATTCTCCTTTTTAGATTCCTGAATAACAACTGATGGGGACTTCTTTTCCAATACTCTACCAGATCTCAATTGGACATTGTTTAGATATAACAGAGTTATCATGTAGGTTTGGAAATTTTTTCCTTCCATATTTTAAATAGGTTGTGAATTTTTATTATTATTTGGATTTTGAAGTGGTTGAGCAGGCAATTGATTTGATCTTTGAGGAAATGGTAATGAAAGTTGTGGATTTGGATTATGAGGTTGAGTTGGTTGAACATGTTGAGGAAAATATCGTGGTTGAATAATAGGGTAAGGTTGTTGATGTTGAGGATATAGAGGATATTTCCCATAAGGAATTTTCCATCCTTGTGCCCAAGGTTGAGGCCAATATTGCCAAGGCATGGGTGCAGTCCAATTGTTTTGTGATGGTTGTGCAAATGCTTGAGTGTTAAAACCTTGGGTCATATTTGGTTGTGAATTTTGCCACGGTCTCTTAGCAATAAAACAAAGGGGATCTACTTGATTTGGTATTACTTCCTCTTGATAAATAGCTTTAAGACCTGGTATTGAAGGACATTCCTTTGTATCATGATTTTCTGCACATATAACACATGTTTCTACACTTTTTAAGTCAAGAGGGCATTCTCTCAGAGCATGTTTTTTTCTACATTTGGGACAAAAGATTGATAATGCAGCATTTTCAACCTTTTGTTTATTTTGTACTTTAAGGGTATTTATTTTTTCACTAAGACTCCCCAAAATGTCTATTGAAAAGTTGTCAAGCAAATTGCCTAATTCAACCCTATTTATTGTCTCAGTTGCAGATTTATTAATCATGGACATGAGAGGGTCTCTTGGATTTTTCCCAATTCTTGCCTTACCTCTTGAAATGTATATGCATAACTCACAAATTTCTCCACATGATAACCGAGAAATATCTCCCTTACCCATCAAATTGATAATATCAATCCACTCATCTCTGATGGATTTTAATAAGACAGCTTTCAAAGTTTCTTCATCTAATTCATGAATTTTAGCCCTTTTAACATTATAAGCAAATATTTCAATGAAATATTCAAGATTTTCATCTTCTTTTTGCATCATTTTAAAGACTTCATCCTTAAGATTATGGGGCATACAGTAGTCCTTATATTTCTCTAAGAATGTAGTTTTCATTTCTTCCCATTTTCTTATAGAATTTACTCCTAAGCCCATGAACCATTTTAATGTTGCATCCTTAAGAGTTTCTGGAAACAATTTCAACTTTTAAGTATCAAACAAGTAATCATAAGATCTACACAAGACTTCAAATTCAAAGAGAAATGTTTTAGGATCTTCACTTCTTAATCCATGAAAATTTGGAAGGATGGAGGGTGAGATGTTTTTCATTGTAGCAATTGTATCTTCATCGAGGATCAGAAATCCAAAAGGTTCTAGATCTCCTCTACCTCCTTCTCTCCCTCTTCCTCCACCTCTTCCACCTCTTCCTCCTCCCCTACTTCCTCCTCTTCCTCCTCCAATCCTAGGTTGTTCACCATTGATATTATGTACCTCTCCTTCCCCTTCTCCAACCATCGCAGATTCTTCAGAACTAATATAGTGTTCCAAAATTGGGTTTTCTAATTCCTCTTCTAGTTCTTCTTGGTTCTTCTATCAACGGTAAGTTAAAATAAGTTTCTTCCTCCTCTTCTTCACTATGGATTTCTAGTTCTTGTCCTATAAGTTGCTCCCCAATTGAAGATAGGAAAATTACTCCTTCTGCTGGGGATGTAGGACCCTCTTCTTCTACTATTGCTTTAGTTAATGAGGTTGGTGAATCTCTAGGTTGGATTTCGGATATGAGTAACTCAGGAAGTTTATGTTTTCTTGAAAATGATGGAATATGAGTTTGAGTGGGTGGTGTGGCACTATGAGGTCGTGGTGGGGTGAGTTATGATGTTGGAATTAAGATTTTTCATCTACCTACAAATCTATCTCTAGAATATCTTTCCCTATGCATATCATTTTTGTTTATTAATTTTATTTTTAAGTAAAAATAAAATACTCCTATATACACTTCCCCCAGCAACAACACCAAAATGTTTGACAATTTAATTGACCTTAAATTGTTTACATAAATTATCGACTAGGGCTAGTAAGTTGATGAAGTGTAAGTGCATTGTATGTGATAGAAGCCTTTTATTCTAAATTAAATTGAGTTATTGAAATGCACGTCTTCTATGAGTAAATTAGTTATTCCTAGAAAATAAGATTAACTCTACAATGATGATTACACTCTCTTACTTAAAACTACTTGTGCTTATATAAATCTCACACTCTGCTTTGAAATAAAGAAAATCTCGTGCTTCTGTAAATCAATCTCACACTTGATGTAAATTAAAATTGATTCCACACTTTGCATAAATAAGAATTATATACACACACTCAAATGCGGAAGAAAAAACTACTATTGAATCATATCACACATCTATATAAACATCAATCATACTTATATGAAAACAAAATGAAAAAAACTTCTGCTTAACATGCATTCCACTTGCTTGAATTATAGATCACACATGCTTGAAATTTAACATCCAATTCTACAAATAAATCCTCTGACTATAAGAAAGATAAAATTTTGTCTAATTGATTAAAGTATAACACTATGTCATTGCTACTAAACTCTATCCATGTGCATTCATAATCTATGAACAAATGAAATGATTAGTAGAACAAACTTAATTCAAATCTGGAAGAAATTAGAATGCAATTACTTAATCAAACAAACAGAAAGCTATGAGAATATAAAGATAATTTCTATCTACTAAAAACGAAACAGAAATCCTTACTACTCGAGGGGGCCCTCCACGAGAAGCAGGCAATCACACTATTGATCAAATACTTAACCACGCATGAGAAGACGAAATGATTCTTTTATAAACAGAGCATTAAAAACAGAGTTTAAATCCCGTTTTCGTGTCCTTACTTAACAACCTTTTCATTTCTGTCGAGAGGCATATTTATAGAGATCATAGCAATAAATTGTTCAAAGCTATATGCCTAATCCTTGGAAAGATAACGTAACAAAATTCACTCATGATTTGCTATTATCAAATAAAATCATGAGGTATAAATCTAGTTCTTGCTCGCCTGATGCCGACTACAGAGGTTGACTTCATCCTTGACCGCATCACCAGGACCTGCTTCCATCAATCTGGTTCACGAGAGTAGGAGGAAATCGTTGAGTGCATCAATTGCCACCTACCCATATATTTCGCTTCCTAGTTGGCACCTTGGAACATGTCAAACCACGGATTCGGTTGCAGAATCGTATATTAGCTGCAGAATCATTGCAATTCGGTAGCTAAAGTAAACATTAAACTAAATAATAAATAACATTATCAATTTATGAAATACAAGACAATTATATACCTTCCATGTCATAATTCCTGTGATTTGATGCCAAATGTGTGATTATGAAGGTCAAAAATAAATAGATAGAGTGAAAAAGGGTGTCAAAAAGAAGTAACTGTGAGGCTCAACACTATCATACATACAGACCACTAGCCTTTACAGTGTCTACAATCACAAAGCAATTTGCAACAGGCATGTTATTTCAAGTGGATGAGATTCTTTCAACAATTCCATTTGGTAATCAAGTAAAAAAGGGGTACAAGTAACAAAGTGGCAAATATGCTCTCTAGACCTCTTGTTTTTGGCTCTATTGTTTTGAAAAATGCTTCTTTATCTCATGATAGCTATGTTGAACAATATGTTGTTGATGAGTATTTTAAAGAATTTAATGAGAAGCTAACCCATGGATTACATGTGGAAAGCTACCATTTGCAAGGCAAATTACTTTACCACCTTGGCAAGCTATGTATTCCTACAAGTGAAAGAGTCTATATCATTCAAGAAGCTCACACTTCTCTTGTGTTTGGTCATTTTGGTGTAGGAAAAGAATATGTCTCACATGCATAGGTTTTTTATTGGCCTCTTATGAAAGAAATTGTAACCAAATATGTAAAGGGGTATGTGATGTGCGTTGTTTGTAAGCCCACTAATAGAAAATTGGGGTTGTAAACACCACCCAGTGTTCCTTCTCATCCTTGGGAGAGTATCTCCATGGATTTTGTTGGAGGGTTTCCTTTGTCAAGAAAGGGTCATGATTATTTGAATGCTGTGGTGGATAGATTTAGTAAGATGTGTGTCTAAATGCCATGTAATAATAATATTACTTATGAGCAGACTACTCAACTTTTCTTTCAACATATATGGGTCTATTTTGGACTACCCACATCAATTGTTTCATATCAAGACTAATGGTTCCTTGGAGAGTTTCTTACAAGCTTGTGGAAGATGATGGACACCAAGATAAAGAGGAGTACAACATTCCATCCACAAACTGATGGATGGACAGAAGTCATCAATAGAACAATGGTTCATTTTCTTTGAGGGTATTGCAGCAAGCATCCTAAGTTGTGGGATGAATAGATCCATTATGTGCAACATGCATACGATAGGGATTTACACTCTTCTACTCAAATTTCACCATTTGAGACGTGCTTTGGGTAACTACCAAAATATCCCTTAGATTTTGTCTTTGGGAAGGATGAGGATTCCAGTGAATGAAGTGAAAAAGATAGAGCTTGTGTTGGGTAGCAGAAGCCCCACGCAATGGTCATGAGGCGCACAGCCCAAAATTTTGGGATAAAAATAGGGAAAAGGCTCCGCGGATGCACGGGGCACAATTTGTAATAAGTCAAAGTCAAAAGGGTAGTCCACCCAAAAGTAATGTAAATGAGTCGGCCTGCCCATGGATCGTGGTCCATGGAAATGTATAAATAGAGCGAGGCTCTATGGTTAGAGAAGTCTAGTTTTGGTAGAATAATTCTTAATTTGTTATGTAATGGGTATCTGAGGAAGGAAGTCGAAGCATCTGTAAGTCTGAGTCAAAGGGTTGGGTAATAGATAGAGGCTCTGCAACTGTGTGCACAGAGGCCTGGAAGAGTTCGCAGTTGTGTGTGCGGACCCCTGCAGCTAAGTGCGCAGGGCGGGTTTGGATGTATTGGTGAAGAAAGTTAATAAAGATAAGTGTTTCCGGAATTCTATGTTAAATCTGAATTATCGCGATCTGGCTTTTACTTTCACTGTTTATTCTATACGCATCTGTCTCTGTTATGAATGTATGAATTGGTGTTTATTTTGTATGCGAACGAGTTACCTCTGATAAATGTTTGCTTAAAGACCATAATAAGTAAATCGAATACATAAAACGCGCAGTAAGCAAGTAATAAAGAAAGTCCTGGGTTCAGACCTGCGCAAAGCAGAAGTAGTGCGAAGCTGCGGAACAGTGCGCAAAGCCTCCAAGACCACACCTAGACATCCCAAGGGTGCGGAAACCTGGTTCCAGCACCATCCCCTACTACCTCGGGTGAGACCTCAGTCTGCATTTCGCGGGATATTGCCGAAAGGGCCGTAGCTGCGGGATTTGTTTGGCTAAATAATTCTTCCAAACCTGGGTTAGGCCCAATTGAGCCAACAAATGGTTCTGTTGCCAGGACCAGGATCTGCCTAAGGGGTGTCTAATGTGTGAGCACTGGAACCCTACAAAGAAAGAAATTGAGGAGTGGTGGGATCTGAAAACCTGCGAGTTCACAGTCCAGGAGAACAGAAACTCGCGAATATCAGTGGAAGACTGGCTGGACCGATATATATTCACAGATATTCATGAAATATTTTTTGTGTCATTCCCACTAGAGCTGTACGAGTGGATTGCAAGGCTAGCTGATAGCATGGGAAGGTGCAGATTGGACCAACCCATCGTGTGGACTCTAGAACTAGTGCGCAGGCTAGAGGCCATCGAGGATAAAATCGCGCGCATAGTGGACCATTGGCTAGATCGGGTAATAGGAGGCTTTATCACTGAGTTTGCAATAGATAATACCATGAGCTATTGTGAAGCAGAAAGGCAGTTTCTCCAAGGACCTCGGGATCGGTATATCAAAGCATTAAACACTTGGATTAAGATGTTGTTCTGTGAAAAATAGATTATGTGCATTTATTGATGTCTGGAGTAAGCCGAAGCGGAAGAGGATACCGCAGAACGGGAGAAGTAGAGAGCAGTCCTTTAGCTTCTATTTTCCGAGAAAGCGTGGAAGAACTCACAGGTTTCTCACCAGGAAATGCAGTCTGGTTGATCAGGGGGCGCTTCCCACCGATACCACCTCCGTCCACACCGCAGCCCACCTCACCTACATCGACGCCGGCAATGCCCACTCCGATTCCACCTCCTCCCCGAAGAGTTGAGATGGCAAGTACAATTAGACTACCAATATTTAAGGGTCAAGGGAATGAAGAACCAGGATAGTTTTGGTTTGTGATACGATCTATATGGGAAGCTCAAGGCATTATAGATGAAAAAATCAAGAAGGCCACCTTAGTTAGTGCACTACAAGATCGCGCACTGACCTGGTATATGAAATACTCGATTGACCATCCAAATGAAGGAATAGCGGCAATCCATCAGGCGCTAGATAAAGAGTTTTTCCGGCCAAAATCAGAAGCTCAGTTGGTTATTGGATTCAAGGAAATCACTATGTTACCTAGCGAAACTCCATGGGACCTGGATCAAAGGTTAAAAAGCACTATCCGCGATGCTAACATGACACTGACAGATGAGCAGCACCGCGCTTGGTTTATCACTTCCTTAACACCATATATGAGATCGGCTTTGTCACAGCAAAATATCTCAACCCAAGCCGAAGCGCTGGAGGCAGCAATGTGACTACATGACACCCCAATACAGGGCCCAGGGTTGGGAGTACAGCAAATCTAAGCACAAATCCAAAAATTATGTCTGGAGATGCAAAGCTTGAAATACGGACAGGCACCTAAGACCGAGGTATGGGGAGAAGTATGGTGTATCAAATGCAGTGGACCAGCCCACGACAAGGACCATTGTCCAATCTTCATGAACCCTATGATAGGAGGGGGGCCCATAACATTGTGACCAAAAGTTCCGGTTGGGCCAAGCATTACACTCGCACTCTGGTGCGCAATCTATGAAGTAGGAGGAAAACACGCCACAGACAATTGTCACCTATTACCAAGATTACGACAACCTCCTCCTCAACGCTGATTTTGCAATTTCTGTAGGACGGTGGGCCACGAGGAAAGAGATTGCCGCAGTTACCAAATGTTGATGTATCCAACCCCGACGTATAGGATGCAAACGGAGGCATGCGAGCAGGATCCCACTACACCATTCATACAGGGAGGATACCAGGGGCGTGGACGGGGTCGCGGAGGCATGGGACCTGGGCGGGGACGAGGCCAATTAATTTGCTACAATTGTGGAGGACCGGGGCATTATGCGTGGGATTGCACGAACTCGACGAAAGCATGTTGTCCTTACTGCTACCGATATGACCACGAAGCAGTCAATTGCCCCATGTTGATCGCTCAGATGCAAGAAAAGGGGGTGCTCCCAGCTAACCCCACCCAAAACATCTAGATGATGAAGGCTGAACCTCGTACGGAGGAACCGAATGTAAACATGATGCTCTGGAGTGGCGCAACAACTGGAGAAGACAGGGGGAAACGGTCCGAGATAGATGCTTGGGTCCAGAAGGTCCCCCCAAAACAACCAGACTTTGACTTAGAATGTGCGAAGGAAACCTTTATGGAGGCCAAGAAGAATTTCGCAGACACTTCTACGTCCGGGAATAAAGATCAATTAGGACCAGAGAAGGATACATCCGTGCTAACTACATTCTTGGAAACATGCATGAACTTACTAAGGGATGCCAAAGTAGTAAGGGGGTTGCAGGAATTGATCACTCAGTGCGCGGGAGTAGATGAACCACAAATAATCCAGAAACTAGGAAAGCAAGCGTTGTGCACTGGACGGGAAATGTGACTAACAGTCCAAATTGGGGACTACGAAATGGATCGAGTCGTTTTAGATTTGGGGTCCGACGTGAATGTTTTGCCGAAGCAGACTTGGGAACGCATGGGCAGGCCTCCACTGCAATGGTCACCAATTCAACTACGGATGGCTAACCAGCAAAAGATCCTGCCTATGGGGCACTTGCACGGAGTGACAGTAGACATCGATGGCGCCAACACTCAAACTGATTTTGAGGTCATCGAAATTGTGGATGATAGCAACCCATATCCAGCGCTATTAGGAATAGATTGGGCAACAGATATGAATGGGGTCATCAACCTCAAGAACCACAAAATGATCTTCGAGAATAAATCTCTCCGTGTAGTGGTTACATTGGACCCGGCAGAAGGGGCACGTTATACCGAGCCCGTGCACAAAGAAAACGGTGACAACAGGTTGGACTGTATTTATCAGATTACTGCACAGGATTAAGACAGGGTCAATCCGATAGTGGATGGTTGACTCTCATGGGATCGCGACATTTCCTGCACATCTGACTCAGATGAAGAGGTTGAATGATGGCAGAATTGACTGCATGAAGTAACCACACTCAATTGTAATCGCATGGTCACTGTCGGCGCAGAGGAACCACCAAAGACATTGGTGCTGCTACTGTTCCCAGGCCAAGGCTCACTCCAAGGACGCGAGCAACAGGTAGCAAATGTCAAAGGAAGGCGTGTGCACGGTCAACACCATGGAACCAGGCTTGCATCCCGCGCCAACCAAACCTACCAGTGGCCAAGGGGCGAACATCTACCCAGCCCAGGGAAGTTGCAGATGCCACCATTGACAGCAGCTCAAGAAGGCTGCGGATACCACAAGTACATTGGGCTTGCACTACATGGTAGAAGGAAGCTTGGAAATGACTGGGGGGGTCGTGGACCCTTAACTGTCAATAAACAGGGGTTACGGTCGTAGAAGCCAAGAAGAGGAGCCATGAAACACACTGCGACACCGATACCATGGCTGCGCTCACACTCACAAAGGAATATAAACCCCAGACTAGTTACCCAGCTACTATGGGCGTGCTCACAGCCCGAGATGGGCCACTTTCGCATCGAAGGTGCGAACCCCTGACTAGCCGAAATAATTGTAGTCTCAGCGCCTTGGGCAGTTGAAAGAAGGTGTGAGACTCTAAACCACTGTGGGGATCCGACAGGGAGAAAGGGATCTTCAACCAGCTGAGCAGTCCCTAAGTCCGCAGCTGCGCCACATGGATATCTCTACAAGGGGAGAGAGCCAAAAACTAACCATTAGCCACATCAACCCTGACAAGCGAGTTAGACCACGTCAAACAGAAGTGGTCGGTGGGACATTAAGGTGAAAATTCTGGACGAGGTACGCAGAGATTTTCCAAATCCAAGCAACAGGTGGAGGGAATTATTTCAAATTACATAACGGGTGGTCGGTGCTAAATTGTTGGCGCTTTAAGCTAGAACAGAGCAAAACGAACATGACTCTCAAACACTCCATGATTACGATGGCAAGAACCTGAGCACGAGTTGCTGAAGAAATGCAGTTGCATCAGGAAGCACCCACTCAAGTTCCTGAGGTTCCTAAATCCCCACGCACCTCATGGCCCAGGAAGGACAAGCAGCAACTGGGTCCAGTCCGGGCCTCCCCGAGATTCAGCAAACCAACGACAGTTGAAAGGGTTAAATCAGTAATAGACAAACCCGCTGAGGAGGAGGATGACCTACAAGACCTGCTTGATCAAATCCACGTGCAGGCCGAGGAAGAATAACCAACGTTCCATTTCACATCGTTACCCCCATATCTTTCTCCATGGACCGGAACGACCAAAGTAGCAAAGGACGCAGACGCTGCAAAAACTACCCTCCAGAGCTCGCTTCTTCTGGACGATATCAGGTTCGAAGGGTTGCTAATGGGACGTGTTCCAAGCACCAAATTCAAAGACTGGGACCTGGCAGACAACGATAAGTTCCCCGATCTAGCTGCAGGCGTGTTAGCCCCCAGAAGTGGTTACTAGGCGTAGAAAGGTCTGGACTGCTGAACCTCAGGTGGATACCTCACTACCACCGCGCCACCATTACCATATTTGTGATTTGGCAGCTGCTAGGCCTCATACATGATGGATATCTTTGGTTGGAGGAGTCGATCCCAATCATAGTCGACCTCATCCACCGCATTATGCACCTGCCATGCAAAGGAAACAACCCCACAGACATAGCCGAAACTAGTAGCAAGGGAGGCCTCGTCGACACAATCAAGACAAAGTACCAGCTAGAGAAAGGATCACGGGGATATGTCATAGCCAGCATCAGCGAATGCATAGTCCGAGTAGCCTCTCAGATCCTGGCTGGTAAACTTATGAGAAAATGTCGCGTGGACGAGGTACCTGCCACTGTCATCGCATTGGCAGGACAATGTGCCGAGGGAGTTCAGTTCAACTGGGCACAGTTTTTATGCAGCGAATTCTTGACCAATTGTCAAGAAGCACAGGACAAAGGTAAGACCTTTCATTATGCATGGTTGGTATTATCAATCCTTTTGGTTACAAGTGACTGGCCACAGGAAAGCCAGTTTCCAAACATCGTTGATGATCTACCCGAGGCAATACGGTATCTTTCACTTGGGGCCACGAAGGATGCAATGAAGGTTCCCACAATCAGGGCATTTTGGACATCTATGCGAGACAAGATACGGACACAAATTGCTTGAAGACCGCGCATGTCCCCCACAATCTACAACACTTTTTAAAGCACGGCCGAGTTCAAAGCCGACATGCATCTTGTATATATCCGCGCGCAAAAGGACCCCGAGCAATCTTGGGCCACACTTCCATTCATTGCCACGGATGATGTCATTTACACAGTCTTAGCAGCATGGCCCTTGGAATGGCGCACCCCGGATAAAGCCATTGTCAACCGAATGGCTAGCCAGCAGGAGAAGAAGGACCACCAGCAGAAACTCATCCAGCTCGCTGAAAGAGCTCGACAAGAACAACAAGCCACTGTGCAGCAAGGGACCACCACGAGCCCGATAACAACAGAGATTCAGACGGATCAGGGCATGAATGAAGAACAAGATCCACAATATGACATCGAGAAGTAGGACCCCCTTAAGCGATCGCACACCAAGGAACCAACCGCTACCCGGAAAAAGTCTAAAACAGCAAAGGCTCTGGAGAAAGACTTCATAGACAGTAGCCCACCTGATAGCAATATTACCGCTAGCACACTGCCTGACTTGCTCACTGCACAGTGTTGGGGGAGCTTAGAGCGCAGTTATAAGCTCTACCAAAGAAACCTTCGAGTTGGTCCCTCGCGCTACCACGGAAGCTACAAATGCTGCCGTAGAGACACTCCCACCACACTTCATCCCATTGCCAGCCAAGGGTGTCCAAGCTACCGCCACGGGCGATGGAGATGGTTGGGAATTAAATCTCGCCGCTTTGTCTAGAAACGACCTACACAAACTGCACGACAGAGTGGCTCAGGAATTTTGGGCTAGGGAAGGCCGCACGAACCACCTCTTGACAGAACAAAAAGCAAAGATAAAACAACTCATTCTCCAGCATGATGAACTGGCAACACAGCACCAGGAGGTAGAACAAACAGTGACCGAGGCGTGCGGTATGGACCTCGAGCTAGCCCTCCCTGAAAACCTCCCCTTAGCCACCAGTATTAAGCACATGACAGTTGCCTTTCGCAAGGCCCAAGAGGAGGCCACTCGGCATCAGGAGGAATTAAAATTACAGATTACAGAGCTCTACCTGACGGTTCGCCTGCCCACACCTCTCGCCGAACGTGAACGTTGTCGCCGCGAAGTCCTAGAGGGACTTGACACCATGAGTCGTGATGTTCGCGAATTCTTGTGACTACTCGGTCAGTCGCTTAGGATACTCACCGCTCTCCAGGAGGATCCAACCATATAGCACGTGGAAGCTGAGGCGCATGAGTTGCAGCAGGCCTATGACATTGCCCGGGGCGTTGCACAGATGGTCGTTATCACACAGCGGTTGGCCAAAATGAAGGAGGCACAGGCGCTCAAAACCCAAGTGGATGCAGTCCGACAGAAGGAGGCAGTACTTAAAGAATGTATACAGCCCTGGATCGACGAAGCATTTAATGTCTCTAAAATCATTGAATGCAAGATCACGCAGATGGAGGAAGTATGTCTGACAGAGCAAGCAGTTGCAGAGAATCCAGCGACCTCCGTGGCTCACATGGAGCGGGTACAGAGAATAGCAGCCAAATTTGTTGCAGAGACGGGAGAAATGAAGAAATTGTTGACTGAGCTCACTGCAAAGCTTCCCGTACTACCTGAGTGACTTGGGATGAGTCACGATGATTGTGTTGGGGGACTGTTGGGTAGCGGAAGCCCCGCGCAATGGTCATGAGGCGTGCAGCCCGAAATTTTGGGATAAAAATAGGGAAAAGGCTCCGCGGATGCGCAGGGCGTGATTTGTAATAAGTCAGAGTCAAAAGGGTAGTCTGCCCAAAAGTAATGTAAATGAGTTGGCCCACCCATGGATCGTGGTCCATGGAAAGGTATAAATAGAGTGAGGCTCTATGGTTAGAGAAGTCAAGTTTTGGTAGAATAATTCTTAATCTGTTATGTAATGGGTATCTGAGGAAGGAAGTCGAAAGCGTCTGTAAGTCCGAGTCAAAGGGTTGGGTAATAGGTAGAGGCTCTGTAGCTATGTGCACAGAGGCCTGGAAGAGTCCGCAACTGTGTGCGCGGACCCCTACAGCTGAGTGCGCAGGGTGGGTTTGGATGTATTGGTGAAGAAAGTTAATAAAGATAAGTGTTTTCGAAATTCTGTGTTAAATCTGAATTATCGCGATTTGGCTTTTACTTTCACTATTTATTCTATATGCATCTGTCTCTGTTATGAATGTATGAATTGGTGTTTATTTTGTATGTGAATGAGTTACCTCTGATAAATGTTTGCTTAAAGACCATAATAAGTAAATTGAATACATAAAAAGCACAGTAAGCAAGTAATAAAGAAATTCTTGGGTTCAGACCTGCGCAAAGCAGAAGTAGTACGAAGCTACGGAACAGTGCGCGAAGCCTCCAAGACCACATCTAGACATCCCAAGGGTGCAGAAACCTGGTTCCAGCACCCTCCCTTGCTACCTCGGGTGAGACCTCAGTCCGCGTTTCGCAGGCTGTTGCCGAAAGGGCCAGTAGCTGCGGGATTTGTTTGGCTAAATAATTCTTCCAAACCTAGGTTAGGCCCAATTTGAGCCAACAGCTTGCAAGTTCATTCAGTAAATCCAAATGATTCATCAAATAATGCAGGAACACTTAGAGAAGATTCAAGTGTAACACAAAGCTTGACATGACAAACACAAAGTTCATCACTAGTTCTAGGTTGGAAACTGGGTAGGGCTCCATATTACCAAGGACAGGATGCAGGGAGAAGGAAAGAAATTGAGACCAGTCAGGTATGGTCCTTTCCCTATCTTAGAGAAGATTGGGAACAATGCTTATCGCCTTAATCTTCCAGCATATATGAAAATGTATTATGTGGTTAATGTTGAAAACTTAAAACTCTATGAACCACCCATGATCATGGATCCATAGGAGAGTGTTCGAGTTCCATCAGTGGATAATTTTTCACCAGAGTACTTGGGAAACTTGCTTGAAAATATCATCCTAGATAGGAAAACCAGGACTTCACGATGGGGAGACATGGAGTAACTTCGAGTGGGTTTCAAAGGAATGCATCCTAGTAAGGCACGATGGATTGAAAAGGAGAAAGTGAAGGAATGACTCCTTCACCTACTTGTTGATTGATGAGGCTTTTGGAGGCCCAAAATCTTATGTGGGGAGGAATTCTCCAGGAGGATCCCAAAATGCTCAAAATTTGAAGTCCTAAAATCTCAAAAAAACTAGCACCAAGCTATATAGATCAGTGAGAGCTTTCCAACAGCACAAATGATACCTCAATCCAACTCCATATGTGAAAGTTATACCCATCTAAATTTTAAGTCAAACAACTAAAAAAAATTGCAGGTGGTACATAGGGTGTCACGTGGCACTCCCAAATGTTGCCACATGGAAAACCCATCAGTAGCATCATCAATTGTATAAGATCACGTGGGCCAATTAAACAGTTCCACTTGTCAGCATTAGATCAAGCTACTTAGTATAATAGTGTTTGAAGTGGCCCAATCCATAGGCACCACATGTCCCAATCAATTTTCTCCATGTGGCACCTTGTGGTTTGCCAAGTCTAACTTGGGTTGGAAAAATTCGACATATCAACTTGGCTGGGGATAAATTTGGTGCAACCTCCAAGTCTAGCAGCATACGGCCAAATTTGGTGAATAGATTAGCAAAGCACTTAGCGGGGCACCAAACCGCATTAGCGACAAGTCAAGTTAGCAAATGGCAGAATTGTTAGAACAATGAGTTGGTGGGCCACCATTTTGGTGGTCCCGCCAAACCCAAAAGCAAATGGCAGGCTATTATAATATAAACAATATGTTATAATATAATTGATAGGTTATAATATAAACGATAGGCTATATAGTTGTAACAAAGCGGAAGTCAGGAGGCCCGCTGGCACGACCCCAAGACCTCCCCCCAACCCAAAGTCTTAACATAGCATAAGCTAACCATTGGACCAATGACCTATTCGTTGGTTTGTCTATTGAGATTTGGTATCTTGGGAGGTACTCCAAGCCCTATGGTTAGGGGAGTGGAGGTTGGAGCACCACAAAAGTACTTTATGGGCTCGGAACCCAAGCTTGGGGTTTTGTACCCATCGATGTGGGGCCAACACCATGAGGATAATTTGACATGTGATTTATGGAGATGATAGAGGACCCTGAGAGGAGAAAGGGGTAGTGAAAATCACTGAAATCTGAGCTCTAGAAGTAAATATATTAATTTCTATAGAATTTGGTGATTCTTATGGAATGTAATTCAGGTCAACTTGGTGTGTTAGTGTGCCCAAAACATTAAGTTGATGCCACATGAGAAATGTTAAATACAAGTGAGTGGAGAGGCATTTGAGACACATCCAAGTGCTTCAAACCATCAAGAAGTGACTAAGGCAGCAGATTAGGAAGGCAAGGGGCTGAGTTTGGAGAGGTTTTGTCTCTTTCAAGGGTGTGGTTTCCTTGGCATCTTGGCCGCAGGTCTAAGGCAGCCCACAAGGAAGGTTTGAGATTGTGTCTTGGACAAATTGGAGTGTGAGATCACTACAGACCCCAGTCGTTGGTTAGAGGTATGTTTTAAGGGTATTTTATGTGCATTATAATGTGGGGAATCTCTATTACAAGTGACTGCGGGAGTGTTATAGAAAACAACCCTGTTTTGGAGGTGATTTAAGGGTTGTGAGGCCTTGGGGAGGGAGGTCACACTTGGTCGCAACCCATAGAAGGAGAAGTGCATGTATAAAAGGTTCAAGATGCTTCAAACAACAATGTTTTCTTGTGTAACCAGGAATCCCTAGTTTGTTGTAACAGTCCTAGTTGTTTGATATTCTTGTAGAGGTGCCCAAGGTGTCTTGAAGGTTAAGGAAGGGACAACAAGATAGGAGAAATATTTGGCAAGGAACAAAAATGGTTTTGGAGTAGTGGTTTAAGGTTTTTGTGTGCCCTAACCAAACTTTTGAATGCATAAAAATCGAGGTTAAGGAGGGAGCAGTAGTAAGTTGTAGATGTCACCTTGTTAATGGATGGATGCTAAGTGGATGGTGTCTTAGAAGAGGACATTGTATTGGACACTCATGGACTATTGGAGAGCAGCATGAGAGTGGACCAAGTTGGAAAAGTTGGACCAACCTAAAGAACAACTTGTGCAGAATTGTAGAGGCTTCCTTCAAGCCCTAAGAAACAAGTCTCTTGAAGCACTAAGGGATTGTTAGAAGTGGAAGAAGATGAGCTCAAAGGTTTGATTAGCTAGGAGCAGTTTGTATCCCTAGACTTGCCTTGTAGAGAAGGACATCTACAACAAAATTTGGGCAATCCTCCATGCCCTAAGTTCATTATTGGAGAAGGACATTCGAAAGTGATAGTGGGAAGACCTTCAACCCTAAGTGTGTCTTCATCAAGCATCACAAGAAGGAACTCATGGGAAGAAAATCCCAAAAAATATGAGAAGCAGCAATGGGCAGTTGAGATTTTTTCACAAACAGAGTTGTGAACAACTCTACAGGAGTCTCGATGTGTTGATTCATTGAAGGAATAACGTTCAGCTAGAGAGCAAGTGAAGATGAGTTCAACAACCTAATGGAGTTGGTTTATTGATAGAGGTAGATTGGAGTTGCAGCAGATCAGAAGTTTAAGGATCAGGCAGATGTGTACAAGGTATGATGAAGGTAGTTGTGAGGAGTTCCACATCAATTAGACGACCGGTACTTTGTTCAAGGTAGATTGATTATCGAAGTGACCAACACCAATCCCTAGTTGTTGTATATATTTGTATCAATGGATGTGTGAGGGCCATTATACCTAGTACGATATCCCTATATTGTTGTATTATTAGTTTGATTAATATAATGAAGATGGGTTGTTGTATAAATTTGTAAAAGTTTGTATATATCGTGCACTAGTAGAGTTATTTTTAAGTTATTTGTAAAAAATAATTAAGTTATTTTTTGGGCAGGATTTACTCGTTAGACTAGGAAGTCACCTAAAGGATCCTATGGAATAACCAACCCAACTAGTTTTTGGTGGAATAAATATACCCTATGGGTTGACCTAATAATCATCCTAATGATTGACATCCTTAATCTACCAAATTTCCCCTAGATCAAGTTTGCATTATCATGTGCTCTCTACACTCCCATATCTATAGGAAACCCTAGTTTCCTTACATAAATGTTGAGCCCCTTTATCTCACATTTCAATGCTACTATTGGAGTGGAGGTTCTCGTTGGCTTGGGTAGGAGGGATCTGGAGGAAGGTTCCATCAATGTTATTAATTTGGATAAGGTTGGATCGTAACTAGCTCTTGTTGTTGTTATTTCAATAAAGAGACTTGCATTCCATTCTTATCTGCATTTTCTATTTCTTATGGATATGAATGTATAATGTATACTTTTATGGAATGATTTGATTATATGAATATATGCTTTGAATGTTACCATATGCGTCTAGTTTCTTGTTCATCTTACAGGTCTACAACTTCAAGAGGAGAAGTTAGGGTTTGGACCCTACAATAACATCATTGAATGTAGGACCTATAGGTATGCACTCTAGATCTACTTTGTCAATTCAATATGTATGCATGATTGCTTGAATCCGTTTGTTGAATTTAATGTTTTTCTCTCTTGGGCCTGCCAACCCTAACCCTAGGGAATTTTCTCGTTAATAATTGATCTAACATATTTTACATGCCATAGGGTTGTAGTGTCACTACAATGGCCTTATTTTGGGCTCTCTGCTTCACAACATTTATCTATTCCTTCTTGGACAGATTCATTGTCTCACCTATATCACATGCATACCATTCTCATGAGATTGGTTATAATAAAATAAAATAAAATCTTTGATTTCAACGTGCTTCATACAAAATAAAAGTTCACAAATATGAGACTATTTTTCATAATTTTTGGCTCTTTTGCAGGTGATATAACCATCCTTCTTATGGGTTTACATTCAATGCCATACCTATGGCCATTTTACCTGCAATCTACATTTTCACTTAGCCAAAGAATTATTAGTCTGCATGCATAAAATCTGTTAAATTTAATATTCACTATAACCACAAAAATTGGCTTCAAAGTCATCACACATCTAATCATTCAATCAAGTTAGCTACATAATGTTTACATTGAAACAAAATCATCATTACATTACATATTTAATATTTTACATCACCTTCATTCTTGGTAATTTATAATGCTACCAAATTTTGTTCTAATAAACCAAAACATCTCAAAGTTGAGAGTTACATACTCACTCACTCTACTAAAATAAATTTCTCAAATTTTATTAGTAGTTAGTTTCCACCTTGTTTTGTAGGGTGAGGGATTCAAACCACTAATTTCACTACTCAATAATTCCTTAAGAGCATTAGAAGTTATTTCCCTTCATGGCATTATGCAATTGATTGTTGTCTATAAGCATGCATACAAGTATATGTACCATCATTATTCATAATATAAGTGTCATGACCCAATCATGCCATAGAAACCCATGAATGCATTATAAAGATTCTAGCAATCTTTAAACATTGAAGGAATATTTCCTTTGTCATAACCCACTAGGTATAAATGACAACATGCATCCATATATCAACAATTCCATACAATTCTCACAATAACCAGGAGAAAGAAAGCATTCAATTACATGTTCCTTACCAACACACTCTACATTATATGATGAAATCACTTGTTTCAAGCTTAGAAACTATTGGGACAATGCTCACAGCCTCATGCACATAATGCAATCCTTGAATCTACTTCATGTATCCCACATATTCATGCATTCCCTCAATGTATTACCAAACATATTTTATATCACGAGTGTATGGTTCATTCATTTAATGCCTATCCCACAAGGTAGCTCAATGCATGCACATGTTATCAAGGTTTCTCTAAATCTTTATGTGCTAGCAGTTTTCTGATTTAACCATATCGTATTCAGATATAAATGAAAATCATTCATCTAATTATAAGCATGTCATCATAAATACAAATTATGTTTGAAGGAATTCTTACCTAATTCCTTCAATTTACCTTCTATTGAGTATGAGCAAGTTTCATGCTTGCATAATCGCAATCATCAATATTATTGGTACATGACTAGTTGATTTTTTTGGGAGTATACATGACTCCTTGCATTGGCCCTCTTGGCATGCATCATCTTCTCATTTTCCTTTGCAAAAGGATATTAACTGAATTTGAATCATGTCATCAACAAATTCAACTTTTCCTAATCACAATCACAATACCATCTATCATGAAAATCACAATGCATATGCTATAACAATTTTGCAATCAACAACCATTAGCAAGTTATGCCCTAAGATAACTGCATGCACTTAATTATTCATTTTCTCAATGTTTTATTATTGCAACTAGAAGTTAGTATTTATCAAATATTCCCATGCTCCATTATCTCATAACTTAATGTTTTCTCTTTTAAAAGGAACACAAAAAATATTTCAAGGGAAGCTCCCCTATAAGTCCACTGCATAGCTTAAATTTCATAATTTAGTTCTTAACAATTTAGCCAAGTTCACCTTGATTGATATTCATCTAAATATGCTTTCCTTTATGCAACTTTTCATTAAAAATTGAAACATATTAAATATGTCATCAAATTTTATCCATCGTTCTTAACAAGCTCATTGACCCAATTATTTCTTCTATAGAAACCCATGGAAACCCTCCCCTTTGCACCCCTGTGCATACAACTTTCTCAACTAAAGTTTTTATAATGCAAATAGCTTTGTCATTTTAATACATATATGGCCTTCATTTACATCTTATTTTGGTGTGTCATTTTTTATAACTATGTCCTCTTAACAAATTCCTTCCATAGTCCACCCAAGGGAGCATTTTCCATGCAATCCCACTTTTGTATCATGCTTGATCGAACATGATCAAACCACTTTGTCTCTTGATCTAACCAACACTTACACGGTTGGTTTCCATGTTCATTTACATGAAATAATTTGTTTCACGTTAATACTTCAGGTTGCTTCTCATATCAAGGATAGCATCAACATGTCCTAATAACTACATCACTCTCACAACCCTACCATGGACTTTCCAAGTGAGTACATGCACTAAATTATACACAAAGATATTTATCTCCATTAGGAATAAGTCTGTAGTATGGTTAACATTCACACCAATTTCATGTATTCATGCTATTCATCATGCAAGACACTCAAGGGTGCCTTTAGGTATGACCTACATACATCCATGTGCACACACACATATATCCATGTGCATCACTTTACCCATAATCCATTTCACTCAGATTTCAATACTAACCTAATATGTAGGACTTTAAATTCCTATTCATATACTCAACAATCTTCCACCATATGATGGAGGATGCCTAGAGGGAATTGAGGGAGTATAGGGCTCAGTGGTTAGGGAACCCTATCCGCTTATGCCCTTTGGTTCGTGTTGTTGCCTCCATCTTCCATGGTCGAGTTCTCATGGCCTTCTCCTTTGCCATCCGCTGATGCAGTTCTTCTTGGAATGTTTATGTGGCTCATCTGTGGGTTTCTTTGGTCAAGGTTTGTTGTATGTCATTACAACCGCCTCCTTTATAGGCTTTGACTACTGTTGTCATTTTGCATTGCTCGTGGGTTATTGTGGGTCATCCTTTGACATTTCTATTGGTTTTCCAATTGTTGTAGTTTCTTAATTTCCATTGCCGCCTCCGGGCATTTTTTTTGTTGTTGCCTTCCATGTAGTTGGTTTCATTGTTCACTTCCAGTTGCTAGGGTTGCCACTGTGACCTCGCTTCGAATTTTTTCCGAGCTCGTTTTCTCACAACTCATGTTTAATCCTATGGGTTTACCCGTAAGCATATTTTGTGTGGTTTCTAGGGTTATGTATGCAGCCTTTTGGACCCTATAATATGCTATTTGGGTTGTTCTCTATCTTGTTTGCCTGTCAGCGTTTTGGTCCTGTAACCTTCCTATTTGGAGCTAGTTGTTTGGGTTCTAGGGTTTTGCTGTGAATATTTTTTTGTGCATACCCCTAGGGTAAATATTATAATGTTGTAGTTTCTTTATTGGGGGAACTGGTTTATTTGTGCCTATTGCTAGAATTTGGATAGATCTTACTCGAATACACACTTTGTTTATGTATATAAAAAATGTAATTTTTCTTACTTTTATAAATAAAATTACAGTTTTTTTCCTAGGGAAAAAAACAATACTCCACCATACTCTTCACAATATGGCTTTATTTTACCAAGAGAGTCTTCTCTTGCACCCTTATTTCTATGAGAACCTGTTGACATGGCAAATGTGCACGATGCCAACAAGGGGAACTAACTTGGTCGCAAGCCCAAATTAGACCTGCTTTTATTTTGGATGGCTAGCTCCGACAGGTTTTAAGGGACCCCGTAAATTGTTTAGACATGTCGAAAGGTTGCTTCTGGGAGGAAGACTTCAATTAGATCAACAAAGATAAAACAGCTAACCTCTATGTATTAAATCCTATCTATACTACTTCTAACTACTCTAATCTAGTCCTAGCTACTATAATCTATCCTGAAAGAGCATGATACAGGGGTTTAAACATCATATATATGTTCAGTAGGAGCGTGATGAAGAAGGTTAAACATCATGCATAGATTCAAGTCCAAATGAATCAATCACTGACTTCACAATTGGACAAGACTGTATTAAAGCTAAATTGCAATCCAATCACTCATATAAGAATCCACATTCTTCTATGGAATTAAAACTACAACTTATGTTTAATTTAGTTTCAAATCAGAGATCATTCACAAGTTAACCATGAAACTGAATCACATTCAATTTAACAAGAATAATAGTGATTGAAATTCATCAATATGCATAAATATAAATCACATTTACATTCATGCCAATACAACACTCTAATCCAAAACAATACAATGAGTCTGAAACTAATGGCTCCCTCCTCCCTCAAAAACAGTCCTCCTCATTCACAATAAAGCAACATTGTTCTTCTCGAAAATCAAAAGCCCTTTCTCCTCTTCGGAGGTAATATTTATGCAAACGCCCTATGATTCTAGGTCTACCCTGCCTCTTCATCTTCCCACTGTTTCAGATATGCAAATCAAGTACACAGAGGTGGGATTGTCAGCGTGACCGCTGGCACGTAGAAAGCATAATGACCGGGTCGATTCCTTTCTTGAGGAAGAGCACAGATATTGGTGAAAAGGGTGATTGTCTGTTGCCTTCCCATATTGAAGACCAGGACAGCTCTGCTTACAGAATGTGCAGGCAACGCATGGAGTTCCGACCTGGAATGCTTGCGGCCAGATCCTTAAACGCAACGCTTCTGTATATAATGGCCCTTCGAATCCCCTCCTACGTCCTTTGCTTCTCACCTACAAGGATAGCTATCATTAGCTTGATGATTGTGAACAATAGAACAAAAATTCTTAATCAAATGCAAAGGTTGCCTTCATTCATTTTATAAAACCACGGAACAAGTGTGAAAAGGATTTATGCCTGATACACAGTCAACATACAATTTCCCGCTCAACCCATAGGCTTGGCACAATTTTCGAGGGCTTCCTTTCATCGCAATCGGGTATCGACCCCTTCTCAGGTCATAGGACCCTTGCCTTCCACTACCCTGATGCGCAATTGCACTATCGGGGCTCCACAGGCCCACTTTTTACACTGAAAACCCGATCCTTTGTTATAACGCAGATTTTGAAAAACATGGGAAAACACTGAAAATTCTTCCCCGATCGGACCTCAAAAGTTATATGATGGAGTTTATAAATATCGTCAGGTCCGACCTATCGCATATCGCAATAGGTGCAAGCTTGGGGCTCCATCGATCGCGATATGCGATAGGGCTTCGGAACTGAAAATATATATATCGTATTTGATAGGTCGGCAGGTCCGCTATATCGTTGCACGTAATATGTATAAGGCTCGGGCTCCCACCGATATGCGATATGCGATGGGGCTGCGGACCCGAAGCACATATAAGTTAAGGTTCATAAATCCCTTCAGGTCCGCAAGGTTACCTTTCCCTTTGGAAAACCCTGACTATAATGTTTTTTTGGAAACACAAGGGTATAAGCGAAAAACCTGCATATCCGGCCATAAGGCCGGACTTGAAAATTAATGCGCCCGGTTTTATAATCATCGGTGGGTCCAGGATATTTATGCACCCTTTATATATAGCTTTGGGGCTGGGCCGATAGCGATCTGTGATGGGGCTCTGGACCCAAAATGTATACATTTGAGTTAATAAAACCCATCGGGTCCAGAAGCCATGAATGCCTTGTGTTATTTGCGATGGGCCCAGAAGGGTTTATGCATGCTTTGTGAAGGATTTTCGGTATAAGGCATTGTAATGGGAATAATGACGCAATGGGGTTTTGTGAGTTAAACCAACAAACGATCATAATAAGGGTAGGGGTGATTGTTTGTGCAAGTGCCAATGTACCATGCATGTTTGTGAAGATTGAAAGATCCCGATGAAGGGAGAGAATAAACAGGTTGTGTCATGAATGACCCATGCAGCAGAGGACCATCAGGCCTTGAAACTTTGACTCGAAAAGGAATTAACACCCATGTGATAAAACAAATCATTCTGAAAGGTGAAAAATCAAACTTCTAGGGGACCCATTGAAAATTTGTTGTAAGAGCATGTTTCAATAGGGTGGTAGTTGTGGCCACAACAAATGGCGAACCGTTGGGCGAACTAGTTATCTATGCTTCCAAATAACCTTCAAATCGGTAGAACATCAGGATGTTAAAAATAAACTTGAAATGCAAACTATATAGATGGACAAGCATGGGTTATTGCTTCAGAGGGGATAGAGACAAATTCGATAGTTGTAGCCAAAACAAATGGCAAACCGTTGGGCGAACTAGTTATCTCTACTTCCTAATAACCTTCAGATTAGTAGAACATCAGGATGTTAAAAATAAACTTGAAATGCAAACTATATAGATGGACAAGCATGGGTTCCACTTAAAAATTATTACTTCAGAGGGGATAGAGACAAATAGCTTCTACTTGCTGATATGATTTTGACAGGCATTCTACAATGGCAATATTATGGGGTTTATTAACCTTCCTCTACCTGTTTTCCACTTTCAAAAATCCCTTTGGGGCCATCACTGGTCTATCCATACCCGTTTAGGTGTGTACCTTAGCTCTTTATTATTCATCAAGCTTGATGTAGACATGTTTTTCTTGCACTTTATATGAGAATTTCATTGCTATATTTATTGATTGAATGGGGTGCAGTCATGGATCATGCCATATTTTTAAACCACTTAAGAAAGGTTGGGTTTGCTATGTCAACCAGTACTCTGAGCCCAGCAACATTCCTTACTCTAACCGGCTTCCCAAACAACCTGTCCTTCCAGATTGGCACAAGGACTTGACATTTAATTTCTTTTTAGATAAGTCCTTCCAGTTTCAGGCACAAGAACTAGAGCACAATTAGATTTGCCACAGGGTATGAGACAGTGAGCTTAGCCCATGAAAGGAGGTTTACGTGTGAGTAACAGGTATTGGACCATTTAATGTTGTCGATGGGACCAATGGAGAATGATTGTAAACCTTACAAGCAAGTATAGGCTAGGTCTGAGTGGGATTTATTTAAATGCAGTGTTCCTCCATGCTAGTCCAGCTGCAGTTACACATTTTTTTGCTTTATATAGGTGCCCCTACATGCTCCAGATGTTCAAGTTATCAACAAATCTCACACAGTTCCAAACAGATGCCAATGAGTGGTTTCAGTTTGCATTCCACTGCTGATTCTCAAGTGTTCATGGGTTGATAGAAGGTTTGTTTGATTTGTGGGGAAATGATGGATTCAGAAACAGAAAAATCATCAGCAAGTTAATGAGGTAGGGAAAGGCCAAGAGCAGTGAATGAGGGAAAATATGAAAGGTAGAACGAGACCAAATGACTACAATTAGCTCGCTGAAAAGGAATGTAATTCAAAACAACAAGAGTACAGACTTGGTAGAAAACAAAGGAAAGGACATAAATACAACTAAACTAACAGCAAAAAGAAATGAACTCTAATCTACTCAGGAGGCAACCACCAAAGCGGTGGCTACTGGAAGTATCTCTTCAAATGCTAGCCATTAACAGGGAGCTTTTCAGTCTCCCCTTGTAAGTTTTCAACCTGTAGGTCCCTTGACCAATCTTTTCGACGACTTGGAATGGGCCCAACCATAGGTGTTGGAATTTTGTGTGTTTACCCTTTGGTTCACTCAGCTTTTCCCATTTCAGAACTAGTTCCCCCACTTGGAAATCTTTATCTCCCGCCAGATGATGATCAAACCATCTTTTTACAATCATTTGGTGATTTTTGAATTTAATTCTGGCTCTATCCCTTAATTCCTCCAGCTTCATCAGTTGGTCGATCCTTTCTTGAAGCAGGGTTGAAGGGGTTCCTCTTGAAGCTTGGGAGAGCTGTAAGGATGGGAGGGCAACATTTGGGGGAAAGATGGCTTCCTGTCCATAGACTAGGAAGTATGGAGAGTTTCCCAAGGCCACTTTAGGGGTGACCCTATCGGCCCAAAGGGCATTTGTCAAGGCGTTGTGCCAGTTCCTTTGGTTATCAACGACTGTCTTGCGGATTATGCAGATAAGGTTCTTATTGGAAGACTCTGCAACTCTGTTTCCCTAGGGATAATAGTTTGTTGCATATTTTATGTGGATTGACTTATCAATGGAAAACTCAGTCAGTCTTAGAGATGAAAAATAAGAAGCGTTATCAAAGATGAGAGTGTCAGGGATGCCATACCTGTTGATAATGAATTTCTCAATGAATGATATTACCTCATCTTTGTTCACCTTCCGAAGCGAGATGGCTTCGGTCCATCTGGTGAAGTAATCAATCACTGTGAGTATATACTTGTGCTGCTGTGAGGAGTTTGGAGTAATCTTGTCTATGACGTCTAGGCCCCATTGCTGGAACGTTCGGTAAATCATGACGGGCCTGAGGGGAACAGTGGGCTTTCTTTCTCGTCCTACAACGGTTTGGCACACCTTGGATTTGCAAGCATAGGTATTCGAGTCACTGAACACTATGGGCCAACAATATCTGGCTCTCAATTTTTTGTGGGCAGTAATCTCTCTGCCATAATGACCACTTGTTGGGTTGCCGTGCATTTCTTTCAATACATGGTTGGCATTCTCTAAACACCTCAGCCAGATTCCATCATGATTTTTCTATACAAGATGTTGTCGGCCAAATAATACAGATTGGATTTTAATTTGAGAGCTCTCCTCTGTGTTGCATCCATGTGTTCCGGACATGAACCCCACACTAGATAGAAGCGTATGTCGTGGTACCACAACTCAGGGTCCAAAAAGGTTTCGATGCTTTTCGCTCATACATCAGCGCTTCGTTACTCCACAAGAGCTCCTCCCAGAGTTCCCTTTGTGCATATTGCAAACTCAACGTTCCTGATTTTTTAGATGCCTCCTTTTGGTCCGCTAAGGCTTCTACCGCTAGCCTAAAAAGTCCCTGCCCTCAAACTATCTGTGTTGGATTTATCTCCAGGTCGAACTCTTGAAGGGCGGTTATCCAGTTCCCTCTTCGTTCACCCATTTCTTTCTGCACGAAGAGGGCTCTTACAGTAGGATGGGGCACGATGAATTTGGTCTTGGCCTTCAGTAAATAGGGGCGGAAATGTTTAATGGCCTTGAAAACTGCATAGCCCTGCTTCTCCATGTCTGGGTAATTCAGTTCCACTCCTCGAATATTTGAACGCATGAAGGAAATGGGGACTTCATTGCCATCATCACTTTTTTGAGTGAGAATTGTGACATATGAAAGGTCGGAATCAAAGGTGTATAAGAAGAATCCTTTGTCGAAATCAGGGCTGACCAGTGTAGGAGCTTGAGCAATGACTACCTGGATTCGCTGAAATGCTTCCTTGGCTTCATCGCTCCATTTATACACAACATCCTTCTTCATCATCAACTGCAAGGGGTGTACTATTTCAGCGAAGCTTGACACGAATTTCCTAACGAAATTAATCGTCCCAAAGAAATATTGCATGGCTTTTTTATTGGCAGGGGGTTGTATTCTCATGATGGTTTGTATTCTTTCAGGATCAATCACAATTTTGTCTTTAGAAAGGATGTGACCCAGTAGTTTCCCATTTATGGCTGCAAAGATGCTCTTCTTGGGATTCAAAGAAATTCCATACCTTTGGCATCTTTCGAAAATCTGCCTTAGGTGATAAATGTGATCCCTCCTGCGATATGAATACACAGTGATGTCATCCATGTACACCACTATCGATCTGTTCATCAACCCTCAGAAGGCTATGTCCATAGCTCTCTGGAATGTGGCACCCACGTTAATGAGCCCAAAAGGCATTTTTCGTATGCGTAGGTGCCCCATTTGGTGTTGAAAGTTGTCTTAAGTTGATCCCCATGAGATACCAATATCTGATTATATCCTGAAAACCCATCTAATAGGGACAAAATTTCAGACCCAAAAACGTACTGAAGGATGTGTTCCATAGAAGGGACATGATAGTTATCCTTTTGAGATGCTCTCTTCAGGTTTCTGAAATCAATACACAGCCTGATGTCTCGATTTTTCTCTCTCACCGGCACGAGATTGGCTACCCAGCGGGTGTGTCTAACCAGGAATATGATTTTAGCATCCAGCATTTTGTTCAGTTCTTTCTTCACCAATGGTTCTAGGCTTGGATGCATCTTACGCAGCTTTTGTTGGTAGGGCTTGGCCTCCTTTTCCAAAGGGATCACATGTTGCATAATACTGGTATCAAAGGTCTTTAGGTCTTCATATGTCCATGCAAAGACATCCTTGTATTCTTTAAATAGTTTGACAAATGTAGCCCTTTCCTGCGGAGAGCACCCCAGGCCCAGATTGACATTTTTTGGGTCTTTTTCGGTCCCAAGGTTGACTGTTTCATACTTCATGGACGAGCTGTGTGTTTTGCAGTTAGTAGGTTTCTTGAATTTATCATGCAAGTCATACAAGTGCTCCATCCTAACAATTGATTTTGGAATCACATTGGACTGATCCTTTTCCTCATCTTCCCTTTCACTCATAAGCTTTTCATGCTCCTTTTTGTCAATGACTGCAATCTTGAATGTCTTCTCGCAGTGTAGGAACTCAAGGATTTGCTCATCATCTTTGAAAACCTTCCAATTCGAGATGTTATCAAGCACGGACGGTCTGAAAATCAATTCAACAGAACATTTATTTTTCTTCAGTCTAAAATCAGGAAAAAATTTAGTAGCCATATTAGCCATCAGATCAGCATCTTGGTTTTGGCCTCGAGGTATGTATGTAATGTTGAGGGAATCAAAACTATCAATTAAATCCCATACCTCGTGCTAGTACCTCATCAGGTGTGAAGAATTGCAGTGTATCATTTTCCTTACCTGATCTATGATTATCTGAGAGTCACCGAAAATTTTAAGATTTTTCACATTCATACCAATGGCTTTCTTCAAGCCTTGCAGTAGGCCTTCATATTCCTTGTGTTGTTGGTACATGTGAACTCCAATTGGCTGGCCATTAGATGTTGGTTCCCTTGCAGGTTAATGAGAATACTTCCAGTGCCTGCACCTTCAAGGCCGTTAGAACCATCAAAATAGAGTGTCCAGAATATTGCATCTAATGTTACATCAATTAAACTACTATCTAAGAAATGGGTCCTATAATCTACTATAATATAGGATAGCTCATCAGTTGGATTATGGGAGGGAATTTCCAACTATGTGTGTGTCAAAGTTTCTTCAACGGTTTCTACATGAAACTCTCCAAAACAGGTTTCTATAGTATAAACATTGAAACTGTAATTCCCAAGGATGGAGTTGGTAAACATTACATGTTCATTGGGACCATTTAGTTCTGTTACCACATATTTCATGTATCTTTCCCTATCGACTCTCAACATATCACCCTTTCCCTTCTAAGGCAACAAGAGATGGGACCAATCAGTCGAGAAGTATCTGTTCAATTTTGCTGACCAGTCCTTGCTAAGAAGCATTCCATAGGCCTCAGGTATATCGACTACCACTATATTGATGACCTGTGGATATTGTGGTTTAGTAGCCATCTGAATCAACACATCCTTCAATTCTCCAATTACTGTCACATTTGTCCTATCTAATTGCATGATTTGAGTTCCAGTTTTTTCAGGTATGGCCTGAAGTCTTTTAGCAACAGCATAAGGCATGACAATGGATGAGACACCAAAATCTACCAAGAAATTGTGGGCATTCATGTTGAAAATTTCAAACATAATGAGCAACCATGGAGTCATAGATTTAGATTTCCTCCCTATCGTGGCTGCGCTGACATCCTGGGGTTTTCAATTCATTTTGGATAACGTGGCCTCCGTAGCTGATGGTATTTGGGCTACGCTAGTGGTACTAACAGGTTTCGACATTGGCTTCTTGGTTTGGGTGCTTGAGGTGGCAAGGTTTTTGCAAATCCACTCATTCATGGCTTTCAGCAGCAAATCTCTTTGCTGCATTAATTTTAACAAGTCAAAATATGTGATATTGGCCCTAGACTTCTTGAGATCATCCACAATATTATAATCAATGTTATAAATAGGATAGGGAAGAGTAAACATACCTGTCTTGCCATTTTTAAGTGGGATTTTACCATGTTGAGTAGCCTTCGTTGTAGTGGGAGATGCATTTTCTTTCTCTGGGTGACTTGCAACAAGGGTATTCTTGGATTGACCGCCAGGCCTACTATTCTCGACAGGGACTCTAGGAGCGGATGCTTTCACAGGGCAAACATCTTGCTTTGTTCGGTCTAAGGGCTTTGTCGCACCTGGAAGCGGCCCTTTATTGCGCGTGTGGATTTCATTAGCGTTGATTTTTGTGGTGTTATCTCCCTCGTCGTCATTCTCATCACTATGGAAATCCCATAGCACATTAATTTGGGTTTCCTCATCTATGAGTTCTTATACTTGGTATTCCTCCTCATCTCCTTATTCTGATTCAAGCTCCAATATAGGTTCTTATTTGTTGAGGAGTGATCCAATCAGAGCCAATTCTTCTGTGTTTAAAGCCCCTTCATTAGGTGGAGCAGGCAATGCAAGTTGACCATGACCGCCTTCTATTTTATTCCGGTAAAAAGGTTTGAAGGTTTTCTGTTATTATAATCTCCTCCCTTACCACTAGTACTCTCTCCATGATTCCTTCTCATATCAATAACTGTGTTCGTAAGTTTCTTAATGATCCGATGCAACCCTTCCACATCCGTGGTGTCCTTGTCTTTAGTTTCAGCCCCTTTGTTATCATTTCCATTATTCTTCTTGGATGTCTGAGGGGCTTTCTTTTCTCTAGTTGTAGGGTGGCATGCTATGAGGCTGATCATTTCATTTTCAACTTTCACTGCTTCATCGATAGCACCTTGTAAGGTCTGCACATTACTCCTTTTAACCCACATCGTTGTAGGGACAGGGAGAGCAGAGACATAGAACTCCATGAGCACTTCCTCAGTAGGTCTAGCGGTGGTTGGGATTCTATTGAATAAGGTGTTGAATCGAATATTAAAATCCTTAACCTTCTCCTTGGTTTCCATTTTTAGACGGGATAATTCTAAAACTAAGGCCGCAGGTGTTTTGTCATCACCAAATTTGTCTAAAAAGGCCTGCTGAAAAGCATCCCAAGAGGTGATTGACCCTATTCTCAAGCTGAAATACCATGTGGAGGCCGCACCAATCAAAGTAAAAGAGAACATGCGGCACACCATATCCTCATCAGCGACCCCCAACCTGCGTAAGGCTAGGAAGAAAGAGCGAATATGGTTATCAGTAGTATCTCCCCGCTCAGGGTCAAAATTGGGTAACACTCTTTCTGTATTTTTGGGTAAGGGATGTTTCTGCCCAGGTACCGCTACCATATCATGTGCAAGCTAAGGAGGGAGTGCTCCCGAAGGAGGTGGGGGTTGATTCCCACCCGGAGGAGGAATTTTGGCCATACAATGGATAGGGAAGTTTTAGTTGGATTCTTCTCCATTAGGATTCTCAAAATCAAGCGAGGAGTTACCTTTAAAAGGGGAATCCTCAGGAATTTCTTCCCAAGGGGTGTCGATACTTTGCAAGGATTCTAGCACAATATCTTCGAGAGAAGTGGCTGCAGATGTGTCTTCGCTCAGGGTAAAGATCCTTGGCTTTCTCTTAGTTGTTGGAGGTAAGGAGTGAAAGATGGGAAGTTGAGAGAGGGAACGAGCATAAGCCCGAGTAAGTGCTCTAACAGGTTGTTCCTAAGTGATAGGATATTCCCACAGTCTCTCTTCCTTGGGTGACGCGGAAACAAGACTTAGAGGGGTCTTTGTTTCTTCAAAATGAGGCTCTTTCAAATGTGTGGCAGGATCTCTGACCTTTACGATCCATACATTAATCCTTTTGAATCCATGCGTGGTACTTATAAATGAAATCTTTGAAAAGCTAGAGATGGAGATTCAGGCCCTCCTAGCGCCAATTTGTTGACATGGAAAATGTGCACGATGCCAACAAGGGGAACTAACCTGATCGCAAGCCCCAATTAGACCTGCTTTCGTTTGGGATGGCTAGCTCCGACGGGTTTTAAGGGACCCCATAAATTGTTTGGACATGTCGAAAGGTTGCTTCCGGGAGGAAGACTTCAATTAGATCAACAAAGATAAAACAACTAACCTCTATTTATTAAATCATATCTATACTACTTCTAACTACTCTAATCTAGTCCTAGCTACTCTAATCTATCCTGCAAGAGCATGATATAGAGGTTTAAACATCATATATATGTTCAGCAAGAGCATGATGAAGAAGGTTAAACATCATGCATAGATTCAAGTCCAAATGAATCAATCACTGAATTCACAGCTGGACAAGGTTGTATTAAAGCTAAATTGCAATCCAATCACTCATACAGGAATCCACATTCTTCTATGGAATTAAAACTGCAACAAATGTTTAATTTAGTTTCAAATCAGAGATCATTCACAAGTTAACCATGAAACTGAATCACATTCAATTTAACAAGACTAATAGTGACTGAAAGTCATCAATATGCATAAATATAAATCACATTTACATTCATGCCAATAACAACACTTTGATCCAAAACAATACAATGAGTCTGAAACTAATGGCTCCCTCCTCCCTCAAAAACAGTCCTCCTCATTCACAATAAAGCAACATTGTTCTTCTCGAAAATCAAAAGCCCTTTCTCCTCTTCAGAGGTAATACTAATGCAAACGCCCCATGAGTCTAGGTCTACCCTGCCTCTTCATCCTCCCACTATTTCAGATATGCAAATCGAGTACACAGAGGTGGGATTGTCAGCGTGACCGCCGGCACGTAGAAAGCATAACGGCCGAATCGATTCCTTTCTTGAGGAAGAACATAGATATTGGTGAAAAGGGTGACTTTCTGTTGCCTTCCCATAATGAAGACCGGGACAGCTCTGCTTACATAATGTGCAAGCAACGCGTGGGATTCTGACCCAGAATGCTTGCGGCCAAACCCTTAAACGCAGCGCTTCTGTATACAATGGCCCTTTGAATCCCCTCTTGCATCCTTTGCTTCTCACCTACAAGGATAGCTATCATTAGCTTGATGATTGTGAACAATAGAACAAAAATGCTTAATCAAACACAAACACTGCCTTCATTCATTTTATAAAACCACGAAACAAGTGTGAAAAGGATTTATGCCTGATACACAGTCAACATACAAATTTCGGCTTAGCCCATAGGCTTGGCATAGTTTTTGAGGGCTTCCTTTCATCGTAATTGGGTATTGGTCCCTTCTCAGGTCATAGGAGCCTTGCCTTCCACCGCCCCGATGCGCAATTGCACTATCGGGGCTCCACAAGCCCGCTTTTACACTGAAAACCCGATCCTTTGTTATATCACAGATTTTGAAAAACATGGGAAAACACTGAAAATTCTGCCCCGATCACTTAGGCCGGACCTCAAAAGTTATTTGATGGAGTCTATAAATATTGTCGGGTCCAGCCTATCGCATATCACAATAGGCACAAGCCTGGGGCTCCGCCGATCGTGATATGCGATAGGGCTTCAGACCCAAAAATATATATATCGTATTTGATAGGTCGGCGGGTCCGCTATATCGTTGCGTGTAATATGTATAAGGCCTGGGCTCCCACCGATATGCGATATGCGATGGGGCTGCGGACCCAAAGCACATATAAGTTAAGTTTCATAAATCCCTTCGGGTCCGCAAGGTTACCTTTCCCTTTGGAAAACCCCGACTATAATTTTTTTTCGGAAACACAAGGGTATAAGCGAAAAACTTGCGTATCCGGCCATAAGGCCAGACTTGAAAATTAATGCGCCTAGTTTTATAATCATCGGCAGGTCCGGGATATTTATGCGCCCTTTATATATAGCTTTGGGGTTGGGCTGAAAGCAATACATTTGAGTTAATAAAACCCATCGGGTCCGGAAGCCATGAATGCCTTGTGTTATTTGCAATGGGCCCAGAAGGGTTTATGCATGCTTTGTGAAGGATTTTCGCTATAAGGCATTGTAATGGGAATAATGACGCGATGGGGTTTTGCAATTTAAACCAAAAATGATTATAATAAGGGTAGGGGTGATGGTTTGTGCGGGCACCAATGTACCATGCATGTTTGTGAAGATTGAAAGATCCCGATGAAGGGAGAGAATAAATGGACAGGTTGTGTCATGAATGACCCATGCAGCAGAGGACCATCAGGCCTTGAAAATTTGACTCGGCAAGGAGTTAACATCCATGTGATAAAACAGATCATTCTGAAAGATGAAAAATCAAACTTCTAGGGGACCCACTGAAAATTTGTTGTAAGAGCATGTTTCAATAGGGTGGTAGTTGTGGCCACAACAGAACCACATGCCATATAACCTTCCACTAAGGAAACTAAGCAGTGCTAAATTTGCTTTAAAACAAGTCAAGTAAACAATATGTTTTTCTTATTAACTCAGATTATTATGTAAACATTCTCTTTCTATTCAATCATCACAAATTATGTAAATATTTTTCTTCAACTCAATTCATATTCCATGCTCCTCAGCATCCCTTAACCTTAGCCATTTAGGTCACCTATCCTGGAACTAAACCAAGACCTTCTAACTGAAGCCTTTACATTTTGCACACCCAATGCAAGGACTATTTCTCATCACTATCATAATCAGCTCCAACCACTTAAGCCTTTACCTACATTCATTATAGTCACATCATCCATATCCATCCACCATATATACAAGTACATCTACCACACTTTCCATCCTTAATTATACTTTATTGATTTCAAGATTAGCATCTGTTGGGCCATGGATCCCCCCATAGCAAGTTTTTGGGCTTAAAGGCCGAGTTTTGGTCAATGTAATGCAAATACCCCACGAAATGCGAGCGCGGAGCGCGAGAGTCTAGGGTTGTCCGCCCTAAGATAATGCAATTTAATGTAAAGTGTGTCAGCCTACCCATGGTTCGTGGACCATGGGATTGTATAAATAGAGTGAGGCTCTAAGTGTAAAGACAATTTTGTAGGAAGAAAGCAAGTAATAGATAGATGCGAAGGCATGATTAGAAGATAGAAGTTGATCTGAAGGTATTGGGTCGTAGTGGTAGGTAGAGGCTCTGTAGTTGAGTGCACAGAGGCCTAGTAGAGTCTGCAACTGAGTGTGTGGACCCCCGCAGCTGAGTGCGCAGGGCGGAGTTAGGTCTGTAACTGAACTTGAGTAATAATAAAGATAAGATTGATTCAGAATATTGTGCATCTGTTTATAGATTTGTATTTCTATGTTCTGATTATCTCTATCCATTTATATTGTTTTCGAGTACGCGTGCTTATCTGAAAGTTGAATAAGTAATAAGAATATTGGGCCCGCACAAACTAATTTAAACACTAATATATTAGCACAGTAAGGATCGGATCGGAATAATGTTGTATTCACAAAGGTGTGCATGGGTTGCAAAGAATAGAAAGCTGCACGGAGCAGCACAGTGCGCAGATTAGGATCGCGAACCTATAGGACCTTCTCAAGACATCCCTAGGGTGCGGAAACCTAGTTCCAGCACCCTCCCATACCACTTCGGGTGAGAACTCAATCCACTCTCCGTGGATTGTTGCTAAAAGGGCTAGTAGTACTGGGATTTGCTTGGCTAAATCATTTCCGAACCTGGGTCAGGCCCCACTAAGCCAACAAATGGTTCCGTTGTTGGGACCGGGATCTGCCTAAGGGATGTATGATGTCATGCCATTGGAACCCAACAAAGAAGGAAATTGAAGAGTGGTTGGACAAGAATATTCATGAGTTCACGACACAGGAAAATAGAACCCCGCAGGTATCCGAGACGAGGTAGCTAGATCGCTACGTGTATACGAAAATCCATGAGATTTTCTTTGCGTCCTTTCCTTCTTAAATGTATGAGTGGATTGCAAGTTTAGCCGACAGCGAGGGAAGGTGTAAGCTCGACCAGCCTATAGTGTGGACTCCGGAATTAGTGCGTAGACTAGAGGCATCAGAAGACAAGATCGTGCGAGCTGTGGACCATTGGCTCGACCGGATAATAGGGGGATTTATCACTGAGTTTGCAATAGACACGACCATGAGCTATAGTGAAGCAGAACGACATTTTCTCAAGGGACCGCGAGGTAAGTACATTAAATCTTTGAATACCTAGATTAAGATGTTGTTACATGACAAGTGGGTTATGTGAATACATTAATGTTTGGAACGACGCGGAGCGGAAAGATCTACAAAGGTAGCGGAGAATTAGGAAATAGTCCCTTAATTTCACATTCGCGAGAGAGCGAGGAAGAGCTTGCTCGGGTCTCTCTGAGAAGTGTGGTCAGTTTGGTAAGGCAACGCATTCCGCAGCTACCACCTCCACCCACGCCACCACCCGCTTCACCTCCTTCACCTCCATCTCCACCCACTCCACCTCCACCAACCCCGCAATTCAGCATGGCGAGCATGATCAAGCTACCCGTATTCAGAGGAGTAGGGAATGAGGATCCGGACCAGTTCTGGTTCATGGTAAGAGCAGTGTGGGAAGCGCAAGGGGTCACGGATGACAACATTAAGAAGGCTACATTGGTGAGCGCACTACAGGATCATGCGTTGACATGGTATATCAAGCACTCTAATGACCACCCAAATGCA
The DNA here is from genome assembly GCA_031772625.1 of Pinus tabuliformis. NCBI lineage: Eukaryota > Viridiplantae > Streptophyta > Pinopsida > Pinales > Pinaceae > Pinus > Pinus tabuliformis. Next base: position 1,677,337,409 of record CM062818.1, read on the forward strand.
GGGATAGCAGAGATCCAGAATGCGTTGAACAGAGAATTTGGCCAGTGGAAATCAGAAACACAGTCAATCATAGGGATTAAAGAGATCACGATGCTTCCAGGCGAGACCCCCTGGGATCTGGATCAACGACTAAAGAGTATGATCCACAAGCCTAATATGACGCTCACGGATGCATAGCATCACGCATGTTTTGTGGCATCCCTAACACCACACTTGAGGACGGCGTTGTCACAACAGCAACTTTCCACCCAAGCCGAAGCGTTGCAAATGGCAATGAGGTTGCATGAAACACCGATACAAGATTTGGGGTTGGGAGTTCAATAAATCCACGCGCAACTACAGAATCTCTGCCTGGAAATGCAAAGCTTGAAGCAGGATAAGGCACCGCTGCTGGAGGCGCGCAAGGAAATATGGTGCATAAAATGCAAAGGTCAGGGCCATGATAAGGATCATTGTCCAGTATTCACGAACTACTTGGCAGGAGGGGGGCCAATGCCGTTGAGACCAGAGGCACAAGCAGGGTTGAGTGTGACACTCGTGTTATGGTGCATGATCTGTCATATAGGAGGAAAACACACGATGGATAATTGTCATTTGTTGCAGAAGTATACACCAACTCCCCAGCAGTTGTTTTGTAATTTCTGCAGGTCAGTAGGCCACGACGAGCGCACTTGTCGCAGTTATGAGTTAATGATGGACTGGACCCCAGCCTATAGGATGCAGACAGAAATGCGAGCCCTCAACCCAGCTGCGGGAATGGCACACTCTGGATTTCAGGAGTGAGGTCGAGGACGAGGAGGAATGGGACCAGGAAGGGGTCGCAGACAATTAATTTGTTACAATTGTGGAGGACCAGGGCACTATACCCGCGATTGCACCAACCCGACGAGGATATACTGTTCGTACTGTGCTCAATTTGATCATGAAGCAGTAGATTGTCATACGTTAATCGCACAGATGCGCGATAAAGGGGTACTCTAGCCTCCTCCGACTCAGAATATCCAAATGATGAGGTCTGAGCCACACGAAGAAGACCCAAATGTGAACGTGATGCTCAGAAGTGGTGCGACCACTGAGGAAGATAATGGGAAGCAGCCTGAGGAAGATACATGGGTGCGCAAGGCTCCTACAAAGGAACCTGAGTTTGACTTAGAGCGCACAAAGGAGACGTTCATGGAAGCTAAGAAGAGCTTCGCGGAGGCCTCCACTTCAGGTAGTAAGGATCAACCAAAGCCGGGGATGGATCCTTCTATGCTTACTACCTTTCTGGAGACATGCATGAAACTGTTGCGCAACAACAAGGCAGTTAAGGGACTACAGGAGCTTATCACTAGGTACGCAAGGTCAGGAGAACTGTGCTTAGTCCAGAAATTGGGGAAGCATACATTGCACACTGGAAGGGAGATGAGGTTGACTATGCAGATTGGTGAGTACGAAATGGATCTTGTCATCCTAGATCTAGGATCAGACGCGAATGTATTACCGAAGCAAACATGGGAACGCATGGGCAAGCCCGCGTTATAGTGGTCCCCTATTCTTACGAATGTCGAACCAACAGAAGATTTTGCCCATGGGGAGGTTGCAAAGGGGTAACAGTTGATATCGAAGGCGCGAGCACACAAACGGACTTTGAAATAATAGAGATTGTCAATGACAGTAATCCCTATCCTACATTGCTAGGAATAGACTGGGCCACTGATATGAATGGAGTCATCAACCTGAAGAAGTGGAAGATGATATTCGAGAAAAAGTACCTATGCGTAGTAGTCCCGTTAGACCCAGCCGAAGGAGCGTGCTACACCGAACGCGACGATGAAAGAAACGATGAGCTGGACCGTATTTACCAGATAACAGTGCGAGACCAGGAGCGGGTGAACCCAACTGCAGATGGGAGAATCTCTTGGGAGCGTGACAGCTCTTGTACTTCGAATTCAGATGAAGAAGTAGAACGCTGGCAGAACCGGTTGCACGAAGTTACAACACTAAATTGAAACATGATGATTAGATCACTGCGTTGCATAACGACAGAGGCAAGGGAACTGCCAACATATGATGGAGTGACAGCGGTGGATGAATTCCTGGATAAATTTGAAAGCGCAGTACCGGAACAGCAACGATTCGATGCGCTGAAATGGGCACTATCCGCAACACCTGCACGATGGTGGAGTACACGTCAAGGCAAGTTTGAGGACTGGCACAGATGCAGAAGGATGATGTGCCTGTATTTTAGAAGACCCCAGCGTCAACCAAAAGTTAGGCAGAGTAGCTTGCGCACCCACCTGCACCAATGGGTACCGACATGTGTTGTGCAGTCCACACAAACACACTCCAAACTAAGAATCGAAAATTGGAATAGGATGCAGCAGCAGGAAAAGTGACACGCCCCACAAAGGTTCCACATAGAAGCATTCAAGAAGGTATGCAGAATCTTGAATAGGGTTTACCAGGAAGGACGAACAGGTTGGGACATGCACGTACCGACGGTCTGATGGGCTTATAGAGCCATGCATAAGACCCTAAGTGTGGAAATGATTCCAAAGACAACGAGCAGAGTCGGGGCCATAGTTTTGGAAAAGAATCCTCACGCAATAACTCCCATAATTGGGACAACACGCGAGGACTAGAACAAAGGGATTATGCAGCCGTGCGAGGACGAACATATGCAGATTCAAGAAGCCATTCGATGAGGGAACCTTGAGCTTCACGAACTCAAAAAAGATTGAGTACGACGGAAGCAGAAAAGCATGTTAATGGACGCGAAAATCCAAAAACTGGAAACCAAAATCGCGCAAGAATGTCGCGTCGATAGAAGGAAAAGACAAGATATGGGCAGCCATACCACCGCATTAGAAGATTGTCACCGAGAAGTTCTGGCTCTGTTACCATGCCTGCGACCGCACCTTATCAAACAAAGTAACCAGGGGAGCGCACCGCATAAGGAAGAACGTGAGGCACTGACTGGCACGAGGGTAGCTAAGGAGGGCCCATGGACCGGGTTGGAAGGTGACTTGAAGCCTCACACTGGTGGTGCGACCACCTGACTATCCATAGGAAGCACAATTTCAACGCTCCAAGCAGTTGAAAGAGAGTGCGGAACTATTAAAGAGTCAGTATGGGAGTTGCACGACAAGGAGGTTGCACGCAAGATCAGAATGACACACGGGTCACGTCTGCGCATAGGGGGTTGTGCTGCCGCATAGGTAGGCTAGGAAGTGACCATTGGTGTCACTATTCATGACAAGATGTCCAATTTAAGACAAAAAGGAGCAGGCGACGGGCAATTAAGACATGGAGTCGGAACTAGATTTGGGACGATCTGCCGCCAAGAATGCATTAATGACTCAGAAATGGGGGAACGGTCAAATTCAAATTCGAAGGATGCTATAAAACTACCAAGGCAGGCCACGAGACAACACTTGTTTGTTTGAGATTTGAGTTGTTAAAGAGAGCCCACAGTGTTGAGTGCCAAGCAGTGTTTGAGCCTCCAAAGTCGTGAACAACTACAGACAGCTCGAACAAGATGACAACTACCAGGAGAGGTGTGGGATTTATCAAAAGTACCGCCGAAGAAGCCGCACAGAGCCCTTCGTTGCAGGTGGGGGAGGCACCGGAAATTCCAAAATCACCCTGGACACCAAGGCCCAAAAAGGATCCACAGGCAGCAGGACCAGTCCGCATGTCCCCGCAAAATATGCGGTTTGGTAAACTGTCTATGGAAGACAAGGGAAAGATGGTTAATATTGAGACAAATGATAAGGAGGAGGATTACCAGGCCTTCGTAGAAGATATTGAACCAGATGAAGAAATGGAGGAAGACATTCAGCCAGTGCGCGCTGCAGCAAAACTTCCCAAATATGTCCCCCCACGAAGAGGGAAAGCAAAAGTACACAAGGACGTGGATGCAGTTAAGAGCACACTTGAAACACCACTCCTCCAAGATGGAATTCTATTTGAGGGTTCAGTCCTGTGCTGCATGGCCATGATGAAATTTGAAGATTAGGACCTCGTAGAAAGCAAAAATTTCTGACATTTGGGGCTAGCCAACTTATGAAACAAAGCAAGGAGGGGTCAGTTACAGCGCTATAGCCACGGAAATGGCTGCATGGGGTGGAGGAGGCCGGGCTACTCCACCTACTATGGATTCCACACTTTCACCGGGCACCAATCACGATATTCGTCATCAGGCAACTGCTTTGCCTAGTGCATGATGGGTACTTGTGGCTGGAGGAGTTGATTCCCATCACGGCGGAGCTTATTCATAGGATTTCTCGGCTTCCCTATACGGGAAGGGACCCCGCAGAAATAGCTGGCCAAAGCGGAGACTTGGTGCTCGCAGAAGCCATGAAGAAGAAATACAGGTTGGAGAAGAAGCAGAGGGGCTATGTCATTACTAGAATTCAAGACAAAGGGGTGCACGTAGCCACCCAGCTGCTGGCAGGAAAAGTGATGAGAAAATGTCGCGGCAACGAGGTACCAGCAACGGTCATCGCGCTAGCCGAACAATGCACCGAGGGGGTACAATTCAACTGGGCGCAATTCCTCTGTGAGGAGTTCCTGACGAACTGTAAGGAGGCCCAAGAGCAGGGTAAGACCTTCCACTACACGTGGTTGCTCTTATCCATCTTGTTGGTTGTAGGGGAATTACTGGAGGACAGTCAGTTTCCTCCTCTTGACCAGGACTTGCCAGAGGCAGTGAAATACGCATCGCTCTGGGCGACAAGGCACACCATGCAAATCCGTGAGATCAAGATCTTCTGGATACTCATGGAGACGAGCGTACGGATGTGGATGGCCATGCCTATCCCCCACGGTATACGATAGTATGCGAAGCTTTGCATACTTTAAGGCTGATATGCACAATGTGTATATCAGGGTGCGAAAGGATCCGGAGCAGAAATGGACCAAAATCCCCTTCATTGTGATTGATGACGCTGTTTTCGCGATGCTTGACTCATGGCCACCCGAATGGCGTGCCACATATCTGGCAGCGCACGATGAGGCGGTGATTCAAAGACAGAAGGATGCCACCAAGTTGATGGCACAACAGAAGTGGAACAAGCAGTTTGCCGAGGAGGTAAGGGCTTCCCGCGAAGCAACGAAGGCCGCCGCGGAGCAGACCAAGGACGGGGAAAAAGCAGTAGCAACATTGGCAATGGGGGTAACCACGACGCAGGAGGGAGGAGGCCCAAACTTGACCACAGGACAGGGGTTAGACAACACAGCGGTAGGCGCCGGCCCAAACATGTCATCGACATAGCTAAAACGGTCGCACGGTACAGAACGGACCGGGCCCCAGAAGAAGACCAAGGCTTCTAAATTGGATGGTTAGCCTATTACACTGACAGAGGTTGATCTATACGACATAGGCGACACGGTTGGCGAGGTCACCAGGGAAGCACTCCAGGAAGCAATGATGGAGCAGTAGAATGTGTTGGGGGCACTCAGGGCACAACTGCAGGGACTTCAAGTGTGCCTCCCACAAGAGGGAACAGTAGTCGTTTATGGTGCCACGAGAGCATCGGCAACAGAGCAGTTGTTGCGGGCCAAAATGGCCAACACCGTCGCGCTGTCGAAAGGAGCACTGACAACGGACAGCATGGAGGATAGAGCCGCGGTAGGACGGATCAAGGGACTCGGCCTAAACTTGGCTGCCCTTCCGCGGGATATTTTATACCAGCTACAGGACGGAGTGACAACAGAACTCCGCGCTAGGGAGGGACGCGTAGTGCAAATGCTAAGTGAACAGCAAATCAACATCGAACAACTTAGCCTACAACACGATGAAGTGGTGGCGCAGAACTAGTAGTTGGAGCAAATCGTAGAGGAAGCATGTCACCACGTCCCAGAACTGGAAATTGCGACAGATCTACCAATAGGAATGCGAATCCACAAATTGGCCAGTGGATTCTGCGAGGCAAAGGAGGAAGCTATGAGGATCCAGTTGGACCTCAACCTGCAAATTGCTAAACTACGATTAAAGGCGCAGCCATCCACGCCCCCAAAATTTTGAGAACAGCGCATCGGCGATGTTCAAAAATTGCTAGAAGAAATTGGACAGTGCAGAGTTGTACCACTTTTTTGGAAGAATCCTTCGGGGTCCTCACAACCTTACAGGAGGACCCCACCATACAACAGTTGGAAATAGAGGTGCGGGAGCTTCAAATGCAATATGATAGTGTGCGCGGGACAGCGTAGACAGTAGTCCTGACTCAGTGGCTCGCGAGGCTACAACAAGCGAAGGCATTGAAGGAGAAAGTGGACACAGCGCGCCAAAAAGAGGCAGTACTTAAAGCACGCATCCAGCCTTGGATTGATGAGGCCTTCCTCATCACCGCTGCCATCGAAGGAAAGCTCGCACAAATGAAATTATTGCATGCTCTCAGACAAGGATTTGCCCAGGACAGCGAGTATTCAACCGAGCGGGTATATAAAATTCAACAGATGGCATAACAATGCACTACAGACCTTTGCACAGCTCAGGAACAGTTAGAAGGGCTTCGTGCCAAGATCGATTTACGAGCCGAGTGACTCGGGACGAATCACGATGATTGTGTTGGGGGCCTGTTGGGCAACGAATCCCCCATAGCAAGCTTTTGGGTTTAAAGCCTGAGTTTTGGTCAATGTAATGCAAAGACCCCACGAAATGTGGGCGCGGAGCACAAGAGTCTAGGGTTGTCCGCCCAAAGATAATGTAATTTAATGTAAAGTGTGTCGACCTACCCATGGTTCACGGACCATGGGATTGTATAAATAGAGCAAGGCTCTAAGTGTAAAGACAGTTTTGTAGGAAGAAAGCAAGTAATAGATAGATGTGAAGGCATGATTAGAAGATAGAAGTTGATCTGAAGGTATTGGGTCATAGTGGTAGGTAGAGGCTCTACAGCTGAGTGTGTAGAGGCCTAGTAGAGTCCGCAGTTGACTGTGTAGACCCCTGCAGCTGAATGCGCAGGGCGGAGTCGAGTCTGTAACTGAACTTGATTATTAATAAAGATAAGATTGATTCATAATATTGTGCATCTGTTTGTGGATCTGTATTTCTATGTTCTGATTATCTCTATGCATTTATATTTTTTTCGAGTACGCGCGCTTATCTGAAAGTTGAATAAGTAATAAGAATATTAGGCCCACACAAACTAAGTTAAGCACTAATATAATAGCACAGTAAGGATCGGATCGGAATAGTACTGTATTCACAAAGGTGCGCAAGGGTTGCAAAGAATAGAAAGCTTCACGGAGCAACGCAACGCGTAGATTAGGATCGTGAACCTCCAGAACCTTCATCAAGACATCCCTAGGGTGCAGAAACCTGGTTACAGCACCCTCCCATACTACTTCAGGTGAGACCTCAGTCCGTGCTCCGTGTACTGTTTTCGAAAGGGCCAGTAGTATAGGGATTTGTTTGACTAAATCACTTCCGAACCTGGGTCAGGCCCCAGTAAGCCAATAGCATCACTCATAGGAGTCCACACTCATTCAAACTACCTTCCTCAAGGAGCTATTTCCAAAGCATGACTCTCTTTCAAGAGAGCACTAATTTCACATGGTTTCTCTGCATCAATCAACCAAACCTTCTATCCAAGGTTAAATCTAGGCAGTACTACCGCTACAAAATATAACCACCAAGCTCTCTATCTTGCTCCAAAATCATTTATGTGATCCATTCTTTGTACTCCAAGCCTAGTGTTTGAACTCTAGTCCTTTGATAATTTTATATCTTCTAAGCCCATTCAGTACAACTGTTGAACACTGGCTCTAATACCGCCTTTAACAAACTTATCCCCTTGATGCCTAATTAAGACTATGGGGTATCCAAACACAACCTTCTAAGTTACTGGGTATCAATCACCTAACACCTGACCTTTGAAAGCTCAAAACCTAACCCCTTATCCCATCACCTATCAGCTCCCAAAATATCTATTAAATTTTAGATAGTGTCGGTTCTATTTACATAAGGGGTTTCTACCAGAGGATTCCATCACATTCTCTCAATTGTTGAAATCCAAAAGGCTAACACCCAATGGTCAAAGGCCTAATAGCTCCTTTTAATTAGGCTCTTAGTCACATCTCCAATTGGTCATGTGACCAGGTCCCGAGGATAAGGGACTCCGGTCTCTAAAAATTCTCGTTTGATCGATTATATCCATTCTCTAAGGTTTAAGGGGTCAATCCCCAAGTTCCAATACATCTACACCAATGGAAGACAAATTGATATTTGATTATTGATACACAAACCATTAATGAAAATGGGTTTTGTTAACTACTAGAAGATTAGGCTCATTAGTGTCATGACTTAATGTTTTATTTTTATTGGTAATAACCGACACCCAAGGATTAATAGATTGATACTCTCACACTCTACTTTTATGGGGCTTAGATCCCCCCCTTTCGATTAAGCACTGGGTCACATCTATTATCAAACCATTTGATCGAGCTAAGGCTGAGGCTTCCAACCCCAAATTTCTAAAAATCCATACAGATTGGTCTAAGCCTATTCTAAAGTCTTGAAACTAAATCTAGGCGGAAACAACTTGTCCAAAAAGATTTTGAAGACTCAAGAGTCTTTAGCGGCCTTTAAGGAAAATCCAATACACTTCTTTCAATCAAGCACCTCCTTAAAAGCAAAGGATAAGGGTGGTTAATGGTCAATCCCTCTTGAATTCACCCAACAGAGGTGAGATTGTTCTCATTCATTTGGGGCTATGAAATCCCCAACACATTCTAAGAACTCCAACTCTTACCATATAGGGCTAGTATCCTATCACATCTCAAAAGGAAACCAAGTCTCTCTTCACCAAAGAACTTATCAAATCTTCTCATTCAAAAAGGATACATATGTAACTTTTTCCTCCCTTACAAGCCTGGTAACAACCATTCCAACTACATAATCCAAGAAGAGCCTTAGAGATACATTTATCATATGATTACATTTCCCAATACAATATGTACATGAGAATCATTACAGGCAAACATATTTAGGAAATACTTCTACATACAATTATTACTAAAGATAGGAATAACAATAAATAAACCAAGCACAAATTTGTATTGATTAAGCTCATCATTTATGCATGGCTAGGAAACCATCATATCAACCTTCAATTTATTATTACAACATACACAGTAGTCCAACATGCAACAATCTTGAAACACTAAACAATGATTCTATTTCATTAATAAAGATATAGTACACTTATTTGTTTCTCTTAGATTTTTTGGAAATTGGAGAAGGGTGAGCCATTTTCCACACCACCATAGCCTCAATTACATTACAATATTTCTTGTAGTTAATCACCCCTTAGCTATATATGAAACCTAAGGGAAAGCTTCACTCAAGATTTATTGGGTTTCAAAATTCAAAATAGGGTGGAGTACATGAAGGCTACTTTCCTTCATATATAAGAAATTGGTGCTTAGTATTTCAACTTTTGAGTTGGGGCATGTTAATATTCACAGTATGGCCACTATAGGCTTACATAACATGAAAAAGGATCCCTTCACTCAATCCACAATGCTTCGTCACTTCACCCTTTTCCCAATGCTTTATGTGCAAATTCATGATCATCTATCCAAACAATTTTTCAACCCCTCACTTGACCTAAAGGCCTCCACATGCCAACTTCTCTCTTTAATCAGGTCATCCACAGCCTTGCATTAGTTGTTGTTACTTAGAAGGATTTATCTCACCTTTTTCTTAGAGCCACTGACTTCGACCACATGTAATTCAAGATATAATTTACAAGTTACTCTAGTTCATATGCATAATGTTCTACTCTTCTGCATGCACTCTACAACTCTTTGTTTGCTTTTATTTCTATATGTCTCTCCCTCTTTCTATAGTGCTCACTCCCATATGCACATATTGCCAATATGGAAATCAGGGTCCCTCCTTGGGCCACACGATCCACCTAAAACCTCCAAAATGGGTGCATGGCCCATACACTTGGGCAGTTTGGTAATTTAGTTTCCATATCAAAAATGCAGGTAACTAATTTAGTTAGATAGATAAAACCTCCCAAGTTTACCCCTTATAGATTTACTCTCTCAACATTGAGATATGTGTTGGATGCCCCACTTCTTCAACTTTAGTAATATATTAATAAAATGCATATTACAATTATTTTGGATATTTGACACATTTACATTTACTTGCCTCTGTGTGTATCATTAATTGATCCGGATCGGATCATTATATTTTTTTTCATCCATCTCAATGCATTTGGAGTGGGAAAAGTGGAGGAATCAACTCACGGGACCATTTTTACCGGCGGGACCCAGTTTGGCGAAACGGGGTCTGAAATCTTCTAGGAGCGTTTTGAGGCATCAAACAAAATTGTTTGTGTGGTAAAACTTTTCCACTTTATCTCAGCACATATTCACGTTATTCTACACACAAATATCTTTCCAATGACGCAAGAAGCACGTCAATCAGATTTTATATGCAAAAGTTATGTCACTTAAAAGTTGACCTTCCTATTTTCACACATATAGTTTGGAAGGATGCCTCGTCGGCCCCCATTATTCATGGAAAATGGGCTAGCCACATGTTTTTTATGTAAAATAATATAGAATATTCTATATTGTAACTGTAGTTAAGAGTTGATGTAGTCAAATTGAACCACTAGTAGGTTATCGGGTTGTTTTATAACTGGGCCACTAGGAAGAAGAGGCATTCCATTCTTCGAGAGCATTTTGTTCCATAGATGAGAAAAGATAGCTAGAAGAGATAATAGGTAGACCACACGGAGAGGATCTGTGCATTGTAGCATCCCATGGGCCACAATCATTACTTCTTTGTAGCTGCAGCCATATTTCCATACAGAGAAAGAGAACGAAGCGGTCTCACCTTCTAGTTGGATTTTCTCCCAAAAGGGTTTCCTATAGCACATCTTGTGTCTTATGTGTGTGCGTGAGCTTATTTTTTCGTTCTCTACTTTTCTGCACAATTTCCATTTGCATGCATGCACTAATTACATTTAAATTTACATATCAAGAAGTTTAATAAAACTGTAATAATGTAAAAATTTAGAATTTTAATATATTATTATTAGATCTATTTTGACGAACTATTATATGGAATATCCACAACAATTTATGTATCATTAACATAATTAAGTACAATATATATGAGGGATCAATGAGTAGGGCATTACATAGTGATATTTTCATCCCCATAGATCACTAATTGTTACAGTACCTATAGGTCTAGAATAAGTTACAAAATACCAGGCATTAAAAGTGGATGGGTTTCTTACAAAACTTCCATTTAGTGATCAAGTACAAGAAGGGAAATAGACAAAGTTGCTCAACATGCTTTCAAAGCCACCCACATCAAAAATCATAGCTTTCAAAACTCTCATGCACATGGATCGTTTCACCCATGATTCATATGGAGAAACATATGTAGAGGATGAGGACTTCAGCGAAATGTATCAATAGTTATAAGACCAAAGTTATGTGGACAACGGTGATAGCATAATGGACTATCATCTCTAGAATCGATTATTCTATGGATTATACGAGCTATGTGTTCCTAAAGTTGAGCAACTTCAACTGATTAGAGAGTCACACACCTCTAAGGTTGTAGCGAAGTTTGGTGTTGGGAAAATAGTTTCCAATTTGTAGAGGTATGTGTAGTGGCCGAAGATGTAAGAAGACATACCTAGGTTCATTAAAGGATGTATAATTTGCTGTACCAGCAAGCCCAATAACAAGAAACAAGATCTACATTATCTCTTACCTATACCCACTCGTCCTTAGAAAATCATTTTCTTGGATTTTGCGGGAGGTTTACCAACTATCAAGAAATGACATGACTACATGTTTGTGGTAGTTGATAGATTCAACAAGATGTGAATTCTCATGCCCTATAAAAAGGTTATCAAGGGGAAGAAGCATCAAACTTGTTCTTTGAGCATGTCTGTGTGCACTTTAGGACACCAAGGAGTTTTTTTATCAGGACACTAGATTTTTCAATGCATTTTGGAATACATTGTGGAAGAAGATGGACACAAAATTGAAGAGGTATACAATATTCCATTCATAGACAACTGAGAAACTAGTAGTCAACAAGAATTTGGTAAAGCTTTTGAGGGGTTACAATCAGAAGCATCCAAAGACCTGGGATGAAAATATGTCTACATACAACACTCCCACAATAGAGTAATCCACACTTCAACTACTAAGTCACCATTTGAGACTTGTTTTGGATATTTTTTGCCTTCACAATTAGATGTTGAATATGGCATCAAGGAGAAGTGAGGGAGGATCTCATAGAGGATGATTTAAGAGCATAAAAAATTGATGAGCCGGTTAAGAAAATCCACATACAGATATAGGAGGCACTTAAGAAATCATAGGAAAAATACAAGCCCAGACGCGATTAACACATAATAGAGATGTCATTCATAGTGGGAGACAGCCTATGGTTACAATTGAACAAGGAGAGGCTACAGGGTCCTAGCAAGAAAATCAAGGCCCTGCAATATGGTCCTTTTGGGATACTAGAAACAGTGGGAGATAATGGCTATAGACTCAATCTTCCCCCATACATGCACATTTTCTCAATAATGACTTTATTAGCCTTCCATGTTGGATTAAGAAGAGGAGCAGGTCCTACCTTCTATTATCACTCAAAGAAAACCTTGGTTGTGAGGGAAAAACTCCAAGGTAACATATAACCAATATTTTGAATCAAAATCTAACCCATTCAATCTGAAGGGGGATCCCTTCTATAACTCAGGCAAATCTAACCAGTTATGTACTTCGAACAATGGCTAGATTTTACTGGATCATATGAATTTTGTTTAGAAAGTAAAGGTAAAAACATTCGGCATGGAGTCTCTGATACAAAAAATACTAGCAACAAGTCATACAAACCAGTTTAACATAGGAAATATAGTTGCAAGTTTCTTAGACAAATCATAAATAAGATATGGTAGGAGAAAGTAGAAGTAAACATAAAAAATAGAGCAGCCATGTGAATTCTACAATTGACATTTAAGTTCTAAAACACATAAGAATTTGAATAACCTGAAAACGAAGCATTTACACATAATTATATTTCATAACCTTTATTCAAATCTCTAAAGATATATGTATTCAAGTTTTGATTAAGAAAGAGGAAGAACACAATAGGAAACTGACTGGAAACCTTCAACACATGAATCTCTGAAATTCTATCAAACTACTTGCAACGAGTTTTATTAATATCAAAAATAATATACACCAGGTATGATTTTCAAATAATTTTGAACTCTTCTTCATTCTACATAACTTGTCTTTATAGAAAAGATTACAACTTACAACAAGTTTCTAGTATCTACTTAATTACAAATTGCTAAATAAAAAGAATACATATCTAATCCAAACTAAATACTCTATAACATGTCATTACTCCCCTATCTAAAACTCTCCTCACCTGTATGGATTCATTATTTAATAACATCAAGTCCTACCATGGAAGGGACATGATGGACGACGCATCAGAATTCGAGAAATTAAGATTATCTAGAGAAAAACTGATCTCCAATCTAAATTAACATATACATACATACATACATATATATATATATATATATATATATATATATATATATATAGATATATATATAGATATATATATATATATATATATATATATATATATATATAACCTAAAATATAGCTCATGGATACATCATTAATATCTTTAGAATATCCATTGACGCATCCCTTGATGATGGACTCACTTAGTAGTCTGAGACGTTGGGTTTACAAAACTCTATAACAGGTCATTCCTCCCCTATCTAAAACTCTCCTCACTTGTATGGATTATTATTTAATAAATCAAGTCCTACCATGGAAGGGACATGATGGACAGTGAATCAAAATTCGAGCAATTAAGATTATCCTGAGAAAAACTGATCTCTAATCTAAATTAACGTATATATATAACCTAAAATATAGCTCATGGATACATCATTAATATCTTTAGAATATCTATTGATGCATACCCCGATGATGGACTTACTTAGTAGTCCAAAATGTTGGGTTTACAAAACTCTATAACAGGTCATTCCTCCCTTATCTAAAACTCTCCTCACCTGTATGGATTCATTAATTAATAACATCAAGTCCTGCCATGGAAGGGACATGATGGATAGCACATCAGAATTTGAGAAATTAAGATTATCCAGAGCAAAACTGATCTCCAATCTAAATTAACATATATATAACCTAAAATATAGCTCATGGATACATCATTAATATCTTTAGAATATCTATTGACGCATCCCCTGACGATGGATTCACTTAATGGTCCAAAACGTTGGGTTTACAAAACTCTATAACAGGTCATTCATGTTGGAGGGAATTGCTCCCTTAGGGCTTTTTGGGTTGAAACCCTAGCAAACTGAAAGTTGTCTATTCAAAGAAACATGCATTCATATAGCCATTATGCTATTATAAGCAAATTCTATGATAAGGGTACATACCTTTGGTCCTACGTTTGAGAAGGCCCTTAGGGTCCAAACCCTTCTTGGAGTTCCCTTCTTCTCTTTTGTCCTGCAAAACAACCAATTCAAAGAACACAACAGTATATGGACAAAAAATTATAAAGAAAGGTAGTTAGTTATGAAATCCAAACAACCATTTACATATGAATTCTAAACATGAATATCATTAACATAAAGAAGATTCATTTCGGGAACCAAGACATGTGTTTCTTTTATTATAGACAAATAAAGTACATAAAAAAGGAATATTTTCACCTGAGTCACCTTCAGTAGGCTCCAAGCAAATCTTCCTTCCGGATCCGTTCCAGCCTCAAGCCTCTAACAAACTCCTTCCATGACTCTCTCCATGATGTCATAAATGGTGGATGAACATCACCACACAAGGAAACAAAGGTTTCCAGTACAAAATGGGGGAAGTGCAGAAGGCACAAGGGACTTTAGACTTGGTCAAGGGAAAAATCTCGGCATAATAACCTTTCTCTCTCTTCTCTCCTCTCTTCTATTTGGCCTTCCCTTTGAGGTCTTTTTATACCTCTCCCAAACTAGTTTTTTAGTTGGGAGTTGGTTGGGAACAGTTGAGCCACAGGCACTAACAGGTGATCAGCAGGTAAAACCCACGATCTCCGCCCGAAAATGAGGAATTTTATATTTTTTTAAGTGTTTTAATACATACACGTGGGTTGGGTATACACAGACCCGCGTTTACACGCGTTTAACTCAGGGCAATGTCATGTATAAGGGATAAAACACTGTTTTTTAAATTTTAGGACCAGGTCTGGAAGGAGGGGTTGCCCTAGGCCATGAGTACAGCATCACAAACCATAGGAGTGAGATTTGGAGCTATAACAAATGCCCCCTAATATATGAGGTCAGAAGGGGTACATGATGGCCGAAATATATTATGCAAGTACATGGAAAGGAAATCTGTCAAAAACCGAGGAGGACTTCACCAGAATTCAGCCTGCCAAGCCACCAAAGGAGATCAGAAAGAAACACTGTCTGAGGCGGGCATACCCATGCTCATAAAAAGTAAAGTATGTCCGCATATCAAGTACAAGTATATCCACTAAGTATACAAGTATAAATGACTGAAAAATACATAATGGATCATCTAATCATGATGAGCAAGTACATGTCTGAATATCACATATAAGACTGTCAATGATGTTGAAAAATGCAACGGATCACTGATATCAAAGACTGATCCCGAAAGGTACCAACTGAACATGATGGAATAGGATGGTACTACACTGCAAACTCAGGTGCCAGCATATAGAATGTCCCCATGACTGACTGCAACATATAAAGTGGAGTGGTATCAACTAGCAGCAACAGGAGCAACTGTCAAGTGAACCAATGAATGATGATACAACCTGAGGTCTTCACTGACCGCCGTGGTACATTTCTACACCATGGGAATAAATGATCTGAAGTCGACCATGTGAGAAATCGTTTGATTACAGGTCATTGATGTATACCGTTAACAAACGCGAGACTACTTACTGATAATGATAATGAGCGTCAAGGTACCCAGTACAATCTAACAAGTGTGAATATATGAGCTGGAGTTGAACACCTATAATAATCTATCGATCAGGAGACAACGGTGGTTTCCCACTGTCGATAGTGAAGGATCTGTCACTAATGACTGCAAACCCAAGGTACTGCCAAATGGACTCTAGATCTTTGCCCCAGAGCAATGAGTCGGAGTCGATAGGGAAAGATCCGCTAGAAGGAAGGCATTAAGGCATCCTTCATCAATTTAGCGCGAGTGTAACCCGTAGGCCAATAATGTGGAAGGAATCGGACGAAAAAGATGTAGTAACCCAATTGAAGTATGTTTCCAGTGTACACAAGATGTGGCTAGCGCACGACAGAAACCCTCCGAACCAACCAATAATGAAAGCTGACACAGAGGCGAGGTATCCACCAATAGGGTCAAATGGAAACCAAGGTACTGCACGAATCCTAATGTGTGATAATGTAAGCTGATGTCGAACACAAGGGAAACCACTCAGTCAAAGACCCATGATACTGATCGATGCTGAGCACAAGGTGACCTATCAATAATGAAAATAGGGCTAGGGTGCAGCTCTAGACCTGTCCTCAGAGCAAGGTGTCGTCATCGATAAGGACAAGACCCACCAGCAAGAAGTCAATGTGGACCTTCTCAAACCGGCACGAGTAAAGGACCAATATAACTGATGTGATGATAGACATGACACTGACAACCAGGGATGGCCGACTGAAAAATGATTCAAGAGACACCGCAGAAAGGTCGACTCAGGCTAAATTCCCTTGAACAAAAGCGCAACTCAATGTGACTATGTGGCAGCATATGATGACTCTGTATAAGTTCGTCATGCAGGAGGCACGAATGAACCCTCCATATGATTGCAAGAGATAACCAATCGGGGGAGAACTGACTCAATAATAAGGTTATGGCGTACCTAAGTCAAACTAAATCTCGCCCAAACGGAGGAGACTTTGTTTTGAGTGCTTTGTTCAAGGGCGACACAACTGACTCTAGCTGCCAACAATAAATGGAAATACTGTCCCGTTCCCGCTCTTTTTGGAATATTTATTTTTTTTTGTCTTTTTCTGTTAATATGGAAAAAGAATAAAAGAATGCTATGGTACAGTGGAAAGAACGAGTGTCGGTGAAACAGATGATCTAGTTCCTGGGAATGGAACATTCCTATGCTCAATGCAGGGAGGTGAAAACTGGTCAGTGACACTCAAAAGTGTGTTCATTCCACGGGTCAAGGTGTGTCAAGTTGTAGAATTCAAAGGTATGCAAGGTTGATTTTGCAATCGTCATGGTCAAAAGTTGGCTTAAACACGAGTCCAAGTGAAGCCGGCTCTAGGCCAAAAGGTGCAAGTGGTCAACATGCAATGCAGTAGTACAACTCAACACAAAGGAGCCTCTAGGGTATAAGGCCAGAACAAAGCAGAGAAGCTAAGAGGAATGAGTCTTCAACGCATAAGTCATGGCGGGACTACAGAGGACTCCCGAGCCTAGGGATGAAAAATCAGCATGAGTGCCAAGCGACAAAAAGGTACTAACTAGGGCACCCATGATAAGGTAGGCTCTACCACACAAGTCATGATACTTCTAAGCAATGAGAAGGTTCCGCACCATAACTTGGTGGGGTCGATCCTAAGGCAAAATGGGAAAGGAAACTGATAAGTGCACAATGCAGGTGGAAAAACCTAACCTATATGCCAGTTTCGAGAACCAATACCGGTCAGAACGGACCAACCATAAACTTCCAAAGGAGAAAATCTTCCAAGTTCTGTAAACATAAATAGGAACACTAGACGAGAAGTTAATACATCCCACATATAAACTTCATATAAGATCTTTGTGTTATAGAATACAAAACTTGAAAATGCGTACCTCATATATACAATATGGTACAGGGAACCACGCAGCCTTGCGGCTTATGCATAACAGTTCTGTTGAACAAACCCCTTGTAGGGCTCAGGCCAAGGACTCATTTGGTAGTCATAACTCATGGCTTCAAAGAGTTCCTCCTGTGAAGGCAAAGCAAGATCTGAGAAATCATGAGAACTACAAGGATCAAAAGAGGGAATTAAAGGGTCCCATGTCCCTATAGGATGAATCTCTTGGTCAACTGCCGGGGCCAAGTCCCAAGAAGGAGAATAATAGGTCAAAGGATCTTTCTGAGAAGCGATTGAACATTGAGGATTCAATGCCACATAATTGACCCGTGGCGGGGTAGAGTCTACTTGAACACTTGGAACAAACAAAGGGGCATTCTGCAGTAAAGTCGAATTAGGGTGGTGATTATCAGATGCAAGCTGATCAACAGTGACAATATTCTCGTTATGAGGAAAGCACATTACTCGAAAGAGTGAAGACACCACAGCATTCATAGCATAGACATAATCACGCCCAAGTAGCATATTAAAGTCTAAAGGGCTATCAACCACCATCATATCAATTAAGACAGTATTCCCACCTAAAGTGATAGGCA
The DNA here is from genome assembly GCA_031772625.1 of Pinus tabuliformis. Taxonomy (NCBI): domain Eukaryota; kingdom Viridiplantae; phylum Streptophyta; class Pinopsida; order Pinales; family Pinaceae; genus Pinus; species Pinus tabuliformis. The sequence continues at coordinate 1,677,355,902 of CM062818.1, forward strand.
ATTGAGGAAGAACACCCATAGAGTCACCAGGTCTTCTATCATAGGCTAACAATTGACTCTAAGTTGTTAACAGCTTTGTGGAACCCAAAGCTTTCCAAGTCAAAGAGGATATAATACTTGTAGAGGATCCTTCATCCACCATACATCGATAGACATTTGTGGAATTAACTCTGACCTTTATTTGGAAAGCGGAAGGAAGACGAGGCTCAACAAGACTATCCCAATCAAAGGAAACACTCTTAGAACTTGGAGGGGGAACATTCGAAGAAACCGGAATGCCCCCCATACCAGAAGACTCTGTACTAGAGATCAAACAGACTCTTTTGTTAGGCATTTCACCCCCCTAAAAGAGGAGTGTAATCGGCCAGCGATTGCACTAGCTTTACCACATTATCAAACAATGGTTGATGGGATTGATGAGAAACCATATCAGGTCTAGGAGTAGAAGTACTTTCAGACTCGGACCATATCCTTTGAACCTCTGGAATACCAGGGCATAAATGAGTAAGATGGTCTCCCTTGCATATCTTACAAGGGAACTTAGGTTTAAAACTTCTACGTCCAGATTTCTTATCAACCTCCATTCTGCCAACATGACTAGCAGTGGTTTGCGGAGAGTCTTGAACATGACTTGCAGAGGTCGGTGACTCTTTGCTAGTATGACTCGTAGTGACTAGACCTGTGCCCCCAGCATGACTTGCAATGGTTGAAGGCTCATCTCCAACATGACTGGCAGAGGTTGAGGATGAAGTGCAGTAACTAGACTTGTGCCCCCAGCATGACTTGCAGCGGCTGAAGGCTCATCTCCAACATGACTAGCAGAGGTTGAAGATGAAGGGATAGAATTATTCTTCTTCTTTGACTTCCTTTTTCTCCTCTTTTTAGATTTCTTGTTACAAGAAGGAGGAGGATAAGGAATCCCAGATTTCTCTTTAAAAGAAGATGAACAATTAGCACCCATGTGATGCCCTTGAAATAAAGCATTTAACTGAGAAGCTTCAAGGGAATTTGGAATATTTGGAGTGGACCACAGCCAAACGGGTAGTCCAACATTCAACCCAGGAATATTCAAAGTGGCCATCAAGGGAGTACCAACATTTCCAAAGAAAGGAAAAGCACAAGGATCCCCTTTTGGGAGGGCACCTTGGTTGGTTTCCACAGGAATATTGGCCATATCTAACTGATCCAAAGACCCTTCCCCTACGGGAATATAGAAATAACTTTTCAAGGAATATGAATAAGCAATCAAAACCTTTGCCCTTGAGGAGGCAACTCCACAACTTCTGAAAGAATGACCAAAAGCCTTTCAAGATCGGTAGAGTGGTAAGCCAAACACTCAAAACACAAAGTCCAAACGTGACTAGACTAAAATACCTAAAGCCAACTATATACAAGGAACAAAGAGCACACACTATAAAGTCCCCAAAGATATCAGCCAGTCAAACAACTTCCAAGTATTTATGCTCCGGGTGATGAGGACCGGACACCAAAATACAAGAAAGTGGAGTAAGGGGCCTTCCGAAGATAGTCTGGGATAATGACGTCCCAGTCCTATCAGCGAAGGTAACAGAGGAAGTTATGCTGACCTCCTAACAACAGCCTGCGCCGGTGCAAGCCCCCAAGCTTCGCAAGGGTGCCCTCTAGTAGTACTGTCGAGAGTGATGCAACATTGACCTCAGGTGCCACGGGATTCCCCTCCGCAGCCACCTATGTGGATCCCTACGAGTAGCAACTATGGATACCAACTCATCACAGAAGCTAAGCGGAACAGTCGTGAGGTAAGTTCGGACAAGTAGGAGAGGGGGTATCTCTCTTCCCTGCCTTCGCAGACCCTCGTGCTTAACTCCCAGATCCGGAGCTTTCCTGGTCTTCCTAACGCTATTGGATTTTTTCTCGTTATTCAGACTCCTACATTTGACGTTTATATGGCCTTGGAGAGTTAACTCTCCACTCGCCTAATCCAAGGCCCTAAAATCCTAAACTTGTTGGTGTAACTGACTAAAACAAAAAAGTTCTAGTGAATTTTAGTTAGCGCTTGATTTTAAATTAGGTTGTTCTTTAAGTCACAAGGTAACGGAAGTGAAACTAGTGGTGTTTTTTGACGCAAAAGAAATTAATAAAAACTTAACTACATGCACATGCACTTTTTTGTTTTTCGATGAAGAGCAATTTCTATAGGGTTCAGAGGAACTTCTAATAAAACAAAATTTTCTTTTCTTTTCGTTAATTCACGCTTCACACTCACAAAAGCTAACAAAGCTATGTATGCCTAAAAAGATATGCAAATCTATCCTAATGCAACAAATATATGCGGATGCAAGATTTAAAACTACTCTAGAAACAAAAAATGAAAGTTGTTTGCTTATCAATCTTTATCTTTCCACTTACAATGTCTAGATGGAATATGAGATGCTACCATTCATTTTGTCTAAACACTAAAAACAAGTTCTAAGACAAACATAAAGCACTTTCACTCACTAAAAGGAAACCAAATGAAAACCAAGTTCAAGAAAGAAAAACTAAGATTTTCACAAAGATTCTCTTCAAAAGCAACAACAAAAAGAGTCTTTTCAAAAAATGCTCTCAACAACACTGAAACTTGTGATTGAAGAATAGGCAATCAAACACTTTTGCGAATCAACACCACTCAATGGATGAAAACTCAACAAAAATAAATGTGTTTAAAATCGCTCTTAACAATCAAAAGCAGCAATGAAAGCTATGGCAATGAAAACCAAAAAGATCAAAAAGACAAACTCCAAGAAAGTGTCAAACAACAACTTTCATGAAACAAAGAAGTGGATGGTCACAAAAAGCGATTTTGTCAAGCAAACAAAAAGTCACCAAAATCAAGGTTAACACAAATATTGAGATCACTCTTCCTACCCTGATGAATCAGAGCAGCCAAGATTCCTAGCAAGAAATCTTGCGTGCTTTAGCAAAAAACGATGACGCTTGCAATCAACAAAAAACAAGACCAATACTCCTTATAATCAGAGAGAATTCAAAACAAGATGCTTGCTGTAAAAACAAAGACTGATACTGGAAAGTGACTGTTTCAGACTGACTCAAACTACCAGACAAACCTTCAAAGACACAAAGATTTACAAATCTTGAAAATTGAAAGATATACGCGACTATACTTATGTATAGAATGCGTGTATACGCTACTATAACTAAGGAAACCTGTGTATACGCAGGTTCACTTAAATAAACGTGCGTATATACGCTTCTGTAACTAAGAAAAACAACGTATATGAAAAGCTTCAAGAAAAATAAAAAACAAACTGAAGAAACTGGCAAAGCTTAAAGTTCAAGAACAGACCAGACAATGACAGCAAGCAGACAAGGGAGTTGAGTCCTGATTGGCTTGAAAAATACCCAAACTAGGAACAACAAGAGTGTTGTCCCCAGCGAAGTCTCCAATTCTGTTGGAGGGAATTGCTCCCCTAGGGCTTTTTGGGTTGAAACCCTAGCAGACTGAAAGTTGTCTATTCAAAGAAACATGCATTCATACAGCCATTATGCTATTATAAGCAAATTCTATGATAAGCGTACATACCTTTGGTCCTACGTTTGAGAAGGCCCTTAGGGTCCAAACCCTTCTTGGAGTTCCCTTCTTCTCTTTTGTCCTGCAAAACAACCAATTCAAAGAACACAGCAGTATATGGACAAAAACTTATAAAGAAACCATCTTCATGTTATAAAGAAAGGTAGTTAGTTATGAAATCCAAACAACCATTTACATATGAATTCTAAACATGAATATCATTAACATAAAGAAGATTCATTTCGGCAACCAAGACATGTGTTTCTTTTATTATAGACAAATAAAGTACATAAAAAAGGAATATTTTCACCTGAGTCACCTTTAGCAGGCTCCAAGCAAAGCTTCCTTTCGGATCCGTTCCAGCCTCAAGCCTCTAACAAACTCCTTCCATGACTCTCTCCATGATGTCATAAATGGTGGATGAACATCACCACACAAGGAAACAAAGGTTTCCAGTACAAAATGGGGGAAGTGTGGAAGGCACAAGGGACTTCAGACCTGGTCAAGGGAAAAATCTCATCATAATAACCTTTCTCTCTCTTCTCTCCTCTCTTCTCTTTGGCCTTCTCTTGAGGTCTTTTTATACCTCTCCCAAAGTAGTTTTTTAGTTCGGGGTTGGTTGGTAACAGTTGGGCCACGGGCACTAACAGGTGGTCAATAGGTAAAACCCGTGATCTCTACCCGAAAATGAGGAATTTTATATTTTTTCAAGTGTTTTAATACATACACGCGGGTTGGGTATACACAGACCCGCGTATACACGCGTTTAACTCAGGGCAATGTCGCGTATAAGGGATAAAACACTGTTTTTTAAATTTTAGGACCAGGTCTGGAAGGAGGGGTTGCCCTAGGCCATGAGTACAGCATCACAAACCATAGGAGTGAGATTTGGAGCTATAACACCCCGATGATGGACTTACTTAGTAGTCCAAAATGTTGGGTTTACAAAACTCTATAACAGGTCATTCCTCCCCTATCTAAAACTCTCCTCACCTGTATGGATTCATTAATTAATAACATCAAGTCCTGCCATGGAAGGGACATGATGGATAGCGCATCAGAATTTGAGAAATTAAGATTATCCAGAGCAAAATTGATCTCCAATCTAAATTAACATATATATATAACCTAAAATATAGCTCATGGATACATCATTAATATCTTTAGAATATCTATTGACGCATCCCCTGATGATGGATTCACTTAGTAGTCTGAAACGTTGGGTTTACAAAACTCTATAGCAGGTCATTCCTCCCCTATCTAAAACTCTCCTCACCTGTATGGACTCATTATTTAATAACTTCAAGTCGCACCATGGAAGGGACATGATGGACAGCGCATCAGAATTCGAGAAATTAAGATTACCCAGAGCAAAAGTGATCTCCAATCTAAATTAACATATATATAACCTGAAATATAGCTCATGGATACATCATTAATATCTTTATAATATCTATTGATGCATCCCCTAATGATGGACTCACTTAGTAGTCCGAAACGTTGGGTTTACAAAACTCTATAACAGGTCATTCCTCCTCTATCTAAAACTCTCCTCACCTGTATGGATTCATTATTTAATAACATCAAGTCCTACCATGGAAGGGACATGATGGACAGTGCATCAGAATTCGAGAAATTAAGATTATCCAGAGCAAAACTAATCTCCAATCTCAATTAACATATATATAACCTAAAATATAGCTCATGGATACATCATTAATATCTTTATAATATCTATTGACGCATCCCCGATACATCATTAATATCTTTAGAATATCTATTGATGCATCCCCTGATGATGGACTCACTTAGTAGTCTGAAACGTTGGGTTTACAAAACTCTATAACAAGTCATTCCTCCCCTATCTAAAACTCTCCTCACCTGTATGGATTCATTATTAAATACATTACACTCGTTCCATCATAAAACAACGAAATAATATTTTGTATCTTAAGATCATGTTGTTGCGGGAGTCATGGTTGAAGCTAAGGATCCCCAAGTCGAATTTGATGAGGTGGCTCTCCAACTAAAAGTTGATTAGGCATTTTTCTAAAAATAGAAAAGATTAATTTTGGCGAATTCCTCGAATATAGGCTTCAAAGATAAATTTGAATCTCTCAAAGCGTGATAGTTGTGAAACATATGAGAGATTTTTTTGTTAACGGGCCCACTCCTAACAAAAACCTCTTTGGGTTTTCAAAAATTCATCCTCAGTTGTTCAAAATCGGATTTTTAAAAGAGTGACTAAAACAGGATTGCAAAATCTTGAAAAATATGCTTCAAAGATCCCTTAGAATCTTTCAAACCGTGACACCTCTGTAAAACCTAACAGAGGTTTTTGTTAATGGGTTCGTTTTCGACAAAAGCCTCCTTCAGATTTGGAAAATTCATTTCCGGATATTCGAAAACCGTACCCGAAGTTATTGCCTTTTTACAGGAAAAAACATAGAAAACATTTATTACAAATCCGCGTTGACACTCCAGTTGTCAACGCTTAACCCTATTTATTACAAATTCGCACTAACACTCCTATTTTCAACAATTTTAAAAAGCACAGACTTAAAAATGTGATAACAGTTGGTTCCATGGGGATGTTTTCGATCATAGATGACAACAAGAACCCCATAGACCAAAAGCCTGGTCCATTGGATTGATCCCAACTCCATAACTGAAACTTGCAACCTGCACTTATTATGCAAATGAAAACCAAAATATAATCCAAACTAAAATGTACACTACACTCTAAACTGAAACTAGAATTGTGCATGCTACAAACTGAAATTTGAAACTGCTGAAAACTAAAACTGAAAGTTGCTACAAAACATGCTCAGAGTGCTGAGCTTATTGGCGCACCAAACTATCCTAAGCTGCTGGAAATTTTTGAATCAAATGTCACTAAAATGCCAATGCAACCAGTCAAGTAGTTTCTCAGATAGTATGGCTTTTTGACCATGCTTGAACATAATCAAAACCAAACAATATAAGAGAAAAGGCAACTGATAATACATTTGATCCTCACAGTGGAAACATAACTGAAAATTAATGCTGAAAATTCCTTCCATATAGATAGCTATAGGATCATAAAAGGCATGGATGTCATAGTTTGATTGTTGATCCTCAAGGCATTCTACAATTTGATTGTCATGGTTGGATAATTCATATGTGCTCTCTTTGCCAACATATGGTTTCAGTTGTGAGTCATCAAACCCATTCCCAAAAACAAAACATTCTTCAATCTCGATATCAAAGGGTAGCACCACCTCCTTTTGTTTTGGATGAATAAGGTTTTCAAAGGACTAACTCTGATCTTGGAAATTATGGGACTGTATTTGGGCCTCTAAAACCTCAATATCTTTCACAATATTTTCAACAAATGTTTCTAAAAAATTGATCTTAGCTTCTGAGCTACATTTGCATGACTTTAAATAAATACACAAAAACTTTGAAAAAGCTTCATCAATCTAAAAATCTTCAAACATATCCCAATATTCTTTGAAACCATCAATAGAAACAAGATCTAAGGCATACCCTATCATCTCGATTGACTAGGCAACTGGATCTGAAATTATGCTCTGAATTCCTTGGATAGTGGAATCGCCATAGATGTTCTAAACTCTGGATTGTTTGAAAATGGAGTCGCAAGGTGAATGGTGCATAACCGCTTTGTGTTTGACCTTTGTTCACCATCAAAAGTGAAATCTGATCATTGTCATTCTTCTGGGATATTTTCTTGAGGATTTTGCCTCCCCGGCAATGGCGCCAAAATGTTATCTCTTAGAGAAAACCTTGGTTGTGAGGGAAAAAATCTAAGGTAACCTCTAACCAATATTTTGAATTGAAAGCTAGCCCTTTCAATCCGAAGGGGGTTCCCTTCTATAACTTAGTCAAATCTGACTATTTATGTACTTAGAACAATGGCTAGATTTGATTGGATCATATGAATTTGGTTTGGAAAGTAAAGGTAAAATCATTGGGTATGGAGTCTCTGATACAAAAACTACTAGCTACAGGTCATACAAATCAGTGTAACAGAGGCAATCTAGTTGCAAGTTTCTTAGACAAATCATAAATAAGATTTGGTAGGAGAAAGTAGAAGTAAACATAAAAAACAAAGCAACCATGGAAATTATATAATTGTCATTTAAGTTGAAAAACACATAAGAAATCTAAATAACCTAAAAACATAGCATTTACATAGAATCATGTTTCATAACCTTTATTCAAATTAGTGAAGATCTATGTATTCAAGTTTTGATTAATAAAGAGGAAGAACACAATAGGAAACTAACTGGAAACCTTCAACACACAAATCTCTGAATTTTTTTTCATACTAATTGTAGCGAGTTTTATTAATATCAAAAATAATATACCCCAGGTCTCATTTTCAAACAATTTTGAACCCTTTTTCATTCTACATAGCTTGTCTTTATAGAAAATATTCCAACTTACAACAGGTTTCTAGTATCTACTTAATTACAAATTGCTAAATAAAACGAATACATATCTAATCCAAACTAAATACATTATATTTGTTCCATCATAAAACAAATAAATAATATTTTGTATCTAAAGATCATCTTGTTTCTAGAGTCATGGCTAAAGCTAAGGATCCCCAAGTTGAATTTGATGAGGTGGCTCTCCAACTGAAATTTGATTATGCATTTTTTTTAAATAGAAAAGGTTAATTCTCACGAATTCCTGAAAAATAAGCTTCAAACATCAATTTGGATCTCTCAAACCATGATAGTTGTTAAAAATATGAGAGAGGTTTTTGTTAATGGGCCTGTTACTAACAAAAACCTCTTTAGGTTTTGTTGGGCATGGAATCCCCCCAAGGCATGTTTTGGGGCTTAAAGCCCAAGTTTTGATCGAATATTTTTGCAAAAGCTCCGCGAATCGCTGGCGCGAAAGTATAATAGAGTCACAAGGTTGTCTACCCTAGTTTTTGTAATGTAATGTCGGCTGGACTAACGAATAAGGAATAATGAATAGAAGGGAAGCATGAGAAGTCTAAGTGATTGAGTCAAAGTGTAAAGTATGTCTGTAGGTCGTAGAGTAGGAGAAGGCTCTGCAGCTAAGTGCGTAGAGGCCTAGTAGTCCGCAGCTGAGTGCGCGGACCCCTACAGCTAAGTGCTCAGGGCAGTTCGAGTCTGTAACTGTTGAGGGAATCAATAAATAGAATCTTTTCTATAATTCTGTGTATATTTTCCTGGTTTAATGCATGATTGGATATAATTTGCAAGTATACTGTTTATTTACTATGTAAATGTGTATGAATGTTTTGTATTTCTAACTATAACTTAAGGCATTCAAGTAGGCGAAGATAATTAAGTAACACTGGAAGATAAGTAAGATCTCAGGTAGTAGCGCAGAGTGCGGCACAGCACCTGGTTAGGGCGTTGCGAAGGCAGTGTATCAGGCCATGAGGAATGGGAAGTCCGCAAAGCGACCTGTGCGAAGGCAGTGTATCATGCCATGAGGAACGGGAAGTGTGCAAAGCAACCTACACGCAAGAACAAATAGAGAACTAGTCGTACCTCTCAGACATCTCAAGGGTGCAGAAACCTGGTTCTAGCACCCTTCCATACTACTTCGGGTGAGACCTCAGTCCGTGCTCTGCTGACTATTGTTGAAAGGGCCAATAGTATAGGGATTTGTTTGGCTAATTAACTCTGAACCTAGGTCAGGCCCCAACAAGCCAACAACTGGTTCCGTTTTTGGGACTGGGATCTGCATAGAGATGTCTGATGTTGTATCACTGAAATCCGATAAAGAAAGGAATTGAAGTTTGGTTGGACAGAAAGATTCACGAGTTCACGGCGCAGGAAAATAGGAATTTGTGCCTATCAAAGGAAGAGTGGTCAGACTACTACTTATATATAGAAATCCACGAAATTTTCTTTGCATCCTTCCCCACTGAGTTGTATGAGTGGATCGTGAAGCTAGCAGATAGCCAAGGAAGGTGTAAACTCAACAAATGTATTGTGTGGACCCCAAAATTGGTGTGCAAGCTAGAAGCATCGGAAGATAAGATCGTGCGCGCTGTCGATCACTGGCTCGATCGAATCATAGGAGGATTCATCACCAAATTCGCGGTAGATACTTCAGTCAGCTATAGCAAGGCAGAATGATGCTTCCTCAAGGGACCGCGAGGTAAGTACATTAAATATTTGAACACTTGGATTAAAATTCTACTATGTGAAAAGCAGGTTATGCGAACAAATTAATGTTTGGGGCTATGCGGAGTGGGAGAATCCACATAAATGAAGGTAGCACAGAACTAGAAACTAGCCCCTTGATTTCACCTCCGTGAGGGGCAAAGAAGAGCTCGCGAAGGTCTCGCCAAGAAGTGTGATCAATCTGATAAGACAAAGAATTCTGCACATACCACCCCCACCCACACCACCACTAGTTTCATTGTCTTCAGCCCTGTCTTCGCCCATACCACCTCCGCCGCCACCGCAAAGTAGTATGGCAAGCCCAATAAAGCTACCAGTGTTCAAAGGAGTAGGGAATGAAGATCTAGACCAGTTTTGGTTTGTAATAAAAGTTGTATGGGAAGCACAGGGTGTCACGGACGACAATATAAAGAAGGCAACGTTGGTCAGCGCTTTGCAAGATCGTGCGCTGACCTGGTACATTAAGCATTACAATGACAATCCGAATGCGTGGATCGCGAATATCCAAGCTGCGCTAAACAAATAATTTAGCAGGCCAAATTCTGAGGCACATTCGATCATTGGATTCAAGGAAATCACAATGCTACCAGGTGAAACCCTGTGGGAGTTGGATCAAAGAATGAAGTTCACAATTCGTGAAGTGAACATGACATTAACAGATGGGCAACAGCACGAATGGTTCGTAGCATCATTAGCACCACATCTACGGAATGCACTGTCGCAACAAAGGTTAACCACTCAGGCTGAGGCTTTGGAGGTCGCAATGAGATTTCATGAGACTCCAATACAAGATCCTAACTTGGGAGTTCAGCAGATTCACGTGCAGTTGAAAAACTTGTGCCTGGAGATGCAGAGTTTGAAACAAGATAGGACAACCCACCCAGAGATGCGCGATGAGGTATGGTGCGTAAATTGCAAGGGCTAGGGGCACAACAAGGACCACTGCCTAGTATTTTCAAATTACCTTGCGGGAGGAGGTTCAATGCCACTAATACCGGAGGCATAAGGAGGACCAAGCACAGCACCTGCATTATGGTGCGCGATTTGTCAGATAGGAGGAAAGCATGCTATGAATAACTGCCATTTATTGCAGAAGTATACGCAGAATTCACAGCAATTGTTCTATAATTTTTGTAGATCAGTAGGCTATGATGAGCGCACCTGTAAAAATTATGAGCTGATGATGGATCAGACTCCTACCTATAGAGTTCAGGCTGAAACGCGACCCCTTGACCAGAACGCAGGGATGGCGCGAACCGGATTTCAGGGGCACAGACGAGGCCGAGGTGGAGGAGGGCCACGAAGAGGTCGCGGACAACTAATATGTTACAATTCTGGAGGGACAGGACATTATGCCAGCAATTGTACGAATCTAATGCAACCATCATGCTTGTATTGTACGTTGTTTAACCATGAAACAGAGGATTGTCCCACACTAATAGCGAGGTTGCGCAATAAAGAAGCACGCCAACCTCCCCCGACTCAGAACTTGCAAATGATGAGGTCTGAGCCATGCGAGGAAGACCCTAATGTAAATATCGTGCTCTGGAGTGGAATTACAACAGGAGATGACAAAGACAAGCGACCTGAAGAAAGTACCTGGGTTCGCAAGGCTCCAACGAAGAAACCAAAATTTGATTTGGAGAACGCTAAGGAGACCTTCATGGAAGCTAAGAGGAGCTTCATTGATGCCTCCACTTCAAGAAGTAAAGATAGACTGGAGCTAGAAATGGACCCATCGATGCTCACTACATTCTTGCAGACATGCATGAAGCTACTATGCGACAGCAAGTCTATAAAGGGACTGCGAGAACTCATAACTAGATGCACTGGGACTGTGCCAGGCGAACTGCACGTAGTCTGGAAGCTCGGGAAGCACACAACGTGAATAGGAAGAGAGATGAGATTGATCGCGCAGATTGAGGAGTATGAGATGGACCAAGTAATCTAGGGTCGAACGTGAACGTCCTACCCAAGCAGACGTGGGAGCGCATGGGAAGACCAATATTGCAATGGTATCCTATCCAATTGCGAATGTCAAACCAGCAAAAGATCATGCCTATGGGGAGATTGTAGGGAATCACAGTAGATATCAAAGGAGCAAGCGCGCTAGCAAATTTCGAAGTGATAGAGATTGTTGATGACAGCAATCCCTACCCCGCGTCATTGGGAATAGATCGGGCCACTGACATGAATGGAGTGATAAATCTAAAGAAGCGCAAGATGATATTTGAGAAAAAGTCTTTGCGTGTAGTGGTACCTTTAGACCCTACAGAGGGATCGTGCTACACGGAGCCGGTGTGCGACTATGATAGTGATGATGACTTAGACTGCATCTACAAGATAACCGTGCAAGAGCAAGATTGGGTAAATCCAACCGCGGATGGTCGAATCTCATGGGAGCGTGAAAGCTCCTGCACATTCGATTCTGATGAGGAGATAGAACGATGGTAGAACTGGTTACACAAGGTAACCACACTCAATTGTAACATGATGACAAGGCCGCTGCGCTGCATAGTGAAAAAGGTAAGAGATCTGCCCATGTATAACGGGTTAAGCAAGGTGGATGACTTCCTGAAAAAATTTGAAAGAGAAGTACCAGAATAGCAGCGTTTCGACACTGAAATGGGTATTGCGAGCTACGCCCACAAGATGGTGGGGCACTTACCAACAAAGTTTTGAGGACTGGCGCGAATGGAGAAGGACGAAGCGCATGCAGTTTGGGAAGCCTCCGAAGTGACTAACAGACAAAATTGTCAAACGAACCAGCCCACACACCCACCTATCCAAATGGATACATGCATATGGCGCGAAACCTGTATGAATGCACATCGTCCTCGCAGTAGGGGACACGATCAGTAAGCAGGTGCAGGTAAGGCAATGGCGCGAACGACTCCTCCAGTTGGGACCATGACGTATGGAGAGACCAAGTGCACAGAAGAATATCCACGCAGAAGCTTTTAATAAGGTATGCAAAGCGTTGAACAAGGTCCACAATGTGAAGCACACTGACTGAGACCTGCATGTACCAGCGCTTCTCTAGGCTTATAGGACCGCGTGCAAAAACCTGACTGCACAAGAACCGCCAAGGCTGGAGTATGAAGCAACCGCAGTAAGCCCTATAGCACTTGGAGAGCTTAGACCGTGCATGATAGCACTAGTAGATACGATGGTTCGCAGAACCTTGGAAGTAGAAATCCAACAGGGAAATTTTAGACTCTAAGAACTTGAAGAAGAAAGGGTATGATTAAGGAAGAAACGAGCTCTGGTGGACGCCGAAGTCAAGAAGCTGGAGGATGAGATAAAGGAATATTTTCTCGGCAAAAAGACCAGGGTGCTAAGGCAGGATGCGTACGATCGCGATGATAGGTTTAAGGCCTATTGTCGCGAATTAATCAGTCTAATGCCTTGGCTTGGACAACACATTGCTAAGCATATTGACCAGGGTAGTGCGTTGCAGATGGTAAAGTGGGTGATGCCGACTGTAATAATAAAAGGTGGGTATTCTCCTAGAAACATGATGGATGACAGGATGAAGTTTACACGGGTGGTGCGACCACCTGACTAGTCGAAGGAAGTACAGTCTTAGCACTCCAGGAAGTTGAAAGGAAGCGTGGAACTACAAACTATTCTACCCAGGAGCTACGCGATGTTGGAGCTACGCGCAGAAGCAAAGAGTCACAGGTCCACGCCCGCGCACGGGGGCTGCACTACCGCGCAGGTTGGCCAGAAAGTGACCGTTGAAGTCACTATTCATGATGGGATGCTCGACTTAAGAACAAATTGAGCAGGTAGCAGGCATTTAAGACGTGATTTATGGGCAAGATTTTGGAAAATATGCTACCAAGCAAGCATTAATGAGCTGGATTTGGGGGGAACGGTCGAGTTCAAATTCAAAAAGCGCTATAAATTACAAAGGGCTGCCCAACAAACAAGATTTTGTCATTTTCAAATTGAGCTACTGAGCAGAGCCTTGATTGTTGTGTGCCAAGCGTTGATTGAGCCCACGAGTTCGTGGGTGCTAGATTTATGGACGGACACAATGGCAACAGTTGAGGATGTTATGGAGATAACAGAAATGACTACTAAAGAGGCCGCGCAAGCCCTGACTATGGGGGATGCTCTGGAAGGTGCCGGGATTGAGGCAGAAATCCTGAAGTCACCGCGCACACCAAGACCCAAGAAGGACAAACAAGCGATGGTTCTCGTACGTGTGTCCCCGCGAAACCCGCTGCGCACCAAGCTGTCAATGGAGGAGAAGGGGAAAGTCGTCACCATAGAGACCGATGAAGAAGAAGAAGACCTGGAGGATCTTATCATCACAGAGGACGAGGATGAAGGCATGGAGGAGGAAACTCAGCCTGCGCACCCCCCGACAAAGTTGCCTGCCTATGTCCCCCTGCGGAAAGGAAAGACTAGAGTGCCCAAGGACCTTGATGAGACCAAGAGCTTGCTCTAGACCCCGCTCCTCCCAGACAATATTATTTTTTAGGACACGCACCTGGGACAGGTGCTGAGCTTAAAATTCGAAGATTGGGACCTCGCTGACCACGAGAAGTTCCCTCACCTTGGGACCCCGCACCTCATGAAGCCCAAGCAAAACACCGCAGCAGGGGTTACAGAATTAGTGTCGCGGAAATGGTTGCGCGAAGTGGAAAAGGCTGGACTACTAAACTTGCTCTGGGTGCCGCATTTCCACCACGCCCCAATAACCATTTTCGTCATCAGGAAAATACTCTGCCTAGTGCATGGTGGGTGTTTGTGGCTAGAGGAGCCCATCCCCATCATGGCAGACTCGATTCACCGCAATTCCCAGCTTCCATGCAAAGCAAAGGACCCTGCTAACATCTCGGAAGGGAAAAGTAGTGACTTGGCCATCGCGGAGGTCATGAAGAAAAAGTACAAGCTGGCAAAGAAGAAGAGGGGCTACTCCATATCCAGCATCAGTGACAAAGCAGTGAAAGTGGCAACCTAAATACTAGCCAATAAGGTTATGCGTAAGTGTTGCACAGAAGAGGTACCCACGCCGGTGGTAGCACTGGCTGAGCAGTGCACGAAGGGAATCCAGTTTAACTGGTCAGAGTTCCTTTGTAAGGAGTTTTTATAGAATTGTTGTGAAGCTCATGAACAGGGCAAAACTTTCCACTATGCATGGCTTTTGCTATCCATAGTGCTCATGGCAGCAGAATTACCAGGGGATAACCAATTCCTCGCGATTGACAGAGATCTGTTGGAGGCCACAAAGTACACTTCGTTCTGGGCCACAAAGGATGCCACTAGGATCTGCTACAAAAAAATATTCTAGGTGTTCATGGAGATGAACCTCAGAATGGGGATCAACCGCAAACCACGGTTGTCGCCCACTGTCTACAACAGCCTTTAGAGTTTTGTGGAATTTAAAGCAGATTTCCATAACATTTACATGAGAGCGCACAAGGACCAGACCAAACAATGGAGGAAGCTACCCTTTGTAACCACAGACGATGTCATCTTTATAGTCCTGGAGACATGGCCACCAGAGCGGCGCGCTCCAGACATCGCGGAGATAGAGAAGTCGGTGGCACAGAGGAAGAAAGACAAAGCCAAGTTGCACATCACACAGTTGGCAGAAAAGAGAAGGAAGGAGGCAGTGGCAGCAGAAGTGCGGGCGGTGTGGGACACCGCACAGATGGCAACTGAGCAGGAAAAGGCCGCAGCAGTAGCACAAGAGGTAGCTGCGAAGGCGAGTGAGGGCCAAAAGTTGCCTTTGCATAGGAAAGAAGCAGAGGAAGAAGAGGGGGGCATGGACCCACAAACTGCATCCACACAGTTGAAACGCCAGCACCCAGCCAAGCGGACAGGGTCGCGCAAGAAGGTTAAGGCATCGAAGTTGTCTATTGACCTAATCACCCTAACCGAGGGTGATATGCACGACATCGACGAGACAGTGCGCGATGTCACCTTTGAGGCCCTCCAAAATTTCATGCAGGAGAACCAAATTGTGTTGGAGGCCCTCAGAGCGCAATTGCAAGAATTACAAGTGCGCCCTCCTCAGGCTAGTAGCCTTGCGACCAGCCTCGCAATCGGAACAACGACAGCAGAACAGATGTTACATGCGCGGATGACGAATACCATAGTGCTAATGGAAGGGGCACTAGTGACAACAAATGAGGCCAACAGGCCTATGGTTAGCGCGCTGAAGGGTCTCGGTATCAATATGGCTGCACTCCCGTGAGAGACCCTATATGTTTTGTAGGATGGGATAACTGCAAAGCGGCGAGCTAGGGAGAGTCGCGCAGTACAAGTCCTCGGCGAGCAAAAAATCAATATGGAACAATTAAGCTTGCATCACGATGAAGTGGTGTCACATAATCAACAGCTGGTACAGGTAATAGACGAAGCTTGCCAAAGCATCCCGGAGCTGGCCATCCCAGCAGACATACCAGTAGAGGCGCGCATCCATAGGTTAGCAGTAGGGGAGCATGAGGCGCAGGAGGAAATGATAAAGGTTCAGCTGGAGCTGAACCTTTATATCATCCAGCTGCGGTTAAAGGTGCAGTCGTCCACCCATTCGGAAGTCAGAGAACAGCGTGCTAGCGCTATCACAACGGGACTGGACGAAATTGGCAATGCAGTGTGAGACTGCACCAACATGTTGGAAGAATCATTTGAGGTCCTCACAAATCTGCAGGAGGACCCCAACATCCAGCGCTTAGAGACAGAGGCGCAAGAACTCCAACAGCAGTATGACAGCGTCAGAGGAATTGCATAGACAGTGGCCCTCACTTAGAGGCTCGCACGGATGCAACAGGCTAAAGCGTTGAAAGTGCAGGTGGACGCAGCACGACACAAGGAAGCAGTCCTGAAGGCGCACGTTCAACCTTGGATTGCCAAGGCCTTCACTATCACAGCAGAAATTAAAGGCAAGCTCGCACACATGCAGGGGATGCACGCACTAATGCAGAGAAGCACTCCTGACACAGGGGTCGCGAAACAACGTATGCAGCAGATCCAACAAGCAGCAGCTCAATACACTGCTGACCTTGCCGCAGTTCGAGAACGATTGGAGGGACTCCATGCAAAGATCTTCGCACCAACAGAGTGACTCGATGGCAAGTCACGATGTTTGTGTTGGGGGCCTATTGGGCATGGAATCCCCCGAAGGCATGTTTTGGGGCTTAAAGCCCAAGTTTTGACTGAACTTTTTTGTAAAAGTTCCGCAAATTGCAAGCGCGAGGCGCGAAAGTATAGTAGAGTCACAAGGTTGTCCACCCTAGTTTTTGTAATGTAATGTTAGCTGGATAGACCTACCCATGGTCCGCGGACCATGGGATTGTATAAATAGAGCGAGGCTCTAAGTGTAGAGAATAACAAATAAGGAATAACGAATAGAAGGGAATCATGAGAAGTCTAAGTGATTGAGTCGAAGTGTAAAGTGTGTCTCTGGGTCATAGAGTAGGAGAAGGCTCTGCAATTGAGTCCGCAGAGGCCTGGTAGTCTGCAACTGAGTGCATGGACCCCTGCAACTAAGTGCACAAGGCAAGTCGAGTCTGTAACCATTGAGGGAATCAATAAAGAGAAGCTTTGCTATAATTTTGTGTATATTTTCCTGGTTTAATGCATGATTGGATATAATTTGCAAGTATATTGTTTATTTACTGCGCAAACATGTATGAATGTTTTGCATTGCTAAATATAACTGAAGGCATTCAAGTAGGCGAAGATAATTAAGTAACACGGGAAGATAAGTAAGATCTCGGGTAATAGCACAGAGCGTGGCATAGCCCCTAGTTAGGGTTGCGCGAAGGCAATGTATCAGGCCGCGAGGAATGAAAAGTGCGCGAAGCAACCTGCGCGTAGGAACAAACAAAGAACCAATCGTACCTCTCAGACATCTCAAGGGTGCGGAAACCTGGCTCTAGCACCCTCCCATACTACTTCGGGTGAGACCTTAGTCCGCACTCCACGGACTGTTGCCGAAAGGGCCAGTAGTACAGGGATTTGTTTGGCTAATTAACTTTGAACCTAGCTCAGACCCCAACAAGCCAACAGGTTTTCAAACATTTATCCCCAGTTGTTCGAAAACTAATTTTTAAAAGAGTAACTAAAAAAGGATTGAAAAATCCTGAAATATAGGCTTCAAAGATCCCTTCGAATCTTTCAAACTATTATCACTGGGCTATAAAGAATAGGGTTGTTTCAACCTTTAACCTAGTGTAACTATTTCAAACAACTTGAACCGGAAGTTAGTCCTTCCAATCTAAGAGGGATCTCTCAAATTTTTATCAAATCTTCTTGAAACAATTGAAATAGTGAGATGACTAACTCTGATCTCTTTTTGTGATTTTGTAGGACTAAAGAAAAATATGATGATTTCTACCATTGGCCATGGCTTCAAATCGAAACAAATTATGGTACAGTGTTTAATGGAAGCTTTTAAATTGACAAAAATGAACATCTACAATCATACATAGTAAATGAAGGAAATTGGAGCAGTTTGATAAGATTTCCAAGTAATCAAGATACTATGTAAAACTTAAACAACATGATAAAAAACCATAAAAGCCATGACATGAATCTCAGGTACATGAACAGAGTTGCTGCAAATTTTTTATTAAAGGATCAAAATATTACAAAAGGTCAGTTCTTCACATTCTTCATCAACCCTTCTCAAAGTCGAAAACCTACTTATTTATAGAGAAAATATATCTTTACATATCTTGCCACCTGGGCCAAATTCGATCCACTATTCTAGAGACCTATTCCTACTTTTCTTCTAACTAATAGAGTCCTCATAGGGATTTTCTGTTTTACAATAGTTGGAATTCAACTAGGACTCTACTAGCTTTAAAACCATAACCACTTTTTGTTGATGTAGATAACCAAAGCCAACTGCATGCTAGATTTGTTGGAGTGTCATTACATCTTCTACTTGTTGATAGACATCAATTTAATTTCCCTTTTTGTTGACTGTCTTGATGAGCTGGCTATTATGTAGATGTGGCTATGTGCTGACTTGGCATGCTGAAAAATAGGAGTTTATCATGATGAAGTGGACACCCTTTATCATTTGAAATCCACCTAGAGCTTGGATGTCTAATATCAAAAATCTTCAAAAAGGCAGAAAAATAGAGTTTTTTATGATTTCGTAGCAAAAACAGCATTTTCAGCAGTTTCGTAGCAAACTTTGGTAGCAACTTCAAAAAACATTCTTATGCTACCTTTTTTCTCCCTCTACTAGTCCTGAGGTCTTTTTTGATGTTTATAAGCTAAACATAGGCCTTTAGAATGACCTTTGTTGAACTTTAGACCTGCCTTAACCTCCATGGAAAGTTACAGCAGTTTCAAAAATTCTCGGCTACACTATGGGCAGTTGCTATGAAAGTTCCAAAACTTTAAGTTTTTCTAGTTTCTATGATTTGAATGCCTCCTTATGACTCCTAATATCACATTGACTATACATATGGCTGAGTTGACTAAATTAGGTATAGTGAAGACAAAATTGAAGAGTTTGCCATATCATGGAGTAGCACTTACTTTAGCAACAATCTTGAGGTTTTTCTTCTTGATTTCAACCTGGATCATTTCAATTTGACTTTCTAGTGTTGTAACTTGTCTTTGTAGGATTTTCCTATCTACCTGTAACCAACTATTTATTTTATACATATGTTCCAGCATTCTGTGTAAACCTTTTCCTAAAAATGAAACCCTGTTCTCCTTGAGTAAAATCTAATTTCTTTGCTCTCTTACTTTTCTTCTTGGTTTCAGTTGGGGTCACTTCTACAAGATGCTCAACTAGGCTTTCTTCAATGTCTATAGCTTCTAGAATGTCAGCCAATCTGCCCTTCTTTGTACTCTGTTCCTGTTCTCTCTTTTGTCTTTTGGTCATTCTCCTCTTAGTACTTGTAGAAGCTTCAATTATAGGTTGCTCTGTTACTGACTGTTGCTCTGCTGTAGGTTGCTTCTCTGCTCTAGGGGTTGTAGATTTGGATTTTGGAGTTTTTCTAGAGGGGGTAGCAACATCTAGTTCATATCCACTTAGGAACAAAAAGGTAAGCCAATCCCTGTTCAATCTATTTAACTCTTCAACTACTAACAATTTGATAAGACCATAATGAAAAACAAAGGTACTACTTACATCTGGTTTAGCTTGAACCTTTTCAGCCATCTTTCCTAAACTTCTGAAGAGATAGAAAGGAATATCTAAGGATTGTTTACCTGTGAAGTGGAGCAGCAACCTGAAGTGGTATTGGTAGACCATATGGAACCTTCCTTCACATGTAAATACTTTTGAATAACCATCAGCAACTTGGAATAATTTTCTTTAAGGCAAGTTCTGGGGATGCCCACTGTCATATCAATCCCTTGATGTTCTTCCTTCAAGAATTCATCACAATTCCGCAGCTGGAACTTCTGAACTTTAAACCATGTTTCCCATGACCTTGGTATTTTAGTAGCATGAGCAAATTTGTCTGGAGAGACATTCAAACTTAGGATGCAAACCTTCGTGCCAATCCCTGTGAAATTGAGGGCGAAGTCCTTAGTGATTTGCGCATGAAAACCTTGAAATTTTTGACAAAATCAAAGACATCCCACGCTGGAAAATGACTATGTAAAAGCTAGGTCTTCTTCAAGCAGTTTCATGTCTGTGGGCTCATAACGTACTACAACCCCTCCTTTGTAGTGTTTTCTGGTGGCCATGCTTGTTAACACATCGAGAGTTGCTTGTGAGCTACTTCCTCTTCACCTGCAAACCAAATTTAGAACACCTAGACCTCACTTAGACCACGACTAAGCTTGTTTTGACAGCGCAAACCCTATTCCATGACAACACTTGTGAACCTTTTTTATAGGAGCAGATGGTATAAAGGGAAAAGGGAGAGGTAAAGGTGAATGAAAAGGAGTGGAGGACACAGGAATCAAGATGTATAATGACTCAGTACATTTGGCATCACTAACAATCATTTACAATAAAACTGTTATACAACAACAAACTTTCGTAGCGAGACAAGTGTCGAAGTGGACCGTTTTTCTACGGAACTATCAAGGACTTTCGTAGCGAATTCTGGGTTTGCTTAACTGCATTTGCTGTGAAAGTTTGTAAAAGTGTCAGACCAATCTAATATGAAATGATGACCTCAAAATGGATGGAATTGTGACCTTTTTTTTTTATGATGACCCTATTAAACATTGAATGAACCCTATAACAGGTGTCACATGAACCTAGACATAAAAACCCTATCTATAATGACCAATCAAACTAGATTTTTTAATTTGGAAATATCATAGATAACACAAATTGTGACACCAGTGTAAACAATGAGAGAGATTTTTTTTAATGGGTCCATTGTCGACAAATCTCTCCTTCATATTTGGAAAATTCTTTTACAACTATTCGGAAATCACCCTCGAAGTTACTACCTTTTACAAGAAAAAGTCAGAGTAAAACATTTATTACAAATCGACATTGACACTCCCGTTGTCAACACTTTAACCCTGTTTATTACAAGTTCACACTGACACTCCCATTGTTAACGCTTTTAAAAGTTACAAACTAAAAAATGTGATAACACCTTCTACAAAGGACTTATCTCTAGATGCTCAAACAGAGTTTATTGATGATACAATTTTGTAGTAAAGCTCCAAAACTACAATAATTCAATTGGTGATCATTGTGTTATGAAATATTTAGGGGTGGAAGGAGGGGGAGGGATTCTCTACAATACTGAAGGAATAATAGTCGTCAAGTATGCTTGGGGATTAGGAAGAAATTCCATTAACCAGGTAGATGTGTATGGTCTCTACATGGGGCTCCTCTTAGCCCAAAAGAGGGGAGTTAGAGACATCTTAATCTTGGGAGGCTCTTTTCTTGTCATAAAACATATGTGATCAAGCTCCATCGCTCAGGACAATAAGATAAATTATATGCGTCAACGAGCCCAAGGTATCCTCCTCTCATTTGCTAGCTCTCAGTGCTTTTATATTCTAAGGAACCTAAATTCAAAGGTTGATCTAATGGCAAACAACGCCTACCAAATGAAAGAAGGTCATACTGAAATTAATGGTGTTGAAGGTTATTTCCCTATCCCCTAATGGTTATTATGAGCTTATCCCTATTTTATAATTCCCTCACTGGTCCCAATCCCAAAAATAAAGCATAATTTCACCACCCCTATCCCGCCCATGAATTCCCCATACCTCACCATCTCTCCGCTCTGCAGTTCATCAGATTTGAAGTATAATACCTCACCCCTCAAGTACATGATCACCCCCTCCCTTATCATTATGATGCAAGGCGTTCTTAGTCGTCCTCACAGGGCATTCAATTGGTTAAATTTGCATGCAAGCATGAGAACATTCTTGTCTTTTTCATTGATTAAGGCTCATCTCAAGCAACATCAATTGTTTGTCATGCGAATTCCCTCAACCAGTGAGCCACATTTACTCCCTCTGGAAAAGATTAAACTGCTTAATCGCTTGAGGTTCAGGCTGACCACAGAAGGAGTCCCCTTAATCACTAGGATGATGATGGAGGCATCTTGGGACCCTGGTGGCTTCGGTTCCATTATTCAACTCTGCATGAGGTATCAACGAGGTAAATTTTATAATCATCTTGGGGCCAATTAAATTTCTCCATACAGTTGGTTATCGACAAGCCTAGCTTGAAGATTTTAAGGGTATGTATTTTTACTCTCTGTGGAGAAGTTGGGAGCGTCTCAGCTTAGGGAAACTCTCCTATTTTTTCTAGGTTGTGCCTTCCTTTTTAGAGGAATTGGTTATGTGAAGAGAAATTTGGCGGGAGAAGAGAATTTATCCAAGTCTATTTTGGGGTCAATTAAGGTATTTTGTATCTCCCCTCACGTTTTAATTTATCCTCGTAGGTGTTCTTCCTCCATGGCTACTGTTCTTTGGGGTCATCGAAAAACACGCTCGGGCCGGGTGGCGTGAAGTAGCTTCAATAACTTGGCTATAGAAAGGACGTATCCTAATTTTGTATCCTTAGTCCCTTTATCTGCGAATAATGCAATGGAGAGCATGCCAAATTAAGAGCGGAAATATATGATTTGTGGGTAATGTTGCATCAACAAAGTGAAGGCACATGAGAATTTAGACACCATGGAAAATCAATGCAGACAGATAGTTTGCATAGGGGATGAGGTTGGGGCACTGAGAAGCATGGTAGAGGACCTTCAGTTGCAGATGGGTAAGCCGAGCACCCCTCCAAAAGAAATGAGCTTGAGATTTGACTTAAATTACCCAACTGATCCTGACATCTAATCTGAAATTGTAACAATTGGTTTCTACTGCATTTCCCTTCTGTAACAATTTTTTCATGTATACACTAGTAGACTAACAAGAGTATTGTTTTAGATAGAGGAGGAATAACCTGTTGAAGAGTTTTATGAACCCAACGTTTCGGACTACCAAGTGAGTCCATCATCAGGGGACGCGACAATAGATACAATTGGGCATGGCTAGAGACTCTACAAATGTAAAAATTGATGCCCATTGTTGTAGCTGAAATGTGAATTTCCCGAGTATTTGCTACGACCGAGCGCAGATTTAATAGAAAAAAGTACTCATTTTTGTTATAAAAAAAATGTCAAAACTACAACACAAGGGTAGCATGACATTTGGTAGAATGGGTTGAAAGGGAAACTTCCATTCAAGTTTAAATGGTATTCCAGGGAGAAGGTAAAGGGAAACATGACTCACCTCATTAAGTAAAACCTTTTGGAGACTAAAAGCCTCCAAAAATGGGGAGGTATGTGTAATGTCTCTCTTGTACTGCAAATTATTACTTGAAATGATAAAAATTACCAAAATAATTATTTTCCTTTTTTGGGTATATCAATACATCCATATAAATTGGAAAGTTAATCACCTTTTGACATTGTTCAATTGGGTATCTTGGGTGATATTTTGTCCCATTCAAAGTTATGATTATTCTCATATTAATTATTCCATCATAGGAAATGTAGCATAAGTAATGAGATTAATTTAACCTTAACTTGCCAAAACAATCTATTAACTTTATTTCAAGATGCACATTTTGTCACCAATTGACATGGTTATTTTTGTTGGTTCTTGGAATAGATTTGACGACTTAGTAGGCTAACAATTTAATATTGTGATTATAGTCAAAGAAATTACATCTGCAACATCAGAATCTAAACAGGAAAAATCGCTTGCCAATGTAGATCCTTCGATCACCCCCGCAATAGCATTAGTGGAAAAGAAGTAATCCCTCGTGGAAAATAGATCCCCTATAGAAACCATAAGGAATATCATTGAAAAGGAGACTCCTTAGGCAAACTAGGTGGATGAGGCATATTTCAAGAATATCATTGTGCATTTTCGAAAGAAAAAATCCTTGGAATTTGCAGAAAATTTGGGTTGGATTCAAGTTGGGAAGAAAGGAAAGTTTTTCACCAAGAAAAACAAGTCAAACTAGATCAAAATAAAATTATAGTGAAAAATGGAATTTAAATGTGTTTATATTTTGGGGGCTTTTTGGGAAAAAATTAGTTGGAAAGGGACTAAAGTTTTTGTGTCATGGGGAACTCGCTTGAGGGTTTGGATTGAGCCTCCATGCTCAATCTCAAACCTCCAAGGAAGATTGGAATATGTAATGATTATGGCCTTATAATCCATATTTTTTTAATAATACAAATCTCTACCCATTTTGTTAAAAAAAACAATTTGGTATTGTGAGGAAGGACCCTTCATACTTT
The DNA here is from genome assembly GCA_031772625.1 of Pinus tabuliformis. Classification (NCBI taxonomy): domain Eukaryota; kingdom Viridiplantae; phylum Streptophyta; class Pinopsida; order Pinales; family Pinaceae; genus Pinus; species Pinus tabuliformis. The sequence goes on from CM062818.1 coordinate 1,677,380,345, forward strand.
CGTACTTCTACGAATTTTTACACATTATCAGGGTCTACTCTAAAGTATTATTCCATTCATGATGTACTAGATGTCATGATAGCATTTCCATCTAATCGCTTCCAATATGTAATCATTATAAAATTTAAATTAATCTTAAAGGAACCTTTATCAATTGCTTTCCTTTTATGGAGGGGTGTCTCAATTTGATGCTACATCCTTTTGTATTCACATATACCAACCTATATCTATCTTAACTCCGGATCTACCAAGCACCAAGAGGGAACAAATCTCTTTTCACTCTAAGAGAGGTTTAAATCTCAAGAGATTTGATCTCTTATGAGGCTTGGTAGATCCAGAGCTAAGATGGATGTAGGTTGGTTAATTAAAACCTACCTATTATTTCATTTTTTTTTAATATATTGTCATATATCATGTGCTGCAAAAAACAAATTTTAAACATAGTTTGAACGTCATTTGACTTGCAAAATTTCAAATAATTTATAGATTACACGTGACCAACAGACTAACATGTTCAGAAATATATTAATGCATGCACACAATGTTAGGTTTTTGTTCACAATTTATGTGGTTTGACTTTACATTAATCATTTTTTTCATTTAATAAAAAGTGTTTTATAATTGAATAAAACAAATATGGAAGTTAAATAAATGTGTTGATGATGATGGTTAATATTATATCTAGATTTTATAAATTAAAATTAATATATATATATATATATATATATATATATATATATATAGGTGTAATGTAACTTATAGATGAAATGGTTTTTTTCATGATAATTTTTCTGGTTAATCTTAACCAAAATCCGGCAGAGATTTTTAAAACTTGAGCTTAAGTTATTTAATCAGTAGAATTCGAGTTCCCGAGGGGTTTTTCAGGGTGCTGAATCCATATATGGATTGAAATATGTATTTTAAGCAACAAAAAATCAGATTTTTGCTTGAAATTGTTTTGCCAAATTCTCGTGAAAAAAGACTATTTCATTTATAAGTTAGACTATGCCTTTTTTTGGGTAAATATGAGTAATTTATATTTGATATTGAAACACAATGGATTACATTGCTATTATGTCCATACCCACATCAATATAGAGTGAACCCATAAAACCAATGTCCCCCATATCAAATAAAGTTCAGAGCCAAAACCAACTCATCTAAGTAGTAAACAAAGCTGCAAACAATTACAAATCTTCTATAACATGAAAGCATTGAACAAAAAAAGCGAGAAGACCGGGAAAACTAAAATCATATAAGAGTTGAGCATCAGAGAGGACATGAGCCATAAGAACTTGAAAAAGTGTTGTGTTGTTTAATGTCTAGTATTGACTTCAAATTTTTATACCCCCATCTTCAGAGAAATAACAACAACCAGAGAAACAACCATAATATGCACCAAAACAAAGAGGAACCAACATGCCATAACAAAGTTTAAAGCAAGAGACTTGTGATGCCAAGAGGAAGAGATACATATCATTAGCCTCCAAAAAACAAGAACTTGGAAGTTGTGTTGAAGAGACAAGGTTATGGCCCATGATTTATAACTACGCCAAATAGTTGGAGGCCATACACAATTCAAAAATGTTCCAAAATACTCATAAAAGTGAATCGTTGCATTGTCAAAAAGAACTAAAGCCATTTCATCCATAATATGAACCATAAACACCAAAATATCAAAAGACACTGAAACCCCATGACCCACTTCACGTGGAGGAGATGATAATGAACTAAATATCCCTAGGAAATAGACTTTAGTCTGATTATAACAAAGAGACCGCTCATAAGAAACCAGACCTAAAGAAGACTTGCAAAATTGATGTCAAAAATACATGAGATCATCGTTCTAGTCATGGTCAAAGGAAATAAGAGCAAGTGTATGGACATTATCAGTTAGAGGATTAATGAGACCACCAAAGGTATAATCACTAATGAAAAAGCTTTCCACCTGGCTAAGCGAGAGTCCATATCATCCAGTAAGAACCTCTAGTTGCAAAACACACATCTAATGTCCTCTAATGAAGAGAAAACATTATAATTTTCCACTTGTTTTTCCTTAAAGATGAGACACAACAGAGTGACCATTTGTTGATTTAACACCAGAGAATTCATAAATTGAGGCCTCCTTTTCCTTAATATACTGGGATCAAGGACCCATTTTTCATCCTCCCCCATCAATTCAAGGTCATAATAATAAGAACGATCCCCTACCTCCTTATTTTATAACAATATAATTTCCTTCCCAACCTCCAGACGAACAACATTAAAGAAAGTAGCAACATAATTATAGGAAAAAGGCTAACCATTTTGTGCCAAATGTTACCTCTACCACCTTTCCTCCTGCTCATTCTTTGTATAGGAGGCATGAGCACTGCTTGAAATGAACATTGCGGACAAAGACTGAGAGAACTTCTACCTATAAAACAAGAAGAAAGACAAAAAAGGAAAACTTTGAATTCCCGACCTGAATACAATTAAATGTTGGAAATAACACTGAGAGGGGAGGTGAATTAGTATTGTTAAATCAATAAAAACTACTTTTTCATTTCCATATTAAGATTCATATACGCTACTTCAGTTAAGGCAAACCACGTGTATACGCAACTGTGTGTAATGCAACAAGCGTATATCCTGTAAACTTATGATTCAGTTAGTTGATCCTTAATGAGTGCATCAGAACATTATTAACCATATGAACAGTAAACATGAGCAGTAAGATAGAACAGATCATCGCACACAAGAAGCACACATGAACACCATGACGTAAGGTGGAAACCCAATGTGGGTGAAAACCACCTACTGCAAGTCGTCTCAATCTTCTTTTTAATAAGAAACTTCTTTATACAATAGTTCTGTATTGGTGCAGTCTTATACCAGTACACAGGCTTCTACCTGCAGAAGGCTACAACCTTCTCTCGTTCTCCAAACTCTCCTGGAAGGGAGCTACAACCCCCTTAGCTCTTGTACTAGCTGATCCATTTACTAGTACGTAGGTGCCGGCCTACTGAATGCTCCAACCTTCACTCGTTTTCCAACTGCTACTAGAAGGGAGATGCCACCCCCTTAGCTCTTGTACTAGCTGATGTACTAGTACGTAGGTGCCGACCTACAGAAGGCTACAACCTTCTCTTTCTTCCTCCGGGTACTGTAGAAATTTTGAATAATTTAACACATATTCAACAGAGATTATCCTGATCATGTACTATTGCGGAATACATACACAATACATAAGCTCCTCTATGTTGATCATCAATATAGCAGCATCAATAACAATAAAACATCAAGAGCATTCACACATTAACACAGTATGTAACCCGGGGAAAGCATCTCGCTAAAAACCCCAACTATCTGTATATTAATGATTGAGAACATGTAACATTACAAAGTACAATGCTTATCACAAGCAATCCAGTACCAGCTCCACCTGTTACACACAATACAGCTCAGATCTGATCTCCAAATCTATTCCACTGCTTGCCTGCCTCCACTGCTCAATACCTGCTCAAGAACTGATGAGAATGGCTTACCAAACTCGTATTTCACCTCAAAATAATCGCTCACACTTTGTTGGACGTGAGCAAAGGCTACAATACTGGGCAAATACGTGAGCAAACTCATTGGCATACTCAATCCCTTGATTGTGCAAGATCTGGTGCACAACTATAGTCACAACTGATAGCAATCTGATTCTCTACCACCTGTCCCTGTTGAACTGAACATGCACTGACATGCAACTAAGTTAACTGATGTATTCATTCATTGCATCATGAGTTAATAATTAGTTTAACAACTCATCATTAGTCTATTTGCAGTTAGACTAATTACAACTAGTTTAACCAAGTCAAACTGAACACAACTCCATCAACTCCACAATCAACTCCACCAAACTCAACTGATTGAGTTCTAACTGAAGTCATGCATGCAACAACTCAACTGACTCATAAGAAAAGTGTATTTCCTTCTGACAACTGCATGTGACACCTCTGTAGCTCAAACTGAAGTGCTCCAAGAGAATAAGGTCAAGTTTATAGTCCAAATATTATTATGAGACAATAATATTTGACTTTTCTATTTTTGACAGCCAGTCTAAAAATAGACTTTGATCACTCACACTGTGATCACTCACACTTTGATCAAAAATAGAAGTCCATCTATTTTTCCCAACTTGACCAATCATCCATAAACAGCAACCTGCTATCCATAGACATGATCCATATGTCTAAAAATAGACATAGTCTAAAAATAGACTTGCGCCAAAAATAGCCTGCGGGCCCACTTAGTGAAGGCGACTCTTTTCACTAAGCTCCATCATCTTGTTGCAATCTCAACACTCCCTCTCGACAAGATATGGATTATCAGCAACCCCTATCCTGCCTCGGTGGTACTCGAATTTGCTCCTAGTGAGAGCCTTCGTCAGAATATCAGCATCCTGATCCTCCGTTGGAATGTACGAAAGTAACATGATCCTCCGCTGCACACAATCTCTGATATGATGGTACCTGATGTCAATATGTTTATATCTATCATGAAATACAGGATTAGCCGAGAGTTTAATGCAACTCTGGTTATCACAGTAAATCATAGTAGGATCCAAATGAGAACCGAACAAACCAACCAGGATCTTCCTCATCCATATAGCCTCGCATGCAGCCAAACTTGCTGCCATATACTCGGCCTCCGCTGAACTGAGTGCCACAGATCTCTGCTTCCTGTTGTACCAAGAAACTACTGTCGATCTAATACTGAAGACCCCTCCTGATGTGCTATTTTTGTCTGTTGGGCTCCCTGCCCAATCTGCATCCGTGAAGCCACATAGCTTCACCTCATCCTCCTGTCTGTACCACAAACCATATCCCGATGTGCCTCTCAAGTAGCGCAATACAGGCTTGCCCGCCTTCCAGAAGAGCTTGGTAGGCTTAACCATAGCTTGTGAAATCTGGTTAACTGCATAGCATATATCAGGTCGTGTATTGACCAAATACATCAGCGACCCCACCAACTGTCGATAAACAGTGGTATCCACTTCTTCTCCCGAAGTGGCATCCTCCTTCCTCCAACCTGCAGGAAGAGGAGTATCAACAAGCTTGCAGCCATGCATGTTGAACTTCTCCAGTATCTCCCGAGCATACTTACCCTGAGAAACAAACAGTCCACCACTGCGCTGCCATATTTCCAATCCTAGGAGATAGTGAAGGAGGCCCAAGTCCTTCATCTCAAACTCTGTAGCAAGATCCTTCTTGCATGACAGTGTCAACAGCTCATACCCGTTAGAATCAAATCATCAACATACAGTACAATGATAAGCAACTTACCCTCCACCACAATCTGGTATAGGTTAGGATCCGCCTCGCTCTTGGAGAATCCAAGTCCTGTGAAATAGTTGTCTATCCGTGTGTACCAAGCACGTGGTGCTTGCTTCAACCCATACAGCGCTCTCTTGAGCCTGCACACATGCGACTCGCTGCTGAAGACCTCAAAGCCTTCGGGCTGCTCAATGTACACCTCCTCCTCAATGACTCCATTGAGGAACACAGTATTCACATCCATCTGATGAATGTGCCATCCCATCTGCGCTGAGAGAGCAAGAATCGTCCGTATGGAAGAATACCTTGCGACAGGTGCAAAGGTCTCCTCATAATCGATCCCCTCTATCTGTGAAAAGCCTCGGGCAACAAATCTTGTCTTGTACTTCTCCACACTCTCGTCAGCTGCCTGCTTAATTTTGTAGATCCATCTCGAACCCACCACTGATTTCCCTTCAGGTCTAGGAACAATCTCCCATGCACTGTTTCTGACAATAGAATCATACTCTTCCACCATGGCGTCTACCCATGCGGGATCCTCCACAGCTTCCTCGAAAGAGGATGGCTTAGTCACAACACACTTGCTCATAAGAGCCATGTATCCAGTGTACCGATCAGGTGATTGTCTCTGCCTGCGTTGGGCTGTAGGTGGTCCTACAACTTTCTCTGCATCTTGAGCCAGTCGCTCAACTTCTGTCAAGCGCTTTCGCCCTCTTGTTATAGACATTTTTGTGCCTTACAGCATTGAGCATGAAAAGTCCATAATCTAAGGGATCCAAAGTCCCTAAACATGTTGTTCCTACCCCTAGAGGAACAAGGCTAACAAACCACAGCAATTCACAAAATTTCTCCACCTGAAACTACTCAGAAACAAGTCAATTCAGGATCATTTCAGTGGCTACACTAGCTGTTTGCGCTGAATGTCAAAGCCAACACTGGCTACCTGCGTTGAATGTCAACTGGAACAAAGGCTACCTGCGCTGAATGAGAGTGGACAAGTGGCAGGCTCATTTCTCAAGGTGTCAATACCCAGGAAGCTTCCAAAATGACACTTGCCTCAGGGAATTCGACTGGTGATGAGTAAGAGGTTCCAAATATCCAAGTGGAAGCAAGAACCTCCAAGTGGACTCAAGAACTGACAGAGGGAGAGGACACTAGTCAGATCTCAAGTTGACTCATCCTCTCTCCAAACATCTATATATGGATCTCTCCTCCATGAGATCTAGGGGCTGGAATTTTATTATTGCAAATAATTGTTGTTGGTTTGTGACTAGAATCATTGGGTGCTTAATGCTTTGAAGGGGGAAAAGAGAGGAATTCCTTTTGCTGGGAAGGAGATGCTGGATTGGAGCCCTCTGGGTTGTATCTCTTCCTGAACCTTGTTATTCATCAATAAAGCTATCTTGGTTTCTCCTATATGCTGATGTATTTTGATGTATGAATGTATTAGTGTATTTGGTTTATTTCTAATCCTAAACTAGTTATGAATGTGAACATCTGTCTTTGTGTGGTGTTCTTCTCTTGTCTCAAGTAGCTGTTCTCTTGTCGCAAGTAGCTGTTCTCTTGTGATCTTACAGGAAGTTGTAGTTGGATAAGCAAGAAGGCAAGTAGCTATGAACACCCAAAGAGAAGGGAGATTGGATTGAGGGACAAACGGAAGACACCGGTAAGTCTATTGATCTCTCTTCTTTCACATTTCATAAAGGAAGAAACCAGTATAGCTGTACTCGTTTGTTGCTAAGGCACTATCACACCTTAGGTGGATAGGATCGTCCTGCATAGGCATTTTTCCCCACAACAAATTGGCGACTCCGCTGGGGAGATTTGTTTAGTCATTTTATTTGTGTTTTTATCATTGTTTGCATCATAGACTTGACAGCAACAATCGAACTGCATCTTTCCCGGATGCAAAGTAGAAGGTTGTTGCTTTGATCCAGTTGTTGGACTTGTCTATGATCTGAACAATGGATTCACAAATGATTTGATGATCCTTGTGATAGATCTTAGTAGCTTTCAAAGCATCCCTTTGATTACACCTTGCTTGTTGCTTTTATTTGGCCTAAAACAGTTGATTGAGTAGCAATCTGTGACCCAGAACCTGAGGGAAACGAGAGTTTCTCCTTCAGCGCAGACCCAGTGAAGGGATTCTGCATTTCAACGCAGGTCCCGTGAAGCCTACCTACGCTGAATGTCAAAACCCCTGTGTTGAGGTTGCGCTGAACCAGTTTGTCCTTGTGCAGCTGGGGTTCTCTGCTCTATTTTGCCTTGTTTTGATCTCTGATTTTTGCAGCCTGTAACCAGCATAGGTACCAGTCTAAAAACCCCTTTTCTCTGCTTACATTCCGCCTCCTTTTGTACAAAAAGACTGTGAGTGTTTTTATGTGTTTGTGGCGTCATTTACAGTTTTCCTTTGCATGAGTGAAATAGTCATCCTGTAGCCCTTGATTCAGATCTGTTGGTTGTGATCTTAGAAGAGAGTTCATTGGCTGTTTACAGATTGATTATACATTTACTTCTGCTTATTGGTTTGAATTTGTCTCTTTTAAGTGTTAAAACAAGTATTCATTTCGAAAATCGTTAAGTATTGTAATCTCTTCTATCTTCTCTGATTTCGAAAAAAGTAAACTTGTTTGTATTGATCATTTAAAAGCAAATTCAAAGTTGTACAAAAAGCTTTCTATGTAGGCATCAATACTAAGAAAGCGGAAAACAAACACCTGCATTGTGCATTTTGCATTTGATAGTTTGCATGTTGGATTTAGGAAAAGTGCATTAGAGTGTGCTGATTGCTCTTTGAGAAAAGATGGTGTCTTTCTTTTCCCTTAGTAGCTAGGATTTTCAAAGTTGAAAAGATATAAAGCTTTCTTATCATCTTTAGACTGCATTTAGGAATTTGTATCATACATCTCGTGGTGAACCTTGAAAGGCAAACTTTAAAAAGATCAACCTAAAATAAACTGAATGAACTTAACAACGCTTTGTAACATAACGCACAACATAGAGGTCTAGGCTAGAGACGTGTTTCGGCGTCGTTAAGCCTGGTGACTGTCGATCTCGTGGAAGGTGGGTGATTCCTCCTGAGGGACGATAGCGCCAGTACGGATTTTGCTCCCACGTACCGTCGAGTATATATTGGGAGACCCCTATAGGCATAAAACCTTTATCCTTAGGAAGCCGTGTCGGCCGCCCTACTGATCGCAATGCACTGAACACAGCATTCAGGAAGATCGACCGCCCGTACCCTAAAAAGTATTCTGCGGTTTTGCGAAAAGTTTGGCACACCCTCTGCCTAGAACTCCAGAGCAGTTCCTTTTGGCCTTTTTCAGACTCTATAACGGAAAAAGTCCATCCGAGCATTTGTCACTTCGGGCTCGTTAAAACATCGAAGGAGACTAGAGTCATCTTTAGCTTTTTCTCGACTCTTTAAAACTGAAAAAGCAAGTTGTGTCTAAAGCATCGTTAAAATTTATTTTAAACGAAACAATCACCCTTTATTCCTGCGTTGATCTTTAGGTTGAAAAATGGAGCACACCAACCAAGGAATTCCCCTTGGTGGAAATCCTAGTCCCTTCTCCTCTTGGGGAGATGTTGGTGCGCCCCACATGGCCACATTGTCGCTTCCAGGACTGACAATTGGCCTGCCAGTTTGGCTCTTTTCAACCAATGTCATTCAGAACACCACCATTCTTGAACAGCCGAGTCAACAGTTAGACCAGACTAGAGTTTCCCACCAGCCTTCTACTTCGTCTTCCTCTCCTCCTTCTTCTTCGCTTGACGAAACTGGTAAAACAAAAAACCAGGTTCCTAAGGAGAAGAAGGAAAAGAAGAAGAAAGAGAAGAAGAAGAAGGAGCCAAAGGCGACTGGGGGCAAACAAGTGTCGTCTGACAAAAATCCACACACAGCACTGACAAGGCCTAAATCGCCATGTGTCATATGCAAGGGAGACCACTTCCATAGAGATTGTCCCTGTATCCCTCGAATACTAAGGGACTGGTCTCCCCGTTTGCACAATTCGGTAGCATCAACCTCTGATAGCCATGTTGACTGCTCACCGTCAACTAGTGAAAGTGAAGTTACAGGACAGAGAGGGAAATCTAGATTTCCCTGCAAACTGTGTGAAGGCGATCACGCCATCCACCGTTGTCCCTTCTTAGACGAGGCTAAAAGAGTTCTGGAAGATCGCCCGATTTTACGAGCGCAACTTCCTCCTGGATATCAAAAACTCCTGCCAAGTCCTTCACTAGTTGAGAACCCGGCTGACCCGCCCAGATGGTCAGCCGAAGCACCTATCATTGAAGATGAACCGTCTGGATCCATGCCTGACGAAAGTCAACAGGTTGATACGGCAGTTGACCCGGTTTTGCCTTCAGAGGCTCTATCTTCGAATGATACCATCACAGAGGAGAATAAAGACGACACCGTCCAAATTCTCTTCATCAACACTGACTCTGATGAACAAGGGGGCAATGCCCCCATTCCTTTATTGCAGGAAGGAAGTTCTTCAGAGCGATATCCGGTCGTTTATTCGGTCCCACCACCAAGCAACCTGGTTGTGTCCTTTGACTGGAACCAACTAGGCAGACCCCGGTTGCCGGCAAGCATACCATTCAGAATTATCGTTCAAATATACAGAATGGTAATGGTTGGCACTATCATTGATGAGGGGGCATCTGTGAGTATCCTTTCCTCTATTGCTTGGAAAGCGCTTGGTTTGCCAGCGCTTTTACCTGAAATGAGAAATCTATCAGGTTTTGATAAAGGAACCAGTCAACCTTTAGGGATCCTCCCCAATGTGCCTATAACATTGAAAGGGAAGATCGTTCAAATGAACGTGATGGTCGTTCAAGGACCCTTGGATTATAACCTACTCCTTGGACGAGACTATATATATTGCATTGGAGCTATAGTCTCCTCACTCTTTAGAGTAATGTGTTTTCCGCATGAAGGAAGAGTGGTCAAGCTCGTGGACCAACTTTCATTTCCCGGATCACGCATCGCAAATAGTCATATACCATCCCTAAATGGTCTATTCATGCAAGAAGTGTCTCAACCCACGGTCCGTCCTCCTGATGAGCGCGAGTAATCCGGGAGGATATGACTGGAACCCAGGGGGCATGCGTCCTGGCCTGCTTCGGCAGGAAAACTTTGGGTATAGAGTAGGTTTCTGCGGGAGAATATGACTAGTCCGTACCCCGTCCGTGATTGGAAGAGGGGTTGTTCTAGAATAAGATTCTCTTGTCAAAGTTATGTGAGAGGGCGGGTCTCGTCACTCACCTTTGTTTATCTCGGTAGACATCGTCGAAGAAGTGTTTTGTTGAAAGAATAACAGAACAATCTTTGGGTAACCTGAAGGAGGTAGGCCTCTCCCAGTGAAACGAAAGTTTTGACGGAAATGAAGTAGAGGTAACTTTGAAATCGTACTTTATACCTGGGGGCATGCAAACCTTTTGGAGTGCAAGCAAAGAGCGGTTATTTATCTGTTTTTTGGATTAGTCGTTTCCTAACTTGCATAAAGAAAGGATGTTGAGCAAAGCTTTGGTAAGGCGCAAGCTCTATAAAAATGGAATCTTACATGAGACATTCTTATCATATGACTGGGTAATCGAGCAGTTTTAGCACAAAGTTCATGCTCGTTAAAAAATAAACGCAAGATCCGAGCAGTTTTAACGCAGAGTTCATGCTCGTTAAAAAATAAACATAAGATCGAGCAAATGTTTCCACCCGCATTTAAGCTCGTTAAAAAATGAACTACCCGGTAAATAACCACTATGAATGTAATATCATCAGCCATTAAAGCCTTGGTCGTGTTTGCACCATCACCTCCACTTTTCATTTGGCCGATCGTTCACCTCCATATGATTGTTTACCCATTTTGAGGAACAGTTGCGAAGAGTGATTACACCTAGCCATCCTTGTGACACTGCCGTGATTGGAAAATTCCAACCTGTACCTGGAATCAGCTGCTATCCCTGTTTATCACTCGTTCCTCAAAAGACGAGTCTTCTTTAAGCTCTTTTCAATTGACTCGTAAAATATGAAAAGATTGCCGAGTTTTGGCCTTCCAGCTCGTTAAAGGACAGGAAGAGCTATCCCTCCTCTAGATTTTAATCTTTTTGGACCTGAGGGATTATTGCACAAAAAGGTCGAGCGCTTGTTTTATTCGGCTCGTTAAAGTTATCGAAAACTCATCCCTTCTGTATTGTTTTATACTTTTTCGGACTTAAGGGATTAGATGACGAAAAAGGAATTTTGGAGTTGACTTTATGTACCTTTTCAGACTCTCTAAAAATGAAAAGGACCGAGTTATCCTTGTCGTTAGACTCGTTAAAATGATTAAATAGCGACAAACTTGTCTTTAGACGATAACGAGTTTCCCTATCGCTAGGCTCGTTAAAACATAGCGATGGGCTTGCCCGAAGGGCAGGTTATAGAACAAGCATATGTTATCCTCCTCAAGCTTGACAAAAATAAAGAGGTACTGGTTAGCAATGACTGGGGAAAGATTGGGAGAAATTAAAGAAAATTTTGATGGTAGCAAGTCGCTCTTGAACATGACACTTTTCCTCAGTACCACAATCGGGTTGGGTTGTTTCATTCACCGGTCACATCCATGGTCTCGCCATACCATCCATATTTGGGGTAATGCTACCGATCCATCGCATCAGTGTCGCCATATGTTCAAGAGAAGTCGTTCAGAAAGAGTCAACCGTGTCCCATCCGCTGCCATACATTATCCTTCATCCATTCATGACCGCCACCCTGAATCATATGTCACAGATCATTTTCACCTCCATTAAAATCATTAGCTCTGTTCTGTGTCACTGATGTGGGATTCATTAAGGCCCTCCTATGACGGATCGCTTCTTGTCGACATCAGCTCATTATCCAAGAAGTTGATCTGGGAACAACCCCTTCAGTACTTTGAAGCTTGCATGCCACAATGGCAAGTTTCTTACTTCCGGCGACAGGTATACATCAATGACCTTCGACCGAAAGATTTTGCGTGGTGTTCGACGCCAAGTCCTTTATTCACACCACGTGAATTGTACTGCAGTACCTTGAGGGTCATTATCATTATCGGTGATTCCTCTCGCACTTGTTAACGGTTTACATCATTGACCGGTAATCAAGCGATGTCTCTCCATGTTCGACTTCAAAACAATTCTCACATGGATCGACTTGTACTTAGAGTGAAGATCGAACGAGTTTGAAGACCCCGGATCTAGTTTCATCCATCCGGGCTGCGATATATATTCAAGAAAGATAAAGACATTGACATGTACATCATTGCAGCAGATAATCATCCTATTCAAAGGATGATAATTTCATCAAAATTACCAGTCTATCATCAGACGATTGTCTATTCTATGTACAGAAAAATGAATTTATAAAACTGAGCATGGGAATGCCCGCCTCAGCTAGATCATGAAAGCAGTTTGAAAAATAATGTATTGTATTGTATTGTATTACAGGTCTCCTCCCAGCATTGGATGAACTTCAGATCCCCCTGATAAAGCATTTCGCCCGATAAACAGCCTCATACTTTAGGGGGCAACTGTTATAGACATTTTTGTGCCTTACAGCATTGAGCATGAAAAGTCCATAATCTAAGGGATCCAAAGTCCCTAAACATGTTGTTCCTACCCCTAGAGGAACAAGGCTAGCAAACCACAGCAATTCACAAAAGTTCTCCACCTGAAACTGCTCAGAAACAAGTCAATTCAGGATCATTTCAGTGGCTACACTAGCTGTTTGTGCTGAATGTCAAAGCCAACACTGGCTACCTGCGTTGAATGTCAACTGGAACAAAGGCTACCTGCGCTGAACGAGAGTGGACAAGTGGCAGGCTCATTTCTCAAGGTGTCAAAACCCAGGAAGCTTCCAAAATGACACTTGCCTCAGGGAATTCGACTGGTGATGAGTAAGAGGTTCCAAATCTCCAAGTGGACTCAAGAACTGACAAAGGGAGAGGACACTAGTCAGATCTCAAGCTGACTCATCCTCTCTCCAAACATCTATATATGGATCTCTCCTCCATGAGATCTAGGGGCTGGAATTTTATTATTGCAAAGAATTGCTGTTGGTTTGTGACTAGAATCATTGGGTGCTTAATGCTTTGAAGGGGGAAAAGAGAGGAATTCCTTTTGCTGGGAAGGAGATGCTGGATTGGAGCCCTCTGGGTTGTATCTCTTCCTGAACCTTGTTATTCATCAATAAAGCTATCTTGGTTTCTCCTATATGCTGATGTATTTTGATGTATGAATGTATTAGTGTATTTGGTTTATTTCTAATCCTAAACTAGTTATGAATGTGAACATCTGTCTTTGTGTAGTGTTCTTCTCTTGTCTCAAGTAGCTGTTCTCTTGTCGCAAGTAGTTGTTCTCTTGTGATCTTGCAGGAAGTTGTAGCTGGATAAGCAAGAAGGCAAGTAGTTGTGAACACCCAAAGAGAAGGGAGATTGGATCGAGGGACAAACGGAAGACACCGGTAAGTCTATTGATCTCTCTTCTTTCACATTTCATAAAGGAAGAAACCAGTATAGCTGTACTCGTTTGTTGCTAAGGCACTGTCACACCTTAGGTGGATAGGATCGTCCTGCATAGGCATTTTTCCCCACAACACCTCTGATGGTTGGCGCTGCATGAGTGGACTCGTCCACTCCATGAACCTCATCCTATGGCTGATCCACATCCTGAAGCTCATCCTTAGTAACTAATAGCTCCTCATCTGCATGCAAGTGTAGCTCCCTCTCAAGCGAACACTTCATGGCTTTCTCCTCCTGAAATTTTATATCCCGTCACACAACAGTTTTACTACTGTCTGGCATATACACACGATAGTTGAGGGGCGTATCAGTGTACCCCACAAATATCCCAACCTCTGTGGTCGGCTCCAACTTCTTCCTGGCATCCTTCGTCACATGCATGTAAACGTTAGCACCAAAAATCCTCAAATGAGAAAGATCAGGCTTCTTACCATAATAAGTCTCCTCAGGTGTACTCATGCCAAGTATCCTATGAGGACAACGGTTATGCACATAAACTGTCGTATTGCATGCTTCCGCCCACAAGTGAAGGGGTAGGTCGTGATCATGCAACATTGCTCGTGCAACACCCACGATCGTTCTGTTCTTTCGCTCAGCTACCCCGTTCTGCTGTGGGTTATGGGGAGCTATGAGCTCTCTACGAATCCCTTCTACCTTGCAGAAATCCTTGAACTCGTCCGAGATGTATTCACCACCATTATCACTCCTAAGAGCCTTCACCTTCTTCTCTGACTCCTTCTCGACCAGTGCTTTGAATTCACAGAACTTTGAATATGTCTCACTCTTCTTCTGCATGAAGAAGATCCAACACTTACGAGAGAAATCATCAACAAAAATAACATAATACTTGTGTTTTGCTGTCGAAGCAACTGAGAAAGGTCCACACATGTCTGTGTGAATTCTCTCAAGGATCGTCGTGGCGCGACTATCCTTCTCGTGAAAGGTGGCTTTCACAAACTTCCCCAAAGTACACCCCTTGCACTGATCTGACTGCGCAAGTGTGCCTTTAGGAAGCCCTGTAGTGATCTGCTGCAGTATCTTCAAGGCTCCATGGTGAAGGTGACCCAATCTCCTATGCCACAACTCGCCATCATCCCGGCTCACCAATCCTTCTGCCTTGCTTGCCATTGTTGCGCATCCATCTACATGCAACTGATAAAGGTTCCTCACTCGAACCCCTATCTTCCGGGTCTCACCAGTTATCTTGCTGCGCAGGAAAGCCTTTCCCTCGCTGAAAACAACATCATACCCCTTGTCTTCTAACATCTCCACTGAGATAAGATTCTTCTTCAATCCTGGAACATGCATGACTTCCTTCAATACGAAGGGTTTACCAGACTCCCTCTCAAAGGAAATGGTAGCGATATCGGTCGCACTGTATCTACCATCATCGCCCATCTCGATGTGCACTCCAAGATCTTTGTCCTCCAGATCAGAGAACAAATCTCTATCTCCCGTCATGTGAAAAGACGCACCACTGTCCAAGAACCACACTGATCCCATCACACTTGAAGCCAAGCATGCGATCAATGAAAAATCAAGCTCAAACTGTGAGGCTAGAGTCTCTCCTACTGAAGATCCAACAGCCTGCTTGTTCTTCTTCTTCTGCGGACAATTAGTGGCATAGTGTCCGTGCTGGTGAGAGTGAAAACACTTCACCTTGGACATATCCTGCAACCACTGTCCAAGAACCACACTGATCCCATCACACTTGAAGCCAAGCATGCGATCAATGAAAAATCAAGCTCAAACTGTGAGGCTAGAGCCTCTCCTACTGAAGATCCAACAGCCTGCTTGTTCTTCTTCTTCTGCGGACAATTAGTGGCATAGTGTCCGTGCTGGTGAGAGTGAAAACACTTCACCTTGGACATATCCTGCTTCTTGCCTTTCGCACCAGACTGAGAAGCTTTCTTGCTCTTCCCTTTCTTTGCTTTGGTAGCCAAAGCATGATTCTCTTCATCAGATACCTTTGATGAAGATCCATTCTCACCTTTATTGTTACTGAGTTTATCCTTGAGCGCCAGGTCGCTCTTGCTTTGGAATAACATTTGCAATCCATTGAAAGACATTTCAACAACATTGCTGCAAATTCGATTTCCACCAGCAAGTAACTCAACTGCTTCCGATCTAGAATTCGTGAGAACACAATATTTCTCGTACAGAGATTGACTGTATGGGCATTCACCGGATATCTCACCTTCCAAAGGAAGGATGAATCCAGAGGCTACCTGGCCCGATTACAGAGTCTGCCTGAAGAAATAGAATGTAAACACTTCCTGAATAGTAGATCTGATGATCAACGGCTCCGATACCATGTAGAAATTTTTTCTACAATTATCTAACCTGCTCTGATACCATGTAGAAA
This sequence comes from Pinus tabuliformis, assembly GCA_031772625.1. Classification (NCBI taxonomy): domain Eukaryota; kingdom Viridiplantae; phylum Streptophyta; class Pinopsida; order Pinales; family Pinaceae; genus Pinus; species Pinus tabuliformis. The sequence continues at coordinate 1,677,396,559 of CM062818.1, forward strand.
TTCTGAATAATTTAACACATATTCAACAGAAATTATCCTGATCATGTACTATTGCGGAATACATACACAATACATAAGCTCCTCTACGTTGATCATCAATATAGCAGCATCAATAACAATAAAACATCAAGAGCATTCACACATTAACACAGTATGTAACCCGGGGAAAGCATCTCGGTAAAAACCCCAACTATCTGTATATTAATGATTGAGAACATGTAACATTACAAAGTACAATGCTTATCACAAGCAATCCAGTACCAGCTCCACCTGTTACACACAATACAACTCAGATCTGATCTCCAAATCTATTCCACTGCTTGCCTGCCTCCACTGCTCAATACCTGCTCAAGAACTGATGAGAATGGCTTACCAAATTCGTATTTCACCTCAAAATAATCACTCACACTTTGTTGGACGTGAGCAAAGGCTACAATACTGGGCAAATACGTGAGCAAACTCATTGGCATACTCAATCCCTTGATTGTGCAAGATCTGGTGCAAAACTATAGTCACAACTGATAGCAATCTGATTCTCTACCACCTGTCCCTGTTGAACTGAACATGCACTGACATGCAACTGAGTTAACTGATGTATTCATTCGTTGCATCATGAGTTAATAATTAGTTTAACAACTCATCATTAGTCTATTTGCAGTTAGACTAATTACAACTAGTTTAACCAAGTCAAACTGAACACAACTCCATCAACTCCACAATCAACTCCACCAAACTCAACTGATTGAGTTCTAACTGAATTCATGCATGCAACAACTCAACTGACTCATAAGAAAAGCGTATTTCCTTCTGACAGCTGCATGTGCCACCTCTGTAGCTCAAACTGAAGTGCTCCAAGAGAATAAGATCAAGTTTATAGTCCAAATATTATTATGAGACAATAGTATTTGACTTTTCTATTTTTGACAGCCAGTCTAAAAATAGACTTTGATCACTCACACTTTGATCAAAAATAGAAGTCCATCTATTTTTCCCAACTTGACCAATCATCCATAAACAGCAACCTGCAATCCATAGACATGGTCCATATGTCTAAAAATAGACATAGTCTAAAAATAGACTTGCGCCAAAAATAGCTTGCGGGCCCACTTAGTGAAGGCGACTCTTTTCACTAAGCTCCATCATCTTGTTGCAATCTCAACAGGTACCATGTTTCATAAATTTTCAGATTAGATACTCCCGAAGCACAACACCATAATCTGAAGGCCACGTTTCATCCAATTTTCATACTGGACCCATCAACAACATTGAAGCACAAAATCAATCACCACTGCAAAACACCCATCAACTACACCTGCATCATCAATCTCTGAATCACCCAATACTGAAACCCTGTCAACAACACAATCACCAAAACACAGAACAGACAATAGAACTCTGCAACAATAACCAGATCCAACTACAACTTCAAATATCATGTCTCATAATGTATACGCTACTATGATGAATCAAACTAGCGTACATACGCGCTTTCACCAAAGCCAACCCGCGTACAGATCTGCAAATATTTACTCATAACTTTGCAGCTATTCTAGACATCAGTCATACCCAGATCATAACATTCATACAATAAAACATGTGTCATTAATTCAGATCTAGTCTATCCATAAACAAACCATATAATGATAAAACATTCCAAGCCTTAAGATCTCGATCCATCGTTCATCATCATTAACACGGGTGCATCCTTGGTTCAGATCAATCACAGCATCACAAACCCATAACCAGCATACTAGATCTCACACTTCATCAGATCTTCATCACTTCTCAAAAATAATTTCCTTTGCCTAATGATCTTCTCCTTTTATAGTCTTAGGCCTTACTCAATACCATGGTCCAAAACCATTTAGAACCAATACTAGGGACCCAATACCTGGGTTCAACACTTCGGACACAATACCAAGGACCAAAACCATAGGTCTAAATACCACGGACCCAAAAATAAGCTTTCCCACATGTACGTGCTTTTCCGTGCATGAAAGTGCGTGCATACGCATACGCGACTTTTGATCAGCAATCCCGCATGTATACGCGCCTTTGTATATAGTGAACCTGCGTGTATACCCTACTTGGTATATAGCGAACCTGCGTATATACACGACTTGGTACATAGTGAACCTGCGTATAACCTGCATATGTACGCGACTTGGTATATAGTGAACCTGCGTATATACTCTTCTTTCTTCATTTTTGTAGTCTGATCATCAATTCTTTGCTACTGACCTGCTGCACTATAATCTGTCATCTTGCCATCAAGGACAACACTTGTATCATAATGCCAACATTAAATTGTCGCCTAATGACCACACCACTGGAGAAAAACCCACAAGATTTTCAAACTCACCACATTTTAGGTTCATGACACAACCCAGAAACAACCCTTGAAACTCTCTTCTATAAAGACTTGACACTGAGAAACTATAATAATGCCGATACCCCTGAAAATTCCCAGTAAACAAGGAATTTAGGACGCCTCGAGTAAACTGCAATTGTCAAAGTAAATTGAATTCCCAAGCTACATACATCGTTCTTAACGTATTTAGAGTTAGAGAGTATGGACACCTCACCAAAATAACCACAATTACCCACAGAGACTGAGAATATTCTTTGAAATATTGAATTAAATAAGAAAATTGAGAAATTACCCTCAAAGACCCAAACGAAGAAATGAACAGAGCAGACGTACAAACTTTATGTCCTAAAACCATAAATAGAAGGTGAAATCCCATGATAGCCAAACTGAAACTCACGAGAACAAAGTGAAGCTCGACACATACCAGAGGAGATACTAGCCGAAAATGTAACCACAAAATGCAAAAAAATAAAATGAAATTCCACCAAGAAGAAGTAATAATGAAGGTTGAGGAATTGTCCTCGCCTCCTCTCACACTAAGCTTGTACCACATCTCGTCCATCACCTTAACTAGCTATTTAAAACAACGAGTCCACACACATGCTAGCGCACGCATATTAACTACTTCCCACCGCATCATCTCAAGGAGGAGCCAAGTGCACGGATGTCATCCTCGTCGATATAGCTCTAGCGACCATATTAACACCCCCATCGGGTTAAAATTAAATAATAATAATATATAATCATTATAGTTATATATTTAAATTTAAATTGCATTTGAATTTTCAAAATTTTAAATGGAAATTGTATTATTCAATATTAAATATATCAATTAAAGTTTTTGTAAGACCAAATAAAAAGGTGAAATTCGACTAAACATAGTAAAAATGATAGCCTAATTTTAAGGGGTAAGGGACCTAAAATCTTTATTCTTAGAAAAGTCTGATTAAAAAAAATAAAATATATATATTTTATCTTTTTGAATTTGGGTGTGCGTGTTTTTTTAAATAATATATTTTTATATTAATTATTTAAAAATTTGATGATATATTTTTTAATTTATACAAATTTAAATTAATAATAATTTTATTGAAGAAGAAACCATTCCAATTTAAGAGTGAAAGTTTTTGTAAGAGCTTATGGAGATTAAAAAGAAGAAGATGACAACCACTTTCTCTCAACAATACCTAATTATCCATTATTTTTTAATATTTTTGGCACATAAATAGAGGAGTAGAAAGACAAAGAATTAAAGTATTTGAAACATGGATAATATTTAAATATTAAAAAAATCTTTAAAGTTGAGATTAACTAAAGCACAAGACAAATACTTAATAATACTATTATTGAGGAGGAGATTAAGTCATTAAATCCAACCTCACATGGTTCCGGTTTGAGTTCGGTTTCGGAAATGATTAAGTTCGGCTTGAGTTTGAATTTTTTGATGAGGTTCACCATTAGTTTAGCGTATAATATATATATATATATATAAATGAATTAGAGGATAAAATTGTAAGAAATCAACATCAATAAACATCAAAATTGATATCACAAACATGGAAACTACAAGGATAAATTACAAGCTTGAGTTGTGACATGAAGTTATAAGTTTTGATCTATGGACTTAGTCAATGGTTATGAGGTTCGTCCAAAATTGGAACCTCAAGGTTAAAGTTTGATGAACCTTGTGACATAGATTAAATCTACATTATTTAATAATATATATTTTTATTGAGATGGAATTTTTGGTTATTAAATAATATTATTTAAAAGGGAGATAAAGGGAGATTGGGTTATTAAATATAATGCTAAATAATTTATAAAAATATATATAACTATTTATTAGGAAAGCTATAAAAAAAATTAAGCTAAAATAGAAAGAAGAATTTTAAGTAAAAAAATTAAATTATGAAAAGCTATAAAATTAAATTATTAAAAAAATAATTATATTAATAAAGAAAAGAATTAAAATTAAATTTGATTAAAATGGAGACTATATTTAAAAAATGTTATGTTGAGATATAATCTTACAATTTTTTAAAGGAACGGATAGTTTATAATAATTCAGTTGGAATATGGGCTAGAACCGTTGCAATTAAACACATTTCTTCTTCAACTGAGGGCCAATGTATATCCGTGTAAACTCTATGACCACTTGGCCTTTTACATACAAAATACCTTATATCATTTATTATATTTATCCTCCAGAAGATACCACAAAACTTAGCAAAAGGACATGTCATTCAGGAAATTTTAATTTGTTAGGCTACTCACTTCTAATCCTTCATGATCGTCAGGTGTATGCTCCATCACCGCCATGTCCAATTGCTATAGCGAAGGGTCTTCCACTAGATGGGCCTGAGAACTTATGGGGGACTTCCATCAGAAACACTTGCAGGAGTGGGGTTCGAGAGGCCAAACACATCCTTCAAAACTCCCACAATCGCATGCTCCATAGTGGCATCAATACTATAAACCTTGTAGAAATATGGTGATAGAATTGCAATTGCTCAAGAAATTTAATCTAAATCAAGAGATATTATTCCACTCTACTGATCTACGGAAATTAATTCACAATCTAGAACAACATTCGTAAACATGCATCAATCACATACACAAGTACACAGATGTATCTAAGGGAAACCAACTGGTAAAAACCCCTTAAGTCTGCTTGCATTAATCAAATGAATAAAGAACCTATTAAAATTGTTATCTCCGACTTTAAGCTCTACCTACAAAAGAATAATTGTTCTCTTTTCTCGATGACAAGATCTGACCCAGACTTAGTCAATTTCTTCCCCCACCTAAGCTCTTATTTCTTTGCACAAGTCCTGAGGAAATTGGCCCCTATTCTTTAGGAATTTCCTCCAAAATGATTGCCTAATTCCCAAGGATTGATCATAGACTGCATGCAACCCCTCCACACTCAAAACTAGTCTACAACTGATGTTACATTGCCTTGGAATCTCCACCACAGCTGAGCAATTCAAATTTGTTGCATGCATGACCTATTTTTTGTTGATTGATCAATTAACTGGATGATCGCTAAGTTAGATTGTTGTCCCACTACACCACTAATGTCCAACTAGTTTTATTAACTATTAGAACTAGTTTAACTGAGTACAACTGGAAATAATTGAACTGGATGTTATAAATTAGCAATCACACATGGATAACTGAACTCCAAGCCCTCTAACTTGAATTTATTGAGCTAACTGGGTGACAAGAGCCAATGTCACCTCAGTTAATTACCTCAAAATTGTCTGCTAATGTGGAAATTTTGAATTTTCTCAATTTGACCAAGGCTAATCCAAATTGAGGCTTTCTTGCTACACTTCTCAACAAACCTTAAGGCACAAATTGTCCACTTTCTTTGCCATAGTTTCCATCGAGATTTGAGAGTACTCAAACTCTTTCCTTAAGTTGACCAACTATTGAGTGAGCCGAGAAAAATGCAGCCTCGCATTTATGGTTATCTTCTCTCCAAGCTTGGACATCATGGCCATAATTACCTCCATCATTGACAACAGATGAAACTGGCCTTCGTTAACACTGCTAACTTGACCTGTGTTATCCATGGCACCAGGAAATGAATCATAAACACAACATACATAATTTTGAGTGAAAACCTGAGTTATATAATGCCAGAGGCTATCCTCCCACTCGCTCGCCTCCATAGCTTCATTTTTAATGCCTCCAACTAACTTTTGCACCAACATTCCTCTATATCCTTGTTGAGAGTCCTTCATCACATTTCCCTTACGGTTGTACTAAATCTTATTGAAGATGCAAACACTTTGGCTCACTTATATCTCCGCCTCAATTTAATGGCTATTGTCGCTACCTTCCAATTGTCACATAACATGATGTTCCTCTGCATGCCTTCCCACCTGGATGGCTCTTCCCTGCTCGAAGTTTCACGCAAAAACCAATTACATTTCTATTGACGGTCCGAGATTTGGAATTTTCATAATAGGGTTGACAACAATTAGCAGTCTGCATGATCTAGCTTTTAATGAGCCTTAGTATGTATATTAACATCAACATAATTATTATGGGATATGGATTATTAAGGTACCACAATCATCCATGATAAGGGCCCCGTCCCCAAGCCTCACTCCCTTATTAGCCAGCTCATCAACTAATGAGTTGTTGTCCCTTTTAACATAATAGAAAGTAACAACATCAATTTTTTTTTATCAACAACCACAATCTTGCAAATAGTGGAGGTTGTATATTCCCTATATGACTTTTTGAATTATGGAATTTTTGAATTGTCATCATGAAGTCTCCAAAAACAATGATCTAATGTATCCCTTTGTCCATAGTAATCCTTAGCCCTTGCCACAACACTAAAGCTTCAACTTGATTATATGTTGTCTTGCATAGTCCCCATGCAAATTTCAACACTATTTCTCCTTCAGGGTTATAAATGATGACTCTCACTCCAGCCTCACCCGAGATATAATCTTACATTACTCCTATACATCTCCCTCATATTATCTTATACAGTGCCTCTCGGCACAATAATATAATATGTGAGATGCCAATTACATAACTAAATAGAAAACTACACTTTGATGTTTAATGAATTATCTAAAATAATATAATGCTAAATAATGGCATAGTCTAATTTATAGCTGAAATAACCTTTTTCACAGCATTTTTTCTAGTTAATTTTAACCAAATTCTGAGAAATATTTTTAAATACTTGAGTTTAAGTTTTTTAATCCATAGAACTTATGTGCCCCAGAGGTTTTTGAAGGTGTTGAATCCATTTATTCATTCAAAAAGGTATTTTAAACGACAACAAATCACAATATTGCTTGAAATTGTATCACTGGATTTCGATGAAAAAGGTTATTTCAGCCATAAATTAGATTATGCCCTAAATAATTATATTTTATAATAAATCATCATGATGATAATTACATAACTAAATACAAAACTACACTTTGATGTTTAATGAATTTTTTAAAGTAATACAAACCTAAATAATATAATCTATAATAAATTACCATGATGCCAATTACATAACAAATCACGCTTTCACATTCAATGAATTATCTAAGGTAATATTAAATTAAATAATTATATCTTATAACAAATCAGTATAGCACTTATATATATATATATATATACACACACACACACACTAACTATATGGCAAGAACACTGGCAGAGAAATTGTATGTATAATGTTAGTGTTCAATGCAGTATGTTAAACATGCTTGAGAACTAGTGATAATTCTATACCGCTTACTTTACCTAAGCCTCAATCCAGGAATAGCATGGAGTGGCACTTTGGGTCAACTTGCCAATAAAGGTTCAGAACATCTGGTTAAGTAATATATTGGTCTTATGATTTTGTGACTATTCATCTCACCTCCCAATTAACAAAGTTTACCCTTGATTTCTAACGATGCTTAAGTGGTAATAATAGTTGACTTTATATAGTGATATTTGGTTTAAAGGTAAGTTTTGTTGGGTGAAACCAACAAGACCATAGTTCAAATCCCATTAAGTATATGGAAATATTTTTTAGTATATATGTTATAGACATTTTTGTGCCTTGCATCACTGAGCATGAAATGTCGATAATCAAGGGATCCAAAGTCCCTAAACATGTTGTTCCTACCCCTAGAGGAACAAGGCCAACTAACCACAGCAATTCACTGAAGTTCTCCACCTGAAAACACTCAAAAACAAGCAAATTCTGGATCATGTCAACTGCTCCACTGAGCATCTGCGCTGAATGTCAACTGCAACAAAGGCTACCTGCGCTGAGCGAGTTTGGACAAGTGGCAGAGTCATTTCTCAAGGTATCAATGCCCAGGAAGCTTCCAAAATGACACTTGGATCAGGGAATTCGACTGGTGATGAGTAAGAGGTTCCAAATCTCCAAGTGGAAGCAAGGACCTCCAAGTGGACTCAAGAACTATGAGAGGGAGAGGACACTAGTCAGTTTCATACCAGTCTCAAGCTGACTCATCCTCTCTCCAATATCCCTATATATAGATCTCTCCTACAAGAGGTCAGGGGGGCTGGAATTTTGTGAATGTAAAGAATTGTTGTTGGTTTGTGGTTGGATACATTGGGTGTTTATGCTTTGAAGGGAGCTGAAGAGGGAATTCCATTCTGCTGGGAAGGAGATGCTGGATTGGAGCCCCATGGGTTGTATCTCTTCCTGAACCCTGTTACTTTCAATAAAGCTATCTTGATTCTTTCCTATATGCTGGTGTATTTTGTATGATTGCATTAGTGTATTTGATTTACTTCTAATCCTGAATCATTTATGAATATGTATATGTGCCTTTGTATTGTGTTCTTCTCTTGTCGCAAGTAGTTGTTCTCTTGTCGCAGGTAGCTGTTCTCTTGTGACCTCGTGGGATTCAAGTAGCTGTTCTCTTGAGCAAGCGAGGAGGCGAGTAGTTGTAGACACACAAAGGGAAAGAGGATCTAGATCGAGGGACAACCGGAAGACAACGGTAAGTCTGCCAATCTCCCCTCTTTCACATTTCATAAAGGAAGAAATCATAATAGCTGTATTCGTTTGTTGCTAAGGCGCTGTCACACCTTAGGTGGATAGGATCATCCTAAATAGGCATTTTTCCCCACAACAAATTGGCGACTCCGCTGGGGAAGAACTTGTTTATTCATTTCATTTGTGTTTCCGTCATTTGTTTACTTCATAGACTTGACAGCAACTTTGAACTGCAAAGTAAAAAGTTGCTGCTTTGATCCAGTGGTTGGATTTGTCTATGATCTAAACTAGATCCACAAATGATTTGATGATCCTTGTGATAGTCTTTAGTACCCTATCAAAGCATCCCTCTATTTATACCTTGCTTGTGTTTCTGATTTGGCCTGAAACAGTTGATTTTTGAGCATTTTGTGACCCAGAAACCAAGGGAAACGAGAGTTTTCCCTTTCAGCGCAGACACTGTGAAGGCAGTCTGCATTTCAACGCAGGTCCCGAAGGGGCTACCTGCGCTGAATGTCAAACTGACAGTGTTAGACCTGCGCTGAACCAGTGTGGCCTTGTGCAACTGGGGTTCTTTGTCCTTTGTTGCCCTATTTTGATCTCTGTTTTTATAGCCTTTGACCAGCATAGGTACCAGTCTGATAAGATTTTCTTTACTTGATTCCGCCTCATTTTTGTTCAAAAAGATTGTGAATGTTTTTATGTGTTTGTGGCGTCATTTACAGTTTTCCTTTGCATGAGTAAAGTAATCATCCTATAGCCCTTGATTCAGATCTGATTGATTGATTGATTGTGATCTTAGGAGAGAGTTCATTGGCTGTTTGCAGTTTGATTATACATTTGCTTTTGCTTATTGGTTTGAGTTTGTCACTTTTGAATGTCAAAACAAGTATTCATTTCGAAAATCGCAAAGTGATTGTAATCTCTTCTACCCTTGTTGATTTTGGAAAAAGTAAACTTGTTTGTTTCAGTCATTTAAAAGAAAATTCAAAATTGTACAAAAAGCTTTCTTTGTAGGCATTTATACTAAGAAAGTGGAAAACGAACACCTGCATTATACATTTGCATTTTGATAAGTTTGCATGCTTGGTTTAGGAAGAGTGCATTAGAGTGTGCTGATTGCTCTTTGAGAAAAGATAGTCGCTCTTTTTTCCCTTAGTAGCTAGGATTTTCAAAGTTGAAAGATTATAAAGCTTGCTTATCATCTTAGACTGCATTTAGGAATTTGTACCATACATCTCGTGGTGATCCTGAAAGACAAACTTTAAAAATATCAACTTAAAATAAACTGAATGAACCTAACAACGCTTTGCAACATAACGCACAACATAGAGGTCTAGGCTAGAGACGTGTTCCGGCGTCGTTAAGCCTAGTGACTGTCGATCTCGTGGAAGGTGGGTGATTCCTCCTGAGGGACGATAGCACTAGTACGGATTTGTGCTCCCACGTACCGTCGCGTATATATTGGGAGACCCCTATAGGCATATATCCTTTATCCTTAGGAAGCCGTGTCGGCCGCCCTACTGATCGCAATGCAGTGAACACAGCATTCACGAAGATCGACCACCCGTACCGTAAAAAGTATTCTGTGGTTTTGCGAAAAGTTTGGCACACCCTCTGCCTAGATCTCCAGAGCAGTTTCTTTTGGCCTTTTTCAGAATCTATAACAGAAAAAGTCCATCCGAGCATTTGTCACTTCGGGCTCGTTAAAACATCGAAGGAGACTAGAGTCATCTTTAGCTTTTTCTCGACTCTTTAAAACTGAAAAAGCAAGTTGTGTCTAAAGCGTCGTTAACGATTTATTTTAAACGGAACAATCACCCTTTATTCCTGCGTTGATCTTCGAAGTTAGTCTGCCTTCATCACAAAGTTTTTTGTAGAATCGTTAGGAAATCTTTTGGATAGACTAAATATGTCTGAACAACCGTCGACATCCAGGACTGTGTCATCCGACACAGCAGCGGCAGAGCCTCCTGCTGCTACTCCGACGATGTTCGCTGGTATACCATCTGTCCCGGCAAATTGTCAACAACAAGCTGGAGTCCAATCAGAGACTGTTTCGACGACATGGTTAGTTCCTATTTCTTCATCCGGATTATCATATGGTATTTCTTATGTTGAAACTCAACAAATTGATCCAATGTGTCTTCAAAGGCCAATCTACCCTTTAAGCACTGGATTGCCACCATATGGAGGGCAGTATGCCTTTTCATTGTTCCCCCCCGGAGAACAACCATATGGGAGTTTACAACCAAGTTCAGGTCAAACTGGAATTACATCCAGCGGATGGGTACCAATACTGCCTCAGCAACCAAGGGTTGCATATTCAATGCAACCAGTCCACCCTGTGTCGAATGTTGCCACTATACCTGGTATGTTGATTGCGTCGCAAGTACAAGCGCTACCTGTTGTATGTCAACCCCAAGTTTCTCAGGTTGCCATACAATAGCCTCTTGTCTCGACAACTCAATCACAACCTCTGGTTAGTGCCTCCTTATCTGGAGCGACTCAGGCTCAAACAAGTACTATGACTCCTCATCTTGGTCAATCATCCAGTATTGGACAACAGCAAATGGTCCAACAACCAGAGTTGGTTCAAACTCAACAACCGCAATTCCAGCAATCATATCAAGGACCCGAGCAACAAGTCTTTGTAAGTAATGGGCAACCGTATAATAACGGTTATGCCCATCAAACTTGTCAAATTTGCCAGCATCAAATACATTATGCTGGTATGCAAAGACCCATTGCTCAGGCGATTCCATCTTATCCTGGGCATGCCCCACCTAACCTGAATCAACAGTTGCCCTTTGTAGCAACTCTAGAATTACCAGATCTAAACCGGCTGACGAATGATCCAATTGCTTATGCCCCTTGGTGGCCAGTGATTCCGCATAAACTTCCATCGGACATTCCTAAATTCAATGGAAATCCAGGTGAAGACCCATCGAATCACGTCATGACTTTTCATCTGTGGTGTTCGTCGAACACCCTGAACGATGATTCGATAAGGCTTCGCCTTTTTCAGAGGACATTGACGGGTCCAGCGGCTAAATGGTATATTGAATTACCTAGAGCCTCTTTCAACAATTTCAGTTCCCTAGCCACGACTTTCTTAACCCATTTTCAATTACTGATAAGGTATGAAACTGGAACGGAAATCTTAACCAACTTCAAGCAGACGACGGCCACACATATATCCGATCATATACATGAGTGGCATCGTCGTCGCAGGATGGTAAAGACTCACATTCCAGATCAGCTGTTAGCTGAATGGTTTATAAAGTCGTTACTTCCTGCCATAACGGAAGATGTGGCCAAGGGGGGAGTCGTAACGGAGGAGCAAGTTATTGCTCGTGCACAATATCTAGACTTAGTATATACTCAGTCCGGCACGCTCTATGATAAAATACCTGACGCCCCTAGACCGGAATTTTCAATTCCTCCTCCTCCTAAATCAAATAGTGACTCTCATGCCGGCGATGGCATGATTGGTGCAACAGACATGAAATCGACAAAGGCTATATCTAAAAAGGCCCGTATGATTTCCGGTCAAAATGCAAATGAGGAACTTCTTGCCTCGGAAGTAAGTGTCGTGTCGGACGACAAGGGCAAACGACTGAAGCAACCAGGGGGCAAGAAGAAAAAGAAAGGGAGAAAAAGGAAACCCCCTACGGGGTGTCATATATGCGATGAGGATCATTGGACAGCAGATTGTCCATACAAAGCTGAGCTTAAAAGATTCTTTAAGAGTTCGAAAACCTCAGCTGTGTTGACTGATCCGTTTCCAAGCTCGAGAACCGAACTGGTTGCTAATCAAAATGCTTCCCGATCCCAAGTGCTTATTTTGTCTGTATCAAAGCAGCAAAATGATGCTTTGACGAGGAATAAGGATTACAGGAACCCAAAGCTGTCGAACAACAAGGCTAATGAACAACCTAGTAGTTCGACAACAACTTTGACCAAAGTTGTGCCACCCATCGTCCCTGAGCCAATGATAAAGTCGCAAAAGGGAGCAGTACACAAATCGACATGTAATCCTTGTGCGAAAATAACACAGATAGAGGACCTAGCCCAATCGTCGTCCGTTATGTCAACACTTGAGGTACCGCAAAATTGCTTCTCCCAAGAGCAAGCTTTATTATCAGCAATAGGTGGAATTGACCCAATGGATTCCAATCTTGTGGCCTTTGATCATAAAGGATATGACCCTCAGTTACCAGCTCAACTAGCTTTCCTTATTCAAGTGAAAGCCCTCAACAAAATTGTTCATCGAACAATTATTGATGAGGGGGCATCTACATGCATTATGTCGATGAGTTGCTGGAAAACTTTAGGATCTCCAACCTTGTCAAGGTCTGCGACGACGTTAAAAGCATTCGACGGAAGGACATATACCCCATATGGTATACTAAATAACTTGAAAGTTGAACTAGAGGGAAAAACAGTAGAAATAGATGTTGAAGTCATCGATGGGAATCTTGATTACAACATCCTACTAGGAAGACCATGGATATATGCCATGGCAGCTGTTGTGTCGACCTATTTTAGGAAGATTGCATTTCCCTCCCAAGGAGGAATTACAATCGTTGACCAACAAACTTTTCTCTCCAACAGTTCGCAAGTTACGGGAAGCATTCCAATGATCCATGGAAGCAATCATTTGCTCCAAAATATCGGAGTAGGTCTCCTAAAAGACCCTGCCTTAATGGGTACTTTTGCCCTACCGCCTCTGAGTAATCTGGCGGAAGTGGCCATAGTGGAATATGAAACCTTCTACATCTAATGGATTTGGACGCAGAGGACGGTTCTTATCTTGTGTCAACCTCATTAAAAAATGAAACAAATCCCCTTTCTCAAAGGTAAACCTTCATTCCAACCACCGAGTTGAATGCAACGAAGCTTGGGGGGCATGCACCTCGATTTGCGTTATTATGCTGGGGGCATGCAAGCTTATCATCGAGCAGTTTTAGCATAAAGTTCATGCTCGTTAAAAAATAAACGCAAAATCGAGCAGTTTTAACGCGAAATTTATGCTCGTTAAAAAATAGAAAAGCGATTGTGAGCAAGAGTTTCCTCCAGAGTTCAAGCTCATTAAAAAATGAACCTTCCCCGGTAAATAACCACAATGATCGTAAATTTATCAGCCGCTAAAGCCTTGGTCGTGTTTGCACCTGCCACCTCCACTTTTCATTTGGCCGATCGTTCACCTCCATATGATTGTTTACCCATTTTGAGGAACAACTGCGAAGAGTGATTTCACCTAGCCATCCTTGTGACATTGCCATGATTGGAAAATTCCAACCTGTACCTGGAATCAGTTGCTATCCCTGTTTATCACTCGTTCCTCAAAAGACGAGTCTTCTTTAAGCTCTTTTCAACTGACTCGTAAAATATGAAAAGATTGCTGAGTTTTGGCCTTCCAACTCGTTAAAGGACAGGAAGAGCTATCCCTCCTCTAGATTTTTAATCTTTTTGGACCTGAGGGATTATTGCACAAAAAGGTCGAGCGCTTGTTTTATTCGGCTCGTTAAAGTTATCGAAAACTCATCCCTTCTGTATTATTTTATACTTTTTTGGACTTAAGGGATTAGATGACGAAAAAGGAATTTTGGATTTGACTTTATGTACCTTTTCAGACTCTCTAAAAATGAAAAGGACCGAGTTATCCTTGTCGTTAGACTCGTTAAAATGATTAAATAGCGACAAACTTGTCTTTAGACGAGAACGAGTTTCCCTATCGCTAGGCTCGTTAAAACATAGCGATGGGCTTGCCCGAAGGGCAGGTTATAGAACAAGCATATGTTATCCTCCTCAAGCTTGAAAAAAATAAAGAGGTACTAGTCAGCAATGACTGGGGAAAAATTGGGAAAAATCAAGAAAACTTTGATGGTAGCAGGTCGCTCTTGAACATGACACTTTTCCTCCGTACCACATTCAGGTTGGGTTGTTTCATTCACCGGTCACATCACCATGGTCTCGCCATGCCATCCATATTTGGGGTAATGCTACCAATCCATCGCATCAGTTTCGCCATATGTTCAAGAGAAGTCGTTCAGAAAGAGTCAATCGGGTCCCATCCACTACCATACGTTATCCTTCATCCATTCATGACCGCCACCCTGAATCATATGTCACAGATCGTTTTCACCTCCATTAAAGTCATTAGCTCCGTTCCGTGTCACTGATGTGGGATTCATTAAGGCCCTCCTGTGACAGATCGCTTCTTGTCGACATCAGCTCATTATCCAAGAAGTTGATCTAGGAACACCCCCTTCAGTACTTTGAAGCTTGCATGCCTCAATGGCAAGTTTCTCACTTCCGACGACAGGTATACATCAATGACCTTCGACCAGAAGATTTTGCGTGGTGTTCGACGCCAAGTCCTTTATTCACACCACGTGAATTGTACTGCAGTACCTTGAGGGTCATTATCATTATCAGTGATTCCTCTCGCGCTTGTTAACGGTTTACATCATTGACCGGTAATCAAGCGATGTCTTTCCATGTTCGACTTCAGCGCAATTCTCACATGGATCGACTTGTACTTAGAGTGAAGATCGAACGAGTTTGGAGACCCCGGATCTAGTTTCATCCATCCGGGCTGCGATATATATTCAGGAAAAATGAAGCCATTTGACATGTACATCATTGCAGCAGATGATCATCCTACTCAAAGGATGATAATTTCACCAAAATTATCAGTCTACCATCAGACGATCGTCTGTTCTATGTACAAAAAATGAATTTATAAAGCTGAGCATGGGAATGCCCGCCTCAGCTAGATCATGAAAGCAGAATGAATCATAATGTATTGTATTGTATTTTTTTACAGGTCTCCTCCCAGCAGATGGATGAACTTCTGACCCTCCTGGATAAAGCATTTCACCCGATAAATGGCCTCATACTTTAGGGGGCAACTGTTATAGACATTTTTGTGCCTTGCATCATTGAGCATGAAATGTCGATAATCAAGGGATCCAAAGTCCCTAAACATGTTGTTCCTACCCCTAGAAGAACAAGGCCAACTAACCACAGCAATTCACTGAAGTTCTCCACCTGAAAACACTCAAAAACAAGCCAATTCTGGATCATGTCAACTGCTCCACTGAGCATCTGCGCTGAATGTCAACTGCTCCACTGTCTACCTGCGTTGAATGTCAACTGCAACAAAGGCTACCTGTGCTGAGCGAGTTTGGACAAGTGGCAGATTCATTTCTCAAGGTGTCAATGCCGAGGAAGCTTCCAAAATGACACTTGGATCAGGGAATTCGACTGGTGATGAGTAAGAGGTTCCAAATCTCCAAGTGGAAGCAAGGACCTCCAAGTGGACTCAAGAACTATGAGAGGGAGAGGACACTAGTCAGTTTCATACCAGTCTCAAGCTGACTCATCCTCTCTCCAATATCCCTATATATAGATCTCTCCTACAAGAGGTCAGGGGGGCTGGAATTTTGTGAATGTAAAGAATTGATGTTGGTTTGTGGCTGGATACATTGGGTGTTTATGCTTTGAAGGGAGCTGAAGAGGGAATTCCATTCTGCTGGGAAGGAGATGCTGGATTGGAGCCCCATGGGTTGTATCTCTTCCTGAACCCTGTTACTTTCAATAAAGCTATCTTGATTCTTTCCTATATGTTGGTGTATTTTGTATGATTGCATTAGTGTATTTGATTTACTTCTAATCCTGAATCATTTATGAATATGTATATGTGCCTTTGTATTGTGTTCTTCTCTTGTCGCAAGTAGTTGTTCTCTTGTCGCAAGTAGTTGTTCTCTTGTCGCAGGTAGCTATTCTCTTGTGACCTCTTGGGATTCAAGTAGTTGTTCTCTTGAGCAAGCGAGGAGGCGAGTAGCTGTAGACACACAAAGGGAAAGAGGATCTAGATCGAGGGACAACCGGAAGACAACGGTAAGTCTGCCAATCTCTCCTCTTTCACATTTCATAAAGGAAGAAATCATAATAGCTATATTCGTTTGTTGCTAAGGCGCTGTCACACCTTAGGTGGATAGGATCGTCCTAAATAGGCATTTTTCCCCACAACAATATATGTTAGACCCTCCTCCCACATCCACCCAAGTGACCATGCCAACCGTGGGTAAACATGAGACGAGAGGCTACTATGATTAGATTTGACTTCCTAGGTGACCTTAAGGAAGTGGAATCGACAAAACATCACACAAAGTCATCCAACCTCATCAACAGAACCCTTAGAAGACAAGTCAACCACTCAAACATCCTATCCCTGGGTCCCACTGTTGTTCTGGAACTCTAAGGCCGTAATCGCTCCCAAGCTATGGGAAAGGGAGTGACCATAGACCTAAATTCGCTCTCATAGGCTTGCATGCCAGTGACTATGGACCAAACTTACCAATTCTGTGCCAACGACCCCAAGATTTAAGCCACTTTTTTAGGCCCAAAGCCCAAGCCACTGCCCATAATGGAATGAAAGCTCGGAATCAAGTAAAGTACAAGGAAAAAATGATGCAAAAGCAATAAGTTGATCAATACCTTAACCATACCCCTACTAGCCATGATAGGGATTTCATCAAACATATCGCAAACATGTAACCTACAAGTGTAAACGACATAATTAAGTGTAGGGATCTCATACTTAACAGAGAATTGTTATGAACCATTGTTCCCTCATACCATTTGTTGCATTATCATCTATTAGGTCATAGACACATTATCCATTCGTATACAAGTAAAATCATGTTGAGAGCCATACATAGCTATTGTCATAAAATGTGCATATAACCAACATAATAGGAACAGAAATACTATAAACATATCAGCCATCAAAATCCAGATATACATTAGTACATTTACACATGGAAATCAAAGAAATGAATTTCTCATTAATGAATGCAATGAAAAAAATAGAGATGGGACTACCACGTTCCACCCGACCATAGAATGGCTGAGCCAAATCTGTCTTCAGCCATTCACCCCCATGCCATATTCCAAGCATGAATGTGGGACTCAAACCAAAAGAACTCAACCAGGGTGTACCGAGTCTAAACCACCTCAACCTCATCAATAGAAACTAGGTTTTACCGTAATCCATCCTGGACCACTAGGCCAACACAATGAACACATCATAGCTAGCTTTACGTGATCTCCACCCAATCACTAGGCCAAACAAGCATGGATGCCACTGGATTTCTCCACCTACACTATGAGGAATTTTCCTATCTCCTAGTCTGTCAGACTTTACCGTAATCCAAACCCAGATCACTAGGCCCTAAATCGAGACTGACTCTCCAGGCTTTACCGTATATCCCAAACCCAAGATTACTAGGCCCAATGGAGAGCAAACCACCTCTAGGCTTTACTGTATATCCTACCATTCACCGGTAAGGATTCCTAGGCCATCCAAGGCAACACAAAATCTGGCTTTACAACAACCCACAATCTGATTCAGGGTTTACTAGGCCATGTGTTCTATCATTTTGGAGATCCACCTCACTTAGCTTTCAATCCATCTGGCAATCCAACTCAACCAAACATGAGAACCCCATCACACCATGGCTATCCGGAAATGGAAAGGCTAGGCTGAAAAAAACTGTTACACCTGGAAAAACTCGTGCTATAATAAAAAAGAGCCACATGCAATACCATGCATGCCAATTCTAACAAGGAAAATACACATGCAAGTCAATATCTGTAATGAAGCCTGTTGTAGCTACTTGATCCTGCATCTTCCTTCTTGATCCTTGCTTCCTCTTACCTTCTTTTCCTTTCTTGATCCCATGCATAACCATAGCAAAAACTTGAGCCAATAGCTTACACTAACTAAGAGTTTAACACTGAAAAGAAGAAGCTCGCCAACTAATCCTCAGAAGCCTTTTTATGAATGAGGCCTCTATTTTCTTCATTTTCCATTATTTTCCTTCAATTTCCTCCTTACATGGAACCTATGACCTTTCACCTTCGTTTTCTTTTAATTTCCTTTATTTCCATAAATAAAATACCAATAAATGCCTCATGCCTTTCCAAAGCCTTAGCCATTTCATTTGCCAATTTCCTTAGCCATAAACAACCAAATGAACACCCCCTAGAATGTCTTGCCCAACATTCATCTTGGAATACGTGTCCCATCATCCGTGGTATTTATATATATTTTTTTACATGGAGTTTTCACCAAGGTTGTTACAGAACCCTCCCCCTTGGGGGACACTGTCCTCGGTGTTCAATCACACATATACCTCAGCAAGGCTGTTGAAAACAAAACATAATGCCCATGGAGCTTTATAACACAACTCATTGTAGTATTTACAATGAAAAACCTGCTCAAAAGCAAAACATCATGACAACATAACTAGATAACAACCATACTACATATTGGAGCTTTATAACACATCTCATTACAGTATTTACAATAACCACATATACACATATGCAAATTTGCTAAACCATCAAATAAAAGGATACGATGCCTGTATCAATCAACATGGGGATCCAGAGGATCACACCTCCACCCTTAAAAGTAGTACCAAGATTCACCTCCTTCCCAGGAAGTCCAGAATCCACTGTCACAGTCACAGTTGCATCCAATGTCCAGCACTACAATCCTACGCCACTTGTCCCTCAGTGAACAATTACTGACTCATTGTTCTAGGGCGCACTCCCAATGTGCATTTGATTCCATCTGGAAATGCTAATGACCAAACCCAATATATCGCGACCTTCCCTTCTCTGCTACATAGTCCCTCGGGAAATCCGGCCACCCCCTTTCGTGCAGTCACTCAACTTCAAAGTTCCCCAATATCCCCTATCTCGGGTGATCCATCCCTTGGCAAGGCTTCCTCACTTCAAAAGATACAAAGGAAAGGCATATCCTGCCTCAAAACCATCATACCAATCATAACATGCTCATGGAAATCAATGGACACTATTGGGTATCAGTGTCCCACAATGGCCCTACTCCTGGAGTACTCTACCAACACACTACTACATGTTCCAATTTCTTTTACTGTTGTTGCCAATTCTTGCAATCGATTTCAACCACCCAACTGAGCATGTTCATGCACTCATGTACCAAGCACATAACTTCCATTAGATTTAAAATAAATTGAAATAAACTCAAATCACACCTCATTGGTAGCTCGTCAATAAGGTACACTTGCAATCATGTTTACTTCCTGTCACAACAAGTCAAACTAGCATCTTAGACCAAATCAACATGTATAAGCATATAACATCAGGTTATCTCAAGACACACCATCATAGATCAACATCATAAATCACATGTAACCATCGTAAACCATAATAATAGATCCCATATAATCATCATATACCATAATCATAAATCACATGCATATTAAAACTGAAATACAATACCGATATTTATCCTTCGTCGATCATTACTTCTGCCTTTGTTCTTTTGCACACACACCAGATCGGTTGCCACACCTAGTGCCTTCTCCTCCACTAGGTGCACATATGCATAGTGTGCATCACACACATACAACCACACATGCCATACAACACCATGCAACACATGCACCTATACCTAACATACAACACATACACCTACACCTAGTGTATGTACGTATACGTGCACAATGTACATCAAAAGACATTCATCTGCACACAACGTGCGGCACAACAAAATGCACACACGTACACTTGGTATACAACACAACTCATACACCTATACCCGATGTACAACACAACTCATACACCTACACCTAGTGTACAACACAACACAATACATATGCCTACATCCGGTGTACAACATAATACATGCACCTACACCTGATGTACAACATAACAAAAATATGTGTCTAGAGTGCAACACAATGAATGCATATGTCATGATACCATGACTACACAATGCACATACATGGTACCACATGCCTGCAACACAACATGTACGACATGTACTTAATCCCACATGTACACCAGTGCCACATGTACCAAGCACCACCTGCGCAACGTGTACACAACGCCATATGTACATTGCACCACTGTACAACATGTACAAAATACCACATGTACATAGTACCACACACATGACATGTACACGACAACACATATACACAACGCCACATGCAAGACATGTACACAGCACCACCTTCACACAACGCCACTTATACAACATGTACACAACACCAGATGCACACAACACCACTTGTACAGTCATGCATACCACACCCTATGTACATAGCACCACATGACCAACATGCACACAACACCACTTGTACATAACAATGAATTTCCAACATGTTCATAGCATCAGGTGTACACAACACTGCATATCCAACATGTGCACAACATCATATGCACACAACATCGCATATCCATCATGCACATAGTACAATATGTACACAATACCACATATCCAACATGTACATAGCACCATCTATGCCTAGCACTGAATATGCAACAGTCATACAACATTATCTGTACTACACTGTGTACATAACATTACATAATCAACATGTACACACACTAAATATACACCACACCGCATGCACACAACATCACAGGTGAAACAAGTACAACATATATGACATATGCACAATAGTCGTACCACACATTCAAAACCACACTGACTCCTTACCAAGCAACCTTGCTTATAGTGTCATGTCCATGCTTGTCCTAGCATGTCGCAGACCACACTGCTTTTACTTTGATGATGTATCCCTCGGTATAACTCGTCCATAACATAAGCATACACATAATACAAGCATACAATATAAATTCATATTCACATGATACTGACCTCATATGTTTGTCATGACTACTCTTCCCACTTGATTCCTCATAGACCAGGAACGTCTTCATGCCATTTTCCTTCGTAAGCAATCATTCCTCCACAAGAATTATTCTTGATGACCCCGTGACACAGTGACATAGATACATGTACACATACATACATCATAAAATAATAATGATCTCATTAGTCAACGTCATACATACATACATACATATGTACATATAAACATTAGCATAAAATAATCATGATTCGTGATCACCCTGTCAGACATGACATACATACACACCTACATGTATACATATATAAACATCAACATAATCATGATCACAACAAAATTGCCAGATATTATAAGGTCAAGGTTAAGAGAACTTCCTTTCTTCATGTAACACATGTGCAGTATTGAGAACAAAAGTCCCAACATAGCCAAGGCATCTGACACCTCATATCGATTTACTTTACCTTTTCTTGATTACCTTTCCCATGATTGTTTTGTCATCGTCCATTTACCACAATGGACCCAACCAGTCCAACCGACTATCATATTCTTACCTTCTGTTGCACTTACTCATGCACAAAGCTTCATCTGAGTCTTACTTTACCTATTGGGTACCACACATCTCTCATCGAGCTCCATCAACTTTAACTTCCACAACCAATTCCCAAGACACTCAAAACATAACAGGCAAGACAAGAAAAAACCAAGAAGGAAATCATGAAACCAATAATGACACCACAACCCAAGTGGCATGGCCATGCACAAGACACAAACAAAACCACAATCAAACACAACAAAGCCCCAAAATACCAAAAGCACAAGACTAGCAACAAACACCATGACTCAATCCCTATGGTTCCCAAAACCTCCAAGGGAAGGCTCAACCCAAGTCTTCTTTAAGATTTCATGGCAACCTTCTTGCCATGAAACTCCCTGCATCATGTTGTAATTAACACATAATTGTTAGTGCATAAATAAACATAACAATACATCAGTTACCTTATCTTGTTATGTCAAGCACGTTGCTTGCAATTGAACACATCCACGCCATCTCTCAAGGGAATCCAATCCTTTGATAGATCCACATGTAACTAAAGACTAGCTAATATATCTATGATGATCTGTGTTGGCATTATGGCTAAAGTGTTGTCCTTGATGGCAACCCATTCAGGTGATATATCACAGTACTTCAAGTCAGCAACAGAGATTGATGATCAGCTATCAAATATTGAAGAAAATAAGGGGTACGCAGGTACACCTTGCATAAGGTGCGTACACGCAGGTCATTGTTACATAAAGTGCGTACATACCCGCAGTTATCCCGTTCAGGAGGTGCGTACCCCCAGTGCACACATTTCAAGGCAAAGAAATTCACATGTGGGGTTTTCTTATGTTTTACTCTTGGTATTTAGCCGACGGTATTGTGTTATTATGGTGTCGGCTCGTGGTATTGATCCATGTTTTAAGGAAGAGCTTTCCTATATAAAGCAAAGGAGATCATTTGGCTTGAGCATGTTTTTGGTTGAATATCTTATGAGGGCTAGATCTGGTCTAGATCTAAAGAAGGCGAATCTACTGATGGACCGAGATCTCTTCGGCGCATGTTCAGATCTGTAGATCTGACTGTATGGGTTATTTCTGAAGTCTTGAAATCATCTATGCCCGAAGGTACGCAGGTACAGTGAGAGAAAAGTGCATACATACGCAGGAACGAAGCGTTTTAGGTGCGCCGGTACGCAGGCACAGAAGGGTTTCAGGTGCGCCGGTACGCAGGCACAGAAGGGTTTCAGGTGCGCCGGTACGCAGGCACAGAAGGGTTGCAGGTGCGCCGGTACGCAGGCACAGAAGGGTTGCAGGTGCGAAGGTCCGCAGGCAGTTCAATGGACTCAGAGCGAGGTACGCAGGCTAGAAGTTGAGCAGGGTGCGTACATAAGTAGGCTAGCAGTTGAGCAGGGTGCGTACTGTAAGCAGGCAAGCAGTTGAGCAGGGTGAGTACTGTAAGCAGGCCAGCAGTTGAGCAGGGTGCTTACGTAAGCAGGCGAGCAGTTGAGCAGGGTGCTTACTTCTCTTAAAATCTTTGTTTATCATTGTTGTGTTCTGGGTTTAGTCCTATTATTGTTGATCTGGTTACTACAGTTGACTGGGTGATTCTCTTATACTTGATGATTATTTGATGCTTATGGATCCAATTTGAAAATTTATGAAAAGTGGTCCTTGTAAGAAAAGAAGTAGGGGGTTGTAGCTCCCTTCCAGGAGAAACTGGAAACGAGAGAGAGAGTTGTAGCTCCCTGTAGGTTTCAGCCTGCGTACTGGTAAAGGACTGCACCAGTACAAAACCATTGTAAAAGGAGTTTCTAATTTGAAAGAAGATAGAGACATATTGCAGCATGTGGTTTTCACCCACATTGGGTTTCCACCTTACATCTTGTGTTCTTTGGTGTGACTATCTGTTTTCTTTTGTTCATGCTCATTATTTTATGGTACTCACATGCAAAAACAATTCAAAGAACAAATAAAGAAGATTTATTAAAAGAATTAGATAATACTGATTCACCCCCCCTCTCAGTATTATTTCCAACAATTGGTATCAGAGCAGGTCCTTCAGAGAAGCTTGATCGCTTGAAGGTAGATCGTTCATCATGAGCAACTACGAGAGAGAAGCATCAATCAGGCCACCGGTTTTTGATGGGACAAACTTCAATTATTGGAAGGTAAGAGTTACTGCCTATCTTCAATCTCTTGGTACAGAAGTTTGGGACATCGTAGAGACAGGCTACGCTTTTCCTTCAGCTACTCCTACAAATGCAGCTGAGAAAAAGAAGTATGAAACAAATGCGAAAGCAGTCAGTACTCTATTAGGATGTATATCTCAATCAGAATTCATGAAGGTAATGCACTATAAATCCGCAAAAGAGATATGGGACAAAATTGTCACGAGCTATGAAGGAGATGAACAGGTAAAGCGTGCTAAACTTCAAACTCTCAGAATTCAGTATGAGACTCTCAAAATGTATAATGATGAAAGTGTGGCTAACTATTTTCTTCGGGTAGATGAGGTTGTTAATTGTATGAAAAATTTGGGTGAAGAAATAAAAGAGGCTATTGTGGTTGAAAAAGTTCTAAGATCATTGTCCCCCAAGTTTGAATCTAAAGTATCTGCAATAGAAGAAAAGGAAAATCTACGAATTCTTACTATGTCTCAGCTACATGGAATTCTAACTGCTTATGAAATGAGAAAGGGAGGTCCATCAGACAGAAGAGAAGCTGCTTTCAAGGCATCAGGCAAAGGAGATTATTATGAAGCGAGCCACGTCCCAGAAGAAGAGGAAGAAGAATCAAATTTTGTCAGAAATCTTCAAAGGGGTTCTGGAAGGTTCAGAGGTAAGTTACCTTTTAAATGCTTTGCTTGTGGAAGAGTAGGTCATTATGCTGCAAAATGTCCTTATAAGGATAAAGGAAAGGAACCTGCTAGATGGAACAAGAAACAGAATGCAAATAAGAAAAGCTACTACACTCATGAAGATAGTGATGGTCTATCAAACAGTGATGAAGATGAACAAGGTAATGAATATAAGTTGTTAATGGCATTTGAAGATGATGATTATATGGATGCTATAGATGTGGATAACCTTTATGATGAAATTACTAGACTCAAGAGATGTATAGAAGAAAAGAACATGATCATTGATACTCTACAATTTCAAATTGATGAAAAGGAAAAACATCTTGAAAAATTAGAAGGTGAAATTGTTGGTCTTAGAAAAGAGATTGAGAAAACAAAAGCTATTAATCTCAAGTTTGTCAAAGGATCTGAAACTTTGGATGAGATTATCAATGTGCAGCGGTCTCCACTAAACAAGACAGGTTTGGGCTATAATGGAGAAACTTCTCAAGCATCCACCTCAAAAAGTTATCTTGATGCAGCAAGAAGAAATGAGCAAAAGCACAATGAAGATCATCAGGTAAAGCAGGGACGAATTACAAACAGAAACTATCAGGGGAAATCCATCTTAAGGGTGAACAAAAGCTACAACCAGCCACAGGTAAAATCTTCTCAATTTGGTTCAAGAATAGATGACAATAGAAATTACAATCAATTGGCTGGTAGATTCGATAACCGCAGAAGTTTCTTCAATGGACAATGCTTTTCTTGCCATAACTTTGGTCACAAAGCAGCTCAATGTGTTGCATATAAAACGATCATGACTAGGGAAGCTCAAAAACAAAGAAGTATCACGGGGATTACAAAAAGGACCTATAACAACTTTTCGGTTCTTGAAAATGAAGTTGAATGTTCTATTTGCAATAACTTTGGTCATGAAGACTCTGAATGCAGGAGCAGGTTTCAGCAGAAAAAGGAACAAGCCTCAAGCACCAAAACATGGAGAATAAAGGAACCTCAAACAGAAAGATGTGGGATAGCATTTTATGCAGAGGGACAGGAAAATCTATGGTACATTGACAGTGGATGTTCGAAGCATATGACAGGTGATAAAGAAAAACTTGAGTCTTATTCTACTCTAGAAAAGGGAAAGAAAGTCTCTTTTGGAAATGATACTCCTGCAACTATAAAAGGAAAAGGCATTGCTCAGTTAAAAGAAAAGGTCAAGGCTGGAAATGTTTTGTATGTTGATGGATTGAAGCATAATCTTCTAAGTGTCAGCCAGATGTGTGATCAAAGAACCGAGGTTATATTCAGATCAAATGGATGTCTTGTTCGTGATCTTGATACAGGTAAAACAGTGATCAAAGGCAAAAGAACTCCAAATAATCTGTACATATTTGAAGAAGGACAACAACAATGCTATCTGAGCAAGGATGATGAGCACTGGTTATGGCATCGGAGGTTGGGACATCTAAGCTTTTCACAAATAAGGAAAGCATGCAAATATCAGGCAGTTCGCGATCTTCCAGATATCAAAATTCCTGACAACACCATATGCAAATCATGTCAGTTTGGAAAACAAACCAGAACTAACTTTCCAGAGAAAGAAGGATCAGCTAGCATGCCTCTTGAGCTAGTACATACAGATACATGCGGTCCTTTCAGGAAAAGAACACCTCGAGGAGAAGAATACTTGATATTATTCATTGACGATTTCTCCAGGTTTGTCTGGTTAGGACTTATGAAGCACAAAGATGAAGCATTCGAAAAATTCAAATCCTTCAAAGCCTTGGTTGAAAATGAATCAGGTCACAAAATTAAGTGCCTCAGATCCGACAGAGGTGGGGAATTTACTTCAAATGAATTTTTCGATTTCTGTGAAGAACATGGGATAAGAAGAGAATTCTCTACAGCAAGAACTCCTCAGCAAAATGGAGTTGTGGAAAGAATGAACAGAACAGTCCAACAAATGGCTCGTGCTATGCTTGATGAGTCAGGAACTCCCGCAACTTTCTGGGGTGAAGCTGCACATGCTGCAGTTGTTATTCTCAACAAAACAAATGTCCGGGTGAACAACACTCAAACTCCTCATGAGCTCTGGAGTGGTAGGACTCCTTCAGTAAAGCACTTCAAAATCTTTGGGAGCAAATGCTATATCAAGAATACTGATGAGCAGCTTGGCAAACTTGAACCTAGAGCAGATGAAGGCATTCTTCTTGGTTACTCTCCACATAGCAAAGCATACAAATGCTACAATAAAAGACTTGGCAGAATTGTTGACAGCATTGATGTAGTGGTTGATGAGAAGGGATACATTCCTAGGCAAGTACATCATGAAGACATCGAAGAAGATGAAGGCTACCCCCAACGACAGAATGATGAAGAAGAAGAACCTCAAGAAGAACCAGAGGAGCAAACAAGAATAGAAGAAAAGACTCCATCCAGATATGTTCAGAAGAACCATCCAGAATCTCAGATTATGGGGCAGAAAGAAGCAGGTGTACAAACAAGAAGAACAGTTGCAGAAGCTTCAAGCTATTTGGCATTACTCTCCTCTACTGAACCACAAAATGTGAAAGAGGCATGCAAAGATGAATGTTGGGTGAAAGCAATGGATGAAGAACTTGAGCAGATCGAAAAGAACAACACTTGGGAGCTGGTTCCTAGACCAAAAGATAAGAATGTTATCGGACAAAATGGGTCTTCAAAAACAAATTGAATGAAAATGGAGAAGTAATTAGAAACAAAGCCAGACTTGTTTGTAAAGGGTATGCGCAGCAAGAAGGAATAGACTTTGAAGAAACCTTTGCTCCTGTTGCAAGACTTGAGGCCATCCGAATGTTCCTTGCTCTCTCAAGTTTTCAAAACTTCAAAGTATTTCAAATGGACGTGAAATCAGCCTTTCTGAATGGAGACTTGGAAGAAGAAGTGTACATTGAACAGCCAGATGGGTTCATTCTTGGAAATGATCCAAATCTTGTATGCAGATTGAAAAAGGCTCTCTATGGTCTCAAACAAGCTCCAAGGGCTTGGTACTACCGTTTGGACAAATATCTTCATCAACAAGGCTTTTCAAAAGGATCGGCAGATAGCAATCTTTATATAAAAGTTGAAAATGACAAATTGCTAATACTTGTTGTGTATGTAGATGACATTATTTTTGGGAGCAATGAAGAAGCTATGAGTCAAAACTTTGCCTTGGTCATGCAGAAAGAATTTGAAATGTCCTTGCTAGGAGAACTGACATATTTCCTTGGTTTGCAAATCCAACAAAAAGGAGGAATCTTTTTATCTCAAACCAAGTATCTCAAACAGATTTTGAAGAAATATGGTATGGAAGATGCAAAACCAGTATGTACACCCATGGTCACAGGATGTAGCCTCAGTGCAAATGATGAATCTGCAGCAGTACATCAACCAACCTACAGATCTATGATTGGAAGTTTACTTTATTTGACAGGTACCCGACCAGACATCATGCATGCAGTTGGAATAGTTGGAAGATTTCAGGCAAATCCGAAGGAGACTCATCTTCAGGCAGTGAAGAGAATTTTCAAATATCTTCAAGGGACTCAAAATTATGGCTTATGGTATCCTAGAGATACAGATCTTACACTTCATGCTTATACAGATGCAGATTGGGCCGGAAGCGTGGATGACAGGAAAAGCACAAGTGGTGGTGCGTTCTTTATGGGTTCCAGACTGGTATCTTGGTTCAGCAAGAAACAGAGTTCGATTGCCTTGTCTACAGCTGAAGCGGAATATGTTGCTGCTGCATCTTGTTGCACCCAACTCCTTTGGATGATGCAGACTTTGCAGGATTTTCAAATCACTTGTACACCACCAATCCCCATCTTATGTGATAACACAAGTGCAATCAGCATCTCAAAGAATCCTGTTATGCATTCAAAAACCAAGCACATACCAATCAAGTATCATTTTCTCCGGGAACAAGTGCTTGAACAGAAGGTCAAGTTGGAGTATGTTCCTTCTAAGGAACAAG
Source organism: Pinus tabuliformis (assembly GCA_031772625.1). Lineage (NCBI taxonomy): Eukaryota > Viridiplantae > Streptophyta > Pinopsida > Pinales > Pinaceae > Pinus > Pinus tabuliformis. The sequence goes on from CM062818.1 coordinate 1,677,425,524, forward strand.
TTGCTGATATTCTCACCAAACCATTGCCCAGGGACACTTTTGAATACCTCAGGCAAAAGCTGGGGGTTGTTGATGCATCATCTTATTGCTGAACCTCTTCTGATTGATGGTACAGGTTCAGGGGGAGCATATAATGCATTGTTGGCATTATGGAGGATGTGCAGAAGGAGATCTTGGAAGTAGCTGCAATATGTCTCTATCTCTTTCATGGTGGATTATGGTTCTTCGTTGCAGATCTGGTTCATATTCAGGGGGAGCATGTTCTTAGGGGGAGCATAACCCTTTGCCCTTGATGTCAAAGGGGGAGAATGAAGCTGAAGCTTTGAGGTTGCCATCAAGTCCAAAGGGGGAGATTGTTGGCATTATGGCTAAAGTGTTGTCCTTGATGGCAACCCATTCAGGTGATAGATCACAGTACTTCAAGTCAGCAACAGAGATTGATGATCAGCTATCAAATATTGAAGAAAATAAGGGGTACGCAGGTACACCTTGCATAAGGTGCGTACACGCAGGTCAGTGTTACATAAAGTGCGTACATACCCGCAGTTATCCCGTTCAGGAGGTGCGTACCCCCAGTGCACACATTTCAAGGCAAAGAAATTCACATGTGGGGTTTTCTTATGTTTTACTCTTGGTATTTAGCCGACGGTATTGTGTTATTATGGTGTCGGCTCGTGGTATTGATCCATGTTTTAAGGAAGAGCTTTCCTATATAAAGCAAAGGAGATCATTTGGCTTGAGCATGTTTTTGGTTGAATATCTTATGAGGGCTAGATCTGGTCTAGATCTAAAGAAGGCGAATCTACTGATGGACCGAGATCTCTTCGGCGCATGTTCAGATCTGTAGATCTGACTGTCTGGGTTATTTCTGAAGTCTTGAAATCATCTATGCCCGAAGGTACGCAGGTACAGTGAGAGAAAAGTGCGTACATACGCAGGAACGAAGCGTTTCAGGTGCGCCGGTATGCAGGCACAGAAGGGTTTCAGGTGCGCCGGTACGCAGGCACAGAAGGGTTTCAGGTGCGCCGGTACGCAGGCACAGAAGGGTTGCAGGTGCGCCGGTACGCAGGCACAGAAGGGTTGCAGGTGCGGAGGTCCGCAGGCAGTTCAATGGACTCAGAGCGAGGTACGCAGGCTAGCAGTTGAGCAGGGTGCGTACATAAGCAGGCTAGCAGTTGAGCAGGGTGCGTACTGTAAGCAGGCAAGCAGTTGAGCAGGGTGAGTACTGTAAGCAGGCCAGCAGTTGAGCAGGGTGCTTACGTAAGCAGGCGAGCAGTTGAGCAGGGTGCTTACTTCTCTTAAAATCTTTGTTTATCATTGTTGTGTTCTGGGTTTGGTCCTATTATTGTTGATCTGGTTACTACAGTTGACTGGGTGATTCTCTTATACTTGATGATTATTTGATGCTTATGGATCCAGTTTGAAAATTTATGAAAAGTGGTCCTTGTAAGAAAAGAAGTAGGGGGTTGTAGCTCCCTTCCAGGAGAGACTGGAAAACGAGAGAGAGAGTTGTAGCTCTCTGCAGGTTGCAGCCTGCGTACTGGTAAAGGACTGCACCAGTACAAAACCATTGTAAAAGGAGTTTCTAATTTGAAAGAAGATAGAGACATATTGCAGCAGGTGGTTTTCACCCACATTGGGTTTCCACCTTACATCTTGTGTTCTTTGGTGTGACTATCTGTTTTCTTTTGTTCATGCTCATTATTTTATGGTACTGACATGCAAAAATAATTCAAAGAACAAATAAAGAAGATTTATTAAAAGAATTAGATAATACTGATTCACCCCCCTCTCAGTATTATTTCCAACAATTGGTATCAGAGCAGGTCCTTCAGAGAAGCTTGATCGCTTGAAGGTAGATCGTTCATCATGAGAAACTACGAGAGAGAAGCATCAATCAGGCCACCGGTTTTTGATGGGACAAACTTCAATTATTGGAAGGTAAGAGTTACTGCCTATCTTCAATCTCTTGGTACAGAAGTTTGGGACATCGTAGAGACAGGCTACGCTTTTCCTTCAGCTACTCCTACAGATGCAGCTGAGAAAAAGAAGTATGAAACAAATGCGAAAGCAGTCAGTACTCTATTAGGATGTATATCTCAATCAGAATTCATGAAGGTAATGCACTATAAATCCGCAAAAGAGATATGGGACAAAATTGTCACGAGCTATGAAGGAGATGAACAGGTAAAGCGTGCTAAACTTCAAACTCTCAGAATTCAGTATGAGACTCTCAAAATGTATAATGATGAAAGTGTGGCTAACTATTTTCTTCGGGTAGATGAGGTTGTTAACTGTATGAAAAATTTGGGTGAAGAAATAAAAGAGGCTATTGTGGTTGAAAAAGTTCTAAGATCATTGTCCCCCAAGTTTGAATCTAAAGTATCTGCAATAGAAGAAAAGGAAAATCTACGAATTCTTACTATGTCTCAGCTACATGGAATTCTAACTGCTTATGAAATGAGAAAGGGAGGTCCATCAGACAGAAGAGAAGCTGCTTTCAAGGCATCAGGCAAAGGAGATTATTATGAAGCAAGCCACGTCCCAGAAGAAGAGGAAGAAGAATCAAATTTTGTCAGAAATCTTCAAAGGGGTTCTGGAAGGTTCAGAGGTAAGTTACCTTTTAAATGCTTTGCTTGTGGAAGAGTAGGTCATTATGCTGCAAAATGTCCTTATAAGGATAAAGGAAAGGAACCTGCTAGATGGAACAAGAAACAGAATGCAAATAAGAAAAGCTACTACACTCATGAAGATAGTGATGGTCTATCAAACAGTGATGAAGATGAACAAGGTAATGAATATAAGTTGTTAATGGCATTTGAAGATGATGATTATATGGATGCTATAGATGTGGATAACCTTTATGATGAAATTACTAGACTCAAGAGATGTATAGAAGAAAAGAACATGATCATTGATACTCTACAATTTCAAATTGATGAAAAGGAAAAACATCTTGAAAAATTAGAAGGTGAAATTGTTGGTCTTAGAAAAGAGATTGAGAAAACAAAAGCTATTAATCTCAAGTTTGTCAAAGGATCTGAAACTTTGGATGAGATTATCAATGTGCAGCGGTCTCCACTAAACAAGACAGGTCTGGGCTATAATGGAGAAACTTCTCAAGCATCCACCTCAAAAAGTTATCTTGATGCAGCAAGAAGAAATGAGCAAAAGCACAATGAAGATCATCAGGTAAAGCAGGGACGAATTACAAACAAAAACTATCAGGGGAAATCCATCTTAAGGGTGAACAAAAGCTACAACCAGCCACAGGTAAAATCTTCTCAATTTGGTTCAAGAATAGATGACAATAGAAATTACAATCAATTGGCTGGTAGATTCGATAACCGCAGAAGTTTCTTCAATGGACAATGCTTTTCTTGCCATAACTTTGGTCACAAAGCAGCTCAATGTGTTGCATATAAAACGATCATGACTAGGGAAGCTCAAAAACAAAGAAGTATGACGGGGATTACAAAAAGGACCTATAACAACTTTTCGGTTCTTGAAAATGAAGTTGAATGTTCTATTTGCAATAACTTTGGTCATGAAGACTCTGAATGCAGGAGCAGGTTTCAGCAGAAAAAGGAACAAGCCTCAAGCACCAAAACATGGAGAATAAAGGAACCTCAAACAGAAAGATGTGGGATAGCATTTTATGCAGAGGGACAGGAAAATCTATGGTACATTGACAGTGGATGTTCGAAGCATATGACAGGTGATAAAGAAAAACTTGAGTCTTATTCTACTCTAGAAAAGGGAAAGAAAGTCTCTTTTGGAAATGATACTCCTGCAACTATAAAAGGAAAAGGCATTGCTCAGTTAAAAGAAAAGGTCAAGGCTGGAAATGTTTTGTATGTTGATGGATTGAAGCATAATCTTCTAAGTGTCAGCCAGATGTGTGATCAAAGAACCGAGGTTATATTCAGATCAAATGGATGTCTTGTTCGTGATCTTGATACAGGTAAAACAGTGATCAAAGGCAAAAGAACTCCAAATAATCTGTACATATTTGAAGAAGGACAACAACAATGCTATCTGAGCAAGGATGATGAGCACTGGTTATGGCATCGGAGGTTGGGACATCTAAGCTTTTCACAAATAAGGAAAGCATGCAAATATCAGGCAGTTCGCGATCTTCCAGATATCAAAATTCCTGACAACACCATATGCAAATCATGTCAGTTTGGAAAACAAACCAGAACTAACTTTCCAGAGAAAGAAGGATCAGCTAGCATGCCTCTTGAGCTAGTACATACAGATACATGCGGTCCTTTCAGGAAAAGAACACCTCGAGGAGAAGAATACTTGATATTATTCATTGACGATTTCTCCAGGTTTGTCTGGTTAGGACTTATGAAGCACAAAGATGAAGCATTCGAAAAATTCAAATCCTTCAAAGCCTTGGTTGAAAATGAATCAGGTCACAAAATTAAGTGCCTCAGATCCGACAGAGGTGGGGAATTTACTTCAAATGAATTTTTCGATTTCTGTGAAGAACATGGGATAAGAAAGAATTCTCTACAGCAAGAACTCCTCAGCAAAATGGAGTTGTGGAAAGAATGAACAGAACAGTCCAACAAATGGCTCGTGCTATGCTTGATGAGTCAGGAACTCCCGCAACTTTCTGGGGTGAAGCTGCACATGCTGCAGTTGTTATTCTCAACAAAACAAATGTCCGGGTGAACAACACTCAAACTCCTCATGAGCTCTGGAGTGGTAGGACTCCTTCAGTAAAGCACTTCAAAATCTTTGGGAGCAAATGCTATATCAAGAATACTGATGAGCAGCTTGGCAAACTTGAACCTAGAGCAGATGAAGGCATTCTTCTTGGTTACTCTCCACATAGCAAAGCATACAAATGCTACAATAAAAGACTTGGCAGAATTGTTGACAGCATTGATGTAGTGGTTGATGAGAAGGGATACATTCCTAGGCAAGTACATCATGAAGACATCGAAGAAGATGAAGGCTACCCCTAACGACAGAATGATGAAGAAGAAGAACCTCAAGAAGAACCAGAGGAGCAAACAAGAATAGAAGAAAAGACTCCATCCAGATATGTTCAGAAGAACCATCCAGAATCTCAGATTATGGGGCAGAAAGAAGCAGGTGTACAAACAAGAAGAACAGTTGCAGAAGCTTCAAGCTATTTGGCATTACTCTCCTCTACTGAACCACAAAATGTGAAAGAGGCATGCAAAGATGAATGTTGGGTGAAAGCAATGGATGAAGAACTTGAGCAGATCGAAAAGAACAACACTTGGGAGCTGGTTCCTAGACCAAAAGATAAGAATGTTATCGGGACAAAATGGGTCTTCAAAAACAAATTGAATGAAAATGGAGAAGTAATTAGAAACAAAGCCAGACTTGTTTGTAAAGGGTATGCGCAGCAAGAAGGAATAGACTTTGAAGAAACCTTTGCTCCTGTTGCAAGACTTGAGGCCATCCGAATGTTCCTTGCTCTCTCAAGTTTTCAAAACTTCAAAGTATTTCAAATGGACGTGAAATCAGCCTTTCTGAATGGAGACTTGGAAGAAGAAGTGTACATTGAACAGCCAGATGGGTTCATTCTTGGAAATGATCCAAATCTTGTATGCAGATTGAAAAAGGCTCTCTATGGTCTCAAACAAGCTCCAAGGGCTTGGTACTACCGTTTGGACAAATATCTTCATCAACAAGGCTTTTCAAAAGGATCAGCAGATAGCAATCTTTATATAAAAGTTGAAAATGACAAATTGCTAATACTTGTTGTGTATGTAGATGACATTATTTTTGGGAGCAATGAAGAAGCTATGAGTCAAAACTTTGCCTTGGTCATGCAGAAAGAATTTGAAATGTCCTTGCTAGGAGAACTGACATATTTCCTTGGTTTGCAAATCCAACAAAAAGAAGGAGGAATCTTTTTATCTCAAACCAAGTATCTCAAACAGATTTTGAAGAAATATGGTATGGAAGATGCAAAACCAGTATGTACACCCATGGTCACAGGATGTAGCCTCAGTGCAAATGATGAATCTGCAGCAGTACATCAACCAACCTACAGATCTATGATTGGAAGTTTACTTTATTTGACAGGTACCCGCCCAGACATCATGCATGCAGTTGGAATAGTTGGAAGATTTCAGGCAAATCCGAAGGAGACTCATCTTCAGGCAGTGAAGAGAATTTTCAAATATCTTCAAGGGACTCAAAATTATGGCTTATGGTATCCTAGAGATACAGATCTTACACTTCATGCTTATACAGATGCAGATTGGGCCGGAAGCGTGGATGACAGGAAAAGCACAAGTGGTGGTGCGTTCTTTATGGGTTCCAGACTGGTATCTTGGTTCAGCAAGAAACAGAGTTCGATTGCCTTGTCTACAGCTGAAGCGGAATATGTTGCTGTTGCATCTTGTTGCACCCAACTCCTTTGGATGATGCAGACTTTGCAGGATTTTCAAATCACTTGTACACCACCAATCCCCATCTTATGTGATAACACAAGTGCAATCAGCATCTCAAAGAATCCTGTTATGCATTCAAAAACCAAGCACATACCAATCAAGTATCATTTTCTCCGGGAACAAGTGCTTGAACAGAAGGTCAAGTTGGAGTATGTTCCTTCTAAGGAACAAGTTGCTGATATTCTCACCAAACCATTGCCCAGGGACACTTTTGAATACCTCAGGCAAAAGCTGGGGGTTGTTGATGCATCATCTTATTGCTGAACCTCTTCTGATTGATGGTACAGGTTCAGGGGGAGCATATAATGCATTGTTGGCATTATGGAGGATGTGCAGAAGGAGATCTTGGAAATAGCTGCAATATGTCTCTATCTCTTTCATGGTGGATTATGGTTCTTCGTTGCAGATCTGGTTCATATTCAGGGGGAGCATGTTCTTAGGGGGAGCATAACCCTTTGCCCTTGATGTCAAAGGGGGAGAATGAAGCTGAAGCTTTGAGGTTGCCATCAAGTCCAAAGGGGGAGATTGTTGGCATTATGGCTAAAGTGTTGTCCTTGATGGCAACCCATTCAGGTGATATATCACAGTACTTCAAGTCAGCAACAGAGATTGATGATCAGCTATCAAATATTGAAGAAAATAAGGGGTACGCAGGTACACCTTGCATAAGGTGCGTACACGAAGGTCAGTGTTACATAAAGTGCGTACATACCCGCAGTTATCCCATTCAGGAGGTGCGTACCCCCAGTGCACACATTTCAAGGCAAAGAAATTCACATGTGGGGTTTTCTTATGTTTTACTCTTGGTATTTAGCCGATGGTATTGTGTTATTATGGTGTCGGCTCGTGGTATTGATCCATGTTTTAAGGAAGAGCTTTCCTATATAAAGCAAAGGAGATCATTTTGCTTGAGCATGTTTTTGGTTGAATATCTTATGAGGGCTAGATTTGGTCTAGATCTAAAGAAGGCGAATCTACTGATGGACCGAGATCTCTTCGGCGCATGTTCAGATCTGTAGATCTGACTGTATGAGTTATTTCTGAAGTCTTGAAATCATCTATGCCCGAAGGTACGTAGGTATAGTGAGAGAAAAGTGCGTACATACGCAGGAACGAAGCGTTTCAGGTGCGCCGGTACGCAGGCACAGAAGGGTTGCAGGTGTGGAGGTCCGCAGGCAGTTCAATGGACTCAGAGTGAGGTACGCAGGCTAGCAGTTGAGCAGGGTGAGTACTGTAAGCAGGCCAGCAGTTGAGCAGGGTGCTTACGTAAGCAGGCCAGCAGTTGAGCAGGGTGCTTACTTCTCTTAAAATGTTTGTTTATCATTGTTGTGTTCTGGGTTTGGTCCTATTATTGTTGATCTGGTTACTACAGTTGACTGGGTGATTCTCTTGTACTTGATGATTATTTGATGCTTATGGATCCAATTTGAAAATTTATGAAAAGTGGTCCTTGTAAGAAAAGAAGTAGGGGGTTGTAGCTCCCTTCCAGGAGAGACTGGAAAACGAGAGAGAGAGTTGTAGCTCTCTGCAGGTTGCAGCCTGCGTACTGGTAAAGGACTGCACCAGTACAAAACCATTGTAAAAGGAGTTTCTAATTTGAAAGAAGATAGAGACATATTGCAGCAGGTGGTTTTCACCCACATTGGGTTTCCACCTTACATCTTGTGTTCTTTGGTGTGACTATCTGTTTTCTTTTGTTCATGCTCATTATTTTATGGTACTGACATGCAAAAACAATTCAAAGAACAAATAAAGAAGATTTATTAAAAGAATTAGATAATACTGATTCACCCCCCCTCTCAGTATTATTTCCAACAATTGGTATCAGAGCAGGTCCTTCAGAGAAGCTTGATCGCTTGAAGGTAGATCGTTCATCATGAGCAACTACGAGAGAGAAGCATCAATCAGGCCACCGGTTTTTGATGGGACAAACTTCAATTATTGGAAGGTAAGAGTTACTGCCTATCTTCAATCTCTTGGTACAGAAGTTTGGGACATCGTAGAGACAGGCTACGCTTTTCCTTCAGCTACTCCTACAGATGCAGCTGAGAAAAAGAAGTATGAAACAAATGCGAAAGCAGTCAGTACTCTATTAGAATGTATATCTCAATCAGAATTCATGAAGGTAATGCACTATAAATCCGCAAAAGAGATATGGGACAAAATTGTCACGAGCTATGAAGGAGATGAACAGGTAAAGCGTGCTAAACTTCAAACTCTCAGAATTCAGTATGAGACTCTCAAAATGTATAATGATGAAAGTGTGGCTAACTATTTTCTTCGGGTAGATGAGGTTGTTAACTGTATGAAAAATTTGGGTGAAGAAATAAAAGAGGCTATTGTGGTTGAAAAAGTTCTAAGATCATTGTCCCCCAAGTTTGAATCTAAAGTATCTGCAATAGAAGAAAAGGAAAATCTACGAATTCTTACTATGTCTCAGCTACATGGAATTCTAACTGCTTATGAAATGAGAAAGGGAGGTCCATCAGACAGAAGAGAAGCTGCTTTCAAGGCATCAGGCAAAGGAGATTATTATGAAGCGAAGCCACGTCCCAGAAGAAGAGGAAGAAGAATCAAATTTTGTCAGAAATCTTCAAAGGGGTTCTGGAAGGTTCAGAGGTAAGTTACCTTTTAAATGCTTTGCTTGTGGAAGAGTAGGTCATTATGCTGCAAAATGTCCTTATAAGGATAAAGGAAAGGAACCTGCTAGATGGAACAAGAAACAGAATGCAAATAAGAAAAGCTACTACACTCATGAAGATAGTGATGGTCTATCAAACAGTGATGAAGATGAACAAGGTAATGAATATAAGTTGTTAATGGCATTTGAAGATGATGATTATATGGATGCTATAGATGTGGATAACCTTTATGATGAAATTACTAGACTCAAGAGATGTATAGAAGAAAAGAACATGATCATTGATACTCTACAATTTCAAATTGATGAAAAGGAAAAACATCTTGAAAAATTAGAAGGTGAAATTGTTGGTCTTAGAAAAGAGATTGAGAAAACAAAAGCTATTAATCTCAAGTTTGTCAAAGGATCTGAAACTTTGGATGAGATTATCAATGTGCAGCGGTCTCCACTAAACAAGACAGGTCTGGGCTATAATGGAGAAACTTCTCAAGCATCCACCTCAAAAAGTTATCTTGATGCAGCAAGAAGAAATGAGCAAAAGCACAATGAAGATCATCAGGTAAAGCAGGGACGAATTACAAACAGAAACTATCAGGGGCAATCCATCTTAAGGGTGAACAAAAGCTACAACCAGCCACAGGTAAAATCTTCTCAATTTGGTTCAAGAATAGATGACAATAGAAATTACAATCAATTGGCTGGTAGATTCGATAACCGCAGAAGTTTCTTCAATGGACAATGCTTTTCTTGCCATAACTTTGGTCACAAAGCAGCTCAATGTGTTGCATATAAAACGATCATGACTAGGGAAGCTCAAAAACAAAGAAGTATGACGGGGATTACAAAAAGGACCTATAACAACTTTTCGGTTCTTGAAAATGAAGTTGAATGTTCTATTTGCAATAACTTTGGTCATGAAGACTCTGAATGCAGGAGCAGGTTTCAGCAGAAAAAGGAACAAGCCTCAAGCACCAAAACATGGAGAATAAAGGAACCTCAAACAGAAAGATGTGGGATAGCATTTTATGCAGAGGGACAGGAAAATCTATGGTACATTGACAGTGGATGTTCGAAGCATATGACAGGTGATAAAGAAAAACTTGAGTCTTATTCTACTCTAGAAAAGGGAAAGAAAGTCTCTTTTGGAAATGATACTCCTGCAACTATAAAAGGAAAAGGCATTGCTCAGTTAAAAGAAAAGGTCAAGGCTGGAAATGTTTTGTATGTTGATGGATTGAAGCATAATCTTCTAAGTGTCAGCCAGATGTGTGATCAAAGAACCGAGGTTATATTCAGATCAAATGGATGTCTTGTTCGTGATCTTGATACAGGTAAAACAGTGATCAAAGGCAAAAGAACTCCAAATAATCTGTACATATTTGAAGAAGGACAACAACAATGCTATCTGAGCAAGGATGATGAGCACTGGTTATGGCATCGGAGGTTGGGACATCTAAGCTTTTCACAAATAAGGAAAGCATGCAAATATCAGGCAGTTCGCGATCTTCCAGATATCAAAATTCCTGACAACACCATATGCAAATCATGTCAGTTTGGAAAACAAACCAGAACTAACTTTCCAGAGAAAGAAGGATCAGCTAGCATGCCTCTTGAGCTAGTACATACAGATACATGCGGTCCTTTCAGGAAAAGAACACCTCGAGGAGAAGAATACTTGATATTATTCATTGACGATTTCTCCAGGTTTGTCTGGTTAGGACTTATGAAGCACAAAGATGAAGCATTCGAAAAATTCAAATCCTTCAAAGCCTTGGTTGAAAATGAATCAGGTCACAAAATTAAGTGCCTCAGATCCGACAGAGGTGGGGAATTTACTTCAAATGAATTTTTCGATTTCTGTGAAGAACATGGGATAAGAAGAGAATTCTCTACAGCAAGAACTCCTCAGCAAAATGGAGTTGTGGAAAGAATGAACAGAACAGTCCAACAAATGGCTCGTGCTATGCTTGATGAGTCAGGAACTCCCGCAACTTTCTGGGGTGAAGCTGCACATGCTGCAGTTGTTATTCTCAACAAAACAAATGTCCGGGTGAACAGCACTCAAACTCCTCATGAGCTCTGGAGTGGTAGGACTCCTTCAGTAAAGCACTTCAAAATCTTTGGGAGCAAATGCTATATCAAGAATACTGATGAGCAGCTTGGCAAACTTGAACCTAGAGCAGATGAAGGCATTCTTCTTGGTTACTCTCCACATAGCAAAGCATACAAATGCTACAATAAAAGACTTGGCAGAATTGTTGACAGCATTGATGTAGTGGTTGATGAGAAGGGATACATTCCTAGGCAAGTACATCATGAAGACATCGAAGAAGATGAAGGCTACCCCCAACGACAGAATGATGAAGAAGAAGAACCTCAAGAAGAACCAGAGGAGCAAACAAGAATAGAAGAAAAGACTCCATCCAGATATGTTCAGAAGAACCATCCAGAATCTCAGATTATGGGGCAGAAAGAAGCAGGTGTACAAACAAGAAGAACAGTTGCAGAAGCTTCAAGCTATTTGGCATTACTCTCCTCTACTGAACCACAAAATGTGAAAGAGGCATGCAAAGATGAATGTTGGGTGAAAGCAATGGATGAAGAACTTGAGCAGATCGAAAAGAACAACACTTGGGAGCTGGTTCCTAGACCAAAAGATAAGAATGTTATCGGGACAAAATGGGTCTTCAAAAACAAATTGAATGAAAATGGAGAAGTAATTAGAAACAAAGCCAGACTTGTTTGTAAAGGGTATGCGCAGCAAGAAGGAATAGACTTTGAAGAAACCTTTGCTCCTGTTGCAAGACTTGAGGCCATCCGAATGTTCCTTGCTCTCTCAAGTTTTCAAAACTTCAAAGTATTTCAAATGGACGTGAAATCAGCCTTTCTGAATGGAGACTTGGAAGAAGAAGTGTACATTGAACAGCCAGATGGGTTCATTCTTGGAAATGATCCAAATCTTGTATGCAGATTGAAAAAGGCTCTCTATGGTCTCAAACAAGCTCCAAGGGCTTGGTACTACCGTTTGGACAAATATCTTCATCAACAAGGCTTTTCAAAAGGATCGGCAGATAGCAATCTTTATATAAAAGTTGAAAATGACAAATTGCTAATACTTGTTGTGTATGTAGATGACATTATTTTTGGGAGCAATGAAGAAGCTATGAGTCAAAACTTTGCCTTGGTCATGCAGAAAGAATTTGAAATGTCCTTGCTAGGAGAACTGACATATTTCCTTGGTTTGCAAATCCAACAAAAAGAAGGAGGAATCTTTTTATCTCAAACCAAGTATCTCAAACAGATTTTGAAGAAATATGGTATGGAAGATGCAAAACCAGTATGTACACCCATGGTCACAGGATGTAGCCTCAGTGCAAATGATGAATCTGCAGCAGTACATCAACCAACCTACAGATCTATGATTGGAAGTTTACTTTATTTGACAGGTACCCGCCTAGACATCATGCATGCAGTTGGAATAGTTGGAAGATTTCAGGCAAATCCGAAGGAGACTCATCTTCAGGCAGTGAAGAGAATTTTCAAATATCTTCAAGGGACTCAAAATTATGGCTTATGGTATCCTAGAGATACAGATCTTACACTTCATGCTTATACAGATGCAGATTGGGCCGGAAGCGTGGATGACAGGAAAAGCACAAGTGGTGGTGCGTTCTTTATGGGTTCCAGACTGGTATCTTGGTTCAGCAAGAAACAGAGTTCGATTGCCTTGTCTACAGCTGAAGCGGAATATGTTGCTGCTGCATCTTGTTGCACCCAACTCCTTTGGATGATGCAGACTTTGCAGGATTTTCAAATCACTTGTACACCACCAATCCCCATCTTATGTGATAACACAAGTGCAATCAGCATCTCAAAGAATCCTGTTATGCATTCAAAAACCAAGCACATACCAATCAAGTATCATTTTCTCCGGGAACAAGTGCTTGAACAGAAGGTCAAGTTGGAGTATGTTCCTTCTAAGGAACAAGTTGCTGATATTCTCACCAAACCATTGCCCAGGGACACTTTTGAATACCTCAGGCAAAAGCTGGGGGTTGTTGATGCATCATCTTATTGCGAACCTCTTCTGATTGATGGTACAGGTTCAGGGGGAGCATATAATGCATTGTTGGCATTATGGAGGATGTGCAGAAGGAGATCTTGGAAGTAGCTGCAATATGTCTCTATCTCTTTCATGGTGGATTATGGTTCTTCGTTGCAGATCTGGTTCATATTCAGGGGGAGCATGTTCTTAGGGGGAGCATAACCCTTTGCCCTTGATGTCAAAGGGGGAGAATGAAGCTGAAGCTTTGAGGTTGCCATCAAGTCCAAAGGGGGAGATTGTTGGCATTATGGCTAAAGTGTTGTCCTTGATGGCAACCCATTCAGGTGATAGATCACAGTACTTCAAGTCAGCAACAGAGATTGATGATCAGCTATCAAATATTGAAGAAAATAAGGGGTACGCAGGTACACCTTGCATAAGGTGCGTACACGCAGGTCAGTGTTACATAAAGTGCGTACATACCCGCAGTTATCCCGTTCAGGAGGTGCGTACCCCCAGTGCACACATTTCAAGGCAAAGAAATTCACATGTGGGGTTTTCTTATGTTTTACTCTTGGTATTTAGCCGACGGTATTGTGTTATTATGGTGTCGGCTCGTGGTATTGATCCATGTTTTAAGGAAGAGCTTTCCTATATAAAGCAAAGGAGATCATTTGGCTTGAGCATGTTTTTGGTTGAATATCTTATGAGGGCTAGATCTGGTCTAGATCTAAAGAAGGCGAATCTACTGATGGACCGAGATCTCTTCGGCGCATGTTCAGATCTGTAGATCTGACTGTCTGGGTTATTTCTGAAGTCTTGAAATCATCTATGCCCGAAGGTACGCAGGTACAGTGAGAGAAAAGTGTGTACATACGCAGGAACGAAGCGTTTCAGGTGCGCCGGTACGCAGGCACAGAAGGGTTTCAGGTGCGCCGGTACGCAGGCACAGAAGGGTTTCAGGTGCGCCGGTACGCAAGCACAGAAGGGTTGCAGGTGCGCCGATACGCAGGCATAGAAGGGTTGCAGGTGCGGAGGTCCACAGGCAGTTCAATGGACTCAGAGCGAGGTACGCAGGCTAGCAGTTGAGCAGGGTGCGTACATAAGCAGGCTAGCAGTTGAGCAGGGTGCGTACTGTAAGCAGGCAAGCAGTTGAGCAGGGTGAGTACTGTAAGCAGGCCAGCAGTTGAGCAGGGTGCTTACTTCTCTTAAAATCTTTGTTTATCATTGTTGTGTTCTGGGTTTGGTCCTATTATTGTTGATCTGGTTACTACAGTTGACTGGGTGATTCTCTTATACTTGATGATTATTTGATGCTTATGGATCCAGTTTGAAAATTTATGAAAAGTGGTCCTTGTAAGAAAAGAAGTAGGGGGTTGTAGCTCCCTTCCAGGAGAGACTGGAAAACGAGAGAGAGAGTTGTAGCTCTCTGCAGGTTGCAGCCTGCGTACTGGTAAAGGACTGCACCAGTACAAAACCATTGTAAAAGGAGTTTCTAATTTGAAAGAAGATAGAGACATATTGCAGCAGGTGGTTTTCACCCACATTGGGTTTCCACCTTACATCTTGTGTTCTTTGGTGTGACTATCTGTTTTCTTTTGTTCATGCTCATTATTTTATGGTACTGACATGAAAAAATAATTCAAAGAACAAATAAAGAAGATTTATTAAAAGAATTAGATAATACTGATTCACCCCCCCTCTCAGTATTATTTCCAACAATTGGTATCAGAGCAGGTCCTTCAGAGAAGCTTGATCGCTTGAAGGTAGATCGTTCATCATGAGCAACTACGAGAGAGAAGCATCAATCAGGCCACCGGTTTTTGATGGGACAAACTTCAATTATTGGAAGGTAAGAGTTACTGCCTATCTTCAATCTCTTGGTACAGAAGTTTGGGACATCGTAGAGACAGGCTACGCTTTTCCTTCAGCTACTCCTACAGATGCAGCTGAGAAAAAGAAGTATGAAACAAATGCGAAAGCAGTCAGTACTCTATTAGAATGTATATCTCAATCAGAATTCATGAAGGTAATGCACTATAAATCCGCAAAAGAGATATGGGACAAAATTGTCACGAGCTATGAAGGAGATGAACAGGTAAAGCGTGCTAAACTTCAAACTCTCAGAATTCAGTATGAGACTCTCAAAATGTATAATGATGAAAGTGTGGCTAACTATTTTCTTCGGGTAGATGAGGTTGTTAACTGTATGAAAAATTTGGGTGAAGAAATAAAAGAGGCTATTGTGGTTGAAAAAGTTCTAAGATCATTGTCCCCCAAGTTTGAATCTAAAGTATCTGCAATAGAAGAAAAGGAAAATCTACGAATTCTTACTATGTCTCAGCTACATGGAATTCTAACTGCTTATGAAATGAGAAAGGGAGGTCCATCAGACAGAAGAGAAGCTGCTTTCAAGGCATCAGGCAAAGGAGATTATTATGAAGCGAGCCACGTCCCAGAAGAAGAGGAAGAAGAATCAAATTTTGTCAGAAATCTTCAAAGGGGTTCTGGAAGGTTCAGAGGTAAGTTACCTTTTAAATGCTTTGCTTGTGGAAGAGTAGGTCATTATGCTGCAAAATGTCCTTATAAGGATAAAGGAAAGGAACCTGCTAGATGGAACAAGAAACAGAATGCAAATAAGAAAAGCTACTACACTCATGAAGATAGTGATGGTCTATCAAACAGTGATGAAGATGAACAAGGTAATGAATATAAGTTGTTAATGGCATTTGAAGATGATGATTATATGGATGCTATAGATGTGGATAACCTTTATGATGAAATTACTAGACTCAAGAGATGTATAGAAGAAAAGAACATGATCATTGATACTCTACAATTTCAAATTGATGAAAAGGAAAAACATCTTGAAAAATTAGAAGGTGAAATTGTTGGTCTTAGAAAAGAGATTGAGAAAACAAAAGCTATTAATCTCAAGTTTGTCAAAGGATCTGAAACTTTGGATGAGATTATCAATGTGCAGCGGTCTCCACTAAACAAGACAGGTCTGGGCTATAATGGAGAAACTTCTCAAGCATCCACCTCAAAAAGTTATCTTGATGCAGCAAGAAGAAATGAGCAAAAGCACAATGAAGATCATCAGGTAAAGCAGGGACGAATTACAAACAGAAACTATCAGGGGCAATCCATCTTAAGGGTGAACAAAAGCTACAACCAGCCACAGGTAAAATCTTCTCAATTTGGTTCAAGAATAGATGACAATAGAAATTACAATCAATTGGCTGGTAGATTCGATAACCGCAGAAGTTTCTTCAATGGACAATGCTTTTCTTGCCATAACTTTGGTCACAAAGCAGCTCAATGTGTTGCATATAAAACGATCATGACTAGGGAAGCTCAAAAACAAAGAAGTATGACGGGGATTACAAAAAGGACCTATAACAACTTTTCGGTTCTTGAAAATGAAGTTGAATGTTCTATTTGCAATAACTTTGGTCATGAAGACTCTGAATGCAGGAGCAGGTTTCAGCAGAAAAAGGAACAAGCCTCAAGCACCAAAACATGGAGAATAAAGGAACCTCAAACAGAAAGATGTGGGATAGCATTTTATGCAGAGGGACAGGAAAATCTATGGTACATTGACAGTGGATGTTCGAAGCATATGACAGGTGATAAAGAAAAACTTGAGTCTTATTCTACTCTAGAAAAGGGAAAGAAAGTCTCTTTTGGAAATGATACTCCTGCAACTATAAAAGGAAAAGGCATTGCTCAGTTAAAAGAAAAGGTCAAGGCTGGAAATGTTTTGTATGTTGATGGATTGAAGCATAATCTTCTAAGTGTCAGCCAGATGTGTGATCAAAGAACCGAGGTTATATTCAGATCAAATGGATGTCTTGTTCGTGATCTTGATACAGGTAAAACAGTGATCAAAGGCAAAAGAACTCCAAATAATCTGTACATATTTGAAGAAGGACAACAACAATGCTATCTGAGCAAGGATGATGAGCACTGGTTATGGCATCGGAGGTTGGGACATCTAAGCTTTTCACAAATAAGGAAAGCATGCAAATATCAGGCAGTTCGCGATCTTCCAGATATCAAAATTCTTGACAACACCATATGCAAATCATGTCAGTTTGGAAAACAAACCAGAACTAACTTTCCAGAGAAAGAAGGATCAGCTAGCATGCCTCTTGAGCTAGTACATACAGATACATGCGGTCCTTTCAGGAAAAGAACACCTCGAGGAGAAGAATACTTGATATTATTCATTGACGATTTCTCCAGGTTTGTCTGGTTAGGACTTATGAAGCACAAAGATGAAGCATTCGAAAAATTCAAATCCTTCAAAGCCTTGGTTGAAAATGAATCAGGTCACAAAATTAAGTGCCTCAGATCCGACAGAGGTGGGGAATTTACTTCAAATGAATTTTTCGATTTCTGTGAAGAACATGGGATAAGAAAAGAATTCTCTACAGCAAGAACTCCTCAGCAAAATGGAGTTGTGGAAAGAATGAACAGAACAGTCCAACAAATGGCTCGTGCTATGCTTGATGAGTCAGGAACTCCCGCAACTTTCTGGGGTGAAGCTGCACATGCTGCAGTTGTTATTCTCAACAAAACAAATGTCCGGGTGAACAGCACTCAAACTCCTCATGAGCTCTGGAGTGATAGGACTCCCTCAGTAAAGCACTTCAAAATCTTTGGGAGCAAATGCTATATCAAGAATACTGATGAGCAGCTTGGCAAACTTGAACCTAGAGCAGATGAAGGCATTCTTCTTGGTTACTCTCCACATAGCAAAGCATACAAATGCTACAATAAAAGACTTGGCAGAATTGTTGACAGCATTGATGTAGTGGTTGATGAGAAGGGATACATTCCTAGGCAAGTACATCATGAAGACATCGAAGAAGATGAAGGCTACCCCCAACGACAGAATGATGAAGAAGAAGAACCTCAAGAAGAACCAGAGGAGCAAACAAGAATAGAAGAAAAGACTCCATCCAGATATGTTCAGAAGAACCATCCAGAATCTCAGATTATGGGGCAGAAAGAAGCAGGTGTACAAACAAGAAGAACAGTTGCAGAAGCTTCAAGCTATTTGGCATTACTCTCCTCTACTGAACCACAAAATGTGAAAGAGGCATGCAAAGATGAATGTTGGGTGAAAGCAATGGATGAAGAACTTGAGCAGATCGAAAAGAACAACACTTGGGAGCTGGTTCCTAGACCAAAAGATAAGAATGTTATCGGGACAAAATGGGTCTTCAAAAACAAATTGAATGAAAATGGAGAAGTAATTAGAAACAAAGCCAGACTTGTTTGTAAAGGGTATGCGCAGCAAGAAGGAATAGACTTTGAAGAAACCTTTGCTCCTGTTGCAAGACTTGAGGCCATCCGAATGTTCCTTGCTCTCTCAAGTTTTCAAAACTTCAAAGTATTTCAAATGGACGTGAAATCAACCTTTTTGAATGGAGACTTGGAAGAAGAAGTGTACATTGAACAGCCAGATGGGTTCATTCTTGGAAATGATCCAAATCTTGTATGCAGATTGAAAAAGGCTCTCTATGGTCTCAAACAAGCTCCAAGGGCTTGGTACTACCGTTTGGACAAATATCTTCATCAACAAGGCTTTTCAAAAGGATCGGCAGATAGCAATCTTTATATAAAAGTTGAAAATGACAAATTGCTAATACTTGTTGTGTATGTAGATGACATTATTTTTGGGAGCAATGAAGAAGCTATGAGTCAAAACTTTGCCTTGGTCATGCAGAAAGAATTTGAAATGTCCTTGCTAGGAGAACTGACATATTTCCTTGGTTTGCAAATCCAACAAAAAGAAGGAGGAATCTTTTTATCTCAAACCAAGTATCTCAAACAGATTTTGAAGAAATATGGTATGGAAGATGCAAAACCAGTATGTACACCCATGGTCACAGGATGTAGCCTCAGTGCAAATGATGAATCTGCAGCAGTACATCAACCAACCTACAGATCTATGATTGGAAGTTTACTTTATTTGACAGGTACCCGCCCAGACATCATGCATGCAATTGGAATAGTTGGAAGATTTCAGGCAAATCCAAAGGAGACTCATCTTCAGGCAGTGAAGAGAATTTTCAAATATCTTCAAGGGACTCAAAATTATGGCTTATGGTATCCTAGAGATACAGATCTTACACTTCATGCTTATACAGATGCAGATTGGGCCGGAAGCGTGGATGACAGGAAAAGCACAAGTGGTGGTGCGTTCTTTATGGGTTCCAGACTGGTATCTTGGTTCAGCAAGAAACAGAGTTCGATTGCCTTGTCTACAGCTGAAGCGGAATATGTTGCTGCTGCATCTTGTTGCACCCAACTCCTTTGGATGATGCAGACTTTGCAGGATTTTCAAATCACTTGTACACCACCAATCCCCATCTTATGTGATAACACAAGTGCAATCAGCATCTCAAAGAATCCTGTTATGCATTCAAAAACCAAGCACATACCAATCAAGTATCATTTTCTCCGGGAACAAGTGCTTTAACAGAAGGTCAAGTTGGAGTATGTTCCTTCTAAGGAACAAGTTGTTGATATTCTCACCAAACCATTGCCCAGGGACACTTTTGAATACCTCAGACAAAAGCTGGGGGTTGTTGATGCATCATCTTATTGCTGAACCTCTTCTGATTGATGGTACAGGTTCAGGGGGAGCATATAATGCATTGTTGGCATTATGGAGGATGTGCAGAAGGAGATCTTGGAAGTAGCTGCAATATGTCTCTATCTCTTTCATGGTGGATTATGGTTCTTCGTTGCAGATCTGGTTC
The DNA here is from genome assembly GCA_031772625.1 of Pinus tabuliformis. Classification (NCBI taxonomy): domain Eukaryota; kingdom Viridiplantae; phylum Streptophyta; class Pinopsida; order Pinales; family Pinaceae; genus Pinus; species Pinus tabuliformis. The sequence goes on from CM062818.1 coordinate 1,677,445,435, forward strand.
ATATTCAGGGGGAGCATGTTCTTAGGGGGAGCATAACCGTTTGCCCTTGATGTCAAAGGGGGAGAATGAAGCTGAAGCTTTGAGGTTGCCATCAAGTGCAAAGGGGGAGATTGTTGGCATTATGGCTAAAGTGTTGTTCTTGATGGCAACCCATTCAGGTGATATATCACAGTACTTCAAGTCAGCAACAGAGATTGATGATCAGCTATCAAATATTGAAGAAAATAAGGGGTATGCAGGTACGCCTTGCATAAGGTGCGTACACGCAGGTCAGTGTTACATAAAGTGCGTACATACCCGCAGTTATCCCGTTCAGGAGGTGCATACCCCCAGTGCACACATTTCAAGGCAAAGAAATTCACATGTGGGGTTTTCTTATGTTTTACTCTTGGTATTTAGCCGACGGTATTGTGTTATTATGGTGTCGGCTCGTGGTATTGATCCATGTTTTAAGGAAGAGATTTCCTATATAAAGCAAAGGAGATCATTTTGCTTGAGCATGTTTTTGGTTGAATATCTTATGAGGGCTAGATCTGGTCTAGATCTAAAGAAGGCGAATCTACTGATGGACCGAGATCTCTTGGCGCATGTTCAGATCTATAGATCTGACTGTATGGGTTATTTCTGAAGTCTTGAAATCATCTATGCCCGAAGGTACGCAGGTACAGTGAGAGAAAAGTGCGTACATACGTAGGAACGAAGCGTTTCAGGTGCGCCGGTACGCAGGCACAGAAGGGTTTCAGGTGCGCCGGTACGCAGGCACAGAAGGGTTTTAGGTGCGCCGGTACGCAGGCACAGAAGGGTTGCAGGTGCGCCGGTACGCAGGCACAGAAGGGTTGCAGGTGCGGAGGTCCGCAGGCAGTTCAATGGACTCAGAGCGAGGTACGCAGGCTAGCAGTTGAGCAGGGTGCATACATAAGCAGGCTAGCAGTTGAGCAGGGTGCGTACTGTAAGCAGGCAAGCAGTTGAGCAGGGTGAGTACTGTAAGCAGGCCAACAGTTGAGCAGGGTGCTTACGTAAGCAGGCCAGCAGTTGAGCAGGGTGCTTACTTCTCTTAAAATCTTTGTTTATCATTGTTGTGTTCTGGGTTTAGTCCTATTATTGTTGATCTGGTTACTACAGTTGACTGGGTGATTCTCTTATACTTGATGATTATTTGATGCTTATGGATCCAATTTAAAAATTTATGAAAAGTGGTCCTTGTAAGAAAAGAAGTAGGGGGTTGTAGCTCCCTTCCAGGAGAGACTGGAAAACGAGAGAGAGAGTTGTAGCTCTCTGCAGGTTACAGCCTGCGTACTGGTAAAGGACTGCACCAATACAAAACCATTGTAAAAGGAGTTTCTAATTTGAAAGAAGATAGAGACATATTGCAGCAGGTGGTTTTCACCCACATTGGGTTTCCACCTTACATCTTGTGTTCTTTGGTGTGACTATCTGTTTTCTTTTGTTCATGCTCATTATTTTATGGTACTGACATGCAAAAACAATTCAAAGAACAAATAAAGAAGATTTATTAAAAGAATTACATAATACTGATTCACCCCCCCCCTCTCAGTATTATTTCCAACAATCTGCATCTCTTGCCCTATTTTAGTCATCACATTAGAATCATAACAACCAATAACACCATGATGACCTAAATTGCATACAATGACTTCACAAGGCATGTTCGACATACTATTCATGCATAACTATAACCAAGACCATACATGCATACCAACTGCATATAGACATATAACACATGAGTACAAAACCATATACACATCATTCTAGCTAGAGTCCAGTCATCAATGCATGACCTTATCAACTACACAAACCATGACCTCGTGCATGAAAACAACAACCATTACTCCATTGTACACATTGCCACACACAACCAACAATATGCACAAGCAATGCCTAGCCAACTACACATACGCATAAACGCATGTAGTCGATCATAATCGATCAATTCTTGTAATCAACCTACAAGACTAATACATGTAATAAAAAATATTCAAGAATGTAACCTAACATGCAAGGATGTAAGTAGGCGACATAAAATCAACATGTAAGCGACATATAAAAATATGTAACCAGTCATATACTCATGACGATGCATTCCACAAAATCAACATCAAATTCTCCACGACAACCTTACCACAACCATGATCAATATTATGCAATGCAACAAGAACATAGAATGCAAGTGCAAGAGACACACATGCAACTGACAGGCATGCATGACCAACACACACTGCCCATCTAGTATGAGGGTTGAACCATGCTCTTATACCACTCTCTAACACCCTCCTCCCACATCCACCCAAGTAACCATTCCAACTAGGGTAAACATGAGACGAGAGGCTACTATGATCAGATTCAACCTCCTAGGTGACCTTAAGGAAGTGGAATCGATGAAACATCACACACAGTCATACAACCTCATTAACAGATTCCTTAGGAGATAAGTCAGCCACTCAGACAGCTTGACACTAAGTCCCACTGTTGTTATGGACCTCTAAGTCCATAGTCGCTCTCATGCTATGGGCAAGGGAGCAACCACATGCCTAAAGTCGCTCTGGTAGGCTTGCATGCCAGCGAATGTGGACCATACTTCCCAGTTTTGTGCCAGCAACCCCAAGATTTAAGCCACTTTTTCAGGCCCAGAGCTCAGGCCACTGCCCATAATGGAATGAAAGCTCAAAATCAAGTAAAGTACAAGGAAACAATGATACAAAAGCAATAAGTTGATCAAGACCTTAACCAGACCCCTACTAGCCATGACATGCATTTCATCAAACATATTGCAAACATGTAACCTACAGGTGTAAGCAACAAAATTAAGAGTAGGGATCTCATAGTTATTTGAGAATCACTATGAACCATTGTTCCCTCATGCCATTTGTTTCATTATCATATATTAGGTCATAGAAAAATAATCCATTTGTATACAAGTAAAAACATGCTGAGATCCATACATAGCTGCTGTCATATAATGTGCATATAACCAACATAATAGGAACAAAAACACCATAAGCATATCAACCATCAAAATCCACATATACATTAGTACATTTACACATGAAAATCAAGGAAATGAATTTCTCATTTAATGAATGCAATGAACCAATCGGAGATGGGACTACCACGTTCCACCTGACCACAGAATGGTTGAGCCAAATCTCTCTTTAGCCATTCACCCCCGTGCCATATTCCAAGCATGAACGCGGGACTCAAACCAAAAGAACTCAACCAGTGCGTATCGAGGCTAAACCACCTCACCCCCATTAATAGAAACTAGGCTTTACCGTAATCCATCCAGGATCACTAGGCCAACACAATGGACACATCATAACCGACTTTACCATGATCTCCACTCGATCACTAGGCCAACCAAGCATGGATGCCACAGGATTTCTCCACCTACATTGTGAGGAATTTTCCTGTCTCCTAGTCTCTCAAGATTTATCGCAATCCAAACATAGATCCTTAGGCCCTAAACCGAGACCCACTCTCCAGGATTTACCGTATATCCCAAACCCCGGATTACTAGGCCCAATGGAGAGCAAACCACCTCTAGGCTTTACCGTATATCCTACCATTCACCGACAAGGATTCCTAGGCCATTTGAGGCAACAAAAAATCCAGCTTTACCGCAACCCACAATTCGATTCAGGGGTTACTAAATCATGTGTTCTATCATTTCAGAGATCCACCTCAATCAACTTCTAATCCATCTAGCAATCCAACTCAACCAAACATGAGAACCCCATCACACCATGGATATCCAGAAATGGAAACGCTAGGTTGAAAAATGTTGTTACACCTGGCAAAACTCATGCCATGATAGAAAAGAACCACATGCAATACCATGCATGCCAAATCTAACAAGGAAAATACACATGCAAGTTGATACTTGCAATGAAGCCCGCTCTAGCTTCTTGATCCTGCCTATCCCTACTTGATCCTTACTTCCTCTTGCCTTCTTTGCCTTTCTTGATACCATGCATAACCATAGCAAAATCTTGAGCCAATAGCTTACACTGGCTAAGAGCTTAACACTAAAAAGAAGAAGCTTTCCAAATGATCCTCAAAAGCCTTTTTATGAATGAGGCCTCTATTTTCTTCATTTTCCATTATTTTCCTTCAATTTCCTCCTCACATGCAACCTATGACCTTTGGCCTTCGTTTTATTTTAATTTCCTTTATTTTCATAAATAAAATTCTAATAAATGCCTCATGCCTTTCCAAAGCCTTAACCATTGCCTTTGCCAATTCTCTTAGCCATAAAAAACCAAATGAACACCCCCTAGGATGTCCTACCCAACATTAAGTTTGGAATATGTGTCCCATCATCCGTGGTATTTATATATATTTTTACATGGAATTTTCACCAGGGCTGTTACAATATGGCCTGCTATGATCTCGGCTCAAGGAATAGACTCCCCATTTCTGAGAGTCTCGGCTCTTACTAAATCATAAGATCTGGTATATCTTGCTTGTAGGTTGTTGGATATACTCTTGGTGTTATAAGGCAACCACAAGGCTTGATCCTAAACCTCTCATAGATTAGTCCAAAGAGTTACCGATTCACCCTAGTTAAAACAATAATCATAATAATAGTAATAATAATAATAAAAAGATGACTTGGGTTCTTGGTTGGAGGCTCAGTTATTTTATAACTCATACCAAGTTACAACAATAACTATCATCGTTATCAGACAACATTTGGGCTAGTCTTCCAACTATGTAGTATTTGCTTAGATTGGAGCAGGATGCTCTAGTTTACGGTGGTTCATAATAGTTAATAATATAATTACATCTTATCTAATGTCATACTACCAAAGCAATTGCTTACCCATTTGTATCTTTGACTATGAGATGATTTATAAAAAGTGTTTTGTGAATTTGAAAATTTAAATTCATACATAATCAATGAAATTCGATTACAATGACATTCATTAGTTATTGCACTAACCGAAAGCCACAACCATAAATTAAATGGGAGTTAACAATAATAATAATCTTTGGCATTCACTTTTAGGGTAGTTTGATTGGTTGTTTCCTTATGGTTTAATCACCTTTACTATTGAGAGGTCATGGTTTAAATTCTCTCAACACCCTCGGGTTCAAGCTTTATGGTTGAGCGAACAGGAAGTGATCCCTTCAGGTGGATCTACCTATTACAAATAGGTAAATATATAGTGGTCACCCATATAAGGAGTCGAGAACCAAATAAAAAAAAAATCCATTCTTGATTTATTGCTAAGTTGTTGCAAACATTAACTTTTAGTAATGATTTCCAAACGACTCTCCAAATTGATTGGTAAAGGGTTTTTTGCATGAGTCCAAGGTTCGATCTCATGGAATTATGACACGTCAATCCTCAATAGTTGATTTGTTGAAGTTATAATTCTTACATTGATTGCAAAAATCAAAATACATCCATATCGGTTGACTCGAACGAAGGGGATTAAAAATGAATGAATGATATTTTAACGTCCACGAGACTAAAAATAGTTTATGGGACCACTAGTTCCCTGCTTTTCGCCTTTTCTAATTCAATCATTTTCTTATTCAAATCGATGATGAGCTGGCCCAACCTTTTAACAGTCCCCTCGCTGAAAAGACAATGCTAAGGAATCAGTGCTAAGATATTCCCATATTTTTCCGTGATGTTCCTAAACGCATCACATTCCAAAATGAAATGTTTTTCCTATTCCACTGCCCCAAACGTGAAAAATGTATACACCCATTATTCCCAAGCTTCTTTAGGCCTTTTCCACAGTCCCGTTTCATAATGAAGTTGATATGAGTTGGTTCTTAATTGAAAAATAAGAACCTTTTCCCTCCACAACTCCTCACCCATTCCAACAAATTCATCTATGGAAACTTGCAATCAGAGGCTTGGGTTCCACCTAAGGAGGTGGGGACTTTTATCGGATTTATAATTGGTTTGATGGTTAATTCTCCGTGTAGAAATTTACATTGAGATAACTAAATTTTGCCTTCAATTGTTGATTGATATTCATTTATTTTTTATTTATTTATATATACATAAACATAAAACTTCAATGGTGGCATCATTTGGGACTAGAGCATTATAGTTTAACTTGGCCATGGATTTTTTTTTAAAACAAAACTTTATTGCTATCTAATAATAACCAACAACATTAAAATTTTAATAAGCAAGAAAAAAAATATTTGTTACAATTTTGATCAAATCTCTTAATGATGTCAAAAATAAAAATAAAAAAGGCAAAGCTTTATCACTTAAATTATATTGAAATGCCTCATAGATTTTGGACATATTTAATTAACACTTACAACCATAGATTTTTCTTCGAAGTACAAGATCGTACAAATCATTGCTCATGATAATATGCATTGTGGCTTTTACAAACCTAAAAATATAAATGCCTTGATGTAATCATACATAGTTAACTCGAGTCATGCTAAAGTATGTCATTATAACATTGCTCGGAAAAGGAATCAAATATTTCATTCTCAACAACAATAACTTTACCCACGAGCATAACAATAAAACTTTCTTCATGTAGTCATACACAATTATGGAGTCACAATATATTTAATCCTTGCATAAATAATCATTTTACATTATGTCAAATGGTTATAGCTTGGGTGGTAGGGAGGAGTCGGTATTATCCTCCCTATTCGGGTTCCAATCCCATTAAGATTGATATACTTAATACTTGGGAGTAATTTCTAAATGAAAGATGACCAACTCACCTAGACACGGGTGGGTTTTCCGTCGAAGTAGCTAGTATCGATGTTTGGTATATTGAACGACATAGGGAAAAAACAATACAATACATTTTTGACAACAATAGAATACAATTACCAATTACAATGTCATGAAGGTTCAAGTTGATGTAGCCACATGATTATGGATCTCATGTGTCTATGTTGAAAGGTCTTTTTTCTTCTAAATTTACACATCTTGTCGAACATTGGCAACTCACCAGTGAACCACCTTGCATACTCCTTGGGTACCCTCCTTCCATGTAGACCCCGAGTTGCAATGGGGTTGTAGAAGGAATGGACGTTATAATAATATGGAGAATAGCTTCACAAAGCCCAACAGGTTCCCACTCTACATAATCTCCACACGCATCAAACTCATAATAAAGCTCAACATAGTCACTCAAAGAAAACTTTGAATTAAGACAACCATCAAGCATTAGGGTGCATAAAAAAAGTGAGTCTCTCTTAGCTTGGTCTTCTTTTATAGGATTTTTCATTCTTGCCACTTGTCTTCTCATACAAAATTATCAATTTCTTAAACCTAAAATTCTTCTTATTCACCTACTCATATGTCAAGTTTTATTATGGCTCTCATGAATTTCGATTTCTTATTTTATTTAAAAATATTATTTTTCCTTGCCGAAAACATGGTTTCTAAATTTTCTCTTAGGTGTCGAGTCCCGTCAGTCCCGATCCAATAGTAAGTGAACTGTGAATGATCATGTCATGATCTGGATGGACTAGTCCTTATCATTCCAGGGTCATGGGTGGGCCTCTGGATAAATTCGATATGGGAGGGTGCCAGTCAAAAGGGTAAGGGTGTGTTTGTTTCATTCCAACCAATCCTGGGTCTATATCCCTTGATCCCTTTCAAATTCTCCTATTTTGGTGCTCATGTGTTTTTTAACTTGAGTTAGCTATTAGGTGTCAACTGATGTCTCTAGCCTCCCATTTTCTTCTATAATTTCAAATATTTGTTAGATATTCCAATTCTATGCTTCTTCCACATGGAGTGTTCTCATGGATATTATTTTTCTTATTATTAATTATCTCATATTTAATTTATGCACAATTACCTTGAGTGCTAGTATTTATTCTAAGATTTTATTGTCATTTTACTTAATTAGAATATCTTTCATATATGTTTTATAATAGCTTAAGTATTTAATTAAATTGTTGTGCTTCATTTCAAATTTCTTTATTTGATAACATTTTACTGCCATAACCCCTGTTTTCCAAGTTATTAAGAATTTATAAATTTCACTACTAAAATTCGCATTCACTCTTCCACATTAGCTTTAAATATTTAATCATTTATCTTGAATTCCAATTCCCTTTATATTCTTCTAATACCAAGGGTTCCAAGCCATTTCTGCCCTTCAGGAATTACTTCACATAATTTCAAGGGTGTCACAGTGATTGCCCTTAAAGTATTTGTGACTAGTTGAGGGGAACATCAACACAACGATGGAGACAACCATTAACTCCAAGGTTTTCCTTTGTTGTGAGACTAATGGTGACTAAGGATTAAGGTGTCTACCTTAATGCGCACCCCTTGATTAAAATCCGCGAGTGATTGAATCCATATCCAACCCTCATGACATCATGCAACTTCAAGGTGAAAGTGCCCTACACTTTCCAACCTAAGCTCTAAAGATGGTCCAATTCGCTCCATATAGATCCATTATCCCCATTACCCACATGTGAGTCATTTAGCAAGCATGTGCCCTATGCCTACATCCACTATATGTGTCATCAATATTTTGTAAACATATCCATCATTAATATTTCATATTCAACGTAAAAAATACACAATGACCAGACCAACATCACTGCCCAATCACGCACCCATGCACAATTGTGGTCTCCTGCCACACTCAGATAATCATTAGTAGCATATGATCATAGTGATTAATCATTATAAATTTTGCATAACAAGTTTCTAATATCAATGCATTCAACAACTAGTATCAAAACCATTAAGATAATCTAGTATAATAATAAAAAATGCATAACAAGAGTCACCATCATATGAAATAATAATTGGATCATCAGTATTTGATGTCCTCAAATAATATAGTGTAAGCCAATATCATTTTTATTAGTTAAAATAAAACTAAAAGTGTTTGTTTCAATGTCAAGATAAAATGAGGCACTACAATATGATCTTGATTGGAACAATATATTATTTTCCATCCATCTGTATGTTTTCAGAGTGGAAAAATTGGAGGAATCAAGTCGCAGGGCCATTTTTATTCATGGGTCCCAGTTGGGAGAATTAGGGTCTGAAGCCTTCTAGTGGAAGTTTGAGGCATTAAATGAAGTTTTTTGGGGTCCAAAAACTCTTGCTTGTGTTAGACCCCATAGCTGTGTTCTACACATAGAGACCTTTCCATTGGTGCAAGAAAGATGTCAAGCAAAGTCTCTATGTGAAATTTATGCTACTAAGAAGTTGACCTTCTTATTTTGTCCACCAAGATTCAAGAGGATGCCACATCAACCTCGTTACCCATGGAGAAGGGGCTAGCCATGTGGAGACTATGAATAAGACTCTAGAACGATCAAAGTTGTAACTCTAGTTGAGAGTTGAAGAATTAAACCTAACCCTTAGTAGGCTATTGGGTTGTGTTATAATCAGGAAACTAGTAGGAAAATGGGATTATATTTGCTTGCATTTTGATTTATAGTAGAGAATTGTAGTTGAGTGTGGAGAGAGAGAGATAGTATAGCATTGTAGTTGAGTGTGGATAGAGAGAGAGAGAGAGAGAGAGAGAGGTCTGTGTTCTGTAGCATCCCATGGGCCAAAAATCTCAAGAAACTCCATAGAGAGTGCCTTTTCCTTTGTACTTGCATCATTTCCATTCTAGATAAAAGAGGGGAGAGCAACCTCACCTTCTAAATGGTTTTTCTCTTGTAAGGATTTCCCATAACATATCTTGGTGTTCATTGTGGGTTGTGAGTGATTGTATTTACTTGTTCTCTATTTTTTTGCATATTATTTACTACATGCATAAACAACAAAACAATAATAACAAACTTGGGATCTAAAATGAGCCAACCCTTGATAGTATAATTTTGGTTTATTCTCGCATATCTATCACGATGAGCCATCTAGTGGAGTATCAATGGCAGTTTACGAATTAGAGAGGGAGTAACTTTGCTTCACCTCGATGTTGTCGTTGAAGCGTAAGTACAAAGACCCTTAATAACTATTTTGATGTAGTATTTACTTGTCATATCATCTATGTATTACTGCTCTCCAACCCTTTAGTCTCTCGATTTATGTCGACCATTGATTTATTTTATCTCCATAGGGATATATCAAAGATATTTCTAAAATAACACCATAGTTCTTTGTCTTTGTGAGACAACAATGATGGATTGCTTCAATGGGAAACCAACTTTTCCTTTCATTTATTAGTTTGCTCACTTTCTACTCCATAATCCCTCCATTGAACTTGGTCAACAATAAGATAATCATGATGGTTCTATTGTCTAAGATGTTATTTTTATCTGCCCCTTTCAATATGGGAAAAATGTGTTGAAAAGTGTAACTAGGTTCGGTTTTCATGATGACATGTCCTTATGATTTTATGTAATGAGATGTAAAGAAGAAAAATAAAATTACTATATTGACTTGCTTTATGGGTTTCATGAGCAATATATTTTGTTTTTAAGTTAAGACTCCCATCAAGAGTCTTTAGGAATTATTTGTCATCTAGTCATAAAATGATAGTCATTATCATGTAATGAAGTCATGTTACACTTTGTATAGAGTCAAACTTGTCTATGTAAAGTATCCTCTAAGACAGTGTCACCTATCCTCTCCAAGTTGGCCTACAATGATGGAAGAACATGCTAGAAGAAGTCAGCCTAACCTCTAGGGATCATGTCGGCCTAAAGGACATGTGTGGAGGTGTATATATAGGCACACTCGGCCTCACATAGAGGCAAGCTACTCGACTTGCATTCGATCAAGCAAAAGTATGAAGAAGAAGAAAAATGTAAGTGTGAAGAAGAGGTTAAGCAGAAGAGCGAAGGGGAAGTTTCTTCTGGGCAAATGAAGGAGGATTCTTCTGAGCATAGCGAAGGAGGATTCTTCTAGGATCAATGAATAGAAGTTTCTTCGGGGGCAACGAAGAAGAGTTTCTCATGGAGCAGTGAAGGAGTGATCCAGATTTAAACTGGAATGCAATAAATTACAGAGATAACCATAAACACAGAGATGCAGTGGAAATAATACTTCATTTCATTAATGTAAAATACTGAGATATTCTTACAACCAGAAATGGAAGTAAACAACTAAGGCGATGGTAGCTTATCTCTGAGAATAGACGTGGTGGCTACATGCCTCTGAACTGTGTTACAATGAGGCTCGAAGGCTTATTTATTGTTGAGAAACAATGAAAAACCCTTCACATCCCAAAACCTAACCCTAGAAGATGAAACGCCAAATTGTGGGCCTCGTTTGGGTAAATTGGTACATCAATTTCCACGGGTCGTAACTTTGGCACCCGACCTCCATTTGATGCGTACAATAGCTCGTTAGAAAGATCTATCCAAGAACTATAACTTTGGGAAGAGCAACATCGGTCCATGGACCCATGTTGCTCCTAGATTCCCAAAAAACGTTGTTAGGGCCTTAAAACGGCTCTGAAAGTTCAAGACCCGAAAAACTGCTAAAAATAGTAAATTGTGCTACAATTATGGAAACTAAAATACTGAAAGAGAGAGTTGTGGGGGATCCAAATGGGATAGGTGGGTGGCCACCAACATCCACTTGGATCAAGGAGGTTTCTTCTAGGGCAACGAAGGAAGGATTCTTCTGGATACTTGTTCTAGGTAATCGAGATAGAGATCTAGAGATCGAGATTCTCTAGAGGCAACCAATGAAATCATAGAAACCGAGTTTCTCTAGAAAAAGCCGAGAAGAAGCAGTGTGAAGTATAGAGACTGAGTTTCTATAAAAGGAGCTGAGGAGAGCAGTTCGAGATCAAGCAGGAAGTCGAGAAAGAGAAGAGGCAGAGCATCAAGGTTAGTGACAAGGTTCTTGGGAGGATATTAGAGTTAAGGGTCTTTGTCACGGTCTTGGTACTCATCAATTGAAGATCTAGAAGAAGAATTTTGATCGAGTTTTCCTCTCGAGAGGTGAGAGGTTTTGGCCCTGGCTAACAAGCCTACATACTGTGTCACTTGTCTTTTATTGTGCATATTGGAAATTGTCTTGATGAAAAGAATACAATAATAACATAACAAAGAAAATACTATAAACTAAGAAGTAAAAGTGTATCACAAGCAATTATCAAGCAAATAAATTTTTTAACTACCCATGCCCTAGATCTCTCAACAAAATGAGGATCATTTCCTAACTGCTTCAGAGCCCCTCTTTGGCCATCTTATTGAGTATGGTTGTAATGTATTAGCTAGGAATTCTTTCTCCATTTTAGGTATTTTTTTGTATCATGTTAATGTATTTTTCTTTTCTCGGTGCCATTTTTTTGATACCGTTCTACACATCTCTCGGAAGACTTTTCTCTATGTGAAATTTAGTGGTTTCTTTCTCTTTGCTAGGTTTTCATACATGTTCTTGCATGAGAAAATGACTACCTTGGTGTAATATCATTGCCTACCACATGTTTTTAAGTTTGTAATTCCTTCAAAAAGAATGTGAGGTTTTCTTTCACCATTTTCAATCATTATTAATATTTTAGCCTCACAAATTCATTTTTAAACTTCTTCACAATTAACTTATATAGAATTGAATTTCCTTTATTCTTGTCTCTCTTGTACACTGTTCTAGTTTCCTTACACTCCTTGTAGAGCCATGGTTTCATTAGAAATTGTTTAACATTGTACTTTCTTTCCCTCATTTATTAGTTTTGGAGTGTTTCAATTCTATTTGGATTGCCTCCATTAGCTTCTTTTAGACCTATGTGGTTTTGTTAGTTTCATTCATACAACTTGTTAGGAGGCAATGCTTTCAATTTATGCTTTGAACATTTATGCATTTTTTGCGATGATTACTATTGTTTTTTGTGATTCTTGTGTATCAGTGCATTGTCTTCCCAACTTGCTTTATGTCCACTTAATTTCTATGAACTATGGGTCATGGTTCGATAAAATTTTCTCGTGGTCATTGTACAATGTGAAAATTACTATCTTGTTTATTATGTTTGATGAAATTATTAGCAATCCACTAAAATTTGATGTTATGAGTGCAATAGGTGGCCTCCCTCCTCTTTGCTAGAGCGTGCGACTCCTTGTTCTCATCCATTGATTCCCTTCCCAAATCCCCTCATCTTTGGCCAATCACAAGCGATGTTTGTTTTCTATAAAAATCACCATTTGGAGGTTCCTTATTCTCTCGCTAAAGTCCCCCATTAGTATTATGTCCCCTTTTTTTTATAGTCTACTATCTCCCTTAGTATGTGGTCCCTATTTCCTATAAAACTTTGCTTGTCGGGGGAGGGAGGGGGTTGCGGAAATTAGTGCATAACCAGAAAGTGCTAGTGCTTCCCTCTTATATTATGTGCCAAAAATAATAGTTGTTATTGTTGATTTTCTTGAACTTTATATTCTCTTGCAATTCTTTTATGATGTAAGCAATCACCCTAAGTCATTTATGATTACTCGATATTTAATTTTCAATAAACCATATTTCATGTCCAAAATTTCATATTTACAAAACCTTCCTATTCACCCGTTTCCACTCATATTAGTGTGTCTTGCTCATCAATAAATAACCCTAAAATATGACCTCATAAGTTGACAAGGAACTTTTTTTTTTTTTTTTACCTCTTCCATCACTAAAAAATAGCACATCAAAATTCCTTATTATAACACAATTTTTTATCAAACGCAATAAGTTTACATCACACAATAAACTAAATTTATCATTTTTTAGTTGAACTTTACTTTCCATTACAAACTTTTATAATATATATTTAAAAAAAAATCTAAATATTTATATACAATGTTGTAATTATTATTTTTATATATATTTTAATTTCTTCTAAAACATTCACATTGGAAATTTCACAAAAGAACACTGTAATGGATGTCCCTCCCCATATAAAATATTCTCTTATAAACAGTATTACGTTATATACAACCCAGATTAAAAGCGAGACATTATTGATTTGCAACTCTTCAAACCAAGCACCCTAAAATAGAATCTGTGCCGACTCCCTCATCGAAGGTCTATGCCATTTTAATGTTTCGTGGTCTAATCTAGCTTGTGTCCAGCCATCCCATTTCCCAAATTAGCTTTTGCCAAAATCCTGTAGAAAGCACCCACGATTAACACAGTTCGTGATCTGGCTGTTGACCTTAGTGAATCACGGATTGAACCCTTCAATTGTCTTTTGAACACGCATTTTTCTTCTTCAAATCTCGCTCCTCGGAACAGCTTTTGGTAAGTTCATAATTTCCCCGCAAATCAAATCTCTGTTTTGAAAAATTTACGGATGAATTTCTTCTTCATGTTAATAATCTTCTGAAACAACGGGTCGATGGTTTCTGAGAATATCCATTTGTATTTACAATTCAACCTTATGCTATAGCATATTGAGCATCTGAATAACTCATAGGCACCATATTTCGTCTTCTGTCAAGTAGATTTCATGAAATTCAAGCATCCAGTCACCGTGTATATTTTGAAACCCTGAAAAAGGCAGGTACCCAATTCACAGGTTACCTTCTATATGCGTTTTGGATTTTAGATAGATCTGAAGAAGGTGCATATGTGCATTTACAGTTTTGATCTTGTTTTTCATGTTTAAGGATTTGCTATGTTTTGAAATTAATACCAAGGTCAAAAAATGTGTACATTTATCGGTGGGGTACGGAGGAGGTTTGGAGTAGGGTTTTTGTTTTGAAATAAAGCCGGTTGAAATTTATGTTCGAGATCTAAACTTGGTGGTGTGTTACTTTTTTATTTTTTTTATGTTCTTGTAAGGTAATTTTTTCTATAGGGTGTTTTTAGTTGATTTATCATTTTGTCGTCACCAAAGAAAATCGGAGCTGAAAGAGCTTGATATGGACCTTCGAGACAGTTCTGTTTTAAATTCTGCAATGTAAAGATTTGAAAAAGGAGCTGTTTACTGTATCCTCCCCCAAAAATGTAGCCGGCTCAAGAAAAATGAAGTGTTAAATCCCATTTTATGGATATGCCACTCTAGTGATAATAGCTTGCGATTGACAAATATCGACGGTGTAGGAAAAAATGGCGTTGTCTACGGAGGTCATAAATTTACCCGGAAAATTATTTTTCACAGGAATTTGGCTCTATTTGTTTGTTTTTTTATTTTTATTTTTTTTGCTTTTTGGTTTGTTCGTTTGTTTGTTTTTTTAAATCTGATTATATTAGTGTTTGGATAAAAAAAATGGTGAAAATGGATTCAGCATCATCAAAAACCAAAACCCTAAAGTTTGACCGCTGTAACTCAGATTTCTTAAAATTTCTCCCTGATTTTAGCAAAAAAAATCATGTCGAAATTTCCAGGCAAATTTGTGGCCTCTTTAAACTACTCTGGAAAAAATTGGGAGCCTTCTGAGGGGCATGTCAAATTTCTTTGGGCTTCAAGAAGGGCTATAGTCTTCTGATCTGCACGTGTTACTGAATGGGACTCGAATGATTGCAGAGGCCACAGCTTATGTCCAGCTTTGGCGGGATGATTTTTCCTCTTTTCTGCCTGAGTATGACAGTGGATGATTTTCCGTCCTTTTTTGCGTCTATATGCCTCTTGACAATGGTATTCCTTTCGATCGAGTTTTTACAGATGCCGGAATATTGTCATGTATGCATTGAAATTTGAGACAATAGTGAAACCTTTTGGACAAATGTTGAGTGGGAACAAATAAGATGCAAGATCAATAGGACCAAATGCTAGTTGAAATTGATTTCAGATGAAATCTTCACTTGGAAATTTTTCTACGATTACCAGGACGAGTACATTATAAGAGAGTCGAACTATATTCATATTTAAGTTGCTCGACTTTTTGATCCACAAGCTGGGATCATCATTAAGAGGTTGTTGATATCAATTATTAATTATCTCTCAATTCATAAATAAATAATCACTGATAACCAGTAAGTCTGCCAACCAACATAAATATTTTTCCAGGTTGCTATTATCTTTGTTTTAAATTGTTAAAATTGGCAACTAGGGCCAAACTCCACTTTAGACAACTTATATGATGGAGATGATATTTTTATTGGATTCCTTTTTCTGAGAGATGTAGGATTGATTTAAAGATCATCTCATTTTGACAAGTATAAATGGAATTATGAATTTATTTATTCTATGGACAAATTGTCAAGGTCGGCTAGAAGTCTAATGTAGGCTCATGAAGCCCAACAGATGTGTCTCTTCACCCTCAACGTTGTATATATAGAGGAGTCATTTTCCTCATTTACTCACTCATCATCACACATCTTTCTTTCTCTTCATCTGATTGGGTTGTACAAATTTCAGGCACCTGTTCTTTTCCACACGTGTGAAGAGTTGACTGGATTTTTCCGTTCTCTGCGTTGACCGAGTTGCAGCCAGCTTTGATCAGCATTGACCGGGCAGTGTTTGACTTTGTTTGACTGTGTTTTTGGTGAGAAATTCGTTGTTTGGACAGGCCGCATATTATGGCACAGAAATCGAGATTTTCTGTGCAAGTTTATCAGCATTGAGTCAACAAGTTTGACCGCATGTTGACCTGCATTGACCAACTTTGACCAAGAATTTCCAGACTGTTTTGGGCTGATTTGGATTGTCCCTGAAAGCCGAGTTGGCTGGGTTTGACCGAGCTGATTTGGAGGAGACATTTTGCTGGTTTGACTAGCGTTGACTTTCTGGTTAGGGCATCCTGTTGGCTGTAGTTTGACTAGACTTTTTTGACAATGTTTGGGCAGATGAATTTTCTAAATTGTACTCTCTCTCTGCTAAACTTTTGAAGAATAATAAGATGATTTGATCAAAGGGTTTCCCCCAAATATTGTGTCCTCTTATCTTGGCTTGTCTTCTACTTATTGTTTATGTTCTATCTGCATTTACTATCAATGTTAATGTGATTGCTAATCTGGAAATTGATATTGGGCTAATAAGAAAAATCAAAATAAATTGCTCTTAAGCATAGAACATACCGTTATTATCTAAAATTAACATGGTATTAGAGCTGAGGTGAAGACAAAGCCCAAGCAAGAGCGAGAAGAGCAATCATTGAGATTTGTTGGACGAGGACAGGATTCAATGGCCTCCTCATCTTACTTCAAGCCTCATGACAAGCTCCATGATAAATTTGATTATCACGCACGAAAGATATCTCTTGATTTGACTTTGGAAGAGCATGATGTTATGGACTATGTGCAGGGAAAGATTACGAAACCTCCTTCAAATGCACTGGTTGCTGTTGAGACAAAGTAGAAGAAAGGTGAAGTCAAAACTAAGAAGATCATCAGGGATTTTATTCATAAGCATTTAGTTGCTTACATCTCCGATTTGAACACATCTAAGGAGATATATGACAAGTTGGTTGGCATGTTCAAAGCTAGCAATGCAAACCAAGTCCTCTTTCTCAAGAACAAGTTGAAGGACATAAAGAAGGGAAGAGGAGAAGATATCCAATCCTACTTCATGAGGATTACCGAAATAAAAAATGATCTTCTTTCAATTGGAGAAGTTATTGCTGACAGGGAGCTCACTCTCATTGCCCTTGGAGGTCTCCCTCGTGAATGGCATGTGTTCAACACTACTATCCTCAACAATGACCGAATTCTAGGTTTTGATGAATTGTTGACTAGATGTACTCAAGAAGAAACAAGGATGATAGAAAGAGACATGCCTTCAAATAGGAATGATCCTACTGCATTCTCCGCTCATGCTAAAAGAAAGAACAATGCAGGTTCAAAGAAGCAATGTCAAGGAAGACTGGGATTCAAAGATGGAAGAAAGGGTGGATGCTTCATTTGTAACAAGTTTGGCCACTATGCTAGGCAGTGTCCTAATAGAAGGGATACACCTCGGGATGATGATAACAACAACCGCAACAATTTTAGGGGCAACAACAATAAAAGGAATGGCAGGTTCAACAACAAAGGAAAAAGGAATGCTCCCGCTACTCAACATGGAAATGGTCGACCTCCCAAAAGATCAAGAAACTCCAGGTATGATGAATCTAATGTTGTAGATAACAAGCAAAAATAATTTTATCTTATATCTGCCCTCTCTACTGCCTCTCCTCCAGATACCTTGGGAAATTGGTTGATTGATAGTGGTGCCTCAAGGCACTTCATTGGGTATAAGGAGGCTCTTTCAAATCTGATAGAAAATGATACAAATTTGGAAATTATTCTTGGAGACAATGCCACCTATCCGTGAAAGGAGTTGGGAATGTTACTCTTCAATTGAATCAAGGTAACATCATTCATGTACAAGAAGTACTATATGTACCCGATCTAAAGAAGAACCTGGTATCTATCTCGGCAATGGAGGACAAAGGATTCAAGGTGGCATTCATCGATGGAAAGGTACATGTTTGGAAAAGAAATTTTAAAGAAGCATTTACTCTTGGATTCAGGGTTGACAGGCTATATCAAGTTGGAGGAAGTCCACTGGGAGCTATGTCTTGCGACACATCTCTTCAATCCGAATTATGGCACTAGAGGTTTGCTCATCTACATTATAAGGCCCTACTCGATGCAAGGAAGATGGTAACATGTATGCCCGAATTTAAAGTAGAACATGACGGTGTTTGTCAAAGATGTGCCGAAGGAAAACATACAAGAGGACCATTCCCCTCAAGTGATAGCAAGACTACCGACATTTTGCAATTGTTTCATTCTGATTTATCTGGTATGTTTCCTGTAACATCTTTGGGAGGATATTTGTATTATGCAATCTTTGTGAATGATTTCTCTCGCAAAACTTGGATTTATTTCTTGAAGAAGAAGGACGAAGTGTTTACATGGTTCCGCTCTTTCAAAGTCCTGGTTGAAAATCAAACAGGGAAGAAGATCAAAATATTGAGGACCGATAATGGAATTGAATATAAATCAAATGAGTTCAATGCCTATTGTAGAAAAGCAGGCATTAAAAGGGAGAATACTACTGCATATACTCTTGAGCAAAATGGTGTTGCTGAAAGGAAGAATCATTCTATTATAGAAGCCACTTGTGCCATGCTTCATGATCAAGGCCTTTCGAAGTCCCTATGGGGAGAAGCTGCCAACACTGTTGTGTATGTTCAAAATAGATGCCCACATCAAGCATTGGACTCCAAAACTCTCGAAGAAGTTTTCATCGGTAAGAAACCAGATGTTTCTCAGTTTAGAATTTTTGGTAGCCCCGTGTATTTTCATGTGCCAGGTCAAAGAGAAGTGGAGATAAGTCATGATGTCACCTTTGATGAAGATGCTGCCCTTGGGAAGATTAGGAACCTTTACATTCCAAGGAAGGACAAAGAAGCAGATACAGGAAAGAGGGAGAACCGCAGGATGAGTCGATGCCGATGTTGAAGAACCGATGGATCCCATTGATCCACCTCCCCATGAGCTCTTCTCTTAAAAAAGGAGACCCTCATGGCTTAAGGACACCCTCGAAGATGCCAGGTGACATATTGCACCAAGGGGGACATTTCGTGAGAGTAAGAAGCCGAATAGGTACCAAGGGTACTTAGCTGCCATGAGCACCATTGTTCAAACTGAGCCTTGCACATTTGAAGAAGTTGTGAAGCACCAAGTTTGGAAGGATGCTATGAACGAAGAGTATGAGTTGATTATGAAGAATGATGTCTGTGATATGGTCCCTAGACCCAAGGACAAATCTGTTGTCACCTCGAAATGGCTCTACAAGATCAAGCATGGAGTTGATGGAAGTGCTGAAAAGTTCAAGGCCAGGTTTGTTGCTCGAGGCTTCTCTCAAAAGGAAGGTGTGGACTATGATGAGATATTTGCACCAGTTGCCTGATATACCACCATCCGTTCGATCATTGCCCTTGCTGCCTCTCAAGGATGGAATTTACATCAAATGGATGTCAAGACTGCCTTCTTGCATGGTTCACTTAAGGAAGAAGTCTATGTTGAACAAATTGAGGGGTTCGAAGTTCAAGATCAGGAAACACATGTATGCAGGTTGAAGAAAGCCCTCTATGGGTTGAAGCAAGCTCCCCAGGCTTGGTATGAAAGGATCGACAGTCATCTGATGAAGTTGGGTTTTACAAGAAGTGAAGCAGATCCGAACCTTTACTTTAAGGTTGAAAATGATAGACCTCTCATCTTGGTACTTTATGTGGATGATCTCTTTCTGACAGATGCAATCCCTCTTATTTATCAATGCAAGAGGGAGTTAGCCTCCAAATTTGAGATGAAGGACCTAAGATTGATGCACTACTTCCTAGGCTTTTAGGTCTGGCAAAAGCCAGGTGAGATTTTCCTTTCCCAAGGAAAATACATTGTGAAGCTACTTGAAAGATTTGGGATGGTGGATTGTAAGGTCGTGACTACCCAATGGAACTTAACTTCAAGAAGTCATGCAGAAGCGCTGCTAGGCCCGATTTGGGAAATCCTTCTGAGTATCATCAACTCATAGGGGCCTTGATGTTGTTGGTGAACTCCCGTCTGAACATATGCTTTGCAGTAAATACATTGAGTCAATTTATGGTCGAGCCTCATCACATATATTGGATTGCTGCCAAGAATCTCTTGAGATAACTCCGGGGCACAATCACCTATGGACTGAGATACATTGTTGGGAATTTGAGGCTACATGGTTATTCTGATGCTGACTGGGTTGGTTGTATGGTGGATCGTAAGAGCACATCAGGATGTTGCTTCTCACTAGGTTCTGCTTCCATATCCTGGATGAGCAGGAAGTAGAAATCGATTGCTTTGAGCACCACTGAGGCCGAATATATTGCCACTAGTATGGCCTCCTATGAAGCTGTTTAGTGAGCTGTTTGGGCATGTGCTGGATACCACCGTGATCTACTGTGATAACCAAAGTGAGATTCATCTTTTTGAGAATCTCGTCTTTCATGACTACGGCAAGCATATTGATATCATGTATCACTTTATTCAAGATATGGTACAACAGGGAGTAATAAGGCCCCATCACATTGGCACTGATGATCAGGTCGCATATATTCTTACGAAGCCCTTGGGGAAGGTCAAATTCTTAACCTTTCGTGAACGACTTGGAGTCCTGGAGAGACCCTCTTATGAGGGTCCCGTTTGAGTTGGATATTGAGCTTTGGGACCTCCAGGGGGCTTGGGGATACTTCTTGAAGCTATGAGCGACCATAGGGTGAGTGGTTCACCTTCCCCTAGTGGTGCGTTGTTTACAGGGTGAGTGGTTCACCTTCCCCTGTGATACCCCATAATGGTTGATATATGCATAGGATGAGTGGTACGCCTTCTCCTGCTGATAAATCCTACCCATGTAGTTTGGGACTCATGGGAAGTACCTCTCATTTGGCCAATGAGTAGGGAAATGAGGATAGGGACCATAGTACTACTGATGGACGCATTGTGTACTATTGTACTCCCTATGCTAGGATGTTTGATATTGATCTGGGATCAATGGAGACTGACTTTGGGTCAGTGGAGAGTGGTATGATACACTCAATCATTTTTTCTTCATGTTCCAACAGAGTAGAGCAGAATAGGGATGACAGGGATGGTACAGTTTGACAGATGGTTTGGTAGGTGGAGTTCTCCTTAGTTGAGAGGGAGTGTTAAAATTGGCAACTAGGGCCAAACTCCACCTTAGACAACTCATATGATGGAGATGATATTTTTATTGGATTCCTCTTTCCAAGAGGTGTAGGATTGATCTAAAGATCATCTCATTCTGACAAGTATAAATGGAATTATGAATTTATTTCTTCTATGGACAAATTGTCAAGGTCGACCAAAAGTCTAATGTAGGCTCATGAAGCCCAACAAACGTGTCTCTTCACCCTCAATGTTGTGTATATATAGGAAGTCATTTCGTCATTTACTCAGTCATCATCCCGTTAAAGAAGATTTCTAGGATTGTGCTTATTGTTGATAATAAGAATATTAATAATAATAATAATAAGTTGTCGTTTCTTAACAACCATATAAACAATTTCGATATAAACAATAATTTTATGTTTAATAAGAATCGTAATAACAATAATAATATTAATCTTCCCCCTCCATCTCATAATAATAATAAGGTTATCAATTTATCTAGTTTCTCCTTTCCCCCTTCGGTTTTTAAGCTTTTGGGTAAAGGTTTAAATTTTGCCCTGGCCCCTAAGAAGATCCCAGTAGATGACATTATTTGTGACATAGAGTTTGGAATTAGAGGTCTACCTGATAGTATTAAGGACACTATTAGACAGGATTGTGTCGTTATCCTTAGGAAGGCAAAGCCCCCCAAGAGCAACCTTAGCAGGGAAGAATTTGTAGCCGTCAGATCCTTAAACTAGAACAAAGATATCGTTGTTCTGAAAGCCGACAAAGGTGGAGCTGCTGTCATTCTTGACAAAGTAGATTACCACAGTAAGATGTTGGATCATCTTCATAATAGTGGAAGCTATAAGAAGCTTCCCAAAAACCTGTTAAAGAAGATTTCTAGGACTATAGCTCTTGCCATCAAATCCAGTAGCTTAGTGTGTTCCCTGCACCATAAACTCATTGAGAGCAGTCCCATCACTCCTAGGATCTATGGGCTCCCTAAAATTCACAAGGAGGGAGCTCCCCTAAGGCCCATTGTCAACACCATTGGAGGTCCTACCTACCTTTTTGCTAAATTCCTTGCCTTAAAGCTTAAACCCTTAGTTGGCCGTACAGAGTCCTTCGTCAAAGACTCTGCTTCCTTTGTTGAGGAGCTTAAGGATATTAAGCTTGACCCTGGGGAGATTCTTGTTAGTTTTGATGTAGTTTCCCTTTACACTTGCATCCCTATAAAGGAGGCCATGGAGGTGATCAACCGCCTAACAGATCCCGATACCGCTCGGTTAGTTGAGATCTGTCTCACTTCCACCTTTTTCAGTTTTGAAGGGGAGTTCTTTGAGCAAACCTATGGTGTTGCCATGGGCTCACCCCTATCCCCTGTCGTTGCTAATCTTTTTATGGAAGATTTTGAATCCAAGGCTCTAAACTCGGCCCGCCTCCTACCTAAACTTTGGAAAAGATATGTAGATGACACTAATGTCATTTGGTCTCATGTCCAAGATTTGTTAGATCTCTTCTACGATCATCTCAACAGTCAATCCTCGGCCATTAAGTTCACCAGGGAACAGGAAGTCGATGGTTGCCTCCCTTTCCTTGATATTCTTATTTCAAAGAATAGTGACGGTTCCCTCTCCCACCAAGTGTTTCGAAAGAAAACACATACGGAACAGTATCTTCATGCCAGTTCCCACCATTTCCCGGCTCAGAAGTTGGGTGTTCTCAACACCCTCGCTACTCGTGCCCTAAGGATCTCTGATGAAAAGAGCTTTGAGAAAGAGAAATCCCATCTCCTTAATGTCTTTGTTGAAAATGGTTATAGTAGATACCTGGGTCAGAAGGCTTTCCTCAAAGCTGCCAAAAATTCGTTAACTAAAAGAGAACCTAAAGAACGGGTCCCAGGGGTCCATCTACCGTTTGTGCAGGGGACCACTGATAAGATTGCGAGGATTCTTAAGAAACATAATGTTCCCTTGACCTTTAGACCCCTTAACACCATTCGTAAGTCCCTCCGATCAGTGAAGGATCCTATCGACCCTAAGGACATGAAGGGTGTCTATATTATTCCTTGTTCCTATGGGACCCCCTATATTGGTGAGACTGGACACTCCATTAATCAGAGGATTAGTGAGCACGCAACTGACCTTAAACATAGGAGAACCAAGTCTTCCGCACTAGCAGAGCATGCGGAGAAAACCAAACATCATGTTTGTATCAAGGAGGCCAATGTTATTGCGAGAGTTTTGCAGTTCCATCACCGTAAATTTAGGGAAGCCCTTGAGATTGAAAAAAGGCCGAGCAATCTCAATAGAGAGGATGGTTGGAAGATCATTAGTTGTTGGGTCCCAGCCCTCGCTTCCTAGTCATGTTCTTTACTTCCTCCCCTCCCTCTTTTTACAACTTGTTCTAGTTTTCTTATAAGTTAGTTTCCCCTTGTTATCCTTTAACCTTCTCTCTTTTGCCATTGTTCTTTGGTCCTCTTTGGTGGGTTAGTTTATATAGTATAAGATATTTAAATCAGTGTTGTTAAAATCGCGATAAAATCGCGATTTTATCGGAAAATCGCGATTTTTTCATCTTGCCGATCAAATCGCGATTTTTATACGAAAAAATCGCCTACTTTTTTTTTGCCGATTTTTACTGAAAAAATCGCGCTTTTTTCAAAAAATCGCGATTTTTTCGAAAAAAAAACGCGATTTTTAACGAAAAAATCGTGGGGGCTCAGGACAGCATAGTTTTATAACTTTTTTTGGGTTTTTTCATGCAATGTTTTTTGAAAGAAACAAATAATTTTTGAGTGGGGTAGCTTAATGATCAAGTCTAGGCCCTAGTATGGATATGCTATTCATGGTAATGTTAAATTCTTAAAGTAAAAGTGACATTCTCCTTAATCTTCATTTTCATCCTTTTACTTAAATTTTTAACATTACCATGAAATGACTCAGGATGTTTGAGAGTGGTTCCAGCCTCATTGGATTTCATATGGAGAAAGTAGAATTTTAGATTTCATTTAAAATCCAGCAGACTTATCAGTTTTTCAGGATTTCAGGATTGGGAGATTGTAATGTTTCCAGGTGACACCACCTGCCCGGGCTACCCCTGCCACCAATAGAGGACGTGGTCTACCTCCTATAGCTCCTACTTCTAGTTCTTCAACGTCTAGATCACATCAGACTCCACTGCCATTTCCACCTGCACGGGCACCAGCATCTACATCTAGAGGGAAAGGGAAAGCTGTGGCATTTTCTCGCAAGAGGGGCAGAGGAAATCAATAGGATTAGACTTTCATTTTATTGTATATGACATTATGACATGATGAGATACATTATCATATTTTTTGTTGATATTTTGAGGCTGAGTTGGGACTTACTATTCAGGACATGATTCAATGTTATGTGTGATTTTAGCGCTAGAAATGATATTAAACATCTTATATATTAGTTTTTTTATCATATTTATGTGTCAATGTATTTATTTTATGTTGTAGATGGTTTAGATCTTATATATTAGTTTTTTTATCATATTTATGTGTCAATGTATTTATTTTATGTTGTAGATGGTTTAGATATTAAAAAAATTGAAAAAAAATGAAAAAAAATGAATATTTTTGTGCCAAACGATTTTTTCCCGCTTTTTTCCGATTTTTTCCCGATTTTAACGATTTTTTCCGCTTTTTTCCCGGCGCCGATTAAATCCCGATCGCGATGTGTGCAACACTGATTTAAATAGCATTTAGTTTAAGCTATTAGTTATATACAAAATTTTAACTTAATTAAAAAAGAAAAATAATTACTTTAAAATTGAAATTCAATCTATGATAATATGTTTTATGACTTATTAAATAAACAAATTAATAATAAATAAACAATTAAATAAATTTAAAATATAAAAGATTTATTCTTATTATATAATACTTAAATTAATTTCTTTTAATAGCTTTGTTAGTAAGATCGATCTAACAACTATAATAATTCTAACAAATAGGATTTTAATTTTTAGTAACGTCTATAATTAAATAAACAAATAAATAATAAATAAACAATTAAATAAACAAATTAATAATAAATAAACAATTAAATAAATTTAAAATAAAAACGATTTATTCTTATTATATAAGACTTAAATTAATTTATTTTAATAGCTTTGTTAGTAAGATCGATCTAACAAATATAACAATTCTAACAAATAGGATTTTAATAATTATTAACCTCTATAGTTAACCTCTATATTCTAACAAATAGGATTTAATATATATATATATATATATATATATATATATATATATATATATATGTATGTATATTATAAAAATTAAAATAAATATGAAATAGTTATTACCTTTTATGTATATTTAATGTAAATTCATATGTCCCATTAACTTTTTAATTTAAACCCCTTTTAATTTAATAATAGTATAACTAACTATTGATTTAATAATTATTTAAATCTGTAACGTTAACTTATTTTAATTTTAATTTTTGATTAAATATAGTTATGCTCTCCCTAGCCGTTTCCTAGTCAAATATAACTGTTAGTTGGTCAATATAGTCGTTGCCTGGTCAAATATAGCCGTTGGATGTTCTGCTCTGACTATTTAACATGCAACCTAGATCTGATTCTTCAACTTGTCGTAACGATGAACCACATTGGTTGGTTCGAAACGCGTCGACAAATGAAATATCATGTGATTTACGCCGAAAAATTTCTCATAAACTTGATATGGATCACAAAAGCCTCAATTCAACAATCTTTCTCTCTCTTCATTTGATTGGATCATATGAATTTCGAGCAGCATGTTCTTCTCCACACGTGCAAAGAGTTGACTGGATTTTCTGTTCTTTGCGTTGACCGAGTTGCAGCTAGCTTTGACCAGAGTTGACCAGGCAATGTTTGACTATGTTTTTGGTGAGAAATTCTCTGTTTGGGCAAGCCGCATTCTGGCACAGGAATCAAGATTTTCTGTGCAAGTTGACCAATGTTGACTACAACAAGTTTTACCATAGCGTTGACCTGTGTTGACCAACTTTGACTGAGAATTTCCAGACTATTTTGGGCTGATTTGGATAGTCCCTAAAGGCCGAGTTGACTGGTTTTGATCGAGCTGATTTGGAGGAGACATTCTGTTGGTTTGACCAGCATTAACTTTCTGGTTAGGGCATCTTGTTGACTGCAGTTTGATTGGACTGTTTTGACAGTGTTTGGGCAAGTGAATTTTGTATATTTTACTCTCTTTGCCGAACTTTTGAAGAATAATAAGGAGATTTGATCAAAGGGTTTTCCCCCCATTGGGGTTTTTCCCTGGCATCTACCAAATATTGTGTCCTCTTGTCTTGGCTTGTTTTCTGCTTATTGTTTATGTTCTATCTGCATTTACTCTCAATGTTAATGTGATTGCTAATCTGGAAATTGATATTGGGCTAATGAGAAAAATCGAAGTAAATTGCTCTTAAGCATAGAACATACAATTGTTATCTAAAATTAACATAAATTTTATGTATAACAACCTGTGAGCTTCTTTTTCTGAAGTCTTCCTCTCCGCTGATGTTAGAAGCATTTAATTCTATTTTAAAGGACTTCACATACCTTTCTTTTGCCATGGTGGCTCATCTTTGCAATGATCTTAGTGTTTTCTATTCAAATCAGATGGCTAGTATGTTGAAACTTCAACAAACCTAAGAAAATTTTGTAACACCTACATTTTGTTGGGTACAACCTTTTGAGTTTTCTATTGGCTTTTTATAGTCTTATGAAATAGCTTGCAATTTTTGGATTTTTTGTTGCTAATAGGTAACTATGATCCTTATCTTGCTTTCTCTCCTACCTCGCTAGCTTTTGCCTCCCATTGCTCCGATACAAAATCGATGTAGGGTCTTGATTGCTTTTGCTCCTTGGGGTCTGATATGCACTCGACCGTCCATGTGTTATCCCAATGACCTTCGTTGCTTTTGGACCTTTCCTTAATCATGTTCTTATTCTCGATTCCCTGATTCTTTGCTAGTCATCCACGTGTGTGGCCGACTAGATTCTGACTACAGGTGGTCCTTCGTTGCTCAGCTGATTTTCCTCTGTGAGGTGGTCCATCATTGCTCAGCTGATTTTCCTCGACTCTCCACTCACTATCCATGTGTACGATTAGCGATGATCCAACTATTAGGATTTTGTAAGTAATGCCACACTCCTTCATCTCTGATATCTAGAACTCGACTTGCTATCATGTTGATGCGTGGCATGGCGTCTTCTCATCATAGTATTCAAAACTGGAACTGGTGACTAGACCGGTCCACCTAATAAATTGGGTTTCAAACTATAACTGATCAAATTGAGATTGGTTAGATCTCAGTGCATTGGTTTTAAAAAACACATGAAATAATTATATTTTAATGAAAAAAACTATTTTTAAGATTTAAAACCACGATTCTAAATCAATAGAGACAAAATATGCAAAGTTTGCTCATATTTATACCATTTAAAGGTGAATATATCAAAATGGAACTGAGTGCAATACATATTAGCAACAAATATATAATCAATGAGGCTCTAAATGGCCTCTAGAGACCAATAACAAATCCTACAAGCTATATGGGGCCATTGGCCTACTACAAGTCTACATATTAGTGATCAACATTATCACTTGAAACTTCTCATCATGATGAAACTCAGTTGGTTGACTCTCGACTCTCGACTCTCAAACGTTGCAACTGCTTGAGTCACAAACTTCTTAGCTAGTTGAGTGACTTGAGTCTCAAACTCTGCCCTAATATGCCCTGTTACTTCTTTTGGTGCTCTACATGGATTTACATGGCTTCCTATCCTAGCTAAGTGTTGCTTGAACATGTTAATGCCCCTTCCTTTAATAGATTTTTGGCAATATTTGCAGATCATTTTGCCATCAATCATGTCACAATGAACCCATGCAGTATCCTTGGCTTTTGGAGGCATGGTGGTTGATACTCAACCCAAACTCTTTGCTGTTCCACTACTCCAACAAAAACTCAACACTCCAAGCTCACAATGAAGCTCACAAAAACTCCAAATGAGATGTGTGAGGCAAATGAGAGGGGAGACATCCTTTTAAAGGCTTGGAGGGGCTGTTTTTGGAGGGAAATAGCCCCTAGCTTCCCTTAAAATGACTTGAAAAACCATTTAACCTTCCATGGGGTCCATTGCTAACATGGCAATAAACCAACTGGTTTATGGCTGATTAGGCCCAAAAACTATGGGTCCACTTAGAAATATCGGTTTTTCAACCGGTTCGATGGTTGGGGCTAATGAACCGTCTGATTTGACTGGTTTACGGTTCAAACTGACCGATTTTGAATACTATGGTTCTCATGCACTTTGTTCTTTGTCTTTTCCGTATCATGTCTTATTGGTGAGCTAAAATCCTTGCCTCCTCTCTACTTTGCTTACCATGCACGTGCAAGGTCAAAGGAGCTTCCATTCTCTAACCTTCCTATAGGATCGAGCGTTGACACTCTTATAGTGCTCACCTGATAGTCAAAAACCCTAAGTTCCCACTAGTCATCCATGTGTATGGCTAGTGCTTCCCTTGCAATCAAAACATTTATTGGGCAACAATGACTCGTATGTTTATGAATTGCTCTTATCCCTTGAGCTTCCCAAATGGGTCCGTGCAATGTGGCAATGTGACATCTTCTCTCATGCCCTTTGACCTATTGATGATGTGGAACCTGCGTTCCTCTCATGATCTTATGCAACATGGTCAGATTGGCCCTAACACCTTTATTAATGTAATAAGCCCAAGAGGCACCATACAAGTCATGATTAGTTTCTAATAAATAAAGCCCATAAGCATTGTAAGTGGTTGACCCGCATCATAAAAAAGGGATCACAATTAGTTAGAACGGGCCATAGTTAATAAATAAAGTAGTTAACCTGCATTAGGCAAGGGGCCATGAGTAGTTAGGGTTTTGGGTCTCAAGAAACTATATAATGTCGAAGATAGTAAGGAAAGTGTTATGTTGTGTAATTGAGCTATGCTCTACTAGAGGTTGCCCCCTCAAAGAGGCAAGTGAACAATATTTCTGCAGATCTTAATAAAATATTTCTGTTGTTCTCATCTCATTGTGTTATTTTTCTATGGTATCGTTGACATATTCGCTCTTTTGATATTTTATGCAGGTCAAGCATATTACAAGTGGTATCAGAGCACTTTCTTGGGCCAACCACACCACCAATTTTAGCAATTTCTTTTTAGGCTAGAGACGTCTTCTGACGTCTTTAAACTACAAATATATGTCGTTATGCGCATCAACTTGTGGTTGCAGAGTCATACACACAGGAACTACAAGAGGTGGTCACGTCTGTTGGACTCCCTTGTAACCCCTGTTGGTACCCCTTCGAGTAGTAGCGCATCAAAAAACACTTGTACACAGATTGCACTTCCACGTACCTCTGGTATATCGGAAGCCCCCAAGGTTACCCTGAAACCAAACCCTAGATAAGTCGTTGACCGTCTTGCTGCTATAGTACACCGAGAACAACACTCGGGGAGATTACTTGCATGTACCTAGGGTAGTTGGGTAGTACAGTTAAGGGCATTGTCGATCCTCCTTAGTTAGTGCCCTGAAAGATTGGGCCGAGTATTATTGTTGGACCCCTAGCATATATCGCGATTTGTAGCACCTGACACTCCTTTCCTGCCCTAGTTCCCTCTCTTCTGCTGATTGGCCGTCACATCTTGCATTATCCAGAAGTTGGGGTTTCTGTTGCAACAATAGAGATTAGATCTCGTTGTACCCTGCCGTTGGGGCTTCTGCCGTCACATTACAAATCAAATCTTACTGTATCCAGCTATTGGGGTTTTTGCTATTACAATTTTTGTAGTACCCAGACGTTGGGGTTTCCATCGTTGCAGTATAGACCAATGGGACTGTCAAATTCCTACACATTTTGCACTATCAAGATTTTGGGATTTTGATCGCCGCAATATTGATTTGCTGGGAGTAAAACTCCTGTAAGTCTGGTGGTCCCAAAATTCCGCTTGTAATAGACCTAGTCCACGAGATTCAGGATGACGTGCTGATTGCAGTGATACCATCTGCTAGTAAGCGTTTTTTTTCCTGCGGTCCCAAAATTTTCAGCAGTGCTTGCAAGTGACCTACATCAAAAGACTCCTTGCATCGCACCCATTGCAGCCATACTAATTTGAAGTAAACCAAAATTTTGACTCGGGCTAGTGTATGGTAACTATGAGGGCTATGGAAAGCCTCCAGAAAAAAGTGGATGACATCAAAGCAAACCTCACCACCAAAATCCAAGATGCAGTTGCACAGGTCCTGGCTAACTTCATACCACAACTCAAGGAGAAAGGCCCCATGGGGGAGGGGGACAAGGTCGATGCCCACCTGGAAGGAGAATCTAGCCACCATTGCTATGAGGGGTATCATCATTTCCATGGGGGTCACCAATATGCTTTCAATAAGACACCCAAGATTGACATGCACAAATTTGATGGTTCTAACCCAATAGTGTGGGTGGCACAAATGGAACAATATTTTCAACTCAATGGTATTTGGGATGATGACACCAAACTACATGTGGGAGCTCTTTATTTGGACCAAGAATGTTGGCAGTGGTGGCAATGGCATCAGAAATGTTACACAGGAAAGCCACTTGGAATGTGTTCTCTAAATCCATTTGTGCCCATTTTGACAGGGACTCTCACTTTTTGGGTCACCTCACAAAGCTCAAACATACTAGTTCTGTCCGAGATTGCATCACGACATTTGAACAACTGGCCATCTAGACATAAGCCCTTAGGGACACCTTCTATATGGAATGTTTCATCAGTGGCCTCAAGGAAGCCATCCAGGCACATGTTAGAATGCATCAACCAGCTACGTGGTTGGAAGCTTGCCACAAAGCTTTAGATGCAGAAGCTGCTATTACTGCCCAAACCACTTGTCCTTCATTTACATCAAAGGCACCTCCCACCCTTGGTAGTGGCCCCACCCAAACCCTTAAGGTGCAAAAGGTGTCACATGCGGAAATGGCTGAAAGACGAAGACAAGGATTATGCTACTATTGTGATGACAAATACTCACCAAGCCACAAATGCAAGGAACCAAAGTTCTTTCAAATTGATGCAATTGAAAATGGCTCAGATGATGAGGCCCAACCCAGTGAAGTATCTGGGGAGGAAGCAGTGGAACCCCAAGATACTACAACAACCCCTGAGGAACCAATTATATCTCTACATGCATTAACAGGTATTTCTTCTCCACAAACGCTTAAAATTAGAGGCTTTATTAAGCACTGCCTAGTGGTGGTATTGATTGATAGTGGCAACATGCATAATTTTGTCCATAAAAGGGTTGTTGAGGCAGTGCATTGTTTTGTGAGGGCAGTGTCCAATTTTCAGGTCCTTATAGTAGATGGGGGGACCATGAAATGTAAAGGCCGTTGTGAGAACATAAAGCTCCAGATGGGGGACTACCACCTTAAAACACACATGTTTTCCATTGAAATGGGAGGATGTGACATCGTCCTCAGAGCTGAATGGTTGCGCACACTAGGCCCTATTACCATGGACTTCTAAGAGCTATATATGAGCTTCAAACAGAATGGGCACACTCATATGCTACGTGGGCTCTAGGTAGGCGCTCCCACTATCATTAGCTTGCATAGAATGGAGAAGCTTCTAAAAAAGGGACACCATGGGGTAGTTGCTCAATTCAATGCAATTCAGGCCATTGAATCCAGCCCTGCCGATATTCATCCAGACATGCAAAATGTGTTGAGTCACCATCAACAAGTGTTTGAAAAACCCAAGGAACTACCCCCCTCTCGAGGTGAGCATGATCATAGCATCCCTTTGATTTTGGGTAGCTGGCCACCCAATGTATGACCCTATAGGTACCCATTTGCACAAAAGAATGAAATTGAAAAGATTATTAAGGAGCTACTAGAAGCAGGCATGATTCGTCCCAACACCAACCCTTATTCGTCCCTAGTGGTCATGGTCCTAAAGAAGGATGGGGAATGGTGCATGTGTCTTGATTTCAGGGCCCTTAATAAGCTCACCATCAAGGACAAGTTTCCTATTCTAGTCGTCGATGATCTCCTAGATGAACTCTCTGGCGCCCAATTCTTTACCAAGTTGGATCTTCGTTCGGGCTATCACCAAATCAGAATGAAAGTACCAGACATCCCCAAGACAACTTTCAGAACCCATGAAGGTCACTATGAATTTTTGGTTATGCCCTTTGGTCTTTGTAATGCACCGTCCACCTTTCAAAGTCTCATGAATCACCTTCTCAAGCCCTATCTTAGAAAGTTTATCCTGGTATTTTTTGATGATATACTCATCTACAACAAAACATGGGAAATACATCTTCAACATGTTGATCGGGTCTTGCAACTTCTAAAGGAGAATAAATTATTTGTCAAATTGTCCAAGTGTTCTTTTGGAATGGAAGAGGTGGAGTACTTGGGACACATTGTCGGCCAAGCAGGAGTATGAGTGGACCCCAAAAAGATTCAAGCAATCCAAGATTGGCCATAACCTCAGACCTTGAAAAGTCTATGGGGATTTTTGGGTTTCACAAGATACTATCGCAATTTTTAAAAAAATTATGGACACATTGCCAGACCCCTAACGAGTCTTTTCAAGAAAAATGCATTCACTTGGACAAAAGCAACTCAACAAGCCTTCTTGGATCTCAAATAGGCCATGTGTTCCACCTCGGTTTTGGCTCTTCTAGATTTTACAAAACCCTTTGTGATCGAATGTGATGCCTCAGGGATAGGTATTGGAGCAGTCTTAACGCAAGAAGGTCGACCAATTGCCTTCACCAACCAACAATTAAGTGGCAAGAATTTGGGTCAATCCACTTATGAGAAAGAAATGATGGCTATATTACATGCAATAGACACTTGGAGACCATACTTGCTTGGACGTCATTTCCAGATAAGAACTGACCACCATAGTCTGAAGTATTTCTTGGAGCAATGCTTATCCTCACCACAACAAAACAAATGGCTTACCAAAATGTTGGGCTATGAATATGAGATAGTCTATAAGAAAGGTCGTGACAATGTTGTGGCAGATGCTTTATCTCAGAAATATGAGGAGGATGACACCCTCTTATCCCTATCTTTGCCCATCCCATCTTGGATTGAGGAGGCCCGCCGTGAATGGTTTTCCCATCCATCTCTTTCCCAGCTAATCCAAAGGTTACAAGGGGATCCTAACCCTCCCGCGGGTTACACTTGGCAGGAAGATATTCTTCGATATAAAGATCGTGTGGTTCTCTCCCCTAACTCCACTCTCAAACCACGCATCCTAGCAGAGCTGCACTCCTCTCCCATTACAGGACATTCAGGCTTTTAGAAGACTTATGCTCATGCCTGCCGCTCTTTTTTTTGGAAGGGATGAAACAAGACATTCTTACATTTGTGGCTGAATGTGATGTCTTCCAGCGCAACAAAGGGGAAACAATGAAGACACCAGGAACCTTACAACCATTGTCACTACCTGCTTCTATATGGACGGATGTCTCCATGGACTTCATTACTGGTCTCCCTAAATTAGGCAAGAAGTCAGTCATCATGGTGGTAGTTGATCGACTCTCCAAATATGCCCATTTTTGTGCCTTACCGCACCTGTTCACTCTAGCTCTGGTGGCTCAGGTCTTCATGGATCAAATTTTCAAATTGCATGGCATGCCTACCTCTATTGTGTCTGATCAAGATCCACATTCACCAACAATTTATGGCAGGATCTTTTCACACTACATGGCACACAACTCCAAATGAGTACAACTTATCACCCCTAGACAGATGGTCAAACTGAAGCGGTAAACAAATGTTTGGAAACCTACTCGCATTGCTTTGATTTGGATAGGCAACATCAATGGGTGCAGTGGTTACCTTTAGCGGAATGGTGGTATAATACTAATTATTTTGAAGCAACCAGGATGACACCGTATGAGGTGGTGTATGGCCAATTCCCACCTTCGCCAACTTCTTATCTTCCATGATCTTCCGAAGTCCAGGCAATGGATAAGCTGCTTTAGAACCAATCTGCCACTCTCACTATCCTGAAAAATAATCTCAACCAAGCACAAAACTAGATGAAGCAACATGCTGACCAACATTGCTCAAAAAGATCTTTTCAAGTGGGTGACCAAGTGTTCCTTCGACTCCAGCCTTATAAGCAAATGTCATTCAAAGAAAAGGGCTTCCAAAAGTTAGCTCCAAAATTTTATGGGCCTTATCAGGTGGTTCAACGAATTGTCTTTGTCACCTATAAACTAGCATTGCTGACCACTTCCATAAATCCACCCCTTTTCCATGTCTCTTGTCTCAAGAAAGTCGTGGGGCACAATTGTAAGGTTCAAACCACCCTGCTTGAATTGGACGAGGAAGGATCTATTTGGCTCCAGCTAGAACAGGTTGTATATTCCAGGGAACAACATCTCTGCGACCACACTATCAAGGAAGTCCTCATCCAGTGGAAAGACACATTACCAAAAGATGCAACATGGGAACCAACAACTATTCTTCAGAAATTTCCACAGCTTCAACCTTGAGGACAAGTCTATTTTTGAAGGGGGAGGGCATGTTAGGGTTCGACCCTAACCCCTTTATTAATGTAATAAGCCCAAGAGGCATCGTAAGAGTCATGATTAGTTAGTCTAATAAATAAAGCCCATAAGCATTGTAAGTGGTTGACCCACATTATAAAAAAGGGACCACAATTAGTTATAACGGGCCATAGTTAATAAATAAAGTGGTTAACCCGCAATATGTAAGGGACCACAAGTAGTTAGGGTTTGGGTCTCAAGAAACTATATAATGTCGAAGATAGTAAGGAAAGTCTTGTCTTGTGTTGTGTAATTGAGCTTTGCTCTACTGGAGGTTGCCCCCTCGAAGAGGCAAGTGAACAATATTTTTGTAGATCTTAATAAAATATTTCTGTTGTTCTCATCTCATTGTGTTATTTTTCTATGGTATCGTTGGCATATTCGCTTTTTTGATATTTTCTGCAAGTCAAACATATTACAGATTGCATATCCTTGGCTTTAGATTTCCTTGCATTCCTTACCATATGGACGAACATTGCAAACCTTGCCTCAATTAGGTAACCAAGAGAGTGTAAATTGCATCAACAATAGGACATGACTTGGTTTGCCTTCATTTAAGGTGTCTCCCATGCATGAAGTGTGACTTTAAAGCACTGACGACTCCAAAGATACCCGTAGAGATGGGGTAACCGTATTGATAACATTTAATGGAGCAAAAAGTCAAATCCTCTACCCAGTTGAGGTATGATTTGAATGAGTTAAGAGTGTTATAGATTAGTTCTCCTCCGAACGGGTGAAGTATACAGGGATTAGGAGTGTTGGATGATGATGTACTCACAAAGTAAGATATCCAACCTATAAATTGATGTCTGGCCTTTGCAATATTTCATTCCTTACTCTCTTAGAGTCCTGGAGTAGTTGAAGGGTTACCCATCGATATGGCCACCTTCACTAAATCCACAAAGTTTTCCCCCGAGTTACCAAGTCACTGCAGATAGTCTACACCCATCCCAAAGCTTCTAATGGGTAGGCCAAGGGATAAGATCAAATGGTGGCAGTGACACTTTGGCAAGCTAAGAAGAAATGGGAAGAAGTGGGAGCCCAAGCATGCTCTCATAGAGTAGGAAACAGGTTGTGAGAATCAAATGGTGGTGATGCCACTTTGGCAAGCTAAGAAGAAATGGGAAGAAGTGGGGGCCCAAGCATGCTCTTCTAGAGTAGGAAACAGGTTGTGGCAGATTATCATTTCATCTCAAGTCAGAAGCTCCACCCTCATGTCTACAAATGATGGGTATGAGTGGCTGCATGCCCTAGATTTAGAGCCTAAACCCCTCTAGAAAGAAAATTGTTGTAGTCGGGTTTAGTATGTTTGTATTGGGAAAAAGATAGCAATAAGGCATGAGGCACTCTACCAAAGAGTGTAGTTATATTAGAGAAATCTCTTGGTGCAACCATAGAAAGGGGGGAGCCATGCTCGCCAGGGATTCAAGGATTTTTGAGCAATCATTAGTTTAAGCAACTTGTCTTTAGGTGGCATCATGAATCAATTCCACAACTTTCTTTTGCATGCCCCTAATTGTAGAATTCCATGTAAAATTTAGACTCTGCTAGTTGTTCGATATGTTTAAAAGCAAAGATACTTGAGATATGCACTTGACAAGCAAAAGCAGCTGAGCACAAGGAAGATGAAGCGACAACCCAAGCGAGAGAAAGAAAAAGAAAGAGGAGGCAATGAAGGTGATTGAAGAGTGGGGGTGCAGATAGGGACACTGAGACCAACGGTGGAAGAGGTTGCCAATTGACGTTTTTTAGAGAGGCCACTGACCAAGAACTAGAACTAATTGTTTGGGCAACATGGCGAAATTTGAATTATCAACGAGTCAATATGTCTTTGTCATGCCAGGGAATCAAACTAACTCAAGGGAGTTGGGAATTGGGAACTCCACATGGTCAACATGCATAGCATGATTACCTTCCCTCCATTCAGTTGAGGTTGCTGTAGACAGTTACATGGCAAGAGCTAGAACCAAATTCAACTTTGTGATTAAGCTCCCTTTGCCTCATAGAGGGAGGGAAGGAC
This sequence comes from Pinus tabuliformis, assembly GCA_031772625.1. Classification (NCBI taxonomy): domain Eukaryota; kingdom Viridiplantae; phylum Streptophyta; class Pinopsida; order Pinales; family Pinaceae; genus Pinus; species Pinus tabuliformis. The sequence goes on from CM062818.1 coordinate 1,677,482,501, forward strand.
TTTGTAACACTATATATATGGGCAATACTCCAGGGATTAGGGGTTGAGAAATTTCGTATTCGAGGGGAATAAAGATTTTGGAAGAAGTATTTTTGCTTTCTTAATACCGAGAAGCCATTTCTTGGCCAATTATTTTGTAGAAGAATTTCATTTATATTTTGGAATACTCTGTGAGCATGAATTTTCCTTCTACAAATTAGATTAGATTTGTTTTTCTAATATCAAGTTAGATTAGCCTTGTCCCTATGGAAATTTCTATACTTCTTTGTCTATTATAGGAAGAAATAGATTACTTTTGTAGAGCATAGATTATATTTATTTCCTTCAATTTTAAGTTATTTAAATTAGTTGTTAATATCGCTCCATCCCTTCCGTATAAGGACTATTCCCAACCATGGACTTGATGGATACCTGTGATAAGAATTTGCATGCTGATGAACTATCCTGTACTGACACATTTTCCTTCACATGTTAGAGTAGCATTATATTTCTTTATTAGCTTAGTACAGTTTCATTTTTCCTCTCTTCTATCAACTTAGAGTAATTTTTGTTTCTGCAATTAAAATAGGTTTCTAATATTGTCATTTTGTAGATTTGGACTAATCTTGTTTGCTGAATTGCAACCTTTTATCGCTTTACTGTTTTCTGGAGTAGTGTTTGAATTGTTCTTTAGTGCATTTGAACTAATCTTATTTGTTGAATTATAGTTCATTTCTTAATAGTTTGTAAAATAGTGTTTTGAGGGGGTTCAATTATTCCTTTTCCATTGTTAGCATTAAAATCCATTGAAACTGGTTGTTGGGCCACATAATCAAGAGGATTCAACTATCCTAAACAGGGTAGCATCTAATTGGGCCTCTGTCTTGGGTTGGATCCCTTGACTATTTGGTGGGATATTTTCAGCGGTCAACATAATACTATGGAACTGTTTGGCCAAAGCAAATCTTTTAACTTGGTTATACTTTATGTCTGCGCGATGTTCTTTGAGTCTAATGTGTAATGATCGCCTTGTCTCACCAATATAGTATTTATCACACGAGCATGGTATTGTATAAACACCCTTATGATGTTTTGGATCATTGATGTCTTTAGCGGAATCCAGCATGCCTTTGAGAGTGTTTGGAGTGAAGGTAACTCTGATATTACCTTTCTTTAGAATTCTTACAATTTTGTCTTTTGTTCCTTTGATAATAGGAAATGTGATCTTTTTCATTTCATCCCATGGTACATGTTTAAAAGGTAGTTTATCTCAACCTCCCTAATGCTTGTTTTGCTTGTTTTTCATTGGGATATTTAATCAAGGATTGTCCTTTGAAAAAGGAAGAGAAGATAAATAAGTCATAGGGTCTTTCAGAGTACATAGTGGGTAGCGGGTTTGTTCAAACTTCAAAGCAAATGCAAGCAAGAATGGGGATAGCAGTTGGATTATGGTAGGTAAGACAAAGGGTTAGCAAGACCTGTAAAATTAATGGCACTAAATTGGTTGGTAAAAGTGGGCCTCGACATTTAGATAAGGTTTGGACTTTAGTTCAAATCAAAGATAGCACATCACAAGAGTGCAACGTTATCACACCTATAGAAAAGGGAAATACATGTATATGCTTGAATTTTGTGAGTTGCATATTTCTACCCATATATATGGGGGTGCCAAAGCATGTGCATATATATGGGATTGCCAAGCATGCAAGGGGTTCTAGGATTCCTTTCCAACACAAGAACCTTGTCATCTGTCTTGAGACACTTCCTCTCCCCCTTCACTCTTGCATTTGTTTCAAATTCAAGTTAGTGACTTGGTATAGATTTGTTGTCCTTGAGTAGAGGTTGTTGAAGGCCAATTGTTTTACTTAATGTTTCTTGTAATGATGACTCCAACTTTGGTCATTTGGATAAAAAATTACTATTGTCAGAAGTTTTTGATGGGGCAAATTGGGTCTATTAAAGGTCATTCTTTTGTAGATGATCTTATTATAGCTTAGTTAAGTCTTCAATGGGTGCGGGAGACTTGACAACTTAGGAAAGCCTTGAATGGCAAGGGAGACTTTATAGTGCAGGAAAGTCTTGTATGGGCAAGGGAGTCTTGACGAGGCATATGCCAGAATTGAATGGGTTTTCATTTTCTAAAGAAATTTTCAACCAGGCATATGCCAGTGTTGAGTGGGGTTTTATACTTTGTAAAGGAGAATTTGACAAGGCTTGTGACAAATTTGAGTGTGATTTCATCCTATATTTTCTCTCTTGTTTGGGATTTGAGAACTTTTAGTTTGACTAAAGTGGTAATAACTCTCTTTTGTTAATTTAAACTCTGATAAGCCCTAGTTTAATTTCACTCGACAATTTAACAATACCTAGAAAAATATTTTACCAAATAAATTTCAAAATCGCCGAAAACTAAATACACTGATAATTAACAGGTAAATTTGTAGTGGGAATAAGTGAGAAATCAATGATGTACAATAGAAAATTTCACCCACAAAATCCTTTTGAATTTTTTTAACTCAAAATGTGGGTCAGACCAATAGAGAAATACATAGGAAATTATAGTTGATAAGAAGACTTGTAACTTGGCCTTTATTGAGGAATTCAGCTTGAGATAACCCCTCGCTGCTTGAGAAATTTGGCCTTTTGATTTCCTCCCAAAATCTCTTCATTGTCCTCCTGAATATCCTTGGTCAAGTTGAGCCTTCTCACTCGGGAAATCACCCGCTTAAGTGCTCAACAATGATTGCGTGTCTTAGCCTCTTCCCTTAGGCCCAATTTATAACTTCATTAAGGCCTAAATCAACGACTGTGATTAAATCGTCGAGTTACTAAAAGCAAGTCACTTAATTAAGTAACTTAGTTTTCTTAGGCCTTCTTTTTCTAAACATAAGAAGTTATAAATATGTTCCATGTCATGCATGTCTCATGCATGTCTTATGCAACCTTCATGCATATCTTGCATTATTGCATTCAACCCTCATGCTTACCTTGCGTGTCGCATGCAACCCTCATGCATACCTCACATGTCACATGCAAGCTCCTAAAGAGGCAAAACAAGATTTTCCTAGCTAACACACCAAGCTAGAAGGCCTTTTGCAGCTATAGAATTCAACACTTCCTCCTAGCCAGGAATGGATTCTCCACCACCCCCAGCTTGTCCTTGTAAAACATGAACTTTCTCTTCACTGGAGGCTTGGTAAGAATATCTACAACTCGCTCCCTTGTGGGTATGTACTGCAGTCTCACAACACCTCTCTAGATCATTTCTCTGATGAAGTGGTACCTGATCTCTATGTGCTTGGACTGGTCATGAAACACTAGATTCTTCGAAAGCTTGATGCAACTTTGCTTATCATAGTGTATCACAGTTGGTCCCATCTCAAGATTAAATAAACTTGTGAGGATCTTGCGAAGCTAGATGGCCTCATAACTTGCCAAACGTGTTGCCATGTGCTCTTCCTCTGTTGAGCTAAGTGCTGTTGAGTACTACTTCTTGTTGAACCACAAGTTCATCGGAGACCCCAAGTTGAAACAACATCCAAAAGTGGATTTCCTATACATTGCATTCCTTGCCATTCAGAATCTGTGTACCCCTACAACTTTACTCCACCAATTTTGACATATCTCAGTCCAAAGTCTACTTTACCATGAAGGTACCTCAACACATGCTTCGTTGCCACCCAATGAACTTGCCTCGGCTCCACCATGAACTGGCTGAGTGTGTTCACTACAAAAGAAATATCTGGCCTAGTGTTGACCAGATACATCAAGGACCTAATAAGCTGCCTGTACAAAGTGGGATCCACCAACTCACTCTCGGAAGCATCAATCTTCCTCAAGTTGGTGATCATAGTTGTAGACATAGGCCTGCAGGCCTGCAGTCCTCCATCTTGAATCTCCTGAAGATCCCAACTGCATACTTGCCCTGCCCAAGGAACTCTCCTGGCTATTTCCACCCCTCCAATCCCAAAAAGTAGTGCATAAGCCCAATGTCCTTCATCTCAAACTTAGAAGCGAGGTCCTCCTTGCACATCCCAATGAGCTTCTCCAATCCTGTCAAGAATATATCGTCCACATACAACACCATGATAAGCGGCTCATCCTCAACAAGTACATAATGCAAATTGGAGTCCGCCTCACTCTTGGTGAAGCCCAAATCAAGAAGGTACCCATCAATCTTGGAGTATCATGTGCGGAGAGCCTGATTCAGCCCATAAAGGGCCTTCTTTAATCTGCATGCATTGGACTCCCTCCCATGCACGTCAAATCCTTGAGGTTGCTCAACATAAACCTTCTCCTCAATCACCCCATTGAGGAAGGTAATCTCCACATCCTCCTGATGTATCCTCCACCCCATCCCTGAGGCAATAGATATGACTGTCTTAATAGATGCATATTTGGTGATAGGTGTAAAGGTCTCCTCATAGTCCACTTTCTCCTTTTGGGAGAACCCTCTCATCACAAACCTTGCCTTGTAGTTCTTGATGCTGCATATAATCCCTGCTTGAGCGTATAGATCCATCGAGAATTGACCACAGACTTTTCCTCTGGCCCCAACATTATGTCCAACATGTCATACCTCATGATTGATCTGTACTCTTCCACCATGGGATCCCTACACAACTTTTGATATGTTGCCTCCTCAAAAGTAGGAGGCTTAGAATCACTGACGCTACTCTTAAAGGCCATATAGCTAGAAAATCTAGCTGGTGGTCTACTCTGTTTAAACATCATGTTAAGAGCCTCCACATGCTCCTCTGCATCTCTCAATGTCTGCTCGACCCATCTTGACCTCCTCCTAGTAGAGCTAGAAGGAACATCTTGCCTCTCCTCCCGAACTAAAGGCTATGTCCCTGCTGCTAGTGCTTTTGGATCCTCCTCAACCTTTAGAGACTCCCACTCCCGCTCCTCTACCACCATTGGCTCAGTATCATGCGACATCCTAAAGGTCCTACTCTCCTTGAATTTGACATCCTTACTGATGATGACTCTCCTTTGTGCTGCATTGTAGATCCTGTAGGCTTCTGAAACCTCACCGTAGCCCAGAAAGATCCCTCTCTCAGAAGAGGGCTCTAGTTTAGTCCTCTGCTCTGAAGGAATATGGACAAAAACTAGACTACCAAATATACAAAGGTGGCTCACCTCTGGTCTTGCTCCTGTAAAAGCCTCCTCGGGAGTCTTGTCCTCCATTGCCCTGTGAGGATCCTTGTTCTGCAAGTAAAATAGTTGTATTGTAGGCTGCTGCCACAAGAATATATGCAAGTCTTGATCATGAGTCATTGCCTTTGTTGCTCCAACTATGATCTTGTTCTTCCTTTCCACAACTATTTTTTGCTGAGCGTTGTAAGGCATTGTGAGTTCTCTCTTGATTCCTGCCTCCTTGAATAAACCCTTGAACTCATTAGAGGTATACTCATCCTTGTTATCTGTCTAAGCACCTTGATCTTCTTCCCAATCTGGTTCTCCACAAGAGCTTCAAACTCTTGGAATTCACTGAAGACCTCAACCTTTATCTTCAGGAAGTATTTCCAAGTCCTCTTGGAATAGTCCTCTATGAAGGTCACAAAATAGCTGAACCTTGTGATCGACTCCACTGACATAGTGCCACATACCAGTGTTGTGCATATTGTGATAACATCAGAATTATTACGATACTATTACTGAAAGACTGTCTAACGATATTATTGTTGGAAAGTATCACGATAATTTTCTTAGGTGAATTTATCGCGAGACGATGGGAAATTAACGACTTGCTAGAAAAGAACGCGAAATAAGTTGTGGTTTGGGTTTTTTTCGGGTCTTTTTTGTTTTTTCTTGTGCTAAGATTGAGCTCCGAGGGTTGTGTGAGTCTTGTGACCATTTTTCATCAAGTCAACAAGGGGAAATCCATAGTTTTCTTTGCCATCAACTGAGCATTTTTGGAGTGGAGATTTACTCAGGTATACCATATCCATATTTATTATTTCCAGGCATGTAAAAAAATTTGCCTTCCTTTTCTTTGTTTTCCTAGATTAGTATATACTATAAATTTGGAGTCTATCTTTTCTTACCCTCTTTTGAATTTCCACATTTGTTTTGTGTGGTAGGTCCAAAACTTGAAAATTTAATCAAAGTTCTACCAAATGGAAAAGCCATTGGACCAAATGTGGGAGTATGGTGAGCAATATGAGGATGATAATAGAGCAAAGCTGAGGTGCAAGCTTTGTGGAATGGAAATGTTTGGCAGGATCACCTGCTTGAAATACCACCTTGCCAAAATCCTAGGCCATGATGTGCACATTTTCCTTAGAGCTACCCTAGACTTTGTCCTTATTGCAAAGAACTCAATTCGTGATACTACTAGAAAGAGAGATTAGAGGGAGGAACTAGGAATTTCATGGGAACCACTTCTCGGATTATCGTTATAGACTTATAGTATCCAGAATCTAGATGCCTCATGATGATCAACTCATGAGATATATTTATATTTGTTTTAATGTGGTTTTGTATGAAGTTTTAACTATTATCTTGTTAGGACTCCGAACTTGTAATTGAGGAGTCAAGATAAAATGACAAATATCATATTTCAGTGTCTTACTATCTACTATCATGTTGAAAAATGTGTAACTAGGTTTGGTCTTCATAAAGATGAAATGTGCTTTTGATTCGTGTATATTGTAAAATGAAAGAAAAATTATTATTATTATTTTTGGAGCATGGGTTTCATGTTCAAGGTCTTTTATTTTATAGGTCAAAGTTTCAAACACCTATTGAGTGCTTCTAGGGTTTGTCCTAGGTCAAGAAGTCAAAAGAGTCATTGTCATAAGTTGAAGACCCCATCGGGCACATTGTAACTTGTAAAGAAAATTATTTGTACTTAAAAGTGTCAAAATACCCTTCGAGATCAAGTCGATATGGTCGCTGGCAAGTCAGCTTAAATTGAGGAGCTACGTCCACCTTGAGAAGCCTATATAAAGGAGGAAACTCGACCTCTTTGGAACACATTCATCACTCACTCATTCAAGCGAAGGAGAAAGAAGAAGAAGGTAGTGAAGAAGGAAGAGGACGAAAGAGACTTGTCTTTGGGCTATTTCTCTCTCACACATGCAGAGGAAGGCTAGGGTTTCTGCTGCTGGTCTAGGGCTTTCTTTTGCAGGTTCAATCTTGAAGAAGGAAGGGGAAGAAGGTCAGCGAAGGTCACAATAAGCCATCATCAAGCTCCAGAAGGAAGAGAAAGCCAAGCGAAAGTCTGAGGAAGCCTTGGGAGGCTAGAATAAGCTCACACGTGTGGCAACAACTACTGCAGGAGGGCTGAAAATTTCAGTCCTGCAATAGAGGCCGAAATTCTACAGCTAGGGGTTGAAGTTGTGCGATTGGAAGAGATTTGACTAGGTTTGACTTGGACAAAGGAAGCACATCATCCAGAAGGGTTGGACTTGTTTTGGGAGGGTATTGATCTTGGTTTAGAGGTCTTGGAATTCGTCAATTGAAGAATCTATAAGGAGAGAAGAGATTTGCGGGTTTTCCTCTCAAGTGGAGAGGTTTTGGCCCTGGCTTGCAACCTATATTTTGTGTTCTTGTTCTTCTTGTTTTGGTAGTTGTTTGATGATATACAAACATAATAATAATAAGTAAAGAAGCTAATAAGTAAGAAAAAGTAAAATGACATCACAAATAGTTATCAAGAAAAGAGAAATCAATCTAATCATTGCCCTATAGATTTCTCAACATGGTATCAGAGCTAAGGTTGGTTGAGGGCATTATGAAGATCTCTACTACATTGAATAAATTTCTAAAGAAGTGTTCAAGGGTAGCAAGTCATCTCAAGAAATGCATCAAAGAAGTATGAAATCCCCTATTTACTTCCAAAGAAGGAAGTGGCCAAGACAAAGGACGAAGGACTCTTCTCAGCATTCACTGGCACATTTCAAGATGAAAGCATTTGGGTAATCGATAGTGGAGCATCAAGGCACATGACCAATCATCACATGCAACTAAAAACATCGTCAAAAGGAAAGTCCTCTTACTTTGTAGAGCTTGGTGATAATAAGAGCTATCTGTGAGAGGAATTGGATCAACCTCGCTAGAGCTGGAAAATGGAGGAAATATTCATCTCAACAACATCCCTTATGTTTCAGGTTTGCATAAGGATTTACTTTCCATTTTGTGTCTAGAAGATAAAGGTGACAGAGTGGCTTTCATTGATGGAAAAACGCAAGCATAGAAAATGCAAGCATAGAAAATGCTAGAATGATTGGGATTTGTGAAGGAAGACTTTACAAGTTTCTAACTCCCCTTGTTGAAGCTTTGGTTCACATTGAAATCAGCCCATGTGAACTTTGGCATAGAAGATTCGGTCATCTCCATTTCAAAATCCTTCCAACCCTAAATTCAATAGTAGATGGAATCCCCAAACTAAAAGAAGATCATGAAGGAGTATGCAAGGGATGTGCATTGGGTAAGAACACCAAGAGACCATTTGGAAGCAGTGCTTCAAGGTCAAAAGAAATCTTGGATCTTATTCATTCTGATGTCTGTGGTCCTATGACTCCTAAATCACTTGGAGGTCATCTATATTATGTCACATTTATAGATGACCATTCAAGGAAAACTTGGGTTTACTTAATGAAATCCAAGGATGAAGTATTTACCAAATTTCAAGAATTCAAAGCTGAAGTAGAGAACCTTATAGAAAGAAGAATCAAGATATTAAGATCTGATAATGGAGGAGAATACACATCAAGGAAATCATAGCCTTCTGTAAGGAATTTGGGATTAAGAGGGAGCTAATAGTCTCATATAATCCCGAACAAAATGGAGTTGCAGAATGAAAGAATTGATCCATTGAAGAAAGTGTAAAAACTATGCTACATGATCAAGATTTACCAAAATTTCTATGGGGTGAAACTACAAAGACAATTGTATACATACAAAATTGAAGTCCCCACAGGTTACTAGATAACAAGGCTCCTAAAGAAGTGTTCACTAGGAAGAAACCAACCATGGATCATCTCCAAATTTTTGGTTGTCCTATCTATATTCATATACCTAAGGACAAGAGAAAGAAGTTGGATCCATCAGGCATGAAGGGAACATTTGTTGGCTACAGTAACTTTTCTTAGGCCTATCTGATCTACATAAAGAAAGGACACCAAATAGAAGTTAGTCGGGATGTGATATTTGACGAAAGTATTGCATTCAAGAAATCAAAGGATCTCCTTGTGGACTTTGACGATGAACAACTTCCAGTATTCAAAGAAGAAGTTACTAGGGAAGAAGAATAATCAAATCATAAAGATGGAGGTCCCTGTGAACCTATACAACCTGTGGTAATCCTCGAAACTAGAAAAAGACCTAACTGGTTGAAATCTACACTACTAGATGCAGAAGGTCATGGAGTAGAGCAAGGCACATTCAGGGAAAGAAAGAAGTCCAAACGATATTCTGTGTATGCAGGCTACATGACAAAACTAATAGAAGCAGAGCCATCCGCTTTTAAAGAAGCTATCAATCACCAAGAATGGAAGAATGCCATGAATGAAGAGTATCAGTCAATAATGAAGCATGGAGTTTAGGAGATTGTACCCAGGCCTGAAGACAAATCTGTGGTAACTTCTAAATGGTTCTATAAGATCAAACATGCAACAGATGGAAGTATTGATAAATATAAGGCAAGATTTGTGGCTAGGGGCTTCTCTCAACAAGAAGGCATCGACTATGAAGAGACATTTTCTCCAACAACAAGGTATACAACTATTCGTTCGTTGGTCTCTTTGGTAGCATCGATGGGATGGAACATCCACCAAATGGATGTCAAGACTGCATTCCTGAATGGCACAATTGATGAGGAAGTCTATATAGAGCAACCCTTGGGATTTGAAGTTAAAGATAGAAAGGCATATGTTTGCAGATTGAAGAAGGCATTATATGGCCTCAAGCAAGCACCAAGGGCATTGTTATGTACCTTATTTATTACTATGGCCCATCCCATTATTACATTATTACCTTGGGTACCTCCCTTGGTACCCCATATTATCCCCCCTAGGTACATAACAGGCATGGTATGCTAGGATGGATGCATACCTACAAAGATTAGGCTTCACAAAGAGTTTTGTTGATCTGAACCTTTATATTAAGGTTGTGAAGGGAGAGTCGATAATCATTCTTCTGTATGTGGATGATCTTCTCTTGACAGGTGTGGAAGGTCGAATTGAAGAATGTAAGAAGTAACTAGCAACAAAATTTGACATGAAGGATCTAGGGTTGATGCACTACTATTTGGGACTGGAAGTCTGGGAAGGACTTGATGAGAGGTCAAGGAAAGTATGTGATCAAGATGTTGAAGAGGTTTGACATGATGGATTGCAAACCAATGACAACCCCAATGATCACAAACTTAAAAAGACTAAGGAGTTTCGAATCAAGCCTTGTGGATCCTACCAGGTATAGACAATTGATTGGCTCACTGATGTACTTAGTGAATACTCGACTAGACATATGTTTTGCGATAAATGATCTCAATCAATTCCAAGTGGAGCCGAAGTATGATCATTAGATCACAACAAAACATATACTGAGATATCTGCAAGGAACGATCCACTACTGCCTAAAATATGATAGAAGGAATGATGTCCACTTGATTGGATATACAAATTCTGACTTGGGGGGCAGTGAGCAGGATGGAAGGAGCACTACAAGAGGATGTTTTAGTTTGGGATCCTCTAGGATCCCATGGATGAGCAGAAAGCAAGATACAGTTGCTTTGAGTAGTGCTGAGGCTGAGCATATGCAGTGTGTGAAGTAAGCAGAGAAGCTGTCTGGTTAAGGAAGCTGCTATTTGACCTATTTGAAGTACCAATGGACCCTACAATGATACATTGTGATAGCACCGATTGTATATGATTGTTTGAAGACTCAGTATTTCATGGAAAGACAAAGGATATCGACAACAAGTATCACTACATTCAGAAGCTAGTACATTTTAGTTTTTGTAGCATCAGATGTGTTATAGCCTTGAAATTTTGTGGAGAGGCTAGAATGCATGAGATCTCCAAAACCCATAAATCGTTTTTGGGAGTTCCGCCTAGAAATGACTTATTAGATTATTAGTCAGTTTTTAAATATTTCCTAAGTCTAAACTTAAGGAATACGACTAATCAATCAAAATTAATTAAGTTAAGGTGTGAATGTTCTAGAAACTCACATAGATCGACTTCAAGTTAATCCTAGCCATCGATTAAGATCTAATCTTGGCCTCGTTGAAGTCTCAATAGAGGATTATAAGAAGTCGATGGGGCTTGGAGAAGACACTTCAGCAGTTCGATTTCATGAGCAGATCAATTTCCTGAGTAGCAACAACCAGTTGCCGGATAGTGAGCCAATGAAATTAGAGCAGTGAGAGAGGGGCAGAGACAGTGAAGCCAGAGGAAGGATTGCAAATCCGGCGAGTGCATTTGCAGAGAGGCATAGGAGCCATAGTGAGGCGCTAAGGCATAGTAGTGCTGTAGCCTCTAGAGGCAATTTCAAAATTGCTAGGGAGAAGCAGAGTTTCAGTGCCAGAAGTTGGGCAAAGGTTCCAGAGGCCAGGAGAGATATTTTCCCAGACAACAGTTGACCAGACGACTTGAGGAGAAGTTGTTCCAAGCTGAGTGCAGCAGCAGAAGTGACTGTGCTAGGGTGACGCAGTGACTGCGCAAAGCCAGTTTGGACAACTCTATTTGGGCTGAGGTTAGAGCCTGGATTTGCCTGTGGAGTGAGGAAATTCCTCACTAGATTTTTCTTGCCAATTTTTCTTTGTTGGATTGCCAGTTTCGACATCCAGTTGTACTCAGATTATTTCACTACTGCATAATAATAAAACCCTTAGCTACTGCACCGATTTTCCCAGGTTGGGTTTTTCCAGGGACATTTGTATAAAAATAATTGTGTTATTTTATGTGTGCGCTAGCATTTCTTCCAACATTTATTCTTTCGCAGTTTTATTTGTGTAGATCGCAGTGTGAGTTATTTAGTATTCACTGTAGATAACAATAAATAAATTGTTAAATTTAATTAACAATTAGGAGGATAATTTCCAGTTGCTGCAATAGGATTCTGGGTTTCAGAATTTTCACAGAACAAGATGGTGTGCTGCAGCTACAATATATCCCCATGGATGAGTAGGTAGCTGAAATATTTATTATTGAAAAAATCTCTTCCTAATAAGAAGCTTGTGTATTTAAGAGACAAGCTTGGTTTGGCTGATATATCCTCCCTGGTTTAGAGGGAGAGATAGGCACATCATTCTTGTCTTCACTTGGGAAGACAAAATGGAAGATTGGGTAAGCATCTGACATCCGATACTCTTTGAGGATGAGGTAGGGCATCCGAGATAAGAGTAGTTGAGGACCGATATTCTTTGAGGACTAGATATCCAAGATAAGAATAGTCCAAGGAAAGACATACTCTGTGAACACCCGGTGGGGTATGTACCTTGAGAGACAACGATGATGGTGTCTATAAATCATTGGTCTCACTAGCATCGTGCTTTGATCTTGTGGAGAGATAGAGCTGTTAGTCAAGGCCTTGCTATATGACAATGCTGGTTGATATGATGTTAAATAGATGGGTTACCAATTCGACTCTTCTTATGAGATCTCTTCAGATTGAGAATCACCATGTACCATTTAACTATTTTTCAAATTTTTATTCTTTTAAAGCAACGTCAGCATCAAAGCACCTGACTATGCTCATGTCCTTCTCCTTCTTGCTTAGTGAAGATCCACCTCCACCTTGGTTTTGCTTGCCCTTTCCCTTGCCCTTCTTCACTTGCCTAACAAGACCAAGATCCACATCATCTCCTCCCTTGCAGTGTCCACTGATGATAGAACTTTCCAAAGCTCTTTTTGGGTAAAGCCATCTCACAATCAATTCCAATATGGAGCTGCTGCCTCGCAAGGATCCTCTCCACAAAGGTGGTCCATTGCTTAGCACGTCCCTTCAAAGCTACTTTTACAAGCTCCCAATCTACCACAACTTCTCCCACAGTTGATAGCTCATCATGAGCCTGTTGAATCCTGGTGAGATATGAGATCACAGTCTTAGATCTGTTTATGCGAATACTGTTGAGCTTCCCTCGCAGCACCATCTTCCTGTTCTTGTTAGTACTCTGGTATAGACCGGTCAAGGCCATCCACATCTTGTATTCAATATCCTTCCCTATTATGTGAGGGTTCACGTGATCCTTCACATCGTTCAAAATAGTTCCCATTTCTTTCACATCCTTCAGCTCATGATCGACTGCTTGTGTAGGGTCTATGGGAACCTGGATATGTGTTCTTGCAAATTCCCACAAGCCATTCACCTTTATAACAATGGAGATTTGTTCTTTCAATGGACTGAACTTACTGCCCCCTTCTAACTTTTGTCTTTATACCTCAAACCTGATTATGGCTTACTAAACAAATTGACTTGGCCACAAAAAACAGTAAATAATTTTAAATCTGCTGTCCAAAAAATCTTTTACTGTCAAATCTGTGATCTCTCTCCTGTTAGAGTTTTAGAGCTCTGATACCATGTTAAATTAAACTCTTATCAGCCCTGGTTTAATTTCACTCAGCAATTTAACAATACCCGGATGAATGCTTTACTAAATAAATTTCAGAACTGCTGAAAACTGAATACGCTGATAATTAACAGGAAAATTTGCAGCATAAATAAGTGAAAAATCAATGGCAGGTCAGCAGAAAAGTTCACCCACAAAACCCTTCTAAATTTTTTAATTAACTTAGAAAATATGGGTCAGACTCACAGAGAAATACACAGGAAATTATAGCTGATAAGAACTGTAACTCGACTTTTAATGGGGAAATTCAGCCTGAGAAAACCCCACTCCCTAAGAAATTTGACGTCTAGATTTCCTCCCAAAATCTCCTTGGTGTCCTCTTAAATCTCCTTGGTCAAGTCGAGCCTTCTCACTTAGGCAGATCACTTGCTCAAACGCTCAACAATGAATGTGTCTTAGCCTCTTCCCTTATGCTCAATTTATAACTTCATCAAGCCTAGATCAACGGCTGAAATTAAATTGCCGAGTTACTAAAGATAAGTCACTTAAATTAACTTACTTTTCTTAGGTCTTCTTTTCCTAAACATAAGAAGTTATAAATAGCTTGCATGTCATGCATGTCTCATGCAGCCTTCATGCCTATCTTGCATGTCGCATGCAACCCTCATGCACAACATGCATGTCGCATGCCAGCTCCTAAAGAGGCAAAACGAGATTTTCCTAGCTAAAACACCAAGCTAGAAGACCTTCCGCAGCTACAGAATTTAACATTTTTTTGAATGCATAATCTGAGGTCTGTGTTAATGATCAATTATTCAAAAATAATTGTGCTTGGACATTCCATCATGCAAAGATTTCATTTGGCTTTCTATTCATGTTTTATTGTAGCAGATGTGCTAGGGTATTTTATTGTAGCAGATTTGCTAGGGTACTGTCTTGAAGTTGTTGAGAAATCAATGCTTATAGGAATTAGGGTTTGATTCCTCTTTCTTGATAATTACTTATGAATTATGTTAGCTTCTTTTACTTTTTTATTAGTTTATCTTTCATCAAGCAATTACCAAATTATAGGTATATGAAGACCACAAGAACAAGGGACACAAGATGTAGGCAATCAGCAAGGCAAAACCCCTTCAAGGGGAAAACCCAGTCCAACTCTTCCACTAGTAGATTCAAATCAAGATGAGACAATCCAAGACCTCATAGACCTAGACAAAGACCTCCTCCAACCACCAGGTCAGCCCTTCCTTCCATTAGATGATCCCTGTCAAAGTCTCCAAGTGACAGCTTCCCAATAGCAGCTACAATTTAGAATTTCGGCCCCCTAGCAACAGATTTTTGGCCCCCAGCTTCAAAATTTCAGACCTGCAGTAGATTCAAAATTTTGGCTTTAGGAACTGCCCAGAAACTTTGCACGTGTGAGATATAGATAGCCCAAGAACTTGTTTTAGGTCTTCCCAGCTTCTATTGGCCTTCTCCCACTACTTTGTGCTCTTTTACTGCTTCTCTTCGTTGTAGATCGAACTTGATGAGTGAGTGTTCCAAATAGATCAAACTGCCTCTCTATATATAGCCTTTCTGCTGGGTTGAATTGCCCTAATGTAGGCTGATTTCACGAGGACAGGGCCGACTTGGTTTGGAGATGACAGATACCCTTTTTGACTCAAAAATAATTCTTTTTACATGATACAAAAGCCCAAGAAGGGTCTAATAAAAATGACAACGACTTTATTGACTCAAGAGTCAAGACGAAACCTAGAAGCTTTCAATGGAGGCCTTGACCTAAAAAACATTGACTCAAGCATGAAATTAAAGAAAATTTCTTTTGACAAGTACAATTATGAAGACTGACACTAGTTACATTCTTCAACAGAAGTTGCCTGAGTGAAGTTTCATTCTTCAACAGAAGTTACATTCTTCCCAGGGGAGAGTAGTTGTTAAACTTTATTTTGTTTTTCTAATGTTCAAATTTCATTAACAAGATATCTCCTTCATATGGAAAAGACGATGTCAAGCAATCTATCATGAGATAGCTAATCCATTCAGCACAGGAGACGTGTTAAGTTTTAAGTTGGAATTGCCCATGTCATGCAGATTTTAGCAAGGGATTGGCATTTCTAGAAAAGATGTAAATTCTCTTGAGATCAAAGAGCGGACATGCTAACTTTCCCATCAATATTTAGAAAAGGGCAAGCTTTGTGACTTCTGTTTGGCTTAATGATGTAGAAGTCTTGATGTACATTTTTATTATTTAGTACTGAAGTATAAGATGTGTTCCTTATCAGATCCCCCAAAAAGGACACAGGATCAATTTTTTTTGATGTTATTCCTTTTACAGTTTCAGGTTGTATGCAAATGAATATCTGTAATGGGAGTCTTTTATAGCAGTACTAGGGGAAGGAATACTGTATTTTTTATGCATTTCTTTGGTAAGGCTTTTTCTTTCGTGAATGAATATCTGACTTGATATGGGTAGAGGAAGGTGGATTTGATTTGTTTAATTCTGATTTTTTGTTTACTTTTACGGTACATATAATTGAATATAAATGAAGTGGAAATCTGCTGTGGCAGGGGCAGGGCAGGGGAGATTATAATTTTTTGTGATGCGCAGACAGGTGGTGCAAAAGCCTGAATCACTGCTCACAAGAGCAGTGAACATGGTCTTTGCATTTGTTCGCCTTGCAGAGTTTGAAATTCTTTTTGTACTCTTCATACTGATTGTGTACATTGTTTTCAAGGACATTGTAAGTGCCGCAAGCTCTTCTGCTCTGTCCCTTATCATATATTTTTTAATACAAATAAAATATCATTCTCCAGGTTAGATTGTTGGTTCTTTCTATGCCCTGCAATTTCCAAGTATTTACATCGTTTTTCTTGTTCTTCTCAACATAATTTTGCAATCAGTGATTTTAATCTATGTGGAGTCTTCTGTCTGTACTGTATATGAATTAGGCGCATTTCACACTTGCCGATTAATCGGGCTAAACTACGTGGTAAAACTTTCAGCAAAAAAACTATGCGCAAGAATTAGAAATTCCCAACTTTTCAAGTGGATACTCCACCCATCACCGGGGACAGATAAAGCCAAAAATAAATAAGAAAAATTAGTGCTGTGGTTAAGGGTAAAAAGGATTATCGACAGCTTGACAGCCTGGTATTTCCACGAGTTTCTGATTTTGCACTAATATCTCTTAAAATTTGTTTGATCAGTTAGGAAAAGTTTGAATAAAAATAAACTGAATTTTGAAATACTGTGGCGGATGTTATGTCATGGTTAAAGTGAGTTTGTGGATTTTACTACATGCCAGAATGACATATTGGATTAATTGAAGAGTACTGAACGGTGTAAAACAGCCATTATAGTTGTAATATTTTGTCTGAGCATACGACTTCATTAAGTCAGTAAGTTTTGAGAATCTCACTTCAGGGTTAAGATTTTTCTATAAATGTCTTATGTCTTAACCCACAAGTATCTTGTTGAATTTGGAAACCAAATGTAAATTTAAAAATTGCAGTTATTATTTATATTCATAGAAGGTGCTTCGTTACTTGTCTGTGGGAGCTATCCACATTCCATCTAAGATGGAGCCAATTAATCCAGAGCTCTATCTGCTGCCTGAATTTTATGCACTTGATAATGATCCACTTCCACAAATATGACATGAGAATCTGAAATACTGGATGCTCCGTACACAAAATTTTGTAAACCCTCCTGTAATGTACTAGAGGTAGGTTTCATGTGGTCGATCCACAGAAATAATTTTATATGCTTACTGTTAAAAAAGAATATCCATACCCTTGCACTGTACATAAAATATCTTGGTATCCTTAAACTGGAATAGATGGTTAATTACAAGTAAAAACTACAGTTAGATCATTTGATGGTTATTCTAGTTAGGACTACACAACTTGTCTTACCATTGGAAAAAATAGAGGGTTAATTACAAGTAAAAATTACAATTAGATGATTTGATGGTTATTCTACTTAGGACTCGCAACTTGTCTTACCATTGGAAAAAATAGAGGGTTAATTACAAGTAAAAATTACAATTAGATCATTTGATGGTTATTCTACTTAGGACTACACAACTTGTCTTACCATTGGAAAAATGAAAACCTTTTATTCTTTCTCCCTAAGGTGATAGAGGGTAGATTCTCCTTGCTATATCTGTCTCCAGTATTAAGGCCTATGTGTGGCTGTTGCTGTTAAGGAACTGACTTCACATAATTAAAATTATTAGTCACGAGATTGGCTCAGCCTTTTCTGTATGCAAAATTACATTCAGATTAGACACACACCAATAGCTATTCCGGATTCCGTAACTAGAATGCTTGAATGGGTTATCTTCTCTTCTTTTCTTGAGTAGTGCCACGTGAGCGAGTCATGAGGCATAATTACCAGAGATTCTTGATGCCCGATTGTCTGCAAGTTACCAATTCATCAATAATTACTATTCCAGTTTACAATACAATCTGGAAATTTTCAAACACCACTATGGTTAGAAAGCATTGATGCTAATTATATCTATGATTGTTATCCTTGAGCTTTTGATTTAGCTCTTTCAGCATGATTACTTAAAATGCAGTTATTAGGTTTGGGACAGTTGGAAGTATTCTGTGAAGAATATTTTATATTGTTATTGATATTAAGATGGAGATCATCTCAATTCACGATATAGTGGAGCATTTATATTTTGTGTCGAGGAAGTTAATTTGTACATTTTGCAGACATCCAGGCCCGAGTACAATCAAATTCTTGTCAAAGGTCGGCCTGCTTTTCCACGTTAGAGGATGTATGTAAGCGTCTTTCTGTCAGGCTTTCCGTCTATTATTTACAACATCAGGTGAGATTACTTGCAATAAATTCCGTGACATGTTGAAGTTGGCTTCTTGATATGGTGAGCTATGAGGTTTCTGTGATCCATATCAAGTTTATGAGAAAAAGTTTTTTGGCATAAATTACATAATAATACATTTGCGGATGCATTTCGAACCAACGAGTGTGATATAGAACCTGATATTTTGTCTTATTTGTGAATTTTATAATATTTGTTGCCTTGAAATATGTTCAGCTTTGAGCAGATGGTTTAACAAACTCCTTTTATACAGAGAATGCTGAAGTATATCTCTCTGGGGATTTTCTTTAGGTTCTATTTTGAGAATGGAACCTTTGGCATTTTGTCCATTTTACAGGACAAATCCCTTTCAGATATGGGGAAGAGATGCATATACAAGGCATCGAGTCATACTGGGCTACACTTTTATGTTAATGATGTTAGGATTCAAGCTACATAGAAAAATTGTGTTTTAAATTAATTTCAATAAAAACTTGAATATGTGCATTTTCTACAAGAAGAACTATTTTGAGGATTGTGTTTCTCATTAAGATGTCAGTGGCTATCAACCTGGTGATTGAATATGTTAGAAGTTAGAACTTTGCTTCCTAGATGTATTTATTTTAGTACAACTTGGCTTGCTGCCATATTAGAATTAAAAAAATTAAAGTGATTCCATTAAATATTAGTAGATGGAGGCATCTAATCTTGTGTTTAAGAATTGTGGAAAATATTGCAACATAATCAGGGTCATTTTCTCTTATTGGATGTAGCTGTTGTCTTATATGTTACAAACACATTACGAATATGGATGATGATGATGAGTATTTGAATTTCAACGATGTGCTTAAATGACTATATTTAATGTGTAAAGAGTCAGCTTCCTTGTTGAAAGAATATGGAATGATTATTGAAAAGTAATTGGTATCTTGATGAGAACATTACATAATAATAAATACGAAGATTAGTATTTTCTAAGACTCAAATCAAGTTCAAAACCTTATTTCTGGGAATTACCCATTTTGCAAGAGATATGTTATAACAATGAATGATTATATACCCAATATAATGACCACTAATAGTATTCATGAGATCACCTAGATCCGAGATGGATGTTGAACAATCTTACTTTATAGTTGGTATCCATTGTTTATACAAATAAATGAAAGTGTTTTTTTATTCTTCTCTAATGAATCATGATGAATATGCTTATAGTTTATTATTGTTCTTTCTCTGATAAGTATTGAGATGATTTTCATGTTAATGGTGATTCATGATGTGATGGTATGTGGTAAATGGATATAGTTATGATGAGAGGTTAATGATGCATATGTGGTGCTTATTTATTTATTTGTTATGATAATGATGTCGTATGCTCATGATGGATATGATATGCATAGGGATCATGATGTTATGGTATGAGGTATATTGACATGTGGTTGCATGTTGAGATGTGGTCACTGACAAGGACTCCACAAATGGGTTGAGAGGGTCGGGTTTATTTGATGATTTTGTGGGAGCCCATACTTGCAAGGGAGAATATGTAACACCATATTGGCTGGGGATAGACTCAATCAACACTACATATGCCATTGGTTCCTTTTCTTGTATAACTCTAGATGGATAACTCTTGAGGGGCTATGGGACCATCTTCAGGAGGTTGAGTGCCTGATATTGGATTGGGATGCTGAATTCTGGTGGGGGTGTTAGGATTTCGATGCTTGGGGTTATGCACTTTAGTGAGTGTGGAGGGAGTGGGCCAACCTTGTGCCCAGAGTCATTGAGTACTAGGACCAGATGCTTGCCTTGGGGTAGATGAGCTCTGAGCTTGGACGCAAGCCTTGGGCTATGGTACAGACCGATGAGACTTTAAGCCTAGCTTAGAAAGTTGGGAAAAAAGACAGATTCTTTGGGATTTCTCCGATGATGTGAAATTTTTTGATGACTGCTGGTTATACTAATTTAGCAGAGGGTGTAGGGCAAACGTGAAGTAATAAAAAACTAAATAAAATAAGATAAAAAGTTAAATGATTCAACTTAACTTCGGGACGATGTTTCTTAAAGAGCAAGAATATGCAATACCCCATAATAATAATAATAATAATAATATAATATAATATAATATTAATATATACGTAAATATTTAATAAACAATAAAGAAAAGATAATAATAGTAAATAAATAATAAATAATAAATAATAAAGAAAATATAATAATAGCAAATAAATAATAAGTAATGTGTTGAGAAACCAATGCTAGTAAACTTAGGGTTAGATTTTTTTCTTGATAATTACTTGTGAATTATGTAGGCTTCTTTTACTTATTTGTTATATTATGAGTCATCAAACAATTACCAAATTATGTGTGCATGAAGATCACAAAAACACAAGACAAGATGTAGGCACTCTGCTAGGGAAAAACACCTATCTAGGGAAAGTCCAGTTAAAATCTCTTCTTTCAATAGTTTTTCTTGACTCTTCAACCTAGACAAAGTCCTTCTCCACACCAAGTCAACCTTTCCTTCTTCGATCCAACCTTCGATCTAGTAGCAACAACACTTCGACTCCAGCGATTTCGACTTGGCAGCTTCAAGCGTCAACATCAACAACTTCGACTTTGACAAGGAGATTTCGATCTCCTAAATTAGTCCACACAAGAGAGAGAGAGAGATCCCGAAGCTTCGATTTTGTCTGTACCTTCCTTCTTGACCAAACTCGTACTCCTTTTAGCCTCCTTCACCTTCGCACTTCCTAGCTTTCAGCTTCAGATATCGAACTATGTGTGAGAGAGTGAGATACTCCAAATGAATTCGAATTGCCTTTTATATATAGCCTTCCAATGAGGTCGAATCACCTTTCTTGAGGTCGACTTGATCTTCTTGAGGTCGACTTGGTGTGGAGGTTACATAATTCATTTTTGACTCACAATAATTCTTTTTACATTATTCGAAACCCTAAGAAGGGTCTCATAAAATATACAATGAATTTGATGACTCCTTATTAATCTCACGAGTCCACAATGGGGAGTTTGACTAATAATGATTATCCAAGCATGAAACCCATGCTTTAATAATTCATTGCAACAATAATAATTTTTTTTTTGACAAATACATTTTATGAAGATTGAATCCAGTTACATTTTTTTAAAACTCCTTAACTAGGGAGGTATTCATAAGGAAGATCTCAAACTATATGAACGATGAAGAGTTTAGGGACCGCAATGCCATGGATTATATTCTTGACCAGGACAATCTATCCAAAGTCTCTCAACAGTTTATGCAACGCAATGCCACATACTAGATTCCTGACCAGGGCAATCTATTTGAGTGAAACTAAAATGGACTACATCTTTCAACTTCTCTAGGTGCCATAAGACTTACTAACTTTCAACCCAAGGATCTGGGTGCGTATCCGAGGTCAGAGCTCCATGACCAATGCCACACTCCCTACTTCGGGAACTAGACATCAACGCAAAACGTTGACCAAATGTCCTCCCAGGCAACGTGTCTCGCACACAAAGCCTCAACTTTCCTCATTATTACAATCGGTAACAAATCCTCCCCGATCAAACAGACCAGTAACAACAAATCTCTCCCAATTAAATTGATACTAAGCATGTAAAACATGCCATCAAACCTTTGAGAGATTTACCTGTACAAACACAACCCCAATTAGTTGCAAACTTTCAAATGGACATAAGTAAACACAAACCTCCGAGGTATTCCAGACAATTGATGTTGCTTCTGAATCATAGTAGGACTTTCAAACGAATCTTGACAGAAGATTCCTTAATCATACATCTTCCTTTCCTACTTCACATGCATCAACATATTCTGCAAACAAATTTGACTTTTTTAATCTTAGCAGCCCCTCAAAATACATTCTCCAATTTTCTCTTTTAGGGTGTCCATTATGACTATAGTATGCCCTCCCTCCCAACTCAAGATTTGTTTAAATGAAGACAAGAGTGATGTATCATTCTCTCACTTATGGCCTTCACTAAGCCTTATGATTGTTAGTCCTGGTCTAGTGCATGACACATGAAGTAGAGAACCATATCCATCACTCCCTCTTAACCAGGGAGGATCTAATCATTCATATACAAGGGTTATACCCAAGCTCCTAGGAAGACAACTTCTTTTCTACATCGGAGAATTGTTCATGGCTTCCATCTTTCTCATCAGAGTTATCATGACCATCATCATTCATGTAAATTTCTTCATCATGCTTATCATATCAACTTTACTTACATACACCTTCACCATCTTGAAGATTATGCACTTGCACAACTTAGATAGTAAGTACAACCAATCTATAAGTTAACCTCATCAAAATCATACAATAATGGAAGCATTAGACTCTATATACATAATTAGCAAGAGACTTTACTTCTATACTTCAACTGCTTTCCTAGGTTTTGTTACAAACCCTAAATCACATAAGCAATTCAAGATATCAATCTCATTATATCTAGGGATTCAATATTTCTTTCAGATATATGACAAACTCTTTTATAACATATAGAAAACCCTGAAGACCAGTGTAACAATGCATCTAACAACTTTTAGAATTCATATGTTAGACTTCCTACTAGGATTTCATACAAACCCTAGATTTCATACATGAGATTCAACAATAAAAACCAATCACACCGCAATCAACAACATGACTAGCTTCTACTAGGGTTTGATGTAAACCGTAGATTTTCATTTACTAATTTTGAACAATCAAACTGATCACAATACAATTTCAGGGTTTTATAAGCTTTTCGTAAATCTAAGATTTGTCAAATCATATACTAGAGAATCTAACTTCTACTAGATTTAGTTACAAAACCCTAAAATTCACAAACCAATATCACCCTAGAATATCAAACTTCGACTAGGGCTTAGTTCCAAACCCTAGGACTCATGACCAACAACAATTAGGTCAACTCATACATCAAGGATTCCATCATCATATACAAGCATATCATAACACGTGTTAGTCAAACCCAAAGATACACATATCAATAAAAGTTAAACATATAACAAACTTGATCAGAATAGGGTTCGATCAGACAAACACACACATACCAAGGATTTCATTTCTAGGACATTATAAGGGTCTTGCTGATACACCTTACCAAACCCTAATGATCTAGGGTTTCAATACAAAATATAGCAAACCATAAATTACCAATACTTCAAAGGTTCGAGATTTTAGACAATACCATTCAACCCTGACAAGTTAGGGTTTCCATACCCATACCAAAACCTCAAACATGACATCATAAAAGCGAACATTTCTTAAGACTTCATCAATAACCCCAAGTAGGCTGGGGTTCCACACATAATCATCAACATACCCTTAAGTTAGGGTTTTCACAAAGAACCTTTTTAGGGTTCCACAAGAGTAATCAAAGATACGAGAAGGGTAGATTTATTTAATGATGAATCACCCAATCAAGAATCTTTATGATTCAGGAGAGCTAGACACAATGATGTTACTAATAGTTTACCAAGAATGAATACCATGAAAAGAGAAAAAAACTTATAGTTTAAGACATACCTTTGTTTCTTAACAAACCTTGTAATTCCAATGCTTTGTCTTGTGAAGCCTTCTTCCATGTTCCTTGAGTATTCAACAAGTCTTTCCTAAACAAGGAAAATATGAAAATGTGATTAGTATTTAATGCAAACAAACTTAGATAAGTAAGGAAAACTAAAAAATAAAAGGTAATAAGATACTTATATTTGGAAGTTGGTAAGGGCTCCCTCCAAGCTTGAGGGATACTTAGAGTAGAAGGATATGCAAGGGATAGAGTCCCTAAGAGTTCATAGCAAATAGGTCCTTGACTTAGGGTCCTTCCGTCATGTTCTTATTTGGTGAAACTTCTTTGACAAAGTTTTCTTGATACTTGTCCCTTCTTTTTTGGCCCTCTAGACTTCTTGATTTTGTAGACTTCTTCACTTTTCTTTTTACTAGATCCAAGACTTTATTCTTTTCAAGGATGAGATCTATCTTCTTCTTCCAAGCATTGTAATTGACGCTACTAATTTGTTCTCTCCCTTTATTGTGTTAGACATTGTCCTTGAAGATTGCAAGCTTATTTCCTTATAAGGTCTACTTATATGATCCTTACTTCTTGAGGTTCCTTAGATTCCTTTCAATAGATCATTAAGCTGTCTTTTTCCTCCTCCCTCACCTTAGCTCCATTCTCCGACTTCAATGGTGTTGATCCCAGGCCTTTAATAGCATAGTTTTTTTGTTGTCCCCAAATTCCACTGCATGAGAAGATGATTCTTTTGATAGTGTGTGAAGTTGTTTACTCTTCCTTGTCATATGCCTAGATGATTTACTGTCAATAATCCATGTATTATCATCATTAAGTGATCCTGTAAGTGCAACTAAGAACCCTTGACTTTTGACCTTGTTGTATAAGTAGTAGACAATCTTCTTGATCCATCTTCATGTAGAATTGAATCCCATTCTTATCATAGAGGGAATAATCATTTCCTTCAAGCCAACGAAGTGATTTTCAATTTTCTTTGACCTTAGCTCTGAAACCATGTTGAGAAATCAATGCTAGTAGACTTAGGGTTATATTTCTCTTTTTTTGATAAGTACTTGTGAATTATGTTGTCTTCTTTTATTTTTTTGTTATATTATCTTTCATTGAGCAATTACCAAATTATGTGTGCATGAAGATCACAAAAACACAAGACACAAGATGTAGGCACTCTGCTAGGGCAAAACACCTGTCTAGGGGAAAACCCAGTGAAAATCTCTTCCTTTTGTTAGTGTCCTATGTTTAGGAATCTTAGTCTTGTTAGTCTTGCAATGTATCTAAGGTCAAACTTGTAAATATTAGTCATGAAACAATTGATTATTACTGTTTAAAGGTCTATGTCTAGATTGGGTATCATGTGAGGCTTGTCATTTTGATTAAGAGGATAATGTCTAAAGTTATGTTTTTCTTTACAAAGGAAAATCATGAAAGGTCTTTGGTAACTTGTAAAACGGTAGAAAAATCATGTCACAAGTCTTTAGTTAGTGAGAGTGGTTTAGTCTCATCTTAAGTTAGAGTTAGTGGGCCACCTAAGTTTGGTAATAATGCCTTATCAAAACAATCATGAAACGATCGTGACAAATTTGTGGAGGTTTTCATACATTGGTTTGGATGTCATTTCAAAAGGGACAACATGTGAGCTTAGCAAGGGATAATGGTCAGAGGACAATCATCTAAATTCCCAATGCATTGCGAATCTAGGAAAAATGCTGCACATCCATGATGTTTCTCTCCAAATCATAATTAGCATGATAACACTCACTCCAAGCCATTTAGAGTGATCATTTGAACCTGCATTATTATGTCTTAGCGCCCAACTTTTCCTTATCAACATCAATAAGCTCAAGAGGTCCGGTTCTTTCGTTGTGAAAGGGAGGTAGGGGCGTAGCAAATCCACACAGGGTTCAATTTATCACATCTCGACGATACAAATCCTCTCGCATGCGCAAATTCAGTTTTCCTTCTGTCTTTCAATCATGATAGAACTATGAGATTGCATTTAAAAGGCAACAAAACTGTCTAGAGCTTGCAAAAAGAACAAAATTGTCGTCGCTTCTTTTTTGCATTTTGTTGCATTTTTCTTTCTCAGTGCTGCGCTTTCATCCCAACTTGTTGCAAATTCACACAATGAGACATTTTCCTTTTTTCTCGTTTCTAATTTTCCTTTTCATTGTGAGAGCCTCGACATGCAAATTGTTGCCTTAGTTTAAAGACTAACAACTCTTTTTCCCATAAAAAATTATGCTCAAAGGTGTTTAGAGGTCGAATACTCTAGTGTTGCGTTTCTGGTTTGTATGATGCAACTGTCTCTAGTTTTCTCTTTTTCCAACAACTACGAAATTCTGAGTCCTATTGGATTTGCCTAAGAAAGTCTGAGGTGGCGATTCTTGATAAATTGTTGGGTTGTGTTTTAAAGATATTATCATAATATTTAAAGGCCATAACGCAACCATTATTGCCCAAGCAAGTTGTTCATAAACTCAAACTATCCATTGCTGCAAAAGTGAAACCATGACAACACCAGTAGACAAAAAACACAAAGGGGGAGCCATTGTGCGTTTTGAACCATGGGACATCACAATTATTAATGAAGATCCAACCATTAGGATGGATTTTGAACAAGTAGGGTGCATGAGATTCTGTGAGATAATTCAGGGATATCATTTGCAACTGACAAATGAATTTGCTAAGGGTTTTTATGGTGTACAAGCAAAGGTGAAAAGTGTGACTTTTTGAGTCTCAGCTCAATCAATAGATGAGGCCAATGAGATACCTTTGAGTGGAGAGGAATGGTTCGAAGGAATGGATTTTGATTTGGATGCTTTTAAGGACTTCCTCAAGCCAAAACATAGGAAAGTGTATGGTTCATTTGTTCCAAAGTGCTATTTACAAGATCATCATAGCAAGCTGTTGGAGGTCATCCAAACGTACTTCAAATGTGAGGGGAGATTCAATAGGGTGTACCACTATCACATTATTCTCTTAATGCATTTTACTGGCAAAACATATTTGAATCTTCCCTATATCTGTTTAAGAGTTTATGTAAGATCGTTGATAGGGTTCAAACTAAAGGAAGTAAATTTGAGGCCAATTTGTTCCATTTCTCATTAACTAAATTGTTGGTAATGAAGGAGCTTGAGAAGAAAGAGAAGTCATTGCAAGAGTTCTTGGATTCTTCAGGATGGGAAGCCCAATCTTCAAACAATCAAAAGACTAAGAAAGGCACTCTTTCAGTTGTGATTAACGAAGCTTCACCTGCAACATCAACCTCAGTCAAGAAACCTATGACTAAAAGCAAATTTCTTGGTACGAAAAGTGCTAAGAAGCTACTATTTCCCCCTGAGGCAGAAAATGTGGCATCCCTTGAGGTATAAAAGGTGGTAAGGGTGCCAAGAATTAGCGCTGCATCTAGGAGATTGTCTGTGGTTCTTCCATCATCACCAATTCAAGTAATGGAACCAGAGAGCACATAAAGAGAAGTGGAAATTGATGAAAAGGACCAGAAAATTGGAGAGTTACAAGATTAGTTGGACAAGGTCCATGTGACAATAACTTACTTGTAGCAAGAGAATAGTGAGCTTAGGAACAAAGTGTCTCAAGAGCCTGTCTAGCCCAAAAGAGCAGTCACCAAAGGAAACATTGGCACATGTTTCCAAAGGAAAAGGTAAAATGGTCATTGATGTCGAGGAAATGAAGGAGCCAATTGAGAATTCTAGAAGACGTAGGACAATGTCTGCTGCTAAGATGCATATGCAAGAAAAGGAGGTTGTTCAACCTGTGGTTTTTGATGAACAAAAGGAATTTGAGAAGCTACTGGAACAACTTGAAGGGATACAATATCAAGTAGATCAACTTGTAGAGAAATATCATAGGGACAAGTTGGCCTTGTTTAGAGAGGTGGATGCTGTTATACCAGTACTTGACAAAGCTAAGTATAAAATGAAGTCGAACTTGCCTCTTCATAGGCAAGTAAAATTTTTTTATGTACAAAACTTGGTCCTCAAAAGAAGACTCAGGTTGGTGAAGAACAAGCTCACTGAAGTCAAAGAAGCTGGAAGGAAGTGGAAGAGAGGTAAGTTGGACTTACTTGCAGAGGCTAGTACAAAAAGGTGAATCTCCACCAGGAAGTCTCAACTCAGCTCTTAAACTTTGTTTTTGGTTCAGGAGATCAGAAAAGACAAAATTTTAATGAAATTTACAAAAACGCAGTAGGGGTTTGCTGCATTTTTCATATATAAATTTTGGCAATTGTGGGATAGTGAAGTTGGAAGTTTTTTTCTGTCTCGTAGGTTTTATATGAAGGCCCCAACACTCATTTTGATGTTTCCAACATTTCACATTAAGGAAAAGTCACCATGTGTTTCAGTTTTGGAGGCGCTGCGAAAATGGGGTACAGGTCAAAGGGATGTCTACATGTGTTTTGAATTTGGTTTAGGAGGACCAACACCATCCCAGGGGTATTTGAAGCATACCCATTTGATTATTTTTGATAAACATGGGCCACAATCATACAAAGGATGGAAGCCACCTCAATACACTGCGAGTCTGCCTAATGCACTGCGAATATGGATAGTCAACTCTTCTCAGTTCAAATTTCAAAATTTTGATCTCTAATAGTGGTTTAGATTATGTAAATAAGTGGAAAAATTATCTTGGGGGTGTGTAAAAGTATTATTGGTCAATATTTCAAGTTAATGATGTTTTAGGCTCGTATTGGTTATAAGGAAAACTGTTCCTATTTTTCAGTATATGCACTAGTTTTTTAATGTATCAGGTTGAAAGTTGGTTTTGGTCAATGAATTCGACCACCTAGGATAGGATATCAAATATTTGATGATGTATAAAGATATCAAAAAGCATTGTAAGCAGGTTGTTGATGGAGATAGAGGATAGTATTTTGTGCACTATATTTTTGAAGACTTTTTGCCAGTGAAGTGAATGAATAAAATACAGAGGAGAAATTTGCAAGGATTCCCGAGTCATATTTTTGGTGGTTTTGTGCTCCTTTGGTCTATTAAGTTATATATGTGTTTTACGTCTCTTTAATGTGCATATTCTTCTTTGGAAAACCAAATGATTAATTCATAATTCATCTTTAATGAATGCTCTATTTTAGTTTTCTAAGTTATCAATGTTTTCAGCTAAAGCAACACTTTAGAATTCATCCATGATTTGATGCTCTAATGTGTTAGTTTTTCACCCTTTCTACATTCACCTCCTTCAGAAATTTGATCTCAACCCATCACCAAAGATGCCTACCTTGCCCCTGTGAAGAAACCCTCTCTTTTCGATCATCTCACTGGACACATTCTGATTTGTGATGATTCCATGCCCAATGGATCTGCTACTTTTCTCATTAACAGACCTTAAAAAAATCAAACTTTGTTAAACTTATTACCTAGCCTAATATCCTATTTGTTGAGTGACCTAAGTGAGAGAGCCCTCTCCAAGTTAGAAGGGCCAGATTCTGACCTAGAAGTGGTTTGTAGTTACCTCTGGGATTCTTTTCTTAGCCTAGGGAAATCACAAAGTGCTAACACCTTTATTAGTTTTTCTTGAGACTCTTCAACCTAGACATAGACCCCCTCCACACCAAGCTATCCTTTCCTTTTTTGATCCAACATTCGACACTTTGGCAACTTCTTGCGTCAACAGGGAGCAGCAACAACTTTGACTTTGACAAGGAGGCTTCGATCTCCTAAATTAAACCACATGAGAGAGAGAGAGAGATCCCAAAGCTTCAATTTTATCCTTCCCTTCTTGACCAAAATCGTACTCCTTCCTTTTAGCCTCCTTCACCTTCGCACTTTTCCCAACTTCTAGCTTCAGATATCAAACTATGTGTGAGAGAGTGAGATTCTCCAAATGAATTCGAATTGCCTTGTATATATAGCTTCCCGATGAGGTCGAATTACCTTTCCTAAGGCCGACTTGATCTTCTTGAGGCCGACATGGTGTGGAGGTTACATAATTCATCTTTGACTCAAAAATAATTATTTTTCCATTGTTCGAAAGCCCAAAAAGGGTCTCGTAAAATATACAATGACTCTAATGACTCTTTATTAATCATAGGAGTCCACAATGGGGACTCTGAATAATAAAACGATGACCCAAGCATGAAACCCATGCTTTAATAAGTCATTGTAACAATAATAAACATTCTTTTGACAAATACATTTTATGAAGATCGAACTTAGTTGCAATTTTCAACATAATGAAGAGTACATAATAATAGTAAATAAATAAAATAGTAAATAATAAACTAGAGTTCTAAATAAATGCATATAAAAATAACTATAAAAATAGTAAAAATAAGTAAAGTTAACAAAAAGTAAAAAAAAAATATAAAATAAGAAATAGTTAAGTTAAGAGAAATATTGTATGAAGTAAAACCTAAAATAAAGAAATGAAGTTGGCATGTTGACACATGGAATGTGTGGATGTGGATCCCTTTCCATCTTTGGAACTGTTTGGTCTAGTTAATGGAGGAGGAGGAGGACGAGATTATTCATTCATTTCTTGGGAAGGAAAATGTTTTGAGACAGTATTCCCTGGCAATAGTACGTTGATTGAGGGCTCGGGGGTGGCCAACTGTAGAAATATTATGTGTAGCTAGCCTATGGTTGGGTGGAGAGTCGTCCCCAAAAATTTTGTTGCGGTTAGCAGAATTCAAATAGCATTCAACTCCAAATTCACAAGGAATATCATCACTATAGGGAAGTTGTCTTTGCTCGTGTTATTCAAAATTTCTATACTAATCAGTTGAATAGTATGCGTTGATTATTAATTGCATGATTGATATAATTAATTGTATATTTTAATTTTGGGGTTTTTATAGATGTAGCTTTTCTCCCATATGTTACAAACAAATTTTTAATAACAATTAACATTTTCAATAGAATATCCCAATTATGGATCCCAGTGGCCAACTCCACTTCTTAAATAAGTCTCACATTGCTTATTTCAATTTGTTTCGCACCTAACTCAAACAAATTTGTTTCACCATATGGTTATTTTATTTGTCATTTGTTTCTAGTGTGTGAGGTCTGTCATGTTCTATTTACATGTACCTTAGGTTGAAATTGGACTTCCGTGGGCTAAACTTATCAATTTTTATGCATGAAAGGCGCACATAAAATTTTGAACCCACATTTGAAAATCGTCAAAGTTGTTTATGAAGTCTTCACAAGCTAAATTTATGTATAAAATCGACAATGTTCTTATTTTCTCTTCCAAATACCATTTTATCTCGTTCATAAAGCTTCAAGTTAGTGAAGATTGATTGATAAGCTCATTAGGCCTTAGTCAACATGTACGAGTGAGGGAAGACAAATAAATTGAAATCACCTCCTAGGATCCCTGCATTTGCTTCAATTTCATTGGATATGTGTTTGCGGGGAATTGTCTCTGGATTTATACCCATTTTGGTGTTTTCAGCCCTGGTGGATTTTTAGGTGCCAAAATGGCACCCGAGTTTGAAAGAAGTTATGAGAAATGTTTTGGAAAATGCTCCAACATCCCCTTATCAAAGGGTCTTTGAAGTCCCTTTAAATGTAAATGATAAATGCGAGAACTTTGTTTCAGATTTCTTCCCAACATAATCAGTTCAAAAACAATGCCATCATTTATGATTCTGATGAAATTCTCATTGAAGAAAATAATTATACCTGTTTTAATTCTAGAATTTTCATAGAATAAAAGATACTTATATTAATAGCTGTGAAATCTAACATTTTCCTTTAGAAATATTGGGGAATTTCTAAAATTATATTGCTTCAATTAGATGGAATGTTAGAAAATATTATCTAAACGTAAACACAAAATCTATGTTTGGGTTTAGAATGTGTGGAATATGCATATGTTGAGGCATGTTAGTTTGACAGGATATGATAGCTTCAATTTAGTCTTAAACGCAAAATTGACTTTCATATGTAGTATTTATGGAAGATGGGCCACACCTTAACATCATATTAACTTAGGGTAGAGATTTTATGTAAACAATTGATGCATTAGAATGTGATTGTTGAATGGATGTTCTTTTTTGGGGTAAGAAAGGGAAAAAATTAAATATTAATGGGAAAAAATGTTGATTTTTGTAGCTTGAGCAAGTATTTCTGCACAAGCCTTGTGTCTAGGCATGTAGAAGTCACCCACATTCTCCTTAGAACACTTTCTCTAGTGTGAGAAAGTTGCTAATGTAACTTTAGCATAAGTCTAACTTAGGAAAAAATACATATTAGTATGTTGGCGTATTTAGCTAATAGAAACTTAGGGAAAATAAAGTAATTTACTTTTGTAAGTTTTAATCTTGGTGCTTATCTCAAGTGAGGTGAGATCTAATCTTGACCTTTAATCACTTTGATATTAGAGTTGGGGTTGGGGATTTAAATCAATGTAAATTTATAAAAGAAAGGATGAGGAGAGAAGAAGACATACTACAACAACACAATATTGAGAGCGACATCTCAGTAAGTGGTGTGTTGGGGCCGAGGGAGTGCAAAGAGGCTAGAGATCTAGATCTGCGAGAGAGATCGAGCATTGATCTAGGTCAATTTTGCTGGGTTAGATCCATGTTATTTTATTTTGTATTTTCTCAAGTGAGAAATTATCCCAGGACATGAACCCATGTAAGTGATCTGTAGATTGCCATGGATATTCCATTGGACAATTCGTCACAACATATATAATAATATAAATTAAAATACTAAAATTTTACACTATTACAGTTTTATTAAAATTTTAGATCTTTAGATTTAATTATAATTAGTGCATGCATGCAAATGGAAATTATGTAAAAAAATAGAGAACAAAAAAATAATATCACACACACACATAAGATATAAGATATGTTCTCTCGGAAACCCTTTCGGGAGAAAACCTAGCTGGAAGATGAGGTCGCTTCACTCTCTCTGTGTCTGGAAATATGACTGTAGGTATAAAGAAGTAATGCATGTGGCCTATGGGCTGCTACAGTGCACAAAACCTCTGTGTGTGCTCTATCTCCTATCTCTCCTGACTATCTTTGCTCAACTATGGAACAAAATGCTCTCGAAAGAATGGAATTGCTTCATCCTCCTAGTGGCTAGGTTAAAACACAACCCGATAGCCTACTAGTGGTTAATTTTGACTACATCAACTCTTAATTAGAGTTACAATATAGACTCTTTTGGAGTATTTTACATCAAAAACACGTGGCTAGCCCCTTTTCCATGAACAGCGGGGGCTAACGCGACATCCTCCCGAACTATAGGTGTGAAAACATCATTAGGGGATTTTTGAGGTCTAAAATGAGTTTCCTATGAAAAATGCACAACCAAAATAAAATTTATAAGAACCAATATGATTCAATATGATGATGTCAAACATGGGGGATGATTCACTATTTTTGGAGTAAAACTGTAAAAATATTAAAAAATAATAAAATAATAAATCTATTTTTTCAACTCGTATTTTAAACTTATCTCCCTAATGTTTTACTCAAATTTTGAGTGGGAGTACTCATTGGATAAAAAAATTAATTCATCATCCAAGGCATACCCATGTTGCATACATTCGATGGGCCCTGCTACATGAAAAATGAGGAATACATGAAAAAATGTGATTGCAATCACGTTTTTTCATGTATTTCTCATTTTTTGTGTGGCAGGGTCCATCGGAAGTATGCAACATGGGTACTCCTTGGATGAGGAATCAAATTTTGCATCTAACGAGTGTTGCTACTCAAAATTTGAGTCAACCCATAGAGAGATAAGTTGAAAATACGAATTGAAAAAATGGTTTTTTTTTTTTTTTCCCTTTAAAATTTGATGATGTAATCTAATCTTATTTTATTAGTTCCACTATTATTTTATAATTTCTTTAGGAGGCCCATTTTAGACTTCAAAATTCCCCTAATGGAAGGTCAACTTTTGAGTGACATAACTATTTCATACGAACTTTGTTTGATGCGCTTCTTGCACTGTTTGAAAGATCTCTATGTGTAGAATAACATGAAACAATGTAGCACCAAAGAGACTAAGTTTTACCCCAAAAAAACGTCGTTTGATGCATCAAAACATTTCCGAAAGGTTTCAGACCTTGTTTCGCCAAACTGGGTCCCGTCGGTAAAAATGGTCCTGTGAGCTTATTCCTTCACTTTTCCACTCTGAATGCATCAAGATGGATGACAAACAATATAATGATCCAATTTGGATCACACCTCCCCATTTTTGGAGGCTTTTGGTCCCCAAAATATTTACTAAATGAGGTGAAGGAATTTTTCTCCCACCTTCTCTTTGGTGTACCATTTAGCTTTGCCTGGAAATTGTCCCTTGAACCCAGTTTACTAAAGGTCGTGTTGACCTTGTCTTGTAATTCTGGACCTCTTATGCAAAATTGTATCTTTTGTCAACTCTACATAAGCCTCTGGTGCCAAATCCTCCACAGAAGGTATGACATGTTCCTCTTCCTGTTCTAACATGGAAGGCTCATAGAGTTTCAAATTCTCTACATTCACAATTGAGTAAATGTGCATATATGGTGGTAAAAAGAGTCGATAGGCATTATCACCCACCTTTTCTAGTATCTCAAAGGGACCATACCTCAAAGCCTTGATTTTCTTACCAAGCCCCTGCAACTTCTCCTTGTTCAACTATAACCATACTTTGTCTCCCACCTTGAACAATTTCTCTATTCTGTGCTGATCATGCATAGCCTTATACTTCTCGTGTGCTTTCTGTAGTGTTTCTTGTACCTATAGATGGATCTGCCTGATCTTCTCTATAAAATTTTCAGCCCTCAAAGCATCTCCTATAAGATCTTCCCTCACTCTTCCTTGTTTCCCATATTTAATATCCAAAGGTGAATGTGGAAAAAATCTGAAACAAGTCCCCTCAGAAGCTGCACCAAAGTCCTGTTGACTACTTTCTTTCTGTGGATGGAATGTTGTAGATCTCTTCAAATTTGTTTCCATATTCTCCCACAATGTAGTCCAGAATGCACTGAGAAATATTGTATCCTTGTCTGAAATGATGCTCCTTGGTATCCCAAAGTGCACCCAGAACTATCCAAAGAACAATTTTGCTCCTTCTTACCTGCCAATGGTCTTTTTACAGGACACCAAAACACAGATCTTTCTAAACTTGTCAACTACCACGAACATGTAGTCATGCCCTTCCTGGTTGTTGGTAAACATCCAACAAATTCCATGGAAATGATTTCCCAAGGACGAGTAGGTACAGGTAAGGGATGATATAGACACTGTTTCCTGTTACTAGGCTTGTTGGTACAACAAATCATGCATCCTCTTATGAACGTAGCTACTTACTCTTGTATCTTGGGCTAATACACATACCTTTGAAAGTTAGCTATGGTATTCCATACACCAAAGTGCCCTACAACATTGGATGTGTGAGCTTCTCTAATCAACTACAGTTGCTCACCTTTAGGAACACATAACTTGTCCAACCTGTAGAGTAACCCTTCATGGAGATGGTAGTCAATGGTGCTGTCACCATCGTGCACATGACTCTGACTCTACAACTGTTGATACACCTCCTTGAAGTCCTCATCCTATGAACATGCCTCTTTGTATGCATCATGGGTGAAATGATCCATGTGCATAAGAGTCCCCAAAGCTGTAATCAGTGATGTGGGTGGCCTTGAAAGCATGCTGACCAAATTGTTTATGCTGCCCTTCTTATACTTGATAACCAAATGAAACTACTGTAAAAACCCCATCCATTTGTAATGCTTGGTTTGCTGTAGCTTATTCTGGGTTTGCAAGTACTGTAACGACTGGTGATCTATGTGGATCACTGTCTCCTTTCCCCTCAGATAGTGCTTCCACCTCTTCATAGCTTGCACCATGGCATAGAGCTCCTTATCATAGGTAGGGTAGCTGATAATTGTCCCATGAAATAATTTAGCATAATAGATATAGGCCTTGCTCCCTGCATCAAGATAACTTCCATAGCATATCCACTTGCAACTGTCTCCACTTCCAAAGGTCGCTGCAATTTTCATAATGCTAAAACTGGAGCTCGAATGATTTTATTCTTTAGCTCCTCGAAATCTTTTTGCTGACATTTTCCACATTGGAAACTCTTACCACTTGCTGTTATGGTGTGGAGCAGCATTGCTACCGCTAAAAACAAGGCTATGAATTTCTCAGGTACTGAGCTAGCCCAATGAAACTCTTGACCTCAGAAACATTAGTAGGCACCAAACACTTCATGATGGCCTCCATCTTGGAAGGGTCTATCTTCAGTTCTCCTCCACTAATCACATACCCCAGATACACCAAAGACTGTTGTGCAAAATCACACTTCTTGATATTTGCTAGCAATTGATGCTTCTTCAATGTTTCCAGAACATGCGTCAAATGTGATATATACTCCTCCCAGGTAGCACTACATACCAATATGTCATACAAATAGACAATAACAAATGAATCTATAAAAGAGTGCAATATATCATTCATTAATCTCATAAATTTAGTTGGTGCATTACGTAGGCCAAATGGAATGACTAACAATTCATACAAACCTTGTTTGGTTTTGAAGGCGGTCTTCCATGTATCTTCTTCTTTGACTCGAACTTAGTGATATCAAGACTTCAAGTCCAACTTGATAAATTACTTTTCTTGCTGCAACTTATCTAGCAAATCATCTATCCTGGGTAGGGGGTATCTATTC
Source organism: Pinus tabuliformis (assembly GCA_031772625.1). Taxonomy (NCBI): domain Eukaryota; kingdom Viridiplantae; phylum Streptophyta; class Pinopsida; order Pinales; family Pinaceae; genus Pinus; species Pinus tabuliformis. Next base: position 1,677,519,061 of record CM062818.1, read on the forward strand.
TTGAACGTGATTATATTCAACGCCTTGTAATCTATACACATCTACCAAGTCCCATCCTTCTTTAGCACAATGATGATGGGTGATCCACATGGTGATGTACTCGGTCAAATGACACGCTATTTAAGTAGGTGCTACAACTGTTTCTTCACCTCACTTGCTTCTATAATAGATTTCCTATACAACCCAATATTTGGCAATGGAGAGTTTGGCAATAGCTAGATCTCAGGTTCCATTTCTCTCTTAGGTGGTAACCCTTTGGGCTCTTAGAACACATCCCGACATGCCTGTAAAACCACCTCCAATTATTGTTTACGTTTCTTCATACACCCCTCTAGGGATGCCTTGCCTCTTATTGACTCCTCTACAAACTGAGTTTCTCTTAAAAACAATAAAACATATTTCTTGCTGGAGCTGATCAATTTCTTGGCTTCGTTGGCACTTACCAATGAAATTTTTGACATGCTTTTGTGTGCGTTGATGATGAAAAATTTTCCATCCTTGATGAACGATATTGATTGGCTCTCCTCATGAATATTGCATCCCGCATGTACATGTATGGACTCCCAAACATGAATCCACATACATCAAGGGGAACCACACGTAGATCTGCTTCATTAATAAAATCAACATTAATAAAAAATCTAATTTTAGATTGTTTTGTTACCTTCAGCTCTGCATCCTTATTTACCTATCCCAATGGATATGGGTTTGGATAACCACAAACTTCCATCCCCAACTTCTTGACCAACTTTGCTGCAATGAGATTCGCCTGCGATCCTCTGTCAAACAAAGAATTAATCTTTGTCTTCTTGACCTGTATCTTTATATGAAAGAGTTTGGTCATTTCTTTCTCTTCCCGTTGCTGAAGGATACTAAGATTCAACTCCTTCTTCATTAACGTACACATGATATTCTCATCCACGTCCAAGTTTCTTTCAACTTGGTTGCTCGAATCTCTGGCCGTGATATTCTTCTTCTTGCTATATTTCTTCTTGTTCTTTAGGTTTAGCTCTTGATGAAACTTCCAACACTTCTCCTCTGTATGGCCATTAATGTTACAGTGGTTCCTAGTATCTTTTCGCTGGTGTGTTGTGGCTTCCGTCTTTTTATATTTTCCCCTTTTTGCTTCTTCTTTCCCTCAGAAGCATCTCGTGTCTCCTTTTGCTTCGATCCACTTGATTGCGCTCTCTTCAAGTCTATGTTCTATAGGAACTATGCTTGTACACAAGCCTCGTCCATCGATTTGGGCTTGAACAACATCACTTTCTCATGCAGATGGCGGTGCAGATCCCCCAAATAATTAAGGAGTACATCTAGGTTCTTTGGAGAGATACCCAACATTATAGCCATCTTTCTAAATTCTGTGATGTACTCCTGCACACTTTGGCCTGAATTTTGCTTGAAGTAATGCCACTGGATCCACTAGTCCTCCATGTAACTATGAGAGAAAACTGTGACTTAATAAGGGTTTTGAAATCTTCCCACTTAGTCATTGGAGGTTTTCCCTCCAACCTCAAGGTTTCTATGTTGCTCTCCCATGAAGTTAGTGCATCGCCCTCTAATTTCAGTCGCAAATGAGATCTTTTGACTTTCCTTGATATGATGGATGTTGAAATAAACTTCCAATTTCTGAAACTAGTGGTTTAGCTTCGAGCATTTATATCAACACGGTTAGACTTGATATCAACTTTTGCTTCCATTTTAAACAGGGATTGATTCATAGCACTCAATACGGGTTGATCTCTTCTAGGTTCTTTCTTTGACTGGTTCTCCGTTTCTCCCCAATCTTCTAATCCCTATTCTAATTTGTCCTATGCATTCGAACCCCCATATTCTCCAAATATCCCCAGCTTTCTATTCAGGGCCTTCATGAGGAGACTTACATTGTGGCTAATATTTACGACTTGTTCTAGTGGCGTAAACCTCATCTCTGCAGGATCACAAGGTTCGTTTACAGATTCGTCGACCATGTTAGGGTTTTACGATTTTTGGCCTCGTCAATCTAGATCCCTACAATCTCCACAAAATACCCAAAGAAGCCTTCTATGATACCAAATGATTCATAAATTTTTATTTATATTCCACTCGACAATTCGTCAGAACAAATCTGGTAATAATATATTAAAATACTAAATTTTTACACTATTACAATTTTATTAAAATTCTAGATCTGTAGATTTAACTATAATTAATGCATGCATGCGAATGGAAATTATGACGAAAAATAGAGAACGAAAAATAATCTCACACACACACATAAGAAATAAGATATGCTCTCTAGGAAACCCTTTCAGGAGAAAACCCAACTGGAAGCTGAGGCCGCTTCTCTCTCTTTCTTTGTCTGGAAATATGGCTGCAGGTACAAAGAAGTGATGCTTGTGGCCCATGGGCCGCTATAGTGTAAGAATCCATATTTGTGTGCTCTACTTCCTATCTTTCTTGGCTATCTTTTCTCAACTATGGAATAAATACTCTCGAAAGAATGAAATTGCCTCTTCCTCCTAGTGGACCGGTTATAACACAACCCGATAGCCTACAAGTGGTTAATTTTGACTACCTCAAATCTTAACTAGAGTTACAATATAAACTATTCTAGAGTATTTTACATCACAAATACGTGGCTATCCCCTTTTCCATGAATAATGAGGGCTGACATGACATCTTCCCAAATTATAGGTGTGAAAACATGAATGTCAACTTCTGAGTGACATAACTTTTGCATACAAACTCTGATTGATGCACTTCTTACGTTTTTCGAAATATATATGTGTGTAAAATAACATGAAATGGTGTGGTGCGAAAGCGGTAAATCCTCCCCACCCCCCACCCCCCCAAAAAAAAACGTTGTTTGATGCCTCAAAACGCTCCAGGAAGGTTTCAGATTACGTTTCACCAAACTGGGTCCTGCCGGTAAAAACGGTCCTGTGAGCCGATTCCTCCACTTTTTCCACTCTGAATGCATCGAGATGGATGAAAAACAATATAATGGTCCAATTTAGATCAATAATTTTGGATTTGTTAATGAAAAAATTGTTGGGCAAAAATCTATGTGGATCATTGTGATTGAAATCATTATATTTGTTTATGTTGAAAGTCTTCAGGAACCTAGCTGCATGTTTATTCTATTCAAATTTGTAGCTTAGGAGGTATTCCAAACCCTAGGTTAGAGGGTTGTGGAGGAATTGGCATCATAAGGGAAATTGTGGGTTAAGAACCCAAACATGGGGGTTTTGAACCCAAAGGAGTTGGGCCAAAACCAAGGAGAGATTTGGACACTTGACACTTGGAGATTGTAGGGAAATATTAAACTAACAAGGGGCCGCTTGTAGTACCAAGAGATGGCTTTTGGATTGAGAGATATTGTTTTTTATATGTTTGTGTGGGATAATTTTCCTAAAGAATCAAGTCGTCCTTACTTGAAGAGACCCTTTGGAAGGGTTAGACATTATCCCTAAAGATGCATATAAATATGGAGAGGAGGAGCCTCATTTAAGCATTTAATCATCACACTTCCTTCTCATGTGAATCCAAGCAAAGGAATTAGCGATTATAATAATTCATGTGGGATTGTAAGAATTCACAATTACAGGAATTCGTGTGAGTTTGCAGGAATTCGTGTATGATTGCAGGAATTCACGATTATAGAAATTTGCAGTGTGATTTCAGGAATTCACAATTACAAGACTTCATTTGTGTTGGCATTATGACAAATGTGTTGTCCTTGATGGTAACCTACTTGATGAAGTCTGTCAACATGACGATAATAGGATGATTTTACAAGTTAGTACACATGTGACAGAGAGTTTGGACAAAGGCATAGCGGTCCAGAGACAAAAGAATTATGAAGGTGATGTTTTGATAAATACACACAGGTTCTACGAAGAAAATCCACGTACATACATGGATATGGAGAAGAAAAAATGCGTACAGTTTCGGCACTATGGTATCCTAAATACCAGGGATCTTTACCATGGTATTGACCCATAGTAATGGGCGCGACACCAGATATTTGATCATGTCTAGGAATACCATTGGCATTACTAAGGATTTGACCCGTGGTATTGGATAAAGCCTAAGCTATATAAGGAGATGAAGATCAAAGTGTTTGGTGTGCAAGTAATGGGCTATTGATGAATTGTTTAATCTGAAATAAGGTTGCACAAGGAATGTGATGTGGGATCAGATATTGTAGATCTGAAATGACTACATGATTTTCTTATGGGTTGATTTGTGATAACAATGTTCTAATGTATGTTTGTTACTAGGTTTGCCGAGATTTGGGTTTGACTGAAGTTCTATTGTGCAACGAAGGAATGAGTCAATAATTACATATATGTACGCAAGTTTGTCTAAGAAAAATCACATACATACGTGGGTCTACCTCTATATAGTCGCGTATGAATTTTGTAGGATGGACAATTCTCTACACGGATATGCTTCGTGAAAGACACATACACACGCGGATGTATTTTTTAAGGGTCAGGTACATATGCTAGGGTTTATGAAGTATGTGTATTCAATGATGTCTGATCAATATTGTTGTGATTCCTGCTGTACATTGATGAGGTCTTCTTCACAATATTCTGTATGTGATAGTTATGATGAAGTTGAATGGTTTGTGAATGAAATATTGAACTGGTATGAATGATCTATAACTAGCTCATAAATCTGTGATGAAGGATATGTGTCTATGACGTATCTCAGAAGTGCAGTGATTCAATATGAGGGTTCAATGTTTTTGAGATTTGTAGGTAGGTATGTTTCATTGAAAACACATATATACACAGATATTTTTAAGAACATTAGCATATATATTTTGACATATTGTTGATTAGGGTTTGCAGTGGCAATAATTGGCTTCAATAAAAATGTATGGGTGGATGATTGATAGTACATTCACATGATATGTTCTGGTTTAGTTCGAATGATTGTTTTGTTTCAGTTGATTTAGTGATTTGATGATGGTAGTGGGTCCAATATAAAAATTTGATGAAAGGTGGCCTACAGGTTGATTAGGTGGATCCAGTTTGAAACATTCTGAAAAGTGATACACAAGGAATTGAAGGTAAGAGGGTTGTATTTACCTTCCAGTAGGTTCTGGAGAATGAGAGAAGGTTTTAGGCTTCTTCAAGTGGGTGCCTGTGTACTGGTATGAGTCTGCATCAGTACAAGATTGTAAAGAATATTTTTTAAGAAGAAGACAAAGACAAAAACAACGGTGGTTTTTTCCCACATTGAGTTTCCACCTAAAAATATTGGTGTTCATATGTGTTGACTATGTGTGTTGATTTATTCGTTCTTATTGCACTTGTTTACTGTTTAACTAATGCATAATAAAAATTGATACATTGGTTCAAGCTAAAATGTTGAAGAATTAATTGAAAAGATAGTTAACTGGATATACGCTGGTTATCTACATAACAATAGCGTACATATGCAGGTTTACTTCATTAAAGTGGCGTACAAAAATATGAATAGAAAAAAATAAGGTCAAGTAAGTTTTAAAATATTGATTCACCACCCCTCCTCTCGCCCTCAATATTTTCCAAACAATTGTTATCAAAGAAGGTCCTTCAAAAGAAGCTTGATCGCTTGAAGGAAGATTCATCAAGATGAGCAACCAAGAGGGAGAAACATCCATCCAACCACCATTTTTTAATGGATCTAATCTGGTTTTATGGAAAGTCTGAACAAGAGCTTATCCACAGTCACTTGGAGCTGATGTTTGGGGAATCGTTGAAGGAGGCTATCAATATCCATCTGCCATTCCCACAGATGAAGCGGAAAAGAAAAATTATGAGACCAATGCAAAAGTTGTCAATGCTCTGTTAGGAAGCTTGGTAGAATAAAAATTTGTCAAAGTCATGCAGCTGAATACCACAAAGGCTATATGGGATAAGATCATCCAAAGTTATGAAGGCGACACCAAGGTAAAGAGTGCCAAACTTCAAACATTTAGAATTCAATATGAAACTCTCAGAATGCATAATGACGAAAGAATTTCAAGTTTCTTTCTTAGAGTAGATGAGATCATTAATTCAATGAGAAATCTTGGTGACAAAGTAAAATAATCATCTCTGGTTGAGAAAATATTAGGATCTCTAACTTTAAAATTTGATTAAAAGTCTCTTCAATTGAAGAAATGTTAATTTTAGGTATGTTCTATGCTTAGAGCAATTTATTTCAATTTTCACAGTTAGCTCCATATCTTTTCCAGATTAGCAATCACATCAGCATTAAAGTAGACTGCAGATAGAATATAAACATAAATCTCAAAATACAAGCCAAGATAAGAGGACAAAAGATGTGGCACTAGACAGGGACAAACCCCAATGTGGGGGAACCCTTGATCAATTCTTCTTATATGTTCTTCAATAGTTCAACAGAGAGAGAGAGAGAGATAGTACATTTACAACATAAGTCAACACTTTGAATTATCTAGATAAGAGCATAGATCATCTCTAAGAAGATGATACATGAGATCAGTTGAAGACATGCTGCTTCAACTAATTCTCCAAGGTGACTCCTTCACTTATCGTTGTGCTGCATTTCGTCATCATGCTGCACCTCACCGCGCTGCACCATGTTGCACCCATCATCACTATGCTGCATCTCATCACGCTTCATTAATCATGACTGTACCCATCACTGTACTGCATTATGTGCCATTGCTGCACCATGTTGCCATCCTGACCTATGTGTTGGCTGCACCTTGCTTGCTTGTTGTCCCTAGCATGCTTGTTGTCCTTAGCATGCTTGTTGTTGCATGCTAGTTGTCCCTTGCATGCTAGCTGTAACATTGCATGCTTGGTGTATTTGCTGCTAAGTACCATACAACTGTCCCAATGTTAGTTAGCTGTCCCTTACATGCTGCTCTCCTTTGGAGACAGATGCTCTGGCTGTTTCGGTAGTTCCCGACAGTTCTGGCAGTTCCTGGCTGTTCCCAGAAGTTCTGGCAGTTCTGGTTGATCTCGGCAGTTCCGGCAGTCCCGACAGTTCCAGCTATTCCGACAGTTTCGGCAGTTCCAACAATTCCGGTAGTTTTGACATTTCCGTCTTTTTCGACATTTCCAACTTTTCCGGCTTTTCCGGCAGTTCCGGATTTTCCGGTAGTTTTGGCTTTCTGCCCTCTAGATCAAGGCAACGTTATTCCTTAGGATCTCTCCTCCTACTAAAACCCAAAGACAAGTAGAGAGAGAAGAGATCCCAAGTGTGTTGAAATGACTTGAAGGCCACCTCTATTTATAGTAAAACGTTGAGCACATGTGGGGTTTATTTGGTTGCTGGCCAACCTTGACGAATTGTCTTATAACGCAAATAAATTCATAACTCCATGAATACTTATCAGAATCAAATGATCTTTAGATCAGTCCTACACCTCTGGATGAGAGGGATCCAAGAAAAATATCAGCTGCCATAAATAAGATGACCCACATGGATTTTGGCCCTAGTTTCCAATTTTAACAAGAAATGTAGGATTTGAAGAACCTTACTGTTGAACAACTTCGTGGGATTCTTATATCCTATGAAATGAGAAAAGGGGGTCCCTCGGATATCAGAGAATATGCATTCAAGGCTACTTCTAAAGGAAAATAAAAATAGGAACTTAAGCAACTAGATTATGTATTAGATGAAGAAAAGGAAAATTTTGTGAAGAAACTTCAAGTAGGTACAGGCAGATTTAGAGGTAAGCTTCATTTCAAATGTTTTTCTTGTGGAAGATTTGGTCACTATGCTGCCAAGTGTCTTTATAGAGAAAATCATGAGAAAGGGAATAATTTAGAAAAATAAAATTTTGGAGGAAAGATCAAAAACAAAAGAAGTTTCTACATTCACGAAGATAATGATGGTCTTTTAAATGGCGAAGAAGGTGTGTCTGATCAAGAATATCAATTACTTATGACATTTGAAGATAAATGTATTGATGAGACTGATGACGTTTTTATGGATGCCATAGAAGATACGGATAATTTTATTGAAGAAATAATTCAGTTTAAAATTCTTTTGGAAGAAGCTAAATTAAAAGAGGAAGCTCTAAAGAAACAAATCTTAGAAAAGGAGAAGCATAATGAAAAGTTGGCACTAGAAATAGTGAATCTAAGGAAGGAACTTGAGAAAACAAAAAGTCTAAATCTTAGGTTTGCTAAATGATCTGAAACCTTAGATGAAATCATCAAAGTGAAACACTCTCCTCTCATAAAAACATGTATTGGATATAGTGGAGAATCATCAAAGACCGTAAAGCCTTCTGAAACAAGTACAAGAAGCTATCTCAATGCAATAGAAGGAAGTAGTCAATGAAACTTCAACCATCAACAAAAGAATAAAGGATCAAACACTTCTTAGGTAAATATCCCTTACCATAATCGAAGGGAAAACTACACAATAAGGTACTATACTCCCAAAAAATTCTACTCTAATGGTCAATGCTTCACTTGTCATAATTTTGGTCATAAGGCTGCTAAGTGTGTTGCTTACAAAACTATCATGACTAGAGAAGAAAGAAAGCAAAAGAATGAGATTGGGGCAAATAAATACTCTTACAATACTTTATCACCTCTTTAAGATGAAACTGAATGTTCCATTTGCAATAACTTTGGGCATAAAGAATATGAATGCAGGAGAAAAATACGATCAACATCTTAGAATGAACACAAGGCAACAACATCTAAGGTATGGAAAATGAAGACCATGGAATTTGAAAACTGTGGTGTTGCTTTATATGGAAGAGATCAAGAAAATCTGTGGTACATTGACAGTGGATGCTCAAAGCATATGACATGTGACAAAGACAAGTTTATGTCCTTTAATGAAATAAAGAAAGAAAAGAATGTAACCTTTGGAAATAATTCACCCGCTGCTATCAAAGGAAAATGAATTGTTTCGCTAAATGAAAAAGTTAAAGTTAGGAATGTTTTGTTTGTTGATGGATTAAAACATAATTTGTTAAGTGTTACTCAGATGTGTGATTGAGGGCATGAGGTTATTTTCAGATCAAAGAACTGTGTTGTTCAAAATCTCGATACAAGTAATATCATAATAAAGGGAATGAGAACTCCAAGTAATGTCTATGTCTGGAAGACAGTTTAAAACATTGTTACTTGAAACAATGTAAACTTTGAAACGTGAACTATTAACTCAAAATGAGAACTCTAGCCAAAAAATACCCAAAAAACATGAAAACTCAATTTGAAAATGAAAACTGTTGACGCCGGAATAACACTTTCTTCTTCTTCTTTTTTTCGTAGGGTAAATTTTCAACATGTTTTAAAAATAGCAGTGAAAACCAAATTTTTGTGCAAAAATTATGCAAAAAACACCTTGAAAACGAAAAGTGTTGATGTTGAAATAACTTTTTTTTTTTTTTTTTCTTGGGATAAATTTTCAACATTTTGAAATAATGGCATAAAATATTTTATCATGATTCCGGAAAACATTAAAATTTCAAAAGAATAATGAAAACGTAAATTAAAAAAAAAAAAAACAAAAAAACAATGAAAAAAAAACAAAAAGTAAATAAAAATATATAAAAAAACATAAAATAATAAAAAAAAATGACAAAAAAATCAAATATATAAAAAAGACAAAAAAAAATCATAAAAAATTAAAATAAAAACAAAAACAAAATTAACCAAAAAAAGACAAAAGAAAATCAATCCTAAAAAAACAAAATTAATTTATAAAAGATAAGAATTAAAAAAAATTTAAAAAATATAAAGAAATAAATAATAACAAAAACATATTAAAAAAAAACATAAAAAATGTAAAAAAACAAATCTTGTAAATGACATTTTGTTTTATTTTATTTTTATTTTTATTTTTTAACTATAAAAATAAATAAATAAAATACGCAAATTTTAGAAAACTATTAAAAACACTAAAAATAGATATTAAAAATAAAAACAAACTTAGGTTCGATAGACCAAAGTTTGGTTTCAGTGGACGTTAACCATCATCACCATCATCATAAAAAATAAAAAAAAATAAAAAAAGAAAAAAAGAAAGAATTAACCAAAAAACTTAAAACCATTTTAAATAATTTAAAAATAAAATTACAAACAAACAAATTTTTTTTAAACTATTAAAAATAAATGAAAAACATAAAAAAATTATATTAAACATTAAAAAACACATTTAAAAAATAATTAATTAAAAAAATTAAAATCTTAATTTTTTTATTAACAATACATTGGAAAAATAAAAATAAGAATTTGGAACAGCTCTTTCCGAAGGGTCCGGGGGGCGCGGCTATGGGTGGGCGGAGCTACGACCAAGGCTACACCCCTTGGGCCCCTCGGATTTGCACTCCAAATTTTTATTTTATTTTATTTTTAATGTATTGTTAATAATTTTTTTTAAATTAATTATGGTTGGTTTGTTTGTTTGTTTTTTAATATGATTTTTTTTGTTTTGTTTTGTTTTTTTAAGCTCAATATACTATTTTTTATTACGTTTTTAATTTATTTTTAATAGTTTTTTAAATTTTTGTTTGTTTGTTTGTAATTTTGTTTTTAAATTATTTAAAATGGTTTTAAGTTTTTTTGTTTAATGTTTGTTTTTATTTTTTTAATAGTTTTTTAAAATTTGTGTATTTCTATTTAATTATTTTTATAGTTTTTAAATTTTTTTGTTTTAATTTTTTTTTTTTCAAATTTTTATCGATTACAAAATATTTTTTTTATACATTTTTTTTAATGTTTTTTTGGCCATTTTTTATATAAATTTTTATATTTATTTTTTTAAGTAATCAACATTTAAAAAAAGAGAAATAAGACAATTAGAAAATTTGTTAAGTAATCAACATTTAAAAAAAGAGAAATAAGACAACTAGAAAATTTGTTAAGTAATCAACATTAAAAAAAATTGGACATAAAAATTTTAAAATGTCATAAAATGTAATATTTAAAAAAAATGTCCACACTTAATACATTAGAAAATTTAAAGTGCAAAAAATAAGGCCTCTAAACAAAGGGGTTGATGCTGGATCAACACGTTTCAAAATCAACATGGAAATCACTAACATTTAAAAACAAATATTTATATTTGGTACATAAGAAAATTTAAAGTGTCAAAAATATGCTATGAAAAAAAAAAGTGTATTATGAATCAAAGTTTTTCAAAATCGGATGATTTTTTTGCTACGTCAAAAAAACGGGTAATTGTATTAGTTCCCGTTTCAAAGTTTACGTTGTTTTGAGCAAATCAGAAGAAAGCTAGTTTGGGCACAAAAAATTGGGACAACTAAGCTTCAGTCAACTACAAAAGTCAAACAAAATGGGAGTAGTTCGCGACTTTCCTAAAATATCTTTACCAGAAAGAACCATATGCAAATCATGTCAATTCGGTAAGCAAACTAGGGTGCAGTTTAATGCCAAATAAGGTACTTCAAGTAAGCCACTTGAACTTATTTATACTAATTTGTGTGGTCCTATGAGAAAGAAGTCTCCTTGGGGGGAACAATACTTCATATTATTCATTGATGATTTTACTCGCATGTGTTGGATCAGCTTATTAAAACATAAAGATAAAGGATTTGATAAATTTGAAGTCTTCAAAGCTCTAGTAGAAAACGAGTTAGATTTAAAAATCAAATGTCTTACATCTGATAAAGGAGGAGAATTTATATTAGATGATTTTTTCGACTTTTGTGAACAACGCGACATCAAGAGGCAGATTTCTATAGCTAAAACTCCTCAACAACACGAAGTGGAAAAAAGAATGAAACAGAGCATTCCAAAAAATGGCACGTGCCATGCTTGATGAGTCCAGAACACCTCATACCTTCTAGGGGGAAGCAACACATTCAAGAGTAAATATCCTCAACAAATCTCATGTTCAGGTAATCAGTGGCAAAAATTGTTATTATCTATGGTTTAAAAAACCTCCAAATGTTAAGCATTTTAGAGTTTTTAGAAGCAAATGTTACATAAAGAATAATGATGATAAAATTGGAAATTTGAAGCTAGAGCTGATGAAGGAATTTTTCTTGGATACTCCTCTAGAAGCAAAGGATATAAATGCTACAATAAAGGATTTCAAAAAATTGTTGAATGCATTGATGTTATGATTGATGAAGCATTCACAAGTACCAAAAAGGAAGCACCAACCAATAATGAAGAAACTCCTACAACAAGCCAAAAGAATGTTGGAGAAATAATCAATGAAGCATCAAAAGAAGGAAGTGACAATACAAAAGCATCAGAAAAGACTCCATCAAGGCATGTTCAAAAAAATAATCCAGAACCTCAAATTCTAGGTGATAAGGAAGTGGAAGTACAAACTAGAAGAACTCTTGTTGGAACTTCTAGTTATCTTGCCTTACTATCCATGACTGAACCACAAAATCTAAATCAAGCTAGTAAAGATGAATGTTGGGTTAAGGCTATGGATGAAGAATTTGACCAAATAGAAAATAACCATACATGGGAATTAGTACCAAGAACTCGTGATAAAAATTTTATTGGGAGAAAATGGGTATTCAAAACAAATTAAATGAAAATGGTGTAGATAATCCTATAGATTCATCAACTCATGTAATCTACTAAAACAAGAGACAAGAATCTACTTCTACTCTTTACAGTGGAAGCACATAAAGATCGAGCAAACAATAAACGACAAGAGGAAGAACATCAATGGCACATAACAGAATAAGTTTTCCCGGGGAAAGCCACAACTCAAAACCCCACTATCTATATTGCATTAATAAAAAATCCAAGATGATAATATAATGCTTGTTATCATAAGAACAACCCCAACACTCAGTAAAATCAATCTCCCATCTCACAAGCAAGCTCAATCCAAATCCATGCCTCTTCTCTACTCTCCAATCTCCCTATTTCCTTGCGCCCTTGGTCAAAGAATTCAGATGAATACAATATGCTTTGCTCAACTTTGAGCTTAACTCGCACAAGTATTTCCTATCCTCCGCCTGATGACTTCCTTTGGCCAATACTTAGCCAAATTTCCAAGCCTCCAAGCTTCTAATTCTTTGCACAAATCCAGAGAGAATTAGCCCGTATTTACAGGGAAATTACTCAGTTCCTGAATAAATACACTATTGGTGCAACTTAGAAAAATATAAACAAATAGTACACTGTCCTTTCACTCTAGTCTCAACTGTGTCTTTTTCAGAATCGACATGCATGAGTTTCTGATGAGGGAATATTCAGTTAATTGGAGTAGCACTAATTGAGTGCACTAATGCATCAACTAACTGTTAACTCACTATTAGTTCCTCAAATAGTTTGGAACTAATTTAACTGAACTTAAATCAATAAACTGAGTTAACTAATTACCACTCATACTTAACTCGTCCCGAACACCTATAATATAGGGAGAACATATACATGACTTCATAAAGACTTACAACTCAAAATTCCTAAGTTAATTAAGTTAATTAAACTTAATTAACTATTTACAAGTTTCTATGAGAAAAGAATTACAATTTAATTCAAAATTGAATTCAAGGACAAATTAAATTGGTATTTTTGGATTTTATTTTTAACATTTCTTGTTGCTATTTTCAACACTCCCTCTCAACAAGAAAGGTATTCAACTCGATCCCGATCCCGAACCTTTGGAATGTTCTGCATAAAACATTTCTCTCGAGTGTTGTAGCTCCAACAACTCCATAAAAAAAAAAAACATCCAACCTGAATTAGAATGATGCCTTTGTCATCAAAGTCTCTAACTACTATTGCCTTTGTTGACTGAAAACTCTGCGCTTCCATTGACTCTGCCTTTTTTCACTTATTGTCAGCCCTCTCTACGCTCTTCAGTATCTAACTGCTCTAGCCTCTATCACTTTGATCTCTGACTGCATCAATCCCCTGATTCCTCCCACTACTATGTACTTTGGGCCCCCGCAGCAAGGTACGATCCATGAGATAAAACCACTCAATGGACCCTGACCAATTTCAGCCCACTTGGAACTATCACTTCAAATCGCCCCACCTCACAGCTGGAGGTATGGCTACATGTGATCCCTCTGCCCACTTGGCTCAAAATTCCCCCTACTGGAGGTCTTTGCATGAGTGGATGCCTCCACTTAGTCTCCTCTCGGCTTCTCCAGTTGTGGCTGCTCCACAATTGTCTGAGACTGCTTCTGCGACTGCTTCTTCTGGGGCTGCATTTTGAGAGGTAATCTAATCTTCCTCTCAAACACCAAGTCCATAAAATTTTCCTTTCTCCTCAAGGATTTTTATGCATCTTGAACCTCAAGAGCATATAGGTTCTTGGCTAGCACACAAATCTGTTTCATCTTTCCCACCATCATGAAATTTTATGGAAAAAGAGCTGATTTTATATCAACAATATCTCCCTCATCTGAACTCCAATTTGGTCAATTTGTTTTTTGAATTTGGATATTTTTTCGCAAAGAATCCAAATATGCTATTTGTTTCTGAAAATTTTATACAAAATTTTATAGATATTCTCTGTAAACTCGCAACCCAAAACTCAAAACTTCGAAATCTCCTCTTGTATACTGTTCTCAGCTCTGATACCATGTAGAGTTTTCCTGTAGATTCATAATCTCATGAAATGTACTAAATAAAGATACAAGAATCTACTTCTACTTTCAATCAACAGAAGCCAATTGATTGATGAAAACAATAATCGACAACAGGAAGACAAATCAATGGCACATAACACAATAAATATCCGAGGAAAGCCACAACTCAAAACCCCACTATATGTTTTGTATTAATCCAGAAAATCAAGGTGAAATTACAATGCTTTTTCTCTCAAGAACAATCCTAGCACTCAATAAAATCAATCTCCCAGCTCACAAGCAAGCTCAAGCCAAATCCATGCCTCTTCTCTGCTCTCCAAGCTCCCTATTTCCTTGCGCCCTTGGTCAAAGAATTCAGATGAATACAATATTCTCTTCTCAACCTTGATCTTAACCTGCACAAGTATTTCCTATCCTCCGCCTGATGACTTCATTTGGCCAATACTTAGCCAAATTTCCAAGCCTCCAAGCTTCTAATTCTTTGCACAATTCCTAAGAGAATTAGCCCGTATTTAAAGGGAAATTCCTCAGTTCCTGAATGCATGCACTATCAGTGCAACTCAGAAAAATCTAAACAAATAGTACACTATCCCTGCACTCTAGTCTCAACTGGGTCTTTCTCAGAATCGACATGCATGAGTTTCTAATGAGGGAATATTTAGTTAACTGGAGTAGCACTAGTTGAGTGCACAATGCATCAACTCACTGTTAACTCACTATTAGCTCCTCAAACAATTTGGAACTAATTTAACTAGAATTAACTCAATAAACTAAGATAACTAATTGCCACTCATACTTAACTCATCCTGGACCCCTATAATATAGGGATAATATATAAACAACTTCAGAAAGACTTCCAACTCGAAATTCCTAAGTTAATTAAACTTAATTAACTATTTACAAGTTGCTATGAGAAAATAATTATAATTTAATTCACAATTTAATTCAAGGACAAATTAAATTGGAATTTTTGGATTCTATTTTTAACACTTCTTGTTGCTATTTTCAACAAATGGAGAGGTAATTAGAAACAAAGCAAGAATTGTATGGAAAGGCTATGCACAATAAGAAGGAATAGACTTTTAAGAAACATTTGCACCTGTGGCCAGACTTGAAGCCATAAGAATGTTTCTTTCCTTTTCAAGCTTTCATAATTTCAAAGTCTATCAAATGGATGTTAAATCTACATTTTTAAATGGGGACCTAGAAGAAGAAATATATATTGAACAACTTGAAGGGTTCATTGTAGGAAATGATAAAAAATATTGTTTGAAAACTCAAGAAAGCATTATGTGGGCTAAAACAAGCTCTTCGTGCATGGTATTATCGTCTTGACAGGTATCTTCATCAACAAGGTTTCACTAAGGGGTCTGCAGATAACAACCTATATATAAAGATGGATGATGGTAAAATTTTAATTGTTGTTGTTTATGTAGATGACATCATATTTGGCAACAATGAAGAGTCCATGAGTAAAAAATTTGCTTTTGTCATGCAGCAAGAATTTGAAATGTCCCTACTTGGTGAACTAACATATTTTCTTGGTCTACAAGTACAACAAGAAAAAAATGGTATCTTCCTCTCACAAACAAAGTATCTCAAGAATTTTTTTAAGAAATATGGAATGAAAGACTGCAAACCTGTATGTACTCCAATGGTAGCAAGATGTAATCTTAGTTCACATGACGATTCTCCCCCAGTCAACCAACCATAATACATATCTATGATCAGAAGCTTACTTTATCTTATAGGCACAAGACCAGATATCATGCATGCAGTTGGAATTGTTGGACGGTTTCAAGCAAATCCAAAAGAAACTCATCTTCATGTAGTCAAGAGAATATTTAAGTATCTACAAGGAACTCAATACTTTGGTTTATGGTATCAAAAATATATAAATATTACTCTTAATGCTTGCAAAAATGCAAATTGGGCATGAAATGTTGATGACCCAAAAAGTACTAGTGGAGGAGCATTCTACATGGGACCTCACTTGGTATCATGGTTAAGCAAAAAACAAAGTGATGGGCCTCCAAACTACACATAAATTAAAGCCCATCTGACCATCTTTCAACACATTAAACCTCTATTTTTGCATTAGATAATGTATTTTTAACTTTAATATGTTCATTAGGAAGGTTTATGGATAATTGCATATTTGTGCTTAATATTATTTATTTTTGTGGAATATTGTGAGAATATTGCGCAGATTATGAAGATTAAGAGGAGGAGATAATTTGTGGAATTTCTCCCTACTATAGGAGGATCAACGTTGAATAATAAATAAACAAGACATCATTAAATCATGCACAAATTCTGGAGCTCCAATGATTGAGAAAATTTAGGAATGCGTTCCCTGTCATTTAATAGAAATTTCTAGTGTTGGGAACTAGATCCACTATTTGAGGGATTTTGGTAGGGAAAACTTCATCTTTTCATGGGAAATTATTTTTAATCATTTTTTATAAGTACCAAGTCGAATTTGCCTCTAGGGGTTGATTTTTATTACTCTTCTTGTGGAGAGAACTCGTATTTTTGCAGTTCCACTTTCATTTCTTGCAGGGATGTAATTGTATTGATGGAAATAATGAAGATTGGTGCAATTTTCAGCTTCTAAATATTGGTATCCTTCATAATATTCTGAGTTTCCTTGGGCTTGGCCATCCTAGGAGCCTTATAGCCCTTTTGTATCATTTACTTTTCTTCTTTTCACTTCTTATTCAAATGCATCTCTTGTTCTTGTTTTTCCTATTTCTGCATTTAGTATTGATGATTTCTTGTTGTAGGATTGGGTTAAATGGTTGAAGTAAGTTCTTTTGTAGGATCAAATGCATTATTTAATCCTTGAAACAACTTTGGGAGGTCATAGTAATCATTGAGCTACTTGGATTAGTTTTCTTATTCCCAAATCTAAATTTTTGGAACTCCCTTGTGGCAAATAGTAGTAAATTTATGCTATTTTTTAGAACATGCTAATGAGTTTCAATAGAGTTGATTCAAATTGACTTAGATCACAAAAAAATTCCTGTTAATAAAAGAAATTTACCCTATTTCATTTTCACTTGATTAGGTTAGGCATTTGATCAATTAACTAGCTCACTAGTTCTCAAATTTCTAGATTTTAAACTAGTAATTTTATGCTATTGTTTAGCATGTGTTAATAAGGGTATTTTTGAGTGGTTGCACTTGGAAGGGAAACCTAAGACATCATAGTCAATAAAAAAAGGTTATCCCATCCAATTTTGAGTTGATTTACTTAGTCATTCAATGAATTATATATTCATGTAGAAAATCTGTAACTTCTTGAAGCATCACATGTAACTTCCTGTAGCACTCTTCTAGCATGTATATACTTGCCCATATTTTATAAAAAATGTTGGTTTTTGTCCCTTAGGGTTGAATCATGACCACTTAGGACTTTCCTTTTTACCCATTCAAAACATATCAACGAATTGGGTTAATGGAAAAATTTATGAATTGGATAATACAATAATGATTTTCTTGATTGCCACATCCAATGAACTCTATCAATGGATATAAACTCTTTGAAATGTAATGATTGATATTTAGTTAATGATATTTATTTTATGCAATTAGAATAGTTTTTCCTTCTTTGTATTTTATTTCTTTCAATAGGTTAAGGTTTCTATTTCGAGCATTTCCATGTTTGCAACTAGTTAGGATTCGATTTCATTACATGCACTCCATTACATCATGACAACAAAGGAAGGAGACATTATATGCTACACATATAGTGTCAATACCTCTTAATTTTGTACAAACCCCGGGTTGATAATTAAAGTTGGTAGCCTTGGGAGTTTCAACATTATTGTTGCAATACTGAGGCTCATCACAAAGCTCCATTGATTTATCTACTACAAAAACTGAATATGTTGCTGCTGCATCTTGTTTCAAACAACTTCTCTGGAGATGTAAACATTGTAGTATATCCAAATCAATTACTCTCCACCTATTACCATTATATGTGATAATACCCGTGCCATAAGTATTTCTAAAAATCCTGTCATGCATTAAAAAACCAAGCATATTCCAATCAAATATCACTTTCTACAAGAATAGGTGCTTGAAAAAAAGGTCAAACCGGAGTATGTTCTCTCAAAAGAACAAGTTGTAGATATCTTTACAAAGCCTCTTCCACGTTATTCCTTTGAATATATCACACAAAAATTAGGAGTGGTCTCTGCTTCATCACTCTATTAATCATTATGACCAATCCTTCAAGTTCAGGGTGAGATGAAAGTGAAATTTATTACGGTTTACTGTCTGTACATGAATTTGATGAAGAAAAATCATGTATATACAAGTATTTTGATCCCTACAGTCGCATATGTTTCCTTGTGATGAAGTATAAATAGATCTAACACAAAGAAACGTTATGATATGCTTCTGACAAGTGTTGTTTGCTGGTTTTGATATTAGTTAGATACTGTTTGCTGATGATCATATACTTATGGTTTATGAGTTGCTCCAATATGACATTGATGTTTTGATGAATGAAGTTGCTTTGATGACCTGACTGATGAATAAGTTGATATAATCAGATATGACAGTGAACAACTGGCACAGGTTCAAGGGAAGCATTTTTCTTTGCTTCTTATAGTACATTGTTGGCATTATGATTTCTTAATTATGCTGCTGAAGAAATTTTGATGAGGTTCATAGTGCTGTTGTTCGATGCTTATAATACAAATCCTATATGGTATATAATACTGAAGACTATCCTGGTTTTTCTACCTTACTATTGAGGTCTTTGGTCTTGGTTATAAATTTCATTTGATGTAAAGGTCATGTAAAGTCCTGTGATGTAATAATTGTAATATCCAGTCATGAATGGAATATTATAATAAAGTCAATTATGTATGTCATCCCATGTTGGAGATTTGATGTAATATGTAACCCCACTGCGTTGGGATATTGGTCAATATCAGTTATCGGTGATAGGAATAGTCATGTCTAGTTACTTCTTTGTATATCATCAGAAAATTCAACATGTGCTCAGGGGGAGCATGGTTCACATTAAGTGATCCGTATTCAAAAACACTTAATTCTATGATCTACAACACTTCATTCAACATTGGTCAGCCCTTTGCCCTTGACGTGAAAGGGGGAGAGTAGCTTGGTGTTTGGAGAAGGCTTGCTTAGAGAGCAACTTGGTATATCCAGAGTATCCATAGATCGTTGGTAACCAAACACCACAATGGTTGCCATCAAGTCTAAAGGGGGAGATTGTTGGCATTATAAAAATGAGTTGTCCTTAATGGAAACCTACTTGATGAAGTTTGTCAACATGATGCTAACAAGATGATTTTACAAGCTAGTACACATGTGACAGAGATTTTGGACAAAGGCATAGCAGTCTAAAGACAAAAGAATGATGAAGGTGATGTTTTGATAAATACACGCAGGTTCTGTGAAGCAAAGGCACGTACATACACATATATGGAGAAGAAAAAGCACATAAATTTTCTGCACCAAGTATCCTAAATACCAAGGATCTTTACCATGGTATTGGCCCATAGTAATGAGTGCGACAACGGATATTTGATCCCGTCTAAGAATACCATTAGAATTACTAAGGATTTGATCCGTGGTATTGGATAAGGCCTAAGATATATAAGGAGATGAAGATCAAAGTGTTTGGTGTGCAAGTAATGGGATATTGATGAATTGTTTAATCTGAAATAAGGTTGCACAAGGAATGTGATGTGGGATCAGATCTTTTAGATTTGAAATGACTACATGATTTGATTATGGGTTGATTTGTGATAACAATGTTCTAACATATGTTTGTTACTGGGTTTGCCGAGATTTGGGTTTGACTAAAGTTCTGTTGTGCAGTGAAGGAATGAGTCAATAATTACAGATATGTATGCAAGTTTGTCTCAGAAAAATGCGTACATACGCGGGTCTGCCTTTATATATTCGCATATCGATTTTTCAGGATGGACAGATTTGTATGTAGATATGCTTTGTGAAAGGCGCTTACATACGCAAATTTATTTTTTGTCGCGTACATATGCTAGGGTTTCTGAAGTATGTGCAGTTAATGACGTATTATTAGTCTTGTTGTGATTGCTACTATCTGTTGATGAGGTATTCTTCATAATAATCTCTATGTGATAGTTCTGATGAAGTTGAATGGTTTGTGAATGAAATATTGAACTGGTATGAATGATATATAAGTAGCTAAAAAATCTGTGATGAAGGATATGTGTGTTTGTAATTTATTTTATTAGTGTAGTGATTCGGTCTGAGGGCTCAATGGTTTTGAGATATGTACGCATGTATGTTTCATTGAAAGTGCATATATAAATGGATATGCTTAAGAACAATAATGTATATACTTTGACATATTGTTGATCAGGGTTTGTAGTGGCAGCAGTTGGTTTCAGTAATAGTGTATGGGTGGATGTTTGATAGTACATTCACATGATCTGATCTGGGTGATATTGGTGGCCACTCGCTTATTCCACCTAGACCTCCAGTCAGTTTCACTATTTCCTTGTTTATTTCAACATTTTCTATTTTTAGCAGTTTTTTAGGTCTTGAACTTCTGGAGCAATTTTGACCCCCTAAACAATGTTTTTTTGAGGTCCGCAGCAAGCCCATAGCCATAGGCATGGTGTCACAAATTCTATAGTAATTATAGAGACCTTTCCAATAAGGTATCATATGCACCAAATGGAGATAATATGACCAAGTTACGACCCAGGGAAGTTGGCTTCCCAACTAACCCCAACGGGGCCCACAAAATCTTGGCATTACATCTCATGGGGTTAGGGTTTTCTCTTGTTTTTCAATAATAAATAGGCCCTTGAGCCTCTTTGTAACATAGCTCAGAGGCATGTAGCCGCCACATCTCTTCTTAGAGATAAGCTACCATCGCATGAGCTAGTTTATTTCCATTCTATTTGTATGCATATTTTAGTATTTTGATATTAATGAAAAGAAGTGTTGTTTTTGTTGCATCTTTGTATTTATGGTTATATATGTAATTTTTTGCGTTCCTGTATAAGTTCTTATCAATGGTATCAAAGTGGTCTGCTCTTTCCCTATTTTTATTTTCATGTCCCCAACGAGGTCAAGGTATAAGGAGTTAGGGCTCAAACTAGTTGAACCTTTGCAAGACCAACCTTGCAAACCCCGACGGCCTCCCATGGCGGAAGAAAAGAATACAAGGGTGCAGGAGGTCCTATCAAAATATTGCTCGAATAAGCCCTCGAGCGAAAGAGGAACATGATGATGGATAAATTTTCCCAGATCCTTTGACGACTACCCACAAATGACGCATCTTCATCCAGTAGCCACTCTGGAGGCGCCACTTCTTTTAAGGTACAAGTTAACTTCAATATTCCCATATTTGAGGGCCAGATAGATGCATATAATTTAGACAAATGGTTGAACATCTTGGAAGGATATTTTTCAGTTCATGATTTTTCCAATTGGGAAAAGATTACTCTTTTACTTCTCAAAGCTGCCCCACACATCAAGGACTGGTAAGAAACCTACTGTGAACAAAACGATGAGAGGGAATCCTCACTGTTTTTAGCTGCACCCACTTGGGATTCTTTCCAAGATGCCATCAAGGAATAATATTACCCTTTCAGGAGCTATGAAGATAAATACATAAGTGGACCACACTACGGTAGGGAATGGACCAAGATGTGTCGGAGTTCACAAATGTTTTCCATACCCTCCGCACGAAGTTGGGTATCAAGGATTCTAAGTGGAAATTGGTACTCAAGTACCGCGATTGTATACACAAGTACATCCAGGACAAGATGGATTTCATGGACATCTCCTTAGTCAACACGAAATACCGATACGCTGTCAAGATTGAGCAGAAGTTTAAACAAAAGAAGAGATATTTTGGATATATGAATCCAAAGCAAGGAAAAGTAGCCCCTAAACCATAGAGAAAAAGCCAAATCTAAGGCGGGGTGACCCAGGAAAACCCACCGAAGCTACAAGAAAAGAACAACACTATAAAGACGAAGAAGGACATAAGAAAATGGTGTGAGTTCCATAAGAGCTCCAGTCACAACAAAAGTGCCGGGCCAAGATGTCACTGGTGGTCGAGCTGAAGGTTTTCGAATCAAACAAAAGTTCTGATTCTGAGTCAAAACCTGATGAGGGGAATGACAAAGGGAAGAAAATCATTGACGCAGAGCTCAGTGCCAATATGGCCACCACCAAGATCCAAAAGAATGAGCCTAAAGATCCAGAGGAGGGGGAACACCTATTCCACTTGCAAATGTGGGTGAAGGGTTCTCCACTATAGTTCATTGTCGACATCAGGAGCCAAAAGAACCTCATTTTACCAGAGCCCCTGAAGTGGCTGGGCCTACTGACAACAACACATCCGCAACCGTACACCATTAGGTGGCCTCACCAAGGACGATATCTCCGTGTCAGTCAACAGTTCCACCTTCCCTACAACATTAAGACATTCATGGATGAGGTATTGTGTGATGTTTCTCCTCTTGAAGTTTGTGATGTATTATTAGGTCAACCATACTTTTGGAAGTGACATACTATATATGAGTCTAGACCTTGCTGTGTGATTATCACTTTGGGCATAAGTTGTACAGGATATCGGAGGTAGCCTTGCTTACCGTCATCTCTTTGATCACTGGAAAATGCAGTAAGATCATTTCCCAAACCAGGAAATTTGTTTTCCTTATGAATTGTCCTCAGGGTGTTGAAAAGTGTAGCTAGATTTGGTCTTCATAATGACATGTAGTTATAATTTTATGTAATGATATGTAAAGAAGAAAAATAAAATTATTATATTGACTTGCTTCATGGGTTTCATGAGCAAGGGATTTTGTGTTTGAGTCAAGACTCCCATTGAGAGTGTTTAGGATTTATTTATCATCTAGTCATAAAATGTTAGAGTCATTATCATGTACTGAAGTCATGTTACACTTTATAAAAGGTCAAACTTGTCTATGTAAATTATCCTCCAAGACCTTTTCATCTATTCTCTTCAATCCATCCTACAACGATGAAGGAACTCTCTAGAAGAAGTCGAACTACCTCCAATAGTCATTTCGGCCTAAAGGACATGTGGTGAGTTGTATATATAGACACACTTATCCTCCATTATGAGCAAGCAAATAGACTTAACTTAAACAAATAGAAGTGCGAAGGAGAAATTAAACTGAAGTGTGAAGAAAAGGTGAAACAAGAAGTGCGAATAAGGGGTCAAGAAGTAGTGAGAAGAAAGGGTTTCTTCTAGGAAAGCGACGGAGGATTCTTCTGGGTCAATGAAGGAGAGACTCTTTTGGATCAACGAAGGAGAGATTATTATGGGTAAATGAAGTAGGGTTTATTCTGGGATAGCGAAGGAAGATATCTTTTGGGGAAGAAAAGGAAGATTATTCTAGGTGACCGAAGTAGATATATAGAGATCGAGTTTCTCTAGAGTTGACTAATGAATACCTAGAAAATGAGTTTCTCTAGTAGGAACCGAGGAGAGCAGTTTGAGATCAAGAAGAAAGGTGAGGAAGGGAAGAGGCTGAGCATCAAGTTTAGTGACAAGGTTCTTGGGAGGATACTAGAGTCAAGGGTATATGTCATGGTCTTGGTACTTATCAATTGAAGATCTAGAAGAAGAATATTGATCAAGTTTTCCTATCAAGAGGTGAGAGGTTTTGGCCCTTGCTGAGAAGCCTACATACTGTGTCACTTGTCTTTTATTGCACATATTGATATTTTTATTGATGAGAAGAACACATTAATAATATAACAAAGAAAATACTATAAGTCAAATAAGTAAAAGTATATCACAAAAAAATATCAAGAAGATAAATATTTTAACTTTGAATGCGCTAGATTTCTCAACATGGTATCAGAGCTAAGGTGCTAAAGTCAAAGGAAGGGAATCTAATCAAAGAGACATTCAAGGATCGAGGTTCAAGAAATTTACCCAAAAAATTCAAAGGTTATCAAAGAAAAAGATCAAGATCTACATCGAAGAAACCCTCGATCGAATAAATATACTCTATCAAGAATCTTGAAGTTATCTTCAAGAAGCAAGAAGTAAGACCGAAACCCTAGAAGCGCTTCATAGATCATTACTTATTCAACATAAAAGGAGTGGAAACTCTTCAAGAAAGAAGAAAGATTAGAACATTCAAGAAGGATCATGAATCAAGCTCTCTCATCAATCACTCAAGAAGCAGATCCTCTATCAACATCAAGATTAAGGAGGAAGCAAGAAATGATCACTCAAGTAAGTCTATGACTATATCTGATAATACTAAAATGTCTTTTTGCAAGGAAAACAATAAATAGGTTGGGGTTGTAAATTACCTTGCATGAAAGGAATGGACATACCTAAATCTGATTGAAAATGAGGTCATGGATCACATCAAGTGATCGGTAACCCAACCTCCAAAGGAAGATACTCAAACACATGCTAGATACATGAAGGGAGAAGTGAGAGCCCAAAGGATCCTAATAGAATCTATAAAAGACTCTCTAATCCCATATGTATCAAAGTTGGAGAATGAAAAAGCTATATATAACAAATTGGTAGAGTTGTTTTCCATAAGTACTATAGGAGAAGTAATCTCACCTACAAACTGAAGATATCTAAGGAAGATGGAATAGCCTCATACTTCATGAGGATATCAGAAATTCGAGATCAACTACAAGTACTAGGAAAAGTCATGTTTGATAGAGATATGACCACAATGGTACTAAATCCACTACCAGAAGAATGGGATAACTTCACTTCAAGTTTATATGGGAAGAAAGAGACTACTCCATTCCAAGATCTATGGTCACTCTGTAAGATAGAAGAAACCAGACTGAAGGCAAAGGTCGATGTTGGACCAAATGAGAAGAATCAAGCATATGTTGCTATGACAAGAAGAAAAGGGAAATTTGGAAAGTTCGATCCTTAAAATAAAATGAGGAACATGGATAAAATAAGATGCTATGGATGTCAAGAACTTGGGCACTATATAAGATATTGTCCTAAATGTAGTAAGGACAAAATGAATAGGGAGGAAGCCCACATTACTGAAGAAGTGGAAGAGCTTGAGTCAAAGAAACTTAAGAATGAAGAAGTAAAAGATATCTACTATGACTGAGGTGATATTCTTCACTAAAAGGTACTTTTCAATTCTAAGTTATAGACAGGATGTAGTATAAATAAGATATAATGCGTCATATTAGAAAATAAGCATTAGAAGTAAGATCTCATGACATGGGAAGAAAAAATATGTCTAGTAAAAATTCTACTGATTACAATGAATGGGAGTTCTTGAAAACCTCATTGATACTTATAGAAAGAAGTAAAGGTCATCATCGACTGAGTTCATCATACAATAATCAATAAAGGAAACATCTTCTAGGTGAGGATATGAAACATCCTCACGTTTCTTTGATGGAATCCTTTTCAAAGAATTCACTGATCTAGAAAGGAAGCAAATGTTTCATCAGGAATTCCAAGTCATGGGATTCAAGGGATGATGGTATGATGGCTTAACAGGAAAGCAGGTCTAAAGGATAAAGTTCTTTCGAATGAAGCTAATACAAGAAGCATGGATGACCAAAAGGAAGATGAGTTATGTATGGTTACATAAATTATTATGAAAGTCATGTCATATGGTTGCAGATAATATGGATCACTATTTATATAATGGGAAATATTATAAAGAGAAGAAAAGATCTCCTCCTTTGAAAGATTGCAGCAAAGCATAAGTCAAACTAGATGAAATAAACATAATATGTTCTCATATGAAGAATGAAAGAGTTGACTACAATTGAGGAACTCTGATTGAAAGCTCCTCGGAATGAAGTGTGTGAAAAGAAAGGAAGAGACCGTGAAAAATATGAAACAAGGATAGAAGGCACTCAACATCTGAGACCAAGAAGAGTTGACTAGAATATCTCCCGAAAATATATGAAGGCTCCGATAGGAGTCAGAAAATGATGAAGAACCTTGACAATAAGGAGATGTGTCAATCTACATGCATGATACTTGTTGAGAAATGACAGCAAGAAATTCCAGTTTAATTTGTCCTTGAATTTTAAATTGAATTCTATTCTCATAGAAACTTATAAATAGTTAATTATGTTTAATTAACTTAATTATATTAGGAATTTCGAGTTGGAAGTATTTCTGTAGTCATGTATGTGTGATCCCTAAATTTTAGGGGTCCAGGATGAGTTTATTTGAGTTGTAATTAGATAACACAGATTGGATGAGTTATAAATAATTAAACTAGTTCTAACTATTGGAGGAACTAGTAGAGGTCTAGTAGTGAGTTGGTGCATCCTCAGTGCTACTCGAGCTAACTAGAGATTCACTCAAGAGAAGCTCATGTGTTTCAGTTCAGAGAAAGACCTAGTTGAGTATAGAGTACAAGGACAATGTACTATCAATTGTATGATTTTCTGAGTTGTACAGATCATGCATGAAATCAGAGAAAGAACTAGTTTTGGATTGCGCAGATATGGAGGAAGGATTTCCCAATTAAATATGGGCTAATCCTCATAGGAATTGCACAAGGAAATAGGGGCTTGGCAGGCAATAAAATTGGCTAAGTTTTGGCTAGAGTGGGTTTGTGAGGCAGAGAGTTGATCATACTTGTGAAAGAATTGTTCTAGTGAGAACAAGATTTGTATTTTCACTCAGATTTATGATTAATGCAATATAGATAGTCGGGGTTTTGAGAAGTGGATTTCCCCAGAGAAATATTGTGTTATGTGTCATTGATTATCTTCCTCTTGTTGATTATTTTTTAAATTGATCTATTGGCTTACACTGTTAAAGAGTAAAGTAGATTATTGTCTTGTTTTTTAGCACATTACATGAGCTGTGAATCTACAGGAAAATCTATATGGTATCAGAGTTGAAGACAATATACTAGAGGAGATTTTGAGTTTGGGGTTACAGGTGAAATTTGGATTTGCAATTCATACTTTAGGATTGGAAAATGGATTTCTATGGTTTGGGACTCAAGTATGCCTTGGAAGGCAACCCAAATTACATAACCTGGCAGGATAGGACGAAAGCAGTGCTGGAGGGTAATGGTATCAAGTAATTCATTGATCAAGACATTCCTAATCCACCAACATCAGATTCTTAGAATCTAGTTGAATGGAAGAAGTGTGTGGCAAAGGCGAGGTAGATAATCCTTGAGGGAGTTTGAGACCAAATTGTCCTGAGTCTCCATGGTAAGGAAACTCCATATGCTATGTGGAAAGCATTGATGAACATGTTTTAGAACAACATTGACCATAGGAAGCTGGCACTGAAAGAAAAACTTTGAAAAATCAAGATGGAGAAGGGCGACACCATTCCGAAATACTTGACCAAGTTCACTCACTATCATGATGAGCTTGGAAGTGTTGGAATCATCTTTACTAAGGATGAGATGGTGAGCCTAGATCTTCTAAGACTCCCCAAGAGTTGGCATAGTTATCAGGAATATGTCAATGGGAGGGAGAAGCTTCTAGATTGGGAACGAATGTGGTCAGATTTACCAGAAGGAACATTAGAGATGGTTACTCATCAAATATTGATGATGAGGAAAACTGTGCCTTAGAGGGTAAGGAAAATAAAGGGAAAGGGACAATGTCCCATTCCAAATCAGATTCTTGTCATGGATGCAAGAAGAAAAACATGTCGAAAGTTTAGTGCTTTCATTTTCATGAGCTGAGACATTTTTCTACAAATTGTCCGCTCAAGAATTCCAAGAAGAAGTCCTTAGGAGGAGCGATGGGTGAGGCTCTTGCCCCTCAATTCAAATTGGACTTTACCCTCATTGCATGCATGTTGTCATAAATGATGTGTAGTGTATGGTACCTAGACATTGGAGCTTCATTCCACATTACTGTTGACAAGGAGTTGTTTAGTGACCTGGACGAGAAGGATCTCCAGTTGCGTATCGAAATGGGTGATGTTGGGAGGTATAGTGATATTGGATGAGGCACAATTAATTTTTAGAGGGAGCATGGTGCTCCTCTCAAATTGAGAGATGTTATGAATGTTCCCAGGTTGAAGAAGAACTTGGTATCGATCACCATGTTGGACGATAGAGGCTATGATGTGGTCTTTATCAAAGGAAAGGCATTCCTTCCACACATAGCCATGGGCCAGGTAAAGAAGATAGGGATTTGGGTGAAGAATATATATAAGTTGGAGGTAGAGGATTGTGCTGCTTTGAGCACGAGGGTAGAGATGGTGCAGAGCTGAGACATTGGTGAGCTACGAAACACGTGATTGGGTAATTTCCATCATATCTCTTTGAAAACCATGCAACATATTTCTACCAACCCTCCCAAAGGTACGCTAGAGCACGTTGATACATGTAAGGGGTGTACTTTGGGAAAATACACCAAGGCTTCCTTTCACGACAAAGACAATTGAGCAAAGGCGATTCTAGAGTGAGTCAATTCAGATGTGTTTGACCATTCTCGAAAGCATCCATGACCAAACACAAGTATTATGTTATATTTGTTGACAATTTTTCTCGTAAATGCTCAATATTTTTCATGTAGAAGAAATATAAAAATTTCGCAAAGTTTTGTGAATTTAAAGCATTGGTCGAGAAAGAGTCTGGAAAGAAGGTTAAAACTCTAAGGAGTGATAATGGTGGTGAGTATGTCTCAAATGAGTTTAATAAACTCTGTGTGGAAGAAGGGATTAAACGGGAGTCGAAGACACCCCATAACCCACAATAGAATGGGGTGGCCAAAAGGAAGACCAAAATAATTGTAGGGGAAACAAAAGCGATGTTGCATGATCAGGGACTACCACTAAACTCGTGGCTTGAGGCATGCACCAATTTTTTTTATGTTCAAAACATAAGCCTACATCAGATTCTTGTGATGAGTACACCAGAGGAGGCTTTCTATGGTAAGAGACTAGATGTTGGTCACTTCAATATTTTTGGGTCATTGGTATATTTCCATGTGACCAAAGATGCACGGATGAAGATTGAGCCAACAATAGAGTTGGGGATATTTGTGGGGTACACTGATACACCTCACAACTATTGGGTGTACCTTCCAACCAGCAGGATGATAGTGGTTCGCAGGGATGTAAGATTTGATGAGGAGAAGGTGATGCGATGTTACCTTGAGAGGGAGCTTCAACTACATGCGATTGAGAAGATTGTAGCTCTTAGGGTTGAGGAGCCTCAGATTGATGTGGAGTAGCCACATGCAGAGGATCTGGGAGTGGAGGAAACAACTGAGGTAGAGTCTTCCAGATATGGGAGAAAGCACACTAGAGAGGTTGAAAGGTTATTGCATGTTGTGAGAGAGAATGTGGGAGCACTGTTGGGCATGGAATCCCCCCAAAACATGTTTTGGGGCTCAAAGGTAGGCCAAAGTCGGAGACATAATCGATTATCAGGTTTAAAGAAATTGTGATGCTTCTAGGTGAGACCCCTTGGGATCTGGATCAGAGACTGAAGAGTATGATTCATGAAGCCAACATGACCTTGATAGATGGACATCATCGCGCATGGTTTGTAGTGTCACTAACGCCACATTTGAGGACGACGCTGTCGCAGCAGAAGTTATCCACCCAAGCCGAGGCTTTGGAGATTGAAATGAGACTGCACGAGACCCAAATACAAGATCCTGGCCCCAAAGTTCAACAAATCCACACGCAACTGTAAAATTTGTGTCTGGAAATGCAGAGTTTGAAACAAGACAGGACAACTCGCCCAGAAGCGTGCGAGGAAGTATGGTGCATAAAATGCAAAGGACAGGGGCATGACAAGGACCATTGTCCAGTCTTCGCGAACTACTTGGTAGTAGGAGGGCTGATGCCACTAAGACCAGAGGCACAAGCAGGACTGAGCGCGACGCCTGCATTATGGTGCACGATTTGTCAGATAGGAGGAAAACACGCTCCAGATAACTGTTGTTGGAAATAATACTGAGAGGGGGGGTGAATCATTATTAGCAAATCAATAACCTTTTCATTTCCATGATCAAATTCATATATGCCACTTCAGTTAAGGCAACCCGCGTGTATACGCAACTGTGTTTAATGAAACTAGCGTATATCCAGCAAACTTATGATTCAGTTAGTTGATCTTTAATGAGCGCATCAGAACATTATTAACCATATAATCAGTAAATAGGTGCAGTAAAACATAACAAATCATCACACATAAGAAGCAAACATGAACACCATGATATAAGGTAGAAACCCAATGTGGGTGAAAACCACTTGCTGCAATCGTCTTTATCTTCCTTTTAATAAGAAACTTCTTTTTACAATTTTGTACTGGTGTAGACTCATACCAGTACATAGGCACCCACTTGCAGAAGGCTACAGCCTTCTCTCATTCTCCAGCTACTTCTAGAAGGGAGCTACAACCCCCTAGCTCTTGTACTAGCCAATATGTTTACTAGTACATAGGCACCGACCTACAGAAGGATGCGACCTTCTCTTTTCTTCCAGGGACCACGTTTCATAAATTTTTAGACTGGATCCATCAACAACATTAATAAAACATCAAATCTATCTGCATAAACCAATCTCCTTTGCACCAATCAAAACTGAATCACTGAAACCTTGCCATCAAAACATAGTCACTAGAACACAAAGCAAAACCCAGAACTCTGCAATAACCACTAGAACCAGTAGCAACCTCAAATATCAAATCTCATAATGTATACGCTACTTGGCTGTGTTGAACCAGTGTGTATACGCTCTTTCACGAAAGGAAACCCGCATATAGATATGAAAATAATTACTTATACCTTCGCTGCAATTTTCAACTTCAGATATACCCATAACATAAGATATAAAGGATAAGACATGCGTCAGTATTCAGATCTATTCATGATCATACCATATAATGATAAAGCATTTTAGTCTTCATGATCCCGGTTCATCAACCTTCATTCGCCACATAGGTGCATCCTTAAAAAAGCATCACATACCCATAACCTGCATACTAGATCTCGCCCTTCATCAGATATTCATCACTTGCCCACTTGCACTTTGGCCTAATGATCTTCTTCTCCTTACATAGGTTTAGGCCTCTCTCAATACCATGGTCCAAAACCACATAGAACCAATACCTTGGACCCAATACCCGGGGTCAACACTTCAGACCAAATACCATGGACCAATACCTAAATACCATGGACCAAATACCACAAACCAAAACTTGGATGTACGCGACTTTCCTTTTTTGAAAGTGCGTGTGTATGTATACGCGACTTGGTATATGGTGAACCCACGTGTATACGCTTCTTTGTCATAGTGAACCTATGTATACCTCTCTAATCATTAATTCTTTGCTATTTACTTGCTGTACTATGATCTGTCATCTGAGTGAGTTGCCATCAAGGACAACAACTGTATCATACCTATATCATAATGCTAACAATCTCCCCCTTTGGACTTGATGGCAACAACCACACCAAGTCACTCTCCCCCTTTGACATCAAGGGAAAAGGGCGGACCAAGATATTCTCTCCCTTGATATACATTCTGCTATCCATACTCCCCCTGAGTACATGCTGAATTCTCTGATTGAGCTCCCCCTTTGTATATGCTAAGATGTATCAATCTGTCCATGCTCCCCCTGAGCACATGCCGAGTCTACAAAAATATTTTTAACAGAATAACATGACTAACTCTACTAAGTGAGTATGACCTTCATATCACCAATGAATCATACATACATCAATCTCCCAACCAAGTGGGGATACACCATTTTGACTCATCCACCCAACCGAGTGGGGATATACCAAATGTTTATACATGACTGAAATAGACATTCTTACATCATCCTTCCCATGCAAAGTGAGGTTACAAATTAGGTCTTTTCATGACCTTTACATCAAATGATATACATGAATTTTATAATAATGACCAATGACCTAAACAAGACCATGATGGTCATCAACAACTATCATACACCATATGATCTGCACCATAAGCATCTCTCATCGACATCAGTGACTTGTAACCTGCAATGTCATTCTCTTGACCAACCAACAATAAGTAGCAAGATGTATCATTTAGCCACATAAGCATTATCACCAAAGTCTTCTAACCATAATGCCAACAATTGTCGCCTATTACAGAAGTATACGTAGACGTCCCAACAATTGTTATGCAATTTTTGTAGGTCGGTAGGCCATGATGAGTGCACTTGCAGAAGTTACGAGCTGATGATGGATCGAACTCCTGCCTACAGAGTGCAGACCAAAACGTGAGCCCTCGATCCAAATGTAGGAATGACGCGCGTTGGATTTCAGGAGTGTGGACAAGGTCGAGGTGGAATGGGACCAGGAAGGGGTCATGGACAGCTGATTTATTACAATTGCGGAGAGCTAGGGCATTATGCCTATGATTGTACAAATATGACAAGAGCATCATGTTTATATTGTACTCAGTTTGATCATGAGACGAAGGACTGCCCTACATTGATAGCGAGACTGCGCGATAAAGGGATACTCCAACCTCCCTCGACTCACAATTTGCAAATGATGAGGTCTGAGCCACACGAAGAGGACCCAAATGTAAACATCATGCTTCGAAGTAGTATCACAACAAGAGATGACAAAGGCAAGCAACGAGAAAAAAGTGCATGGATTTGCAAGGGTCCTACAAAGGAACCTGAATTTGATTTGGAGCGTGCGAAGGAAACATTCATGGAAGCTAAGAAGAGCTTCACGGAGGCCTCCACTTCAAGTAGTAAGGATCAACTAGAACTGGGGATGGATCCTTCAATGCTCACTACCTTTTTGGAGACATGTATGAAGCTACGCACGACACCAAAGTGGTGAAGGGGCTACAGGAACTTATCACTAGGTGCGCTAGGTCGAGAGAACCGTGCGTAGTTCGAAATCTCGGAAAGAATACATCACGAATAGGAAGGGAAATGAGATTAACTGCGCAAATCGGGGAGCATGAAATGGATCAAGTAATTCTGGATCTAGGATCGGACGTGAATGTACTGCCAAAGAAGACATGGGAGCATATGGGTAGGCCTGCATTGCAATGGTCCCCTATTCAATTGCGAATGGCGAACCAATCGAAGATCCTACTGATGGGAAGATTGCAGGGGATAATGGTAGACATTGAAGGTGCGAGTGCACTTGCAGATTTCGAGGTGATAGAGATTTTCGATGACAACAATCCATATCACGTGCTACTGGGAATCAATTAGGTCACTGATATGAACGGGGTGATAAATCTAAAGAAGCGCAAAATGATTTTTGAGAAAAAGTCACTGCGCATAGTGGTACCTTTAGACCCTGTGGAAGGATCGTTCTACACAGAGCCAGTGCGTGACGACGAAAGCGACGAAGAGCTAGAATGTATCTACAAGATCACCACTCGGGAACAGGATTGGGTGAATCCTACAACGGATGGCCGAATTTCATGGGAGTGCGAAAGCTCCTGCACATCGGATTTGGATGAGGAAACAGAACAATGGTAGAACCAGTTACACGAGGTAACTACACTCAATTGCAACATGATGGTAAGATCACTGCACTATGTGGAAATAGAGGTAAGGGATCTACCTATGTATGATGGGCTGACAGCGGTAGATGAATTCCTGGATGAATTTGAAAGCGAAGTGCCAGAACAGTAGTGGTTCGATGCTCTGAAATGGGCATTGCGCGCTATGCCCACAAGGTGGTGGGGTACGCACCAACAGAGTTTCGGGGACTGGCGCGAATGCAGAAAGATGATGCGCTTATGATTTGGGAAGCCTCAGATGAGGATGGAAGCCAGGCAGGATGGATGAAACAGCCTGCATGCCCACCTTTCCAGATGGGTACAAGCATATGGTACGCAACCTGCATGAACGCACATCGCTCTCACAATAGGAAACATGAACAACAAGCAGAAGCAAATAGGACAAGTGCGCGAACGACGAAGTATGATATAACCTAGTGTGCCAAAAATCATACACGGGGAAGCCTTTAACAAGATGTGTGAAGTTCTAAACAGGGCCCACCATGTGAGATGCACCGACTAGGACTTGTTCGTACCAGCGGTTGTATGGGCTTATAGGACCATGTGCAAAACTTTGACTGCGCAAGCGTTTCCGAAGTTGAAGTATGAAGCAAAGGATGTAGTCCCTGTGGAGCATGCGAAGCTAAGTCTGTGTGTAACAACACCCATAGATATGACGGTCCACGCAGACCGGAACGAAGAAATCACACAGCTACACAAAACAGAACATATAAGACTTGAGGAAGAAATCCGACGGGGAAACTTTAGACTTTACAAACTTGAAAAAGACCGGGTACGACTAAGGGAGAAAAGCGCTTTAATGGACGCAGAGGTCAAGAAGCTGGAAAACAAAATAAAGGAAGAATTTCTCATCGAAAAACTAAGGATGGCAAGGCAAGGTGCGTACGATCGTACTAATGAGTTGGAGGACTATCGCCGTGGACTGGTTAGTCTGTTGCTGTGGCTGGGACCACATATCGCCAAATATGGTAGCACATTACAAATAGGAGAGTGAATGATGCCGATCATCACAGTGGAAGATGGGGATTCTCAGTGAACCATGCTGGAGGATGGGGTGGAACCCCGTATGGGTGGTGCGACCACCTAACTTGCCATAGGAAGAATATTCTTAGCTCTCTAGGCTGTTGAAAGGGAGCGTAGGACTATAAAATATTCTGCCTGGGAGCTGCACGAAAGTAGAGATGCGCGCAAAATTGGAACATCATAGGGTTCACGACTGCGCATGGAGGGCTACGCTGCCACTCGGATTGGCTGGGAAGTGACCATTGGTGTCACTATTCATGATGGGATGTTCGATTTGAGGCCAAATGGAGTGGGTAGCGGGCATTTAAGATGCGAGTTATGGGCAAGATTTGGGAAAATCTGCTACCAAGAAAGCATTAATGGCCCAAAATTGGGGGGAACAGTCGAATTCGAATTCAAAAGGTGCTATAAAACTCACAGGGCTAGCCAGCGAACAACACTTGGTCATTTGAGAATTGAGCGCTTGAGCAGAGCACAGAGCGTTGAGAGCTGAGCGATAATTGAGCCCCTAAGTTCGTGAGAGACATAATAAAACCTAGAAAGGATGATGGCCACTAAGGATGGGTTGAGAATTGAAGAGGTACCCGCTGGCGAGGCTGTACAGACCCACATGGTGGAGGATGTTCCAGAAGGTGCTGGGGTGGTGAGAGAAATCCCTAAATCACCATGAACACCGAGGCTCAAGAAGGATAAATAGGTGATGGGTCCAGTATGCATGTCCCCGAGGAATTCGCGACACAAAAACTATCCATGGAAGAGAAGGGGAAAGCAGTCACAATAGAAACATATGAGGAAGAAGAAGATTTACAGGCCCTGATTGTCGAGGTAGAAGAAGAAGAAGAAGTGGAGGAAGATATCCAACCATTTCACTCTACAACAAAACTACCAGCGTATGTCCCTCCACAGAAAGGGAAAACCAAAGTGCTAAAGAACCTGGACGAAATGAAAAGCTCACTCCAGATCCTGCTCCTCCCCGATGGCATTGTATTTGAGGGCGCGCTCTTAGGCCACGTGCCAACCATGAAATTTGAAGACCGGGACCTTGCTGATAGTGAGAAGTTCCCACACCTAGAGACTAGGAACTTAATGAAGCAAAACACCAAGGGGGCGGTGATCACGTTAGAGTCGCGGAAATGGCTGCGCGGTGTGGAAAAGGCCGGGTTGTTGCACTTATTATAGATACGAGATTTCCACCACGCGCCCATCACCATTTTCGTCATCAGGCAGCTGCTCTGCCTAGTGCATGATGGGTATCTATGGCTAGAGGAGCCTATTCCCATCATGAAAGACCTCATTCACTAGATTTATCGGCTCCCCTTTAAAGGAATGGACCCGACGACTATAGTTGGAAAAGGTAGCGACTTGGCTCTCGTGGAAGCCATGAAGGCGAAATATAAGCTAGAGAAGAAGAAGAGGGGATACATCATCTCTAGCATTAAGGACAAAGGGGTGTGCATAGCAACCCAACTCCTAGTTGGTAAAATAATGAGGAAGTGCCGCACTGATGAGGTACTGGCGCCAGTGGTCGCGTTGGCCGAGTAGTGCGCGGAGGGAGTCCAGTTCAATTCGGCCAAATTCCTCTGCAATTTTTTTTTGATAAACTTTCGCGAAGCCTAGGAGCAGGGTAAGACCTTCCACTACGCATGGTTGTTATTATCCATATTGCTAGTGGCAGGAGAACTGCCGGAGGATAGTCAGTTACCCAACATTGACATAGAGTTACCAGAGGCCGCGAAGTATGCTTTGGTCTGGACCTCCAGGGACATGAACCGGATTCGCGACATCAAAATTTTCTGGGTTCTCATGGAGGCGAGCACCCAAATGTGGATCAATAGGAGGCCGCACCTGTCACCTATGGTACACAATAGTCTGCAGAGTTTTGCAGACTTCAAAGCTGATATGCACAACATTTATATCAGGGCGCGAAAGGATCCAGCGAAGCAGTGGACGAAGCTACCATTTGTAGCCACTAACAACATGATTTTCACTGTCTTGGAGACATGGCCTCCAGAATGGCACGCTCTAGACCTGGTGGAACTAGAGAGAGCGATAGCCCAAAAGAAAAAGGACAATGCTAAGCTGCACGTCACTCAATTAGCAAAGAAAAGGCGGAACAAAAAAGCAGTAGCTGACGAAAGGGCAGTGCGCGAAGCAGCACAGAAAGCCGCGAAGTAGAAGAAGGTTGCAGAAGTAGTAGCAATAACACATGCATAAGAGGCAACAACATCACACGCAGATGAGGGCCAAGAAACGTCCTAAGGGAAGGAGGCAGAGGAAACAAAAACAACAGAAGGGAGCGCGGACCTAGGGGCTGCATCCACACAGTTAAAGCGGCCGCACATTATAGAAAGATCGGGCCCAAGGAAGAAGGTCAAGGCCTCGAAGTTGGCCATTGACCCCATCATCTTAAGTGAAGGTGATCTCCATGACATCGGTGAGACGGTCCACAATGTCACAGGTGAAGTGCTTCAGGAGTTCATGCATGAGCATCAAACTGTGTTGGGGGCCCTCAGGGTGGAGCTGTAGGAGTTATAGGTATGGCCCCCTTAGGAAGGTACCCTATCAACACACATCGCAGTAGGAACTTCAGCAGCAGAGTAGATGCTATGTGCAAGGATGGAAAACACAATAGTGTTGCCAGAGGTAGCTCTAGAGTCGTCTACTGTGATGGATCAGTTGTCACTTAGCATGATGAAAGACCTTGGACTTAACCTGGCTGCCCTTCCCTGGGAAACACTATATCAGTTATAGGATGGGATAACGGCAGAGCTACGGGCCAGGGAGAGCCGTGC
The DNA here is from genome assembly GCA_031772625.1 of Pinus tabuliformis. NCBI lineage: Eukaryota > Viridiplantae > Streptophyta > Pinopsida > Pinales > Pinaceae > Pinus > Pinus tabuliformis. The sequence goes on from CM062818.1 coordinate 1,677,556,895, forward strand.
GATCCAGGTTCTTAGCGAGTAGAAAATAAACATAAAACAACTCAGCTTGTAGCGTGACGAGTTGGTGTCGCAGAATCAACAGTTGGTGCAAACGGTAGATGACGCTTGCTGACGCATCCCGAAGATGGCCATCGCAACAGATCTACCAATAGAAGTGCGGATCCACAGTTTGGCAACTAGAGTCCGCCAGGCCAGAGAAGAGACGACAAAGGTTCAGCTGGAGCTGAATCTTCAGATCACCGAGCTGCGGTTAAAGACGCAACCTTCCACTCCCCCAGAAGTCCAAGAATAGTGCACCAGCGCTATTGCAGCAGGGTTGGAAGAAACTGGAGGTGCAGTGCATGACTGTACAAACATGTTGGAACAGGTACTTGAGGTCCTCATGAATTTACAGGAGGACCCCAACATTTAGCAGCTAGAGATAGAGGCACGCGAACTCCAGCAATAGTACGACAACATCAAAGGAACGGTGTAGACAATAGTCCTCACTCAGCAGCTTGCGAGGATGTGGCAAGCCAAGGCTTTAAAAGAGTAGGTGGACACGGCACGCCATAAGGAAGCAGTTCTCAAAGTGCGCATTCAACCATGGATTGACGAGGCCTTCACAGTCACGACAAATATTGAAGGGAAGCTCACGCACATTCAAGGGATGCACACGCAGATGCAGGAAAGCGCGCCAACCATGGAGGTCTCAGAATAGAGGATGCAACAGGTTCAACAAGCAGCAGCTCAATGCACTGCAGACATCAACACCGTACAAGAACAGTTGGAGGGACTTCACGCCAAGATCGCCATGCCAACAGAGTGACTCTCGGGTGAGTCACGATGTTTGTGTTGGGGGCCTATTGGGCATGGAATCCCCCCACAACATGTTTTGGGGCTCAAAGCCCTACTTTTGAGTGATATTATTGTAAATCTCTGCGAACTATGGCTGCGAAGTGTATGTTAAAGTCATAGGGTTGTCCACCCTAAGTTTGAATGTAATGTCGGCCACCCATGGTCCGCAGACCATGGGATTGTATAAATAGAGTGAGGCTCCAAGTTGTAAAGAGGAGAGAAGGAGAGAATCTAATGGATATAATGAGATAGCGAAGCATAGCAGAAGTGTCTAAGTGTGTCTTGGGTCGTAGTAGTAGAAAGAGGCTCTGCAGCTGAGTGCGTAGAGGCCTAGTTGTCTACAGCTGAGTGCGCGGACCTGAGTAGAGTCTGTAACCAGAAGAAAGATTAATAAATAAAGGTTTTTTTACCAATTCTGTGCATCTGTTCTGAGTATTACATGTTTGATATTATTTGCAATTACACTGTTTATTTACTGCGAGCACTTGTATGAATTGTGAATATTGTTAAGTATAACTTAAAGCATACAAATAAGCTAAGTTAGTCAACTAATATCAGGTTTCTAGTAAGGACTTGGGTAAGAACACTGTTCGGTCACTGAAGAGGGCTGCGTGAAGGCAGCATCTCAGGCTGCTAGGTACGGGTAAGTGCGTGTAGCGACGTGCGCGCAGGGTCGAACCGCAGACCACTTGAAAACATCAGACATCTCTAGGGTGTGGAAACCTGGTTCTAGCACCCTCCCATACTACTTCGAGTGAGACCTCAATCTATGCTCCGTGGACTGTTGCTGAAAGGGCCAGCAGCACTGGGATTTTTTTGGCTAAATCATCTCTGAACCTAGGTTAGGCCCCAACAAGCCAACAAGAACCCACATCATAATGCATCTAATGGAGGTCACTTGAGAGGTACACTGGATACATGGATCTTATGAGTGGATGTGTTGAGATAGAGCCATCTTCCTTTGAGGAGGCAATGCAACAACTAGTTTGGGTTGATGCCATGGTGGAGGAGTATGACTCCATAGTTCATAAAAGTGTATGGGATGTGGTCCCAAGATCAGCAGACAAGTCAGTGGTGATCTCTCGATGGCTTTACAAGGTAAAGAAAGCTCTAGATGGTAGTGTGGAGAAGCATAAGGCTAGGTTTGTGGCCCATGGATTTTGACAGATAGAGGGGATTGACTATGATGAGACCTTTGCTCCTGTTTCAAGGTACTCATCGATTGACTCGATATTGGCACTATAAGTCTAGACGGATGTAAAGACATCCTTCCTTAATGGCATGATTTGGGAAGAGGTGTATATTGAGTAGCCTCAAGGTTTTGAGACCTTCGACCGTGAGTCGCATGTGTTCTGAATCAAGAGAGAATTGTATGGCATGAAGCAAGCACCCTGTGCTTGGTACACCAGGATCGATAGCTACTTCACCAGGTTAGGCTTCACTAAAAGTGAAGTGGATGTGAACCTGTACCACATTGTGGTGGAAGGTAAATTGTTGATCATTGTTTTATATGTTGACGATTTGATTCTGACAGGTGATGATAAGCTGATCAAGTCTTGCAAGGAGGATCTTGCAAGAGTGTCTGAGATAAAGGACTTGGGGCTTATGCATTAATTTCTGGGCATGGAATTATGGTAAGGTGATGGGGAACTATTTGTCTCTAAGGGAAAGTGTGCCAACAAGATACTCAGGAGGTTCTGCATGGAGAGAAGCAAACTCATGGAGACTCCTCTACGAGGTAAATGGAGGAAGGAGGATGCTAATTCGGGTGAAGTAGTGGAATATACTATTTACAAGCAACATTTGGGTTCACTCATGTATTTGGTGAACACATGACTGAACACGTGCTATGAACTTAACCAACTTAGTCAAGCAATGGCTAGGCCTACCAAGTTGTATTGGAAGGCAACTAAGTATGTGTTGAGATACCTCACAGGCACTACTCAGTATGGATGGTGGTACATATGGACAAAGGGAGTGAAGCTTCAAGGCTTCACAGATGCAGATTAGGTAGGAAGTCCATCCGACGGGATGAGAACATTAGGAGGGATCTTCAGTAATGGGTTGATTGTAGTTTCATGGTAGAGCAGGAAACAGAGATCGATTGCACTATGTTAGACAAAGGCATAGTACATGGCTACAAGTCAGACAACATATGAGGCCATATGGATGAGGAAGATTCTGGTTGGTTTGTTTGGTCAGTAGATGCATCCAACTGTGATTTACTGCGATAATCATAGTTGTATCAAACTATTTGAAAATCTAGTTTTTCATGATCAGTCCAAGCATATTGATATTTGATATCATCATCTTCGAGATTGTGTATTGAGGCGGCTTATGTTGTTGGAGTACATTCCCAGAGAGGAGAAAGATGTTGACATTTTGAAAAAGGAATTGTCAAGATGTAAATTTGAGTTTCACAGAGACGAGATCGAGGTAGCTGATAATACCTTTCTTGTTGAGATGGAGTGTTGAGAAATGGCAACAAGAGATTCTAGTTTAATTTATCCTTGAATTTAAACTATGATTTAAAATCGAATTCTATTCTCATAGCAACTTGATAACAGATAATTAAGTTTAATTGACTTAATTAGCTTAGGAATTTTGAGTTGGAAGTCTTTCTATGGTCATGTATGTGTTATCCCTAAATTTTAGGGGTCTAGGAAGAGTTTATTTAAGTTTTAATTAGATAACTCAATTTGATTGAGTTATAGGCAGTTAAACTAGTTTTAACTGTTGGAGGAACTACTAGAGGTCTAGTACTGAGTTGGTGCACTAGTGCATCCTCAATGCTACTTGAGCTAATTGGAGATTCACTCAAGGGAAAATCATGCATGTCAGTTTAGAGAAAGACCCAGTTGAGTCTAGAGTGTAGGGACAATGTACTATTAGTTATATGATTTTTCGACTTGTACAAATCTTGCATGCAATCAAAGAAGGACCTAGTTTTGGATTGCGTAGTTATGAAGGAAGGATTTCCCAATTAAATATGGGCCGATCCTCATAGGAATTACGCAAGGAAATAGGGGCTTGGATGGCAAGAAAATTGAATAAGTGTTGGCCAGAGCGAGTTGGTGAGGCACAAAGTTGATCATACTTGTGCAGGAACTGTTCTAGTGAGAATAAGTTTTGTATTTTCACTCAGATTTCTAATTAATGCAATATAGATAGTTGGGGTTTTGAGTAGTGGATTTCTCCCAGAGAATTATTGTGTTATGTGTCATTGATTATATTCCTCTGGTTGATTATTGTTTTCATTGATCTATTGGTTTCCGCTGTTAAAGAGTAGAGTAGATTATTGTTTTGTGTTTTAGTACATTACATGAGTTGTGAATCTACAGGAAAATATACATGGTATTAGAGATGAAGACAATATATTAGAGGAGATTTTGAGTTTGGGGTTACAGGTGAAATTCAAATTTACAATTCATACTTTAGGATCAATAAATGAATTTCTACGGTTTGATACTCGAGTATGCCTTGGAAGGAAACTCAGATCACATATCTCAGAAGGACAAGATGGAGGCTGTGTTAGAGATAATGGCCTCAAGTAATTCATTGATCAAGACATTCCTAAGCCACCAACATCGGATGCTCAGAGTCTAGCTGAATGGAATAAGTGTGTGGCGAAGGCGAGGTGGATAATCCTTGAGGGAGTTTGAGACCATATTGTCTCAAGTCTCCATGGAAAGGAAACTCTGTATGCCATGTGGAAAGCATCGATGGACATGTTTCAAAACAATAGTGACCAAAGGAAGTTGGCACTGAAAGACAAACTTCAAAAAATTAAGATGGAGAAGGGCGACACCATTCCGAAATACTTGACCAAGTTCACTCACTGTCGTGATGAGATTGAAAGTGTTGGAATCACCATTGATGTGGATGATATAGTGAGCCTAGATCTTCTACAACTCCCCAAGAGTTGGCATAGTTATTAGAACCCTGTTAATGGGAGGGAGAAGCTAATATATTGGGAACAAATGTGTTCAGATTTGATATAGGAAGAGATCAGAAGGAACATCAGAGATGGTCACTCATCAAAGACTGATGATGAGGAAAACTATGCCTTAACGGGTAAGGCAAATAAAAGGAAAGGGACGACGTGGTCAGATTTGATATAGGAAGAGATTAGAAGGAACATTAGAGATGGTCACTCATCAAAGACTGATGATGAGGAAAACTGTGCCTTAACGGGTAAGGCAAATAAAGGGAAAGGGACGACGTCCCATTCCAAATCAGATTCTTGTCATGAAGGCAAGAAGAAGACATGTCAAGAGTTAAGTGCTTTCATTGTCACGAGCCGAGAAATTTTTCTACAAATTGTTGGCTCAAGAATTCCAAGAAGAAGTCCTGAGGAGAAGCGATGGGTGAGGCTATTGTCTCTCAATTCAAATTGGAATTTACCCTCATTGCATGCATGGTGTCATCAATGATGGGTATTGTATGGTACCTAGATAGTGGGCTTCATTCTACATGACTGGTGACAAGGAGTTGTTTAGTGACTTGGAGGAGAAGGATATCCATATGCATATCGATATGGGTGATGATGGGAGGTATAGTGCTACTGGATTGGGCACGGTTACTTATGAGAGGGAGCATGGTGCTCCTCTCAAATTGAGAGATGTTATGTATTTTCCCGAGTTGAAGAAGAACTTGGTATCGGTCACCACGTTGGAGGATAGAGGCTATGATGTGGTCTTTAGCAAAGGAAAGGCACTCCTTCGACACATAGCCACAGGTTAGGTAAAGAAGATATGGATTCAGGTGAAGAATATATATAAGTTGGAGGTAGAGGATTGTGCTGCTTTGAGAACGAAAGCAGAGATGAGATGTTGGCGAGTTGTGGCACAGGCGATTGGGTCACTTGCACCATGGGGATTTGAAAATCATGCAATAGATTTCTACCGATCTTCCTAGAGGTACACTAGAGCAAGTTGATACATGCAAGGGGTGTACTTTGGGAAGATGCACCAAATCTTACTTTCATGATAGAGAAATTTGAATAGAGGCAATTCTAGAGCGAGTCCATTTAGATGTGTGTGGACCATTCTCGAAAACATCCGAGACCAAACACAGGTATTATGTTATATTTGTTGATTATTTTTATCGTAAATTATGGATATTTTTCATGAAGAAGAAAGATCAAACTTTTGCAAAGTTTTTTGAATTTAAAGCATTGGTCAAGAAAGAGTTTGGAAAGAAGGTTACATCTTTGAGGAGTGATAATGGTGGTGGGTGTGCCTCAAATGAGTCTAATAACTTATATGCGATATAAGGGATTAAACAAGAGTTGACGATGTTATCACTCAGGTTGTTCCTCAAAGTTGTAAGAAAGGGAATACGACTGAGGTAACCACAAACCAATCTTTTAGATACAGATTCTAGCCAACCTGCATCTAGAGAGGGCTCTCTCTTTATGATTTAGATTAGTTTTGAAAGGTGTTAGGCTAGTTATGGGGTTTAAGGGTTTTGTTTTGGTTTTGGATGGTGAGATTCAATAGAATAGTGAGATATACTGAATAGCTTAGTCCATTGGGCATGATTGAGTCAAAGGAGGCAGCTTCCTGGATTAGGTTTCTTTACAGAGGATGGTATCACAGAGCAAGGTAGTCAATTATAGAAAAATTTAAAGGCTGGAATTAGGTGGAAAGGGATCAAATGGGTGAAGGGAAGTTAAGAATCCTTCATCGTATTGACATAGGGAAGATGGATGATTACCGTTAAGGAGCAATTAAGAATTCCTTAGCAAATACTCAACATGAAAGAATCAGGGGAAACATGAGCAGTCAATAATTCACTGTTTATTGTAATTCTGAGGAAAACACATAAAATAATAAAGACTGAAAACAGAGTGCAGTTAAGCAAATTCTGGATTATTCTTTTTCTTTATTATTGAGATCATGAAAAAAAGATGATATAATAAACGTAGAAAACTATAAAACACAAGTTAGAAGGGACTTATTGATCCATGATCCGAATGGAAAATGGCATCAACCCATGGTAGCTTATCTCTGAGAAGAGATGTGTGGCTACATGCCTCTGAACTGTAAAGGCTACATTGTGGCGGACAATCTGTCCTTTTACAAAATGTGACTTGTTACTTATAGTATTTTTCAGTTAGGTCACAATCGGCTTTTAAGGTGTAAATTGCTGTAGGCTATAATCCAGGAGAAAGGGGGGACAGAGGAAAATCAGTAGCAAACCATTGGACGAACATATATTGTTCTCGAATTGGACGAACATAGTTTGTTCTAGAATGACCTATAATCTGCAGAAGAGGGCGTGGTATCTCCTCCGTTGTTGTCGATACCATGCATGGCCTGCCTCTGGGTTTTTAAATGGCCTGCTTTACCGGTCCAGGTGGGACTCCTCGGCGGCTGTGTTGCTCTGACCCCTGGAAAATCTGTAGCAGAAGCATATGACAGACTGCTCCTTCCATAACTCAATGAATCCTTCTCGGAAGCACCAGATGGCCTCTGACGGGGTGCACTATGAGAGCGTGATTTAGCTATTGCGGACTGCGTGGCAGCCATGTAGCGAGGAACTACGGCAGGAAAGCTCTCAAAACTGTCGTCATCGCCATCGACAGCTAAACTGTACGGCTTTGCCAAAGTGCTTACCGTGTCTTCATCTACCGCATGAGAAGCATGAGCGGCGGACCGGGAAATTACAGGGCTCGCGCCAGAACGAACATGGCCGGATGAAGACTTTGCTGGAGATTGCGTCGCCCGGGATTGAAGATGCGACCGATTTGAGGATCTCCGGCCAGAAGATTGCAGGACCGTGTAGCCATCTGCGCTTTGTGAATGGACGCGTCTATTGTTGTAGTACTGCTGGTGAGAAGAAATGTCCATTTCCACGGTTTTGAAGGCAATGTCTTCCATGCTGTTTCTGACGGATGAAGACGCTTCAGGTGTCGCGTTACGATCCATGGCCCTTGCAGTCATCCAACGTTCCAGCCAATTCCAGCCCCAGTGTCCTTTGTCCGGTTCGACTTCTAGATATGTCGATGAAGAATCCCTCGCACTGGATCTCCACATATGTTGAGAAAAGGCATAGGCCATCGCCCTCTCGCGCTTCATGGCGTCTTCCTGCTTAGTTTGGAGCTTCGTTTGAATTTCCTCAACGGTTTGCAGACTTCCATCCCACCGTTCTGTTGATGTTGATTTTCTTCGGATCGCCTCCTGCTCCCCCTTCTCGTAGACTTTACGGTTAACACCAAAGCTTTCTTCGGCCATCTGAAGACGGCGAGCCTTTACACGAATGAGGGGGAGGAGAGACCCCCAAGATCTGAAAACTTGCATTGCCAGAAGAAAAATAGGAGAATGCCCAATAAACAAAACCACAAGGAAACTTTTTTATTAAAACCGATAATAACTGTAAAGGCTACATTGTGGCGGACAATCTGTCCTTTTACAAAATTTGACTTGTTACTTATAGTATTTTTCAGTTACAATACCACGGGTCAATTCCATGGGTGAATGAATACCATGGGTGGATTTTATAATACCACGGGCAGATGCCATTTACAATACCATGGGTAAATTCCATGGGTGAATGAATACCATGGGTGGATTTTATAATACCACGGGCGGATGCCATTTACAATACTATGGGTAAATTCCATGGGTCGATGAATAATATGGGTGGATGAGTACCATGGGGTGATGCCATTTTCCATTCGGATCATTCCTCCCTCCTTAAGAAGCAATGGTCCCCATTGCGTAAAGTTCCCTCCTACAAAGCCTTTGTTGAATATGAAGATCCACTGAAGATAAGGGTTTTACGTGGTTAACCCAAAACCCTGATAAATGAATATCCGAGGATAGAGATACCCTGTAATGCTTGTGACCAACTGTGATTCTGACAGTGTGTGGCCTAGAAAATGGACTTCGATGAACTGTGGGTTTGTGGATGACCCATAACCATGAAGAACGAAGATCCGAGGATAGAGATACCCTATAATGCTTGTGACCAACTGTGATACTAACAGTGTACGGCCTAGCAAATGGACTTTGATGAAGTGTGGGTTTGTGGATGACCCACAACCGTGATGTTGGTTGCTGATGAAGTAGCAGGTGCCTACATAGCCTGGGGTGGGAGGGAACATATCCAAATAACCCAAGCCGATTGCTGCTATGTTGAAACTGATGAATGTGAAGCAGGTGCCTTCTAAAGTGGGGTGGGAGGGCACGTCTCCAATGGAAACCCACTCCGAATGCTGCTCCATAATTAAAATGGACATAACTCGGCAAATATAACTCAGAATATTTATTATAACCTATTTTTGGAAGCAGAAGGACCATTTTGCATCTTCCCATATGATGGAAATCCTTATCTGGGCACTCTGAGATCTCAGATTTGTGCTGCAACAGTTCCGCCGTCACAAAAATTATGATAAAATAGCTGATTTTAAATCAGCGATATCTCCCACATTCGGACTCCGATTTGACCCATTTTTTTTTTGAAATTGGGTGATGTTTCGAGAGGAATCCAGATCTGGTATTTGATTTTGTAACTTTTGTACCAAATGTTTCATATCTGATCTGCAAAGTCGCCGCCCAAAAAAAATCCTGCAAAAAAATGAGAAAAGAAAAATTCTTCCTGCTTGACTCAAGAAAGTGCTCTGTGGAGGTTGTAGCACATGCCTGAAGTTTGTTGAATATTGCTGCAAAATTTGAAACTGAAACATGCATCAAACCCTCGTTCCCATGGAATCATAACCTGCTCCGATACCACTGATCCGGATCTTGGGAGGAGGCCCCCAAGATCTAAAAGATTGAAATGGATCTTGGGAGGAGAGACCCCTCGTTCCACTGGAATCATAACCCTCATTCGTGTAAAGGCTCGCCATCTTCAGATGGCCGAAGAAAGCTTTGGTGTTAACCGTAAAGTCTACGAGAAGGGGGAGCAGGAGGTGATCCGAAGAAAATCCACCCATGGTATTCATTCACCCATGGAATTTACCCATGGTAATATAAATGGCATCTGCCCGTGGTATTGTAAAATCCACCCATGGTATTCATTCACCCATGGAATTGACCCGTGGTATTGTAACTGAAAAATACTATAAGTAACAAGTCTCATTTTTTAAAAGGACAGATTGTCCGCCACAATGTAGCCTTTACAGTTCAGAGGCATGTAGCCACACATCTCTTCTCAGAGATAAGCTACCATGGGTTGATGCCATTTTCCATTCGGATCAATCCATAAGTTGATTCAAGAATTCTGTAACAAGTCCTTAGCATCAATTCCTCATCCAGTAGGCCAGACAACAGATGGTTCCAACAACCTTTTTTATTCCAAAATTCTGTATTACAGCAAAGTCTGAGAACATTCACCAACCCCAAATACTTCGTCTGGGGGGGTATTTATACAAAAATATCAAAATATCTGATAGAAATAATATCTAGTGATGACTAATCCCTTTTTTACAAAAGATAGAGACAAACAGTCTCGAAAACAGGGAAACAATAAATTGTTGTTGCGCTGGTTGTTCCATCTTTATGGGATGTACCGGAGGTAGGTTCTGTGAGTCGGTTTACAGCTGTCTTCCACTGATACTCTGTGCTGGTTGCTCCATCTTTGGTTAGATGTTTTTCAGTCTTGTTTTGATACACTTTGACCCGTTTGATCCTCTTTCATCTCTGTTTAATTTATCGCGAAAAAAAACCCGAATTTTATGTTTTACCCAAGAGAATTTTACAAAATTCCCAACATGTCTTCCCACCACTGTTGCTTCGGCAATTTATGTCTCTGAAGTTTCCTCAGTGTTTCATCAGTTTCTGTATATCTGAAGAAATTAGGCTGGAGCTGAAACAAATGTTTTACCTCATGCTCAATATAAAATAAATTCTCCAAATTATCATAGAGAGTTTGGCCTGTGGGGAGTGCTTTTACTTCTGAAGTGCTTGTTGATGAATTAATTTGATCAACAACATATGTGTTCAACTTATGTACATAATCTGTATGTTTCAAAAGCTGGTCATTATTTCCTAATAGACTTGGTAGCCCTTTATCCTGCAAAACTGTAAATCTTTGCATGAAAGAATTAATTTCCACTTGCATATCCTGGCATCTTTTTTCCAAATTCTGCATTAAAGTTCTCTTGGTTAGAACTCTTTTGATATCCAAAATGGTGCCTGTCCTGTCTGGGATGCCGAGTTGTTCCAGCTGTTCCCTGTTTCTACTATTCAAAAAGTGTATGAGCCGGTTGGCTTGATCAGGCATTTGTCCTAGTAAAGCTCTTGCTTTTTGAATTTCACCATGTGCTGCATTCACCAAGTCAATCTGCTCATAAATAGCTTGGATAGATGGCCAAACATTACTTAGGGATTGATTGATGTTGGTCCAAAGGATTCCTTTGATTTCTGCTAGAGGCTTGTCCATAGTGAGATCCTTCTCTAATGTTTTGACTTTGTTCTGTAATGCTTTAACATCTCTTATTTTCTTTGCCACACTTATTTTGGATTTATCATAACTCTGTTATTTTTTTGCCAATTTTTCCTTTACTTGCTTCAACTCTGACACTTGGAGTTTCAATTCTTCCATGGCTTTTATTAATTCTTCTGTGCTCATACCTATACTGCTGCCTGGTGCTGCTCCTGTTGATGTTGTACCTATGATTACCTCAGTTGTGGCTGGTGGGACATTTGGGGCTAATGTTGATCCAACTGTTGAGGGGACTGCAGTTGTGACTGTAGGAATTACCTCAGGTGGCTGGGAGGTCGACTCTCCCTGCTTCTCTTTTAATGCTTTTTCAAGTGCCTGCTCTGTATCAGTTAATCTTTCATTGAGTTTCATGAGCAGGTCCATCATGTCTTCTTCTGATTTCTTCTCTATAATTTATGCAGTCTGAGGGTGCCTTGAAGGAGGTAGCTTCAACTATTTCCTCAGGGCAGCAATGTCCTCTTCCTTCTTCTTGATTAGCGCCTTTATTCCTTTAACATATTTGGGGTCATGTCCTAGTTCCATGATAATATCTTCCAATGATTTGATTCTATTATCTTTGGCCAAAGAAGAAGCTTTTTGCCAATCTAACTGAGCTGTTGTGTTGTCTAAGGAACTTTGTAACTGGTGGGCCAACATTGCTTTGTCAGCCAGTGTAGAATAAACCATTTCTACAGTCTCCTTGTGGAGTTCAATCTGGTCCATTGGATGAATGTCTTTGGCTAGGACCTCTAATTTTGTTATGATGTAATCAGCGACAGACCGGGGTTGCTGTACCTTAGGCTTAAAGTAACTCATTATCATTTTTCCTTCTTTGATGTCATAGGCAGACATTAAACTTTTCTGGTTTGAGGGGGCCATCTTCAAGTATTGATTGTACATTTGAATTCTCACAGGATCATTTTTTGCCTTAATTTCTGTAAAAGTCCATTTGATGTTAGAGGGCTGTTTACTTTGTGAATTGGTAGATGATACTTCAACACTGTAATGCCTTTCTAGCTCCTGCCTATGTGAGCTAGTTGATGTATCTACCATTGGGGAAGTCTGCTGGCTGACTACCCTCTCCCCTCTTAGGCTGTTTTTTGTTTGTTCAATGATTTCCTCTTCTAACAGAGGATCCAATATTTGCCTCTTTGCGCCTGGATGTTCTGTGGGTCCACTAATAGGTGTGGCCTCTTCTCTGTCTCTCTTCTTGCTCTTTTCCTCATTTAGAGGAGCTTGTAACGCTGGGATTTCTGCTGCTTTAGATTGGGCGGGACGAATTTGTACTTGTTCCTGTTCTTTGGACCCCCCTGGCCGATCAGTCATGATTGTCTGCTCTATAGTTTCTATCTCTTTGCCCTTTGAGGTCCCTGTGATTGATGCGCTATTTCTCTGTGCACGCTGCTGACAAGTTCCAGCAGAAGATGTTCCAACTTCTGATTGTTGAGGAAACTTGAAAGATACCTGTCCAAAAGAGTCCAGGTCAAGGGTTTTTTCAAGATCTTTCATAGCCTTTTCCATATTTTCTTGCTCACTAATTTCTTCTATTAAGGTCCCTTCTACCCATCCTTCTTAATTTGCATACTGTTCAATTTCTGGGATGCTATGATGTACATACACTGATAGACTGTACCTTACCATTCTGTCACTTATGAAGCTACATGGGTCATATGGCACCCAACCAAAACTCTTCTTCAATCTAAGGTGGTCTTCTAAGATCTTCTCAGCATCTTTCCATGCATCCCTATCATGGATAACATAAGGGCCTAACTGGTTTTTGATTCTCAGCTGAGATTTCTTCTTTACATTACAAAAGTGGGTTAAATCTGCATGGATGATCTGCCTGAAATATTCTAATGCAAATAACCTCATGGGTACATATTTAGGCAACTTAAAAGGGCAAAGTTCACACCCATACATTCTGATCTCTGTGTGATTCTGGTAGAGGTACCAGTCACCTATTTTGTAGTTTTTGGAAAGCTGCAAAATCTTCTTCATGTCACCAGTGATCCTAGGAGGAGGAGCTCCTATCAACAGAGTGGAGGCTGGGTGTACAAACAAGTCAATGAATTCACTATAAGTATAAGGGCACTCATAGGTATTGTGGAAGACTGAGCTCCAAAAGATCACAGACCTTAGATTTCCCTTTGAGTCTAATTTCCTGATGGGAAATGGAAAGAGGTCTGGCTGATAATATAACAATAGATGGTATATAAAAGATGTGTATTTGAAAACTCCTTCCCTCTCCAAATTCATGAATTGAGAATGGATCTTGTTGGCGATGAAAGTGGCATAGTCATACTTGACAGCAGGGGGCTGTCCTGGAGTAAATATAGATAATAGAACCAGGGTGATATCATCCACATATTCACTGGATCTAAATCCCAAGACAGAGGATATCATGTCAACAATAAGCTTACCAGTTTCAGTGAAAAAAGCGTGTATATAAGGAGGAGGGCCTTTAGGTTGGTGCTTTGGTGACATGAACATCTGAGCAATATGGGTTATCTCTGAGCTAGGAAATTGAGAAGATTTTTCCAGCAAAAATCCCATGGAAAGAGGGGCAAGAGGCTCAGTGGAATGGAAGTGTATCATCTCATTGATGGATTCAGCAGTTATGGAAAAAGGGACATCTTGGGAAGAAGACATAACTGCTCTATGGACCGGGTCATAGCTGGCACAACACCGGTGAATGATGTCTGGGAAAACATGGACTGAGGGGAGGAAGTACATGGGAAGGTTTGATTCCCACAATCCAAAAATATTAGAATTTCTTAGATAACTATCCCTAATTTGGAAGAAGGCTTGAAGATGATTATAATCAGTGGTTAAGTCCTTTATTTGAAAGTCCTTGTCTGCAAGGGGAAGATAATTCAAGTCTTTGTGAGGTGCATTTACAGGCGCGGCATTTAGGGCTGCGGGGGCTTCCATGTTTGGTTCTTGTGTTTTCAAACTGGAATTTGGGATTTTTGTGGAGAATTGGATTGAATAGTAGGTCTAGGATTCTTTTCATGGGCTAAACAAACTATTTCCAACTCGGATTTGGTTTTCACAAGTAGAAGTTTTTAGTGAAAAAGCGGAATTTACAGGGTTACCGGTAAAACGGATAAATACTTGGACTATGAAAGTAAACTGAGTAACTGTAGGTCGAATGATGGAGAGCAGAGCATGCTGCTGTGGTCTCTTCGGTCAGGTGGCAGTTGAAAAGCTGGTACAGAGGCTCCGGTCATTGTTTTGCATGGGGGCGTGACTAGAGAGAATTTACAATGAAAATGATATTTCAACGTTTTTTAACGAAATTGGGTTGGCAGGTAATTTTTGGCATTAGTTGATTCGATGATGTCAGCATGATGGGACACCTTGTTATTTATCCGGGGTAGGGTGCAGTGACATGGTAGTGACGTCAGCGAGGTCCAGCAGGAGCGCGGTAAGCTGTTTTGGCCCGCACGGCTTATGGGCTTAAGTGGTTTCGGTCGGGAGGGCCGCGAGCAGCGCGGGCAGTCAACACGCGTCCTAGTACAGGCGACGATATCGCCAATTCCTCGGGTGTTAAAGTGCAACGACGGAGGGGGTCACGATATGTATATTGGTCGTCCGATGGGAGGGTGCCGATCGGACGGTGGGCGCTCGTTGGAGGTGACGGAGGGTTAATGCGCGGGGGGCCCAATATTAAATAATAACAAATCATATCGGGGCTGCGTTGATTGGTTATCGGGGTTGAGATTAGGTTAGGTTATTAATTAACCCAATGTTAATTAACCCTTTGGATGGCGTGCAATAGGTTATTAATAAATCCCAAATGGATCTATTAATCCCTATTATATGCAGTGATATGGTTTATTTAACCAGGGAGGGGTATATATAATAGTGGGGATTTATATTATATATAGTATGGGATAAGGGTATCTTTTACAGGGGAATTATATAATATAAATTAGTGTTAATATGAAAAATGAAAGCAAGTGCTAAGTTTACATGTCTGGGAATTTTTACATAAAAACTTAGGCCCAAAGGGAAGAGAAGGGGTCTATACACAGAAGATGACCATTTTCATAAGTAAAATGGGAGTTTACTGAGGCAATAATGAGATGGAATGAGTGGCCTTTTGGGGATATTAAGCAGGTCTTAATATTTCTTGGGAAATTAGTAAATGATATGGGAAAGTAAGAAGGGGGAATTAATTATGCTTTGCTTGGCCTGTATCCAAACATCTGCCATGGTACTTGTGATAACAGTAAGATGAACATCCCGAGAAACAAATTTAATCACAAGTATGCTTCTGCAACATGAAAACTGCCTACCTAGCCTACTGTACCTAACATTTTTTCTCCTTTCTCTTTGGGTGCACTTGGACTAGCAACCCTTATCAATTTTCTTCCTTTACATGATGATCCTATCTAAATCTGCACTTATTTCTTCCAAGGGCTCAGTTTAAACTGTTGAGCTCCTTTTCTTCTCTACCTATCTATTTATCTACCAAGAATAAATAGTTTGGATAGATTTATATTCTCTATCTCTAAAACAGGAAATTCAAACATGACCTGGCCAAGATTAAGCTAGTTTGCCATTCATCAGTTGTGGAAAAAGGTTCAACAAGCTGTATATGATGCTCTATTTATGGAAGAATGAAATAGTAGTGGCATTAGGACCTGCACACTTTCCTGGTCTTTTTTTTTGGGGTTCATTTCTTTTCATTTTTTCTTTTGACCATTTATCTTTTCACCCTTTGATTTTTCTTTTAGGGTATACCCTCTTTACATTTTTTAAAATTTTTGATTTTTTGAGAATATGGAAAACCTTTGCAACGAGAACAGGTATGTACATATTGCAGAGCTAATCAAGTCAATCATGAAATATGACACCTATTGGTATAGGAGCATAACACTGGCTCCACTTGGGGATGGCTTTCTCTGTTGGAAATTCAAGAACAACAGGTCAGATGGCCTTATGTACAACTCTTGCTGTGCCCTGAAATCTCCCTTTGCTGAAAGTAGAAAACTGTATAAAGGATCATGTAAAATATACACATTTTTCTTGAGCGAATAAAAAAAAATGTAGACTGCCTCCTACTGGAATCTCTAATAAGCTGAAATGAAGAAAAGAAAAAAATGGAAAAGTTATGTTCTTTTTTTTCAAAACTTTCTGCACTTTCCTCCTCATTCTTATTGCTGTAAAAAAACTGCAAAAAATGAACTTCCTTATGTACATGTTAGAGTCAGGATATATCAATAAATTTGATTAGAATAGTGTTTCAGCATTCGACCATTCACTGGTCCTTCTTCTGCTTCTGTACCACCCAGGCTTTTCAGAAAGTAAGTATTGTTGCCTTGTGAAGCCTGAATAATAAAAGGTCCCTTTCATAGGAAGTCAAACTTCTCATGTTTTCATTTATCTTCTCTTCTGGAATCCCATTTCAAAACTTTGTCTCCTATGTAAAAATCTTCTGCTTTGGTCCTCTTATAAAAATTTTTCTTGAGTTTTTCTTGTAACACTTGGGATATTTGGTACACCTTTTCTCTGATCTGCTGCACTTGGATGGTATAATTTATCCTTCTTTGAATGTGATTGGTCTGTACCTGAGCTTCTTGCAATAATTTCATTACAGGGACTCCTAAAGATGAAGGAAATACAACCTCCATACCATAGACTAATTCATATGGGCTAGTCCCAATGGATCTCTTGGTAGTTAATCTGTCTGCCCATAGTGAATTAATAAGTTTTTTGTGCCAGTTTTTCTTGTTTTATTCCAATACTTTCTTAATGATATTGATCAGGCTTATTGGAGGACTCAGCTAGACCATTACCTTGAGGGTAGTAGGCTGTGGAGTGGCCTAAGGTGATGTGATATTTGTGACAGAAGGTTATCATTTTCTTAGATTTGAAAGCAACGACATTTTCAGTTATAATTTTTTCAGGACAGCCAAATCTGGACAAGATGTTGGTTTATACGAATCCTATGATCACTGAATCATTGGTTTGTCTACAAGGGATGGCTTCTATCCATTTGGTTAAATAATCTGTGGCAGTGAGTATCCATTTATGTTGGCCAGAAGAGGGAGTATGGATTTCCCCAATGAAGTCCAAACCCCACTACTGAAATGGTCTTTCAGTGGAAATTGGTCTAAGGGGCAAGGGTAACAACTTCCTCTTGCCTTAACAAATTTGACATTTATGGCACGCAGTGACAAATTTCTTGACATCAACAAACAAGGTTGGCCAGTAAAATCCAGCCCTTAGATTTTGTCAGCAGTTGATTTCGAGTACAAGTGTCCACCACAGTCCCCTGCATGAAATTCTTTGAGTACCTTGTCAGCTTCATCTTTTATTAGGCAGTTCAATAGAATACCTTCATGATTTTTCCAAAAAAGAGCACCATCCAAAATACAAAGTTTTGAAGCTTTCATTTTCAAAAACCTTTTCTTTGTTCTGGATAACCCTGGAGGAGCCTGTAGGTTTAATAATACATGAGTTATATCAGCATACCAAGGTGATTCTAGGAAGGCCTGGCTGATTTGTGGAGTCGCCATCTCTTGTTCATTATCCAATTCATTAATATCCAGGGCTTGGCAGTTGGTTTTAGTCATGAGTTTAGCTAATCCATATCCTTTTATAAGCTTTGTAGGCTTTATTTCATTATCATACTCTAATATAGTAGCAATCCATTTACCTCTCTTGCCTTCAATCCCCTCTTGGGTCAAGATATCTTTGACAACAACATTTGGTACATAGGCTATTATATGGGAGTATAATATGTAGACTCTGAAGTCTTTGATAGCTTTCACAAGTGCATAAGCCTGTTTTTCTATGATTGGGTATTTTAGTGGTGCATCTCTGAGTGCTTTACTAAAGAAGGCAATGGGTTTTTCACATCCTTGATCATCTTTCTGTAGTAAAACAAGAACAATAGCGTGTTTTGATGCAAATGAAAATATTATGAAGTCTTTGTTAATTTTTGGGCTTTTAAGGACTGGTGTTTTGGTCAAGGCCATTTTAATTTCCTCAAATGCTTGTTTAGCTTCTAATGTCCATTTAACCTTGGAATC
This sequence comes from Pinus tabuliformis, assembly GCA_031772625.1. Classification (NCBI taxonomy): domain Eukaryota; kingdom Viridiplantae; phylum Streptophyta; class Pinopsida; order Pinales; family Pinaceae; genus Pinus; species Pinus tabuliformis. Next base: position 1,677,575,206 of record CM062818.1, read on the forward strand.
TTTTCTCAACATATTATTCAGCAACCTGATTAATTCAGCCAAATTAGGTATGAATCTTCTTAAAAACTTAATTTTTCCTAGAAAATCTTGGAGTTATTTGACATTTCTGGGATGGGGTATCTATAGAATGGATTTTATTCTATCAGGATCAATTTTGATGTCATCTTTGGAGATTATGTGGCCCAACAGTTTGCCTTCCTCTAGACCGAACAACGGCTTTTTAGGATTTAATGAAATACCATACTTTTTGCAGGTTACAAACACTTGCCTCAAATGATCTAGATGTTGCTGATCTGATTTAGAAAACACAGTAAGATCATCTAGATATATGACCAGAAAATCGTGAATTTCGTTTGCAAAAGCTATGTCCATTGCTCGTTGGAAGGTTGCCCCTGCATTCTTGCCCAAATGGCATTTTGACATATTTGAAAGTTCCCCATGGCATTGTAAAAGCAGTCTTTTCCTGGTCATTAGGATGGACTAGAATCTGTTTAAAGCCCGAGAACCCATCCAAAAGTGAAATCCTAGTGGCACCTACTACCCTTTGTAAAATATGGTCCATCTTAGGTAATGGGTAGTGGTCTTTCAAAGAAACTTTATTTACATTCCTTAAATCAACACACAATTTGATTTATCCTGTTTTCTTCCTGGTGGGCACTAAATTAGACACCCACTCTGAAAACTTGATAGGTGCAATTATCCCAGCTTCATACATTCTTTTGACTTCTATTTCAATTAAGGGGAGTAGTACCGGGTTAACCCTTCTGAGCTTTTGCTTGAATGACTTTTGATTTTCCTTGAGGGGTATTTTATGTTGAATTACAGAGGTTTCATAAGATTTCAGATCTTCATAGCTCCAAGCAAAAACATCATGGAATTATTTAAGGAGTTCAACATATTTAAGCTTTTGATAAGGGGGTAAAGTTTTGGATAATTTTATCATTTTTGGATTTTCTTCAGCTCCTATGTTACAGTCCTCAATGTCTGCGTTTAGAGGCTGCATCTTGGGTTTCTTTGGGATGTCATTAGAATCAAATAAATCTTCCAAAGGAGTTAATCCCGTGGGCAAATAATTATCTTTTAAATTAACAACTTCAGATTCTCCTCCAATAATCTCATCTATGTCTACTTCTTTAAGGTGTTGCAACTTTTTATTGGTAAATTTCGTTGGATGAAGTATTTGAGTTGCAGTTTCTGCTGAAATGTTTGTTTCAATTTTGTCTATTTGATCAACCTCTCTAAAAATGTCCGTGTCTATATTAGTGCAGGAAAATTCTTCCTTTAGGGTCAAGAAATTGTTAATCTGAGTATCATTGTCAAGCACTTGCCAATTCTTTACATTTTTAGGTACGGTTGGCCTGTGTTTAATCTCAGCTGTGAACTGATGATTGGGTTCAAAAGGTAATTTACAAGTGCTGGAAAATGTTGCCAAACTGTGAACATGCAAATTGTGTTTTCTTGAAATTTTGGCAAGCTGTGTTTCAAGAAATGTATTAAGGATCTCAATCGTTGCCCCTCTGTAAGATCTTAATCTGGGATCATTAGTGAGGAAGTTTCCTTTCATTTGTTGAATGACTAAATCAGAATCTCCCAACACTGATACCCTGGTTGCGCCTAAACTTTTAATCAATTTAAGTCCCAACAACAGGGCTTCATACTGAGCCATATTATTGGTACATCTAAAGTTTAATCTGTAAGCATGCCCTTTAGCCTGATCATTTTCTAGATTGTGTACCCAAATTCCTGCTCCTGCTCCTAATTTGTTGACTAAACCATCAAATTCTAAATACCATAGGATCTCATGTTCACAGTTAGTATCAAGAGTCTTAGAAATTTGTTTGCTAGGGAAATCTGGATTTTTAGTTTCATCTGGTTTCTCTTGAGTGTCTGATATATCATTTTTCTCTGAAATTTCTTGCAGTTGAAGATTAGACCTTTGATCTATGCTTTCTTTTTGTTCAAGTGCTAAAACCTTGACATCAGTTGGGGGACTAATTTCAGCATTGTATAGAATGAAGGAGTCCATATCAGAGTGCATAGAGTAGATGGGAAAATTCTGGGGTTTTTCCTAGCTACTTACGACATATTTCATTAAATTTTCTCGGTACAATCTCTTTGGTTGACCAAATACCGAAACAATAGCATAGGACATGTCCAACTGTAAAGATCCTTGGAGTTTTGCACCCCAAGATCTAGACAACAACATGCCATATTTTGGTGGAATATAAGCTACCACTACGTCCATTAAAATGGTCTTGGCAGGGTATTGAACTAATGATACACATAAATCTTTGATCAATCCTAGACATCTGACCTGGCTTGAGTCAAAAGAGAACAAGTCTTTGTATGGCTTGGTAATATCTAGGTCCAACTTCTCCATTACAGATTTGGGCATTAAGTTGTGAGAAGCCCCAGAATCAAACATGGCATTATGAAGTATTTTATCATGAATGTTCAGACTCACATAGAAAGGAGGAACCCCTCCATCTACTGATTTTCCATTTACCTCAGGGCCAAAAATTAATTCAGGCTAGTCATCAAAGAGATTTACTGAATCTTTGTTATCTGAAATTTGGAGCGACTTGTTAATTTGATTTCTATAGACATTCTGCTTAGCCAATTCTATAGAGGGAATGGCTATCTTTAATTTGCCTATTTCAGTCTCAAGATTGAAAGGTTTTTCAGTTTGAATTTTTGTATTTGGGACCATGGGATTGTCTTTTTTTGCTGTATTTTCAGTGCTTTTTTTTTTTTTTTTTTTTTTTTTTTTTTTTTTCAGGAGTGGTGTTATGGGCAGGAGTTGTTAAGTCAATTTCTGGAGGTTCTTCCATATTTCCTATGGGAGGAATGGAAGTGGAAGGTTGTTTGTTAGGTTGTTGATTGTCTGATACATCTTCAACTATTGGATTATTTGGGTTAGGACCTGTTCTAGGAAGGGTTTGTACAGAGGGGTTCTTAATCTTAGCTTTGTTAGGTTGCTTGGTTTCTTTCTGTTTATTGGTCTCAGGGATATCTGTTCTTTTTCTTCTTAGATTGTATTGCTTGTGGAATTCATAAATGGCTGTGTCATATCCCTCCCTAAAATCAAATGATTCACCTGATTGAGTTTGGAATTGATTAAGAGTGTGAGCTTCTTAGCCTTATTGGGTCAAGAAAATTTGTTGTTCACTATTGAGGCCCATTAAGTTGATTTGAGTATCTTCTGTTGGTTCGCTAGAAGTTGAAGCTTCAGCATAATTTTCCTGGAATAGGGGCCTAATGTTTTGGTCAGGCCCAACCTTTCTAGTATTAGGGTTCTGGTTTTCTTGAAATTTGGATTTCTCCCAGTGTTACTCGATTAACCATCCCAAGGGGATTTCCTATCAATTGTTTCTACTCTATCACCCAGTCTATCCATTCCTTTAATAATAACATCCAATTTTTGTTCAAATGCAGAAGGTTCTTCTTTGAAAGGTGTTCTCCTTTCAGCTCTAGCTCGAGCTCGTTTAGAAATCAGGTTGGCTTCAACGCTAACAGCTATGCTCTGCATCTCCTCTAAGTTACGAGGAGCTCTTTCCCTAAGCTGGTATGCCATATTAGAGTCAAATGCATCAGGGAATTTGATCAAGGCCAAATCTGGAGGAGGTCTGAGATTATGAGGAATAACATTGTATACATTATTAAATCTGGTACAGTAACCTTGAATAGTTTCTTGTGGGCCTCTTTTTAAGTTTTCATATTCTGATAAAATGTGGAGAGGATCTTTCTTCTTTTCCCATCTGTTCAAGAAGGTCTGATAAAGAGATTCTGGGTCATTGATAGTGTTTGCAGGGAGTGCTCTAAATCAGGTTTTGACATCTTGAGTTAAACTTTGCACAAATACTTTCATTCTTACATCATCATCATCAGTCTCATAGTTTTCAAAATAATCTATCATTTTCTTGGTATGTTGTTGAGCTTTGTAAGTGCTAGTACCGTCAAAATAGGTGATTATAGTTTGATAATCCTGAGGCATAGCCCCTGGATTTGCAGGTAATTGCAGGGGAGCATATCGGTTAGCCATGTTTGCAGATATAAGAGTGACAACTGGAAGGGCAGGGATAACAGTGGAAATGTGTGGTGCAGATGGAGGAGTGGAAAGGAGGGTTTGAAGTGCTGATGGTGCACTTGAAGAAGCTGTAGTAATGGCAGAAAGGATTAGTGTTTTTCCAGAAGTAAGCTCAGATTGGATAGGGTTCTGCAAATGCTGATCAAGGTGTGAACTAGCAGAATGTTCTTGGCTCTCCTGGCTTCTAAGGATCTTAGGAATCAGATTAGCATTTTCGAAGAAAGGTGGCAGATTTGGATCAGGATTTGATTTGGTGTAATGGATCTTTTTCTTTGGAGCCAGTTTCTAGGTTATATTTTGGTGTTTTCTTGGAATAGTTTTAACAATACAACTCTAATAGTATCTTCTAGGAAATTTTAGATGAGGGGATTATGAACTTTCATAAAGATCTATTGAAACAAGGAACTGATCAAATATTTGAGACAATTGTTCAATACATAAACTAGACTGAAGATAGATTGAAGCAACATTTATTTACTTCTGTAATTGCAAAGCAAAGCAGTTTCAAAGGCTACCTAGCAAACTTCAGGCTCTATCTGTAACTTATGAAATAAACAATAGTAAGAAACAATCATTCAGGTCCCCAGTGGAGTCGCCAATGATGTTATCACTTAGGTTGTTCCGAAAAGTTGTAAGAAAGGGAATACGGCTGAGGTAACCACAGACCAATCTTTTAGATACAAATTCTAGCCAACCTGCATCCAGAGAGGGCTCTCTCTTTATGATTTAGCTTAGTTTTTAAAGGTGTTAGGCTAGTTATGAGGTTCAAGGGTTTTGGTTTTGGTTTTGGATGGTGAGATTCAATAGAATAGTGAGATATACTGAATAGCTCAGTCCATTGGGCATGATGGAGTCAAAGGATGCAGCTTCCTGGATTAGGTTTCTTTACAGAGGATGGTATCACAGAGAAAGGTAGTCAATTATGGAACAATTTAAAGGCTGGAATTAGGTGGAATGGGATAAAATGGGTGAAGGGTAGTTAAGAATCCTTCATCATATTGACAGAGGGAAGATGGATGATTACCGTTAAGGAGCAATTAAGGATTCCTTAGCAAATAATCAACATGAAAGAATCAGGGGAAACAAGAGCAGTCAAGAATTCACTGTTTATTCTAATTCTGAGGAAAACACATAAAATAATAAAGACTGAAAACAGAGTGCAGTTAAGCAAATTCTGGATTATTCTTTTCTTTATTATTGAGATCATGAAACATAGATGATATAATAAACGTAGAAAACTGTAAAACACAAGTTAGAAGGGACTTATTGATCCATAAGTTGATTCAAGAATTCTGTAACAAGTCCTTAGCATCAATTCCTCATCCAGTAGGCCAGACAACAGATGGTTCCAACAACCTTTTTTATTCCAAAATTCTGTATTACAACAAAGTCTGAGAACATTCACCAACCCCAAATACTTCGTCTGGGGGGGTATTTATACAAAAATATCAAAATATCTTACAAAATATCTGATAGAAATAATATCTAGTGATGACTAATCCCTTTTTTAAAAAGATAGAGACAAACAGTTTTGAAAATAGGGAAACAATAAATTGTTGCTGCGCTGGTTGTTCCATATTTATGGAATGTACCGAAGGTTCTGTGAGTCGGTTTACAGCTGTCTTCCACTGATACTCTGTGTTGGCTGCTCCGTCTTTGGTCAGATGTTTTTCAGTCCTGTTTCAATACACTTTGACCCGTTTGATCCTCGTTCATCTCTGTTTACTTTATCGCTGAAAAATAACCCGAATTTTATGTTTTACCCAAGAGAATTTTACAAAATTCCCAACATGTCTTCCCACCACTGTTGCTCTGGCAATTTATGTCTAGGAATTTTCCTCAGTGTTTCATCAGTTTCTATATATCTAAAGAAATTAGGCTGGAGCTGAAACAAATGTTTTACCTCATGCTCAATATAAAATAAATTCTCCAAATTATCATAGGGAGTCTGGCCTGTGGGGAGTGCTTTTACTTCTGAAGCGCTTGTTGATGAATTAATTTGATCAACAACATATGTGTTTAATTTATGTACATAATCTGTATGTTTCAAAAGGCGGTCATTATTTCCTAATAGACTTGGTAGCCCTTTATCTTGCAAAACTGTAAATCTTTGTATGAAAGAATTAATTTCCACTTGCATATCCTGACATCTTTTTTCCAAATTCTGCATTAAATTTCTCTTGGTTAGAACTCTTTTGGTATCCAAAATAGTGCCTGTCCTTTCTGGGATGCCGAGTTGTTCCAGCTGTTCCCTGTTTTTGGTATTCAAAAAGTGTATCAGCCAGTTGGCTTGATCAGGCATTTGTCCTAGTAAAGCTCTTGCTTTTTGAATTTCACCATGTGTTGCATTCACCAAGTCAATCTGCTCATAAATAGCTTGGATAGATGGCCAAACATTACTTAGGGACTGATTGATGTTGGTCCAAAGGATTCCTTTGATTTCTGCTAGAGGCTTGTCCATAGTGAGATCCTTCTCTAATGTTTTGACTTTGTTCTGTAATGCTTTAACCTCTCTTATTTTCTCTGCCACACTTATTTTGGATTTATCATAACTTTGTTCTACTTTTGCCAATTTTTCCTTTACTTGCTTCAACTCTGACACTTGGAGTTTCAATTCTTCCATGGCTTTTATCAATTCTTCTGTGCTCATACCTGTACTGCTGCCTGGTGCTGCTCCTGCTAATGTTGTACCTGTGATTACCTCAGTTGTGGTTGGTGGGACATTTGGGGCCAATGTTGATCCAACTGTTGAGGGGACTGTAGTTGTGACTATAGGAATTACCTCAGGTGGCTGGGAGGTCGACTCTCCCTGCTTCTCTTTTAATGTTTTTTCAAGTGCCTGCTCTGTATCAGTTAATCTTTCATTGAGTTTCATGAGCAGGTCCATCATGTCTTCTTCTAATTTTTGCTCTATAATTTCTGCAGTCTGAGGGTGCCTTGAAGGAGGTAGCTTCAACTATTTCCTCAGGGCAGCAATGTCCTCTTCCTTCTTCTTGATTAGTGCCTTTATGCCTTTAGCATCTTTGGGGTCATGTCCCAGTTCCATGATAATATCTTCCAATGATTTGATTCTATTATCTTTGGCCAAAGAAGAAGCTTTTTCCCAATCTAACTGAGCTGTTGTGTTGTCTAAGGAACTTTGTAACTGGTGGGCCAACATTGCTTTGTCAGCCAGTGTAGAATAAACCATTTCTCCAGTCTACTTGTGGAGTTCAATCTGGTCCATTGGATGAATGTCTTTGGCTAGGACCTCTAAGTTTGTTCTGATGTAATCTGCTGCAGACTGGGGTTGCTGTACCTTTGGCTTAAAATAACTCATAATCATTTTGCCTTCTTTAATGTCATAGGCAGACATTAACCTTTGCTGGTTTGAGGGGGCCATCTTCAAGTATTGATTGTACATTTGAATTCTCACAGGATCATTTTTTGCCTTAATTTCTGTAAAAGTCCATTTGATGTCAGAGGGCTGTTTGCTTTGTGGCCTGGTAGATGATACTTCAACACTGTGCTACCTTTCTAGCTCCTGCCTATGTGAGCTAGTTGATGTATCTATCACTGGGGAAGTCTGCTGGTTGACTACCCTCTCCCTTCTTAGGCTATCTGTTGTTTCTTCAATGATTTCCTCTTCTGACAGAGGATCCAATCTTTGCCTCTTTGCACCTGGATGTTCTGCGGGTCCAATAATAGGTGTGGCCTCTTCTCTGTCTCTCTTCTTGCTCTTTTCCTCATTTATAGGAGTTTGTAACGCTGGGGTTTCTGCTGCTTTAGATTGGGTAGGAGGAATTTGTACTTGTTCCTGTTCCTTGGACCCCCTGGCTGATCAGTCATGATTGGTTGCTCTGTAGTTTCTATCTCTTTTCCCTTCGAGGTTCCTATGATTGATGCGCTGGTTCTCTGTGTAGGCTGCTGAGAAGCTCCAGCAGAAGATGTTCCAACTCTAGATTGTTGAGGTAGCTTGAAAGATACCTATCCAAAAGAGTCCAGGTCAAGGGTTTTTCAAGATCTTTCATAGCCTTTTCCAACTTTTCTTGCTCACTAATTTCTTCTATTAAGGTCCATTCTACCCGTTCTTCTTGATTTGCACACTATTCAATTTCTGGGATCCTATGATGTACATACACTGATAGCCTGTACCTTACCCTTCTATCACTTATGAAACTACATGGGTCATATGGCACCCAACCAAAACTCTTCTTCAATCTAAGGTGGTCTTCTAAGATCTTCTCAGCATATTTCCATGCATCCCTATCATGGATAACATAAGGGCCTAACGGGTTTTTGATTCTTAGCTGAGCTTTCTTCTTTACATTACAAAAGTGGTTTAAATCTCCATGGATGATCTGCCTAAAATATTCTAATGCAAATAACCTCATGGGTACATATTTAGGCAACTTAAAAGGGTAGAGTTCACACCCATACATTTTGATCTCGGTCTGATTCTGGTAGAGGTACAAGTCACCTATTCTTTAGTTTTTGGAAAGCTGCAAAATCTTCTTCATGTCACCAGTGATCCTAGGAGGAAGAGCTCCTATCAACAGAGTGGAGGTTGGGTGTACAAACAAGTCAATGAATTCACTATAAGTATAAGGGCACTCATAGGTATTGTGGAAGACTGAGCTCCAAAAGATCACAGACCTTCGATTTCCCTTTGAGTCTAATTTCCTGATGGGAAATGGAAAGCTGTCTGGCTGATAATATAACAATAGATGGTATATAAAAGATGTGTATTTGAACACTCCTTCCCTCTCCAAATTCATGAATTGAGCATGGATCTTGTTGGCGATGAAAGTGGCATAGTCATACTTGACAGCAGGGGGCTGTCTTGGAGTAAATATAGATAATAGAACCAGGGTGATATCATCCACATATTCACTGGACCTAAATCCCAAGACCGAGGATATCATGTCAACAATAAGCCTACCAGTTTCAGTGAAAAAAGCGTGCAGATAAGGAGGAGGGCCTTTAGGTTGGTGCTTTGGTGACATGAACATCTGAGCAATACGGGTTATCTTTGAGCTAGGCAATTGAGAAGCTTTTTCCAGCAAAAATCCCATGGAAAGAGGAGCAAGAGGCTCAGTGGAATGGAAGTGTATCATCTCATTGATGGATTCAACAGTTATGGAAAAAAGGACATCTTGGGAAGAAGACATAACTGCTCTATGGACCGGGTCATAGCTGGCACAGCATTGGTGAATGATGTCTGGGAAAACATGGACTAAGGGGAGGAAGTACATGGGAAGGTTTGATTCCCACAATATAAAAATATCAGAATTGCTTAGATAACTATCCCTAATTTGGCAGAAGGCCCGAAGATGATTATAATCAATGGTTAAGTCATTTATTTGAAAGTCCTTGTCTGCAAGGGGTGGATAATTCAAGTCTTTGTGAGGTGCATTTACAGGCGCGACATTCAGGGCTGCGGGGGCTTCCATGTTTGGTTCTTGTGTTTTCAAACTGGAATTTGGGATTGTTGTGGATAATTGGACTCAACAGCAGGTCTAGGAGCCTTTTCACGGGATAAACAGACTGTTTCCAACTCGGATTTTGTTTTCACAGGTAGAAGTTTTTAGTGAAAAAGTGAAATTTATAGGGTTACCGGTAAAACGGATAAATACTTGGACTTTGAAAGCAAACTGAGTAACTGTAGGTTGAATAACGGAGAGTAGAGCGTGTTGTTTTGGTGTCTTCGGTCGGGTGGCGGTTGGAAAGCTGGTACAGCGGCTCCGATCATTGTTTTGCATGGGAGCGTGAACATAAAGAATTTACAATGAAAATGATATTTCAATGTTTTTTAACGAAATTGGGTTGGCGGGTAATTTTTGGCATTAATTGATCCGGTGACGTTAGCATGATGGGACACCTTGTCGTTTAGCAGGGGTATGGGGCGGTGACGTGGCAGTGACGTCAGCGAGGTCCAGCGGGAGGGCGGTAAGTTGTTTTGGCCCGCACCGCTTATGGGCTTAAGTGGTTTCGGTCGGGAGGGCCGCGAGAAGTGCGGGCGGTCAACATGTGTCCTGGTAAGGGCGGCGATACCGCCAATTCCTTGGGCGTTAAAGTGCAGCGGTGGAGGGGGTCGCGATATGTATATTGGCCATCCGATGGGAGGGCGTCGATCAGACGGTGGGCGCTCGTTGGAGGTGACAGAGGGTTAATGCGCGGGGGGCCAGTATTAAATAATAACAAATCATATCGGGGCTGCATTGATTGGTTATCGAGGTTGAGATTAGGTTAGGTTATTAATTAACCCAATGTTAATTAACCCTTTGGATGGCGCGCAACAGGTTATTAATAAATCCCAAATGGATCTATTAATCCCTATTATATGCAGTGATATGGTTTATTTAACTGGGGCGGGGTATATATAATAGCGGGGATTTATATTATATATAGTACGGGATAAGGTATCTTTTACAGGGGAATTATATAATATAAATCAGTGTTAATATGACGAATGAAAGCAAGCACTAAGTTTACATGTCTGGGAATTTTTACATAAAAACTTAGGCCCAAAGGGAAGAGAAGGGGTCTATACACAGAAGATGACCATTTTCATAAGTAAAATGGGAGTTTACTGAGGCAATAATGAGATGGAATGAGTGGCGTTTTCAGGATATTAAGCAAGTCTTAATATTTTTGGGGAAATTAGTAAATGATATGGGAAAGTAAGAAGGGGGAATTAGCTATGCTTTGCTTGGCCTGTATCCAAACATCTGCCATGGTACTTGTGATAACAGTAAGATGAACAACCTAAGAAAAAAAATTAATCACAAGTATGCTTCTGCAACATCAAAATTGCCTACCCAGCCTACTGTACCTAATGTTTTTTCTCCTTTCTCTTTGGGTGGACTTGGATTAGCAACCCTTATCAATTTTCTTCCTTTACATGATGATCCTATCTAAATCTGCACTTATTTCTTCCAAGGGCTCAGTTTAAACTGTTGAGCTCCTTTTCTTCTCTACCTATCTATTTATTTGCCAAAAATAAATAGTTTGGACAAATTTATATTCTCTATCTCTAAAACAGGAAATTCAAACATGACCTGGCCAAGATTAAGCTAGTTGGCCATTCATCAGTTGTGGAAAAAGGTTCAACACACTGTATATGATGCTCTATTTATAGAAGAATGAAATAGTAGTGGCATTAGGACCTGCACATTTTCCTGGTCTTTTTGTTTGGGGTTCATTTCTTTTCATTTTTTCTTTTGACCATTTATCTTTTCACCCTTTGATTTTTATTTTAGGGTATACCCTCTTTACATTTTTTAAAATTTTTGATTTTTTGAGAATATGGAAAACCTTTGCAACGAGAAAAGGTATGTACATATTGCAGAGCTAATCAAGTCAATCATGAAATATGACACCTATTGGTATAGGAGCATAACAGACGACACCCAATAACCCACAACAGAATGGGGTGGTTGAAAGGAAGAACATGAGCATTGTAAGGACATCACAAGCAATGTTGCATGATTAAGGCCTACCACTACACTTGTGGGCCGAGGTGATCTGAAATGGAGCATATTAGTAATGCTGTGCTAATTCCCCATTAAGAATAAAACCTAAGACACTTATCATTTTTTTATCAAATGCTTAAGGATTCACCATTTTTGCTTAATTAAATGATTCCCATGAGAGTTTCTTATGTAAATGTTATAAAAAATTTAACATAAAACATATGCTGAAAAACAACAAAATAATAGCAAAGAACATCAAAATACAACACACAGCATAGAGATTTGATGATGAGTTCACCCCTCTTGGGCTACATCTCTCTGGTCCAGCTTCCAATGCTTGGGCCTCTCTATTATGCTCCAAATTACAACAAAAGTGTGTTTACAATGCTCAAATTCCTATGAAACCTGTCTCAATGAGTTTAGAATAGCCAAAAATGCTAGAATTAACTCTTTTTTTCACCTAATTTGGATAAGAATTGAAGAAGTTATGACCTCTCCCAGTTCGCCCACAATTTTCTCAACAAATTCCCCTTTTCCGGCTACTATTCATCAAATTTGGCTTGAAATCCGCCAAATTTGCCACATTTTGGCCACCGGAAGCATACTTCCCAGTGGGTTCAGAAATAGAAATCACAATTAGCATTGGCGGAGAGACAAATGGAACATCTCCTTTCAAAAAATTGCGATCGTCGATTATTGATTGGTGGCGGAACACATCGCAATCGACGGAGAAATGGGTGCACATAATATGCCACACTTTTGAAACTGCGATGAGCGATTTGCGATGGAAGACTTAACGATTTATGCACCATGGTTCATAACAATTCCAGGTCCGATATATATTGGCTTTTTGCTATCGGCGCGGGCAGGGTGATTCTTAACAAGACTTCCTGTTGCGATGTGATCCATGTGATATTGCATATCACATCTTGGTGGGTTCGGGGGCCGATTTTCGACAGAAAACTTATGCCCATGTGATACGATGGGCCAATTTGCGGGACCAACAATAAAGTGACAGTTGGCACCTCCTAATTGGCTAAAGAGACTTGAACTTGCTGACTGTGCACTTATTTTACCTATTTAGCATACTGATCAGAACTCATTTCTGGGAGCATCCAAACTCCATTTTCAATGAAACAAGTTGCATTGGATTCAGATCACCGAGATATATCCAACCACATAGTTTCCATTCCATTCTATGAATTTTTATTTTTGAACATAAACTTGAGCACCTGATCACTCCTCCCCACAGGAAACTTTTTGACCCCAAAAGATTATATTTAGTTATTGAACAGATGAGGGTACTATTCCCTCATCTTCCCCTCTTCAATCCATTTTTCCTTTGATGGATTTGTACCTTTGAGACCCACTTGAAGATAATCAACATTTCCCCTCTTTGATGACCTCTTTCTTCTGTCAAGTATGGTGTCTTGCTAAAGCTCATCAAGAAATTTTGGAGAAAAATATTCAATTGATGTAATCTGTACACTTTCTCCTTGATCTTCAATCAAAGGAGGCTCATACAATCTCAAATTTTCAACATTAACAATAGAATAAATTTGCATAAATGAAGGCAAATCAAGCTTGAAAGCATAATTACCAATCTTTTCCAGAATTTTAAATGGACCATAACGGATTGGTTTCAGCTTTTTACCTTCGCCTTGAAGCCTTTCCTTGCTATGTAAAGCCAAACTTCCTCACCTACTTGAAACTTATGATCCACACGATGCTTTTCATCCCTTGACTTATACTTTCCTTGACTCTTTCTAGTTTTTCTTGAACTGTTTGGTGAATCAATTGAATTTTCTCAATGAATTTCTTTGTTCTGTCTATGTCGCTATGTCCATCTACAACCATATATTTCTCAAAGATGAAATCCAAAGGTGATTTAGGCAAATAACCAATACATGCCTCAAAAGGCGAAGTTAGAGTAGAAAAGTGTATTTCTCGGTTGTATGCATGCTGAATATAATGCAATTGTTCATCCCACAACTTAGGATGTTCGCTGTAATATCCTCTTAGCAATGAATAACTGTCTTGTTAACCACTTCAGTTTGACCATCTGTTTGTGAATGGAAGGATGTACTTTTCTTCAACTTGGTGTCCATCAAGTTCCATAAGTTTGACAAAAAATTCCCAACAAATTGGGAATCATGATCACTTACAATATAAGTAGGTAATCCAAAATGAACCCATACATTTTGAAAGAAAATTTGAGCTGTTTGTTCAGCTGTAATTTTTTTTTTACAAGGCATTAATATGCACATCTTGTTGAACCTATCCACTACTATGTACAAATAATCATGATCTTTTTTTGATAAAGGAAGTCCTCCTACAAAATCCATAGAAACACTCTCCCATGGACATGGAGGCACTGGAAGTGGTGTGTATAATCCTAGTTTCCTATTACTAAGTTTACTGATAGCACACAATGAACGACCTCTGATAAAACGTGACACATTTTCAAGCATATGAGTTCAGTAAAAATACCTCTAAAGATTTTCCACTGTTTTACTTACACCGAAATGTCCAACAATAAGAGAAGTGTGCACTTCCCTTGTGACATTTATTCTCTCTCCTTGTGGAACACAAAGTTTTGCCAAATGACACAACAAGTTATCATGTACATGGTAGTATAATACCTCAACTTGGTGGTCTTGACTCAAGTTTGAATATACCTCTTGAAATTCAACATCATGTGCGTATTGTTCAACATAAATTTCAAGCAAAACATAATGGTTCTTGAGTAAAATGGCTACATTAACAACCGTTCTAGAAAGCATATCAACAACTTCGTTATAAATACCTTTCTTGTACCTGATTACCAAGTGGAATTGCTGTAAGAATCCCATCCAATGAAAGTGCCTTGATTTCTGCAATTTTGTTTGTGATTGCGGATATTGCAAAGGTTGATGATTAGTGTGAATAATGGTTTCTTTTCCCATTAAGTAATGCTTCCATTTCTTCACACTTTGCACTAATGCATAAATCTCTTTATCATATGTAGGATAGTTAATAATAACACCATTAAAAATCTCAGAATGAAATGAAATGGCTTACCATGCTGTAAAAGAATTGCACCCATGGCATAGTCACTTGCGTCTTTTTGCATTTCAAATGGTTGTTTCAAATATAGGAATGCTAAAACTGGGGCTGAAATGATCTTTTGTTTTAAAGCATCAAATGATTTTTGATGTTTGCCTCCCCACTGGAAGACAACCTTTACGTTGGTTAAAGCATATAGTGGAGCTTCTATGGAAGAGAAATTGGCAATGAACTTCCTCTAGTACTGCACTGTTCCCATAAAACTCACTTCTGTGACTGATTTGGGTATTGACCAATTCTCAATGACTGAAACTTTAGAGGAATCAATCTTCAGCTCACCTCCTCCAACTACGTGGCTCAAATACACTAAGAAAGTTTTCTCGAATTCACATTTAGACATCTTCAAAAATAACTGTTCTTTTTTCAAGACATCCAACACTTTCCTCACATGCTTGACATGTTATTCTCGTGATTTGCTGAATATCAAAATATCATCTAAATATAAAATTACAAGATCATCAATAAAGGATGTTAAGACATCATCCATAACTCTCATGAATGTAGTTGGAGCGTTGTAAAGAACGCAAGGCATAACCAACCACTCAAACAATCCCTGTTTGGATTTAAAAGCAGTCTTCCAAATATCCTCCTTAGATATTCTAACTTGATGATATCCACTTCTCAAGTTTAATTTAGTGAAATATTTTTCATTCTTCAATAGATCTAGGAAATCATCTATTCTGGGCAGTGGGTATCGATTATTTATAGTAATTTTATTCAAAGCTCGATAATCTACACACATGTGCCCGATTCCATCTTTCTTGGGTACCAAAACAACTGGTGAACCACATGGAAAAGTAGAGGGACGGATTACACCTTTATCTAACAATTCCTAGACTTGTTTCTTAATTTATAAACGTTCCAGAATTGAAATTCGATACATACCAATATTTGGGAGTGGACAGTCTTGTTGTAGTTGAATATCACGCTGAATTCCCATTTTTGGTGGAAATCCCTTTGGTTCTTAAAACACATCTACATATCGATTGACCACATAAACTAATTTGGATTTCACCTTCAAATCACAGCCTGCAAAGGATTCACACTCCGTGTCATTATTCTCCTCGATCGTAAGGAACAAAAAATTCTTACTGGAATTGACCAGTCACTTCATTTTCCCTGCACTTGCTAAAGACAGATTAATCTTTCTATGATGGGATCCCACAATATAATCCACTCCATCTTTGAACAAATGATATTTGTTCTCAAATATATGGAAAATGAATTTCCAGTCATATAGATACGGGCTTCCCAACACAATTTCAGAAATATCCAGCGACACTACATCTAATTCGACTTCATCAACGAAATTGGCAGTAATAGAAAACCTGAAAATGCATTTACTTGTGACCTAAATATTTTCATCCTTGGTTATCCAACCCAATGTATATGGTTTATGATGAGGCACGGTTTCCAAATTCAACTTCTTGACCAAATCTGTAGAAATTAAATTTGTCTGGGATCCACTGTCAAACAACGTATCAATCTTGGTGTGTTTGGAAATAAATCTGATATGGAACAACTCAATTCTATTTTCTTCATTTGAAGCGTTGTTGGAGTTATTTTTTGCACTAGTGCTTTCCACGACTTCCTCTTTGCTTGTTTTTGCCATAAATTTTCCTTTAATACCGTGGTTGAAATATTTGTTTCATCACTTGAGTCAGAACCCAAGTCTTGTTGTTCAACAACATTTGTCTTCTGTTTCCCTTTATTGTTAAATTTTTGGTCTTAATTCAGAATGAAGTTTCTGACGATGCACTTCATCATGTCCCTCTTTAAAACAATTCTTGCACATGGGTTTCTCCCCTTCTTTCTTAACATAAACATTTTTCTTCTGCTTTCCCTTAGATTTATTTCCTTTTTCACCACTCTAGAATGGCTTATTCTTACCTTCTTGAAATTTTTCCCTCTTGCTTCGAGGTGTGTAGCTTGAACACAGACCCCATCAAGATTCGTAGGATTAAACATAAGAATGGTGTGTCAGAGATAGGTATGTAATCCTCCTATGTATTTCAACAAAGTATCTTGTGATTGCAAGTCTACTCCTAGCATAAGAGCTATTCTCCTAAACTCTTGAGTAGATTCTTTCACATTTTGACCTTTTAACTGTTTGAAATTTTTCCAATTCATGATATATTTTTTCATATAAGCTAAAGGGTAGAATTTTCTTTTTATAGCAGCAATGAAATTAGACCAAGTAATAGAGATCTTACCATGTATTTTTATCTTGTCTTGAATCCTTGACTCCCACCAAATGAGTGTTGCACTCTCTATTCTCAATGAATCCAACTGAATTTTGATATCATCCTCTTGAAGGTTCTGAATCCTGCAATAGACCTCTAACTGATGAATCCAATTATCAAGCTTCTCTACATTCACTTCACCATTATACATGGGAAACTCGAATTTAACATCAAGTTTTAGAAAAGGTGATTTACTAGTTCCTTTTGAAGAATGATGATGAGTATGAGTAAGGGTTGTATTAGTGGAAGAGTGTGAAGATGCTTGTGAAGAAGAAGATGAAGAAGATGGTGGAGAGGGTGGAGGTTTTTCTCCATTCCCATTACCTCCTTTTCCATTACCTCTTTTTCCATTACCTTCTCCTGAAGAACCTTCTCCATTGGGAGGTTTGGAACTTTCTCCTTGCAATCTATTATTCCTCTCTTTATAGAGGACCTTAACCATCTCAGTCATATCGAAAAAAGCCTTTTTGAATTCTCTTTCATCATTGGTCATGGTAGGTTCTCCTTCATGAGACATGGTCTCTGAAGACTCAACTGCAACTTCTGCAACTTGAGGATGTACTGGTGTAGAAGACTTTGGAAACCTTGCTCTTCTTCCACTTGAGCCAACTACAGGGCTTTCAACTAGCTTCCCTTCTCCTCTTTTAAGTTTTAACATTGTTAGCATGACAAAAAACTAGCAAACAATACTCCTTTGCACAAGAAAATCTAGTAAGCAAAAACCAGTGCTCTAATACCAACTTGATTTGAAATTGAGTAGATTAGTAATGCTGTTCTAATTCCCCATTCAGAATAAAACCCAATATGCTTATCATTTTCTTATCAAGTGCTTAAGGATTCACCATTTTTTCTTAATTAACTGATTCACATGAGAGTTTCTTATGTAAATGTTATAAACAATTTAACAAAAAACATATGTTGAACATCATCAAAATAATAACAAAAAACATCAAAATACAACACACAATACAGATATTTGATGAGGAGTTCATCCCTCCTGGGCTACGTCTCCTTGGTCTAGCTTCCAATGCTTGGGCCTCTCTATTATGATCTAAATTACAACATAAGTGTGTTTACAATGCTCAAATGCCTCTCAAACCTATCTCAATGAGTTCAGAATAGCCAAAACTGCTAGAATTGACTCTTTTTTCCACCTAATTTGGATAAGAATTGAAGTTATGAACTCTTCCAGTTCTCCCACAATTTGCTCAACAAATTACCCCTTTTCCTACCAGTAACCATCAAATTCAGCTTGAAATCTGCCAAATTTTCCACATTTTGGCTATTAGAGCCATACTTCCCGGCAGGTTTGGAAATCACAATCGCAATCAGCGTTGGTAGAGAGATGGACGAGACAACTCTTTTCAAAAAACTGTGATCATCGAAAGCCAATGGAACACATCACAATCGGTGGAGAAATGGGCACACATAATACGCCACACTTTTGAATCTACAATGAGAGATTTGCGATGAAGGACTTAACGATTTATGCACCATGGTTCATAACAATTTTGCATCCGATATATATTGGCTTTTCACTATCGGCGCGGATAGGGTAATTCTTAACAAGACTTCCTGCTGCGATGCGATTTTGCGAAGCGATCCATGTGATATCTCATATCACATCTTGGCAGGACTGAAGGCCAATTTAAAAAAAAAAACTTATGTTGATGCGATGGGCTAATTTGCGGGACCAACGAAAAAGTGACACTTGGCGCCTCCCAATTGGCTAAAGAGACTTGAACTTGTTGACTGTGCACTTATTTTACCTATTTAACAAACTGATCAGAACTCATTTCTGGGAGCATCCGAACTCCATTTTCGATGAAATGAGTTGTGTTGGATTCATATCACCGATATCTATACAACCATATAGTTTCCATTCCATTCTATGAACTTTTATTTTTGAGCATAAACTTGAGCACCTGATCATGAGGCATGCAACACAACTATTTATTTGCAGAACAGAATCCCACATCAGATTCTTGGGATGAGTACACCAGAGGAGGTTTTCTCTGGTAAGAGACCAGATGTTGGTCACTTCAAGATTTTTGGGTCATTGATATGTTTCCATGTGACCAAATATGCATGTAAGAAGCAAGATAATTGGGGATATTTGTGGGGTACACTGATAGACCTCACAACTATCGAGTGTACCTACCGACCAGCTAGTTGACAATGGTTCGCAGGGATGTTAGATTCAATTAGGAGAAGGCCATGTGATGTTACCTTGAGAGGGAGCTTCAACTACATGCGATTAAGGAGATTTTAGATCCTAAGTTTGAGGAGCCCCAGATTGACGTGGAGCAACCACATGTAGAGGATTTGAGAGTGGAGGCAACCACTCAGGAATAGTCTTCCAAAGATGGGAGAAAACACACCAGAGAGGTTGACAAGTTATTTCATGATGTGAGAGAGAATGTGGGAGAACCCACATCACAGCGGAGGGAAAGGAGGTCACCTGATAGGTACACTAGATACATGGCTCTTATGAGTGGATGTGTTGATACAGAGCTATCTTCCTTTGACGAGGCAATGCAACAACCGGTTTGGGTTGATGCCATGGTGGAGGAGTATGACTCCATAGTTCGTAATAGTGTTTGGGATGTGGTCTCAAGATTGACAGACAAGTCAGTGGTGAGATCCTAATGGATTTACAAGGTAAAGCAAGCTCTAGATGGTAGTTTGCATAAGCATAAGGCCAGGTTTATGGCCCATGGATTTTCACAGGTAGAGGGGATTGACTATGATGAGACCTTTTCTCATGTTGCAAGGTACTCATCGATGAACTCCATATTGGAAATATCAGTGCAGATGGGTTGGAAGATAAATCAGAAGGATGTAAAGACATCCTTCTTTAATGGCATGACTGAGGAAGATGTGTATATTGAACAACCTGAAGGTTTTGAGACCTTAGACCGTGAGTCGCATGTGTGCCGACTCAAGAGAGAATTGTATGGGCTGAAGCAAGCACCTCGTTCTTGGTACACCAGGATCGATAACTACTTCACTGGGTTGGGGTTCACCAAAAGTGAAGCGGATGAGAGCTGTACCACATTGTGGGTGAAGGTAAATTGTTGATCATTGTTTTATATGTCGATGATTTGATTCTGATAGGTGATGGTAAGCTGATCAAGTCTTGTAAGCAGGATCTTGCAAGAGTGTTTGAGATTAAGGAATTGGGGCTCATGCATTACTTTCTGGGCATGGAAGTATGGTAGGGTGATGGGGAACTATTTTTCTCTTAGGGAAAGTATGCCAATGAGATACTTAGGAGGTTCCACATGGAGAGAAACAAACCCATGAAGACTCCTCTACCAGGTAACTGGAGGAAGGAGGATGCTACTTCAAGGTGAAGTAGTGGAAGCTATTGTTTTCGGGTAGCTTATGGGTTCACTCATGTATTTTGTGAACACATGATCGAACATGTGCTATGCAGTTAACCAACTTATTAAAGCTATGGTTAGGCCTACCAAGCTATATTAGAAGGTGGCTAAGCATGTATTGAGATACCACAGGGGCACTACTCAGTATGGATTGTGGTACAGACAAACATAGGGATTAAAGCTTCAAGGATTCACCGACGCAGATTGGGAAGGGATTCCATACAATAGTAAGAGAAAATCAAGAGGGATATTTAGTATTGGGTCAACAATAGTTTCTTTGTACAATAGGAAACAAAAATTGGTTGCACTTAGTACGACAAAGGTAGAGTACATGGCTACAATTCTGGCAACATGTGAGGCCATATAGATGAGGAAGATTTTGGTTGGTTTGTTTGGTCAGCAGATGGATCCAACTATGATTTACTAAGATAATCAAATTTGTATCAAAATCTTTGGAAATGTAATTTTTCATGATCGTTCCAGGCATATTGATATCCAATATCATCATCTTTGAAATTGTGTATTGATTTGGATTATGTTGTTGGAGTACATTCCCAGAGAGGAGGAGGATGCTAACATTTTGAAAAGGCATTATCAAGATGTAAATTTGAGTTTCACAGAGACAAGATTGAGGTATCTGATAATCTGTTTCTTGTTGAGAGGGAGTGTTGAGAAGTGGAAACAAGAAATTCCATTTTAATTTGTCCTTGAATTTAAACTGTGAATTAAAATCGAATTCTATTCTCATAGCAACTTGTAAATAGTTAATTAAGTTTAATTGACTTAATTAGCTTAAGAATTTCGAGTTGGAAGTATTTTTGTAGTCATGTATGTGTTATCCCTAAATTTTAGGCGTCTAGGATAATTTTATTTGGGTCATAATTAGATAACTCAGTTTGAATGATTTATAAACAGTTAAACTAGTTCTAACTATTGGAGGAACTAGTAGAGGTCTAGTAGTGAGTTGGTGCATTGGTGCATCCTTAGTGCTACTCTAGCCAGCTGGAGATTCACTCAAGAGAAACTCATGCATGTCAGTTCAGAGAAAGACCCAGTTGAGTCTAGAGTGTCGGGACAATGTACTATCAATTGTATGGTTTTCTGAGTTGTACATATCATGCATGCAATCAGAGAAGGACCTAGTTTTGGATTTCACAATTATGGAGGAAGGATTTCCCAATTAATATGGGTTGATCCTCACAGGAATTACGAAAGGAAATAGGGGCTTGGCAGGAAGCATAATTCGCTAAGTTTTAGCCATAGAGGGTTTGTGAGGTAGAGAGTTGATCATACTTGTGCATGAATTGTTCTAGTGAGAACAAGCTTTGTATTTTCACTCAAATTTATGATTAATTAAATATAGATAGTCATGGTTTTGAGAAGTGGATTTCCTCAAAGAAATATTGTGTTATGTGTCATTGATTATCTTCCTAATGTTGATTATTGTTTTAATCGATCTATTGGTTTTCGCTGTTAAAGAGTACAATATATTATTGTCTTGTGTTTCAGTACATTACATGAGCCGTGAATCTACAGGAAAATCTACAATGCCGATGCCTACAGGAAGATGTCATGATGAAAGACCATCACCAAGGTAACTTTGATTTAAGAGTTCATTGTTTTTTTTTTTTTTAACTAACATCTGGATGGGTTTATGTAGGACTGCCAAAGGGAAGTCTGTGAATGACTTCCAAAAAGACCATATTGAAGGATGTAAGATCCTTCCAGAAAATAAAAGAAGAATGACATAAAGTAAAGACCAGATGGAAAAAGTGATGAATCACTCTATGATAATATGAGGACCTGACCAACTCATGAATGAAAGTGATGGATGATCTATGCCCTATGAAGAAGTTCGCAAAATATTAAGACTCTATGACTAAAGAAACTTATGACATCGAAGAAGACATGAGTTGTTCAAGAAGTTGGTTGTTCCAGATAAGAAGCTGTTGTAGTTCCCTAGTTAAGAGGAGTCTAAAAAGAAGTTTCTTACTTAGAAAAAACTTGAAAAATTCCTAAGTAGGAAGCTTAAGTACATTCCTTTGTGATAGGAATGAGTAAATTCCTTTTTTGGAATATGTCTTCCTGGTTTGAAAAAGAGAGATAGACATGTCTTTCTGGTCTTCACCTGGGAATACAGAATGGAGGATTGTGTAATCATTTGGAATCCAATGCTCTTTGAGGATGAGATAGGGCATCCAACAGTAATAGTAGTCATGGAGGACCAATATTCTTTGTGGGATTGGGGAGTCCAAGATAAGAATAGTCCTCATGGAACATACCCTAAGAGAGCCTTGGTGGGGTATGTTCCGATAGAGACAATGATGAGGGTGTATATAAATCATTTGTCTCACCAACATTGATCTCAGATATTGCAGAGAGATGGTGCTGTTAGTCAAGGCCTTGATATCTAACAATGCTGGTTGATATGATGCTATACAAATGAGTTACAAAGCCAAATTCTTCTTAGGAAAGGTTCTTCAGATTGAGAAAAGTCCAAGTACCATTATGAATACCTCCCTAGTTAAGAGGGAGTGTTGAAAACTGTAACTAGGTTCGGTCTTCATAATGACATGTAATTATGATTTTATGTAATGAGATGTAAAGAAGAAAAATAAAGTTATTATATTGACTTGCTTCATGGGTTTCATGAGCAAGGGATTTTTTTTTTGAGTCAAGACTCCCATTGAGAGTCTTTAGGATTTATTTATCATCTAGTCATAAAATGTTAGATTCATTTTCATGTAATGAAGTCATGTTACACTTTGTAAAAGGTCAAACTTGTCTATGTTGATTATCCTCCAAGACCTTTTCATCTATCCTCTTCAAGTCAGCCTATAATGAGGAAGGAAATTTCTAGAAGAAGTCAGCCTACCTCCAACATTCATGTCGGGCTAAAGGACATGTGGTGAGGTGTATATATACACACAATCATCCTTCATTATGAGAAATAAAATCGACTTGATTTCGAAAAGAAGAAGTGAAACATAAGTACAAAGAAAGGGTGAAACAAGAAGTGAAAATAAGGGGTCAAGAAGTAGTCTGAAGAAAAGGTTTCTTCTGGGCAAGCAAAGGAGGATTCTTCTAGGTCAGTGAAGGAGAGACTCTTCTGGGTCAGTGAAGGAGAGATTCTTCTGGGTCAGTGAAGTAGGGTTTCATATGGGATAACGAAGAGAGATCTATTATGGGGCAACAAAGGAATAATCTTCTAGGTGACCGAAGTAGAGATCTAGATACCTAGTTTCTCTAGAGGAGACCAATGAAATCCTAGAAACCGAGTTTCTCTAGTAGGAACAAAGGTGAGAAGTTCGAGATCAAGAAGAAAGGCGAGGAAGGAAAGAGGTAGAGCATCAAGGTTAGTGAAAAGGTTCTTAGGAGGACACTAGAGTCAAGGTTCCATGTCATGGTGGTGGTACTTATCAATTGAAGATATAAAAGAAGAATTTTGATCGGGTTTTCATCTCAAGAGGTGAGAGGCTTTTTCCCTAGCTGAGAAGCCTACATAATGTCTCACTTGTATTATATTGTGCATATTGATAATTGTCTTGATGAGTAGAACACATTAATAAGCTAACAAAGGAAATAATATAAGTCAATGAAGTAAAAGTATATAAAAAACAATTATCAAGCAGAGAAATAATTAAACTATGAATGCCCTAAATTTCTCAACACATGGAAAGAATAAGGTTGTGGCCACAACTTCTAGACAGGGCTCCTCCGCACAACAAAAACAGATGAACAAGGTCATGGAGGAGTACAGGGATATTTTTGCCTCACCTACATGGGTACCTCTGCACTATCAGGTCAAGCACTCCATCGATATGACCCTGGGTGTGCCACTACGCAATGGACCAATCTATCGACACTCTATTATGGAGAACGATGAGATCAAGAGGCAAATTGGAGTTGTTACATAAAGGGAACATCAGGCCAAGATCATCATCTTGTGGGAGCCCGATTGTGTTTGTACAAAAGAAGGACAAGACCTGGAGACTCTGCATTGACTATCGGGCACTGAACAAGGTCACTATCTGGAATAGGTGCCTATCAACAAGACCTTCTGGACTAGATCAAGGGGGTGAAATATTTCAACTGACTTGAATTTCGGTTATCACTAGGTGCTTATCGAACACTCTGATGTGTGGAAGACTGCCTTAAAATCTAAGGAGGTCATTTTTTGAATGGCTGGTCATGCCTTTCAGGTTGACGAATGCCCCCACAAACTTCATGAGATTGATATACGACATCTTGTGACCATTCACCAATGCCTTCATGGTGGTGTATTTAGATGAAATCTTGATCTTCAACTAAATTTAAGAAGAGAACCTCCACCATATTCGATAGATCCTTCAAACCCCGCGACAACACAAACTGTGTTCCAATTTAAAGAAATGCAATTTTGGCATGAACCAAGTTCAATATTTGGGGTACATCATTGATGAGCAGGGTGTGCATATGGACCCAACCAAGATACAAGTCATTTGGGATTGGCTAGCCCCAACCACTCTAACAGAGCTTCGCAGATTTCTGGGTCTTGCCAATTTCTATTGTAGGTTCATGATGGGATTCTCTCATCACTTGGCCTTTAAGTCAAGTCACCAAGGGAAAAGTGAAAGAAAAGTTTTTTTGGTTCGAAAAAAATGAAAGGCATTTTCCGAGTTGAAGCATTGCCTCTACTCTACACCATTGCTCACATTACTAGACCTGCAACAACCATTTGAGATTGAGATAAACGCCTTCAACTATGTTATTGGTGCAGTTCTTACTTAGTAAGGGCATCCAGTGGCTTACCACAGTGAGACACTTTCATACAAAGTCCAAAAGTATCCTCCTTATGACAAAGAAATGTATTCCATTGTGAAGGCTTGCCATAAATGGAAGAATTACATTATCGGGAAGGAAACGATCATCTAGAAAAACCACCGACCTTTGCAATTCATATATACACAAGGGAAGTTGCAAAATGATCGCCATCCTAAATGGTCGACATATTTGCAATAGTTCCACTTGAACATTAAGTACAAGAAGGGCAACACAAATAATGTTACAGACTACCTCAAGCGACCACTAGACATGGTGTTGATCACTGTGCTCAAATCCCGTGGGCACGAGACTTCGGGTGGCCACATATTTACAAGAGCGATCCAAAATTCAACAACACATAGCAGACACTCCTTGAAGGGAAGCATATTCCAAAATTTCACCTCCATGATGCACTTTTATTCGACCTGGGACACATATGTGTTCCTTCAAGTGAGTGTGCCAAGATGATTTGGGAGGCACACTACAGTGGGGTCGATGGACATTTCAGAGTAGAGAAAACAATGGTGGTACTACAGAAGTATTTTTATTGGCCAAAACTTCATCAGGAAGTTGGGAAGTACATTATATCCTACACTATCTGCGCCATTTACAAACTAACCATCAAAAAATAATGCCTATATACTCCTCTACCTACTCCTAGTCGACCTTGGGAATCCATCTCCATGGATTACATGTCGGGCCTTCCTTATACTAAGCATGACAATGACCTTTCTTTCGTGGTTGTCGAAAAATTCTCTAATATGGCCATTGTGGTGGCCTGCAAGAAGAGTATCACAATAGAGGCCATTGTTAATCTCTTCTTTGAGTGAGTGTGGGTACACTTTGGGAACCCACAGTCGATTGTTTCAGATCGGGACAAAAAATTCTTAAGTTCATTTTGGTCAAGTATCTGGTCGATGCTGGATACAAAAATTACTAAGTCCACGAATTTCCATCCCCAAACTGATGACCAAACAGAGGTTGTCAACAGGATGATCGTATACATTCTGTGCATGTACAACTTGAAGCATGCACGGATATGGGATGAAAGTTTTCACTATGTCCAACACAACTACAACAAAGCTCTTCACAACTCATCGTGCCACAACCCCTTTCAGGTAGGGCTGGGATTTCAACCATTATCTCCCATTGATGTGGCCATACCATTTGTAGCTACCTAGGAAGATTCAACTTACGTCCAGTTTGAAGCTGACATGGCTAACAACTTCATTGAGTGTATTCAACGCATTTTCCAACAGTGATCTGTATGTGTAAACTTGAAGATTTTTAACAATTTGCAAGTTAAATTTATATGTGTTTTGGGTAGAGGATCAATTTATCAAACACATAAACAAGTAAATTTTAAGCATAATTTACAGCCAAAAAAAGACAAAATAAGCATATCTGAAACACATAACACAAAGCATGATAAAGGAGTTCACCCCTCTCCTGACCTACATCTCCTAGTCTAGCTTTCAATGCAGGGCCTCTTTCATTAAAATGATCAAAAGTGTGTTTACATGCTTTTAAATAGCTCAAACAGAAAAAATGATGTCTCCAATGGATCCATCATTGTCAAAAACCCCCATTTTGGTTCTTTTTGCATCTCTTTTGGCCAAATAATGAGTAATTATGATTGTTTTTAGTTTTTGCTCCATTCTACAGCTAATCATCCTTAAATTCAGCATGAACCTAGCTTGAGCGGCCCAAATCTGGAACTGGCACACAATTTTGATCTACACTCCCGCTCAACAGGAAAAATTATAGGATAGTTAGTCTGCCAATTAAAAACCCCAGTTATGAAAATCTTCATCATGTGGCATGCATATGACCGGGTTTAGGGCCAAGATTCTAGGGCCTATGTGCCAACAATATTAAGCCCTCTGCTTGGTGCGTACTCTTGGTCGTATGTCCACCTTGTGACCTAGGGCTAGTCCCCCTCCACACCCGCACTCTTGGTTTTATGGTAGCCATATGGCCTTGCGACTGGCCCCCATCCAACATTCCCACCCATGGTTCCTTATTGGCTCCCGGTCATGGTTTCATGGTTGTAAATCATTTGGGTGGTGGCCTTGGGGCCAAGGATAAGCCCTGGACCTTGGTCCCACCCCTGAATTCTTGTGGGTGCGATGACCAGGGTTGGGGCTTAGCCCAACCCCCAACTGCCAATGTTTAATACATTACATTTTAAATATAACCCGAAAACTTAACCTGCTAAGAAACATGCACATGACGTGTTGGTGTGGGCCTATGGTGTTTGTTGCCAGGTCGAGGGTTCGATCCTTTAGAGGTTAGTTTGGACCTAAACAAAATTTTTCATGGCTAATAGGAGACCACGTGGCATTAAGGGATTATCCCACATGGCTCCTCCTAATTGATCCACCCAATCAACACTTGAACCAATAAAAATCCACCAAATCAAACAAATAAAAACATACCACTTGTCCTCATACCATTGGATGATGGGAGGCACAATCACCCCACCCAATCATTGCCCAGTCAGTGTACGGATTACTAACTGGGCATCCTTGCAAACTCATTTCTAAAATTTTAGTTGCTTAGCAAATTGATCAAAACACGATATCAGGAGCATACGATATCAGTTTTGAGTGAAACGAGTTGCATTGGATTCATATCGCTGAGATGTAACTAAATGTACATGTTTTGAGCATTTTTGATTCCTTTTAATTTTGAGCACTAAACTGATCCATTGGATCACACCTCCCCATTAGAAGCTTTTGGACCTCCAAAAGACTACTTTTAGTCAAAAAATAGATGAGGGTACAATTTCCTCACTCTTCTCTTATCAATCCACTTGGATTTTCTTGGATTTGTGCCTTTGAGACCAACACAAAGGTACTCCACATTCCCTCATTTTGAAGTTCTTGTCCTCTGTCAAGGATGGTATCCTATTGCAGTTCTTCAATAAATTCTGGCAAGAAATATTCTATTGAAGGAATCTGAACTTTCTCTCCTTGATCATCAATCAAAGGAGGCTCATATAGTCTCAAATTCTCAACATTAACAACTACATACATTTTCATACAAGGAGGCAAATCTAGATGGAAGACATTGCTACCAATCTTTTCTAGAATCTTAAAAGGTCCAGACCTTATTTTAGATTTTTACATTCTCCTTTAAGCGTCTCTTTGCCAATGTAAATCCAAATTTCATCTCCAGCTTGGAAACTGTGGTAAACATGATGCTTTTCATGCATTGTCTTGTACTTGGCTTGGCTCTTTTCCAACTATTCTTGAACCATTTGATGCACCAATTTAACTTGCTCAATGAGCCACTTGGCCTTATCAATGAAACTATGACCATGAATAGAAACATCCTTTCCAAAGATAAAATATAAAGGATATTTTGGTAAGTAACCAAAGCATCCCTCAAATGGAGATGTTTGAGTCGATGAATGCTTTGCCTGGTTATAAGCATGCTGAATATAGTGTAAGTGTTCATCCTAAAGCTTGGGATCTTTGCTACAATAACCACAAAGAAGATTTACTACCATTATGTTCACCACTTCTGTCTAATAACCGATTTATGGACGGAATGTTGCGCTCTTTTTCAACTTGGTGTCCATGAGTGCCCATAAGCTTGACCAAAAGTTCTTGACAAATCGATAATCTCGATTAGAAATAATGGATTTGGGCAACCCAAAATGTACCCATACATGTTGGAAGAACATTTGTGTAGTCTGTTCAGCTGTAACCTGCTTCTTACAAGGCATCAAAATACACATTGCTTAAACGATCCACCACAACATAAAGATAATCATGATTTATTTTAGACCCAGGATATCCTCCTACAAAGTCCATAGAAGCACTTTCCCAAGGATAGGAAGGAACTGGAAGTGGAGTATACAATCCTAACTTTATGTTGCTAGGATTACTTGTAGCACATAAAGAACATCCTCTTACATATCGTGATACACTTTCATTTATTCTAGGCCAATAACAATACCTTTGTAATTGTGCCACCATCTTGCCTACACTGAACTGGCCAACAATAAGAGAAGTATGCTCTTCCCTTATGATGTTGACTCTTTCACCCTATCGAATGCATAACTTTCCAAGGTGATACAAAATTTTATCATGCACATGGTAATCCAATTCCTCTACTTGGTTTCCTTGACACAAAGTTGTATATACATCTTTAAAGTCTTCATCTAAAACATACTGTTCAACATAACGCTCATGCATGATAAAATTATGCTTTATAATAACTAAAACACTACAAATTGGTATAGAAAGTGTTAGTGTCGGTCTTGAGCCCTCCATCAGTGATCAATAACTCTTTGCATATGCATTTATAGGTGTCTCATCAGTGTCAATTTTGCATCCCGCTAGGCATGCCATAACACTGAATGGAGGAGCTGGTCTTTGTTCCCTTCTTGGCTTTGCTGGATCAGGTCATACAACAATGTAATTGAGTCAGGCTTGTTCTTGTTTTTGTCTTGAGGTCCCATGGTCTTAGGTCTAGGGTTTTGAGTCAAATCATTTCAAGGTCATGAGTCATGGTCAGTAGGTGCCCAGCAAGCCGGAAGGAGTCTTGTACATACATTTCATTATCATTTTCTTCAGCTATGGCTCATTTTATGCCTTGGGTTTAAAAACCCTGTTTTTAAGTCCAAGGCCATGTGGAAATTTGAAAAAATAAAGAAATTCTCAAAAATTTGTAAAAGTGCCGGAAATAACCCTGGTTCCTTCACTACAGTCCCTCAGGCGGTCAACCTGCAAAAAGAAAGGAGTCAAACGCATCAAAAGGCTCATTTCAGGACAAAATGACTCCAAAACAGTGTTAAAAAAGAATGTCCAAGTGGAAACATTATAAAGTGGGTTTTTGAGTTAAATTTTTTCAAATGTAAGCATATAAAGGTAAATTCCCTCTTTGAAGACCCTCATTGTGCATTTGAAGGCAAGAAAACGCAAGAGAAAGAGGTGAGAAGGCAAATTGGCAATTTGCAGCAAATTCTGGGCTTTCTGAGGGTGCACGACCAAACCACAGGTGCGCGTGACCACCTGGGTGGGCGCGACCAAACGGAGGCCAACGCACAGTGTTAAATAACACGGGCGCGACCAAACGGAGGAGCGCGACCATTCTCTGAGCGTGCGCGACCAAAAACTCTGTCTGCTGTAAAACTCACCCAAACTTCAATTTTCTTTCAAATTTGCTTAGATTTCTTCAAGGTATGCTTCCCTTATGATGTTTATAATCATGCCATGGATGAATAAGGAGGGTTATGGTAATTTTATCATGCAAGAAATTAATGAAAAATAGGTTAAGTGACTTGATGTCTTTGCAAGCTTATGTTAGGTTGTATTGTTTGTTTTTCAAGGTAATTTTTCCTTTATTCCCTTCCATTAGTTTCCCATTATAAATTCACATGTGTTAGAGTGTCATTTTCATTGATCTCATTTGCAAATTAATGCTAGACCCCATCCCAATTTCCTAAAAACCCTAACCCCTCCTAAACCCTATTTCAAATCCTAATTTCTCCCATGCATCCTACTCAAACCCTAACACTTTGTCACACAGCAAAATGAAAAAGAAACATTGTGAAAAGAAAAAGGAATATGATGGCAAATGCATGCATATGAATATCACAAAAAACAAAGTAATATCACTATGCATAGCCTAGACAAGACAAGAGCAAAAGAGACATATTGCTGTGTAAAAATCAGAGGCAAGGTAACTAGGTGGCTGTCATGACAAAGTTAACAATATACATCTGTACATGTTGTCAAAATGAACATTTTGCTGTGGTAAGGTTTGCATAAGAACATGGTATATTTCCCTAACCTCAAACTCTATTTTCCTACCCTTCCCTTCATTAAAACCCTAATTCAATTGCTTATCCTTTCCCTAAAAATCCCAGTGCAATTGAAATCCCTCTTCCCTTTTGTCAACATGTAAATGAAGCTTTATTTCCCCTATGACAAAAAGCATTCATGAAGCTGCAAGTATTGTTTAAAGACCTGCTGTTATAGAGTATGGTTGGCAAAGGATTGTTAATGTATTTCCTAGTCCCAAAATCTAATTTCCTTTCTCCATCTATCTCCCTAAATCCCTTTCATGCCATTCATCTCTTTTCCCTTTCAAATTAAACCATACAAACCCT
The DNA here is from genome assembly GCA_031772625.1 of Pinus tabuliformis. Classification (NCBI taxonomy): domain Eukaryota; kingdom Viridiplantae; phylum Streptophyta; class Pinopsida; order Pinales; family Pinaceae; genus Pinus; species Pinus tabuliformis. Next base: position 1,677,606,408 of record CM062818.1, read on the forward strand.
ACCCCTAAATCCTATAAAACCCTAGTCCCTTCTAACCATACAAACCCTACCTTTTCCCCATGTTATATGATTAAAACCCTACCCTCTCTACACAGCAAATTTGCATACGTTAATACACAGCAAAGTAAAAAAGAAAACATTGTAAAAAACAAAAAGAAAAGTGATGACAAGGCATGCACACAAGAAATTGTAAAAACAGTGAAAATGCCATTTGCATAGCCTTATTAAAAAATAAAGTGTCATCTTGCTATGTATATGTCAAAGATTCAAAGCTGTGTTAAAGTCATCACAAAATTCATCAAAAATACAGCTGCATAATTGTCAAAGGAAACAGTTTTGCTGTGTTAGGGTTTCTCATTAGCATGGTATCATCTCTCTATCCATAAAACTCTGTTTTTCCCTATCTATTCCCCATATGAAAACCTAATTCAAATTGCATTTCCCTTCATGCAAAACTCCCTATGCAATTGAATTTCCATCCCCAATGTCAAAACATATAGTGAAATCTTAATTCCCAATGACAAATGCAAAAATGGAACTGCCAGCACCATGGAAAGACTGCTGTTATGAAAATTGTTTGGTAGATTTTGGTGATGGGTTTTATTGTCTCCTTAAACCTATTTCTCTATATCCCCTCATCTCCCTAACTCACAAGACATCATACTCTATTTCCTTTGCAAACCTATCACAGTAACCCTTCCCTCCCTTGGTGATCAAACATACAAAATCACTGTTTCCCAAAAGCATTAAATGGCCATTGCAAAAGTTATGAAAAAACAGAGTATGCTCTTATTTAAGGAGAGCAGCCTGTTAAAGGTTTATAACTGATGCTGCCCTATTCCCCTATGCTCATGACATCCTTCCCTCCATCATGGAGATTTTCATTGTCCTTTCCCTTGGTGTTCAAAACACAAGTTTTCCCTAATAAAATTTTAATTTGCAAATGGTGAGAGATGGAATGACATGTTTAGCATTATGTGATGTTTTCCTTCAAAATTCCCTGCTTATATATATTTTTCCCTTTCCTATATGTAAATTCCCTCCCCTAACATATTTCTCATGATGTTTCCCCTTGAAAACAGCATACTTCACAGCATTTTGCAGGCAGGGCAGCGGTCAATTTGACTTGTTTTTTCCACCTTGCTCAATAACACCATGTCAACCACTGAGACTAATGAGCAAGGTGATGACCGATCATCATCTTCTGAGATTCATACACAGCAGAGGCCTCGTAGGGGAGGCAAGGGTGGTCACCACAAGAGGGAGGAGCCTATATCATTGACAGAGTTGCAGGCTTGCCCGTTGGCACTATCTTGCTTTCAGCATATGGCTTGTTTTCAGTTTTGTGAGAGGCTGTCACACATCCAGCATCACAGGGACTTGGCCCGGTTGTTTGTCCTCCATCTCCATGACAGGCAGGTCACCCTTGCAGGGGTGAATTTTGTATTTTCTCCAGAGGCTATCACAGATGCTACCGGGATACCCAATGTGGGTGAGGTATGGCCAAAGCGCAAGTGGGTGGACCTGGTATACTATGAGCCATATGTTAGGCCTGCCTATGTGCATCACTTGTCAAGGAACTTTCCTATCAAGTTCCTCTGAGCAGAGTATATAGACACCATGAGACTCATTATGCACTACTTCACATGCGAGGGGAGATTCTCACGAGTATTTTCTTGTCATATCCGCATGATGATGCACTTCACCAGAGTGAGGATGATGAACATCTCGGCATACTTATTTCACGACATTCAGAGGATGGCCACTACCTTTCGGAGACAGACCCCAGTACAGCAGCTCCGGAGCCTATGCCATCATGGTCTTATTCAGCTAGTAGTTTCCCATCAGCTGAGCCAGCAGGGCATCCCTTGGGCGGATTTCATCTCCCGAGATGTTTTCACACAGCCACATTCAGGGCCGGAGGCAGTTCATGAGGAGGGAGGGCCATCACATCAGCCTGAGACCAGCATCCCGAGACACATGGCTTCTTCTCCTCGGGTCACATATCAGAGAGGTCACAGGACCTTATTTGCAGCAGCCCGACGAGTACTTTCTCTACAGCCAGTGGAAGGGGTCTCGTCTTCATCATCAGAGTAGCGAGTGTTATCTCCACACCAGGTGGAAGGGGCCTCGCTTTCTTCATCGGCACAGGCAGTACGAGAGGGCAAGCAGCCCATGGTTGAGGATGAGGCAGTTGGCGAGGCACATGATGATTTCACTGGTCGTGATGCTCATTCTCCTTCCTTTTCAGATTTCTATGAGCTCAAGGAAGAGAACCTTGTGTTGCAGCGGAAGCTTGAGATGGCTCAGTGGACTATCACTTATTTAGAGCAGCGGACCAAACAGCTAGAGACAGAGAAAGAGTTGGAAGAGCTATGGAAGATTCGAACCGACCGAGACATCAACCGCAGGAGGCCTGGGGACCCACTGCCCAAGGATAGAGAGTTATTGCTCATCCGAGCAAATTGGCGCTTGGAGGGACTGCTAGACAAGGCAAACCGTGACAAAGAGCTGCTCCGGAACATGAAGACACACTACTGGGCAAGATTACATGTTTGCAAGGCGAGAATGAAAATTCTCCAAAGAAAGCTATCGGAGGCCCGGAAGAGGAGGAAAAGGACAAATCCGCTCCGTATCTTGGCTGAGGCCTCCCTCACTCATCATGGTACTGATCAGCCTTGATCCAGCACCAAAATGTAAAAAATTTGAAGATTTTTGAGCATTTTGAAAATTTTTGGTAAAATTACAGGTTTTTCCCAAGAACTGGTCTCACCCTGGGTGAGACCAGTTTGAAGGGCTGCTCGGAATTTTGCAAAATTGGCATTTTTGGAAAGGGCATTCAAAAATAAAAATTACCAATACTTGGGAGAAGCCTGATTTTGAGTTTTGAGCCTCCAAAAGCTCAAAATACACCTAAAAAATGACTTTCTGCCCACTTTTTGAGTTGCAGAAAGTTACCTTGGGAGAAATGGTTTTTGAGGGGTCAAATCAACACCAAATTCAGAAATTCCACTTGGGATGGAAAGTAGACAGGCCAAGATTTCCAATGAGCCATTTTGCACCTGATTTGGATCAGTGAAACCCACTCAAAAACAGCTGTAAAGGGGCGCGACCAGAACTTCCAGATTTGCCAGAATTGCCATTTTCGGTCAAAAAACACTGTTTTGACTATGGTTGACCATTTTTACTTGTAGATGATGGATGAATGTAATATTTTCATGGTAATTTTATAGGCTTTATCTTTCTTTACTCTTCTAGAAGCTTCTTTGATGTAAATAGTTAATATTTAATGCATGGATAGGCTTCCTAACTTTTAGAGGCAAGTTGTTGTGCTGGCCTATTATCTAGTGACTGATTTAGAATTAGTTGTAACAGCTCCTAGGAAGCTGAGCTCGACCCCTAGAGGTGGGGGAAGAGGTTTGACCTTCTATATTATGCCTTCTCTTTCTCATTTTGATGGTTGGACTCTTGTGTAAGGAAGCTTTATTGTATATTGTGCATCTATTTCTGCAATTGAAGGCAAGGAAAGCCAGGGTTTTACAGACATCTTTGAGGATTCTTGTGGATCTGATTGTTGATGGTGTGTTCTCTACATGTTCTTGTAAGTTTGTTTATGTGTTTCACATCTCTCTTATGCTTCTAAATTGGACAGATGAAGTGGTAAAGTTTGAACTCATGTTTTGACATGCTCAGCTTTTTAGTTTGTTCAATTTTAATGTTTTCTACTGTCTAGAGAGGATTCGAATTGTGTGTTTGCCCTCTTTAGCTTCTCCTCTATCATCTCTGATCATCCATCTCAAATTAAAGCATCAGTACTCATTCCTACCTTGCCCCTTAGATCCCCCTGTGAAAACTGTGCTCAATCCCCGCACCTTGAATTGCACTTCCACCAATTGCCACCAAAAACCCAAAAAAATCATTAAATCAACCCCCTTATCAATTTACTAGCCTAAAATATTTATTATTAATTGGTCAGCCTAATCATATTGAAAGATCTATCGAATCTGACCCGAGAGAGCCTTCTCATACCTCGTAGGGCTAGCTACGAGGTGAAATGGTTTGATGTAGCCTTGAGAGTTTGTCTATCTCAGCCTAGGTGAATTCCAAGCGCTAACAGAAAGCATGTCAACAACCTTGTTATATATACCTTTCTTATACCTTATCACCAAGTGTAATCATTGCAATAAACCCATCCATATGAAGTGACTCGCTTGCTGTAGCTTAGTTTGTAATTGCAAGTATTGGAATGGTTGATGATCAATGTGAATGATAGTTTACTTTCCCATCAAATAATGTTTCCACTTTGTCACACTGTGCACCAATGCATACAGTTCCTTGTCATAAGTATGATAAAAAACTACTACACCATTAAAAGTTTCAGAATGGTAACATATGGTCTTACCATGTTGCATCAATACCGCTCCCATGGCATAGTCACTTGTATCTGTTTGTATCTCAAATGGCTGTCTTAAATCAGGAAGTGCAAGAATTGGAGTTGTACTGATTCTCTCCTTCAATGCATCAAAAGCCTTTTCCTACTTTCCGCTCCATTGAAAAACTTGCTTAATGCTTGTCAAGGCATGTAATGGAGCTACAATTGAATAAAAGTTAGAAATAAACTTTCTCCAATATTGGGTTTCTCCCAAAAAGATTCTCACCTTAGTTACATTAGTGGGCTTAGGCCAATCAACAATGAATTTGACCTTTGAGGGATCTATCTTCAATTCACCTCCTCCAACAATATGTCCCAAATAAACTAATGAGGTCTTTCCAAACTCACATTTAGACATCTTTAAAAACAAATTTTCTTTCTTCAAGACATCTAAGACTTGTTTCACATGCCTGACATGTTCTTCACGAGACTTGCTAAATATCAATATGTCATATAAGTATAAAATTACAAAATCATCAAGAAAAGGCCTTAAGACATCATTCATAACTCGCATGAATGTTGCAGGAGAATTACAAATCCCAAATGGCATAACCAACCATTCAAACAAACCTTGCTTTGTTTTTAAAACTATCTTCCACGTGTCTCTTTCAGCAATCCTAATCTAATTATAACCACTTTTCAAGTCCAACTTAGTGAAATACACAACATCTTTCAATTTATCAAGCAAACCATCAATTCGAGGAAGAGGGTAATGATTCTTTACCGTTATCTTGTTCAAGGCTTTGAAATCTACACACATGTGCCATGTACCATCTTTCTTTGGTACTAACACAATTGGTGACCCACATGGTGATGTGCTTGGTTTGATGACCCCTTTGTCAAGAAAATCTTGTATTTGTATTTTAATCTCTGCATTCTCCATAACTGACATCCTAGACATGCCAATGTTTGGAAGAGGACAATATTACTGCAATTGGATCTCATGTTGGATACCTCTTTTAGGAGGAAATCCTTTGGGCTCCTGAAAGATCTCACCATATGTGTTAACAACCTCATACAAATCATATTTTAACTTTTCATCACATCCTTGGAAATCTTCATTTTCAACATTCTCTTTGGGTTTGATCATCAAGAGTACAAAGTTCTTACTAGCATTGACTAGCCTCTTCATTTGTCCAAAATTTACAAGTGAAAAATTCAACTTCTTGTTATGTGCTCTAACAATGTACTCAACTCCATTTTTAAACAAGTGATATTTGTTCTCATGGCGATGAAAGATGGCTCTCCTATCATATAGATATGGGCTTCCCAAAACAATACCACAAATATCAAGTGGAATGACATCAAGTTCTACCTCATCTATAAAGTTTGCAGTGATGGCAAATCTTAATTTACATCTTTTTGTCACATGCAATTTTGCATTATCACATGTCCAACCTAAAAGATATGGTTTAGGATGAGGAGTTGTTTCCAAATTCAATTTCTTGATAGTGTCTTCAGAAATGACGTTTATTTGTGAACCACTATCAAACAAAGAATCTATCTTGGTATGTTTTGAAATGACTCTAATGTGAAAAAAAAATATTCTTTCCTTTTAATGTTGAGTTTCGTTAAAGCTAATACTTGAAGAACTAGTACTTGCAATAGAGTCCTTACCTTTGAGTCCCATGGCTATGATATTTTTTTCATCCCCAGAGTCGGATCCTAAATCATGTTGTGTAGTTGCAACAATCTTTTGTTCCCCTTTGTTGTTAAACTTTTTGGGTTTGATTTCAGGATGAAGTTTCCAACAATGGTCTTCATCATGTCTTTCTTTTAAACAATGTTTACAAGTGAGTTATTCTACCTCTTTCTTGACTGATGGTTTTTTCTTATTTTTTCCTTTGAATTTCCACTTTCCTTTGTCACCATTCTTGAATGTATTTTTTCTGCCCTCTTGAGGGACATTTCCCCCCCTTACTTCTAAATGAGTTGCCTATACACAAACTTCATAAATTTTTGTAGGGTTAAACATGAGAATTGTGTGTCTAAAATAACTATGCAATCCTCCGATGTATTTGATCAAAGTATCTTGAGAAGACAAATCTATGCCAAAAATTAAAGCCCTTTTTCTAAATTCTTGAGTATAAGATTGCACATTTTTCTCCTGAGCTTGTCTAAAGTTTTCACAATCCATAATAGCTTTCTGCATGTATACTAATGGATAAAATTTCCTTCTTATTGTAACAACAAAATCATTCCAAGAGGATAAAACCTTACCACGTTTCTTCATGTCCTCTTAAGTTTTGGATTCCCACCAAATTAGTGTTGCAACTTCCAATCTAAGAGAAGCAAGCTGAATCTTGGTTTCATCATATTTGATTCTTTGTATCCTGCAATACACTTCAATTTGACGAACCCAATTATCCAATATATCTGCATTTACCTCTCCATTTTACATAGGTAATTTAAAATTAATATCAAGCTTATGCAAAGGAGTTTTTCCATGACCCCTTAGAAAATTTGGAGGTGTTTGTGAAAGGGTAGAATAAGTTGAAGATGAGGAGGAGGATGGAGGTGAAGGTGGTGGTTTGTCACCATTCCCTCCATTCCCTTTTGGAGGCTTATCTCCTTTTCCTCCATATCCTTTTGGAGTCTTTGAGCTCTCTCCATAAAATTTGGAATTCCTCTCCTCACACAAAACCTTAACCATATCAGACATCTCAAAGAATGTTTGTTTGAAAGTTTTCTCATCTTCAGACATCCCTATAGGACCTTCTTCATGTGCCATGACTATTGAAGCTTGAGGTGTGTTTGTTCTCCTTGAAACAATTTGATATCTTGGCTCCACAGGTTCTCCTTATCTTCTTTTGAGCTTCAACCTTGTAAGCATCGTAATACACTTGTAAACAAATCAAACCTTCAAAATAACCTGTTGCTCTTATACCAAAATGATTTGTATGTGTAAAATTGAATATTTTTAACAATTTACAAGTTAAATCTATGTGTTTTGGGTAGAGGACCAATTTAATAAACACATAAACAAGTAAATTTTAACCATAATTTACAGCTAAACAAAGACAAAATAAGCATATATGAAACACATAACACAAAGCATGATAAAGGAGTTCACCCCTCTCCTAGTCCAACTTGCAATGTAGGGTCTATTTAAATAAAATGATCAAAATTATGTTTACATGATTTTACATATCTCAAATAGAAAAATTGATGTCTCCAATGGATCCAACACTATCAAAAACCCCCATTTTAGTTCTTTATGCACCTCATTTGGCCAAAAATTGAGTAAGTTATGACTATTTCCAGTTGTTTCTCCATTCTACAACTAATCATCGTCCAATTCGGCCTGAACCTGGCTTGAGAACCCCAAACCCAAAATCGACGCACAATTCTAGCCTACACTCCCGCTCGACAATCAAAATTATAGGATGGTTAGTCTGCCCATTATACCCCTAGTTCCGAAAATCTTGGTCATGTGGGGTGCATATGATAGGGTTTAGGGCCAAGATTCCAGGGCCTATATGCCTTGGGGCTGGTCCCATAGGGGTTGGCTCCCTCCGCATCTGCGCTCCTAGTTTTATGGCCACCATATGGCCTTGGGTCTGGCCCCTATCCAACATTCCACCCATGGTTCCTTATTGGTTCCCAGTCATGGTTTCATTGTTGTATATCATTTGGGCGGTGGTGTATGGGTCTAATCTATAGCCCTTGGTCCCGCCCTTGGATCCTTGTGGGCACAGTGACCCCCAACAACAAATGTTTAATACATTACATTTTAAATATAACTCGAAACCTTAACTTGTTAAGAAAAATGCACATGGCAGGTTGGTGTGGGCCTGTGGTGTTTGATGCTAGGTCACAGGTTCGATCCTTTGGAGGTCAGTTTGGACCTAAACAAAATTTTTCACGACTATGGGAGGCCATGTGGCAACCAGGGATTGGCCCACATGGCTCCTCTTAATTTTTCCACCCAATCAACACTTGAACCAATAAAAAGCCACCAAATCAAACCAATAAAAACATGCCACTTGTCCTACCATTGGCTGATGGGAGGCACAGTGACCCTACCCAATCATTTCCCAATCAATATATGGACTAGTGATTGGGCATCCCTGCAAACTCATTTTTAAAATTTTAGCTGTTTAGCAAATCAATCAGAACAAAATATTAGGAGCATACGATATCAGTTTTGAGTGAAACGAGTTGCGTTGGATTCAAATCACTGAGATCTATCTAATTGTTCATGTTTCAAGCATTTTTGAACACTTTGATTTTTGAGCACTAAACTGATCCATTGGATCAAATAGGTCCATGGTATATTTGGTAGAGCCAATGCTAAGTACAAGCAACGCCATGATCAACATCGAGTGCCACACAAGTTCCAGGTGGGTGACAAACATTGGATACATTTGTAGAAGGAGTGCCTCGCTGGACCCCACTGCAAGATTCACCCACTTTGATATGGGCCATACACCATCAACATGGATGTAGGTGACAATTCCTTTGAGCTCAACATCCCAGCATTCCTTGGTCTGCAACCAGTCTTCAATGTAGAATACCTTCAGCCATACTTTTCACCATTGTTGGACACATCCAAACATTGCATAACAACTCACACCAACAGAGATCAACCCAGACTGCATGGAACATGCCACAACTGATCAAATCATAGACAAATAGATTAAAAAAACTTTCCAATATAGGATCCAACTATATAAAGTTTTCAAAGTAGACCAACGCCTTCACCAAGGCAAGTGGTTCACCAAAGACCAGGTTCAACAGAAATTTCCTCATCTCATGGAGGCCCTGCATGTAATGGGGACCATTGCTTCGTAAGGGGGGAGGACTGATCCAGGTGGATAATGGTGGCCACCTGCTTATTCCACCTAGATCTCCAGTCAGCTTCATTTGTTTCCTTATTTATTTCAACATTTACTATGTTTAGTAGTTTTTCAGGTCGTGAACTTCTGAAGCATTTTTGACCCCCTAAACGACATTCTTTTGAGCTCTGCAACAGGCCCACAACTATATGTATGGTGTCACAAATTCTATATTACTCGAAGAGACCTTTCCAACAAGGTATCATACGCACCAAACAGAGATAATATGACCAAGTTACGACCTCAAGAAGTTGGCTATCCAACTAACCCCAACGAGGCCCACAAAATCTTGGCGTTACCTCTCTTGGGTTAGGGTTTTCTCTTGTTGTTTAATAATAAGTAGGCCCTTGAGGCTCACTGTAACATAGTTCAGAGGCATGTAGCCACCACATCTCTTCTTAGAGATAAGCTATCATCACCTGAGCTAGTTTATTTCCATTATGTTTGTAAGCATATTTCAATATTTTAATATTAATGAAATGAAGTGTTATTTCTGCTGCATCTCTATATTTATTGTTATATTTATAATTTGTTGCATTCTTCTTTAAGTTTGAATCATGATTTGTTCTGGTTTAGATTGAATGATTGATTTGTTTTAGTTGATTCAATTATTTGATGATGGTAGTGGGTCTAGTATGAAAATTTGATGAAAGGTGGGCTAGAGGTTGATTAGGTGGATCCAATTTGAAACATTCTGAAAAGTGATCCACAAGGAATTGAAGATAAGGAGGTTGTAGCTCCCTTCCAGTAGGTGCTGGAGAATGAGAGAATGTTCTAGCCTTCCGAATATGGGTGCCTGCGTACTGGTATGAGTCTGCGTCAATACAAGATTGTAAAGAATAATTTTTAAGAAGAAGACAAAGACAAAAAAATCAATGGTTTTTTCCCACATCTGGTTTCCACATAAAAATCTTGCTGTTCATATGTGTTGACTATGTGTGTTGATTTATTCTATTCTTACTGCGCTTGTTTACTGTTTAACTAATGTTTAATGAAGGACCAATACACTGGTTCAAGTTAAAATGTTGAAGAATTAATTGAAAATATAGTTAATTGGATATACATTGGTTGTCTACATAACAATATCGTACATACGCAAGTTTACTTCATTAAAGTCGTGTACATAAATCTGAATAGAAAACAAGAAGGTCAAGTAAGTCTTAAAATACTGATTCAACCCCCCCCCCCGCCCTAGCCCCCCTCTTAATATTTTTCCTAACAATGTGTGATTGTAGGAATTCATGATTGCAGAGTGAAAGAGAAGCCTTGAACAAATCCAAGGTGTTTTGGAGATCATAAGTGGACGTCTTCAAGTAGGAAGGGTGTGGGATTGGGGTCCTAGTTTGGACATATTTGAAGGGAATCTTATGGTTGTTTGGAGGGAAACATGTAGGTGTCCTTGTGTGCCTTAAGTGAAGGTGTAAGAAGGACATTAGGTCTACTAGGAGAGACAGAGGTTTGGAGTAGCTCAAGTGTTGACACCTTGAAGGCAAAAGGAAAACTAAGTGAGGAGTTGGATTAGCCCTAAGTTGACAGTTGGAGAAGAAAATCTAGCAGTGATAGTGGTCAACCCTCCATGGCCTAAGTGTGTCTTCATTGGGCAACACAAGAAGTCCCTAAGAGTTGTGTCCTTGAAGGACTAAGGAGCAACTAGTGGGCAAGAAGTCCCAAAGGTGTCAACTTCTTGAAGAACAAAAGAGAAACAAGTGGGAAAATGTGGAGACCCAAGATGTTGAGTCATTGATCGACTAATGATCATCTAGAGGGAAGATTGGAGGCGTTTTGAGTGACCTCAAGAAGCTGGTTCATTGATAAAGGAAAAGAGTAGTTGTTGTCGATTAGGACTCGAATGATCAGGCATATGTGTTTAGGGTACAACCAAGGAATCTTTGAGGAGCTCTACACCAACTAGATGGTCAGTGCACCTCGTTCATGAAGTTTGGTTGTCATAATTGTTTACACCAATTCCGAGTTGCAGTCTTGTATCACTGGATGTATGAGGGCCATTATGCTTGGTACGGGAACCCTAGACACTTGTATTATAGTTTGTTCATATAACAAAGTTGGGTAGTTAAAATTGTAAAAAGTTGTCTATATTTATGCATTTCTGATTTACTGCTATTTATTGTTCCACTATGTAAAGTAGTTTTTTGTGATACTTGGATTGGTAGCATCAATGATTATAAGATTCTAACCTAGACTCGAGTATCATGGAAAAACAACATATTCAGTAAGTTTTGTGCTAGGAATTAAATACTGGGTGCTAGGTTCATGGGAAATCTAACAAAAATTCATGTCCTAGACAACCCCAACTTTCCCTGTAGACCAGAGGAAGAACTTATAGCAAGATTTAGCCAGTCCCTGCTGAAATTTGATCTTTTAACATGAATAGACATTATAAAAATTAAAAAATTCTAAAGAATTTACATTCATATTCACGCAGGGAGTGGTTTATGATATATGCCTCAACTACAGGACCGTTTAATATGAGTTTGTGTTATGCATGAGTAATCCAGGAATTTTATGAGGCTTGATATTAGAGTTATGTGATTAAGGTTTAATTGAGCTATCTTGTGATTAATCCCTTTTTTGGATGGGGTTGTTTTCCTTGTTATTCTGTGAGCCAGTCGAACTGGATTTCTTTTTCATTCTTCTCTTCACCTCCTAAAAACCATTCCCTTCAATGTGAAGTTGGGGGATGGGGAAGTGGTGGCGTTTGTGGAGGAGGACTCACTCCATGGGTTGAGAAGATATGCCTTTTGGGGAAACTGGCCATGAAATGTTAAATATTATGACACTGTCTGCACTAAAATGTGGTGTTCTCGTAGTTTAATTGCTGGATTAAGTGGGATCTGTTGATTTCCAATATAATTCTATCTGACAGGCCTTGACTGAAATCTAGCTTGATGTAGAACCTTACATAATGAAAATTCCTTCATCACCATTCCTTTTATTTGAGTTAATACATCTCCCCAAGGCATTTCCTATCTATTCATAATACCACTACTTCCCAAAAATGAATAGGAAGGTTTAGTAATTGTGAATGACATTGTAGCAGGGTTGAAGTCTAGTAAATGTGTCTTAATTATAAGGCTGATGCTTCCCCAAACCCATGGTTTTCTTGTAAATGATTTTCCTATTCCCTTAGGGTCGAGGAAATACACTATAATGAAGTTTGTAGTGCACAAATTTATTTGGTATTCAGGAGTTGTTCCTGTCCACCCTTTTAATCATAGCCTCATTTCTAGTCCAAAGTATGATGAATATGCATATAAGGGTTATATCTCTATAGTTTTGTGACCCAGCTCTGACCTGATTAAGGTTGACTGGAACCACTGCAAACTAACTTTGACGTGATCAAGGCCAACTGGAAGCACAATAACCCAACTCTGACTCGATGAAGGTTGACTGTAAGCACTGCAACCTAGCTCTGACCTGATCAAGGCTAAATGGAAGCACTACAACCACCAATGGCTTCTCAATAATGAAAATTTCTTCCTGGTCAACTTGGAATTTCGATCTAGATGCAATGGGTTACAATCTTCCTCCTTGCCTAGGAGAGGGGGTGTCACTTTGGATCCTGCTGCTTTTGATCCCGACTTCAAAGATTTTTGAATATTTTTATGATGTGGGAGTTCTTTGGTGTTGGAGGACACATCTCAGTGCCATACTGCATAGATATTTATGGAGCTCTTACTTCCTCCAATCTCTATAAAGTAGATTCAAGTAGAATGTCTGCCTTTGCTACCTGTAAAGGATACGTGATATTATCTGAGAACTATTTGAACAATATCTTCATATAGACTAAACAAATATTCCATTTTATAAACAAGTTTAATGGAATGATGATAACATCTATAGATAGGTTGGTATTTGTATGAGCACTGATCTAGTCTATACTAGGCTGTGCTTTTACAGGTTTTGTAGAAACCCTAGAAGGTGGAACTCTGCTTCCTCACAATTGCTTTCTGTTTGATCAAATTTTGGATGGATGTTACCTCAAAAAAATAATTGGTGTTTTTGCCCCAAATTTAGTCTCTTGTTGGGTTCATGGTTCTATATGTATGTCATCTCCATGTTTTTCTCCCATAGGAGAATCTGAGCAGATCAACCCCAAAGGGAATCTTTTAAAGCCCGTCAGCCAGACTAGCAGGTCCTAACCCCAAGGGCGTCAAGGAGAATTGACCCTGTGACCTACCAATCGGCGAGGTACTTAACAATGGTGACTCAACCAATTGAGCTAACCCTTGGGGTTTCTATGTCATCTCCATGTTACACTGCCACACCTATGATTCCTAAATCAAGGTCTTGTGCTACAATTTATCTGCACCCTTACCTAATCCACAACCACGAACCATGTAAATTAGGTCAAAGGTGATAATAAAGGTAATAAATAGGAACATCTCTACAAAATGATGATCTAGATTAGTTTTTTATTTTCCTACATATGCCTATGTTTCACTAAGTTTCCTAGATTGGGGGACACGGGAATGGGGAAACACATATGGTGGATATGTGGAGAAAATGTCCAAATTTTTAGGGAATGTCACAAGGGTTCTTGGCTGGGGACATGTTTGAAATACTTAAAGTAGTAAAAATTGGATATATGAAAATTATAAATGAGCATTTAACTTTTAACATATGAAAAATGACATTTATTATTCCAATCAATCACAAACATGAATGATGAAACTTATGAAATAAATAATCACTTTGGCATGTAAGTTGTAAGGGAAACAAACACAATTCATCAATTGTCATTGTATTTCTCATTGAATTAGCTTGTATCAATTAAGCATCAAGAGGGAATATCTTAAGGTGCAAGCCTTTTGATCGTAAAGACTCGAGGTTTTGACCTCTAGGGATTTGATTATTTTTTATACTTCATAGATCGATGGTTAAGAGGATTTTTAATTTATTAATATTTTGCAAATTTTAAATTGGCATATATTATTATTTTGTGAAATTCAAATTGACCTTGGATTTAGAATGCATCTCTTGACACATTAAAGTCAAAAGATATTTTTTAGTGATGTATACAACTCCAACACTCATGGTTCAATGATTATATCTAAAAATTGATCTCTAGTAGCACCCTCCTAACCAAATTCACTCATATGCAAATGAGAAATGGTTATTGGTTGTCTGTAAGTGCTTTTATAAGATGTCAATATAGTGTAATGGGTGAGATGAATTAGTGTTATTTTTTGTTTTTTCAATGGTCTCTTACAAATGCTGGTGAGAAATTTTTGTGTGGGGGAGTGCCCAGGAGTCCCCCTTTTTATGGGGGTTGGGGGTAGTCATTGAGAGTGTGTTTTGGCATGCCCTTAGAAATGGGAGTGTTCCTATTTTTAGGGGATATGTTTCCCCTTGTGTTTCACTGAGTCCTCACAAAAAGGGAGTACGGGGAAACATTTTGGAGGAGGTTTTCCCATATGAATATCCTTGGAATGAAGGAGCAAGGGGTGTGTTTTTGTGTAACAATGATATTTTGTAACTGATGCTTCATAATTACATGGGAATACTTATGACATGTTTTCTTTTAAGCATTGAAGGACTCACAAAGGATCAACTGCCTGGAAATGGTTTAACTTAAGTCATTGAGAAATTACATATGCCTCAATTGTGGCATTTCGGTTGGGGCTATCTTCCATTGATTGGAAGCCTTGTGGATGACATGTACAATGCTCATTGTCACCATTGAACCAATTGTTGGAAACTAGATCACTACTGGGGGGGGTGAATTAGTAGTGTAACTGTTGGGCCACCAAATTAGCATATATTTTCACTCCATTTTCACCTTTATCCTCATTTTGTCACCTCATTTCACCACATTATCATTATATTTCCATTACCATATGGGTTCATAGTTTCATTTTCCAAAGTTATTTATTTTATGTATTTAAAGTGAATTTATGATTAAAAGTTAGAAAAATAACATATATTTTCTTATACCTAAAGGTGGAATGAGTTTGGTGACATGTGTAGGTGATTTGGAAGGTTCCAAGACACTCTTATGTGGCCTCCAAGACTCAAATTCGAATTCTCTTGAAGATTTGAAGGAGATTTGGGATAGGGGTCAAGCATATCTCATGGAGAAAAATCATGGATAAAGGAATATGTGTCTCATATTGGTTGTAACCATATGAATGATTTGTGGAACTAGGAGGGATTAGTGGACCTCCATTAATGAGTTAGTTGCTTATGTTTTTGTATAAATAGGAGTACCTCCTCCATTCCAAAGGAGAGGACTCTTGGAGCATGTATCCAACTTATGATGGAATAGAATAAAGCTTCATTTTACATAAATTTCCATTCTATAGTTTTAGATATAAATTGTATTAATGTAGTATATGGAATAGTTTGTCACTTTGTTCTTAAGAGAATTGAGCTCACTCTGAAAAGATCAAAGAAACATTTTATTTCATAATAGATTTTATTTTCATTCAATTACTTAGATGTTTGAAGATTTTTCATTATTAATGAATGAATTTTATTTTAAATCTTATCAGTGTATGAAAGGACAAACAAGTGTCTAAATTAGGCTCGCTTTCTATTTGATATGAGTAATAATTGAAATTCATTTTTTTTTTTTTTTTTTCTAGTTTCAAGTTATTTCTGAATTCTTGATTTTTGATGCTTATGAATGAATTTTAGTTGAGTTCTAATCAACATATGAGGGGACAAACAATACTCTAAGTTAGGCTCTCCTTCTATTTGATTTGAACAACAATTAAAATTCATTCTCTTGTCTTTATTTCAAGTTTCTGGTTTTATGTAATCAATGATTCCTTTTCAATCTATAATACTGTAGGGAAGGACAACCAGGACCTCCTCAATTAGGAGCCTCTTCCCTTGCATATTATATTGAATCAGAAATCATTTAGTTAGACATAGATTTAGTTGCCTACTCCCGCATATATTTTGTTGGCATCATCAAAAGCTTATGACTATCCCTATTCGATAATTTAATGAAAGAAATTTAAGCAATTAAATTGCCCAACATTTTGGCGCCGTTGCCGGGGATGGTGCTAAGGGATTAGGCATTAGGAATTTAATTCAGTACCAATATTTTTCTTTGGAAAAACTAACTCATGTTGAAAGGATGACTTGGTGACAACAAGATCTTAGTAACATGGGGAAGTGTACATAGGAGTTAGCTTTGAATCTCATTTTTAGCTGCATATATAAATCATGATAAATAGGATGCATAAATTTCAATCAATCTTTTCACTATAAGAGTTTCGAACTAATCCATTTATGGACAAGAGATCTAGAATGATATTCAAGCATTTGGAGGAGAGACAAGAGAATGAGGACTACATTGAAGATTGGTTTCAAAAGGTGACTAGGCCACAACATTCTTCCATTCTTCAATGAATCCTAGCATTTAATCCAAATGTGCAATTGATCTCTCATATCCTTGTAAACATTCAGGTATATTTTTCACATTTGGATGTGAGCTGATGAGCCCCATAAATGGGTAATTATATGGGCTCATTTTGCCTCCTAACATAGTTAAATCAACCATTCTCTTAGCCTATTGCATGTTTTTTTATTATATTTATGCTTATGGACTGAGTTGAGTTAGTTATGATGCCATGAGGTCTAATATGTGTTTAATGCAGATTTTTGTTGAATTTTTAAGACAAAGTCAAAGATTCAATGGACAATTGGCAGCAATAATTCAAAGTGGACAAAGGAGAGGATTTACAGGAGGGAATCCCCCTCATTTATTACTCCCCACTTCAAATTCCCCTTCATGCAGCTTGAAGTACAAACAACCAAATCTATGCATTAGGAGGCAGCTGAACAAGTGGAGGATAACTTATGTTTATCTCAAGTTTTGGAGCCAAGCCTCCCTAATTTTAAGGAATCTATTGGGAGCTTTAGTTGTATAAGTAGAGAGGCCTAGGGCCTCACTAGGGTCAGATTTTTGTTGTACTTTTGGTATTGTAAAACTCTGCTCAACTTCAAGCTTACTTTTGGGACAGTTTCATGTAGTCCTAGTACTATTTTGATAATAAAGATGAGATCCTTTTTGAGCTAGCACTGAGTTACCTCAAACGGTTGAAGCTCTTGGCTCAGGGTCCAATCCAAGCAGCCAAGCTCCTCTTGTTTGTATTTATATGCTTTGTTTCAGTTTATGGATTAGTTGTTGTTAGATGAACTTCTTTCTTGGTTAAGAATAGTTTGCTTTTGGTGATTTAGAAGGTTGTTTCCATTTGTGTTTTCTATAGTAGGTTAAGCAGTGATAGAAAGAAGATTCAAAAGGCTAGAAACAGTGCCTTGACCTCTTTTCCTCCCTTTGGGACCATGAATTGAGGCAAAGACCCTCTTGCTGCCCCAAAAACACAAATTTTCCTTCTTCATGGGATTTCTAGTGTTTGCAGTTTGTTAGAAGGATAATGCTTTGCTTTAGATCTCTTCCATCATGCTCATTTCTGTATTTGCAATAAGACTTCCTCAATGTTTTCTTCTCTTGTAGCATTGCTTAGCATTCACTTCCATAAATCATAGTTTAGATTAGCTTGATGAAAAAATTTGTTTTTTTGATATCCTCATGTCCTTGCTTGCTTGATCTTATTGGTTGACTGTCAATTCTTTTGCAGTAGATCCCTTCTCACAACAGGTCAACCTATCAGCCATCACATTCTCTCTTTGATCCATGCCCTACAGGTTGCCCAAAGTTCACCTCAAATCCACCTTAGTTTTCTGCATTCTTCCATGGGACCTTTTCCTCTCTTCCAATCATCCTTCCCTCTCCTAGTGATTCTTGGTGGACCCTAGGTGCCCTAACACATCATCCCAACCTTCATCTACATTTTCCACCCACTCTCACACCTTCAAAACCAAAACTACTCTCGACATCCTCCTGTAGACCTCCTGTAGATCCCTTGTGTTCTCCTGTAGGCTTTCTTTTGAAGGTCGAGTGTGGGAAATGCCTCCAGAAGGCCACTCGAGACCTACTAGGACCTATCCACACCATCCTACACCTCCTCAAACCCCAAAGTCACCCTCCAACGCCACCTATTCGCTTCCACCTTCACACACAATAAAATACATGCATGTCAAATTTACATAAAAATACATAAACATCCCAAAATATGTTTTTTGCTTATTTACTTTTAGAAATAGCTTGAGTAGATGTTGTTTACTTCCTTGAATAGGTAATGGAATTCATTTCATGGTTTTCAAAGTGCTTTCTGCAAAAATAGGATTAGTTGGTTAAGTAGGGTTTGCTAGGTTTAATTTACATGTCAGTCCTTTTCCTTTTTGCACTTAGAGTAGCCTCTGTAGAGTAAGCTTTCCTTTCTTTCATCACATATAGAGCTTCTTCTGGAATCCATAGAAATTGGCTTGAGCTCCTAGTGATCTTGCACTAGCTGACCAAGTGACAGCCTGCAGTAAGAACTAGTACTTGTGCATACAACACTATCATTTCCAAGTTTGTTACGAACTACCAGGTTGATAAGAGTAAAGTAGGCAGCCCAGGAGTTGCAGCATTATTGCTGCAATACTGGTGCTCACCACTTTTTGGCACCATTGACGGGGAAGCATCAGAGTATTTTGTGATTATTGCTTTCTTCTATTTTCTATCGCCATATTATGCTAAATAGTTTATTTAAGCAAAAGTAGAATAGTCATTTCTTTCAATTTCTGCATTTCCTTACTTTCCTTTTCAATTCTGCAAATTTCATTTCAGCAAGAGTAGACTAGTCATTTATTTCAAGTTCTACATTTCCTTGCTTTCCTTTTCAATTATGCAATTTTCATTTCAGCTAGTTCATTTCAGTTAGTTGCAATTTGTTTTGTTCAATCCATTTCAGTTTTACAGGTACAATCAGTGAAAAAAAACCAACCAAAAAGATTTTCTTTCATGCCTCGTAGGAATAGAGATAATTCAGGAAAATTCTTGCCCAACACCCCCACTACATCACACAACCAACCTTCTCTCTTCTTCGATGGCAGTGATTAAGAAGAACCTTTAGGTGAACAACCAAAGATATTTGAAGAACCTATAGGGGAAGAAGAAGAAGAAAACATCCCTCCTGAGCTAATGGCTGAAAATAGAAACGCTAGGGGGAATGGAGAGAGAATAGAGGGTACCTTTCCCATCAGGGAGACCAATGGGGACACGAAAATGAAGAATATAAGCCGTTCAGCCCTACCTCACTTCCATGGTTTGACTATAGAAGATCCTGGCACCTTCTTGTTTGAGTTTGTTGTCATCTGTCAAACCTATGACTATGCAGAAGGCAAGCAAAAGTTGAAACTATTCCCTTCTAATGTCAAGGATGCAACATTGCACTGGTTCATGGGGTTACCTTGCAATAGCATCACAACCTGGGCTCAGATGCAGCAGGCTTTTAATAAGAAATATCTAGACTACTATAGGTCAAAAGATACCAAAAGGAGAAATCTTCCGAATGACCATGGGAAGTGATGAATCATTGGAAGATTATGAAGAGAGGTTCCAGCTCAGTTACAAAAGGGCTAGGTGTACACTTGACTCTGAATCTCTGAAGCTGGTCCTGCTCAGGGGAATTCCAGAAGACCTTCTACACACCCTCCATCTACTGGCCAGGGGATACATCTACCAACTATCTTATGAGGAAATAAAGACTGTTTTTAGAAACCATTCTAGAGCAGCTAGAAAGAAAGGTAAGGGGAGTCAACCCATAGCCAATACCTCTTCTTCTAATTCATCCATTAAAGGTGAAATTGGAAACATGCTGGAAGACTTCAAAAGTGAGATTCTGCAGAAACTTGCCATGCAAATGGATACCTTGCATATCAAAAGGAAACAAGAGGAGCCAGAGAGGGCTTTGGCCATTTTTTGTCCTAGATGCACCAGAAGGAATCCTAGGAACGAATGTCCATTGAAATCTATAGAGGTTTGTTCAGTCTGTGAAGAAGATCATTCTACAAATAAGTGCCCTTCCTTGCCCAGACTTAAAGCTGTATACCAAGGGGCCGAAGGAGCCACTGAACCACTTTATTTCATGAACTAAAGGAGATCGCATGGACCTAGACCATACCAGCAGGGGATGCAAGGGACATCTCAAGCATACTATAACCCCAACCAAGTCACTTCCATACCTTCTTGGGGTCCTCCTGCTTATGCTTCCTGGTCCACACCTCCTCCTTGGTCCTTCCCATCTCAATATCATGCCCAACTAGCCGCTCATTCATTTCATTCCTATGTTCAGCCGCAACCTCAGTGGAATGCATCTCATCAGGTGTGGAGGCCCCAGTACAACTCTCCTCCCGCTCTTTTTCCTCCACCACCTGCTCAACCACAACCATTACCTTCTGCTCCACCTAGGCAACCCCAAATTCCTGCCTATCCGAACCTCAACCCGAACAACATACATGATTAACAAGTATATAGTGGGGAACCATCTGTTGTGGGGAAAAGTATCCGACTCGGATGACCCTATCCCTACTCTAAAGGTGACAGTCTTTAGAAACAACTGAAAGTAAAGCTTTGATATTTTCCTTTATGAAAGTACAGAGAGAAGGAAGAAAAGATTAACCAACCTGGTGTCTTTCGCTTAGTCGATCCTTATCCTCTCTCTTTGTCTCTTGTTCCTAGCTCCTTTCTCTCTTTGCCGGTCCAGCTACACACAGATCCTGCACAAACGAGAGAGGAAACTACAAGATACAAGTACTCATAACTGATGCATGGATTAGAGTGAATCAAATATACATGTAAATACAATACATCAATGCAATACAAGTATACAGGAGAACATGCAAAACTTTATTGATAGAAGTAACAGGGTTCTGAGAAGGTTACAACCAATGATGGCTCCAATCCAGCAGCACCTCCCTAGCAGCAAGAACTCTCCTCTTCACCTCTAGTAAAACAATCACCCAATAGCTCTAACTGTAAACCAACAGCACCTCCTTGCTTTACACAAAATTCCAGCCTCCTTAGACCTCATAGAAGAGCTCTATATATAGGATAGAAGAAGAGAGGATGAGTCAGCTTGAGACTGACATGAAGCTGCCTTGTGTCCTCTCCCTCTTCAGTTAATCTTCAGTTCTTGAGTCCACTTGGAGATCCTTGGTTACACATGGTGATCAAGTACCTCTTACTCATCACAAGGCGAATCTGATGAACCAAGTGTCAGTTTGTAAGCTTCCTGGGCAGTTGACACCTTGCAGGATGACTGTGCCACTTGGCCAATCTCGCCCAGCGCAGGTAGCCTTCATTATGACTTCCAGCGCAGGTACAGAGTGGGACAGTTGCATTACAGCGCAGAAGCTCAGTTAAGCAGCTGACATGATCCAAAATAAGCCTGTTTTGAAGTGTTTTCAGGTGGAGAACTGATTGGAAGTGCTGTTGTTTGATGACCTTGTTCTTTTAGGGGTAAGAACAACATGTTTAGGGACTGAGGATCCCTGTGATTATTGACATTTCATGCTCCATGATGCGAGGCACAAAAATGTCTATAACAGTTGCCCCCTAAAGTATGAGGCCGTTTATCGGGTGAAATGCTTTATCTAGAGGATCCGAAGTTCGTTCCAGTGCTGAGGAGAGTGCCCTGTAATACAATACAATACAATACATTATTTTTCATTCATCATTATTCTCATGATCTAGCTGAGGCGGGCATTCCCATGCTCAGCTTTTTATAAATACATTTTGGTACATATGACAGACGATCGTCTGAAGATAGACTGATAATTTTCTGCTAAAATTATCATCCTTTGAGTAGGATGATCATCTGCTGCAATGATGTACATGGCAAATGCTTTTATATTTCCTGAATATATATCACAGCCCGGATGGATGAAACTAGATCCGGGGTCTTCAAACTCGTTCGATCTTCACTCTAAGTACAAGTCGATCCATGTGAGAATTGCGCTGAAGTCGAACATGGAAAGACATCGCTTGATTACCGGTCAATAATGTAAACCGTTAACAAGCGCGAGAGGAATCACCAATAATGACGATGACCCTCAAGGTACTGCAGTACAATTCACGTGGCGTGAATAAAGGACTTGGTGTCGAACACCACGCAAAATCTTCTGGTCGAAGGTCATTGATGTATACCTGTCGCCGGAAGTGAGAAACTCGCCATTGAGGCATGCAAGCTTCAAAGTACTGATGGGGGTGTTCCTAGATCCACTTCTTGGATAATGAGCTGAAGTCGACAAGAAGCGATCCGTCAAAGGAGGGCCTTAATGAATCCCACATCAATGACACGGAACGGAGCTAATGACTTTAGTGGAGGTGAAAACAAACTGTGACATATGATTCAGGGTGGCGATCATGAATGGATGAAGGATAATGTATGGCAGTGGATGGGACACGGTTGACACTTTCAGAATGACCCCTCTTGAACATATAACGACACTGATGCGATGGATCGGTAGCATTACCCCAAATGTGGATGGTGTGGCGAGGACCATGGTGATGAGACCGGTGAATGAAACAACCCAACCCGATGTGATACGGAGGAAAAGTGTCATGTCCAAGAGTGACTTGCTACCATTAAACTTTGAATGTTCTCCCAATTTTTCCCCAGTCATTTCTGACCAGTACCTCTTTATTTTTTGTCAAGCTTGAGGAGGATAACATATGCTTGTTCTATAACCTGCCCTTCGGGCAAGCCCATCGCTATGATTTAACGAGCCTAGCGATAGGGAAACTCGTTCTCGTCTAAAGACAAGTTTGTTGCTATTTAATCATTTTAACGAGTCTAACGACAAAGAAAACTCGGTCCTTTTCATTTTTAGAGAGTCTGAAAAGGTACAGAAAGTCAACTCCATGATTCCTTTTTCGTCATCTAATCCCTTAAGTCCGAAAAAGTATAAAACAATACAGAAGGGATGGCTGTTCGGTACTTTTACGAGCCGAACAAGACAAGCGCTCGATATTTTTGTGCAATAATCCCTCAGGTCCAAAAAGATTAAAATCTAGAGGAGGGATAGCTTTCGGTTGTTTAATGAGCTAGAAGGCCAAAAACTCGGCAAACTTTTCATATTTTACGAGTCAGTGAAAAGAGCTCAAAGAAGACTCGTCTTTTGAGGAACGAGTGATAAACAGGGACAGCAACTGATTCCAGGTACAAATTGGAATTTTCCAATCACGGTAATGTCACGAGGATGGCTAGGTGAAATCACTCTTCGCAGCTGTTCCTCAAAATAGGTAAACACACATATGGGGGTGAACGATCGGCCAAATGAAATGGAGGTGATGGATGAAAACACGACCAAGGCTTTTAAGGCTTATAAATTTACGATCGCAATGGTTATTTACCGAGATGGGTTCATTTTTTAATGAGCTTGAACTTTGGCGGAAAAACTCTGCTCACACTTTTTTATTTTTTAACGAGCATAAATTCCGTGGTAAAACTGCTCGATTCATGGTCAAATTTTAATTTTTTACTAGCTTTTCTCTTTTCAAATGTAGTACTTCATCTTCAATTGCTGCAACAAATTTTGTTAGAAATGGACAATATTTGCATGAAAACGAGATTATAACCCTAATATTTAACTTTAAACTGTGTAAAAAAGTCATAAAAAGGGGTTTTTACCTCTCATTTACCATTTCATTTGCATTTTGCTTGTTGTAGCTCTGGAGGTGCCTCTTCTTCCTTGATTTTCACCAGCTGATTCCGGGAGATTCTGTGGACGATTTTCGGCGCCGTTTGGACCAGGTAGGAGCTAAACCTTAGCCCTTCACTTTCATGGTTTCCTTTTTCAGTTTCATGCATGTTTTTCAGAGTTTCTGGGCCCCAGGGGTTTCATTAGGGCGCCCTGGCATCAGCGCAGGTTCCCCTTTCGAAATCTGCGCTGTATTTCAGGCAGCCTTAAGGCAGACTGAGTTCCAGAGCAGGGGGAAGACTCTCTGCCTGCGCTGGGCCTAAAAAAGCTGATTTTGCATGAGTTTTTTTTTGATGATTTTTCGCCAGATTTTCATCAAAATCAGGAACTTACTCCTTCTCTTGTTTGATTGTAGGGAACTTTGGACAAAATGTCCCTTACATGGCGAGAACGAGAACATGAAGCAGAGGACATGGTTGCACTCCATGACCCAGTCATGGTGAACGCGCTTCGGAACTGTGGCCTGCTGAAGTTCTTCCGTATCTCTAGCATGAGAGCACAGATTTCTTTACTGCAGTATATGCTTGATGCTTGGGATCCTGTTAACCAAGTATTTCAGATTAGGGGGAAGTCCTTCCCCTTGACCATAGAGGACATGTACTTCTTGACTGGGTTGTCAAGGCGGGGTGCTCCCATTTCTTTGTCAGGTACGGCTCGAGGGACTACTTCCACCAGAGACTATATCCGTCAGTATTGCCGGGAAGGTTCACAGCCGAGCAAAGACGGCAAGATCAATATCCGTGACATTACTGACAGGTCTCTCAGGTCCATTCTGTTCACCATTGGTAGGATGGCCGGTAGCGCAGCTTTACATGTTGCCAACAGATCTTATATGCAGCACGCCTTGGAGTGTCTCCAACCGAAAGTGTTTAACTGGTGTGATGCAGTACTTATCCAGATGAAAAGTCAATTGACCAAGGTAAAGGACGGGGGGCTGAAGAACTTTGGATTTGGTTCGATTCTGACTGCCTTTGTCTTGGAGAAAATCCCATTGATGCAACCTCAGTACATCTTGCTTGATGTACCTTCTCCGACCGAGCCACGCATGCAGAGGTGGGTTGACCATATGTCCCGGCATGCTGGTCAGCCTCATATTACATTCACTGAGTCCTTCTTTAGGTGGTTCGAGCGTCAGGAGATGGCATTTTCTGAGTATCCATATGTGGGTATGGACTACCGAGGTGATCTGGACTTGGTGCTTCCGGATGGCGAGCAATGGGGCGCTATTGGTAAAATCTCTGACCATATCACTGTTTATTGTTTTCATTCATGATGTTTACTGTTCAAAACTGATCAAACTCTTGGGTGCATGCAGATGTTGGTCCTGTTCGTCCAGTAGCTCGTCCACGATCGCCAGTTGCTGCCCCAGCAGCAGAGCCTGCTAGGAGAGTTGTTATTCGCGACCTTGGTGATACTGAGATACTTGCAGCTGTGCAGGAGCAGGTTGAGAGCCTTACTCGTGGTCTTCCGGATGTACAGATTGACGAGTTACCTTTACAGTTGCAGCGGCACACCATTGGCGTGCCTAGACGATGGACTCGTCTCTTGCGCATGATCGCACAGACCGTGACGTACTTTCATGAGCACCACTAGGCTAGGGTGCCCCCTAGCATCTTTTTGAGTTCTAGGTCATATGACCAATTTTGTTTTGATTACAGCACATTATTTACAAACTATAAACAGCTTTATATATTTTGATTTTCGGAGTTTATTTCAGTTTATTTGTGATCCACTTACATAGCACCGATGCATCTCTTTTTATATATGTTGTAAATGTCTATCTAATACATAGTTTGCCAATGAATCTGTTAATGTGTTCAAGTTTCTGGAAATATGCTGGTATTGAATTGAATCAAACTCTCTTTCCAAAATCTTAACTCTTAGAAACATACGATAAATAGCTGGATTGCGGACTGAATATATACCAGTGAGTTGTAGTATCACAAGTTGTGAGTCTAGCCTAACAATTAGTCGGCGTATACCATGAGCGATGGTATCAGAGAGGAGTTCGATCAACGCACTATACTCAGCGATATTGTTTGTTGACCGTCCAATACACACACCTCTGAAACTCACTAACTCGCCGCTTGGATCAAAAATGGCCCAGGCAGCGGAGGACAAATTCCGCGTACTACGACTCGCTCTGTCGGCATATCCCACATATGTATCAGAATAATCCGACATCTGCAACAAACGAGAAGGGTGGATTACTACCGAAACAAACATTTTAGCGAAAACAAAATACAACAAAAGCACTCAGGTTACTATTTAGGCATAGTAACGCTTGAGGTACAACCCGTTACGGGGTTGCGCCAGTGGTATTCCGTCATAATCCATTAACTCGTAGGCTCCTTTTGCTAACACCCTTTTAACAATATAGGGACCCATCCATAAGGACTGAAATTTTCCTGCTCCTAATTTATCGGATTCTTGGTCGTAAAGCAAAACCAAGTCACCCTCAGAGAAGTTGCGCGGTTTGACATTCTTGTCAAACTATGCTTTGACTCGTTTCTTATGAGCCTCGTTCGCCAAAGCGGCATCACGACGGTTTTCATCCAACTGGATCAATTCCAGGAAACGAGCCTCTTCTTCTCAGGTTCCGGGGAGGAGGTCAATTGCGAGTTTAAGAGACGAAATTTCGCACTGGATCGGTAATACTGCCTCTAGGCCATACACCAATTGGAATGGTGTGAACCCAGTGGCGTTCTTTACCGAGGTTCGGTAAGCCCATAATGCTGAGTATAGGATTAGATGCCATCTTCTCTTGTGAACCCCGATCATCCTTTGCAACATACGCTTCAGGACTTTGTTGATTGCCTCAACTTGTCCGTTGGCTTGTGGATAATACGGGGTAGAGCTGTCGTACGATAGCCCTAGTTTGGCAGCTAATTCAATCATCATGTGATTGCGAAAATGCGATCCATGATCTGTCACTATAGCTTGCGGAACGCCGAACCTGGCGACTACATGATTGAAAAAGAAAAGGGCAGCTGTTTCACCAGTGTTATCCAATGTAGGCATCGCCTCGGACCATTTGGTAAAATAGTCAACAACGACTATAATATACCCATGCCCCCCGGTCGAGGTGGGGTTACATTGCATGAAATCGATGCCCCACTTGGCGAAGGGCCCAACAGCAACTATTGGCTGTAAGGGTGCGGGCGGTCTTCTGGTTTTGCTATCAAAGATCTGACATGCATGGCAACTTCTGACAGCTATTATGCAATCTTTAAACATAGTTGGCCAGAAATATCCTGCTCGTAAGATTCTTTGTGCTGTTGCATATCCAGATTGATGCCCCCCGCACGCGCCTGAGTGACAATCATTCAGGGCTTTTTCGGCCTCCTCATGGGTAAGGCACCTCCTCAGAACCGTATCGACTCCACGACGGTAAAGTGTATCACCGACGATCATGTAGTCTTTTGATTGGTATCGTATACGTTTCCGTTCCGAGTGTGAGGTATTAGGCCTAAATTTCTGGGTTTGGAGATAAACAATGATATCTCCATACCACTCATCGCTTACTGATATCAGAAACAAATTTTCATCCACGATTGACTCTTCTGATGTTTCATCGTTGGACGACGATGGGAGATCGCACAATAATTCCGCGAAAACTAGAGCTTTCTTCGATTTGGATTTTACAAAATCTAAATCAAACTCTTGAAGGATGGCTATCCATTTTGAATATTTGCCCCCAAGCAACTGTCGCGACAGTATATATGTCATGGGATTGCAATCTGACAAAACGGTAGTTTTCCTAAAGAGGACATAATGTCGAAACCTTTGAATCGCTTGAACAACAGCAAGCGCTAGTTTTTCAACATAGGAATATTTACTTTCTGTATCATTTAAGTTTTTACTTAAATAATATATAGGATGTTCAATTCCATCGACTTCTTGCACTAAGACCATCGCAATGGTCGTATCTGCTGCAGCTAGATACAGGTTAAAATCTCTTTGATAGTCCGGGGCGTACATTAATGATGCTTTTACTAGACAATCTTTCAGAGCGTCAAAGGAAGCTTGCGCAACCTGGTCCCAGACAAAAGGTACATCCTTTTTCAAAAGACGAGTATAACCTTTGGCAAGTTCTGCGTAATTTGGAATGAATCTCCTCAGAAAGTTTGCTTTCCCTTGGAGTTTCTGAATCTGAAGCAAATTTGAAGGTGGAGGCAAATTAATGATTGCCTGAACCTTACAGGGGTCGAGACGAATCCCATCCTTAGAGACAACAAAGCCAAGTAAACGACCAGAACCGACGCAAAACACACACTTGTGCGGATTGAATCTTATCTTGTAATGTCGGCAACGTAGAAAAATTGCTCTCAAATGCCGCGGATGATCAGTCCGCTTTCGCGAATGAGCCGGAAGATCGTCGAGATAAGGTTGAACAATGTTCTTGATGTCATGAAAGGCATAATTCATTGCCCTCTGAAACGTCGCCCCTGCGTTCTTTAAACCAAAGGGTAATTTTCGATAAGCGAATGTGCCCCACGGACAGATGAATGCAGTCTTAGACTGGTCCTGTGGGCGGATATTTATTTGATTATACCCGGAAAATCCATCCATAAAGGAAAAGATTTCACATCCGGCGCATTCATCAATTATCTGGTCGATGAAGGGTGTAGGGTAGTTGTCCTTTGGACAAGCTTTGTTCACATCCCTATAGTCGACGCACACTCTTATCGTCCCTTGTTTTTTCATAACAGGGACAATATTCGATACCCAATCGGTTAGAGGAACCGGGTAGATGAATCCAGCATGGAGGAGTTTTTCAACTTCCGCCTTAATGGCAACGGCTTTCTTCGGATGTACCTGCCGAAGCCGTTGTCTTACTGGTTTGACATCAGGATACATTTTAATCTCATGTTCAACTATGCTCGAGTCAATGCCTGGCATTTCATCATATGACCATGCAAAGACATCTCTAAATTCGCGAAAGAGAGCACTATATATTTCCAGTTCTGAAGGGGAACAACTTTTGCCGACATGAATATTCTCAACAACATCAGATTTCGTCGAGATGTTTATGGCTACTGTCTCTTCAATATTGGATAGGTTTCTCTCTGAATCCACCGTATTTACAGTATTTGTTAGGAATTCAAACACTGAAGGGTGGTATAGGTCGTGATGAGTTTCTTCTTCACACTCTGGAAGAAGGGAACGATGGTGGTGATCATTCCATGGTGCCCCCTCAATCATCATTGATTGTAAGATTCCTTCGTCAGTCCCATGAACTTTTGACCATGGATCTAATGGGGTACCATATTCTTCGGACCTATCTACCCAAACGCTTGACGAGCGTTCATTTGGGCTCGCCTCCCATGCCTGAAACATTGATTGCTACAATATTTCAATGGGGCTAGGAGGCAATACCACTTGATGATCCATGACGACTTTGTCTTCTGCGACTTTCGATGAAGATATCATGTTGCATGTTGCTACAAACGGGATATTCCCTTCATGGAAAGGAGATGGCAACGCGAAAGTTCCCATCATTGTGGGATCTTTTAGCAAGCCTACTCCTATATCTTTTATCGAATGGTCGCTCCCATGGATCAGGGGAATGCTTCCAGTAACTTGTGAACCATTAGGGAGGAAATTCTGTTGGTCGACGATCGTAATTCCCCCTTCAAACGGGAATGCGATCTTCCTAAAATATGTCGACACTACAGCTGCCATGGCATATATCCATGGTCTTCCCAGTAGGATGTTATAGTCAAGATTGCCATCAATGACTTCGACATCAATTTCCACTATTTTTCCTCCTAGTTCAACCTTAAAGTTATTTAGGATACCGTATGGAGTGTACGATCTACCGTCAAATGCTTTCAATGTCGTCGAAGATCGCGACAAGGTTGGAGATCCAAGAGTTTTCCAGCAACTCATCGACATGATACATGTCGATGCTCCCTCATCAATAATCGTTCTATGAACAGTTTTGTTGAGTGCTTTCACTTGAATAAGGAAAGCTAATTGCGCTGGTAACTGAGGATCATATCCTTTGTGATCAAAGGATACAAGACTGGAATCTTTAGGATCCACTCCACCAATTGCAGATAACAATGCCTGTCTTTGGGATGGGCAATTTTGTAGTACCTCAAGAGTCGACATAGCAGATGGCGATTGGGCCAAATCCTCCACTATATTATAGTGTTGCGCCGCTCTGGCGCGAGGGTTGAATGTCGATTTGTGGACTACTCCCTTAGGCGGCTTTATTGTTAATTCATGCGTGAGGGGGGGTACAACTTCTGCCGAAGTCGTTGTCGAACTACTGGGTTGATCTTTCCCTTTGTCGTTCGACACCGGCGGATTCCCATAATCTTTATTCCTAGTCGAGATCAAAGCATCACTTTGCTTAGAAACCGATAGCATAAGCACTTGAGACGGGGAAGCATTTCCACTATCAACCATATTCTGACCTGGGGTGGGAAACGGATCAGTCAACACAGCTGAAGTTTGGGAACTTTTTAGGAACCTCTTTAACTCAGCTTTGAACGGACAGTTCTTTGTTGAATGATTTTCATCACATATTTGACATGGAGGAAATTGTTTCTTTTGCCCAGGAGGGTTTGAAGAAGTTTTTTGAGGGGATGATCCACCTTGTTTCTTCTTCTTCCCTTTGTTTTGTTTCTTCTTGCTTCCTGGTTGATTGGAGTTTTTGTCTTTATCCGTAGATACAGCATTTACCTCCGAAGCAAGAATCTCCTGATTTGCTTTTTGATTCGAAGTCTTACGGGCTTTCTTATTCGAATCCCTTGTCGACTTAGCGTTTGCAGTTCCAATCACGCCATCACCGGCATGAGAGTCACTGTTCGATCCGGGAGGAGGAGGGATTGAAAACTCCGGTCTGGGGGCGTCAGGTATCTTATCATAGAGCGTGCCTGACTGAGTATACACTAAGTCTAGATATTGAGCACGAGCAATAACCTGCTCCTCTGTTACGACGCCTCCCTTGGCCACATCTTCTGTAATTGCCGGCAGAAGCGACTTTATAAACCACTCAGCTAATAGCTGATCTGGAACATAGGTCTTTACCATTCTGCGACGACGACGCCACTCATGTATATGATTAGATATATGTGTGGCTGTTGTCTGCTTGAAATTGGTCAAGATTTCTGTTCCAGTTTCGTACCTTATAGGTAACTGAAAGTGTGTTAAGAAAGTCGTGGCTAGGGAACTAAAATTGTCGAAAGAGGCTCTAGGTAATTCAATATACCATTTGGCCGCCGGACCAGTCAATGTCCTCTGGAAAAGACGAAGCCTTATCGAATCATCATTCAAGGTATTCGACGAACACCACAGATGGAATGTCATCACATGATTCGACGGGTCTTCGCCCGGATTTCCATTGAATTTAGGAATGTCCGAAGGAAGTTTGTGAGGAATCGCTGGCCACCAATGGGCATAGGCGATTGGATCGTTCGTCAATCGATGTAAATCTGGTAATTCTAAGGTCGCCACGAATGGCAACTACTGATTCAGGTTTGGCGAGGCGTACCCAGGATATGATGGAATCGCCTGAGCAGTAGGTCTTTGCACACCAGCATAATGCAACTGATGTTGATATGAATGATATGGTTGGTGGGCTTGGCCACTGTAAAGTGGTTGGTTTAACCCGTTCTGAATATAGGGTTGCCCACTATTTGCAAAGATCTGTTGCTCAGATCCCTGGTACACCTGTTGAAACTGAGGTTGTTGGTATTGCACCATCCATGGTTGTGAAGCCATGTTTTGCTGTGCGACACTAACCGACTGACCAAGATGCGGGGTTATGGTTCCCGTTTGTATCTGTGTCGTCCCGGCAGTTGGCGATTGTGGTTGTGTTGCAGGGTCAATAGGCTGTTGCATTACAACTTGGGGTTGACATACAACAAGCATCGATTGAACTTGCGACACGGTTACAATTGCTGGCGTCGTCGGGATACTAGACATAGGTACACATTGTTGCATGGGATATACAACTCTTGGCTGTTGGGGTACCATAGGTACCCAACCACTCGTCGTTACTTCAGTCAAACCTGAATGTGGTTGAAAACTGCCGTATGGGTATCCCCCCGAAAGGGGAAGTGAAAGGGCATATTGCCCCCCATACGGTAACAATCCGGAGCTCAAGGGTATAGATGGCCTTTGAGGACTGGATGGCCCAAACTGATTCCCAAAGGGATCAATTTGTCTCGTTTCAACATAAGAATTACCGGGTATTATACCGGAAGAACAAACTGGAACAGACCAAGTTGTCATAATAGTCCCTGGGTGGACTCCTTCTAGCTGATGAGAGCTATTCGGGACGGCTGGTATGCCGGCAAACATCGTTGGATTGGCAGCAGGAACTTCTGCTGTCGCTGTGTCGTTTGGCATAGTCCTAGATGTCGACGGTTGTTCAGACATTTTAAGTCTATCCAATAAACTTCCTAATGATTCTTCAGGAACTTCTGGTGGTGATAGACAAACTTCTGATGCAGAAGGAAAAAGAGGGGTACCTACTCCAAAATGAATTGGAGTATTTGCTTGCTGGTCCTCTACAATTTCCTCTATTGCAATCAGACCAGGAGGAAGAGGAAGACCGTCAGGTCCGTAAAAGATTTCTGGTGCCGAAGAAGGGGTTGCTTCGACAGCGACAGTCGTTTGATCAACAAGACTCTGTGGACCGGTTTCAGATGGAACTGGTTCAGTTATGCAAGTACTTGTCTTCAGACTAGGATCAGTACAACTGTCCTTCTGTTGCTGTTGAACTTCTTCAATAGAGGCAGGGATTCCAGAAATATTGGGAGTGACCAGAATCTCAGATGTTGTTGGAACTTCCGTTCTAACTTTAAAAGGAGATTTTGACCTGGTCAAGTGAGTTCGCTTCGTCCGTACTACTCTCGGTTCCGAAGACAAAGGCGGTTGACTCGCAAGCCTCCCTGAACGACGGGGTTTTAATTGACTTTCCTCCACGGTTGCGGATTACTTGATCAACTAAAATACAAAAAGGGGAATTATGTTTCCGTATTGAATGAATTTTATTAGACGCTTTTAGACACAACTTTGCTTTTTCATGTTTTAAGAGTCGAGAAAAAGCTAAAGATGACTCTAGTCGCCTTCGATGTATTAACGAGCCCGAAGTGACAAATGCTCGGTTAGACCTTTTCAGTTATAGAGTTTGAAAAGGGCCAAAAGAAACTGCTCTGGAGATCTAGGCAGAGGGTGTGCCAAACCTTTCGCGAAACCACAGAATACGTTTTACGGTACGGGTGGTCGATCTTCGTGAATGCTGTGTTCACTGCATCGCGATTAGTAGGGCGGTTGACACGGCTTCCTAAGGATAAAGGATAATTGCCTATAGGGGTCTCCCAATATACGCGACGGTACGCGGGAGCACAAGTCCGTATTAGTGCTATCGTCCCTCAGGAGGAATCACCCACCTTCGTAGAGATCGACAGTCACTACGTTTAACGACGCCGGAACACGTCTCTACCTAGACCTCTATTGTGAGCGTTATGTTACAATGCGTTTTTAGATTCATTCAATATATTTTAAGTTGATCTTGTTTATCAGTTTGTCTTTCAGGATCACCACGAGATGTATTGGTACAAATTCCTAAATGCAGCTAAAATGATAAGCAAGCTTTCACAATCCTTTTAGCTTTGAAAATCCTAACTACTGAGGGGAGAGAAAAACAATATCTTTCCACACAGAGCACCAAGCACAAACTAATGCACTTTCTCCTAGATCAGACACCCAAACTTATCAAAAATGCAAATGCAAGGTGCATGTATTTCTTTTCTTTTCCTTTAATGTTGATGTAGACAAAAGGAAAACTGTTGTATGACTTTCGAATTCAATTTGAAGCGTAAACAAACCAGTTTTTTCTAAAATGAAAAGACGCTTTACAGGTACTTGTTTCAACACTAAAAATATATGAATTCAAACCATAAAGTGAAAAATAAACAAACTCAAACAGCCATGAACAGTAATAAAACTAACTCTTCAGATTCCAAAGACACTTTT
The DNA here is from genome assembly GCA_031772625.1 of Pinus tabuliformis. NCBI lineage: Eukaryota > Viridiplantae > Streptophyta > Pinopsida > Pinales > Pinaceae > Pinus > Pinus tabuliformis. The sequence continues at coordinate 1,677,640,296 of CM062818.1, forward strand.
ACAGTTCAGGATCTAAGAGGCCACAGCTATACTGGTTCGCTTTTCACAATGGGAAACTGTAACTGAAACAAGAAATACTGAAAGAACATTCACAGTTTCATCACACAACTGAGGCGGAATAATGTCAAGGAGAAGTGGCTTACAACAAGTACAATAACCAGCAAGCAATCAGCCAAAAACAAGTGCAAACAGGGCCAAGACACAATAGGAAGACTGAGCAAGACAAGGGCTAACTGGACTAGCGCAGGTTCTAGTCTGCGAGTTTCACTCTCAGCGCAGTTCCCGAAGGGAGCACCTGCGCTGTAATGCAGACTGCCTGTGGACAGCCTGCACTGACTCACGAGAGTTTCGTCTACAAAGTTTTCCGGGTCATAAAAAGCTCAAAAATGCACTGTTTTTGATGAAATAAAAAGCTATAGGTCAAGTACAGGCTAAGGTATGATCAAGAGGATGAAGATCTATCACAAAGAGTAAAGAGTCTTTTGTAGATAAGCTCTTCAAATCTTGAATTTGCTCAGCAAATGAGCAAGAGTAGCAGTCCCTCTACTTCGCTTTTGATATAGTCAAAAGCTTTTCGATTTGGTACTCTTTTCTTCAAGAAATGAATAGCAAAATACTACAAACACCAACAAGATACTAGGCTCCCCAGCGGAGTCGCCAGTTTGTTGTGGGGAAAAGTATCCGACTCGGATGACCCTATCCCTACTCTAAAGGTGACAGTCTTTAGCAACAACTGAAAGTAAAGCTTTGATATTTTCCTTTATGAAAGTACAGAGAGAAGGAAGAAAAGATTAACCAACCTGGTGTCTTTCGCTTAGTCGATCCTTATCCTCTCTCTCTGTCTCTTGTTCCTAGCTCCTTTCTCTCTTTGCCGGTCCAGCTACACACAGATCCTGCACAAACGAGAGAGGAAACTACAAGATACAAGTACTCATAACTGATGCATGGATTAGAGTGAATCAAATATACATGTAAATACAATACATCAATGCAATACAAGTATATAGGAGAACATGCAAAACTTTATTGATAGAAGTAACAAGGTTCTGAGAAGGTTACAACCAATGATGGCTCCAATCCAGCAGCACCTCCCCAGCAGCAAGAACTCTCCTCTTCACCTCTAGTAAAACAATCACCCAATAGCTCTAACTGTAAACCAACAGCACCTCCTTGCTTTACACAAAATTCCAGCCTCCTTAGACCTCATAGAAGAGCTCTATATATAGGATAGAAGAAGAGAGGATGAGTCAGCTTGAGACTGACATGAAGCTGCCTTATGTCCTCTCCCTCTTCAGTTAATCTTCAGTTCTTGAGTCCACTTGGAGATCCTTGGTTACACATGGTGATCAAGTACCTCTTACTCATCACAAGGCGAATCTGATGAACCAAGTGTCAGTTTGGAAGCTTCCTGGGCAGTTGACACCTTGCAGGATGACTGTGCCACTTGGCCAATCTCGCCCAGCGCAGGTAGCCTTCATTATGACTTCCAGCGCAGGTACAGAGTGGGACAGTTGCATTACAGCGCAGAAGCTCAGTTAAGCAGCTGACATGATCCAAAATAAGCCTGTTTTGAAGTGTTTTCAGGTGGAGAACTGATTGGAAGTGCTGTTGTTTGATGACCTTGTTCTTTTAGGGGTAAGAACAACATGTTTAGGGACTGAGGATCCCTGTGATTATTGACATTTCATGCTCCATGATGCGAGGCACAAAAATGTCTATAACACCATCATGCCCAACTTATGCTGTGGAGATTCAAGAGATTAACCTGCAATCTGGGAAGGTTCTCCTAGATATCTAGCCTCCACCCAGGGGGGTTGAGGAGGATAAAGAGGAAAATGAACCTAAAGCAATTCCACCCTTTCGTAAGAGACTATCCAGGACAACACAACCTACCCCAGAAGAAACTGAACTTTTGGGAGAATTGAAACAGTTATGTGTGAAGATAGCACTTCTCCAAGCCATAAAAGATGTACCTATCTACAATAGGTTGATCAAAGAGAGGTGCTTTAGGCATCTAGGAAGGCGCAAGAGAGATGCCCCAACCATCAATGTCATAGGACAACTGTCCGACTTGATGTTGGGGAAGGTGATTTGTCTGAAATATCTAGACCCTGGAAGCCCAGTGGTTGATGTCCACATCAATGGTACCATGATCCCACATACCTTGATTGATTTGGGAGTTGACATTAATGTGATGACAAAGGACACAATGCTCAAACTTAACCTTTAGGACTCCTTGAGGAAGACCACGACAGTACTGCAGCTAGCAGACTGCTCCACCGTGACCCCTGAAGGGATTGTGGAAGACGTGATGGTCTCCATTGATTCATGGGAGTACCCTGCTGACTTCTTAGTTATCCAGCCGAAGGCAAAGCTCACTGGGTATCCTCTCATCCTGGGAAGACCCTAGTTGGCTACTGCCAATGCCTACATCAGTGGTCGAGCTAGGAACATGACCATCAAGAACGGGCATATGTCTAAGCAGTTAATCCTATACCATCCTGCCCAACCATTGCTAGAACATGATCTACCTCTCTGATTGGAGGAGGAGGATGAGGATGAAGCCTATTCTGCACCACTTTATGCATTAGAAACCACCATGGGGGGAAATCACAAGATGAGGATGATATGATTGAAAATTTGATTTAGAAAAGACCCCCTAGTGTATTACCATTAGAGGACATAGTGAGAGAAACCCAAAACAACCCCTCAACTGATCTCTGTGTGGCCGACCCGACTTCTCTCCATTTTAAGAATCTAGAGTTCGGCCCAAAAAGAACCTTGAAAATCAATCCATCCCTATCCACTTCCCAGGAGAAGGAGCTGTGCAACTTATTGAGAAAACATTTAGATGCCTTCGCCTGGAGTTATAAGGAGATGAAGGGAGTGCACCCTTCAGTATGTACTCATCATATATACATTAAATAAGATTGCAAACCAGTCAGACAGCCTCAAAGGAGTATGAATCCAACACTTAAAGACATTGTTAAGGAAGAATTGCAAAAATTACTTGATGTAGGATTCATCTACCCCATCTCTGACAGTGAATGGGTCTCTCCTTTGGTGCTAGTACCAAAGAAAAATGGCAAGTGGATAATCTATGTCGACTATTGGGAATTGAACAAAGCCACCAAAAAGGACCATTTTCCTTTACCTTTTATAGATCAAGTGTTAGATGATCTGACGGGGAAAAAGTTTTTCTCCTTCCTCGATGGGTTTAGCGGGTAAAATCAGATTCAAATAACCCCGAAAGACCAAGATAAGACCACTTTCACTTGTCCTTGGGGTACCTTTGCATACTGGGTCCTTCCTTTTGGTTTTTACAACGCTTCAACCACTTTCCAAAGAGCAGTATTGAGTATATTTTCTGAACTAGTTCATTATGCAGTGAAAATATATATGGATGATTTTACTCCTTATGGTTCTAACTTTCAAGAAGCTTTATCTAACCTAGGAAAAGTTATAAACAAGTGTGTTGAGATGAACCTATCCCTCAGTCCGGAAAATGTGAACTTTTGATGACTGAAGGGACTGTGTTAGGTCATGCAATATCTCAACAAGGACTGCAGGTGGACCCCAACAAGATTGCCACCATAAAAAGGTCCCACCTCCTCAAAAGGTGAGAGATGTTAGAAGTTTCCTAGGCTTAGCTGGATCTTACAGAAGATTCATTAAAGATTTCAGTAAGATAGCCTCTCCTTTGTTTGACCCTTTAGGAAAATATGTCGAGTTCATATGGTCTGAAAACTGTCAAGAAGCCCTAGATACCTTGAAAAGCAAGTTAGTAACTACCCCAATTCTCAGAGGCCCAAATTGGGCCTTACCCTTTCACATTCACATAGATGCCTTGAACAAAGCAATAGGAGTAGCCTTAGGACAAATTGATGAAAATTTGCCTTATGCCATATACTTTATAAGAAAAAACTTGTCCAAGGCAGAGCTAAACTACACAGTGACCGAGAAGGAACTCTTAGCTGTCGTGCATTCCTTAAACAAATTCAGACACTATATCACAGGCTATCAAACCTTCATGCACACTGATCATGCTGCAATTAGATATTTAATGAACAAACCAAATGTAAATGCTCGCATTATTAGATGGTTGCTTTTATTACAACAGTTTGATCTGACCATTATTGATAAGCCTGGTAAAGAAAATGTTGTTGCTGACCTTTTATTTAGAGTGAATTTTCTTGTAGGTGAAGAAGGAATGGTGGATGACCAAATGCCAAATAAACTTCTGTTTGCTATTTCAGTACTCTCTCCATGGTTTGATGATATAGCAAACTACTTGGTTTCAACACAGTTTCCATCACACTTGTCTTCAAAAGAGAAGAGCAAGATAGTAAGGAAAAGCACCGCTTTCACCTAGATTGGGGGTAATCTCTTCAAACTTGGCCCAGATCGGATCTTGAGAAGATGTGTCAGGGAGGAGGAAGTCTTTGACATTCTCATGACCTGTCATGACGAGCCTTTTGGAGGTCATTCTGCAACAAAGAGAACTGCCTTCAAAATATTGCAAGTAGGCTACTATTGGCCCACTCTTCATCAAGATGTGAGGAGATACACCAGCCAATGTGATCGGTTTCAAAGGATGGGGAAAACTACTCCAAAGGATGAGATGGCCATGCAACCTCAAATGACCTTTGATCAATTTGAGAAGTGGGGCATGGACTTTGTGGGTCCTATCATCCCTCCTTCAAAACAGAAACAATACATCATTGTGTGCACCGATTACCTGACAAAGTGGGCAGAAACAAAAGCAATCAAAGCAGCAACAGAGGAAAAAGTAGCTGAGTTTTTGAGAGAAAACATATTCTACAAGTTCAGGTATCCAAGAGAATTGGTCACAGATCAAGGCAGTCAGTTCACTTCCAATTTGATTAAAGACCTGCTCACACATCACAAAATCAAGCACAGGTCTTCCACCCCTTACCATCCACAAGCCAATGGGCAGGTGGAGGTCACTAACAGAGCTTTGGAAGGAAGTTTTACCAAGGTAGTGAGCACCAATAGAAAACATTGGGTGGACAGATTAGTTGAGGCCACTTGGGCCTACAACACAACATGGAAGACCACCACAGGGTTCACACCATATGAACTGGTCTATGGGAAGAAGGCATTGCTATCAATAGAATTTGAATTTAATACACTAAGGATGGCAGCTCAGCTAGACCTAGACTTCAGCCATGCATAGAAGGAAAGGTTACTCCAGCTCAATGGATTGGATGAACAAAGATTTCAGGCCCTTCTCCACACAGAGGTAGTTCAGCTTCAGAGGAAGATATGGCATGACAAAAATATCAAAGAGAAGCAATTCCAAGAAGGAGATTGGGCACTGCTCTATGATTCAAGGTATAAAGACCTCAAAGGCAAGCTGAGGACAAGATGGATGGGACCCTACACTGTGGAAAAATGCAATGAAAATGGTTCAGTTCTGATCAAAACCATTGATGATGAAGCCATCTCCTTACTTGTCAATGGACATCAGTTGAAAATTTACAAGAAGCCCCTCTCGAAGCGAGAGTTCATTGAAGATTTGAATAAGATAGTGATGGTAGTGGAGCATGTCTTAGCTTCCACTTCACCCACTCACTGAAGAAAAAGTAAAAAATAAAAAATAAGTACTCAAGTGAAAACCTCCATGAGGCGCTTGAATCCCATCATTGGGTTAAAAACCTCTCTTGAGGCAGCCCAGTATGCCAAAAAAAAGAAAAAAAGAGAAAAGAAAAAAAGATCGCTGGGTGAAAACCTCCCTTGGAGATGCCTAGGTGTTATAGACATTTTTGTGCCTTAGTACTTTAAGCATGAAATGTCCATAAACCAAGGGCTCCTAAGTCCCTAAAAGTGTTGTTCTAACTCCTAAAGGAACAAGGTCAACAAATTACAGCTTCTCCCAGAAGTTCTCCACCAGAAACTGCTCAGAATAAGTCAAAACAGGATCATTTCAGCTGCTCCACTAGCCAAGTGCGTTGCATAGTACCTAAGTCCACTAGCTAGGTGCGTGGCAATGCACCTAAATGCACTACCAGGGTGCGTTGAGTGGGAAATGACAAGTGGCAATGTCATTCCACGAGGAGGAGAGACAATGGAAGCTTCCAGAATCTTCTCCAATGACACTTGCCTCACTGAATTCGACCAAGGATGAGTAAGAGGCTTTCAGTCTCCAAGTGGAAGCAAGGACTGACAGAGAGAAGCCACTAATCAAATCATGAGCTGACTCATCCTCCTTGCATACATCTATATATGGATCCCTCATCCCAGAGATCCAGGGGCTGGAATTTTGCACATTGTAAGGAATTGTTGTTGGTTTTGAGACACATATCAGAGAATTGGGTGATCTATGCTTTGTTGGGGGTGAAGAAGGGACTTCTTTGCTGGGAGGTTGATGCTGGGTCAAGAATCATCGGTTGTAACTCCTCCTGGATCTTCTTGAATATCAATAAAACTATTTGAGTTTCTTCTCCATGCTTGTGTTTCATTGATGCTTGTTACATTTGTATGGTTAACTTAAATATGATCCTAAGTTATTTATGAATATAAACCCATGTCTTTGTATAGTTTCATTCTTCTGTGATCTTACAGGTACTTGGTGAAGCTGGGCAAGTAAGGGAGCAGGTAGCTGGAAGCTGTTAAAGAGGAGAGAGATTGGATCGAAGGACTAGCGCAAGACACAGGTTGCTTCATCCTATTCCTCTTTGTTTATAGTTCATAAAGAAGAATACAAAAGTAGTTTTCTCTGTTTGTTTCTAAGGTAGCTGTCACACCTTAGTGGGATAGAGTAGTTCTAAATAGACACTTTTCCCGATAACAAAATGGCGACTCCGCTGGGGATCGTGTCTAATTAGTTTGTTTGTGTTTCTCTTGTTGTTTGTTTCATAAACTTATAAGTAGCAATCGAACTGCATTTGCCATTAGTAAATGCAAAGTAGACACCTGCTGCTTTAGTCCATTCACTGGATCTTTTTATGATTTGAACAACTGATTCATAGACTAATTGATTGCCCTTGTGATAGCTCTTAGACCCCCCTTTAGATCTACCTCTGATTGTGCATTACTGATTGCTTTTACTCGGCCAAAAACCAAAGATTAAACTGTAAACCGTGAACCACAACCCGGATAGAATTCTCATTTCTGCCCCAGCGCAGGCTCTGTGAAGAGGTTCTGCATTTCAACGCACTTCCTGAGAGGGCTACCTGCGCTGCAATGCAGTTTCTCTATGTAACAGGTGCGCTGATCAACCTAGCCTTGTGCAGCTGAGGTTCTTTGCTTCATTCTTTCCAGTTTTGTCTCTGATTTTTGCAGCCTGTGATTAGTATTTGACTGTTTCAAACCCCTTTTCCTTACTGATATTCCACCTCAGTTGTACAAAAGAACTGTATATGTTTTTATGTGTTTGTTGAGTCGTTTACAGTTTTCCATTGCAAAAGTAGAATAGTCGTATTGTCGTCCTTTGATTTAGATCTGTCGCAAGTGTCGATTTTGATCATAGGATAAAGTTTATTTGCTGTTGATAGTCGATTATTATTTTACTTTTGCCTTTGGTTTGAATTTGTGACTTTCTAGTGTCGAAACGAGTATTTATTTCAAAATCATAAAGTGTCGTAATCATCTCTACCTTTTGATTTCGAAAAGAAGCTTGTTTATGTGTGTCGCTTGAAAGCAAATTCAGATTTGTACATCAATTTTCTTTTTAGGCATCAATATTAAGAAAGTGAAAAACAAATACATGCATGTGCATTTGCATATTGACAGTCTGTTTGGCTTGATTTAGGAAAGTGCATTTACAGTGTGCTCTTTGCTCTTTGCGAAAAGATTGTGTCTTTCTTTTCCCCTAATAGCTAGGATTTTCATTGCTGAAAAGAGATAAAAGTTTGTTTATCATCTTTAGATTGCATTTTAGGAATTACATCTACATCTCGTGGTGATCCCAAAAGGCAAACTTCATAAGAAAGATCAACTTAAAATAAATTCAATGAACCTAACAACGCTTTGGAACTTAACGCACAACATTTAGAGGTCTCGGCTAGAGACGTATTCCGGCGTCGTAAAGCCTGGTAACTGTTGTCCTCATTGATGGTTGGGTGATTCCTCCACTTTGAGACGATAAGTGCCAGTACGGACTTGTGCTCCCATGTACCATCGAGTATATATTGGGAGACCCCTATAGGCTTAAAACCTTTATCCATAGGAAGCCGTGTCGGCCGCCCTACTGATCGCAATGCACCGAACACAACATTCGGGAAGATTGACTGCCGTACCGTAAAAGTATTCTGCAGTTTTGCGATTGGTTTGGTACTCCCTCTACCTAGACCTCCAGAGCAGTCCCTTTCGTTCCTTTTCAGACTCCTTAACGGAAAAGGTCCATCTGAGCACTTGTCACTTCAGGCTCATTAAAAATCGAAGGAGACTAGAGTCATCTTTTGTTTTTTCTCTACTCTTAAAAACTGAAAAAACAAGTTGTGTCAAAGCGTGTTAAAATTTATTTTAAACGGAATATTCATACCCTTTCTTACATTGATCTTGGGTTGAGAAAATGGAACCTACCAACCAAGGAATTCCCCTTGGTGGAAATCCTAGTCCTTTCTCCTCTTGGGGAGATGTTGGTGCGCCCCATATGGCCACATTGTCGCTTCCAGGACTGACAATTGGCTTGCCAATATGGCTCTTCTCAACCTCTGTCGTTCAGAACACCACCATTCCTGAACAATCGAATCAGCAATTAGACGAGTCCAGAGTTGCCCACCAGCCTTCTACTTCCTCTAATTCTTCCTCTGCTCCTTCCTCTTCGCTTGATGGAACTGGTAAAGCTAAAAGCCATGTCCCTAAGGAGAAGAAGGAAAAGAAGAAGAAAGAGAAGAAGAAGGAGCCAAAGGCGAATGGGGGAAAACGAGTGTCGTCTAATGAAAATCCACACACTTCATCGACCAGGCCTAAATCGCCATGTGTCATTTTCAAAGGAGACCACTTTCACAGAGATTGTCCTTGCATCCCTCGGATACTAAGGGACTGGTCTCCTCATTTGCACAACCCGTTGTCGTCAACCTCTGATGATCATGTTGAAAGCACACCGTCAACTAGTGAAAGTGAAGCCCCAGGACAAAAAGGGAAAGCTATATTTCCTTGTAAACTGTGCGAAGGCAATCATGCCCTCCACCGTTGTCCCTTCTTAGACGAAGCTAAAAGAGTTTTGGATGATCGTCTGGTTTCACCGTTACGACTTCCTCCTGGATATAAAAAACTCTTGCCGAGTTCGTCACTAGTTGAGAATCCAGCTGGCCCGCTCAGGTGGTCAGCTGAAGCGCCTATCATTGAAGATAAACCATCTGGATCGATACCAGACGAAAGTCAAAAGGTCGAGGCGGCAGTTGACCCGGTCTTGCCTTCAGAGGTTTCATCTTCAGATGATACAATCAATGAAGAGAACAAGGATGACACCGTCCAAATTCTCTTCATAAACACAGACTTCGACGAACATTGGGGCAATCTACCCGTTCCTTTACCGCAGGAAGGAAGTTCGTCAGAGCCATACCCGGCCGTTTACTCGGTCCCACCTCCAAGCAACCTAGTTGTCTCCTTCGACTGGAATCAACTAGGCAGACCCCGTTTACCAGCAAGTGTACCATTCCGAATTATTGTTCAAATATATAGAATGGTCATGGCTGGTACCATCATAGATGAGGGGGCTTCTGTGAGTATCCTTTCCTCTACTGCTTGGAAAGTGCTTGGTTCGCCATCGCTTTTGCCTGAGATGAGAAATCTGACAGGCTTTGATAAAGGAACCAGTCGACCTTTAGGGATCCTTCCCGATGTGCCCATAACATTGAGAAGGAAGACAGTTCGCATGAACGTAATGGTAGTTCAAGGACCCTTGGATTATAACCTACTCCTTGGACGAGACTATATTTATTGCATGGGAGCCATTGTCTCCTCAATCTTTAGAGTAATGTGTTTTCCGCATGAAGGAAGAGTGGTCAAGCTCGTGGACCAGCTTTCATTTCCCGGATCACGCATAGCAAATAGTCATATACCGTCCCTAAATGGTCTTTTCACGCAAGAAATGTCTCAATCCCCAGTCCGTCCTCCCGATGAACGCGAGTAATTCGGAGGGATATGACTGAAACCCAGGGGGCATGCATCTTGGTCTGCTTCGGCAGGAAAACTTCGGGTATAGAGTAGGTTTCTGCGGGAGAATATGCCTAGTTTGTACCCTCGTCCGTGATTGGAAGAGGGGGTTATTCTAGTACAGGATTCTCTTGTCAAAGTTATGTAAGTAGGTGAGCACCGCCACTCACCTTTGTTTATCTCGGTAGACATCGCCGAAGAAATGTTTTGTTTGCACCGCGAATAGAACAATCTTTGGGTCGCTTGTAAGAGGTAGTACCTTTCCTGATAAAACGAATGTTTTGTCAGCTCGAATAGAGGGTGACCTTGAAACTCTGTTTTATACCTGGGGGCATGTAAACCTTTTGGAGTGCAAGCGATGGGCGACTATTTATTTTTTAAATTTTTAGGACCTTTAACCCTTTAAACTCGTAGGATTAGTCGTCACCTAACTTGCATAAAGAAAGGATGTGGGGCAAAACTCTAAAAATTTCCATTTTTGTATGAGACATTCTTATCATATGACTGGATTAATCGAGTAGTGTTTACTGCGAGGTTCAAGCTCGTTAAAAAATAAACCCGAACCGAGCAAATGTTTCCACCCGCATTTAAGCTCGTTAAAAAATGAACTATCCCTTGGTAAATAACCACCGTGAATGTAGCATTTCAGCCATTTAATCCTTGGTCGTGTTTGCACCGTCACCTCCACTTTTCCATTGGCCGATCATTCACCTCCATTTGATTGTTTACCCATTTTGAGGAACAGCTGCGAAGAGTGATTTCACTAGCCATCCTTCTGACACTGCCGTGATTGGAAAATTCCAAACCTTACCTGGAATCAGCTGCTACACATTTTATCACTCGTTCCTTAAAAGACGAGTCTTCTTTAAGCTCTTTTCTGACTCGTAAAATATGAAAAGATTGCCGAGTTCTATCCTTCCAGCTCGTTAAAGCGACGGGAAGTGCTATCCCTCCTCTAGATTTTAATCTTTTTGGACCTGAGGGATTATTGCACAAAAAGATCGAGCGCTTGTTTTGTTCGGCTCATTAAAGCGATCAAAAATTCATCCCTTCTGTATTGTTTTATACTTTTTCGGACTTAAGGGATTAGATGACAAAAAAGGAATTTTGGAGTTACCTTTACGTACCTTTTCAGACTCTCTAAAAATGAAAAGGGCCGAGTTATCTTTGTGTTAGACTCGTTAAAAAGATTAATAGCGACGAACTTGTCTATAGACGAGAACGAGTTTCACTATCACTTGGCTCGTTAAAACATAGCGATGGGTTTGCCCGAAGGGAAAATTATAGAACAAGCATATGTTATCCTCCTCAATCTTGACAAAAATAAAGAGGTACTGGTCAGCAATGACTGGGGAAAAATTGGGAAGAAAAATCAAAGAATCTTTATTGGTAGCGAGTCGCTCTTGAACATGACACTTCCACTCCGTGCCCGAGTCGGGTTGGGTTGTTTCATTCACCGGCCACATCGCCATGGTCTCGCCATACCATCCACATTTGGGGTTAATGCTACCAATCCATCACATAAGTGTCGCCGACATGTTCAAGAGAAGTCATCCAGAAAGGCCACCTGTGTCCCGCCCACTACAATACATTATACTCCATTCTTTCATGACCGCCACCCTGAACCATATATCATCAGATCGTTTTCACCTCCATCAAAATCATTTGCTCCGTTCCGTGTCATTGATGTGGGATTCATTAAGGCCCTACTATGACGGATCAATTCTTGTCGACATCAGCTCATTATCCAAGAAGTTGATCTAGGAACACCCCATTCAGTACTTTGAAGCTTGCATGCCTCAATGGCAAGTTTCTCACTTCCGGCGACAGGTTTACATCAATGACCTTCGATCGAAAGATTTTGCATGGTGTTCGATGCCAAGTCCTTTATTCACACCACGTGAATTGTAGTGCAGTACCTTGAGGGTCATTATCATTATCGGTGATTCCTCTCGCGCTTGTTAATAGTTTACATCATTGACTGGTAATCAAGCGATGTCTTTCCATGTTCGAATTCAAAACATTTCTCACATGGATCGACTTGTACTTCGAGTGAAGATCGGACGAGATCGAAGACCCCGGATCTAGTTTCATCCATCCGGGCTGTGATATATATTCAGGAAAATAAAGACATTGAAATGTACAGCATTACAACACAGATAATCATCCTACCAAAAGGATGATGGCTCTATCAGAATCATCAGTCTACCATCAGACGATTGTCTGTCCTATGTACATGAAAATGAATTTATAAAGCTGAGCATGGGAATGCACGCCTCAGCTAGATCATGAAAATAGTATGAAGATAATGTATTGTATTGTATCTTATTACAGGTCTCCTCCCAGCATTGAAAGAACTTCGGATCCTCCTAATAAAGCATTTCACCCGATAAACAGCCTCATACTTTAGGGGGCAACTGTTATAGAAATTTTTGTGCCTTAAAACTCTAAGCATGAAATGTCCATAAACCAAGGGCTCATAAGTCCCTAAAAGTGTTGTTCTAACTCCTAAAGGAACAAGGTCAACAAATTACAACTTCTCTTAGAAGTTCTCCACCAGAAACTGCTCAGAATAAGTCAAAACAGGATCATTTCAGCTGCTCCACTAGCCAAGTGCGTTGCATAGCACCTAAGTCCACTAACTAGGTGCGTTGCAATGCACCTAAATGCACTACCAGGGTGCGTTGAGCGGGAAATGACAAGTGGCAGTGTCATTCCACGAGGTGGAGAGACAATGGAAGCTTCCAGAATCTTCTCCAATGACACTTGCCTCACTGAATTCGACCAAGGATGAGTAAGAGGCTTTCAGTCTCCAAGTGGAAGCAAGGACTGACAGAGAGAAGCCACTAATCAAATCATGAGCTGACTCATCCTCCTTGCATACATCTATATATGGATCCCTCATCCCAGAGATCCAGGGGCTGGAATTTTGCACATTGTAAGGAATTGCTGTTGGTTTTGAGATACATATCAGAGAATTGGGTGATCTATGCTTTGTTGGGGGTGAAGAAGGGACTTCTTTGCTGGGAGGTTGATGCTGGGTTAGGAATCATCGGTTGTAACTCCTCCTGGATCTTCTTGAATATCAATAAAACTATTTGAGTTTCTTCTCCATGCTTGTGTTTCATTGATTCTTGTTACATTTGTATGGTTAACTTAAATCTGATCCTAAGTTATTTATGAATATAAACCCATGTCTTTGTATAGCTTCCTTCTTCTGTGATCTTACAGGTACTTGGTGAAGCTGGGCAAGTAAGGGAGTAGGTAGCTGGAAGTTGTCAAAGAGTAGAGAGATTGGATCGAAGGAATAGCGCAAGACACAGGTTGGTTCATCCTATTCCTCTTTGTTTATAGTTCATAAAGAAGAATACAAAAGTAGTTTTCTCTGTTTGTTTCTAAGGTAGCTATCACACCTTAGTGGGATAGAGTAGTTCTAAATAGACACTTTTCCCGATAACACTAGGGTAGGCAGCTAGGGTGAAAACCTCCCTGAGGTGCCATGGTTGTTTAAAAAAAAAAAACAAAACAAAAAAAACAAAAGAAAAAGAAAAAGAAAAAATTGAAATTTAATGTGCATTTCAGGTTTGTAGGAGGACCACAGAAAGAAAGAGGAGATGCCACAGAGCCATGACATTCACACCAGCACCTACATTATCTCCTCCACACTCTTCTCCATCATTTCTAATATTTCTTCCACCCCATTGTGTTTTTTTCGGAAGCTGTGTGTTCTACAGGAGGCTCTGCGTTTTCTACAGGAGGCTCCTGTAAGAATTACAGAGAGCGAGAAATGGTTCCAAAAAGCAGTTTGAGGGGAAGGGAAGGTTCATGAATACCATATAAACCCTCCTACAACTATCAAACCTCCTTGTCATCCATTATACACCTACATCACATCATCATCATGATTTTTTCTTCCTGTCACAGAAAACAAAGAAAACCAGTTTTTAGTAAAAAGAAAAAAAAACAAAAAAAAGGGAGGAAGCAACACCTCAATTCTCACCTACAACATACCTATTACCTCTCCATATCCATCTTCATCTCTGACATCATCCTCATAACTCCCAGCACAGAAATAAGCTAAAAATTTCAAAGGGAGAAACAACTATAGGAGCTCCTGTAGCAGCTGATCTCATTAAAATCAAGCCACAACAACAAAACAGTGCAACCAGAGAGATTGAAGGAGACATTTGAAGCTTGAATCCAGCTAGAGGATACTTGCACAAGACAAACAATAGAACATTAGAAAGCAGATAGCATGCAGCAAAGGAAATACAAGCATGTAGCAGTAAAAGGAGCCAAAATACCTGACATCACATACATTTGACTCATAGGTAAGTGACTAACTTGCTCCTCTATTTGCATTTGTGCAATTGAAAGATATGCATGAATAACAAGATGGTTGAGGTTTAATGAAGAAAAGGTGGCCAGTTAACTTGGCCACCTTCATCTAGTTGACTACACTCATCCAAAGATGTCTCCCACACGTGCGCATAGTCAACTTAGAGAAAGATACCAAGGATAGGTAGTGGAGGATATGCAAACTCCGATGCAATAATGAGAGGTGATTGCGGGAATAAACCATGATGACAGGGTAGGTGGGGACCAACAGTCCAGATATGGCCAACGTACATTTCTTCCAGCTCACCCCATCACTGGAAATATCTAAAAGAAGTAATAAGTACTCCTCCTCGAGCACTCTCACCACCTTTTATTTCATTCTCTCCTCATCCACTTAGCTGCAGCGAACTCTTTGTCACACCACAACCTCGAAACCATCATTCTCCATCACTCTCACCCATCCTCCTACTCTCGGCATTTTCTACAGGAGCACTTACAAGTTCTACAGGAGCACCTACATGTAATTCTATAAGAGGGGCAATGAGCTGTTTTTAAGAAGAAAACACGGGGTTTTTGCACAATTTCTGGCTTAAGGAGGTAGATTCCATGCATACCCACCTTGATTATCAATATGTGTAAGGAATGATATCATTTTAAGGAGGAATTAAGTCCATAGAAGAAGAGGAATTACATAATAATTTTCTGCTTGTTTTAAAGAAAAACACAGTTTTCCTCTGTTTTCTTGTTTTCTTCAAAATTATTGTCTCCATCTCTACATCTGGTGTTCAAAATGGGTATAAGAACAATGACAGGAGGATTCATGAGGAAGGATCCCAATAATTCAACCAGGCTCCATGAACATCCCCAAGTAGTAGCCATATTCACAAGGGAAAATTGGATGACCTTTTTTGAGAAATTCCAAGGGTTTGATGAGGAAATTGCTCAGGAATTTTCCCTTTCTTTAGCCCCTCACTCAAGAACCCATGCCACTGTCACTTTTAGGGGTCTTTCCATGGAGATAACCCCATAATTCATTAGTAGGGTTACTACCCTTCCTCTTGGATTACCTTAGAGCAAAGATGAAAAACCCATTGGACAGGCTGCTAAGAAAAACTTCTTCCAAAACAATGAACATCCTATAGAAGATAAAAATGACATTAGAAGGGCTAGCATACCATACCCTTGAGATGAAGTAAGTTACCAAATCATCAAATATATTTCTTGTGAGGGGAGGTACAACATAGTCTATGGCTACCATTTTAGAATCCTTCATCAGCTAAGATATGGCATGGACTCTCCAACACCCCAGAAACTCAGCATCCCCTATTTCCTCCTGCAGTCCCTCATAGAATCCAGCATTATGTTTAAGGCATGGAGTGCATATTAGTTGGCTCACCATGGGTTAATTAAAATTTTAGTGGAAGAAGCCCTCTATACATTTACACTCCCTATAGCATGGGAAGTCTTCAGGAACATGACAGCAGAGGATGACATAAAGGCCCTCACCTATGATATCAGTCCTTTTGACATTGAGGAAGAAAAGAAGAAAGGGGGAGAAGGTGAAGCAACTGATGAATCAATAGGACAAGAAAAGGAGGAGGAAGAAACTAAGATATAAGAGGAGAAGGATGAAAAGACAGAAAAGGAAGAAACAAAGAAAACATAGACAGAAAAGGGGATAGAAGGAGGAGAAAAAGAGGTAGTAGAGGCAAAACAAAGAGAAGGGTCCCCTGAGACTCTGGAAAGAGAGGCAATAGTTTCCCTCACTGCCCTAAGCACACCAATTAAGCCAAAAGAAAAGAGAAAAAGGCAGACCCCCATGTATTTCAAGGCCAAGAAAAGCACAAGGATCAAAACAAGAAAACCCCAGCCATCTTCAACAGTGCCCATTATAATTGAAGATTCACCCACTGTCAAAGGGGAAGAATATCCCTCTAAAACCCCTATCACATATGAAAGAGGGACTCCTAGATCTTCCACCTGGAAGGAAAAAGTGCAACTACAAGACCTAAAAACAATCCTACTGGAGGCACAGACAGTTCTACAGGAGACACTATCAAGGCTACAGGAGACCCAACAACTTGAGAAAACAATGGAAGAGCAGCCAAAGGGGAAGGAGGAAGCTACAGAGCCACACAAACCTGATACCCACCCAGCCTTGCCTCTTATTACCATATTCTTGAAGGAGGAAGGATAATTCCACAAACATTTGCAATCTCACTATTCTTTGAATTAGAAAAGGAAAGAATAAGAACACATAGGTGGATGAAAATAGCCAAATCCACAGGAGTTGAGGATGTTGGCCACATGGAGAACAAGCTTAGAGAAATGGGCAGGGAGGTAAGTGCTATCAGACATAGGGAGGCAATTGCAAGAAGCCAACTCCAAACTGAAAATGAAGTGCTAATAAGGCAACTAAAGGAGAAAGAAACCCAGCTGGCATGTATGGCTGGCTTATCCATGGAAGCATTGCAATGTAGAACACAAGAAAAATCCTATGGATTATACCTCAAGGACCATGGCTACAGTTCAGATCAAGACTTTGGCACAAAGAGGCACAATGCCTTTTCAGGATTACAGACAATTTATGGACTTGTGTGACCAAAGCACAATAGAAGATAAGGCAGAAATGATAGAATTTTACCTCCATAATATGGCCCTCATAGACATGAATGTATGGGACCCCAATGCTAGGCTAGGGGACCTACAACTAATGGCCATGGCTTCATGGATGAACCATGAGGAGTTAAGGGCAACTAAAGTAAAAAGGTTGATGATCAGAGAGTAGAATTGATCCAGATTTAAACAGGAACGCAATAAAATACAGAGATAACCATAAAGACAGATATGCAGCGGAAATAATACCTCAATTCATTACTGTAAAATACTGAAATATGCTTACAAACGGAAATGGAAATAAACCAGCTAGGGCGATGGTAGCTTATCTCTGAGAAGAGATGTGGTGGCTACATGCCTCTGAACTATCTTACAATGAGGCTCTAAGGCCTATTTATTGTTGAGAAACAATTGAAAACCCTTCACATTCCAAAACCTAACCCTAGAAGATGAAACGCCAAATTGTGGGCCCCGTTTTTGGGTAAGTTGGTACATCAACTTCCCGGGGTCGCAAATTGGTCGTACTATCTCTGTTTGACGTGCATGATAGCCCGTTGGAAAGATCTCTCCAAGGACTATGACGGAAAAGACGATTTTTATCAGAAAAATTGCTGGCAGTGGATTTCCCAAAAAACGTCGTTTAGGGCCTCAAAACGGCTCCAGAAGTTTAGGACCCGAAAAACTGCTAAAAATAGTAAATTGTGCTATAATTAAGGAAACTGAAAAAAAAAACTGTAAGAAGCACTAGAGGGGATCCAAGTGGAATTAGCGGGTGGCCACCAATATCCACCTGGATCATTCCTCCCCCCTTAGGAAGCAATGATCCCCATTGCGTTGAGTTCCTCCATGAGATGAGGGAACTTCTGCTGCACTTGGTCCCTGGTGAGCCACTTGCCCTGGTGAAGGAGTTGTCCTGCTTTGACAACTCGATACAGTTGGATATTCTGCTGGCGAGTGTGCTTGATCTGTGTGTCCATCATCCGATCAGTTGCAACTTGTTCCATGCAAGCTGGATTTAACTCTGTGGGTGTGAGTTGTTCTACAATGTCGGACGTGTCTAGTAAGGGTGGAAAGTATGGTCGAAGGCGGTCAACATTGAACACCGGGTGTAGGCAAAGGAATGGGGGAATGCTGAGCTCAAATGCATTGTCTCCCACAGCCTTGGTAATGGTGTAAGGGCCATATCGGAGTGGTCTGAGTCTCCGATAGGCTTCGGTAAGGCGTTCCTTTTGCAAATGCAGCCAGACTTTGTCGCCCACTTGAAACTTGTGTGGCACCTGATGTTGATCATGTTGCTGGTTGTACTTGGCATTTGATTTCTCCAGAATGTCATGGACCTGCTGGCGAATATGTTGGATGTGCTCAATGATGCTGTTTGCCTTATCTGTTTCGGACTGGACATGAGTAGAATTTGCGTGAGTAGCTGCAAATGGCATGGCCACATCGATGGGACATAGTGGCTGGAATCCCAATCCCACCTGGAAAGGGCTATGGCCAGTCGAGCTGTGGAGAGCCCGGTTGTAGCTGTGCTGAACATAAGGAAGGCTCTCGTCCCATGTGCGTGGATGCTTTGAGTTGTACATGCGCAGAATGTGTACAATCATCCTGTTGACGACCTCAGTCTGGCCATCAGTTTGAGGATGGAAGGCTGTGGACTTAGTGAGTTTGGTGTCCAGCATCGACCAGAGGCTAGACCAAAATGTACTGAGGAATCTGCTGTCCCGATCTGAAATGATAGACTGTGGGATCCAAAAGTGTACCCATACTCGTTCAAAGAAAAGTTTAGCAGTGGCTTCTGCTGTGATATTGTTCTTGCAGGCCACCATAATGGCCATCTTCGAGAACCTGTCGACGACCACAAAAACACAGTCATTTCCATGCCTAGTGGAAGGGAGGCCTGACATGTAATCCATGGATATGGATTCCCAAGGTCGACTAGGGGTAGGTAGCGGGGTATAGAGGCCTTGCTTCTTGATGGTCGGTTTGGCAATGGCGCAAGCAGTGCATGATCTGATGTACTTCCCGACATCCTGTCGAAGATTCGGCCAATAGAAATATTTCTGCAGTACTGCCACGGTTTTTTCGACCCCAAAATGCCCAATGGCCCGACTGTAGTGTGCTTCCCAGATCATCTTGGCACGCTCGCTTGAAGGAACACAAAGGTGACCCAGGTGGCATAACAGGTCATCCTGGAGGTGAAAATCTAGAACATGCTGACCCTCTAAGAGTGTCTGGTATGTGTGGCCGAATTCTGGGTCGCTTTTGTAGAGCAGTGGCCAATCAGAAGTCTCGTGCCCACAAGAGTTGAGCATGATGGTTAACGCCATGATCGGTGGTCGACTGAGGCAATCTGCAACATTATTGGTGCTGCCATTCTTATACTTGATATTCAAATGGAACTGTTGCAGGTATGTAGACCACTTCTGATGGCGATCATTCTACAATTTCCCTTGGGTCTGTATGAACTGCAGGGGTCGGTGGTCCGTGTGGATGACCGTTTCCTTCCCAAAAATGTAATGCTTCCATTGTCGGCAGGCCTGCACAATGGAATACATCTCTTTGTCATAAGTGGGATACTTCCGGACTGTGTCTGAAAGTGTCTCACTGTGATATGCCACTGGATGCCCGTGTTGAGTAAGGACTGCCCCAATAGCATAATCAGAGGCATCTGTCTCGACCTCAAATGGTTGTTGCAAGTCTGGTAATGCAAGAACTGGTGCTGTGCAGAGTCGCTCTTTCAACTCTGTGAATGCCTTCTGTTGAGATTCAGACCAAATTTTTTTTGCTTTCGCTCCTCCCTTGGTGACCTGACTCAAGGGCCAAGTGATATAAGAAAATCCCAACACGAACCTGCGGTAGAAGTTGGCAAGGCCTAGAAAGCTGCGAAGCTCTGTTAGAGTGGTTGGAGATGGCCAATCCTGAATGACTTGGATCTTCGCTGGATCCAAACCCCCGTTCATCAATAATGTATCCCAGATACTGAACCTGGGTCATGCCAAAAGTGCATTTCTCCAAATTGACACATAACTTGTGTTGTCGAAGTGTTTGGAGAACCTGTCGGATGTGGTGTAGGTGCTCTTCCCAAGTCTTGCTAAAGATCAAGATGTCATCCAGGTATACCACTACAAATGAGTTGGTGAATGGCCGCAAGATGTCATCCATTAACCTCATGAAGGTTGCAGGAGCATTCGTCAATCCGAAAGGCATAACCAACCATTCGAAAAGGCCCTCCTTGGCTTTGAAGGCAGTCTTCCACACATCGGAGGGTTCGATTGGTACCTGGTGATATCCTGAGTTCAAATCGATCTTGCTAAAATATTTTTCCCCCTTTAGTTGGTCCAGGAGGTCATCAATCCGTGGGATTGGGTACCTATTACGGACAGTGATCTTGTTCAGCGCCCGATAGTCAATACAGAGTCTCCAAGTCCCATCCTTCTTCTGTACCAACATGATCGGGCTCCCACAGGGCGATGAACTCGGACGGATGTGACCTTTTTGTAGCAGCTCCTAAATCTGCCTCTTGATTTCATCGTTCTCCAGAACAGAGCGCCGATAGATTGGTCCATTGGGCAGCGGCGAACCTAGGGTCAGATCAATGGAGTGCTTGACCTGACAGTGCAGAGGAACCCCTGCGGGGAGGTGAAGATGTCCTCATACTCCTCCACGATCTTGTCCATCTGTAGTTGTCATGCGGAGGGGCCCTGTCTGGAGGTTGTGGCCACCATCTTCTTCTTTTCTTGAGGGCGTATCATCAGGAAAACAAACTTCCTGGTTTTGGAAATGAGCTTACTGCATTGTTTTGCAGTAACCAAAGAGATGGCGGTAGGCGGTGCTACCTCTGGTATCCTGTACAACTTATTTCCCAAAGTAACTATAACAGCACGTGGCCTTGACTCATACACAACATGTCGCTTCCACAAGTATGGTTGTCCTAATAACACATCACAAACTTCAAGGGGAGCAATGTCACACAATACCTCATCCGTGAAGGGCTTGATGTTGTATGGAAGGCGACACTGTTGGCTCACGCGAAGATCCCGTCCTTGGTGCAGCCACCCAATGGTGTATGGTTGTGGATGTGCTGTGGTCGGTAAGCCCAGCCGTTTCATGACCTCTGCCGAAATGAGGTTCTTTTGGCTCCCGCTGTCGACAATGAACTGTAGTGGGGAGCCCTTTACCCACATCTGGGAGTGGAAGAGACGCTCCTCCTCCTCTGGATCTTCAGGTTCCTCCTTCTGGATCTTTGTGGTGGCAACGGTGGCGTTGGGCTCCGCATCGATAATCTGCTTCCCTTTGTCATTCCCCTTATCGGGTTCTGACTCAGAGTCAGAACATGCATCTAATTCTAAAACCTTTAGCTCGGCCACCAGTGACTGCTTGGCCCGACACTCACTTGTGTTGTGAGTGGAGCTCTTATGGAACTCACACCACTTTCCCGTGTCCTTTTTCAGCTCCGCAATGCTGTTCTTTGCTTGCAGCTTTGGCAGGTTGTCTTGGGCCGCCCCGCCTTGGCTTTGTTCTTTGTTCTGCGGTTTGGGGGCACCTTTCCCTTGTTTCGGATTCGTAGACCCAAAGTCTCGCTTCTTCTGTTTAAACTTTTGCTCGACCTTGACGGCATAGCGGTATGCCGTGCCGAGAGAGGAGATGTTCATGAATTCTATTTCTTCTTGGATGTACTTGTGCAGGCAACCACGGTATTTGAGTACCGAATGCTACTCTGTATCCTTGATACCCAACTTTGTGCGAAGGGTATGGAAAATATTGGTAAACTCTGGTACGTCTTGGTCCCTTCCCTCCCGTAGTGTGGTCCACTTTATGTATTGATCCTCATAGCTTCCGACAGGGTAGTACTGCTCCTTGATGGCATCTCGAAATGAATCCCAAGTCGGTGCGACTGAAAATAGTGAGCCTGTACTTTCATCCTTTTGCTCGCAGTAGGTTTCCCACCAATCCTTGACGTGGGGGGCTGCTTTGAGAAGAGCAAAAATAATCTTTTCCCGACTGGAAAAATCATGAACAGAAAAATAACCCTCTAGCACATTTAACCATTTATCGACAACATCTGCGTCTATCTGACCCTCGAATATGGGGATTTCAAAATTAACTTGTACCTTAAATGGTGTGGGGTTTCCAGAGTTGCCGTTGGAAGCCGATGCGTCGCCCCTGGGTAGCCGCTGAAGGATTTGGGCAAAGTTTTCCATCATCGTGTTCCTTTGTCGTTCGAGGGCTTCTTCGAGCAAGATTTTGATAGGATCTCCTGCCCCCTCGTCTTTCTTTTCATCCGCCATGGGAGGCCATCGAGATTTGCGAGGCTGGTCTTGCAAAGGTTCGACCAGTTCAAGCCCTAACTCCTTATATCCCGACCTGGTTGGGGACATGCAAAGAAAAACAGAGAAGAAAAGCAGACCGCTCTGATACCACTGATCCGGATTTAAACAGGAACGCAATAAAATACAGAGATAACCATAAAGACAGATATGCAGCGGAAGTAATACCTCAATTCATTACTGTAAAATACTGAAATATGCTTACAAACAGAAATGGAAATAAACCAGCTAGGGCGATGGTAGCTTATCTCTGAGAAGAGATGTGGTGGCTACATGCCTCTGAACTATCTTACAATGAGGCTCGGAGGCCTATTTATTGTTGAGAAATAATTGAAAACCCTTCACATTCCAAAACCTAACCCTAGAAGATGAAACGCCAAATTGTGGGCCCCGTTTTTGGGTAAGTTGGTACATCAACTTCCCGGGGTCGCGAATTGGTCGTACTATCTCCGTTTGACGTGCATGATAGCCCGTTGGAAAGATCTATCCAAGGACTACAACGGAAAAGACGATTTTTATCAAAAAAATTTCTGGCGGTGGATTTCCCAAAAAACGTCGTTTAGGGCCTCAAAACGGCTCCGGAAGTTTAGGACCCGAAAAACTGCTAAAAATAGTAAATTGTGCTATAATTAAGGAAACTGAAAAAAAACTGTAAGAAGCACTAGAGGGGATCCAAGTGGAATTAGCGGGTGGCCACCAATATCCACCTGGATCAAGAATGAGCCATTAATGATCAGAGTTGAGCGATCAGATCCCATGGCTCTCATCAACACACACCAGCTACTTGCAAATAATCCTCAAATTGCCCCCAGATATATCAGTGATCAAGCACAGTCCATTGCACATTTTGAGGACATGGAAATGTTACTTGGGGATGACTGTGTGCATGCATGTATGAGGAGATGGAACACTTTACCACACAGTCGGAAGATCAGGGAATATCATTCCCCAATGAGGATGAAGGAGGAACTAAGGAGAGTGCCAATGTACAAGCACACAATGCAGAGGCTGCAAGTCAATTGGATTGGCCTCAAACTGAGTCCACCACTGTTGTTATGCATGCTAGAAGGAAGAACAGAAGAAGAAGAGCAGAGGTAGTGGGAAGAGATAGACAAAAAAACAGGCTTCTATGATAAGGAATAGGAAACAACATCAGAAGCTTGGGATGCTAGAGAGGCCACCAGGGCCATCAAAGATGAGGAGATGGACTAAGTTGCTCAGAGGATGAGCAACACCTTCAGTAGAGGGGTGATGATGAGCCCCATAAATGGGTAATTATATGGGCTCATTTTGCCTCCTAACATAGTTAAAACAACCATTCTCTTAGCTTATTGCATGTTTTTTGATTATATTTATGCTTATGGACTAAGTTGAGTTAGTTATGATGCCATGAGGTCTAATATGTGTTTAATGCAGATTTTTGTTGAATTTTGAAGACAAAGTAAAAAATTCAATGGAAAATTGGAAACAATAATTCGAAGTGGACAAAGGAGAGGATTTATAGGAGGTAATCCCCCTCATTTATTACTCTCCACTTTGAATTCCCCTTCATGCAGTTCAGAGTACAAACAACCAAATCAATGCACTAGGAGGCAACCGAGAAAGTGGAGGATAACTTATGTTTATCTCGAGTTTTGGGAGCCAAGCCTCCTTGATTTTAAGGAAGCTGTTGGGAGCTTCAGTTGTATAAGTAGAGAGGCCTAGTGCCTCACTAGGGTCGGATTTTTGTTGTACTTTTGATATTGTAAAACTCTGCTCAACTTCGAGCTTACTTTTGGTGACAGTTTTATGTAATCCTAGTACTATTTTGATAATAAATATGAGATCCTTTTTGAGATCGCACTGAGTTACCTTAGAGGGATGAATCTCTTGGGTTAGGGCCCAATCCAAGTAGCCAAGTTCCTCTTGTTTGTATTTATGTGCTTTATTTCAGTTTATGGATTAGTTGCTGTTAGATGAATTTCTTTCTTGGTTAAAAATAGTTTGCTTTTGGTGATTTAGAAGGTTTCCATTTGTGTTTTCTATAGCAGGTTAAGCAGGGATAGAAAGAATATTCAAAAGGCTAGCAACAGTGCTTTGACCTCTTTTCCTCCCTTTGGAACCATGAACTGAGGCATAGACCCTCTTGCTGCCCCAAAAACACAAATTTTCCTTCTTCATAGGATTTCTAGTGTTTGCAGTTTGTTAGAAGGATAATGCTTTGCTTTAGATCTCTTCCATCATGCTCATTTCTATATTTACAATAAGTCTTCCTCCATGTTTTCTTTTCTTGTAGCATTGCTCAACATTCACTTCCATAGATCATAGTTTAGATTAGCTTGATGCAAAACTCTGTTTTTTTTATATCCTCATGTCCTTGCTTGTTTGATCTTATTGGTTGACTCTTAGTTTTTTTGCAGCAGATCCCTTCTCACAACAGGTCAGCCTGTCAGCCATCACATTCTCTCTTTGATATATGCCCTATAGGTCACCCAAAATTCACCTCAAATCCGCCTTAGTTTTCTGCATTCTTCCATAGGACCTCTTCCTCTCTTCCAATCATCCTTCCCTCTCCTAGTGATTCTTGGTGGACCCTAGGTGCACTAACACATCATCCCAACCTTCATCTACCTTTTCCACCCACTCTCACACCTTCAAAACCTTCAAAATTGCTCTTGGCATCCTGCTATAGACCTCTTGTAGACCTCCTATAGATTTTCCTGTAGGCTTTCTTTTGATGGCTGAGTGTGGGAAAAGCCTCCAGAAGGCCACTCGAGACCTCCTAGGACCCATCCACACCATCCTACACCTCCTCAAACCCCAAAGTCACCCTCCAACACCACCTATTCACTTCCACCTTCACACACAATAAAATACATGCATGTCTTTTGAATCAGTGACCGGAGAATCCACAGTATGAACATTTTTATACCAACGTTTCAAATCCCAAGTGGGATCCATCATCGCCACCATCCTACACCTCCTCAAACCCCAAAGTCACCCTCCAACACCACCTATTCGCTTCCACCTTCACACACAATAAAATACATGTATGTCAAATTTACATAAAAATGCATAAAAATTCCAAAAGATGTTTTTTGCTTATTTACTTTTAGAAATAACTTGAGCAGATGTTGTTTACTTCCTTGAGTAGGTAATAACATTCATTTCATGGTTTTCAAAGTGCTTTCTGCAAAACTAATATTAGTTGGTTAAGTAGGGTTTGCTATGTTTACTTTACATGTCAGTCATTTTCCTTTCTGCACTTAGAGTAGCCTTTGTAGAGTAAGTTTCTTTTCTTTCATCACATATAGAGATTCTTCTAGAATCTATAGAAGTTGGCTTGAGATCCTAGTGATCTTACGCCAGTTGACCAAGTGACAACCTGCAGTAAGAACTAGTACTTGTGCATAAAACACCATCGCTTCCAAGTTTGTTACGAACTACCGGGTTGATAAGAGTAAAGTAGGCAGCCCAGCAGTTGCAGCATTATTGCTGCAATACTAGTGCTCACTATGAGCATACTAGATATTTTGATCTGTAAATGGCTTCATTGGAAATACTCCTACACTTAAAAAAATAAAAATAAATCTCGTTCTCAAAATAAAATAGTATATAATAGGAAAATGAAACCAAGCTTGGAGAGTTTTTTTAAGTTTTTGATTTTCAAATTTGATTTAAATTTCTTGGAAATTTTGGTGGTGTAGTAAGGGCCACCTCATTCACTAACCATTGGTAGGAAGATCTACAATCAAAGGGATATTTGTGAAGAAGTAAAACAAGTGGAGTTTAGAGAGTTAAAATTTGAGGTTTGAAATCAAATTCTTCTTATATTTATTTTCAAATTTCAAATTTCAATTACGTAAAGAATTCGTAAGTATGCTCTCCTCCCGCACTTTGTGTGACCTGGAGAATTAGAAAAAGAATTTCAAGTTAGTATATCTTTTGTTAATTTTTTTATGATTTTTTTTAAATAATAAAAATAAATAAAAACACAAAAACGAAAATGAGAATAAAGTAAACAAATAAAAATTCATGGAAGCCAAGGAAACAAATTGTTGCAAATGTTATGTGTGATTTTGAAAAAATTAAAGATAGTTGTGCATTGTCCTAATTAAAAAAAAGAAAAAAACGAATTTTACTCGGTAGTTAACTGAGCAGAGGACAAATTCACAGAGGTTAAAAACGTCATTTTTAAAATGCATTTTATGACCAAATGAAAATTAATCTGAAAAATCTAAAACATGGGTTTTTCTCAGAACGGGGTGAGTTATATTTAATGCAAAATATTTTCGCAAAATTCGTGACCATTTGAGAGATTTTCAGGGTTCTCTGGAGTGTTATTTGTGAGGTTACGTGGAAAAAACGGTTTTTCAATTAAATGAAGCCAGCAGCCAAGGCCACAACTATCCATTGGCTCAGCCACCTAGTAGTGTTGCCAAGCTGCAGAGGAAAACATCAATCAATAAATTTAAAAAAAATTGATAAAAAAATAATAATTAAATAAAAAAATAGTAATTAATTTTTTTTTTTACTACAAAGATGATATTTTCTCAATGCTTACAAATTGCAACAATATATATATATATATATATATATATCATAAACATTTCCCAAGCTTTTATAGAATAAAAATTGGTTAAAGAATCCACTTTTTAGGCAAAAATGATGAGTTCAAAATATATGAAAAATAATTTGGCAAATATTTTGGAATTCCATTTTCCTAAAAATCTTGGAAATGATGAATTTAAAGGATATGAAAAATAATTTGTCAAATATTTTGGAATTCCATTTTCTTAAAAATATTGAAAATGATGAATTTAAAAGATACGAAAAATAATTTGGCAAATATTTTGGAATTTCATTTTCCTAAGAATCTTGGAAATGATGAATTCAAAAGATATGAAAAATGATCTGAGAAATATTTTTGAATCATATTTCCTAAAAATCTTGGATTTAGATTGACCACTTGTCAAGTTGTTGTTTCAATTTTCATTTTCAAGTTAGTTGCCTACTCCTGCGTATATTTTCCTGGCATCATCACAAGCTTACGAGTATCGCTGGTCAATAATTTAATAAAAGCAATTTAAGCAATTAAATTTCCCAACAACGACACTTACACAATTTTTCTCCGATTATTTAATCTTTAACCATGCATATACTGAAACACACAACCATAGATTAGAGCATCAATAATAAACATGAAAGC
The DNA here is from genome assembly GCA_031772625.1 of Pinus tabuliformis. NCBI lineage: Eukaryota > Viridiplantae > Streptophyta > Pinopsida > Pinales > Pinaceae > Pinus > Pinus tabuliformis. Next base: position 1,677,667,890 of record CM062818.1, read on the forward strand.
ACAAAATCAATCAATACATGGGCACAAGTGTTTTTGGTGGAAAACCTATCCCGGGCAAAAAGCCACCCTGCTATTTCTGTGTTGCTCGATTCTTCAATTAAATATCAAGCAAATTATACATGGATCAATTCACTGCTATGAACCTTGAAGACTTGTGTTATGAATGAAATATAAATATAATAATAATAAGGAATAGTTAATTAAATAGTAATTAGTTAATCAAGAGGCATGTCCCTAAGGACATGACCATTCATGAAAGGGTACCTGCCTAGGTATATAAAGCATATCCTCATTTGTAACTCAATCATCTCACTTGTATTCAAATATTATTCTATAATATATTATTTTCTTATAATGGATGTTTATATATTTTATGTCTTCTGAAGTAGTCTACTGCATATACAAACTTTGTTCTTTACATTTGGTATCAGAGTCATGTTCTCTGATCTAGGTCTTTGGCCATAAAAATTCGTCAACCTTGTTGTCATTGAAGCGTTTTGCTACATAATGTGGAAGTTATCCATTTTTCAGGTTTCATCCTTAGGTCATTGGTCATTAAAAAAAAGAAAAGAGAATATATAAATAAAAAAAAAGTAAAAAAAAAAAAGAGTTATATTAAAAAATAAAATAAAATTATTTATATATATATATCTATATATATTTCGAAAATCAAAATAAAAAAAGGGCATAGTTTCCCATCGCCCTCCTCACTTACCGACCTTCCACAATAGCCGCTGTGCGACACACTTCCAAATTCATTCACTGCTTCCATCCACCTTCTCCACTGCGTCCTCCGTGCCCAATCACGTTGTGTACTCACCCGCTTCAAGCAACCTTGATGTGCGCAACCACCTTATCGCACACCACAACCATTGCTCTATCGCATCTACACCTGCCTGGCGAAATTTGTCTGTTGCGTTTCCAGCCATCGTGCAGCAGGCCGTGACACACTATCGAAGCTGTCACTCTATCAATCAACCACATTTTCTGCCACTAACGTCCCCACCTATAGCGGTTTTGTCCACCTCCAACATCAACGACTAGAAAAATCTACTGCAACTGTTTGCTCTGTTGATCGACTACCAATCTTTTTTCTATTCCATTCGAGGTGTCACAATTCAATTCATGGTTCAATATTTGTTCCATTTCAGTTACCACTAGCCAAAACCTCACACCACAGCCAACCGTAGCATTTATTATGCCTTGTGCGACCTGTCACCTGACTCATAACAACTATCACCCGACTGGTAACAACTCTAAGCTGGCCCTATCTGTATAGTTCTTAACATTCATTTATGTAATTGTTGTCCATCTGTCACAATGATTGTGTTTTTTTTTCTTTGGTCTCATTTACAATCATAAGACCTACATACGACCATTTGTATAAAGGCACTAGCATTAGTGGGTTTTACAGACTTGCAATATGGAACGTCACTCGTATGGTCATGACTATTGAGCCATTTAGTTTGAAGATACACAATTATATTGGTAGTCTGAAAAAAAATAATAATCATAAAGTTTACTTTAAAAAAATAGTGGAATCAAAAGAAATTCAAGAAGATATTTAAGTTCTTGCTAAAAAAAGGGAAAGTGATATACATCACTTTATAAAGTCAAATACATCAAAGTGGTATTACAAATAAGAAAAAAATAAAAGAATATTTGAGGTTAATAAGTTGAAGATATCAAAATTTATCAGAGTAGTAAGTTAAAAAAAATATACTTTATAATTTTAAAAAGTCATATAAAAATCATAGAAGTTGGAAAAAAGGAAGTTCCAACCAAAAAAAGGGATACATAAGATTTATAGTCAAAAGTATCATTTGACGAAAAATAAAGTCAATCACTGAAGAAAAAAAAAGAAGAGAAGTAAAAATATGATTTCCATAAAGAATAGCGTTTTTTTTCAAAATGTCCATTTTGTTCAGAGGGATATTCTAATTTTCAAGAGTCATTTTGAAATCAAAATGTGGTTTACAAAAAATGTTACAAATTTTTTACCTTACTCGAATCTCTAAGTGATGCATAAAAACAATCAATCACAAGAGATATAGAACAATTAATGGAAATATTTAAGTGACAACATGCATATTTTAATAAGGAAAAAAAGAAAATTGAATCCAAATTGCAAGTGGAACGCCCATCATCACTCCTACAAAACGATGTAATCCAGTGTACCAAGAAAGTGCAGTTGGAAGATCAAGAGAAAGACAAAATAACCAAACTTTGACAAAACAAGAAAGCATTACAAAAGGAATATGAATATCTTTGCATATATGCATTACAAAGAAGTAATGGAAAAGGACGAAGAAATTTATCTTCTCAAGGACAATGTTGAAAAATTAATTGCACAAGTCAAGAAGACTAAGGTTGCAAAGAAGGAACTGAAGAAGCACCTATCCAAACAAGAAGAGGAAAATTTATGTTTAAAGAACCTTAGTAAAAATTCATTAGAACAAATCAAAAGTTTAAAAGATGAAGAGAAGGATATTAATGCTAAAGTAAGCAATTTAGAAAACGAAGAACTTTCACGTCTAAGGAATCATAATAAAAACTTTCTTACGCAAATAAAGAAGCTTAAAAATAAAAAAAAATCGCTAAAAGACAAGTTAAAACAACTTGCTCAAGAAGTATCAAAATTCCTAGCCATAACAGTCTAAGTTAAAGATAAGGGAACGAAAACTGATCAAGTGAATATCACAATTCAAGAAGAGGATAAACCAGTTGAAGTGAAGATGTACTCAAAATTTTCAGTTCAAGAAATGGAAATTTCAATTGAAGATTTCAAAAATAATCAAGAGACTTTTGTACTTGAAAGAAATCAGATTTCTTCGATAAACCACGAAATTGCCGCAAACAAATTAAGAGATCATATCAGAAGAACTCCTTATCGCCATCCAAATTATAAAATAAGACATCTCAACTAGAAACAAGTGACTTATGTTTCTAAGAACGCATATGTCACCATAATTCAATCTTGTGATAAAAATCCATCTCAAGTTTTCAGTAACCGCAAGATTCCACAAAAGATTGATTTAGGATGGTCAGATCCCTTCTCAATGTGACAATTTTGTTTATCTCTTAAAATATCCTATCATCTTGTATCAACGAAGATGACAACTCCAAGAATTCGAAGAGTTTTGAAAGATGTGAAAATATTAAAATAAAAAGAAACAGATGATACACCTTGTCAACAATAAGCTTTGAGGACAAAGCTTTTTGAAGAGGAAGGCAATGTTATGAATAAAATATAAATATAATAATAATAAGGAATATTTAATTAAATAGTAATTATTTAATCAAGAGGCATGTCCCTAAGGACATGACCATTCATGAAAGGGTAAATACCTCGGTATATAAAGCATACCCTAATTTGTAACTCAATCATCTCACTTGCATTCAAATATTCTTCTATAATATATTATTGTCCTATCACAAATGTTTATATATTTCAGATATTCTGAAGTAGTCTGCTTTGTATACAAACTTTGTTCATTACAAATTGACTTCTTTCAACCGTATCTGTCATTATAAGATTGGAAATTGTATATCACATGGATCTACCGACTACCATCTGTTGAAAGCACCACGGTCAATGATCCTTGGTCAGTTACTCCTGAACTAAACATTCGACTCTATAGAATCCAATCTGTTGGTCACCACCATGATCAATGAGCCTCACCTAGTTTCTATTGAACTATCCAACCACCATTGGATGGAGAAATATCTTCCATCTACTGAATCTGCCAATCATTGTATACTCAAAGCCTCCATGTCTTCACTACCTCCATGCGAGCCTCGTTTCATATATTTTCATACTGGACTCTGAAAACTTGCTCAACATGAGCACTACAATGACATAACATAAAATCTCATAACAAAAATCTGCAGCAATAGCTACAACCAAACCTCCACAAAAAAAACTCCGCAACAGCTGGAAAACAATCTCCTCAACTCACTACATCAATCCAACATCAACACCACACACACTGCATAAACATAAGGTTGAATCATACTTCAACTCACTACTGCTACAACTGCAATCTGCTTCAGAAATTCTGCATTAGACAACACATGCAGATTGTAGACTCTTCTCCACATACAAACTCTCACTCATACACTAGTGTAATCAACCCAACAATCAATCATATCACAATGATATATCTTAAATATGTAGATGAACTCAAGTTCTCAACTCAATAATTACTCAGAACTACTAAGCTCAACAATCCTGTTCATATGCTTGATTTGGATCTGGATTTAGCTCATTGACTCAATCAACCACTAATTCCACTACATTTTTTGATATTTTCAACTTTGATCAACTTTTGGAGGTCCCACGAACTCTTCCGACCATAAACAGACAAATTTCTAGTCAAGGAAGTCGCCACATGCCAAAAATTAGTTCAACATCACGAGGAATGCAGAGAAAATCTCATCCAAACCCATAATCACTCCCTCAACACTACTATCCATGCGACTTTAGCCTCATGGAGCTATAGTCACTCCCTTAGGCCGCTCTTTGTGAAAAATCAGTGACCCGATCCCTACTACAACAAATTTGATATTACTTCACCTACTTGTTAATTCATGCAAGTTATTTATTGTGTTACAACGTAAATATCGAAGTAAATATGACTGTAGCCTTCACTAATTAAATTATATGCGAAAACAAGAACTGAACAAGAAGAAATAACACACACACAAGTGACACCAATTTATTTTGGACAAATGTCCCCGAAAAATCCATTGTAGGAAAATCGGTGCAACAACTAAGGGTTTGTATTATTATGCAGTAGTTTATGAATACAATTCTTCGAATTCCCAAACTGGAAATCATAAATAGAGATCTAATTAGACAAAAAGATAGTGAGATGATCTCACCCTGTCACTGGAAAATATAGCACTGATCTACACTGGAGATGAGCCTCTACGTAGTAATGCGTCACACCTACGTAATTACTGCATGACTGCTGCTGGGACTACGCTACACCTCCTCTTGATCTTTTGCTAGTTGGAAACTTTGGCCCTCTTACCTCTCGATCTCACACCTTGACTTTGGCACTAGATCATGACTGTTCCCTAGCAGAAATATGGACTCCCTCTAAAGCTCTACGCTGCCACAACGTAGCTCTACGCTGGCTCTGCGTGGTACTGAGCTGCCTCTCCGGACTACTCTTTTCCCTCTCTGCCTTGTACTCTCTAGATCAAGAAAACTTCGTTCGGAAAACTATCCCTGCCCCTCACTACAAGAATCTCCTCGATGATCTCTTCGGCTACTCTGTGCTACTCTCTTGAGAAATCGATCTCTTGATCCCACTCAATGTGTTTCCCAAATTCCCATCAAGCCTCTTCTTATAATCCTCTCATTGATAAATCAACGACCCAGATTAGATTCTAATCAATGGCTCAGATCATTTTGACTCGATCCTCATCTTCTTCTAGAAGTTTCACACCCAGTTTGATTAATACCCTTCAATTATTTTAATTTCCTAAGTTTATACTTAGGCATCCATTAAAAATAATTAATTATTTTCATAAAACTGTCTCCAGGTGGAATTTCCCAAAAATATTTCTGGGTTTTCTGGAATACATGTGTCCTAGCCTCCCTACAAATTTTGAGGCTTAGATCATATCCAATGCTACCAGAAATAAACACTCTCCATGCGACTATGGCCTTAAAACTTCTCCCTTGACTCAACAAGCATGCGACTAGGGAGAGGAACCTTTGAAGAACCTTTAGTTTCTCTCAATATAGATCGTATTTTGAAAAGATATGCATTAGAAAGCTAATGCAGTCCGTTCTGCACAAAACCCATGTCTCAGAATTTTGAGATCCATCCTCATGTGCCCAGAAAATCCAATGCAAAACTATCACTTCAATCCAAACACCATACTAAAAAACTTGGCTTACAACTGAAGTAAAACATATGTTCTTCAATACCGAACCTTTTCCACCTGTTGGAACATCTTCCTTTGCTCTTGTACACTCGTCCAAGCCTCTATAATAGGTATGCAACTGATGAAATATGCTAAGAATAAGTCTATCACATGTTATACCTATTCTGCCAACCTAAGGTCCAAGACCAAGACCTCCAACTCAAGAAACAACCTCAACATCTCTGACACCTCCAACATCTGTAGAAACATCTATGACACTTACAAAAATCACATCCTCAACACCTACAATAGCAACATCTCATCCAATTTCCTCCAACACTGATGGAAGCACCTCCAACAACAACAACCACAACTAAACAGATGAAGCATCAGATGTAATGTCTCCAAGACATGTAGAGACATATATAACACCAAGATAAACACTCCATCCTCTTTCTGCAACAACATCTCCAATCAAAACACCATGAGAAAATCTCCAACTTCCTACAACAACAACATCTCCAACCAATCACAACATGGCAACCTCAAACCAATACACATGTGGAACCCATCTCCACTCAACATCCACAACTCCACCTCTACTAGGTCTAGTCATAAGTATGTTGACATCAATGCCAGCTCACAAGACCATCAACCAATCATCCATATCCAAACACTCATCACTCATTTGACATCAATGCCAACACTACAATACCAACAAAGTCCCACTTTGGCATTGATGTCAACCTCAATACAACATGTGAGATTGACTCATCAATTCAAAATCTCTTCCCCTTTGACATCAATGGAAAAGGGCCATCAAATTTGAAGTACAATGCCAATAATGTACTAGAAGAGAAGATCGCTCCCCTTTTCATGCACAACACCATACTGATGCAAGGCTGACGTAGACAAAGAAGCTGAACTTCCAACATGTCTCTAACCAATTCCATCTTTGAACCAAACATGATCCCCCTAAGCATGTAATGGAGCTAGAAACATACATTCTGCCTATTGTGGCAACACATCTGCCTACAATAATGAGCTTCCTTACCAAATGAAAGAGACTACTCCTCATGACCATGACTCTAACTAATTTTGAACATGATATATAATCAAGTACAATGCATACAATGCTTCATGGAGCAATTACAAGGCTATGACAAGTACATAAGATCGACATATGCCCTTTACACCTATCACCAAACAAGACTCTATGGACCCAATATGACATCACACACCCTATATGTGGGGATACATCAATGATATACATCATAATACATGACTTGGACTCTATTGACCCATACATAGAATGATAACAAAATATGGTAGACACCATGGGCCTCTCCATGAGAAATGTGCCCAGAAAAATGACATAATGACAATACATGGCTTTTACAATTTCACACAAATGTGATCTCATCAATACATGCCCAAAACATGAAATAGCATGAGTACATGGTAACAATGAGCATCAATATGCTCCAATATGGCAACAATGATATAATCTATCAATTTATAGCAGCAACATAGAAGCACTATCCAAAACATGTGTTAATGCATGGCCACTCAACACCTTGGCCCCCACCATCCCATCAAATAACATCCTGCAACAAAATCATGACATCCACTATCAACCGACACCATACTCCATATGTGCATCAAACAATAAATTCAACTAATAGCAATAGCGTAGGAATATGTCATAAGCAACATCAAATACATTCACATTCACCATCAATCATAATGCATCATCATTATGAGCAAGACATCAACAAGTAGCAATAATAAATGATCATGTGCAAACTCTCCACGAGTACAAAAACCAAACAACAACATCCATCATGCCAAACATCATGAGAAACAATAAATGCATAGCCTCATCATATGTGAGAAAAATACCATCAATGAGGCATAATCATCAAATCGGTGACCAACAAAATATGTACACTCCACATGTGAGAAACAATGTATATATCATCATGACTCATCCATATGTGTGCACAATATCTCAACCATCAACATAGATCAAATCATGAGTAGCAACAACCATCTTCCTCATGTATTATCCATCCAAAAATACATGAGCAACAACATGATACATCTAGAATAATAAACATGAGCAATGAAATGCATACTCTAGATGAACTATCTCCAACACAACATCTGATCTCCATGGTAGCAAACATATGCATTGCAACACATGAATATGATCTAGCAAATGATTATCATCAATATACCAAATATGTCATGCAAGCATACCATCTTGAAACAAAATCAATGCCAAATTCACCATGCAACCATACTATGTCATCCAACATGCAATGCGAGACAACAACAACAAAAATATTCTTGAAACACAATGCCAACACATTCCAAAACCATATGGAAGCACAAATTATCCCCCTGAATGTGTGATCCCTCATCATGCCTATACATGCATGGGTGCCATATCATCATTAGCAAAAAAAAAAAAACAAACATATAGCTGCTTGAAAATAATCAACAGATATACATGGTTGCTCCAAGTAAAATCATATTGGAATATAAATAGAGAAAAATAAAAAATACTCTTCAAACCTCAAGGAATCCCCCTAAACACATAAAATTTACCATATGGTTGCACAAATAAAAATTTGCGTGCAACTCATAATGCATGGCATATGCTCCCCCTATGACCATGTATGCCTCAAGTTTTGGTAAGAGACCCTTGATGCTCTTTTCTCCTCCAAAATTTCATTTGTTGAACTCTCTTCTTCTTATGCAGTTGGCTTTGCATATTCTCCTCTCTCTGGTTGGATCTCCTGAAACACATTGGCAATTTGCAATCCTTGGCCTGATGGCCAGTATTGTTACATACAAAACATATAATATGACCAAATAATTGAGGAATAGATTTATATCTTCTGTTGAACCATTTTTTATTCCTTTCATGTGCACTCTAGTCAATACTCTATGGCCAAAATCATTTCATGAGAAAAAATAACCATAAAAAAGACAATTATACCTTAATGTAGATCTCCTTTGCATGCATGTTTGAGATTGCTTCTCCTTGGGCCACTTCATTTTATGAGAGAGATTATTCTCTCCATTTCTGCGACTTGTTGTTATGTGTCCACAAATTCCACACTTAAAACACTTCCCAATTCTATTCTTCTTCTTGGATCTTCTTCTCTTGTTTTGATGCTTCTTGCATGGCTTATGGATCTCATTATTTTTTAATGCAACTAGGCGTTCCAACAATTTTTGATTTGTTTGTAGAAGCTTGAGAACTAGTTTGAGCCTCTCTATTTCTTCTCTTGTAAAAATTTCTTCACCCTTCAATTTATAGCATTTATCCCCCAACTCATTGAATTGCTTCCTCATTCCAATCTCAACTTTCCTCCCTTCTTGCAGCTGAAATTTCAGATCTGAAATTTCTTCCTTGAATGCACACTCCTTTCATCAAACATTTGCAACAACATCTATTGATCTCTATTTTCAACCTTGAGCCTTTGAATCTCATCTTCTAGTGCCATGATCTTGGATTTCTCTTCATTCTTGATGCTCAATCTCTCACTACTATCACTCGCTCCTTCATCTTCATCTTGTGAGGAGGACTGGTTATTTGTTGCCATAATATTACAATTCTTTCCTCCAAGATACAAATTCTCCAACCTGTCTAATATTTCTTTGACAGTCTGACAATGCTTCACATGCATGCTATCAGATTTTAAAATACTCTTCAAAATAGTATTTTTAGCTAAAACATTAGATTTATCTTTAACTCCATATTCTACTGATAGCAAAATATCTTCATCAACAGTATCAAAGTGGGGAAACTAATAGCCCTTCTATGATACCAATTGTTAGAAACTAGATCACCACCCGGGGGGGGGGTGAATCAACAGTGTGGCACTTATACAATTTTTCTCTAACTATTTAATCTTTAACCATGCATATACTAAAACACACAACCATAGATTAGAGCATCAATAATAAACATGAAAATAAAAAAATCAATCAACACATGGACAAAAGTGTTTCTGGTGGAAAACCCATCCCAGGAAAAAAACTTTCTTGTTGTTGTTGCACTATTCAATTATTCTATTAAATATCAAGCAAATTATACATGGATCAACTCACTCCTATGAGCCTTAAAGACTTGAGTTCTTTCAAAAATATATGGAACTATCAGAATTTATTTTGTTTCTCACACGGATCTACGGATTACCATCTGCTGAAAGGCACCACGATTAACTATCCTCGCCCGGTTATTCATGAACTAAACATTCGACTCTACAGACTCCAATTTTCTGGTCACCACCATGACCAATAAGCCTTGCCCAGTTTCCATTGGATGGAGAAATCTCTTCCATCTACTGAATCTGCCAATCAATGTCTACTCAAAGCCTCCATGTCTTCACTACCTCCATGCAAGCCTCGTTTCATATATTTTCAGACTAGACTCTGAAAACTTGCTCAACATGAGCACTGCAACAACATAGCATAAAATCTCATAATAAAAATCTGCAGAAATAACTGCAACCAAACCTCCAAACAAAAAACTCCAAACCAGTTGGAAAAACACCTCCTCAACTCACTACATCAATCCAACATCAACACCACACACACTGCATAAACATAAGGTTGAATCATACTTCAACTCACTGCTGCTACAACTGCAATCTGCTTCAGAAATTCTGCATTAGATAACACATGCAGCTTGTAGACTGTTCTCCACATACACACACTCACTCACACACTAGTGTAATCAACCCAACAATCAATCATATCACAATGAAATATCTCAAGTATGTAGATGAACTCAAGTGATCAACTCAATAATTACTCAGAACTACTGAGCTCAACAATCCTGTTCATATGCTTGATTTGGATCCATATTCAGCTCATTGACTCAATCAACCACTAATTCCAGTAGCCTTTTTTTATCTTTTCAACTTTGATCAAGTTTTGGAGGTCCCACAAAATTTTCCGACCGTAAACCAAAAAATTCCAATCAGGGAAGTTTCCACAAGCAAAAACTTAGCTCAACAACGCGAGGATTGCAGAGAATATCTCATCCAAACCCATAGTCGCTCCCTTATGATGCAGGAGCATCTAGACCTAGCCAACAATGTGATGGAATGGTCATATGTTGTGGCTAATACAAGTTGAAGGAAGATTTGGTTGTTAATCTTGTATTAATTTCAATTAAATGTATTTAGTTAAGAGTGGCTTAATTTTGAGCAGAAATTAGAAATAAATGGCAAAGGATCCTCCCTGCGTGGAGAGCAAGCCAAGTAGTCTAGTTGTTTAGATTAGGATAGGATGTGAATTCTAAAAGTAGAATTTATTCCTCCAAATGTGGAGGAGATGGTTAACTTAGATATGTGCAATCTCCATCGTTTTAAAAAGAGTAGAGCGACAGTGTTAATAGGGTGGGGAGGAGTTTTTGAGCGAAATCTCAGATTTGAATGTGAATATAGCTGTGGATTAAAATTCATAATTCTGGAATAATTTAGAAAATAAATGAAGTTATGTTTTATTTGGGTATTAGGTGCGTAATGGTATTCTGCCCAAATCAAATGAAAATTGATGATATTGTGTGATAATGTCTGCGCAATTGATTTAAGAACTTGATCTATGTTTGTTTTGGAAATTGTATGCATTGTTATATACGAGCCTGTGTTATTCGATAATTGGCTTCTTTGGAAATTGGTTGGAATGATAGTTTTCCATGTGTTATTTTGTTAATACAAACGTGGCATAGATTAAAGCTGCGAGCTGTAAAGCTTTTTAATACGGAAACTCGGCGCAAAGATACTTGGTGAATTCCTGAGTGGATTTAAAAACACATCTGATGTTTTGTATTGCAAATTGGATCCGGTAACACCGTTGGATTGGATCGAAGAGGAGATTTCAATTATCACATTCAGTTAACAAAGGGTGTGGACGCAAGGTTTATAAAATTGTTTTGAATTGGAGTCAGATCTGTTTGTAATCATCGCCTCGGCGCTGGAGTCGCAATTGACACTTGTAGTGGGCTGCCAATCGCAATTTATGAACGCCGATTAATATCATTTTCTGCCACAGATTTCTGATTGATATCATTTTTCTGCACAGATTGCTTATGATACTGTGGAAAAATTATTGGGTTCATTGATTCATGTTCGATGGGTCAATGGTTCTAGTGTCGGCCTGAACGTCTGCTTTCACGACAAACGCTCTTTGAATTCGGGCTTTTCTGCTCTGACATTCCATTTCAAGAAAGGAGATTACACTGTGATCGAATGTAACTACTTATTGGATAATTTGCCTGACCATGGCATCAGATATGAAACCAAATGTTGTGAGCTGAAAGGGCTGCAAAGCATGAATTCTCTGGTTCAGAATTAGAGAAATCAAATATACTGAAGGTTTGACCAGTCGTTATGTGTCTGCAGGGTGATGTGTGATACCAAGAATTGTCAATCAAACTAATTGATTGTTGTTGTTAATTGAGTCTGGCAACCCAGCATTAAGCGATGGCCCATTTGTCAGACGCTGCGTGCAGAAGGTAAATTTGTTCTAAATCTGTTATCGATGTTGTTTTGCAAGCAGAGTTGAACGTTGTGTAAAGAATTGACATCGATTGGTTGCTGTGAGGGTTGATATAATTGTTACATCATCAAATTCTTGCTGTGATATGTTTGCGTGAAAGGTTTAATCGAAGTTAGGCGCATTTTGTTTTATTGTATGATGGGCGCATTGTGCAATTGAAGCCATACAGAGATGGTGATTGCAAATATATTTGGTTTGTTCGATCTACTGGATCTGAGTGTAAGAATCCTCATAAGATTATGTTGGTAAGTGCATTCAACACAATTCATGAATACAATTAAGGGTTGACTATTTGCAATTTAAATTAAGGGGCGGTTCGATCAGATTCAAAACTATTGTGATGAATTTGAAATGGGTATAAGCTGTTTAATGGAATCAGTGTGCAGACAGCGAAATATAAGAAAGGGACAGTGAGGTAAGTTTAAAGCAAATTGCATGGTATTATTGCAAAAGGGTGACACGGTTACAATTTTGTTGAAATTGAAATATGATTTCAATGCATGTTGAATCATGAGTACTGAAGATTCAATTTAAGCTTCCAAAATAGTGTATGAAATTGCCAGCAATCAGAATTTTTATATGGACAGTTTTGATGTATTCATATTAAAGTGGAGAAGAATGCGATTCTGGGTATTGCAGGTTTAAGTCTGCGTCATTTTTGGTATCAGAGCTTGGCTCTGGTAAATTGAAGAATGTTTGTTTTCTGAATGAAGACAAAAGGTTTTGTTGAAGAGCTGGAATTGCTCTGGGAAAGGATTCAAGTTTTTTTTTATTTAGTTAATCGCATGTGGTGAATGAATGTCAGATTGTGAAACTGATAAAGATGGCAGCACAGGTATGCAAATGTAGTTAAGGAAAGAAGCAAGATCAACAGGATCTTGAAGGTGAGTTTGTAGTCGATATTTAATTCTGGTTTGAAGAACTATTTGTGGGATTTGGTTGCAGGCATAGTGAAGAAAGTCTCAGCGGAAAGAACCAGATGCGTTCTTAAAAGCAGAAGTGGCAGTGAACCTGAAGATTCCAACCAGAGATTGGACAGAGAGGACAATTGAAGTGTCTTCGAAAGAGAGAGTGAGAGATTGCAGAAGCCTAGAGGGAGCAAAGGTGTTGCTCAGGAGAAGATTCCAGACAGGGGATCGTGCTTACCAAAAGACTGAGTGAGGAGAGCTTAGTGAGGTAAGATTGCAGTAAGAAGGACTTACTGTTGCAGAGGCTTGTTGCAGAGGTGCGAGGAGCTCATGGAAAGAGAGGAGCAGAAAATGACTACAGATAGTCATAGCAGAAATTCACAAGGAAGCCACAGCAGAAGGGAAGATGCCAAAGCAAATGGCATGAGGATGAGTCAAGAATACTTTGACCGAGAGAAAGCTGAGATAGATTTCCAGATTGGAATATTGATGAAGATGCTGCAGAAAAGTGTTTGGACCATGAGGAAAAGAGTAAAGTGGCCAAGGCTACGAGAAAGGAGAAATCAACAAGTGAAGTCAGAACTAGTAGAAGAATTGAGAAAGATTGAGCAGATATTGAGTGCTCAAGAGGAATCAGAGAAACTCAGAGAAGCAGAGGTAGAATTGGAAGTTTCCATTTGCAGACCAGAACAGGGTGAGATGTTGGGAGAAGAGGATAATGAGAGGTCAGCTGAAGATCTCATGGATTATTGGCAGAGTTCAGAACAATTCGAAGATATGTTGACCAAGGAAGCAGATGAGGCAATGAAGCCTTGTGATTTTGATTCTTACAGTTTGTGTATGTTTGCAGGATATACAGAGGATGATGCACAGTCGAATGAAATTGTCACAACCAAGAATGAAGCTCTTGAGGTAAAGTATGATGAAGAATCCTTTTTAGAGGAAGAAGGTGTTGATCATTTGCAACAGAAGGAGTTCATAGATGAAATCCTGTTTGGGGTAAAACAGTTAGATGAGGTTGACATAAACCAGCAGTCTGAAGACAATTCTATAGTGGGATTACAAGAAGGTAAACCAATAAATTTGTTTAATGGAATTGATGAAAGATGTTTGCAATATGATAATGTGGAAAACAGGTCAACTCAGGAGGATTGCCAAGAAAAGAATGAAGCTGAGAAGGAAAATTGTGATGATCTACTGGAGAGATTTCACAAGGAGATAGAATTCTTGGAAAGATTACTCGAGGAACCCAAAGGAGAAACAAAGCTTACAGAACCTGATGGAGGAAAAGATGCCGAAGACAGCATTAATAAATATGATGCTGAAATCAAAGAAATTGAGCAACGATTATATGAAGGTGAGATTAAAGATCAAAAGCAGCAAGGAGGTTATGTCCACAAAGGCATAAAAGAGACAGAAATATTAACTCAACAAGACGAAGGTGGAAATAACCAGAAATTTGGAAGGAATGATCAGCTACATGAGAATGAATTTGAGGAAAGCATTAAATTGCAGGAGTATAGAAGCTGGAAGCAGAATGAAGAACTAGAAGAAGATCGGAGATACAGATGGAGACTGAAGAAAAGGGTGAAGTGGAAGCTATTGCAACGGAGGTTGAATGGGAAGATGTTGAACGAATTCAAGAAACTAGAACAAATTCATATTGATTTGAAGTCACCGCAAGAAGGATCTGTTGGAATCCAAAAGATCTATGATGGAGGATTGGTGCTTGAAGCATCAAAAGAAAATGAAAGGTATTGTATTTTGAAAACTAAAGGTTGTTGTGTGTTTGCAGGTCCTATCGATTTGAGGAAAGACAAACAATTATTGAAGACTGTTGAAGAAATGGCTACTCATAGTCATATGCAGAATAAGGAGGATGGCAAAAGAATTTTTGAATTCAAGGGATACACTGAGTCATTGAAGATCATTGATATTGAAGAAAGCCAGAGTGCAGGAGGATTAAAGACAAATATTGCGAACAACGCAGTTAGTAAAGATGATACAGAACTTTTGAGAGAACTTCCAGATAAGATAGCAGATTTGTATAAGTCGAATCTTTTGATGAGGAAGCCAGCAAGGAATGAAGAATTGCAAATTAAAGTAAGTAAAACAGCAGCAAGGTATGTGAAAAGGACAGCAGCAGATAGTGAGGCATTACAGCACAAAAGCGAAAGACTTGAGGAACAAACAACAACAGCAGTAATCAAGAACAGACTATCAAATCAAGTATGGGATCCAGGAGGACGCAAACCAGAAATGCATGATCAGGAGATCATGGTTAATTTAAACTTTGGGAGTCTGATGCAGGAGCATCTAGACCTAGCCAGCAATGTGATGGAATGGTCACATGTTGTGGCTAATACAAGTTGAAGGAAGATTTGGTTGTTAATCTTGTATTAATTTCAATTAAATGTATTTAGTTAAGAGTGGCTTAATTTTGAGCAGAAATTAGAAATAAATGGCAAAGGATCCTCCCTGTGTGGAGAGCAAGCCAAGTAGTCTAGTTGTTTAGATTAGGATAGGATGTGAATTCTAAAAGTAGAATTTATTCCTCCAAATGTGGAGGAGATGGTTAACTTAGATATGTGCAATCTCCATCGTTTTAAAAAGAGTAGAGCGACAATGTTAATAGGGTGGGGAGGAGTTTTTGAGCGAAAGCTCAGATTTTAATGTGAATATAGCTGTGGATTAAAATTCATAATTCTGGAATAATTTAGAAAATAAATGAAGTTATGTTTTATTTGGGTATTAGGAGCGTAATGGTATTCTGCCCAAACCAAATGACAATTGATGATATTGTGTGATAATGTCTGCGCAATTGATTTAAGAACTCGATCTATGTTTGTTTTGGAAATTGTATGCATTGTTATATACGAGCCTGTGTTATTCGATAATTGGCTTCTTTGGAAATTGGTTGGAATGATAGTTTTCCATGTGTTATTTTGTTAATACAAACATGGCATAGATTAAAGCTGCGAGCTGTAAAGATTTTTAATACGGAAACTCGGCGCAAAGATACTTGGTGAATTCCTGAGTGGATTTAAAAACACATCTGATGTTTTGTATTGCAAATTGGATCCGATAACACCGTTGGATCGGATCGAAGAGGAGATTTCAATTATCACATTCAGTTAACAAAGGGTGTGGACGCAAGGTTTATAAAATTGTTTTGAATTGGAGTCGGATCTGTTTGTAATCATCGCCTTGGCGCTGGAGTCGCAATTGACACTTGTAGTGGGCTGCCAATCGCAATTTATGAACGTCGATTAATATCATTTTCTGCCACAGATTGCTGATTGATATCATTTTTCTGCACAGATTGCTTATGATACTGTGGAAAAAGTATTGGGTTCATTGATTCATGTTCGATGGGTCAATGGTTCTAGTGTCGTCCTGAACGTCTGCTTTCACGACAAACGCTCTTTGAATTCGGGCTTTTCTGCTCTGACATTCCATTTCAAGAAAGGAGATTACACTGTGATCGAATGTAACTACTTATTGGATAATTTTCCTGACCATGGCATCAGATATGAAACCAAATGTTGGGAGCTGAAAGGGCTGCAAAGCACGAATTCTCTGGTTCAGAATTAAAGAAATCAAATATACTGAAGGTTTGACCAGTCGTTATGTGTCTGCAGGGTGATGTGTGATACCAAGAATTGTCAATCAAACTAATTGATTGTTGTTGTTAATTGAGTCTGGCAACCCAGCGTTAAGCGATGGCCCATTTGTCAGACGCTGCGTGCAGAAGGTAACTTTGTTCTAAATCTGTTATCGATGTTGTTTTGCAAGCAGAGTTGAATGTTGTGTAAAGAATTGACATCGATTGGTTGCTGTGAGGGTTGATATAATTGTTACAGCATCAAATTCTTGCTGTGATATGTTTGCGTGAAAGGTTTAATCGAAGTTAGGCGCATTTTGTTTTATTGTATGATGGGCGCATTGTGAAATTGAAGCCATACATAGATGGTGATTTCAAATATATTTGGTTTGTTCGATCTACTGGATCTGAGCGTAAGAATCCTCATAAGATTCTGTTGGTAAGTGCATTCAACACAATTCATGAATACAGTTAAGGGTTGACTATTTGCAATTTAAATTAAGGGGCGGTTCGATCAGATTCAAAACTATTATGATGAATTTGAAATGGGTATAAGATGTTTAATGTAATCAGTGTGCAGACAGCGAAATATAAGAAAGGGACAGTGAGGTAAGTTTAAAGCAAATTGCATGGTATTATTGCAAAAGGGTGACACGGTTACAATTTTGTTGAAATTGAAATATGATTTCAATGCATGTTGAATCATGAGTACTGAAGATTCAATTTAAGCTTCCAAAATAATGTATGAAATTGCCAGCAATCAGAATTTTTATATGGACAGTTTTTATGTATTCATATTAAAGTGGAGAAGAATGCGATTCTGGGTATTGCAGGTTTAAGTCTGCGTCACCTTAGCACTGCTCCGCATGTGACTTTATCCTCTTGGAGTGATATTTTCTCCCTTAGCACTGCTTCGCATGTGACTTTATCCTCTTGGAGCTATATTCGCTCCCTTAGGCTTCTCTCCATGCGACCATGGCTCTAAAAAGGCTCCCTTGACTTAACAAGCATGCAACTAGGCCGAGGAACCTTCGAAGAACCTTTTGTTTCTCTCAATCTAGATCGAAGTTTGAAAAACCACTCATGAGAAAGATAATTTGGTACATTCTGCAAAAAACCCATGTCTCATAATTTTGAGATCCATCCTCATGTGTCTAGAAAATCCAATGCAAAACTGTCACTTCTATCCAAACACCATACTAAATAACTGGGCCTAAAATTGAAGTAAAACATCTTTTCTTCAGTTTTGAACCTCTACCACCTGTTGGAAATCTTCCTATGCTACTTTACACTCCTCAAAGCCTCTACAACAAGTATACAAATGATGAAATATGATAAAAACAAGTATATGACATGTTAGACCTATTATGCCAACCTTAGGTCCACGACCAATAATTCCAACTCCTCAAGCAACAACCTCAACGTCTCTGACACCTCCAACATATGTAGCCGCATCTCTGACACTTGAAGAAACCACATCCTCAACACCTACAATAGAAACATCACATCTAACTGCCTCCAACACTGATGGAAGGCCCTCCAACAACAACAATAACCACAATTGAACACATGAAGCAACATATGCAATGTCTCCAAGACGTGTAGATACATATGCAACACCAAGAGAATCACTCCATCCTCCTACAACAACAACATATCCAATCAACAAACCATGAGAAACTATCCAACCTCCTGTAGCAATATCTCCAACCAATCACAACATGCCACAACTCCACCTCTACTAGGTCTAGTCATAAGTATATTGACATTAATGCCAACTAACAAGACCACCAAAAAATCATCCATCTTCGAACACTCATCAATCATTTGTCATCAATGCCAACACCAAAACCTCAAAGTTATCATAACCATACTCGAAAGTGACCAAGGCTCAGAATGGGACTAGACTGCACTGGCTCTAGTTGAAAACTGTAGCGAAGAATATGTCAAATAACCATGTGAGCACATGAGTGGGCCTGAATTTGTTGAGGGTTGGTTCAAATCAGAATTGGTAGAACCAATTGTTTGGGTAATTTAAAAACTGGTTTGAGATCATCCACTTGTGAACTTCTCTTGATTGGCCAACTTCAGAATGATCTGAGTGGTTCCAGTAGCTTTATGCCTCATTTGCATAAGAGATTCATTATGTATGTATCATTGGGGTATTCAATTGGAGTTTGGAAACTTTTGGAATCAACTGTTGCAAATTGGATGGAATGTTATTTTCAAGTTTTAGGCTTAGGTTTTAGTTTTTCAAGATTTAAGGATCATGACCAATGAATAAGTATTTGTTTTTTCTTAGTAATCTTTACCAAATTGATTAGTACACACTTTATATTTTCATTTATTTGATTGTTTCTAAATGTCTATTTACCATGAGCTAATCATAAATAGTTAGTTTAATTTCATCCTAAGCCAACAAATACATGTTATTGCTTTAGTACACATGTTTGATACGACTATGGTTGTGCCTACCCATTTTCTATATGCTTCAATTTTTTGCTTATCAGAAAAAAATGAAATTCTATGTAGTTACTTGGACTCCGTGTTTTGATATGATTTTTTTTGTTCTTAGTGATGATGGATCTCTCCTTGTGCATTTTAACTTTGCATTACTTTTTAATCTTTCACCTCCCAGTTAGAGGATTTGCTTGAATTTACCTTTTATGTTTAGTTTTGTGTTCTAAACAATTAGGAAATAAGTTTTTGTTGGCTTCATGGTCATGTGGCTATAAGATGAAGTACAATGCCATCATTTCTTTTTTTGCAGTTAAATCTATTTTTTGTGGATCCTTGTTTGGTTCCTCTAGTAGGTATTTTTCCATTTAAGTATATACATATTTTTGTTTATTAATTAAACATTATGTGCAAAACACATTATAAAAATCTTGGGCAACAAAAACTTGGGGAAACACTTAGGTAGTCTTTGCTTTTCTTGCAAAAAAAACCCGAGGAAACACTCAATTTGAAGTCCTTATCGACAATCATTATTATGGCGATGTTTTCGTTGACAGGAGATTTTGTTTAATATTAGTTGTTGAGGACATCGAATAATGGGATTTATTAGATTACCTGTGTGTTTTCCAAGGTTTTTTTTGCCCAAGTTTCTTATGATATGTTTTGTACATAATATTTAATTAAAAAAAGGAGGATATACTACAAATGGAAAAATATCGACTAGATTTTCCCCAATCTTTATTACATTGAAAACTCCTTGGAGATTCAAGAATTCAAGATAGGAAATGCCTCTAACATTGAGATGATTTTCATTAGGTTGACTAATTTTTCATTGTCTACTTGGATCAATTATTTATTTCTCTTGCAACCTCTTTTTTTGGCTTCCTTTCCTTTCCTTTATACCACCATGAAGTCCTTCGTGTGAACCCCAAAACAATTCTTTGAGAAACTTGAGCTTGATTGGTCTTCTTCCTTGCACTGGAGATAGTCCTTGTAAAAATCCTAGCATAATGAGCTGGCATGTCCTTCATATCTTTTCCGTGCCATTCTTCTACAAGGGCAGTCAACCATGGATCATCCAGATCCATATCTTCTAGTAGGGCTTTCACTTCAACTTCTGTTCTAGCTTCTTCCAATAGGGAGTGAAACAATTCCTATAGTAATGGATCTTGTTAGTACTCTTCTAGAAACTTCACATAAGCTTTCAACGATTTATTAAGGTCTTATTGGTTTTTCCTTATGCTAGTTACATACTTGATTGAATATTATCTTGCTCTCGAGACTCCTTTGGAGAGGAGAGAGATTCAAACCTATTTCTAGATCTAGCGATATGATTAGGATTTGAGGCACCTTACTGACTCAAATTTCTTCTTCTTTGGAAGGCTTTTCTTAAATCATCTTGTTTAAGACGGGTGTTCTTCGGGTGATTCCTTTGCATCCATTGGACATTCTGTTGGGGAAAATTATACACTTATAATTTGACACACATTAATTATCAACCAAGGGTAATCATAACCTTGCGAGGTACAATGTAAAATATATGCAGAATGATACTTTAGTGAATAAAAACCACACATAATTCCAAATCTCTCTTCTCTGAGCACTTAGCAACAAAGGCTATGGAGTAGATAACTCATGTCTCTATAGCACCTAAAATTGCTGATGCAGATCAAGAAAAAATATACAATCAAACATCATCAATTAAATCAAACTCAATTTCAATCATTCAAACCCAACAATATAAATCAGAGCACAAATTGCATAACTTAATTTATCCTTTAATCAAATTAGCAATAACTCATTCATTAATCATTGGAAAGCATGTGCTACTGTGAATCACTAGAGAGGAATGGAACAATGCATACATCTATTGTCAACACATGAAAAGAAACTTGATTAAACACACACACTTACAACTACAGGAGTTGTGAGTAAAGGGCGCCCTCCTTCAATCACAACCCCTCAACTACTGAAGAAACTTACAATAAAAAATTAGCAGAACGTGAAGCTTGTATTAATTTGGTAAAGGATTACAAATTATGAGATGTGGGTTTTCCTATACAAATCAGATCTATTCTTTTTATACCAGTGCGCAGACAAACCTTTTTCCAAACACTATAAAAGTAGAATATTACAATAATTTAATAAAATAAGATGAAAAAATATTTCCTTGACATCTTGGGTTCGATCCATGACTGGAATCATGGATCGAACCGAATACACTTGATCATTTGGTTTGTTTTCCCCAAATTGGCCAAAAATGAGAAGAACAAGGTCTAGGCAGTTACAAAGACTAATTTGGAGCAACCAGTAGGTTAGCATCCATGTGGATGGATTTTTGAACAAAACCCATGTTCCCATTTCTTTTGTGGATGATTGGAAGATGTCTAACCTTCACGAAATATGTAAGAAAAACTGCTCGTTATAGGAAATAGCGTTGTTGCAGGAAATGGCGTTGTTACAAGAAATCCCTAATCTTCTGTAGCAAATCATGGAACCACCCAAATTTTTTTGATCTTAGAGTCTAAGTCACCCCTTTTGGTCAAAATGAGGCACTGGATGACAAAAATATAGTAATTAGAGGGGTAAAAAAAAGGTTTTGAAGGGGAAGCAAAGCCTTAGGAATACTGTCAAAAATGGCAAAAATCTAGGCCCAACATCTCCCCCACACCTAGCATCTTGCATGTCCCAATGCAAGCAAAACTGTATATTTTCAAGAAAATTTAATTTCCTCCCTGTGTTGTAGCCACTGTAGCCAAATGATCCAACTATGACTTACTTGTTGGATTCAACTTTCTTAACCCTATCTCTATACTCCTCATTGTGCTTCTGCAGATGTCCTATTTGAACTTGATTTTTCTTCACTATTCTACTCGCCTTCTGGTATTTTGTTTTCCATTCGTCCAATTCCTTTTGAAGGCACAGGCTATTTTCCTTAAGAGTTTCATTCTCCTTCTTAAGGACTCTTTCAGACACTGTAAGCTCCATTATAGCTTCCTCCAGCTCCTTGCGAGACTGTCTTTTCTTGGAGGTTTCTTCATTTCCTTGATTTTCTTGAGAGGAATGAGAAAAGCTCTATTCCTCCAGTATTTGACAGTCCTCCATAATTTCTTTGAGCTATTGGGTCTCATAGGATGCTGCCTCCCAGTCCTCCTTAGTGAAAAACTTGGTTGCTTTGACCTATACTTGCTTTCCCCTTCATGACTTCAACGATTTCTTAGTTTTTCTGCTTGCTTATGTTTGTTGTATGCCCTCCTCTTCTCTTTCTATCGGAGCCTTCTTAGCGGTTGGATCCTAGTAAAGCACCTCACAGGAGGAGTGGCATATAGCGGTGGTTTTTACTTCTTTCCCACAATTTATTTGATCACTACAACGTCCTCTTCTTCCTTATTTTCTTCCTTTAGCTGAGTAGAATCTTGAGGTTTCTTCATTGATTTTCGGCTTGGATCTACCTCTTCAACTTTTGGCAACTTGGGCACTTCCTCTCACTGGCTGTGAGTTCTGGGCTTCTTATTTGGTCTCTGGTTTGGCTCTACCCCTTTAGTTTTTGGCAACTTGGGCACTTCCTTTGGCTGGCTATGAGTTCGAGGCTTCCTTGTCAATTTCCGACTTGGCTCTGCTTCCCTAGTCTCTGGCTCAGGCACTTCCTCATCATCTATAAAATAGTTCTCTACCAGAAATTTCTCCCAGGTCTTCTTTTGTTTCCTCAATACCTCTCGCAGAATAACCTTAATGAGACCATGGTGGTAGAGGTTTCCTTCTATGTAGGCTACCCTCTTCTGAGCGGAAGTGGCCATTTTTAATAAAGAAATTCTTAAATAGTAAGGCAGATTCAGGGGTTGATTTCTAAAATGATTAAGAATCCAAATGTGGAATAGAAAGGCCAACCCAAATTGACCCTCACATGTAATATATTTCTGCAGGAGAAAGAGAAGGCATCGATACTTACTTCGAAGAAAGGTTTGGGAAACCCCTTTTGTCCAATCTGGATTCACATGCTCCTTCTTCAGAAAAGGCGCAGAAATTTCTTTGTTAATTCATTGATTTTTAAACCAGCGTTCACCTTCCTGTGGGATACCACAAGCTTGTGCTATCAATTCTTCGGTCAACCTGAACTTTAAGTTGCCAACTTGAGCCTGATATCCATTTAAATTCAGAGTAAAGGATTTAGTTACTTCATAATTATGACCATCAAATTTTAAAAACAATGAAAACCACCCTGCCTTTTCCAACCGCTTCTTGCTCTAAGGATATGCCTCCAACAACTCCGGGCCCTGTGGTTCGAATCAAAAAACTGACCTCATTTTTGATAGATACTATGAGTGGGAGAGTGCAAGGTTTCAATTTGACCTTTCTGATGTCTTCCGTAGGCTATTGCAGGGCATCTTAGGATCAATAGGAATGAAAATGGCTAAATTAGGAAAGAAAAAAATGTAATAAGGTGAGTCCATTATGGCGCAGAACGTGATCATGATTTAAAATCATGATCCATTAGGCGAGATATTCATTGGAGAGGTAATCATTGTACACTTTGAGGTAAGTATTGGGAATGGGACCTTGCATCGTGACATGGAACAATTAATAGTTTCCTTTTCAAACAAGGATGACCGTGACTCATAATGATGCAAATTTAAAAACTCATACCATTACCTTTTTCCTTAAGAAATTGATGTCGAGTGTACCTTCTTAACTTACCGTCCAACAATCAGGTACCTGAAGATGACAAATGCACTTGTCTCCGGATGATGAGCCACTTTTGAAACCATGTCATGTACATGATCATGAGATTACATGGTTTCAGAAATCAATTGAATACTTGTCAGATTCCTTAGGAAGGTGTTCTACTGAAATTATTTTAAAGGAATGAATACTCTCTCTGACATGCAACAACTAATAATCGCTGCAGGAAATTCTTCTACAGAAATTCGTGATTTCTGGAGGAAAAATAAAAAATGTACCCATGAATGAATTCTGATAACATTTCTAAAAAAATAATAATACACATCCCCTTCAATTGCTGCTGTTTGAAAACACAAGCTGTTTCCTCATTTATTACTTACTAGTCTTGGTATGGCTGGATGATTTGAAAGGACTTGAATTCCATCTTTCCCTAACCTTGTATAGTTCACTATCACATGAATAAAGGTGTTAAATTCGAATGTGCAGTGGTCTCGTTGGATTACCAACCATTAAGGTCAACTATTAACCAAAGCGAGGTCCATCATCAATAATGAGAGCGAGGACCAAGGTACAACCGATGCATCCAAACAGGTGTGAATAGATGAGTTGTTGTCGAACCCCCTAAAGGATCTAGTTGTCAAGGAGCCTTAGTGAATCTCCATTGCTATGAGAGAGATAGCCATTCATTGATGTATACAGGCTACAAGGCATCACATATCTTTGATCTTGTACCCAGATAATGTCATGATGTCGATGGGACAAGATTGTTGGAAGGAGGGCCTTAAGGAATCCCACATCAATCCAACACGAGAAAATAAAATATTTATTGAGTTATGAAACAAGATTTTTTGGGGACCCCAAGGGATCTACTGTCCTATAATTTTAACAAGCCCAAGGTAGTTAATGCTCACCAGATTTCAATTTTAGAGAGTCTGAAACACTGAGAAAGAAAAATCCAATTAGGTTCCTTTTCTATAAATAGTCTACTGGAGCCAGAAAAGGAATAAACTATATCTAATAGACACTCCTCTTATGGTTTACTGAGCATGAGAAGGAAAAAATTAAGCTCAATTTGTTATGGAAGAAAATCAAAAAGAGGTAGTGAAAGAGATAACCCCCTTACCCACCATTTCCAACTCTTTCTTCTTCCAAATCTTCTCCAAAAATTCCTCCTTAGACTGGGAATTCTGATACAACTTGATTCTATACCCGTTTACCAAGAAGGTGACATTTTCATCATCTATTTTCTTGACTTGAACATATCCATTATCAAATACTTTCTCGATCTCATATGGACCAAGCCAATGCGTGTTAAATTTTCCTTTAAAATTCTTGAATTTTGAATCGAACAACAATGCCCAGTCTCCTTCCTTGAATTGCTTCTTATTAATGTATCTATCATGCCATTTAGCCCTCTGTTGCTGGATAAGGTTAGTATGCTGAAAAGAATCCTGCCTAATCTCATCTAGTTCATTAAGCTGCAAGATCCTCTGTTGTTGTGCCTCAGTGAGATCTATGCCCAAATCTGCTGCCATCTTAAAAGTTCTGATCTGAAATTCAATTGGCAATAAAACTTGTTTTCCATACACCAATTCATATAGATAGAAGCTTATAGTGTTTCTCCATGTGATTCTGTAGACCCATAAGGCCTCGGGAAGTCGACTGGACCAATCCTTTTTATGTAGTTGCATTGTCTTAGTCAGGATTGTATCCAAAAACTTATTTGTTGATTCCACTTGCCCATTGGACCGTGGATGGTAAGGGGTGGAATTCTGATGAGTGATTTGATATTTTTGCATAATTCCCTGCACAATATTTGATAAAAAATGGGTACCTTGGTTAGTAACAATTTCCCTTGGTACCCCAAATCTCACAAAAATATCAGAAAAAAGAAATTCTACCACTACTTTCCCCATAGGTCTAGGCACTGCTCTTACTTCCACCCATTTTGTAACATAATCGGTACAAACTAAAATATACTTCTTACCTTTGGACATGGGATTAATGGAGCCTACAAATTCAAGAGCCCACATATCGAATGGCTCTATGAGAACTTGTGGCTGCAAAGGAATTTCATCTGCTTGAATAGGGCGCCCTATTCTTTGGAAGCTATCACATTTACGAACATACTCCTTTTCATATTTAAAAAGACTTGGCCAATAGTCCTGAGCAGATGATTTTATAAGTTGTTCACTTATCTACAAAGTTCCCTCCACAGGGTTCATTGTGGCAATCTCTCAATATGTCATATACCTCATCCTCTTTGACACACCTATGAATAATTAAATTGGGTTCAGCGAAAAGTTTTTTCTAATAATTTTCTTTTTCTAGTTAGAAGAGAATTAAGGTGGTAAGTTCCTTGTAGCAAGATAATTAACCATATCTGAAAACCAAGTTTCCTTAACAGAAATGGAAAACAAGTTCTCATTTGGGAAGCTATCATTAACAGGAACATCCTCACATTCATGGTTGAGCCTAGAAAGGAAATCAACTACTTGATTTTCTCTTCCTAGTCTATCCAACACTGTGATGTCAAATTCCTGCAGCAACAAAAGCCATCTAGTAATTTTTCCATTAGTAATTGGTTTATTCATGAGATATTGAATAGGAGAATGATCGGTATGTACAAAGACTTCATATCCAATGATGTAATGACTAAAATTATTAATAACGTAAACCACAACAAGGAATTCTTTTTCAATTATAGTATGATTCAATTCAATAGGAGTCAAATTTTTACTAACAAAATAAATAGCATGGGTTAAGAGGTTTTCCTTTTGGCCCAATACTGCCCCTATAGCTGAATCGAAGGCATCAATGGAAATGTGAAATCGAAATTTCCAATCTAGTCCTGTCAAGACAGGCGTTGAGGAAAGCTATCATTGAGTGTGTCAAATGTAGTTTGACATTCATCATCCCAACGAAATTCAGATTCTTTTGTTAATAAATTAAACAGTGGCGAGGCTACCCTGGTAAAATGTTTAATAAACCCTCTATAGTAACCTGCATGTCCAAGGAAAATTTGGACTCCATTTTGGCTGGTTGGTGGAGGCATCTTCACAATCACTTCTGTTATCACCAAAAAATTGATCATCTAGCCTAATTTACTAGGTGGATCATAGTACACCATGTAAAGCTAATTTTACTGTAGTAAAATTGCTTTCACTATGAGAAATTACCTAATAAGCCACCTTTATTAAGTAATCTATAGTTAAACTGATGAAGAATAATGAAATAAATTACTATTTATTTGATTTTCTTCTAGGAATAATTAATTAAACCATTGTTTTATTATTATTCCTTGTTAAATTTGACCCAATTATGAAAAATAAACATATAAATAATTATTTATCTTATTTTTCTCTAAGAATAATTAATTAATCACTAATTAATTATTATTCTTTGTTAAATTTGACTAAATCCCTTAGGAATAATTAAATAAATCATTATTTGTTTATTATTCCTTAACTCATTCATTGAGATAATAAATAAATAAATAATTTATTTATTATTTCTAAATAAAAATTTAAATACTTTTTCCCTCCTAAACAAATATAATAAAATATTCCAAGTGGTAATTCCAAGAATGGGATCAATAATATTTTATTATTGCTCATTATTCGAGGATAACTCAATATTTTGTTATAAATAGGAGGGTTTTCCATTCATTATTCACTTTTTATTATTTTCATTGTTGCACTCACTATTGTAACTCTGATTATTTTCATTGTCGCACACCATATTTTTGCTGGGTTTATGCATTATATAGGAGAGAGAATCTACAGAAGATGAAGACGTTTGAGGATAGCCAAGAACCCATCCCATAGAGGGGGGTCGATAACATTTATCTGTTCTCTTCACATGTGTTATTATTAAATTATTCTTTACATATTTGGTTTCCATTGGATGTTTTGGGGTTATTACTCTTTCTTTCACTGTTTAACTATGATTGCGGAATAGATCAGAATTTTCACAGGTTTTGTTTCTATCAATAGCTACAGATATACAATGTTTAGTAGTGATTTCTATTGTTGAGATTGTTTGTCATACGAAATCTTAAGTGGGTTATTTTCATACATCATTGAGAAGAAAACACTACAACAAATTGGTGACTTCACTGGGGAGAGTAATTCCGATTCATAAACTTGGGTCTCCACAACAAATTGGCGATTCCACTGGGTTTTATAATTCAGATCCAGAAACCTGGGTGCCCTTTGGTTTTCAACTTAGGGTTTCTTCTTTTTTCAATTCTATTAACATTTCCTAGTGTTTTAACCCTAAATCTGGTAATTTCTAACTTTCGTAAGATTTCTGGTTGTTTCTGCAGGTCACAGGAACCAGCCGCGACAAAGGAGACACTTTTTTTTTGACTGATTTGTAGACCGAGAATCTCATAACAGAAATCACAATTTCAGCCCAATAGGTCGGATTTGGGCTCCAGAATGCAGCTTTCTGCCTAAAAAGTGCGATTTCATAAAAAACAGGTCAAAACCTATGATTTCTGGGTTTTAGGGTTTTTCTCATATCTGTTTCTGGGTTTTGTTGAGAGTTGTCTGTCGGGTGTCTGACCTATCTCTCATCTCGCTTAGGCCTTGATCCATTTTGTTTTACTCGTTGAAGTCGAATTTAGCCTCCTCTAGGGCTTCTAGTACATTTTTGCCTTTCCAAGAGGAGTTTAACTGAGTGAGAAGTCTATGTTTCTGCAACGTTTTCAGCCACATTTTATAGATATGTAACCTTTTGTTTAAGATCTGATAAGATAGGTTGCTACCATCCATAGTTTCACATTCAAAATTGTTTGGTCATTCCCTTAGGGTCCCATCGGTTTCCCTAGGTGTTTCACCCATCTCCCTATATTTTTGTAGCGATCTTCCCCTCTGGTTTTTTGTTGTTGCTGCACCACTCTCCAGTAGCTTATAATCACTTGATCCTAGTCACACCAACATTAAGATCTCTTGGCCATTTCAGTATATTTTCCAACGGTTTAGCCACATAGAAGTACAATGTTTGCAAACCTAGTTTAGGTGGGGTTAGTTGATTGTTTTGTTGTTTATTTTATGTTATTTATTTCAGTTTATTTAGAACAAGATTTTTTATTTTTTACAAACACGATCTAGCCTTACTCAATTAATACACTTGCATGCACAAGCATACCTTAAGCGAAGGGCACTTGGTTTACACCGCCAAGCCAAGACTTAACATAATAAATTTATCTCACCGCATCAGAGATAGAAGATATATTATTGATCTCCCTTCACCTTTTCTATGTTCCATGTGTCCTTCCATCATTGTGCCACCAAGGCGTTAGCTGCAGATACTATTAGGCCTTCACCCCTAGTTTCCGCTTGGGTGTATTACTCCTCCCAGCCAGGTCAAGCAACCCACCTCCCCCAACCTTCTGGTCTCGGTGACTACCATATCTTGATGATGAAATCTAATGAGGTTAACCCCTCCAATATCAACCTACAAACTCAGTCACGTCAATATGACAAGCCCTCCACTTCGTCAGCTGCTGAGTCCAAAACCAAAGTGTCCGTTGAGCCTCTTATGACACCAAATGGTCCTTTACAAATCCCTCAACCCAAAGTTGAGGCCATTCCCAAGATCCCAAAAGGACTATTACGTCATAATGCAGCTTCTAACAAAGCTACCCATACATACAGTATAATAGACGACTTGGCGCAATCACCTGCTGCCATGTCGACACTGGAAGTCCTCCAATCATGCCCTTCCAAAAATAAGGCTCTACTAACTACCTTGGGTGTAGTGGATCCTTTCGATGATTATTTTATTGTCTTCCCAGTTGATACATCATAGCACCCCCCATTACCTTCATCTTTTGCTTTCCAGATACTAGTTAGAGTCCGTAATGCCATCATCTCTAGATGCATTATTGATGAAGGCGCATCCACCTATGTGATGTCCGTTGTTGTTTGGAAACAACTCAAGTCACCTGAGTTGTCCCCCTCCACCACTACTTGGCATGAGTGGGATGGAAACTCCTCCCAACCCCTTGGCGTGTACCGCAACTATCTAGTGACCCTTGCGGGCAAGATTGTCCATGTCGATATCGAAGTCATTGATGCCCCTTTGGATTACAACATCCTCTTAGGTCGTAGTTACACATATGCCAAGTCAGCTATCGCATCTGTGGCATTTCGCAAGATGTGCTTCCCCCATGAAGGGAAGATCGTTACCATCAATCAGTTGACTTACTATGAGCCGGCATCTGTGACCTCCCCTAAGTCCATCATCTCGTCAATGTCCATTTTAGTGTCAGTGTCATCACACTGCCATCAGTGTTCAAAATCTGCTCTTTTGCATTTCATAGTAGGAGTCCCATACCGATGAGTTTGCATTCCATTAGGTCATGGATTCGCTGATGGTAGGGTTTACTTCAGTTTTTCCCTCATGATCTTTACTTGCTGGTCCTCTTTCATATTTTAGTTATGATTCATGATTTACTCTTCAGTGTATTTCATTAGGTCTTAAGGTTTGGTCTCATTAGGTTTAGGGTTCCATCATGGTCAAATTCAGTGATTACATGCCAATAATGATCAGCAAGGACATGAGGAGGTCAATAATCGTTGGTAAAGTTATCATTTCTTAGAGCCGAATGTAGTTCTCACCTCAAAACTTGTTTTGAGGTGAAAACAGAGTATTATTGTTTTTTATCCTCATTTACTACGTAATTTTATCTTATCCATATGTAATATTTTTTCCCAAGCTCCTCCTAAGCTTGTGATGTTGCAAGGCATCTGCCACTGCAAAAAATCAAAGTGATCTAGAGAATTAGTCCACTTGCAAGCAAAGATAATAAAAGTTTGAAAAACTAGAGTATTGAAAGAGACAAAAAGACATTACAAAGTGGGTTTTTACAGAAGCAAAAATTAAAAAGGGAGTTCATATATAAAATCATTCTTTCCT
The DNA here is from genome assembly GCA_031772625.1 of Pinus tabuliformis. Taxonomy (NCBI): domain Eukaryota; kingdom Viridiplantae; phylum Streptophyta; class Pinopsida; order Pinales; family Pinaceae; genus Pinus; species Pinus tabuliformis. The sequence continues at coordinate 1,677,698,928 of CM062818.1, forward strand.
ATTTTCATGCCATTATGTCATTTAGAAGCCAAGGAGAGAATAAAATCGGGTTTCCAAGTGTTATTGAGCAAAACTAAGGAAGGCACTGTGTTTTTGGAGAATTTTGGCCGACGTTGCACTCCTGCAAAAGGCGCTGCGCTTCTAGTTAGGTCCTGTGATCTTGGCGATTTCTCACAATGCAAAATAACATTGGTGCTGTGCTCTTAGCCTGACGTTGCGCTCCTGTAGGTGGTGTTGTGTTTTGACCAGCAAAGCCAAAAACGCACCCAACTGCTGATTTATGCAATTTTTCTCTAGTTTAAACACTTGCCAAGTAAGTATTGTTCTCCCTCTTGCTATTTAAGTTTGCATTTGTCAAGAAATTTTAGGGTTTTGCTCTCTTGAAGGAAAACCCTAAACACCACTATAAACCCTAGTTTTCCTACCACTCACTTCCTAAGCTAAAACCATTCCCACTATTGCTATCACACTCTATCACTCACTTATCATTCCCCAAACCCCCTCCCTCATACATTTTTCCCACACCTTCATTTTTACTCATTCCTCCAAGCCATTTCCCATAGCCTCATTTATATCCATTTCTCCCAAACCATTACCTATCCCAAATTGTGCAAACTAAGGCCATCCAAATCATGGATAGAGACAGTAACTTTGAATATGAGGAGGAGACATTCAATGATAGTTCTGCAGAGAGGTACAGGCAATAGAGGAAGCCCCATAAAGGAGGAAAAATCATCAGAGAGGAGCCCATCAATTTGAGAGAATTGCAGGCGTGCCTATTTGTTGTTTCTTGCTTCAGACACCAAGCTTGTTTTGAATTTTGTGAACTAGTAGAAAGAGTTCAATTTCACCATGAATTGGCCAGAATTTTTGTGGCTCATTTACATAACAATGAGGTGACACTTGCCGGAGTAACCTTCACCATATCACCAGCTGTCATTTTAGAGGCCACTAGAATTCTTAATGTTGGTGAAAAATGGTACAAGGGTCAAGACCTTAATGAGGATTACTATGAGCCTTACATCAAGCATCAATATAGAAACCAGGTGAAGAGGTTTTTCCTTTTTAAATATTTTGAGAACATGTATGCTCCCTTGATGAAGATTATCATCAAGCATTTGACTTGTGATGACATATTCTCCTGGTTGTATGCTTACCATATCAGAATCCTCATGCACTTCACCAGGGTAAGGATGATGAATCTCCCATATTTCTTGTTTAGAAATATTGAAAAAATAGCTCAGATTGTGCAAAGGAACCCATACCCTCAACAGTTGAACAACATCTACCATTACTCTTTGATCAAAATCATTGTTATTAACCATCTCAATCTTTTTAAAATTCCTTGGGAGACTTTCATTTCTCATGAGATGTTCAAAGGTCCACAAATCCCTTCACCAGTGCATCAAGAAGAAGGTGGGCCTTCTAGCCATGGAGAAACAAGGGAATAGGTCAAGGAAACCAAAACTGTTGAGGTGCCAATGTACTTAACATATCAGAGAGGCACAAGGAGACTTTTTGCAGCTGCTAGGCAAGTGCTTTCTCCATAAGGTGTGGAAGAGGCCTTGCCTTCATCATCAATCCATAGGCAAATGTTATCTCCACAAGGTGTGGAAGGGGCTTTTCCTTCTACATCAACAAAACAGGTACAGGTTGAGCAGCTGAGTAAAGGCAAGGAAAAAGTGCAGGAGGAAGATCTTGGTGATGAGGAGGAAAGAGATTTTGACCTGATTAAGCATGAGGAGCCACAACAACACTATAATAATCATGGAGATGATATCATTGACTTGGAGGGCCAGGATGAAGAAACCATCAAAAACATCATTATAAAAGAAAGGGAGGCTCAAATACAAGCTTTTTCAGATAACTTAGAGAGAGCCAAGTTCGTCATTAAATACTTGGAACAGGAAAACAAACAATTGAGTGACAAGCAAGTTCTCATGGAGTTTGAAATACTGAAAGAAAATATGAAAAGAGGAAAAGTGACAAAGAAGCAAAGAGGTAAAGCAAAAAGACAAAAGGCTAAAGAGACTCATGTCACATTTACCCCTATTGAGCAAGAGATTGAAAATGATAGGGAAATTTGGCTTGAGAGGGTCAACATGCACCTTGAGAGACTAATTGAGAAGGCCAACAGGGACAATAAAATGCTTTGGTACATGGCATATCATTACATGACCCACAATAGAATATGTAACATAAGGATTAGGAAGTTAAAGGGTAGGCTAAGGAGAGATTTGAAAAGAAAAAAGGAGAAAGATAGGTTGAAGTTGTTGGCTGAATCCTCCCTAGCCCATCAAAGTAGCTGATGGTGGTGGCCCATGCCAAATTTGGGCAAGTTTTGAGTAGTTTTTTCATTTTTGCAAATTTTGAAATTTGTAACACAGGAATTTTGCCCAGAAGCGGCGCTGCGCTTTTTCCTGAGGCCTCAAATGGAGGAATGGTTGAAATTTTTGGATTCAGGAGGATGAGGACGTACCTGGAAAATTTCATAAGTTTTGGATCAAATATGGGTCACCAAAATGTCCAAAAACTACCAAAAAATGACCTCTCTGCCTCTTTTTGGAAAACATAGAAGTAGTCTTGGGAGATTCAAGTTTTGAGGGGGAAAATGACCTCCAAATTCAAAAATTCTAGGTGTTCCAGAACCTAGACTTGAAGACCTTTCTAATGGACTATCATGGGCTCAATTTGGCGTATGGGAAGGCCTACAAAATTAGGTGGAAAGTGGCGCTGTGCTTTTGACCAGTGGTGCTGCGCTTTTGACCATTTTGCTCAGAAAATCAAATTTCGTCTGTTTTGACTGTGAAGTTCTATCTACTCATGGATGATTTCACTGATGTTATTGATGAGATGACATGTAAATGTAATTGTAAAATAGTGTTAGAGGGTAGATTCATTAGTTAGAGGTGGTTTTGAGGTAAATGAATCAGTTTCCCTACTTATAGAGGCAAGTTGTTTGACTGCCTATATTCCTGGTCTTTGTTTGGAAATGGTTGAAACAAATCTTTTTCTCATGGTTTCAACCCCTGATGGTTAGGATGATGGATTGTAATGTATATATTATTTATTTTCTTTCTCATTTGCAAGGGTTGGATTCAGCTGGATGCTCATGTACTGAAATGCTTATCATTTTGTAGCAGTTTTGGCAGGAAGCTAATAAAGTTGTAACTATTTTTATGGGATTCATATGGTATGACCTTTAGCATGTGTTTCTTATTCTGTTAATTTGTTATCATGTTATTTATGTATGCCTCTTTCATGTAATCTCTTCTGATTGGTTGTTTTCGAGTCAGATAGGTGGAATACATTAGGTTTTGATGCTCTGCCTTGGGAAAGCACCAGTAGTTTATGTTTTCATCTGTTTAGGAAGGATCCTTGACCTGCTCAAGGCCTTCTTAGCTCCTCACCAGTCTAGCCTTTCACCTCATCAAGCTTTAAGGTGCTGAATATCATACCTACCTTGCCCCATAGAATTCCCTACGATTTTACCTTAGTTTCCCAAATCCAAAATTTCCCAGCTCCTCCTGGTCTGGCAAAAACACCAACAAAATCAATAAAAAACCTTGAGCTACTATACCTAGCATAAAATCTTGTTCATGATCCAGTCATTTTGATTGAGATTCATAAGGAGAGAGCCCTCTCCCGATCTGGTAGGGCTAACTACCAGGTTAAGTTTGGTTTGTCGTTACCATAGAATTGCCTCCCTTCAACTTGAGGTCAATCTAGGCTCTAACATAGTGGTGACCATACTGGGGAAGAATGATTAATCATCCTGGTAATATCTTTCAATCAAATTCTTGAACTTCAGATGATGAGTTTTAGAATTTGCTAGGCTGAAACAGAAAGTTGTGAAGAAAAATAAAAATTCTGAAATCTGAACACACTGGCTTCGAGAAGGTACACGAGGTCCAATCTTGATCTGAATCCTCCTCTTGTATTTGAAAATCCTAATCTCATTTCGCGAATACTTAGACAAGAAAGTTCACCAAGTCCTAGACCTATTTTCAGATCCCATTCTTGTCCCACTGAGTGATTGTTTATTGAAGATCTCCCTTTTGATGAGTATTTTGATATTTCTTTGTTTGAAACTAAATTTGAAACTGCACTTGATAATACAATTCTAAATCTGGAATTTGTTGCAAATTGAAAAGGAAAGAGCAAACAGATCAATTGGCGAATATATCTTGAATTCTCTTCAATCATCCATCTTAGCTACCAATATCCCTGAGCTTTTAGAATCTACATCTGCTACTCTCGGGTCATCAGTATTCCCATAAAGTTCTAAAGTTCATTCTCAACCTCAGTTTATACCTACCCTTCCCCTTCAACCTATCATATCTGATCAAAGACTTATCACCCCTACTCCTCCATCTAGTCCTCCATCAACTCCCTCATCAACTACTCCATTAACCACTCCATTAAACCCAAGTAGTCCAAACGTTGTTTCAAATCCACCTCGAGTCATGGATGCCCGATATGCACCCCTCATTCTACCTCAGAATCTGGATGATATGCCTGCTGATTGCCAAAGTGAGATACCTCTTTTTGATGCCACTCAAAGTATTACATTGCAGCAACATGTTGACAGAATGAATGACTTCTTTGACCTTCTTGAGGTAGATGCAGAAAATTTTACCATGAGATTATTTGTGCAAATTTTTGGAGGCGAGGTTCGAAAATGGTTCCAAGCCTTACCAGCAGGCTCAACACTTTGCCGGTTTTGCATAGACAATTCCTAGACCGATGGGAGGTAAAGAAGAACCCACTCCATATTTTATCTGAGTATGAAAATATCAAAAGGAATGCGAGTGAAAGTGTGAAAGATTACTGTGTAAGGTTCAATGGTGTTTATAATGCTATTCCGGCTGACATTAAACCACCAATGGGGTTAGCATTGCTGAAATTTCCAGACAGTTTCGATGCTGAAATGGCATATCAGTTACAAGAAAGAGATCCTACCACACTTGAAGATATGCAGAAGAATGCTATAAGCGTAGAAGAAAATCTGCTAGCCAAAAGAGTGAGGATGAAATCTGAAAAGAAGGTGACTATAAAGGAAGAAACATCTACCTCAGATGTTAAGGTGGACAATTTTCTCCAGAAAATTGAAAAGATTTTTGACCGCTTTACGATTTCAGATAAACCTGAAACACCAATCAAGAATCCAAACTTCAGAGGACAGCAGCAACCTCAATTCTAGATTAAACAAAGGGAGGAAAAGGCACAAGATCGGTCAACACAACAACAGCAGGTTAGAACTCCTTTGCAGCAAAACTATGTGCACAGAATAGAGGATGAAGATGATGATGATCCAGTGGTTGAGGCAAATCATTTCTAAACTATTGATGGTTTGCCCATTTTTCTGACGGAAGATGAAGAATACTTAGAAGTTCCAGATACCCAAAGGGATGAACATTACATACTAGAAAATGAGGCAGTTTTGGAGGATGAGTCGGATGATTATCGGCGAGGATATATGAATGCATTGACAACACAACAAAAACAATATTCATTGAGAAGTAGGGAGGTACCAGTTAGTCCAATTCAAAAGAGAAAGGAAGCACAATCCAAAAATGACTCCACAAACATACAGAAGAAAGGGAAAGAGCTTGCTGATTCAACTTCCAGCAAAGGACCATCAGCAAATAGCGTGGAAAACGAGAAGAAAAATTAGAAAAGTGTAGCAAAAGAAAGAGTAGAAAAGAAGGACCTTCCAATCAAATAGGTAGAGAAAGTTTCAGCTTTTAGTTTAGAAAATGAAATTGCAAAATTAAAAGTTTCAATTCCTTTGACTGAGTTGATTAAGAACAACAGCTATAAACACCTGGTGTCCAAAATTTTGCATATAGATCCTTTATCTGATATGGTTAATGTAGAAGATGATCACCCTGAGCTCATTTTTGGCCCTGCCTTAGAAGGTCAGTCTGAGGATAGTGAAGTTCCTCCATTTTATATAAGCCTTAGAGTACATGAGTATGTTCTCCATAATGCCATGTTCGACTCCGGAGCTTTCCATAATCTGATGCCAAAAGCCATTATCGAGAAACCAGGCCTTGACATTACTCATAAATATCATGACCTGTACTCTTTTGATTCCGGTAGTGTTGTGGGGAAAAGTATCCGATGCGGATGACACTAACCCTTTCTAAAGGTGACAGTCTTTAGCAACAACTGAATGATAAAGTTTTCATGTTCCACTTTATGAAAGCACAGAGAGAATGGAAAGAGGGTCAACCAACCTGGTGTCTTGTGCTTAGTCGATCCTTGTCCTTCTCGCTTTGTATCCTGTTCCCAGCTCTTTGCTCTCCAAGCCGATCCAGCTACACACAGAATCTACACAACAAAAGGGAGCAAACTACGAGATACAAGCAATCATAATTGAAGCATGGATTAGGTTGCATCAAATATACATGTAAACACAAAAGCATCTATGTAAAACAAGTATATAGAAGAACATGCAAACTTTATTGATAGAAAGTAACAGGGTTCCAGAGGAAGTTACAACCAATGATGTTGGCTCCAATCCAGCAGCACCTCCTCGGCAGCAAGAACTCTCTTCTTCACCTCTAGTAAAACAATCACCCAATAATCCTGACAGTATACCAACAGCACCTCCTTGCTTTTACAAAATTCCAGCCTCCCCTAGACCTCATAGAAGAGCTCTATATATAGGAGGGAAGAGGAAAGGATGAGTCAGCTGGAGGCTGGCATATAGCTGACTAGTGTCCTCTCCATCTTCAGTTAATCTTCAGTTCCTGTGTCCACTTGGAGATCCTTGCTTACACATGGTGATCAAGTACCTCTTACTCATCACAGGGCGAATCTCATGACCCAAGTGTCAGTTTGGAAGCTTCCTGGGCAAATGACACCTTGCAGGATGACTGTGCCACTTGGCCAATCTCGCCCAGCGCAGGTAGCCTTCATTGTTTTTGACTTCCAGCGCAGGTACAGAGTGGGACAGTTGCAATACAGCGCAGAAGCTCAGTTAAGCACCTGACATGATCCAAAATAAGCCTGTTCTGAAGTGTTTTTAGGTGGAGAACTGATTGGAAGTGCTGTTGATTGATGACCTTGTTCTTTTAGGGGTAAGAACAACATGTTTAGGGACTGAGGATCCCTGCAATTATTGACATTCCATGCTCCTTGACGCGAGGCACAAAAATGTCTATAACAGTTGCCCCCTAAAGTATGAGGCCGTTTATCGGGTGAAATGCTTTATCTAGAGGATCCGAAGTTCATTCCAGTGCTGAGGAGAGTGCCCTGTAATACAATACAATACAATACATTATTTTTCATTCATCATTATTCTCATGATCTAGCTGAGGCGGGCATTCCCATGCTCAGCTTTTTATAAATACATTTTGGTACATATGACAGACGATCGTCTGAAGATAGACTGATAATTTTCTGCTGAAATTATCATCCTTTGAGTAGGATGATCATCTGCTGCAATGATGTACACGGCAAATGCTTTTATATTTCCTGAATATATATCGCAGCCCGGATGGATGAAACTAGATCCGGGATCTTCAAACTCGTTCGATCTTCACTCTAAGTACAAGTCGATCCATGTGAGAATTGCGCTGAAGTCGAACATGGAAAGACATCGCTTGATTACCGGTCAATAATGAAAACCGTTAACAAGCGCGAGAGGAATCACCAATAATGACGATGACCCTCAAGGTACTGCAGTACAATTCACGTGGCGTGAATAAAGGACTTGGCGTCGAACGCCACGCAAAATCTTCTGGTCGAAGGTCATTGATGTATACCTGTCGCCGGAAGTGAGAAACTTGCCATTGAGGCATGCAAGCTTCAAAGTACTGATGGGGGTGTTCCTAGATCAACTTCTTGGATAATGAGCTGAAGTCGACAAGAAGCAATCCGTCAAAGGAGGGCCTTAATGAATCCCACATCGATGACACGGAACGGAGCTAATGACTTTAGTGGAGGTGAAAACAAACTGTGACATATGATTCAGGGTGGCGATCATGAATGGATGAAGGATAATGTATGGCAGTGGATGGGACACGGTTGACACTTTCAGAATGACCCCTCTTGAACATATAACGACACTGATGCGATGGATCGGTAGCATTACCCCAAATGTGGATGGTGTGGCGAGGACCATGGTGATGAGACCGGTGAATGAAACAACCCAACCCGATGTGGCACGGAGGAAAAGTGTCATGTTCAAGAGTGACTTGCTACCTTTAAACTTTGATGTTCTCCCAATTTTTCCCCAGTCATTCCTGACCAGTACCTCTTTATTTTTGTCAAGCTTGAGGAGGATAACATATGCTTGTTCTATAACCTGCCCTTCGGGCAAGCCCATCGCTATGATTTAACGAGCCTAGCGATAGGGAAACTCGTTCTCGTCTAAAGACAAGTTTGTCGCTATTTAATCATTTTAACGAGTCTAACGACAATGAAAACTCGGTCCTTTTCATTTTTAGAGAGTCTAAAAAGGAACAGAAAGTTAACTCCATAATTCCTTTTTCGTCAGCAAATCCCTTAAGTCCGAAAAAGTATAAAACAATACAGAAGGGATGGCTGTTCGGTACTTTTAACGAGCCGAACAAGACAAGCGCTCGATCCTTTTGTGCAATAATCCCTCAGGTCCAAAAAGATTAAAATTTAGAGGAGGGATAGCGTTCCGGTCCTTTAACGAGCTGGAAGGCCAAAACTCGGCAAACTTTTCATATTTTACGAGTCAGTGAAAAGAGCTGAAAGAAGACTCGTCTTTTGAGGAACGAGTGATAAACAGGGATAGCTACGGATTCCAGGTACAGGTTGGAATTTTCCAATCACGGTAGTGTCACAAGGATGGCTAAGTGAAATCACTCTTCGCAGCTGTTCCTCAAAATGGGTAAACAAACATATGGAGATGAACGATTGGCCAAATGAATGGATGGAGGTGACGGGTGAAAACACGACCAAGGCTTTTAAGGCTCATAAATTTGCGATCGCAATGGTTATTTACCGAGATAGGTTTATTTTTTAATGAGCTTGAACTTTGGCGAAAAAACTCTGCTCACACTTTTCTATTTTTTAACGAGCATAAATTCCGTGGTAAAACTGCTCGATCTTTTGCATGCCCCCAGCATCATAATAACGCATGTCAAAGGAGGGTGCCCCCCAAGCTTCATTGCATTCAACTTGGTGGTTGGAATGAAGGTTTACCTTTGAATTTCGAAAAGGGGATTTGTTTCATTTTTTAATGAGGTTGACATAATAGAAGAACTATCCTCACGACTCCTTGTTTCATTTTTTAACGAGGTTGACACGAGATAAGAACCGTCCTCGGGGCCCACTGTATTTACAGTATTTCCATTAGGGCGACGATCCATGCTGACAAAATATTTAGGAACCTTCTGAATCCGTTGGATATGGAAGATTTCATATTGTAGGTTTCCACTGTGGCTACTTCCGCCAGATCACCTGCCGGCGGTAGGGCAAAAGTACCCATTAAGGCTGGGTCTTTTAGGAGACCTACTCCAATATTTTGAAGTGAATGATTACTCTCATGGATCATTGTGCTGCTTCCCGTAACTTGAGAACTGTTGGGGAGAAACGTTTGTTGGTCGACGATTGTAATTTTTCCTTGAAAAGGAAATACAATCCTCCTGAAGTAGGTCGACACAACTGCGGCCATGGCATATATCCAAGGCCTTCCCAGTAGGATGTTGTAATCGAGATTTCCGTCGATTACTTCAACATCAACTTCTACTGTTTTGCCCCCCAGTTCGACTTGCAAGTTACTTAGAATTCCGTATGGAGTATATGATCGTCCATCAAATGCTTTTAATGTCGTCGACGATTTCGACAAGGGTGGTGAGCCTAAATTTTTCCAGCAACTCGTCGACATAAGACATGTAGATGCCCCCTCATCAATAATTGTTCGATGAACAGTTTTGTTGAGGGCTTTCACTTGAATAAGGAAAGCTAGTTGAGCTGGTAACTTAGGGTCATATCCTTCATGATCAAAGGCCACAAGATGGGAATCCACTGGGCCAATCCCACCTATTGCTGATAATAAAGTTTCCTCTTTGGAGGGGTAATTTTGCGGTACCTCAAGTGTCGACATAGCGGACGGCGATTGGGCCAGGTCCTCTATTATATTATAATTCTGTGCTATTTCGGCACGAGGATTAAATGTCGATTTGTGTACTACTCCCTCTGGCGAGTTTATTATCGGCTTAGGAACGATGGGTGGCACAACTTCGTTCAAAGTTGTTGTCGAACTACTAGGTTGTTTATCAGCCTTGTTATTCGACCGCTGAGGATTCCGGTAACCTTTATCCCTTGTCAAAGCATTATTCTGCTGCTTTGAGGTGGACAACATAAGCACTTGGGATCGGGAAGCATTTTGATTGGCAACCAGATTTTGACCAGTATTAGGAAATGGATCAGTCAACATAGCTGAGGTTTTCGGACTCTTAAAGAATCTTTTAAGCTCAGCTTTGCATGGACAATCTGCTGTCCAATGATCCTCATCGCATATATGACACCCCGAAGGGGGTTTCCCTTTCTTTTTCTTCTTGCCCCCTGGTTGCTTCAGTTGTTTGCCCTTGTCATCCGACACGGCACTTACTTCCGAGGCAAGAAGTTCTTCATTTGCATTTTGATTCGAAGTCTTACGGGTTTTCTTAGACGAATCCCGTGTTGACTTTGCGTTTGCAGTGCCAATCACACCATCGCCGGCATGAGAGTCACTATTTGATCCAGGAGGGGGAGGAATTGAAAATTCCGGTCTAGGGGCGTCAGGTATCTTGTCATAGAGCGTGCCAGACTGAGTATATACTAAGTCTAAATACTGGGCACGAGCAATAACTTGCTCCTCTGTTACGACGCCTCCCTTGGCCACATCTTCTGTTATTGCCGGCAGAAGCGACTTTATAAACCACTCAGCTAATAGCTGATCTGGAACATAGGTTTTTACCATTCTGCGACGACGACGCCACTCATGTATATGATCTGATATATGTGTGGCCGTTGTCTGCTTGAAATTGGTCAAGATTTCTGTTCCAGTTTCGTACCTTATAGGTAACTGAAAGTGTGTTAAGAAAGTCGTGGCTAGGGAGCTAAAATTGTCGAAAGAGGCTCTATTTCGAGGCTCTAGGTAATTCAATATACCATTTGGCCGCCGGACCAGTCAATGTCCTCTGGAAAAGGCGAAGCCTTATTGAATCATCATTCAAGGTATTCGACGAACACCACAGATGGAATGTCATCACATGATTCGACGGGTCTTCGCCCGAATTTCCATTGAATTTAGGAATGTCCGAAGGAAGTTTGTGAGGAATCGCTGGCCACCAATGGGCATAGGCGATTGGATCGTTTGTTAATCGATGTAAATCTGGTAATTCTAAGGTTGCCACGAATGGCAACTGCTGATTCAGGTTTGGTGAGGCGTACCCAGGATATGATGGAATCGCCTGAGCAGTAGGTCTTTGCGCACCAGCATAATGCAACTGATGTTGATATGACTGATATGGTTGGTGGGTTTGGCCACTGTAATGTGGTTGGTTTAACCCATTCTGAATATAGGGCTGCCCACTATTTGCAAAGATCTGTTGCTCAGACCCCTGGTACACCTGTTGAAACTGAGGTTGTTGGTATTGCACCATCCATGGTTGTGAAACCATGTTTTGCTGCGCGACACTAACCGACGGACCAAGTTGCGGGGGTATGGTTCCCGTTTGTATCTGTGTCGTCCCGGAAGTTGGCGATTGTGGTTGTGTTGCAGGGTCAATGGGCTGTTGCATTACAACTTGGGGTTGACATACAACAGGCATCGATTGAACTTGCGACACGGTTACAATTGCTGGCGTCGTCGGGATGCTAGACATAGGTACACATTGTTGCATAGAATATACAACTCTTGGTTGTTGAGGTAACATAGGTACCCAACTACTCGTCGTTACTTCAGCTAAACTTGAATTTGGTTGAAAACTGCCGTATGGGTATCCTCCCGGAAGAGGAAGTGAGAGGGCATATTGCCCCCCATACGGTAACAATCCGGAACTTACGGGCATAGATTGCCTTTGAGGACTGGATGGTCTAAACTGATTCCCAAAGGGATCAATTTGTCTAGTTTCAACATAAGAATTACCGGGTATTATACCGGTAGAACAAACTGGAACAGACCAAGTTGTCATAATAGTCCCTGGGTGGACTCCTTCTAGTTGATGAGAACTAGTTGGGACGGATGGTATGCCGGCAAACATCGTTGGAATGGCAGCAGGAGCTTCTGCTACCGCTGTGTCGTTTGGCACAGTTCTAGATGTCGACGGTTGTTCAGACATTTTAAGTCTATCCAATAAACTTCCTAACGATTCTTCAAGAACTTCTTGTGGCGATAGACAAACTTCTGATGCAGAAGAAAAAAGAGCGGTACCTACTCCAAAATGAATTGGAGTATTTGCTTGCTGGTCCTCTACAATTTCTTCTATTGCAATCAGACCAGGAGGAAGAGGCAGACCGTCAGGTCCGTAATAGATTTCTGGTGCTGAAGAAGGGGTTGCCTCAACAGCGACAGTTGTTTGAACAACAAGACTCTGTGGACCGGTTTCAGATGGAACTGGTTCAGTTAAACAAGTACTTGTTTTCAGACTAGGATCAATACAATTGTCCTTCTGTTGCCGTTGAACTTCTTCAATAGAGGCAGGGATTCCAGAAATATCGGGAGTGACCAGAATCTCAGATGTTGTTGGAACTTCTGTTCTAACTTTAAGAGGAGATTTTGATCTGGTCCAGCGAGATCGCTTTGCTCGTACTACTTTCGGTTCCGGAGACAAAGATGGTCGACCCGCAAGTCTCCCTGAACGACGGGGTTTTAATTGACTTTCCTCCACGGTTGCGGATTACTTGATCAACTAAAATACAAAAAAAGGGGAATTATGTTTCCGTATTGAATGAATTTTATTAGACGCTTTTAGACACAACTTTTCTTTTTCATGTTTTAAGAGTCGAGAAAAAGCTAAAGATGACTCTAGTCGCCTTCGATGTATTAACGAGCCCGAAGTGACAAATGCTCGGCTGGACCTTTTCAGTTATAGAGTTTGAAAAGGGCCAAAAGAAACTGCTCTGGAGATCTAGGCAGAGGGTGTGCCAAACCTTTCGCGAAACCACAGAATACGTTTTACGGTACGGGTGGTCGATCTTCGTGAATGCTGTGTTCACTGCATCGCGATTAGTAGGGCGGCCGACACGGTTTCCTAAGGATAAAGGATAAAAGCCTATAGGGGTCTCCCAATATACGCGACGGTACGCGGGAGCTCAAATCCATATTAGTGCTATCATCCCTCAGGAGGAATCACCCACCTTCGTAGAGATCGACAGTCACTACGTTTAACGACGCCGGAACACGTCTCTACCTAGACCTCTATTGTGAGCGTTATGTTACAATGCGTTTTTAGATTCATTCAATATATTTTAAGTTGATCTTTTTATCAGTTTGTCTTTCAGGATCACCACGTGATGTATTGGTACAAATTCCTAAATGCAGCTAAAATGATAAGCAAGCTTTCACAATCCTTTTAGCTTTGAAAATCCTAACTACTGAGGGGAGAGAAAAACAATATCTTTCCACACAGAGCACAAAGCACAAACTAATGCACTTTCTCCTAGATCAGACACCCAAACTTATCAAAAATGCAAATGCAAGATGCATGTATTTCTTTTCTTTTCCTTTAATGTTGATGCTAACAAAAGGAAAACTGTTGTATGACTTTCGAATTCAATTTGAAGCGTAAACAAACAAGTATTGTCTAAATGAAAAGACGCTTTACAGGTACTTGTTTTACACCAAAAATATATGAATTCAAACCATAAAGTGAAAACAAACCAACTTAAACAGCTATGAACAGTAATAACACTAACTCATAAGATCGCAATCTAAGAGGCCACAGCTACTAGGTTCGCTTTTCACAATGGGAAATTGTAACTAAAGCAAGAAATACTGAAAGAACGTTTACAATTTCATCACACAACTGGGGCGGAATAATGTCAAGGAGAAGTGGTCTACAACAAATACAATAACCAGCAAGCAATCAGCCAAAAACAAGTGCAAACAGGGCCAAGACACAAAGGAAGAGCTGAGCTAGACTAAGGCTAACTGGACTAGCGCAGGCACTAGTTCACCAGTTTGACTCTTAGCGCAGTTCCCGAAGGGAGCACCTGCGCTGTAATGCAGACTGCCTGTGGACAGCCTGCACTGACTTACGAGAGTTACGTCTGCTAAGAATTCCGGGTCATAAAAAGCTCAAAAATGTACTGTTTTGACTGAAATAAAATGCTATGGGTTAAGTACAGGTTAAGGGATGATCAAGAGGATAAAGATCTATCACTAAGAGTAAAGATTCATCTGTAGATTAGCTCTTTAAATCTTGAATTTGCTCAGCAAAGGAGCAAGAGTAGCAAAACCCTCTACTTCGCTTTTGATAGAGTCAAAAGCTTTTCGATTCGGTACTCCTTTCTTCAAGAAATGAATAGAAAAATCCTACAACAACAAGATACTAGGATCTCCCCAGCGGAGTCGCCAGTTTGTTGTGGGGAAAAGTATCCGATGCGGATGACACTAACCCTTTCTAAAGGTGACAGTCTTTAGCAACAACTGAATGATAAAGTTTTCATGTTCCACTTTATGAAAGCACAGAGAGAATGGAAAGAGGGTCAACCAACCTGGTGTCTTGCGCTTAGTCGATCCTTGTCCTTCTCGCTTTGTATCCTGTTCCCAGCTCTTTGCTCTCCAAGCCGATCCAGCTACACACAGAATCTACACAACAAAAGGGAGCAAACTACGAGATACAAGCAATCATAATTGAAGCATGGATTAGGTTGCATCAAATATACATGTAAACACAAAAGCATCTATGTAAAACAAGTATATAGAAGAACATGCAAACTTTATTGATAGAAAGTAACAGGGTTCCAGAGGAAGTTACAACCAATGATGTTGGCTCCAATCCAGCAGCACCTCCTCGGCAGCAAGAACTCTCTTCTTCACCTCTAGTAAAACAATCACCCAATAATCCTGACAGTATACCAACAACACCTCCTTGCTTTTACAAAATTCCAGCCTCCCCTAGACCTCATAGAAGAGCTCTATATATAGGAGGGAAGAGGAAAGGATGAGTCAGCTGGAGGCTGGCATATAGCTGACTAGTGTCCTCTCCATCTTCAGTTAATCTTCAGTTCCTGTGTCCACTTGGAGATCCTTGCTTACACATGGTGATCAAGTACCTCTTACTCATCACAGGGCGAATCTCATGACCCAAGTGTCAGTTTGGAAGCTTCCTGGGCAAATGACACCTTGCAGGATGACTGTGCCACTTGGCCAATCTCGCCCAACGCAGGTAGCCTTCATTGTTTTTGACTTCCAGCGCAGGTACAGAGTGGGACAGTTGCAATACAGCGCAGAAGCTCAGTTAAGCACCTGACATGATCCAAAATAAGCCTGTTCTGAAGTGTTTTTAGGTGGAGAACTGATTGGAAGTGTTGTTGATTGATGACCTTGTTCTTTTAGGGGTAAGAACAACATGTTTAGGGACTGAGGATCCCTGCAATTATTGACATTCCATGCTCCTTGACGCGAGGCACAAAAATGTCTATAACAGGTAGGGTCCATTGTATTGGTATTATCAAAGACTTGGTGGTATCTTTAGACCAAATCCTAGCCAAGAATGTTCTGATGGATGTGGTTGTTGCAGACATTCCACCATGGTTTGGTATGCTTTTGTCCAGATCATGGGGTGCAAAACTTAAAGGAAATTTACAACTTGATTTCTCTTATGCTACCATTCCCGTGTTTTGCCAATTGAGAAAACTATATATGGAGAAGAAAATGAAATACATGATTACTAGCAAAGAGAAACCACTCAATCATCCAATTAATGCTGTACATACAGATTTAGAATCATTTGTACTATATTCCGATAGTGGTTTGAATGATGTTGATAGTCAGTTAGTTGAAGTAGAAGATGTTCTAGAGATTTCAAAAAATTTTAGAGCAGCCCTTGATCAAGAAAGACAAAAAATAGCAAGTTCTTCTGAGCAGTCCACGTACCGGCAGCAACAAAAAGACAATGAACAGTAGAAAAGTGAAGAAATCAGTTAAAGTAAGAAAGAGAAGGAAACATAATTTTAGCATCTAGAAGAAGAGGCAGGTCTTTGGAGCATGCATTTTGACAGAGCCGTGGGTAAGGATGGTGCTGGCATAGGAATTTGGATTCGGAGCCCTGCTTTCCAACCTGACAAGGTTCCTAGTAATGTTAGAATATGTTCTTACAAATTGGCTTTTGACTGCTCTAACAATGAAGCAGAGTATGAAGCTTTAATTGCAGGTCTGAAAATCTTGAAGAAGTTAAACACAAAGAGGATTTTAGTCTATGGAGATTCAGAGTTGTTAATCAAACAGGTAAAGGGAGAATATCAAGCCAAGCACCTGTGGATGAGAGCTTACAGAAATGTAGTCCTCGACATCTTGCGAATGTTTCCTGATTATACTTTGACAATAGTACCTCGTACACAGAATATTATTGCATATTCACTCGCCACTGTTGCAATTAATTTGAAGATCCCAATGAACTCCAGCAACAAGTTTGAAATTCATGTCAAACACCAGCCTACTGTTCCGAACAATCTAAGGTATTGGCAAGTGTTTTTGGATGATAATGAAATCAACAATTTTTTGCAGAATGAAGGAAATTACAAGGATGCTTCCATATATGATGACTATGATACTGATGAACCAGAGATTGAGGTGAACCAAATGGAGATATTGCAGCTAAAAGACAACATTATTCCTAAGGGTCTCATACCTTTAGAAGAACTTGTTGATCAAGATGATGTGGCTAGAAAATCGAGCTTGGTGCCTACAGATAAAGGAGTTGAGGATGTCAATCTTAGAACAGTAGATAAGCCCAAGTTTGTGAAATTGTCCAAAACATTGTCTCCTGAGATAAAGACTAAATATGTTAAATTTATATCTGAATTTTCTGACGTGTTTGCCTGGGATTATTCAGATCTGAAGGTGTATGACAAAGAAATAATTCAGCACACAATTCACAACAAGCCAAATCAGAAGCCGTTTAGACATATTGAGAAGAATCAATCCCAAGTTGCTGCCTTCCATTGAAAAAGAGGTAAACAGATTATTCAAAGCTGGTATAATTGTCCCAATCAGATTTTCTGATTGGATTTCGAATTTGGTTCTGGTACGAAATAAGACTGAAGAAATCAGATTGTGTATCGATTTCCAGAACCTTAACAAGGTACCTTTGAAGGACAATTACCCACTTCTGAAGATGGATCATATCCTGCAGAGAGTGGTTGGAGCATCACGCATGTGACTACTCGACAGATATTCAGATTATAATCAGATTTTGGTGCATGAAAATGATCGAGACAAGACTGCATTTACCACACCTTGGGGAACTTTTCATTATGCTAAAATACCATTTGGTTTGAAGAATGCTGGAGCCACATTTCAACGTGCAATGGACATCACTTTTGATAATGAAAAATATGTATTTCTGGTTGTATATTTAGATGTTTTGACAATGTTTTCAGGGTCCGATGATGAGCATCTTCACCTTTTAAAGGTTGTGTTTCAGAGATGTAGGAAGTTCGGGATATCTCTTAATCCAAAGAAAAGTCTCTTCGCCATGGATGAAGGAAAGCTGCTTGGTCACATTATCTCTAAGGAGGGCATTCACATTGATCCTTCAAGGGTGGAAGCAATTCAACAAATATATTTTCCTTGGAACAAGAAGGAGATACAAGCTTTTAATGGTAAGATGATTTTCTTATGCAGATTCGTACCCAATCTAGCTGAGAATTTAAGAGAAATAACTAACATGTTGAAAAAGGACAGCATGGTAAAATGGATAGAGGATGCCATGAAGCCATTCAATCTGGTAAATTATGCTTTATCTACAGCTCCAATATTGATTAGTCTTGATTATACGAAAGATTTCATCATATTTTCATTTGCATTCGAGCATACCATGGCTGCAGTATTGATACAAAAGAGAGATCAGCTGGAGAAGCCCATTGCCTTTTTCAATAAGACCATTAGAGATGCTACCTTGTGGTATAATATAATTGAAAAATAGGCTCTTGCTCTTGTCAAAGCTTTGAAGGATTTCAGAGTGTATATTCTGCACTCACACATCATAACATACATTCCCAACGCAACAGTAAAGGATGTGCTGATACAAATTGATCCGGAAGGAAGGTGAGGAAAGTGGATTGCAGCAATGTTGGAATGTGATCTGGAAATTAAACCCACAACGCTAATCAAAGGACAAGGCTTGGTGAGATTAATGGCTGAATCAAATCTGCAAGCTTTAGATATCAATCTCATCGCAGCCATGTTAGAAGATGAAGAAGAAGGCTCTCTGATTCAAGTGTCTGAAATGTTTCTGTAGTCACCATGGTATTCAGACATAGTGTATGTGCTTCATCACCTTTCACCACCTCTGGGAATGACAAAGAACAAAGGCAGATCACTCAAACTCGAAGCTGCTAAATTCTGCATTCTAAATAATGCTCTTTTTTGGAAAGATCCGGGAGGTGTGTTGCTTAACTGTCTGGTTGAAGATGAAGCTGACAAAGCGATGTATGACTTTCACAAAGGTGATTGTGGTGGTCACTTGTTTTGGAAGACAACAGAAAACAAAGTGTTGAGAGCTGGTTACTACTGGCCGTCTTTATTTTCAGATGTTTACAAAACAATCATGAGTTGTCATGAATGTCAGATATTTCAAGGTAAAAGAAAACTGCTGCCTCTTCTTCTGAAACCTGTTGAAGTCAATGCACCATTTCAGTAGTGGGGACTCTATTTCATTGGGGAAATCCATCCAACATCTTCGGTACAGTGCAAATGGATCCTAACAGCAACCGACTACTTTACCAAGTGGATTAAAGAAATTCTGACCAGAAAAGCCACATATATGGTAATCATCCAATTTCTAGAGTCAAATATTTTATCTCGTTTTGGTTGTCCTAGTAAAATCATCACAGATAATGCAGCCGCATTCAAATCAAAAAGGATGATTGAATTTTGCAGCAAGTATAGCATTACTCTGGGTCATTCTACAACATATTAACTACAGGGAAATGGTTTGGCTGAGTCATCAAATAAGTCTTTGATAAAAATCATCAAGAAGATGCTGGAAACAAATAAGAAAGGTTGGCATAGGAAGTTGGTTAATGCCTTGTGGGCTGATAGATTGAGCCACAAGAAATCCATAGGTATGTCTTTGTTTGAATTAGTTTATGGCATTGACATAGTTTTTCCAACATCTCTTGTAGTTCCGTTATGTGGCTGTTATAGGAGGCTGGTAGTGAAGAGGATGACTTTCAGTGAAGAATTAATCAGATGATTCATCTGCAGCAAATAAGGGATGAAGTTTTCCAAAACACTTTCAGATTGCAGGAAAAGATCAACAAAATATATGATTGGAAAACCAAAGCAGATGAATTCCACCTAGAGGATGTAGTGTTGCGGTGGGATGCTCGGAACGAGGACAAAGGAAAGCACGATAAGTTTGAAAACTTATGGAAAGGACCCTATAAGGTTTCTGCATACAAAGGACAAAATTATTTTCTTCTCAAGGAGATGGATGGTCAGGATTGTTCAGGAGGGCCAGTAAATGGTAGGCTCCTGAAGCACTACTACTTCTGAGGTGATTTCTGAAATCATAACATGATTATTGTACATACCATTTTCCCTTTCATTGCAAGATTTCTAGGTACACAGTCATTTTAGCTTGGGGCCCGAGGTGAAGGCTATAAAGTTTAAGTGACATGTGTAAGGTTTGCTGGTTCTAGTTGAGTGTCTAGTCACAGCTTGAGTCATGAGTCAGTTTCAGTTTGCATAGTGTCATTTTTCAGTTTTTGAAGAGTTTGAATCCGTTGCCCAATGGATAAGGCTACTAGGTCTACAGTGTTCTTGGCACCTCCAAGGAGCTACCATCCCCATTGGAGCCAATGTTAGTGTCAGTGTCTTCACACTACCATTAGTGATCAAAATTTGCTCGTTTGCATTTCATAGTAGGAGCCCCATATTGATAAGTTTGCATTCGATTAGGTCACGGATTCACTGATGGTAGGGTTTACTTCAGTTTTTCCCTCATGATTTGTACTTTCTGTTCCTCTTTCATATTTCAGTTATGGTTCATGATTTACTCCGTAGTGTATTTCATTAGGTCTTAGGGTTTGGTCTCATTAGGTTTAGGGTTCCATCATGGTCAAATTCAGTGATTACATGCCAATAATGATCAGCAAGGACATGAGGAGGTCAATAATGGTTGGTAAAGTCATAATTTATTATTTTTTAGAGCCGAATGTAGTTCTCACCTCAAAACTTGTTTTGAGGTGAAAATAGAGTATTATTGTTTTTTATCCTCATTTACGATGTAATTTTGTCTTTTCCATATGTAATATTTTTTCCCAAGCTCCTCCTAAGCTTGTGATGTTGCCAAGCATCTGCCACTACAAAAAATCAAAGTGATCTAGAGCATTAGTCCACTTGCAAGAAAAGAGAATAAAAGTTTGAAAAAACAAAGTATTGAAAGAGACAAAAAGTCATTACAAAGTGGGTTTTTACAAAAGAAAAAAATTAAAAAGGGAGTTCATATATAAAATCATTCTTTCCTATTTTCATGCCATTATGTCATTTAGAAGCCAAGGAGAGAAGAAAATCGGGTTTCCAAGTGTTACTGAGTGAAACTAAGGAAGGCGTTGCATTTTTGGAGAATTTTGGCCGGTGCTGTGCTCTTGGAAAAGGTGCTGCGCTTCTAGCTAGGTGCTGTTCTCCTGGCGATTTCTCACAGTGCAAAATAACACTAGCGCTACACTTTTAGCTCGGCGCTACGCTCCTGTAGGTGGTGCTACGTTTTGACCAGCAAAGCCAAAAACACACCCAACTACTGATTTATGCAATTTTTCTCCAGTTTAAACACTTGCCAAGTAAGTATTGTTCTCCCTGTTGCTACTTAATTTTGCATTTGTCAAGAAATTTTAGGGTTTTTCTCTCTTGAATGAAAACCCTAAACACTACTATAAACCCTAGTTTTCCTACCACTCACTTCCTAAGCTAAAACCATTCCCACTATTGCTATCACACTTTATCACTCACTTATCATTCCACAAACCCCCTCCCTCATACATTCTGCCCACACCTTCATTTGTACTCATTCCTCAAAGCCATTGCCCATAGCCTCATTTATATCCATTTCTCCCAAGTCATTTCCTATCCCAAATTGTGCAAACGAAGGCCATCCAAATCATGGATAGAGATAGTAACTTTGAATATGAGGAGGAGACATTCAATGATAGTTCTGTGGAGAGGTACAGGCAACAGAGGAAGCCTCATAAAGGAGGAAAAATCATCAGAGAGGAGCCCATCAGTTTGAGAGAATTGCAGGCATGCCCATTTGCTGTTTCTTGCTTCAAACACCAAGCTTGTTTTGAATTTTTTGAACTAGTAGAAAGAGTTCAATTTCACCATGAATTGGCCAGAATTTTTGTGGCTCATTTACATAACAATGAGGTGACACTTTTCAGAGTAACCATCACCATATCACCAGCTGTCATTTTAGTGGCCACTAGAATTCCTAATGTTGGTGAAAAATGGTACAAGGGTCAAGACCTTGATGAGGATTACTATGAGCCTTACATCAAACCTCAATACAGAAACCAGGTGAAGAGGCTTTTCCCTTTTAAATTTTTGGAGAACAGGTATGCTCCCTTGATGAAGATTATCATCAAGTATTTCACTTGTGAAGGCAGATTCTCCCAGTTGTATGCTTACCATATCAGACTCCTCATGCACTTCTTGTTTAGAAATATTGATAAAATAGCTCACATTGTGCAAAGGAAGCTTGTGCATCAAGAAGAAGGTGGGCCTTCTAGCCATGGAGAAACAAGTGAAGAGGTCAAGGAAGCCAAAACTGCTGAGGTGCCAGTGTACTTAACATATTAGAGAGGCACGAGGAGAATTTTTGCAGCTGCTAGGCAAGTGCTTGCTCCACAAGGTGTGGAAGGGGCCTAGCCTTTGTCATCAGTCCACAGGAAAATGTTATCTCCACAAGGTGTGGAAGGGGATTTGCCTTCTACATCAACAAAACAAGTACAGGTTGAGCAGCTGAGCAAAGGCAAGGAAAAAGTGCAGGAGGAAGATCTTGGTGATGAGGAGGAAAGAGATTTTGACATGATTGAGAATGAGGAGCCACATCAGCACTATACTCATCATGGAGATGATATCATTGACTTGGAGGCCCAGGATGAAGAAACCATCAAAGACATCATCATAAAAGAAAGGGAGGCTCAAATACAAGCTTTGTCAGATAACTTAGAGAGAGCCAAGTTCATCATTAAATACTTGGAACAAGAAAACAAACAGTTGAGTGACAAACAAGTTCTCATGGAGTTTGAAATACTGAAAGCAAAGATGCAAAGAGGCAAAGTGACAAAGAAGCAAAGAGGTAAAGCAAAAAGGCAAAAGGCTAAAGAGACTCATGTCACATTTACCCCTATTGAGCAAGAGATTGAAAATGATAGGGAAATTTGGCTTGAGAGGGTCAACATACACCTTGAGAGACTAATTGAGAAGGCCAACAGGGACAAGAAGATGCTCTGGCACATGGCATATCATTACATGACCCGCAACAGAATATGTAACATAAGGATCAGGAAGTTAAAGGCTAGGCTAAGGAGAGCTTTGGAAAGCAAAAAGGAGAAAGATAGGTTGAAGTTGTTGGCTGAAGCCTCCCTAGCCCATCAAAGTAGTTGATGGTGGTGTCCCATGCCAAATTTGGGTAAGTTTTGAGTATTTTTTTCATTTTTGCAAATTTTGAAATTTGTACCACATGAATTTTGTTTAGCGATTTTTCCTGAGGCATCAGATGGAGGAATGGTTGACATTCGATTTTTCCTGAGGCCTCAGATGGAGGAATGGTTGAAATTTTTGGATTTAGGAGGATGAGGACATGCTACCTAGAAAGTTTCAGAATTTTTGGAGCAAATGCGGGTCACCAAAAGGTCCAAAAACTACCAAAAAATGACATCTCTGCCTCTTTTTGGACACATAGAAGTAGTATTGGGGAGATTCAAGTTTTGAGGGGGAAAATGACCTCCAAATTCACAAATTATAGGTGCTCCAAAAACTAGACTTTAATACCTTTCCAATGAGCTATCACAGGCTCAATTTGGCTTAGGGTAAGGCCTCCAAAATCAAGTGGAAAGTGGCACTGCGCTTTTGACAATTTTTCTCAGAAAATCAAATTTCGCTTGTTTTGAGTGTGAAGTTGATTTATCTCTCCTCATGGATGATTTCACTGATGTAATTGATGACATGAAATGTAAATGTAATGGTAAAATAGTGTTAGAGCGTAGATTCATTAGTTAGAGGTGGTTTTGAGGTAAATGAATCAGTTTCCCTACTTATAGAGGCAAGTTGTTTGACTGCCTATATTCTTTGTCTTTGTTTGGAAATGGTTGAAACAACTCCTCTTCTCATGGTTTCGACCCCTGATGGTTAGGATGATGGATTGTAATGTCTATATTATGTATTTTATTTCTCATTTGCAAGGGTTGGATTTAGCTGGATGCTCGTGTACTGAATCTCTTATCATTTTGTAGCAGTTTTGGCAGGAAGCTAATAAAGTAGCAGCTATTTTTATGGGATTCCTGTGGTATGGCCTTTAGCATGTGTTTCTTCTTATATTAATTTTTTCTCATGTTATTTATGTATGCCTCTTTCATGTAATCTCTTCTGATTGGTTTTTTTTCAAGTAAGATAGGTGGAATACATTAGGTTTTGATGCTCTGCCTTGGGAAAGCACCAATAGTTTATATTTTCATCTATTTAGGAAGGATTCTTGACCTGCTCAAGCTTTTGTTAGCTCCTCACCAGTCTATCCTTTCACCTCATCAACCTTTAAGGTGCTGAAGATCGAACCTACCTTGCCCCATAGAATCCCTTACGATTTTACCTTAGTTTCCAAGACCCAAAATTGCCCAGCTCCTCCTGGTCTGGCAAAAACACCAACAAAATCAATCAAAACCCTTGAGCTAGTATACCTAGAATAAAATCTTGTTCATGATCTAGTCATTTTGACTGAGATTCATAAGGAGAGAGCCCTCTCCTGACCTAGTAGGGCTAGCTACCAGGTTAAGTTTGGTTTGTGGTTACCCTAGAATTGCCTCCCTTCAGCTTGAGGTCAATCTAGGCTCTAACAATCCAAAAACCAGTCTTCAACTCCTTGCACCAGTGTCTCGCCCGGAGTCTATAAGGATTCCTCATTGTTGGGTGCCTTCCCTAGTCCTCCCCCTTCCATTTTTGAACCTACTTCCATGAGTGTTTGCATGTTACAAGTGTGACAGACTGCCCTTAAACAATTTGGTACACCTGATCAACAGCCAGCTCCTCAACATCCTGTTTTTGCTCTTCCAGCTGAATCCTCTAGACCCACTCCCTCGGGACCTCCTCCATTTATGGGTGCCTCTCCTATTTTCCCTCTAGGAACTGTTCCTTTAGGTCTCAACCGTCTAGGAGCTATTCTGCTGGGGCATTATCCTGCTGGCCAGATACCTTTCTTATTCCCCCCTCTAGGAATTTTTTTTGTACCTGTCATGGCTTTGTTGGTCCTTCCTAACATGACTCTTGGGATCCCAATATGGTACATCGATCCCCCTGCAAACATTCCACCTGGTCAGCTAAGACCGTATCACACTTTGACCCCGGTTCAACTAGTCCCCATGACCCCTGCCACTGCTTTAGTACCATCACCACCTCAACAAGAACCGACTCTTATTGCGAAAGCATCTGGCCAGGGGGAAAAGCCAAAAATAAATATTTGAAGGACAAGGCTCCCAAAGCTCCTCCAGCCCCTAAGGCCCCAAAGTTGTGTGCTTTGAGTGAAGTTGTTGGGCACACCACAAACAATTGTCTTGAAATTCCTCAACTTAAACCTTTGGTTCAAGAAGCATTCCCTGAGTTGAATATTACAGAAGTCCATGTTGACATACCAGTCCCACCCAAGAAACTCAAAATGCTTTGCACAAACCACCCTTGTACCCTTTGTGATTTTTATGGTCACTATTTGCATTGTTTCCCTTGTCTTGATGAGTTTCGTGATTTCCTTGGGGTGATTCATGAATACAAGGCCACTCGTAGTAGAGCCTCTACTCCTCTACCTGTGGATTCTGGTACCACCAGTCAACCAGAATAGGGAAACTCTGGCCCCTCTATTGTGATCCCCTCCCTCGATGTCGAGATGACGGACACCATAGGCCCCATTCTTTACCTGTCATCATCCTTGAGTTCCTCGCCATTAAATCTTCCTGAGGTTCTGTGCGCATTTCTAGCGAACCGTTTTCAATAGAATCTAAGGTCTCAACATCAGTAGACCCTCCGTCTACCAACGTGTCGTCTACCATTCAAGACGATGCGTATGTGAACCTTATTCCTCAGGTTGATGCACTAGGGAATGCCGCCACATCATGTAGTTAGTGTTCCTCCTGTTCACCCATCTCCCAACCTGATGAGGACACCATGGAAGCTATGTCTACCCCTGATTACCCATAGACTTGAGTAAGGGGGGATTCCTTCACGAGGATTTCGAAGGCCATCTCCTTCCTAATTATCCCAATGCGCTCTACCTCCAGAAATGTTGCTCACAACATATCCATTTTATTTGTGTGTCTTTATTTCTGCCATGTATTTAGTTAGATTGAATCATCTCATCCATTGTATTTTTCACCTTTCAAATGGATCCATCATCCACACCATATACCGGCCATTCCGATGGTGCAAGTCGCTTCTCTCGGAATCTAGCCTCGGCAGCCTAGGCCATTTTTACCCCTTTGCATACGCTAGTCTTTTCAAACGGCATGTGCATTTGATCTGCCACCAATAATCAGGCCGAATATAATGTAGTGATAGGTTTTTTAGTCGGTTCCCTTGCTCATCGCATCCTACATCTTCATGTTTGTTCAGATTCCTTGCTACTTGTCATGTGATTGAATGGTGTGTATCATGTGCATAACCAAGTCCTATTTAGAAAATATCTATGAGTGAAGCTATCGGTACGTGAATTTGAAGTCATTACTTTTAGTCATGTACCTTGAGCCCAAAATCACTATGTAGATACCATTACAAACAAAATTCTAGATTGGCATTTATCATGTGTATACCACAGAAGACAACCACATATAAAAAAAATGGTGAACCATGACTGTCATATAAAATGCATAATCATATTATGTATCACATAAGTGTTTGGAACCCTTATCTCTAAATACATCCGGTACACCCATAGTATATTGGGGGGCACATAGTCCCCTACATCTCCTTTGGAGGATCTCATGCCAAGATGGGTGGAGATGCTTGAAACCCTTTTTCGAGCACTCAGAACACATTGGTGCTCCACAAACTCCTCCTTCTAGGAGGCATCATTCCCACCTTTTCATACGAGATCAGTATCCCATGCTTGGGGGCATGATTGTTTTCCCCTGGCCATCTTTTCAATTGATTCTTGGTCTAGATCCCACTGGATCTAGGTATGGTTTATTTTCCTCCCATTCCTTGGATAGGTTGTCCTACCAGCCTTTTTGGCAAACCATATACACATCACATATCGTAGATGTTTGATACCATATCTTCAAATATTCTACTCAATGTCCACATAGTCCCCATATTTGACTTACTGGATGAGGATGATTCTAGACCTCGTCTAATAGTTCATTCTCATTTTTCTCTTCCCTTAATTCTTCATCAGGAACCATCATTCCAAGAAGCCTGAAGGCCATATTTAGATAAGTAAGGCCACTTTCCTGAAAGTTGTAGATCCCTATTTTGATGGTTGGTTTGTCCGCTATGATCTCCAAAAGATTTAGGGCCTTCTCCTCCACTCAAATTGGAGAGAAAACACTCTTTTATAGGAAAACCCATAGTTTTTCTATCACACATTGCGAATATATCGTAGCTTCATTTGAAAAACCATTAGAACCATTAGAAAGCTCTCACTAAGCTCTAAAATGGGTCTTCTTCAATTTTAGATGATTTGACACTTCACCAGTGAACCATTTTTCCAAGAAGGTCACTTCGTCGCCCCTCATAATTAACTTTTGTCATAAAGCGACACTTGTACTTTGAGGTCCACCTCCTCTAAATACTTGTTGTACCATATGTCAATTTTCTTCATGAGTAACCATCATTTATTCATGTTTTCATGGTCCCCATCGGGCCTCGTGTGTGTTGCATCGTCATCGAGTCACCCTTGTTCAGAGCAGCTGCGATGAGTCACCTTTGCATCCTTGGAGTCTATTTCATGTCCCATAATATCATGTCATAGTATTCCATCCATATTTTCAGACCATTTATCCTGTGTTGCCCATTTTGGCCTGCAATCACACTGTCCCCATCCCCTCCAGAGTTGAGTCAATTGCTTCCAGGTCAACCATGCACTTTATGCTCTGACAAAGGTAGTCGTCTGTTTGTCCCTCAGTCCCAACTTTTCCCATTATCCCTGGTGTCAGTCCATTAGTCACATTACTATTTTCCCTCGTGCTTTAGTTGAGGATCCCCATTGCCTCATCTATCGTGGGCCCTATTCTGTCAACATCAACTCATTTATTTCAGAAGAACGACCTAGAGGGTGGTGTATCTCGATTCCAGCTTCCATTCTTGTTTGATGCCTTGGATCGAGAAGAAGGTCTCATTATTTCCCTTTGAATTGGTCATTTCATGTTCGTGATCCATACACTTGATGGTCTAGTGATGAAACAGATTGTCCCAGTGATTCCCAGGTGTGTGTGAGATGTTTTCAGACATCATGAGGGGGTGGCCATTCAGGTAGCGCCCCACATGATCGGATGCATACCTACTATGCTATAGCCTCCGATGTAGTTCCACAGAGTTGATGGGTCTGGTTCCTATTGGTTGCAGTGTTCATAGCATGCACATCTCCTCCATGATCCATTCAGCTTTGCAAAGCCCTTCCTTATTCAACAGGGCTTCTCTAGTTTTTCTACCCTCCCTCCCACCCATTTTTTTGAGGGAAGGGGATTTGTATCTCATGTACTCAGATATTATTGTGTTCAGTCCTGGCTCATGTTTTTACTAGGTGCATTATGTATATGGGACACATTGTATTATTTTATGGCTTTGTTATGCCAGCATGTCATGTGCCATTCAACATGTACTTTATTGATCAGTTTCATATTTCTGGGCAAACAATTATTTTTGTACTAAGTTATCTCGGCGGGTATGGGTATGCCTCCCCTACCTCATTGAGGTCCGGTACCACAACATAAAAGGAGACTTGCATTAGTCTCCCCCCCTGTCACTATCCTCTCTTAGCTTCAGCTTCATCGGTGTCTCTCTCTCCTTGACTCCCCCTTGTTGTCTAAGTGATTATGTCTTTACAACGTACTTCGATCATATGTTTTGCTCCTAACACTCGTACATTGGGGGGAAATCTATTATCACTAAAAAATTGATCATCTAGCCTAATTTACTAGATGGATCGAAGTACACCATGTAAAGCCAATTTTACCATAGTAAAATTTCTTTCACTGTGAGAAATTACCTAATAAACCACCTTTATTAAAGTAATTTATAGTTAAACCCATGAAGAATAATTAAATAGATCATTATTATTTGATTTTATTCTAGGAATAATTAATTAAACCATTGTTTTATTATTATTCCTTGTTAAATTTGACCCAATCATGAAAAATAAACAGATAAATCATTATTTATCTTATTTTCTTTAAGAATATTTAATTAATCACTAATTAATTATTAATCTTTGTTAAATTTGACTAAATACCTTAGGAATAATTAAATAAATCATTATTTGTTTATTATTCCTTCACTAATTCATTGAGATAATAAATAAATCATTTATTTATTTAATATTTCTAAATAAAAGTTTAAATACTTTTACCCTCCTAAACAAATATAATAAAATATTCCAAGTGGTAATTCCAAGAATGGGATCAATAATATTTTATTATTGCTCATTATTCAAGGATAACTCAATATTTTGTTATAAATAGGAGGGTTTTCCATTCATTATTCACTTTTGATTATTTCATTGTTGCACTCCATGTTGTAACTCTAATTATTTTCATTGTCCATACCATATTTTTGCTGGGTTTATGCATTATAGAGGAGAGAGACTCTACAGAAGCTGAAGACGTTTGAGGATAGCCAAGAACCCATCCCATAGAAGGGCACTGGTAAAATTTATCTATTCTCTTCATAGGTGTTATTATCAAATTATTCTTTACATATCTAGTTTCCATTGGATGTTTTGGGGTTATTACTCTTTCTTTCACTGTTTAACTATGATTGCGGCATAGCTTAGAATTTTGGCAGGTTTTGTTTCTATCAATAGCTGCAGATATACAATGTTTAGCAGTGATTTCTATTGTTGAGATTTTTTGTCATCCACAATATTAAGTGGGTTCTTTTCCTACATCATTGAGAAGAAAACACTACAAAAACTTCAATCTTTGTTGGATCAACTTTGATTCCTGCAGCAGAAACATGATGACAAAACAATTCCTTCAGTCATGATCATAAAACACTTTGCATTTCTTAATGAAAGATTAGTCTCTCTACATCTTTGCAAAACCTTTCTAAGATTAAGTAAAGCCTCTTCAAAAGTATTACCCATTACCATGAAGTCATCCATGCAAACTTCTACGCAATCATGTAAAGTATCAGAGAAAATACCAAGTATCGCCCTTTGAAATGTAGCTAGTGTGTTGCATAGACCAAATGGTAATACCTTATATGCATAAGTACCCCAGGGTCATGTGAATTTTTTTGTTTTTATCTTGGTCTTCTGGATCTTTCCTAATTTGGTTGTATCCGTTGAACCCATCTAAGAAAGAAAATAACTTATTTCCTGCTAAGGTGTCTAGTACTTGATCCATAAATGGAAAGGGAAAATGGTCTTTTAATGTGGCTTTATTTAGTTTCTTGTAATCTACACATACTCTCCATTTCCCATTCTTCTTAGGGACGATAACCAATGGAGATACCCACTAGATGTCTGAAATAGGATAAATGAACCCTATGTTTAATAGTTTATGAAGTTCATCTTTCACAATTTCTCTTAAAGCATGATTCGTTCTTCTTTGTGGTTGCCTCACAGGCTTGGAATTTCCTTCTATATAAATATGATGAATGCAAGTGTCCAGGTAAATGCCCCTCATATCCTTATATTCCCAAGACAATGTGTTAGAAACGTCTTTCAATATTTGTCTTAATTGATTTTCTTGTTCATGAGTTAAGGCATAATTGATATTTAAATTCTTTTCGGGAGAGATCTCAATTACCTTGCCTCCACATTCAGTCATTGAATATGCAGGAAATGCAGATAGGAGGGTTGAATTTAATTTAGCTGTTGTACCATGTTCTTGGAAGTTCTGCTCTAGCAAATCATCAATAACATCTATCTCATGACTTGACTATCACTCTAAATGTTGAGAAAAATTAGGATTTGAAATATAGCAATTGATCAGATTTTCCTCAGTATTCTCTTTAAGGCTCATGGCTTGGGCTATTGTCAAAACTAGGTGGATAATTTTTGAATTATGTTCTTCATCAATCCAATGAGTATCTTCTAATTTTAAGAGGGTTTTAGCAGGGGGATATAGATTGATGTATTTATTTTCAGCCACATGGGTGATGGTCATGTTTCCTGACCTACACCCTGTGAAGGCATCTTCTGTGGCCAACAAAGGTCTCCCCAAGATCAAAGGGTTCCCTCGCAAACTAGCCTTGGCTGAAAAACATAAAAATCTGTAGGATATTCCCAAGAATATAATGAAATGAAAATGTCTTCCAATACATCTTCTGGCTTGACCTTAGATCTGTCTGCTAATTCTAACACAGTAGGGGTAGGAAGCAAGTCAAAGGATCCTATATGGGATAGTGTCTCCACCATCATTACATTAATGACTGCAACTAAATCAATTAAAGTATTTCTTATTAGGTATCCATTGATGAAGGTGGTAACCACATGGATTCCAGGGTTTGCATATTTTTCAGTGGAAAATTTGGTAGACATAAGGCTTGCAAGTTTTCCACCTACTTGGATTGTAGAGGGTTCTTTCTTTTGTCTCCTTGGATTTTTGGTGCATAGTTCCCTAACTGTTTTGGTGTAAATTGGGATGTCCTTGATTTCTTGCAGTAAAGGAATATTGATGCATACATTTCTTAGTTCTGACACTAGATCAAACTCGGCTTGTTTCGTTATTTCTTTCACCTTCAAACTCTCTGGGAAAGGATGATGGATAGTTTGAGATGAGGAAGGTTCTTGTGATTTTAAAATGTTTTGTTCTGCTACTTCTGGTATGTTTTTTGTTTCAGGTGTATCAGGGGTATCTTCCTCTATAATCTCTTCAATCTTCCCTAGTTGGGTCACCACTTTTCCTGACCTTAGTTTTATTTCTTGTAGAGACGCAGGAAATTCCTGCATCAAAGGTATAAAAATTTCCTGCAAAGGCTAGGGTGCGATATAATAGGTAGGATAAGTGGAATAAGTAGGATAAATCGCCACTCCAATATTGTGAGTAGGTTGGATGACTTTATTTTTTGGGTTGGACACTAGCTGAGCAGGAAGTTGTGTGGGACGTGGTTAACTTGGTGGGGCAGGTAACTGAAGTTGTTTTTGTGATTTAACCATTTTTTGTGGCATGGATGATGGTGAATAAGTTTTGTATTTTTGTATAGCAAGGTAAGGAAAATTCCCATGCCAAGGTTGCTATGGGGGCCAAGGCTTCCAGGGCATTGGAATATTCCACATTTGATTCTGGGTATAAGGAAATTGAAAATGTTGTTGTGACATACCTGCAGGACGTGGTGGCGATAGCCTTTGTGGTTCCATTGCATAAAGTGCAATGACATATTCTCCCCTTGAATATCATCGACACAACACAAAAACATCATCATAAATCAATTTTGATACATCACTTGCTCCCATCAGGTTCAAAACCTCTAGAGATTCCGGTTTTATGGCCCTTAGTAAAATTGTTCTCTAGGTTTCTTTGTTCAAATGGTTCATATTGGATCTTTGCAAATTGTACTGAAATCTTTCTAAGAAGTCCTCTAGGCTTTCCTCCTCCTTCTAGGTCATGCAAAAGATTTCTTCTCTGATGTCCCTGGTTTTACAGTGATCCTGATACATTCTCAAGAATACCTTCTTCATGTCATCCCATAATGAAATGGAGTTTGCACTCAATCCCATAAACCACATGAGGGATGCATATTTTAATGTGGTAGGAAAAAACCTCAACTTTTGAGCATTTTAAGAATAATTGTAGCTCCTGCACAATACATCAAACTCAATTAAGAATTCATCAGGATCTTCATTAGAGGTACCACGAAAATCAGGCAAGGTAGAGGGAGGAATGTTTTTCATTTGAATGGATCCAAAAAAATCTTTGATAGGAAATTCAAATGTAATTGGTTCCTCTTCCTTCTCATGATAGTCCCCATCTGTAGTAGTACCAATACACTCTAGATTAGTCGTATTGAACCAGAAGAGAGTGGGACCCTTGTGAGTTGCAAATTCTTAGAAGTCACAAGTCTGGAACTCTGGTTCTTGAATAGGATTGAAGAGGAATTCCTCTTCAAGCTGACCACTAAGAAAATATGTTGTCCTCTCACTAAGAGGAGATTCTTGATGAGTAGCAACAAAATATTTTCTGACAGAAGGATCCTTCTCTACTGTGGGGGTATTGATCTTCTTAGGATTAGCTGTTGACCCTTGTTCAGAACTGTCAGTCTTTGGTTTAGATTCCCCTTTCTTCTCTGCCTTGTTCCTTGCAGACTTCCCTTTATCCAATTTCCCTACCAGCTTATTAGTGGATGAGGTGGTGCTCACATCACCACTAGAAACACTTGGAAATCTAGTCCTAGTATATTGGCCCTTATTCCTATTCATGCATTATATAGAAAAATTCAAAACTTCTACTTACCAAACAATCAGGATGTGGCTTTGGTGAATTCTGATCTCCGTAGGTGCGTAGGCCTTACCCCACATCTTACCACTTCAACTCCCCCTGTCCTGAAAAACTTAAACAAAAAGAAATCATACTAAAGCACTTTCAGTATCATCCCTTAGCACCTCCCCGACAACGGTGCCAAAATGTTGGGGAAAATTATACACTTATAATTTGACACACATTAATTATCAACCAGGGGTAATCGTAACCTTGTTAGGTGTGACACAAAATATATGCAGAATGATACTTCAGTGCATAAAAACCACACACAATTCCAAATCTCTCTTCTCTCTCAGCACTTAGCAGTAAAGGCTATGGAGTAGATAGCTCATCTCTCTATAACACCTAAAATTTCTGATGCAGATCAAGAAAAGATATACAATCAAACATCATCAATTAAATCAAACTCAATTTTAGTCATTCAAACCCAACAATTTAAATCAGAGCACATATTTTTTTTCCAAGGAAAAAAACGGTAACCTTTTATTAAAAAATTAATGAAAAGTTACACTAGCAGATGCAATGAAGCATTCAATATGTTGCCACATGGGCTAACAGCGTTAGTAAACTAATGTGCACAAAGAATAAGAAGGAGAAGAGAAAATAGAAAGAAAAAAGGGGAAAAAATCCTGACTTCCGACAGTGAGTAAAACTCACGCTTCAGGTTTTTCGCCCCTTTTTCTTTTCAACCTTGCGCCACTCTCCCACAGTGGGCTCGGTCGAAGCAATGACTAACTGGGTTGTTACATTCTGTTGCCCTGTTTCTTTGTCTGAGTCTGAAGTATTTGAGTGATGCTGCTGTTTGATGCCTCCCATGCTTTGATCCACGCTTGTCATCTCTGTCTGATTTCGCTGGGTCTCTGCCTGAATTGAGTGTGGCTGTAGCTCCTTGTTGACTGCTGTATTCTCCTTCTGGTTCTCTATTTCAACCTCCTCTATGGTGGTATCATCCTCCTCTGTTTCTGTTTCTTCGTCTTCTGATACTGTGGGGGCTTTCTTTTCCGCGGTTCTCTTCTTTATGACATTATCTATGTTCTGCCATCCTTTGTGCTTCTTTTGTTGTGGCTTGCTCTTGTTAAGGCTTTTGCATGTATTGAAAAGATGACCTGTTTGTTGACATCCCCTGCATCTGAATGCTATATTCTCATAGTCCAAAGGTTGTTTCCATTGAGTATTGTTGAAATTCAGGGTGATGCTTTCCGGTAACCCTTGGCTGAGATCTACCTCGACACAAATTCTAGCAAAGGTAAAGATTCCTTTTAAATGTCTCTCTGTATCAATCTTTAACATTCTTCCAAGGGTATTCCCTATAGCTGATAAGGATGTAAAGTGCCAAAAATGCATCGGAAGATTATGTAACCTTACCCATACCGGCATCCTTGACACCACCATGGTATTTGGATCAAACTCCGGGAACCAAGGGGTAACAAAAAATCCCGCACTGCCCCAGAACCATGGTCCTTCGGTGAGAGCTTTTTCCCTCTCTTCTTCAACGCAAAAGACTACTATGAAGAAACCTTTCGAGCATAGGTGGATCCGGCAATTTTTTGTCCATGCCGTGTGAATCCATTGATACAAAGCATCCGATCTAGGCCAGAAGCCGTTAAATCTACAAATAACGGCATTTTTTTGTAGATCTGAGAATATGCACTTTACCTCTGGGATATCCAACGGAATGGAGGGGCTCTCTGGTACTTCATCCACGATATACTGCCCTGGAGGTATATTCACAGTTGCATGTTCTTTCCCCTTTGGAGATTCTTTCCCTTTTGCTGCGTCTCTGTAGGATCCTGTAGGTTTTGATGTAGATCCCTTAGATCCACCTCGCAGCCGGTGATTGAGGATAACAATTGAGTCCTTTGCAACCCTGTAATGCTGGAGTGTGTGTTGATCCTGCATGCAGAGCCCTGAAAATAAAAGATTTTGTAATGCAACTGGAGTACCCAGTTTGACCTGGATCTCTCTTTTTAATTCTAATACAGTCATCCATTCCCAGATCCGCACACAAACGTGTCTTCCTTTTGTTGATCTGATAAAGATTTGCTTCAGATCTGCTGTGTCTGCCTTGTTCAGGTCCCATTTTACTGGTTTGAGTTCTGGGTCTGGTTGGCTTCCATCTGTCTTTTGCCTAGATCTGGCCAGATCCGACCGTTCCACCCCGGAACTATGGCGATTGGCCCGTTCTGGCGAGCCGTTTCCCAGATCAGGGCATCTAAAGATATGCTGGGGGCTTTGTATCTTATCCCAGATCTGCGCAGCATAGAGCAGTAAAAGCTTAACACATCGAGGGTCCAGGTTCAAAACCCCAAGCCCTACTTGATCTTCAACCATATCAGTTAAAAACAACCCTATATCAACAAATCGGATCCACTTCTTATCGAAATGGAACATGAAAACCATGCGCCTCTGTTTCCCATTGACAGATCTGCCAGATCTGTGCCATGCGGTCGCAAAGAGGGGCGCATCCAAGCACGACAGGGTAAGGATCGATTGATTTTGGGTAAAAGCCTCCGGTTGAAGATCTGGTGCTGCCCTGAGATAGTCGTCCTGCTCCCAGCATTGGGCGTAACATAATGCTTTCTTTTCCTATGATTTGGATCCTTGAACTCTTTCACCTCGAAGAAACCAGCCCAGGACCGGAGGTATTTTGTGTCTCCAGCAATCCGATTTCTAGCCGCTCCAGAGCAGAGCAAGGCTCCAGGGATCGCGGCGGCGCATTCTTCAGAAACCCTAGCCTGAATCGCCTCCATAATTCTCAGCTCCGTCGTCATAATCACGTGCTGCTGCGTGTTACAGATGCACTGTTAAATCAGAGCACAAATTGCATAACTTAATTTATTCTTTAATCAAATTAGCAATAACTCATTCATTAATAATTTGAAAGCATGCGCTCCTATGAATCAACAAAGAGGAATGGAATTGTGCATACATCTATTGTTAACACATGAAAAGAAACTTGATTAAACACACACACTTACAACTATGGGAGTTGTGAGTAAAGGGGGCCCTCATTGATTCACAACCCCTCAACTACTAAAGAAACTTACAATACAAAATTAGCAGAACGTGAAGCTTATATTAATTTGGCAAAGGATTACAGAAATATGAGATGTGGGTTTTCCAGTACAAATTGAATCTATTATTTTTATACCAGTGCATAGACCAACCTTTTACCAAACACTGTAAAATTAGAATATTACAACAATTTAATAAAATAAGCTGAAAATACAGTTCGTTGACATCCTGGGTTCAATCCATGACTGGAAGCATGGATCAAACCGAATACACTTGATTGTTTGGTCTGTTTTCCCCAAATTGGTTGAAAATAAGAAGAATAAGGTTTGAGCGATTACAAAGACTAATCTGGAGTAGCCAATATGATAGCATCCATGTTGATGGATTTTTGAACAAAACCCATGTTCCCATTTCTTTTGTGGATGATCGGAACATGTCTAACCTTCACAAAGTCTGCAGGAAAAACCACATGTTATAGGAAATTGGCACTACTGCAGGAAATCCATGATCTTCTGCAGGAAATCGCGAAACTTCCCAAAGTCTATTGGTCTTAGAGTCTAAGTC
This sequence comes from Pinus tabuliformis, assembly GCA_031772625.1. Classification (NCBI taxonomy): domain Eukaryota; kingdom Viridiplantae; phylum Streptophyta; class Pinopsida; order Pinales; family Pinaceae; genus Pinus; species Pinus tabuliformis. The sequence goes on from CM062818.1 coordinate 1,677,735,549, forward strand.
ACTCCTTTGGCCAAAATGAGGCATTGAATGACAAAAATATAGTAATTAGAGGGCTAAAAAAAGTTTTTGAAGGGGAAGCAAAGCCTTAGGAATGTTTTCAAGAATGGCCAAAATCTAGGCCCAATACAGTCCCTAATAAGATGTCCATATTCATGACAAAGTTTGCATACAAAGGGGACATGTTCATAATCTAGAGTTTGCTCTAAAGATTATCCTGATAATAAATATATATTGAAGTTGGAAGAGGCTGAGAGATATTCATATAAACACAGATCCAAGCATATGATGTGTATCTCCCTCTCTTAGTTATCTCTGAGACTTTGACAAAGCTACTAATGTAATTGCCTATGCCATCAAGGATTTCCTCTTCCTAATATTCCTTTGGAAGAGAATAGATCTGAACCCACATTTGGGGAACAAGGAAGTATTCCTTCTCCAGATTATACTGCTCCTTCCAAAATCGCATGAGGAGCCTCGAAATATTAAAAAATACGGTTCTCATTCAAAAACCCTCGATTTGTCTTCTACACTAGAGAAAATGACTGTTAAGAATCCTTTTTCCCTTAGCTCCAATTATATTTGACCTTAGAGGTTCCATTTATGTTGGATCCACCAGTTAGAGACTTTTTTAGAGGGCCATAATTTGATGAACTTGCAGATCAAAGCATGATCCTGCATATATTGAATATATTTTTCAATCTTGCTGGATTTAATCTCATATTTTGGATCTTGCACTGATTTTGGTGAGAAATGTTGTGGATTTATAGCTTGTGAAGATACACTAGTGGAAGTTTCTCTAAGAAACCAGAAACACCACTTTATCCCACTACTCTATGAAAATGATGTCGAAGATGAGAAGATTGAAAGGGAATACCAATTATAGGTCCAGAATCTTTATGAACTCTTAAAACAATCTGACTAAAGGAGGGGGTAGAACTCCCTCTTGTGAAATTGATCATGGATGGCTATGTAGAAGAAACCCTAAGGTGACGCAACAACAAATCCATAAAAGCACTTTCATATAAAGTTATGAGATGAGAATTAAAAGTAACAATCCACTTTTCCTAATTTATATTAATAGTATTAAGGAAATATACAAATGAAAGTGATTGCTACTCAATTGAATCCCAAAACATAAAAAATATAATGGAAAAACATTAGACATTGAAAATTTATGCTTGCAATTAATAATAAGGTTTGCAATTCTATTAAGAGTAGAGATTATTGTAGAGTCGATAATATGCCATTATTATTGTCACTTGTGAATGTTTATTTCACCCATTTCTACCATTCTTCATCATGACATTTATTATAATTTATCATTTAAATCCATTTTATTAATTATTTATGCTCTCATGAATAAATATTATTTATTCTCCTTTATTTCTAATAAATTGATTATTATGCATTATTTTACCAATGATAGTACTAATAAGTTGGTTATAACACTATTCACCATTTTTAGCCTCCAAAGTAACTTTCAGATTGAAGATTTGATTTTTAAATCTGCCAACTCAGAAATTCGCTGGTTTAAGGAGTGACAGTTTTGCGGTTGAGATTCTGAGCAAATGAAGACGAATTTGGAAAATCCGGAACATGGGTTTTGTCCAGAACGGGCCCAATTATCTTCAAAGAGAACAGTTTGCCCAAATTCAGCTTGTACAGGGAGAAACGCAGGGTTCTTTGAGCACGATTTTCTCAGATTTGCAGTTGCGGCCGCCCTCCAAATCTCAGCTGTAAACCCAAATTCGTCTTGCTTTTGTTGAAGAGATGAGAGGGAATATATTTTCTTGTTGATCATCTGGTTAGAATCAACCCAAATTTATCATGTTGTAATTATCTATGCTCTGATCTTTCTCTATTTAAATGAAACCAAAGATCAGAGGAGGGGAGGATTTGCTTTTGTAATTTTACACTTTCGGAATAAACTTTGATCGCTGAGTCTCATTGAGACCTGACTTTGTTATACTTTTGTGGATGCAACTAATATAAAAGACTTGGTGATTCATTCCGTCTCTGCGTCTGGAGTAATCTAAGGCGGTGTACCATCGGCAGCTAAGGGCCCGGCTCCGACGGACACTTGCCTTTGTATTATTATACGGTGATTTGCGTGTGGTTTGTTTATTTCTATTATGTAGCAATCTGATACATTCTTTATATGATACGCTATTATTCTGTTATGATCAATGAATGAACGATTTCTCCATGTAAGAACTCTGCACTATGTAAATTAATTCACACGGGGTGAAATTGTATCATTATTCAGCCATTTCTGTAACAGAGTGCTGGTATGAATATTTGTGGGATTCAAGAGTAGCATCATTCTGTTTAGAAACATAGCTGCATCATTCAATACTTTCAGATTGCTATATTAATGTAAATCATGTACATACGGGTGATAGTTGTTGTTTCGTAATTCATTAAGGATTGCTGTTGTTCCATTTGATTATTGCTGTTCCATTTTACTGCTGTATCATTTATTGCTGTCCCATTTCCATTTCGCTGTTCCGTTTTACTTCTGCTAATTTATTTACTTGCCTTTGTTGCTTTGGTGTGAGAGAAGGTCTAAAACTGTAGTGAGTCAGCAAGCCGCTGCTTAGCTCCCAGATCTTTGGTCCATGCTCTAATTTCCATTCCATTTACTTGCATTTACTGTTTTAGTGTGGGAGGAGGATCAAGGCTGTCGTGAGACACAACAGACGCTATTATGCTCCCAGATCCATGATCCATACTCTAATTCCTTTTCCTTCATCAATTTCTAGAGGAATGAGTTATTGCTACTATATCCTCGATTGATGGCCGTTTGAATGAATGATTTAGTTTAGAACATTTCAGTTTCTTGCTGTTTCAATTAGATTTCTTTTTCAAGCATTCATTTACTTTTGGGTTTTAAGCACTATACTGCGAAACATTACTCTTAAGTAAATAGCCGCCTCAGACAGAGTACACTCTTGAAATAAAAAGTCGTCCCTGGGTTGATAATTAATGTGAGGTAATTAGGAGTTCACAAGACACCTTTTTATCGCTCCACATTTTGGCGCCGTTGCCGGGGAGAGTGTAGCCATTTCTAAAGAGTAGTGTGAATTTGATGACTGCCTGCTAGGAAAGAGTTGGATCTTAAAAACGGAAGGTAAGAACCTGCATACGGAGCATGTAAAAGCCCTGCTCCCCCGTCCGCTTTCCAGCAGGACTGTTAAAGAACCTAGAGTAGAGATAGAAGTTTGAATTTTTGTGTGAATAATAGAAATTTTTTAAAAAATGAATCACATGATCTCACGCAAGTGGTGATGTAAGCACCACCCATTTCACTAACCGATTGACAGGAACATTTGAAGAAGGAGCCTTGAAGAAAACACATGAAGAACATCTTCTATTATAGTAAGAAATGGCTCACGTTTCTACTTTTGAATTTCCTATCAAAGATCTAGGAGTGACACAAATGCACATAATTCCCCCATCTTTACCAAATTTTCATGGTTTAGCAAATGAAGATCCACATACATTTATGTTTGAGTTTGAAATACTTTGTAGAGGATATGATTATTGTACTAATGATCAAAGATTGAAAGTGTTTCCTCTTACTCTAAAAGGAGCAGCTCTCCGATGGTTCATGAGCCTAGGTGGGAATTGCATCCAATCATGGGAGGACATGAAGAACATATTCTTGAAGAAGTACCAAGACTATTGCAAAGCCAATGAAGATATTTTCTATATGATACAAGGGGAAGATGAAAGTTTGGAGGACTATGTAGATCGATTTCATTATAACCTTCAAAAATCAAAGCATAAGCATTTAGAAAAAGAGATCTTAAAAACACTCCTTCTTAAAGGAATTAAAGATGAATTTTTAGAACTTTTTAATCTGATAGGAAAAGGTGATGTTTTTCAGTTATCATATGATGATGTTTGTGAGTTGTGCATAAGGTATTCAAGAGGAATCTCCAAGGCTGGTAAGAATCCTAGAGATGTTTTTTCTTTGTTTTCCAAATCTGCTACAAGAACAAGAGACATAAGAGCTGAAATCAATGTGTTATTTGAAAATTTTAAAGTTGATTTTATTAGCTCTCTAAATGAAAAATTGGATGTTTTGCAGGTTCATAAAAATGAAGAATTTGATGAAGTGTTTTGTTCTCATGACCGAAAGGAGCATCTCATAGATACTCACTCTTCCTTAGCTATGATGGAAGTGGCATATCAAAGAAGTAAGGAAGCTGCAACAAGGCCTATAGGTATGGTTCAAAACACTTTTTCTCCATTGTCATACTTGCATAATCCATTATGGAATGTTAATGTGTTAGGGCAGCCACGTCAATTTCAATATAACCACCAATCTTGTTTACAAGTTGGGCATGGTTCATCTTATGATGGCATGACTACTCTCCCTCATCTTGTAGCACAAGCACATTCTCCACCAGCTCTTTCACAACATCTTGCTTGCCCACCAAATTCATTCACTCAACCCAACCAACCACATCATCACAATGCTCCATTCTTTACACATTTTCCTGCTCAACTAATTCCACACCCCCACCATAATAAACCAGTACAACATGCTTACAATGTTGAGCTGGCAAATTTACCCACCCTTCCCACCCATTCTATCTCACATGCGCCATTAAAGAAAACCTACAATGAGATTCAAAATGTTTCAAATGCAAAAATTGTAGAAGCTATGGAAGAAAATGAGGTTTCTTGTAGGATGCATCAACAAACTATTTTAAAAGCTCAAGAACTTCATGATATGATGGCTATGCGAAATCAAGAAAATAAAGGATACATTGAAGATTGGTTTCACTCCATCATTTGTTTGCAACATCACTCTATGCTTCAACAATTTTTGATATCATTTTTTCAAGGGAAGCCACCTTCTCATACCCTAATTTTCATTAACATCCATTTTTCAAATTTGGGTATGCGTATACATGAAGCCTTATGTCGAAAATGGCTTCACTGGAAGTACTCATACACGTAGTCATATTCATCCTTCAATCAAAGTAGGTTAGTGAATAAAATAAAACAAAATAAGGACATAAATAAGTGCATTTTGTTCTTTTGTAAAACTAGGGTTTTTGTTGCAACATGCTATACAAATCAACATCGGTGATAAGTTTTTTATAATTTGTGTATGTAGATAAATCATAATTGAAATAATAAGTTCTACAAACACTCATTTTCATTTTTATCACCAATTTGAAAAAATGCTTGAATTTCATTTTTTTGGCTTGCGGGCTTGATGAACTTTCTGGAAAAACTGTCGGGACAGTCATGTTTTTAGGGACCAAAAGTGAATATTTTTAAAACCTGTTTCTACCCTAGGTATCCCTTGATGTCTACTTTCTAACCCAATTTGAATCACTCAATTTGGATTTGAAACGAAAAAGTTAGAACCAAAACATTGACCGATTATCCAGCGGGCAGCTCAGGAACAGAGTTGGGACAGTCAGTTTTTGGAGGCCTAAATGACCATATTTTTAAAACCTGTTTCTATCCTAAGTATCCCTTGATGTCTACTTTCCAATCCAATTTGAATCACTCAATTTGGATTTGAAACGAAAAAGTTAGAGCCAAAACATTGACCGGATGTCTAGCGGGCAGCTCAGGAACAGAGTTGGGACAGTCAGTTTTTGGAGGCCTAAATGAATTAATTTTTAAAAAATGTTTCTATGGTAGATTCCCCTATGAATCTAGTTTACAATGCAATTGGAATCACTCATTTTCGATATCGTATGGGGAAGTTATGATCAAAATACTGACTGTCTATCGTAAATCAGCACCCTTAAAACTATGTCTTTCCAGCTGTTCCTTAAAGTATTTGACCTATCAATTCTTCTTGTTTTAAAAACCTGTTTCTATTGGAGATAAATAAATGAATCTACTTTCATTTCCAATTTGAATCATTCGAATCCGACATCAAACGAAAAAGTTATTCTTGAAATATCAACTGTTGGTCTAAGCCGGGTAATCGAAAATGACTCTATTATGCATGTTGTTCTAACTAAAATTGACATATCATATCATTGAATATTTAAAACCTGTTTCTAATGGAGATAAACCTTTGAATTAGCTCTCATTTGGCTTTGGAATCACTCAATTTCGACGAAAAATAAAGAAGTTGTGATTAAAACACTGCAGGTTAGTATGATTGGCCATTGCTCTCCCGCAGGTAACAAATAAATTTTACTTTGTTATTTTCTCTATGGATTTGTTATACAGAATAACTACTTGTTGTTTTTTGCATAATTCTTGGATTAAGGGAGCCCGTACACCTCTCTTTCTTCATGATTTAATGCTTTATTGCAGGTAGATACTCGTTTTTTGCAGGTCTTGGGAAAATAAAGAAGGTCAACTTATGGACGAGTGATTTTTCAAAGAAGTTTTTATAAAACAAAGGAATTTTATCCAAATCATTACCCAACGGATTCATAATAGAACAAATGAAGAATTGATTTCAATTTCAAGATTCATGTCTTGTTACTGCTGCCAAAACATTTTTCAAAAAGATCATTTTTTTACATAATATCATAGTTGTTGTAACTTAATTTACATATTGTTTTTTTAAATAAAATGTTGTTTCTTTTCTAATTTCTTTTATATTTTGTGTTTCAGGTGTTGCTTCATTCAAAAGCATCAATGCAGTGAACAACTAATTCATTCTTTGCGTGTTTGCATTTTATGGTTGTGTATTTTGCTGTTCCTTTTCGAAATGGAACAGCTGTTGTTCCTTTTCAAAATGGAACAACACTTTTGCACTTTCACGTTGGGTGTGTTTTTGCTGTTCCTTTTTCAAAAGGAACAGCATTTGGTGTGTTTTTGCTGTTCCTTTTTCAAAAGGAACAACATTTGGTGTGTTTTTGCTGTTCCTTTTTCAAAAGGAACAACATTTGGTGTGTTTTTGCTGTTCCTTTTTCAAAAGGAACAGCAGTGCGTGTTTTTGCTGTTCCTTTTTCAAAAGGAACAGCAGTTTGAGTTTTTGCTGTTCCTTTTTTAAAAGGAACAGCAGTTTGTGTTTTTGCTGTTCCTTTTTCAAAAGGAACAACAATTTGAGTTTTTGTTGTTCCTTTTTTTCAAAAGGAACAGCGGTGCGTGTTTTTGCTGTTCCTTTTTCAAAAGGAACAGCAGTTTGAGTTTTTGCTGTTTCTTTTTCAAAAGGAACAACAGTGTATGTTTTTGCTGTTCCTTTTTCAAAAGAAACAACAATTTGAGTTTTTGCTGTTCTTTTTTTTTCAAAAGGAACAGCAGTGCGTGTTTTTGCTATTCATTTTTCAAAAGGAACAACAGTTTGAGTTTTTGCTGTTCCTTTTTCAAAAGGAACAACAGTTTGTGTTTTTGCTGTTCCTTTTTCAAAAGGAACAGCAATTTGAGTTTTTGCTGTTCCTTTTTTTCAAAAGGAACAACAGTGCGTGTTTTTGCTGTTCCTTTTTCAAAAGGAACAACAGTTTGAGTTTTTGCTGTTCCTTTTTCAAAAGGAACAACAGTTTGTGTTTTTGCTGTTCCTTTTTCAAAAGGAACAACAATTTGAGTTTTTGTTGTTCCTTTTTTTCAAAAGGAATAGCAGTGCGTGTTTTTGCTGTTCCTTTTTCAAAAGGAACAGCAGTTTGAGTTTTTGCTGTTCCTTTTTTCAAAAGGAACAGCAGTGCGTGTTTTTTTTTTCGCGTTTTTGTGTGTATTTTTGCTTTTTTTGGTATGCATTTTCTTTTTTTGTTCCCTACACAGAACACCACTTTCTTTTTGAGTGTTTTTGCTGTTCCTTCCAAAAAAAAAGCAACACTTTGAGAATATTTTTTAGAGCAACCTTTCCTTTCTCTTGTGGGATTATTCATAGTCAGCTCAACCACATTCTCCTGATTCTCTTTCATGGCATGAAGTACACTATTTTTATGAGGACAAGAATTATGGATTCTTTTGAAGCAAGTATTATCATTTACGTTATGATCTTTAACAGGACAACTCCTTGATGTTAGATTCTTTTAAAAAAGGGACATAATTATTTATATATTACTTTACTGCATTGTTTTTGCTGTACATGATATTGATTGATCATCTTAATACCATGCTGGTTCCACCCTTCCTGGTTATAATCTTCTCTGTCTGTAATAAATGAGATTATGGGTATATTTTTTTTTTTTTATATTGACATGTTCAACTTCTTCCGCCATCCCTGCTCTTAAGGAGTACTGAGCCTCCCTCTTTTTATCATAAAAATGTGTAATAATAACAAAATTTTGTTCGCAGATGGAGGATAGGGGGTCTCATTACGAGCCAGCCTACCATGTTCATAAGGCTGTAACAAAGTGACATTCCCATTATGGCCACCACACCAGGGTTATGATCCATTGGATAGCCAAATTATCCTTGGAACAGGAGGTCTCATCACGAGCCGGCCTGATCACTTTTGCTACCTCCTAGTGAATGGCAGTGTGGTTATCTGGTTACCACGCTAGCACACTGATCTCTTCTGTAGAACAACACTAAAACTCTCCAGTTATAAATTGAGGATTCTGGCTCATATGGGTTAAAAAGCAACCCTGCCGAGGCTATGGATGCCTGCTGGCAGCAGCGGCTCTGCTTATGGTATTGAAGTTATATCTTTTCGTCAATTATTATTATAATACCCTTTTCTTATTTTCTTTTTATCAGAGAAGTTATTTCCTTAACTTTTTCCCTGTTTGAACCTTTATGCATGAGAAATTGTTTTATGATCAATCACATCATTTTCAGCTAGAATACCGTCAGCAAAGCATCTTTTTAGCATATTGTTGTCCTTTTTCGTTTTGCATAAACTATCATCACTCCAAAGCGTCCTATCTCTTATTCATAACTATCTTTACACACTTTGCTCTCAAAATAACCATAACTTTCACCGTCCTATCATTGATAAGTGTACTCTGCCTCCCTTACTGATATATTGTTCATTCCATTGCCTTGCCGTCAGCACCACCCCTTTCATATGCTTTATGGTTATGGAACCCATTTTCTAATTGGAGGGGGGAATGTATGCATTATGGGATTGCATGCGGTATGATTACTGCACTTTGCCATACCTTGTTGATTTGAGTTTTTCTAATTGCAATTTTGCATGCATCTTATCTGTTGCTATTCAACGCTAACACTATGGGTTCACGCACATTGTATGCAAAATAGTGCTTTGTTTACAGGAGAACAACAAGTATGCAGGGGAAATTATATTCGTAGCATGACCACACTATTGCACTTCACAGTAGAGACTTGCGAACATGAACAACTCTTCAGACATTATGTGCTTACCTGGATTCCACCTTTTGCATCACTTTCAGCACCAACTCTGCCTACATCAGCTTCAACAACTGCCAGTCCATATATGTCATTCCACATTTTTTTGGAGGTAAAACTTGAGGTAAAATCGCATAGTTTTCTAATTTATTATGAATTTAGGAGAATTTCATCAAAATCTATTTTGAGCATTATTTGTCATCTTTCATTCCACATCTTTACCACGTTCCTTTTTTCAGTAGCATATCATTTCCGAGTATGGGGGAGTGTTCCTTCATTTTTTCTGATCACCACACCATTTATATTCTTTATCATCCATTGCTATTCTTATTCACTCTCAACACCTCCCTTATTCCATGTTGTTTTACACCAACCATAGAATTCCACAGCTGGTAGCAACCACCTCTATTTGTTTTCTAGCATCGCATGAGGACATGCTAATTTTTCAGAGAGGGGGAGGAATTGCTATGCATGATGAATATTTTCTACTTTCTTCCTTATTTAAGGCATACAATTTCATTTTTTTGATTTCCACATATTTTTTTAAAACTATGAACCCAATTCTTGTAATTTTTGAAAAACACATACCTATCATTAATACGAACCCACACAATTTCAAGAAATAGTGGTTCATAAAATTTCGGAAATCATGCACTCTCACTTACAGCCATTTTGTTTATATCTCATGATCCGTGAATCAAAACAATATGATTTTTGGATCATAAAGGCATTCATATATTATAAATTTACTTGCCAAATTTCAACAAAAGCTGGTTTGTAAGTTTTTGAGAAAATGGTTCATGAAGTTTGCTGTTACATATATCATATTTTGTTGCAACTTCATATATACATATAATTGAATGTCAATGTAAAAATTGTTATGCCTTCATCAAGATTACCAAAAGTGAATATTCATTAATTAAGGAAGAATTCATTTGTTCTATCCATTTCATGAGCTGAGACGAACATACTTTTTTATTGCTTGGTTAACACATGGGTTTTTGTCTTTGGGTTGCATGAGAACATGCAATATATTCAGTTTTCGTTGCATGAGGACATGCAATATATTGAGTGTGGGGGTGTGTAGAGTCGATAATATGCCATTATTATTGTCACTTGTGAATGTTTATTTCACCCATTTCTACCATTCTTCATCATGACATTTATTATAATTTATCATTTAAATCCATTTTATTAATTATTTATGCTCTCATGAATAAATATTATTTATTCTCCTTTATTTCTAATAAATTGATTATTATGCATTATTTTACCAATGATAGCGCTAATAAGTTGGTTATAACACTATTCACCATTTTTAGCCTCCAAAGTAACTTTCAGATTGAAGATTTGATTTTTAAATCTGCCAACTCAGAAATTCGCTGGTTTAAGGAGTGACAGTTTTGCGGTTGAGATTCTGAGCAAATGAAGACGACTTTGGAAAATACGGAACATGGGGTTTGTCCAGAACGGGCCCAATTATCTTCGTAAAGAACAATTTGCCCAAATTCGGCTTGTACAGGGAGAAAATCAGGGTTCTTTGAGCACGATTTTCTCAGATTTGCAGTTGCGGCCGCCCTCCAAATCTCAGCTGTAAACCCAAATTCGTCTTGCTTTTGTTGAAGAGATGAGAGGGAATATATTTTCTTGTTGATCATCTGGTTAGAATCAACCCAAATTTATCATGTTGTAATTATCTATGCTCTGATCTTTCTCTATTTAAATGAAACCAAAGATCAGATGAGGGGAGGATTTGCTTTTGTAATTTTACACTTTCGGAATAAACTTTGATCGCTGAGTCTCATTGAGACCTGACTTTGTTATACTTTTGTGGATGCAACTAATATAAAAGACTTGGTGATTCATTCCATCTCTGCGTCTGGAGTAATCTAAGGCGGTGTACCATCGGCAGCTAAGGGCCCGGCTCCGACGGACACTTGCCTTTGTATTATTATACGGTGATTTGCGTGTGGTTTGTTTATTTCTATTATGTAGCAATCTGATACATTCTTTATATGATACGCTATTATTCTGTTATGATCAATGAATGAACGATTTCTCCATGTAAGAACTCTGCACTATGTAAATGAATTCACACGGGGTCAAATTGTATCATTATTCAGCCATTTCTGTAACCGAGTGCTGGTATGAATATTTGTGGGATTCGAGAGTAGCATCATTCTGTTTAGAAACATAGCTGCATCATTCAATACTTTCAGATTGCTATATTAATGTAAATCATGTACATACGGGTGATAGTTGTTGTTTCGTAATTCATTAAGGATTGTTGTTCCATTTGATTGCTGTTGTTCCATTTGATTATTGCTGTTCCATTTTACTGCTGTATCATTTATTGCTATCCCATTTCCATTTCGCTGTTCCGTTTTACTTCTGCTGATTTATTTACTTGCCTTTGTTGCTTTGGTGTGAGAGAAGGTCTAAAGCTGTAGTGAGTTAGCAAGCCGCTGCTTAGCTCCCAGATCTTTGGTCCATGCTCTAATTTCCATTCCATTTACTTGCATTTACTGTTTTAGTGTGGGAGGAGGATCAAGGCTGTCGTGAGACACAGCAGACGCTATTATGCTCCCAGATCCATGATCCATACTCTAATTCCTTTTCCTTCATCAATTTCTAGAGGAATGAGTTATTGCTACTATATCCTCGATTGATGGCCGTTTGAATGAATGATTTAGTTTAGAACATTTCAGTTTCTTGCTGTTTCAATTAGATTTCTTTTTCAAGCATTCATTTACTTTTGGGTTTTAAGAACTATACTGCGAAACATTACTCTTAAGTAAATAGCCGCCTCAGACAGAGTACACTCTTGAAATAAAAAGTCGTCCCTGGGTTGATAATTAATGTGAGGTAATTAGGAGTTCACAAGACACCTTTTTATCGCTCCACAATTATAATGGAAGTGAAGAGAGGAAAAAGAACACGATGTCAAACAAGAGATGTTGAATATTGTATTTTTTATTATCTATGTATTCAATTTAAGTATTACATATAATACATATAATTTTGTGATATTTTATTGTTCGGTATACCTAAAGACAATCACAAATTGTGGATTTATGTAAGGCTCAGATGGAGAAGGAGTGCATTGCAAAGGAGAAGGCTGAGCAAGAGCAACATGAATCATAGAGAAGCGGTAAGTCCCCTTCGCCTGCGACAGAGGAGGAAGAACAATCTGAATAGGGTGATAGAGAAGATGAGGGGAAGAGAACCCCATTTCAGCTAAGGAAGTGCAGAGAGAAGCAGCAGGAGGGTGCCTGCAAGAAGCATAAGTCAGATAAAACGTAGGTGGATCCCATGACCTTGACGGAGGGTGATCTCGATGAGATCGGCGACAAATTCTGGGATACTGCAACTAAGTTGCTTCAAAAATTCAAACAAAAATACATGCAGACGCTAGGGATCATCCAGAAGGATCTGCGAGAACTGAAGATCCAAACTAGCAGATACAAGTGGGCATAGGTCAAGCGAGTGCATCACAAATGAGCCTATCACCGGGGACAAGTTAGGTTGTAGAACTAATAAGGACAGTGGAACTTTGATCAATTGCGCTACCAAAAGGGTCCCTGCGAGTAGAATTAGCTAATGACTGAGTTATTTTGAGCACCCTTAAGGATGTTGCGCTGAACATTGTAGTGCTCCCCAACGAATTTCTTCATGAACTGTGGATACGAGTAACCGAGGAATTGAGAGCTCAGGAGCAGTGCTCTCAGTTTAATCAGTGAGAGCCGGGTGAACAACGAACAAATGTTCACTGAGAAGATGCAGAACCTGAAGGAGAGAGACACTATCCATGCACATAATTCCAAGATGGCAGCCATGGTAGCAGAAGCATGCAGAACAGTGCCGGAGTTGCACATACCTAAGGATGCACAACCGGAGGCCAAGATTCGAAAATTAGCTGCAGGTGTCCTGGAGGCAAAGGCAGAGGTTGGGAGAGTTCAATTTGAACTCAACGTGAAAATCACATAGCTGAGGCTCAAATCACAACCTTTGACTCTGCCCAAGGTCACGGAGCAGTGCAAAGCTACTATCAAAGAAGGAATAACCACTTTGGAGGCTACAGTCAGTAACTTTTAGGCCTTATTTGAACAAGTGATGGAATTAGTGATGACTCTACAGGAAGAACTAACCCTGCAGATGCTGAACATTGAAGTTCATGAGCTACAAAAGCAGTATGATGAGGTTCGGGCGACAGTGCACTCAATTTTTCCAACACAACGCCTCACCAAGTTGTAGGAGGGGAAGCAGCTTCGCACACAGGTAGAAGCAGCCTATTGGCTTGATGGGGCCTGACCCAGGTTCAGAGTTAATTAGCCAAACAAATCCCTATACTACTAGTCCTTTTGGCAACAACCCGCGGAGTGCAGACTGAGGTCTCACCCGAAGCAATATGGGGGCATGCTGGAACCAAGTATCTTCACCCTTGAGATGTCTGAGGTGTCGCTTTAGTCCAACTGCTAAGCAACGTCACATAGGTCCCTTTCCTAACCTTCGATATCTTCGCGATCGATAACAATCACCCTCGCGCAACACTAACTAGGGGTTGTGGTGCTTTTGTGCCATTAAGGCGACGATCTACGATTTTTCCCTGAGTTTCACTGTGGATCTTACTTATCTTCTTATAATTGCTAGCTAACTTCACGTAACCAGATACTTATCTTATATTTTCTTATTCAACATGTTCTTATAAGGTCATGCAACAATTAAACAGTAAACTTGCAATTTATACCCAACATACCTTAATGCATAAAACATGAAAAAGATACGCAGAACGATAAGAAACTTCTCTATACTATCTCTTCAATCGGTTAGAGAGTCAACTCACCCTGCACACTCAACTTTAGGGGACCGCGCACTCAGCTGCAGATTACTAGGCCTCTGCGCACTCAACTGCAGAGCCTTCTCCTACTCTATGACCCAAAGACTCGACTCTTCACTTCCACTTCGACTCAATTATTCATCATTCATTCTCCCTACTTCTTCAATGTCCCTTTACAACTTAGAGCCTTGCTCTATTTATACAATCCCATGGTCTGCGGACCATGGATAGATCTATAAAGCTGAAATTACATTACAAAAGTAAGGGCGACAACCCTATGACTCAATTACAACTTCGCGCTCTGCGCCCACAAATCACAAAGTCTTTACCTCGGACTTGGTCAAAAATTGGGCTTTAAGCCCCAAAACATGCCTTGAGGGGGCTTCCACGCCCAACATGCCCCCAACACAAACATCATGACTCGCCCTTGAGTCACTTTGTTTGTGTGGAGATCTTCACGTGGAGACCTCCCATCTTTGCTCAGACTGTTGCAAGGTCGGTAGCGCACTGAGCAACTGCTTGTTGTATCTCCCCTATGCGTTGTTCTGAGTTTGCGGTGTTAGAACTTCTTCCTTGTACCTGTTTATAGCCCCGTGCCTTCTTGCAGCTCTAGGAGCGTGACAAATGAGGTCTCACACAAAGCAGTATGGGGGGATGCTGGAACCAAGTTTCCGCACCCTTGAGATGTCTGAGGTGTCACTTTAGTCCAACTGCAAAGCAGCGTCCCGTAGGTCCCTTCACGCTTTCTCCTGACCTGCGATATCTTCGTGATCAGTTACAATCACCCTCACGCAACCCTAAATAGGCACTGTGGTACTTTCATGTTGCTAAGGCAACGATCTGTGCTTTTTCCTTGAGTTTCGCCGCAGATCTTACTTATCTTCTTATAATTGTTAGCTAACTTCGCGTAACCAGATACTTATCTTATATTTCCTTATTCAACATGTTCTTATAAGATCGCACAACAATTAAACAGTAAACTTGCAATTTATACCCAATATACCTTAATGCATAAAACAAGAAAAAGATACACATAATGATAAGAAACTTTTCTATATTATCTCTTCAATTGGTTACAGACTCGACTCACCCTGCGAACTCAACTGTAGGGGTCTGTGCACTCAACTGCAGATTACTAGGCCTCTATGCACTCAGATGCAGAGCCTTCTCCTACACTACGACCCATAGACTTGGCTAAGTAACTCCAAATGTCGGTCAGGCCCCATAAAGCCAATAAATCCATGTACTATTAGCCCTTTCGAAAACAACCTATAGAGCGTCGATTGAGGTCTCACCTGAAGCAGTATGGGCGGATGCTGGAACTAAGTTTCCACACCCTTGAGATGTCTGAGGTGTCGCTTTAGTCCAACTTTGAAGTAGCTTCACGCAGGTCCCTTTGCACTTTCTCCTGACCTGCGATATCTTCGCGATCGGTTACAATCACCCTCTCGTAGCGCTGCTAAGGTAGTGATCTGTGCTTTTTCTCTGAGTTTAAAAATAGATCTTACTTATATTCTTATAATTGTTAGCTAACTTTGTGTAACCAAATACTTATCTTATATTTTCTTATTCAACATGTTCTTATAAGGTCATGCAACAATTAAACAATAAACTTGCAATTTATACCCAATATACCTTAATGCATAAAATAGGAAAAAGATACACATAATCATAAGAAACTTCTCTATATTATCTCTTCAATCGGCTACAAACTCGACTCACCCTGCGCACTCAGCTGCAGGGGTTCGCGCACAGAGGCCTAGAGTAGAGTCCGCAGATGAGCGTGCGGACCACTACAGCTGAGTGCGCAAGGCAGTTTTGAGTCTGTAACATCATATTGAATATCAATAAAGAAGACTATCAGATAAATTCAGGTGTTTATCCGTTTACTTCTGTTATTTATGTTTGCGATATATGCTGTGATGGAATAAATGTATTTATGAAATATTGATGTAGTGATGCATGAATTTGTTGGATAAGTCTTACTAGCTGTACGCAATAACTGTTAAATATTTACGCAAAGATTGTAATACATTCTGTGGTGTTTATTGAATACTTAAGTAGATCTGGGTGGATTCAGATCTAGGGTTGCTTTATGGTGCATGTAAGTGGATGTTTCACCTATTAAGGGTCCAAAAAACCCTATCGTAGACCTTCGTGAAGGTTTAAGTATCGTTTAAGTGAATTTGCAGTACCAATCCTTAGGGGTTTATAAGTCTACGCGAAGGCCGATCTAGGGTAATAAAAGACATCACACTGGTCTCTGGATGCAGAAACTTGGTTCCAAAATCCCCCCATATTGCTTCAGGTGAGACTTCAGCCTGCACTACACGGGTTGATGCCGAAAGGGCCAGTAGTGTAGGGTTTTGTTTGGCGAAATTAACTCTGAACCGAGGTTAGGATCCACTAAGCCACAACTATCATTTCAACGATTTCAATTACTTTATATCAATGATATTGCATTTATTTACCTTGGTCTCTCTATTATATTGAATTTTATTATGAAGCATTGTTTTTGTAACTATATTTGTTAGCATATCTCCTCATGCACAATGGTATTTTGAAGCGTTTCTTGCTACTCTCTCAAAAAATAATGTTGGATATCTCTATGCTCGGCCCTTCATTGGAACCTAAGGTTCTTTGTGAGAGTAATACAACTTTGGTTATTATAAAATCACTATTATATTTTAGAAGAATTGTGACCAAAATTACACCCAATTTACCATCAAAATAATTTATTTTCAAATTCCTCTGCTTTTGTATTTAACCACTCATTTCTTGCAATTTGGGTGGTAGCTTAGGTTAGTAAATGAAATCCAAAGATGTCAATGACATCAGTGACTCTAGTAGCGTTCATGTGGTTTCTATTGTGACTAGAAAATTGTTTGTGATTGCAACCTCAATAATGGCAAAATTGCCACCCAAATTGCATGGATATGGCATTCAAAGGTGCATCTCAATTTGTGCCCCAATGAACATGTTGAATTGTGGCATATTTCATCTCAATCTACATGTAGAAATATGTTCTATTGTTTTTTATTTGGGTCACTTATGATCACATTTGAATCCAAAAACTAAGTTGAACCAAAAGGGTCAAGTGGCAAATATGGAATCTTCATCTCGCATGTTATTAGTTTGAATTTGAAAGTTTTAATTTACCAAGGACTCTCATTATGGGATGAATTATTCAATATTTTTTTATTGGTTAGATTTAGTTGAGTGTTAGATTAAGTTTTTCCCTCTTTGACAACACTTCCATGACAAATTACTCCTCTTCTATATGCACCAAGGAAGATGATGAATGAATCTAAATGAAAACCAACATTTTCTAAACCACATTCAACTTTATAGGATTATACATACTTGAAGAAATCCAACCTTCAAGACTCAATGGTCAACACTACGGACCATTTTAAGGCAAGGTGCACAAAATTAGACATAAATTGTAAATACGTAAGGAGTTGCCTTTAGTGCGAATTTTTGGATTTTTCGGTGCAGGAATCTGGCATAAACATTTGTGGTGAAATCATGATTTGTGTTATTTAAAGTAGTTTTTTGACTCTGTATATAGATTCAACACCCTAAAAAATTGTGTAGGGTTTACCTATCAAACTTGTGATTTCAATGAATTCCTGTCGGATTTTAGAGAAATTAGAGCATAAAAATCCACCATAAAATCTTCCAAAAAGTTGCACTAAAGACAACTCCAATACTTAATAGTTGCAACTGAAATTTAAAACAAAATAAATATTAAAAAAAACTAGTTTATTAAAAGCATAGATATAACAATGCGGGATATGAACCTTGTTGGAGAGGGTAAGAACTTCTCAAGCTACATAATTGATTACAATATCCCCAAGGATATAAAATAAAATATTTTTAATAAATAACAAAGTTGAAAATAAAATAATGGGTATCTTTTAGGACTATTTCATTTTTCAATAGAAATATTGATAATAACAAGAACACATATGCATGAGAAATAAACATTAAAGTAAACCCAAAATACCTCAATTCTAAAGGATAGAATGTTGCAAAGAACATATTTTGCAAAAAGCTAGCAAACTCCAAAACAAAAGCATATCACTAAAAACACTTGTGTTCTCCAAACTATGGTATAGTAATAAGTGACATCACTTAACACTAGAATGGCCCTAGGTTTACTTTGAAGAGACTCTACAAGTGATTAGAAAAGGTTTATGTCAAATAAAAGAGTTAACAACAAATGAAAATTTGCATCCAATTGTTCAGATACCACACAAAATAGATTTTCATAGTTGCTTGATCTAAGAAAAAAATATTTTTCGCTAACAAGAAAAAATAATTGAGAACTTTAATAATTAACCTTACCAGAGTGAAAGTTAAAAATTTAAAGAATAAATCACTAAAAACTTTCAAAAAAATAATGAAAAAGAAAAGTAATAGTAACAATACGTCAAGTTTTGACGACTTGTATAAAATCCCCACAAATTCCTGGAAAAATGTCAACAAACATTGGAAACTTCCATTTGTTTCGCAAGACAATAAAATTGTGCATAATTTACACCTTTTGACACCCATAGAGTTGGAATTTGACCTTTCGACACAAATGAACAATTCTTGGATGATACAAATGAAAAGACCTCCTTTCTATATATAGGAGTCTAAGGGGTCATAACATAATCAGAGCTGACATACCAATAATAATGTAAGGGAACAATAATGACAATAGTGGGCTTCTATGGGGCACAATAGTAACAATATGGTCACTACATGGGTTCATCAATATAATAAGTGGGTTATACTAATAACAATAAGGGGTTACACTAGTAGTATAGGGGCCTAACATGCCCCTCTCCTTCAAAAAGCGTTGTCCTCAACGCTTGAGTAGTTCTTGATGCTTCTGTATAAAATTCTTGTCCTCCCATGTGGAATATTCTGCTAGTAAGTTCTTCCACTTGATGAGATACTTTGAAATTGATCGATTTCGTAGCTTTCGGGTTCTTGTTTCTGTGACTGCTCCAGGTTCCAATATGTTTTTTCCATCCTCTTCAATTTCTGGCAATATTGTTTGAATTGGGATCTTTTGCAACTTTTGAATAAGTGGCCATACTTCTTCGTCCTTCTTCCATTCATCCCTTGCTTCTTTTATCCAATCTGTTTGGATAATATAAATAGCACAAAAAAATGCTTCCACATCCTCATCCTTGAAGAGTCTTCCCATTCGGTAAGGTTGCCATTTTTTAAGTGCATGTAGTATTGCCAACATTTCCTTCTCATAAATAGCTTCCTTTAAATGTAGCAGTAAAAATACCCAATCACCTACATCAAAACATTTTTCACTACGATGTTGATCTACTTGTTGTTTCTTTTGATTTTGCACTAAAGTGGCGTTATCCTTTAAAAGTTGGAGAACTTGTTGTTGATGCTCGATGTGATCTTTCACTACTTGAACCTTTTTCTTCTTGATATGTCCTTCTATCTCTAGAGTTTGAGGAGTGGTAATTTCTTCCAATCCTTTACAAGATATGGTCGGATTCATTTCTTGATGCTCGATGTGATCTTTCACTTCTTGAACATTTTTCTTCTTGATATGTCCTTCTATATTGATAGTTTGAGGAGTGGAAATTTCGAACAATGAATTACAAGATATGGTTGGATTCATTTCTTCTTCCTCGATGTGATATTTCACTTCTTGCACCTTTTCCTTCTTGATATGTCCTTCTATCTTGAGAGTTTGAGGAGTGGTAATTCTTGCCAATGCTTTACAAGATATGGTCTGATTCATTTCTTCTTTCTCTGGGGTGGGGTCCTGGCGTATATCTTCTTCTTTTGATGTTTCTTGATCCTTTTCTTCCTCCTCTTCATATTCTATGTAAAATAATTTCTTCTCAGCACACTTATGACCTTTAGTGCATTTTCTATCACAATTGTATCAAAGTCCTTTTTCTCTTTTTTCTTCCAATTGTTGTGGTGTAACCCTTGTAGGTTGTGGAAGACTAGGAGAAACAACACTTCCATCTTTATAGTTGTGAGGGATATGCTTCCTGGTTTCCATAATTTTTCTTTCCACTATGTCACAAAGCCCTTTTACTCTTTCCAATTGTTGTGGTGTTGCTCTAAAGAAGGTGTTGCTCTTTGTATCCTCATAATGTGCTATCATTTCCTCCGTGAAAATTGACCATGTAACAAGTTTTTTACGAGAACAAAGCCCTTCGTACCATAAAAATTGACCCGGTTCTAAATATGAAGATGCAATACATACCTTTTGTAACAATTGTACACCATGTAGATCAAAATATTTCTCCATGTGAAGTATCCAATTTACCGGATCCTTGCCATCAAACTTCCTCATCTTGCTTTTTCTTGATTTTAGGAGCTCGACCTTGAAATGACTGTAACTCTGTAATTTCGGATCTTTAAGTTATGAAATTGTGACCTATAGTAGCCTCTGTGTTCTCTTTCCAATGCCACTAGTCTGATCCAAATTAGATTCTCTGAGGAAGAGTTATGCACAATCTTCCAAGATGGCCTGATTATAGACCTTTCCAAAAGAGCGAACTTGTATGAAGTTCCACGTGTCACTGTTTCGACCTTTGGATCTAAAAAATGCATACAAGAAACTACAGTCCGCCCTCTTTCTGTACCTTCTTACGAAATTTCAATCCGATCCCCAGAGAGAAAGTTATGACGATTTTCCTGAGGTCACCTGTTTGGAATGTAATTCAGGAGTCTGCAAAAAGACCAACTTCCTCAGATTATATCTCCGTAAATATAGTGCAAAAAGCTCTGAAATTTAGATTCAAGGTTCAACAAGATTTATTCTCAAATGGGTTTTTTTTGAAACTTCTGAAACATCACAAAAAAAAAGTTATAGCGAAAATTCCACGATGACCTGTTTGGAGCAGCGAAACCCTAGAATCCAAAGCTCTGATACCAAATGTTAAGACCTCCTTTCTATATATAGGAGTCTAAGGGGTCATAACATAATCAGAGCCAACATAAAAATAATAATGTAAGGGCACAATAATAACGATAGTGGGATTCTATGGGGCATAACGGTAACAATATGGGCACTAAATGGGTACATTAATATAATAAGTGGGTTATACTAATAACAATAAGGGGTTACACTAGTAATATAGGGGCCTAACAATAGGATTGGAGGCAGAGGAAGAGGAAAAGGTAGAGGTAGAGGAGGGGGTAGAGGCAGAGGGAATCAAGATCCTTCGAGATTACGTATTCTTGATGAAGATACAACCCTCACAATGAAAAATATATCACCCTCAATTCTTCCTAATTTCCATGGGAAAAGAAACGAAGATCCAAAGACATTTCTCTTCGAATTTGAAGTATTATGCAGATCATATGACTATCTGCATGATGCTCAAAAGTTGAAATTATTCCCTGCCACATTAAAAGACTCAACATTAAAATGGTTCATGAGTCTAGGAGTGCATTCCATAACAACATGGGCACATATGAAAGAGGCTTTCTTGGGCAATTATAGAGATTATTGTATGCCTAGCAACCTTAAAGATGAAGTCTTCAAAATGGAACAGAAAGAATATGAGAATCTTGAAGACTTGGTAGAAATATTTGTTTAAAATGTTAAAAGAGAAAAATGGATCATTTGGATGAAGAAACCTTAAAAGCTCTTTTACTCAAAGCCACTAAATATGAATGGATCAATCTACTTAACCTAACAGGAAAAGGAGATATTTCCCAACTACCATTTGCAAATATTTGTGATTTATGTGTACATATCTTAAGGGGCAAAGCAAGAGTTGGAAAGAGTCCTAGAGACCCTCTCTTATCAAGAATAAACAAGTCTACAACTGGGACAATTTGTAGGGTAGAAATAGGAAATATTCTTGACACCTTTAAAAAAAATATTTTAGGGAGCTTAAGTGAAAAAATAGACACCCTTAAGATACAAAACAAGCAAAATTCCAAAACTTCCGCATTATCTATCGTCTATCCCAAATGTTGGAAGAAACATGCTCAGAGAGAATGTCCCTTAGACTCAAAATTCATAGAAACCTGTTTCATATGTGCAGATAATCATGGTACAAAGGAATGTCCATCCTTACTAGGTCTTAAGGCTGTATTCAATGATGAAGGAATCTCATAACCCGTAGACCCTCTCTACTTTTTAGCTAAAATACCATGGAAAAACACCCAATCAAATCAACCACAAGGATTTAGACCACAACAATTTGTCCAATCTTCACAAAGTAATTGGAATTCAGCCTGGCAGCTTTGGGCTCTGCCACAATCACAACCTTGGAATCAAGGATGGAAAAATCCTTATAGAGCTTATGCTCAATATCAACAATACTCGCCATCCTACATTCCACCACAATTATTAACCCCGTCTAATCAAATTCGTCAAACCAATCAATTTCCACAAGTCCAAGTACAGAGTCAAAACCCACAACTTTCCCTACCATTTCCACAAAAATCAATTCAACTACCTACTCAACTACTTCCAAATCCTAATAATAAAGTTCCACAACAACGAGTATACAACATGGACGATCAGAATCCTCAAACTTATGTAATAACCCCACTAGACCTAAACACTGTTCAATTAAGGTCTGGAAGGGTATTACCAAAAAAACCTCCTGTTGTCATTCAAAAAACAAAATTAGATATTCAAAACATTAAGAATCAGTAAGAAGAAGGAGAGATCTCTCTCCCTTAAAAAGAAACTAGATAAACAAAAGAAATTCCAATAAATGCTCTTGTCATAGAACAACCTTGAATATCAGTTAAACCACCTTTCCCAGAAAGGTTGAAAATCGATGAAGGAGTAGAGGAACAAATTATCTTACCTGATTAAGATATGATGGAGGAATTGAGAAATGTTTGTATTAAGATTCCTTTATTGCAAGCCATAAAAGAAATACCAATATTTGCAAAAACAATTAAGGAATTAAGTACACAATGATCATGGAGAAGAAGAAAAGATATAAAAAGAATTCAGTTAGTCAGAAAAATTGCAAACATTATGATGGGGAAGACGAAAATCCAAAAATATCTAGACCCAGGAAGCCCCATTGTAAAAATTCACATCAATGGAACTGAAATACCAAACACACTGATTGACCTAGGGGCAACCATAAACATAATGAGCAAACAAGTTATGGACAAACTTAGGCTTCCTAATCTTCAATACACACCAAATTTGTTGCAACTAGCATATAGATCTATTATTAAACCAAATGGTGTGTTAGAGGATGTTTGTATCCTTAGATTCTTGGGAATATCTTGTTGATTTGATGGTCTTAACACCCAAGAACAATCTAGGAGGACATCCCTTAATCCTAGGAAGACCTTGGTTGGCTACAATAGATGCTTTCATCGGCTGTAGGTCAGGTGATATGTTTATCTCAGATGGAAATTCTACAAAGAAATTTACATTATATCCACCTGCAAGAACAACAATAGATACAAAAACTGAAGAATGGGTAGAAGATGGAGAAGACATACAACCTATTTTTGTCACTGAACAAGTAAGAGAGGGAGACAAACTTTTAAATCTGCTAGAAAATAATGAATCTTCCTCACATTATGATCGTAGTCGAAATGAATATCTCTCCTCTAAACAATTATCATTGTTGTCCATGAAAAAAATTGGGAATTCCTCGATAGAAATCTTTCTGGGAAAAACCTTAAATATTAATTAAAACTTGGAAGACATTCAAAAGAAACAGTTGATAGAAATTTTACAGAAACATTCTTCTGCTTTTACATGGGAATATAATGACATGAGAGGGATTGATCCTAAAACTTGCATACATCATATCTATATTGAACAAAATGAAAGACCAGTTAGACAACCTCAGTGAAGAATGAACCCAAATCTAAAAGAAATTATTAAGGAAGAGTTGCAGAAATTATTAAATGTAAATTTCATTTATCCAATATCTGACAGTCATTGGGTTTCACCCCTAGTAATCATCCCTAAAAAGAATGGAAAATGGAGAGTATGCATCAATTACAAGGAATTGAATAAAGAAACATTAAAAGACCACTTTTCGCTACCTTTCATAGACCAAGTCTTAGATACTTTAGCAGGAAAAAAATATTTTTCCTTCTTGGATGGGTTCAGTGGATACAACCAGATTCAGGTGGCCCCTGAAGATCAGAATAAAATTACATTCACTTGCCCATGGGAAACTTATGCTTATCGGGTACTTCCCTTCGGATTGTATAATGCCCCAACAACATTCCAAAGGGCAGTCCTTGGAATTTTTTCTAACCTTATCCATGATTGTGTGGAGATATACATGGATGATTTCACAGTCTATGGGGATTCTTTCAATGAAGCACTAGGGAACCTGGAGAAAGTCTTAATAAGATGTCAAGAAACAAACCTCTCATTAAGCCATGAAAAATGTTTCATGATGTTTAACAAAGGAATTGTTTTAGGTCACCATATTTCCAGAGATGGAATTAAGGTAGAATCCTCTAAGGTGGAAGTCATTTCCAAGTTATCAATGTCAAGTTGTCAAAAGGATGTCAGAAGTTTTCTTAGTTTTACTGGATACTATAGAATATTTATAGAAAACTTCACAAAAATTTCATCCCCACTCTTTAAATTACTTACAAAAGACTGTGAATTCAATTGGGATTCCGAATGTCAAGTTGCCTTTGAAACATTGAAAAAGAGAATTTCTGAAGCACCCATCTTAAAAGGACCTAACTGGAAATTTCCCTTCCATATCTCAACAGATGCTTCAAATTCAGCCTTAGGAGCTGTTTTGGGACAAAAATACCTCACTCCTTATGCCATTTATTATACTAGTAAAAATTTAACCCCTGCAGAGTTAAATTATACTGTAACCAAGAAGGAGTTCTTAGCTGTGATTCATGCCATTAATAAATTCAGACATTATATAACTGGCTACGAAAATTTTGTCCACACAGACCATTCTACCATTAGATACCTAATTAATAAACCAGTCACTAATGGAAGAATAACTAGATGGCTCCTACTTTGAAAAGAATTCAACATAACTATTCTAGATAGGCTAGGAAAACAAAACACAATTGCCGACTTTCTATCTAGAATACAAAATGAAAACAATGATCGACCCATAGAAGATAAATTTCCTGATGAATATGTTTTTGTAGTATCTACTAAATCACCTTGGTATGCAGATATTGCTAACTATTCAGCCACAGGAAAAATTCCATTTCATTTGAATCCTAGAGAAAAATAAAGAATAGTCCACAATAGCACATCCTACTCATGGATAAACGAAGAATTGTATAAGACGGGATCAAACCTTATCATCAGAAGATGTGTTTGGGAGGACAAAATACTGGAGATACTAAAATCTTTCCACGATGAGCCATGTGGAGGACATTTTTATGACAAGAGAACCACTTATAAAATCTTACTTTTAGGATATTATTGGCCTTCCATTTTCAGGGACACCAAGGAATATGTTAAGAGATGTGACCATTGTCAGAGAATGGAAAAATCTACTCCTTCAAATGAGATGCCATTGCAACCACAGGTACTTATCGAACCATTTGAAAAATGGGCATTGGATTTTGTTGGAACAATCAGCCCACCTTCAAAGAAAAAGAAGTATATTCTGGTATGTACGGATTATGTCACTAAATGGGTAGAAGCTAAAGCACTTCCTTTTAATACTGAAAATACTGTAGTTTCATTTCTTTTTGAGGATATTTTTACTCGCTTTGGTATGCTAAGAGAAATTGTAACAGATCAAGGAACACAATTCACATCCAGACTAGTGCAGAAGCTTGTGGAGCTATACAAGATAAAACATCAGAAGTCAACTCCATATCATCCACAAGCCAATGGACAAGTTGAGTCCACAAATAAAGTGATCGAGGCTATCCTTACAAAGACTGTACATCTACACATGAAGGACTGGGTAGAGAAACTTCTAGAAGCCTTATGGGCATATAGGACTACATGGAGGAATACTACAGGACATACTTCCTATGAAATTGTTTATGGGAAGCAAATCTTACTTCCAATAGAGTTCCAGATCCAAACCTATAAGATAACAGTCCAGTTAGATCTTGACTTGTAAGAAGCCTAGAAGCAAAGGATGACACAATTAAATGAGCTCGATAAGATTAGACAAGAGGCCTTTCAAAGGACCAACTTAGTGCAACAATAAAGCTCAAGATGTCATGATAAGTACATTAAAGAAAGGAAGTTTCATCTAGGAGATTGGGCATTGCTCTTTGATTCAAAATTCAAAATTTTTCAAGGGAAATTCCAAACCCATTGGCTTGAAACTTATGAGGTTGAGAATATCTTTGATAATGGTGCAGTTAGAATTAAGACTATTGATGAAGAAATAACTTCTCTATTAGTAAATGGAAATTGAATCAAACTTTACCAAAAACCATTAACAAGAGAGGAAATTTTCAAAATATTTCAGGATAATTCAGAACTGAAGATGGTCAAGAAAAATTCTTCTTCTTTTCCACCTCAAAAATTTTCATTCAGTTTGTTCCTTTAATATATATATATATATATATATATATATATATATATAGATATATATATATAATAATAATAATAATAATAATAATAATAATAATAATAATAATAATAATAATAAATTAATTATTTGCGTATATATGGATATATATATATATATATATACATATAATAATATGAAAAAAAAAAATGTATAAACTTGAAAACCAACATGTTGTTGGCATGTTTATACAGAAAATTTAAAGTGAAAACCAATTTATTGGCACTTCAATTTTTCTTTTCAATAAAATATATAATAAAGCTCATCTACTAAATCTTTCTTTCTCTTAAGCTGCAGAAACAACAACTTTTCGCAACTCGTCCAACTTTCTGTAGCTTGGAAAAGTTTCCACAACCAAACAAATTTCTGTAGCCTAATAATTTGGAAGTCTACAAGAATGCTTGGTGATCTGGATTATAGGACAATTGACAATGACGCACCTACAAAAGATCAAAGGAAAAAAAATAAGGTTAGCAATAGAAAATTAAAGATATGTGTTGCTTTAATTTAACAATAGGGAAAGATATATAACATGTATGAGTAAGGAAATACAATACTAAAGTGAAAATTATTATAACCTAAGGGTAATGGCTGTCTAACGAAATATCTTATGCCACCAATCTAAAGTTCATGTCATTAAATTGTGCCAAATCTGCCAAATTAATTACTAAATGATAAGTTTGAATGCGCCTAACGGTCGAATCCATTTCCATAATCCTCTTGATAATCCATCCATTCTTCCCTATTCCTACACTCATATATTCTTTCACAATCACACTATATGTTCGCCAGCTAGCAAACCCAACTAGTCCCATTTTCTTGTCAAGGTAGCCAATCTTCGAGGCAAAGCATCCTTCGGCATGGGGGTAATTGTTCGAATTGAGCGAACAGGGAAGCAATTCCTAGAGGAGTACCCACAAACTAGGGATCTGTTGCAAAGAAGTCAATGGTTGCAGTTCATTGAGAAGTTTAGTGGTTTCCAAAAAGAGGTACCAAGACATTTGCACGTTCCTTCTATGGAATGGAGGTCGAAATTGGGGACATAAAGCTCACAGTAATGGAGTCTATGATTGCTAAGGCCACCGAGCTACCAAGGCATGGAGAAAAATGGTTTAAAAACAGATGGATTGATAGTAAGGACTAGAGGATGAGCCAATTGGAAGTCCCGGGAATTCTCCAAAAGGGTCACCAAGATCATCACCACAGTGATACAACTCACCTCTAGGGAGCCTAATGCATAGTCCAGGTATTGAACCCGCACAACAGGAAATATATGATTACATAGAGTCACTGGAAAGGAAGGCGACAACAACAAAGGAGACAATACAGAGCCTTAAAGAAGGAAGCAACCAGGTAAATGAACAATCAACCTCAAACATATTGAAGCAGGAGATCTTTGAACTAGAAGCACTAACTCGGTATCTTAAAAATGAAAATCAAGCCCTGAAGACACAGAGTGAGATATAGATCGCCAAGAGCGACAACCTAATTCTACAACTAAGCTTGTGGTATAAGAAAAACAAGAAGCTGAAGAAAGAGAATAGAATTATGAAAAGAGAGATAATCAGTTTAAAGTAAAAAATCCTAATGAGGAAGCCTAGAATTCCAATCTCTACCAAAAAGAAGAAAATAGTGAAATAGGGAGATGACAAACTAGAGACACAAGCAAAAGTCAAGGAAAAAGTGTATGAGGACATACAACATCTCCAGTCTGGGGAATGTAGAGTCTGAAGATTGTCCTACCATGACATTCTTTTGCCTAATAATCCTCTCTTTTTCATATATATTTTCCACTCAATAAAGCCATATCTACAAGGTTTTGATGAAGGTATGCATTAGTATGTTTTCTTGTTCATATTTGGTTGTATACCCTATTGTTTTAATTAAAGTTGTAATTAGCTACCAAATTAGCTTGTTTCCAAAGCTAGTCCAGGATTCCGTAGCTGCCTTCATTGTTTGCAAGGTTCCAGAGTTCCAGTTCAGCAACAAAAGGTGTGAATGGATAGAAGATGACTCCCTCATGGATACCTTCCTATCCACTCGAATTATTTTCTAAAAGAGGCACAAGAGATCACAATCAAACTCTGAGTCGACCGTTGGATTAACGCAGAAAAAAGCCCGAGATCAGCTGAAACCTTATCGTTTTTCTTTTGAAATAGAAAAACGATGGTTTCACAATATAAGTTTAGATGGGATTAAGAGATATTAGGCATAAGATATTCATGCAGTTATGCAAGAGACATGCTATAAAGCTAATGGCCGCACTATTATTTGGGTGCGCGCCGAATGATATGTTTTCTGAATAATTTGTGAATTTCGTGTGAATGAATTTGGTTTCTGTGTGCAAGCGTTGTACTTATTTGAAGCTCTAAGCTGCTATGTTGAGGGCCCCTACAAACAGTGGCATGTTTTAATCAAATACAATCTGATTTCCTTCAATTATTCAATTTCTCTGTTTTGTGTGATCACGCTGTATAATGATTTCGAATTGCTATCTACATAAGAACTCTACTTTGCGTTATACCTAGATTAGACTGTTGTTTACTTTTCTTTATACCTGGTACTGCATAGTTATTTTCTTTTCTTATTATCCAGCATAATTGAAGTGTGTTTGGTTCATAGATGTTGCTTGGATTACTTTGTTTCAGCGGAAATTGAACAAGCGAGAAGACCTCTCCTAAAACAATTGAGTTCAACAGTATTCCTTCATAGCTGCTAGAGTAAGGTTTCATTTTGCATTTAGAGAATTAGGAGCTGTAGCTAAGAAATTTAAGATCAAATCCCAACAATCTAACATAAGCAAAATCACCCTGACATCATCCACAAACTAATTAAAAAGAGATTAATTCCTAGAAAACTTAATCAATATCCTTAAGAATTACAACATTAACACAATTGACAAACATCACCCCCAACCATAACAACCTACTACAAACAACTTCTAAGCACATATTGTGCACCTATACTTCATCAGTCTATGCACCCTGGTTGACAATTTATGATTTCAAATTCAAGGACATTGAATTGACCAAAAAATTGGTTTCATGAGCTCATTGCTACCAAACAAGTATCATAGAGATATTTTACCACCATTGTTGTTGAAAACACAACTCATCTTTCAAATTCAGTTTTCCAAGTATCACTGCAAGAAGCTACAAGGAAATAAGTGCTTCCAATGTTGACAAAGATCTAAAAAATGAGTGGTAAAGGCGAATGCATTTAGAAAAATTTAAGATTAAGAAAAGGAAACAGATCATAAATATATGTAGTCTTCAACATACAAAAAATAGAGGAAAAAGAGGCACTCAATGAGAGGTGTCTATGGTGGAGTAAAATTATAAGTGCGGACACGAATGAATTCCTCTAGCTTGATAATGGGTCTAGCCATAACAGATACATTCTATGGAAGATTTCCTTAGGCTAGAATCAATCAAGAGGTCCTACCTCTTGGTTACGTATTCTACTTGATGGTGTCCTTGCTTTCTCACTCCAACGATCTCTCACTTCCTTCTTCAAGCTCCTGAAACAAGTAAACAAAAACAACACACAAACATAATAGTAGAAAAATTTCAATTCAACATACTTGATGAGTCAAGAAGCATTAAGACATGGATATGTAATATTATAAAACATGTAGGAAATCAATCAATAATTGCATATATTAATATCAAAGAGAGATTACAACCATTCGTCTTGACGCTGCAGTCTTCCTTTGACAATACTAGGTTCCCACACACTTCTGCTAGCATTCCATGATAGCTTCAAACAAAAATAGTTTAAAGGCTCTTCCCTTTGGGTTCCACTCCAAACCAGAATTCACTTCTCCCTCACACAACTAGATGGCTACAACTAGTAATAGCTTGCTTATCTAATCCAAAGTAGTATACTCACACTTAGCCAAAAACTATCACTAGCTTGTGCTTGGGAAGAAGGGACGTTTATATAGGAAATATGGATGGGAGATGGATCCTGTTCTCATGGGAGAAGGACTTATACCTTGAGGTAGTTCCATGATTATAGGGGAAAGGAGCCCAAACTTTCATCCTCGACCCCATCCTGCCAAACAATTTACCAGACTTCCGTTACGGAGCTTCTAGAGCTGGAAGCTTTGGATCTAATTTAAAAAAATTTCCATAATAGGACTAACACTACTGGAAAACAACTCAGTCGCATCGGTCAGCATGGGGAATAGTTATAATATTTTCACATTAGCACGGGGGAGACAAAGACCATTAGCGCTGGTCTTGTAAACTGGGCAAAACAGAAGTTTCAGGGAAAATGGTGCAAAAGGGAAATGATATGCTCATGAAGAGGGACATAATGGGAGTTTCTTCATGAAGGAAAAGAATGTGGGGCTCATTTTAGAGGTCCTCCAGGATCAAGGACCAGGGAGTATGGGGATGTGACAAAATGTTGTGTAACAAATTCCCCCTAAAGCGTGAAGGTCGAGCTGGAGTGAGGGATGAAATTCTTTATAAATCAGTGAGGAACCAATGTGTCGTCGGAAAATCTACAAGCAAGTACAGATACATATTCATAAACTAAGATCTATGTCGAATGATACATGAATCATGTCATGGATGTAGCCATCCAGAGAATGATCATGTAAATGGATCCAGGGATGGGCACAACCATCCATCAAAGAGGTGTTAGAAAATTATATATTACAGAGCAACGAAACACATAAAATATATTGTAGAAATACAAACACAGAAAACACATAAAACAAGAGAGATACATATATACGTGGTTCACCCAATTTGGGCTACGTACACGAAGAAACAACCAGTCCTTCCTTTTATATTATCCAACAAACTGAAGAGATACAACCTATAACATATCCGTTGTAATTCCCTCTTCGCTCTCACACAATCTCCTCTCTCTTTCTCACTCAGAATATAGATACCATAGAGGCAATAAAATTCCCTCATATATATCGAGGGTTTGCCTTCTAGGGAAAAAACCCTAAATTAAACATAAATTCTATCGTCAGATCTCCGCCTAATGAAAGGCCCATATTGACTACGAAGTTAAAACATTTTACAAGCCAATTTTACATCTATTTTTAGCTTTGGGGGCACTGCCCCTGATCCCCCCGCAACTGCCAATGTAATTTCCTATGTCATCAAGTATTTCCTCCTCCCAATATTCCTTTGGAAGAGAATAGATCTGAACCCACATTTGGGGAACAAGGAAGTATTCCTTCTCCAGATTATACTGGTCCTTCCAAAATCGCATGAGGAGCCTCGAAATATTAAAAAAATACGGCCCTCCTTCAAAAAACCTCGATTTTTCTTCTACGCTAGAGAAAATGACTGTTAAGAATCCTTTCCCCCTAGCTCCAATTATATTTGACCTTAGGGGTTCCATTTTTGTTGGATCCACCAGTTAGAGAATTTTTCAGAGGGCCATAATTTGATGAACTTGTAGATCAAAGCATGATCCTACATATATTGAATATAATTTTCGATCTTGCTGGATTTAACCTCATATCTTGGATCTTGCACTGATTTTGGTAAGCAATGTTGTGGATTTATAGCTTGCGAAGATACATCAGTGGAAGTTTCTCTAAGAAACTAGAAACCCCACTTTGTCCCACTACTCTATGAAAATGATCTCGAAGATGAGGAGATTGAAAGGGAATACCAATAGGTCCAAAATATTTACAAATTCTTAAAACAATCTGAATAAAGGAGGGGGTAGAGCTCCCTCTTTCGAAATTGATCATGGATAGCTATGTAGAAGAAACCCTAAGGTCATGAAACAACAACTCCATATAAGCACTTTCATATAAAGTTATGAGATGAGAATTAAAAGTAACAATCCACTTTGCCTAATTTATATTAATAGTATTAAGGAAATGTACAAATGAAAATGATTGCTACTCAATTGAATCGTAAAACATAAAAAATATAATGGAAAACCATTGGACACTGAAAATTTATGCTTGCAGTTAATAATAAGGTTTGAAATTCTATTAAGAGTAGAGATTATAATGGAAGTGAAGAGAGGAAAAAGAACACGATGTTAAACACGAGAGGTTGAATATTGTATTTTTTATTACTTATGTTTTCAATTTAAGTATTGCATATAATACATATAATTTTGTGATATTTGTTATTGGTCGGTATACCTAAAGACAATCACAAATTGTGGATTTATGTAAGGCTTGAATGGAGAAGGAGCGCGTTGCAAAGGAGCAGGCCAAACAAGAGAAACACGAATAACAAAGAAGTGGTAAGTCCCCTTCGCCTACGATAGAGGAGGAAGAGCAATTTGAATAGCGTGACAAAGAAGATGACGGGTAGAGAACCCCATTTCGGCTAAGGAAGTGCAGAGAGCAGCAGAAGGAGGGTGCCCACAAGAAGTAGAAGTCAGATAAAATGAAGGTGGATCCCATGACCTTGATGGAGGGCGATCTCAATGAGATCGGCGACAAAGTCCGGGATACTACAAATGAGCTGCTGCAAAAATTCGAACAACAATACATGCGGACACTGGGTATTGTCCAGAAGGATCTGTAAGAACTGTAGATCCAAACTAGTAGAATATAGGTGGGTGTAGGTCAAGCGAGCGCAACACAAACGAGCCTGTCACCAGGGGTAAGTCAGGTTGCAGAACTAGTAAGGACAATGGACCTTCGATCAATTGCACTACTAGAAGGGTCCTTGTGAGTAGAATCGGCTGATGACCGAGTTATTTTGAGCACTCTTAAGGATGTCGCACTAAACATTACAAAACTCCCCAACGAATTTCTTCATGCACTGCAGATAGGAGTAACTGAGGAATTGAGAACTCGGGAGCAGCGCGCTCTTAGTTTAATCAACGAGTACCAGGTGAACAATGAACAAATTTTCACCAAGAAGATGCAGGCCCTGAAGGAGAGAGATACTAAACAAGAACATAATTCCAAGATAGCAGCCATGGTAGGAGAAGTGTGCAGAACACTGCCGGAGTTACACATACCTGAGGATGCAAAACTGGAGGCCAATATCTAAAAATTAGCTACAAGTGTCTGCGAAGAAAAGGCAGAGAGGTTGGGAGAGTTCAATTTTAACTCAACATGAAAATCACAGAGCTACAGCTCAAATCACAGCCTTCGACTCCGCCCGAGGTCAGGGAGCAACACAGAGCTGCTATCAAAGAAGAAATGACCACTTTGGAGGCTGTAGTCACTAATTGCTTGACCTTATTTGAACAACTGATGGAATTAGTGAGGACTCTGCAGGAAGAACTAACCTTGCAGATGCTGAACACAGAATTTCACAAGATACAAAAGAAGTATGATGAGGTTTGGGCGATGGTGTGCTCAATTTCTCCAGAACAACGCCTCACCAAGTTGTAGGAGGCAAAGGAGCTCCACGCACAGGTAGAAGCAGCCTACTGGCTTGATGGGGCTTGACCCAAGATCGGAGTTGATTAGCCAAATAAATCCTTGTATGTAATATCCCTCCCCTTAATAATAAATAATAAATAATAAATAATAAAAATAATACAAAAATAATAATTGACAATAAAAATAATGAATAATAATAAATAAATCACTTAATAATAAATAATAAAAATAATAAATCATAAGTAATGATATTAAAAATTATATAAAAAAAAGGAAATAAATAATAAAAATAATAAAAATAAAAATAGTAATAACCATATTAAATCTCTAAATAAGAATAAATAGAAATAAAACAAGAAAACTATCAAAAAGAAGGAAATAAAACAAGAAAGCTAAAAATCAAAAGAAAAGTAAAGAAATAAAACAAGAAAAAAAGTTGCATGCAGGCACATGGAGTGTGTGCATGTGGTTCCCCTTCCAATGTTTTGTTCTATTTAATGGATGGTGAGGAAGATGAGAGGTATTCCGGCATTCCATCTTTCCGAGATTATGTCTTTCATTCTCTTGAGAGAATGGTATACTAAGACCTAGGAGTCACTGGCAGTAGAACGTTGATTGAGGGCTCGGGGGTGGCCAGTTGTAGCAAGACGTTGCACAATTGAACCTACGGTTGGGTGGAGAGTCATCCCCAAAACCTTGTTGCGGTAAGCCTACTTCGACCAAAGGTAAACAGGTAAGCACTATTCATTCAAGTAACATTTAGTTAATTAAAATCATGGTTATTAGGTTAGGTAAGTGGCACTCTCATTTAAATTAATGTTACATTAGATATTTTTAATTTTGGACTGTTACATTGTACTACTGGCCCTTTCGGTAATATCCCGCAAAGAATAGACTGAGGTATCACCCGAAATAGTATGGGAGGATGCTGAAACTAGGTTTTCACACCCTTGAGATGTCTGAGGTGTCGCTTTAGTCCAATTGCGAAGTAGCGTTTTGCAGGTCCCTTCACGCTTTCTCCTGACTTGTGATATCTTCATGATCTGTTACAATCACCCTCGCGCAACCCTAACCAGGGGCTGTGGTGATTTTGCGCCACTAAGGTAGCGATCTACACTTTTTCCCTTAGTTTCGCCACGGATCTTACTTATATTCTTACAATTGTCAGCTAACTTCGCATAGCCAGATACTTATTATATATTTGCTTATTGAACATGTTCTTATAAGGTCACGCAACAATTAAGCAGTAAACTTGTAGTTTATACCCAATATACCTTAATGCATAAAACATGAAAAAGATACACAAAAGGATAAGAAACTTCTCTATATTATCTCTTCAATCAATTACAAACTTGACTCACCCTGCACACTTAGCTGCAGGGATCTGTGCACTCAGTTGCGGATTACTATGCCTTTGTGCACTCAGCTGCAGAGCCTTCTCCTACTCGACGACCCAAAGACTCGACTCAATTATTCATCATTCATTCTCCCTACTTCTTCGATGTCCCTTTACAACTTAGAGCCTCACTCTATTTATACAATCCCATGGTCCGCGGACCATGGGTAGATATCTAAAGCGAACATTACATTACAAAAGTAAGGGCGGACAACCATATGACTCAATTATAACTTCATGCTCCATTCCCACAAATCGTGGAGTCTTTACCTCGGACTTGGTCAAAACTTGGGCTTTAAGCCCCAAAACATGCCTTGTGGAGATTCCATGCCCAACATGCCCCCATAAAAAACATTGTCACTCACCCTCGAGTTACTTTGTTGGTGCGGAGATCTTCACGTGGAGACCTCCCAACTTTTCTTGAACTGCTGCAAGGTCAGTAGTGCACTAAGTAGCTACCTGCTGTATCTCCTGTATGCATTATTTTGAGACCATGATATCAGAACTAATTCCCTGTACCTATTTATAGTACCGTGCCTTCTTGCAGCTCCGAGGAGCGCGACGACTGAGATCTCACCTGAAGCAGTATGGGGGGATACTAGAACCATGTTTCCGCACCCTTGAGATGTCTGAGGTGTCGCTTTACTTGACTTACGAAGCAACGTCACGTAGGTCCCTTAGTGCTTTCTCCTGACCTACGATATCTTCGCGATCAGTTGCAATCACCCTCACACAGCCCTAACTAGGGGCTGTGGTGTTTTTGTGCTGCTAAGGCAACGATCTACGCTTTTTCCCTGAGTTTCACTATGGATCTTACTTATCTTCTTATAATTGTTATCTAACATCGAGGAACCAGATACTTATCTTATATTTTCTTATTCAACATGTTCTTATAAGGTCGCGCAACAATTAAACATTAAACTTGAAATTTATACCCAATATACCTTAATGCATAAAATAGGAAAAAGATACACAGAGTGATAAGAAACGTCTCTATATTATCTCTTCAATTGGTTACAGACTCGACTCACCCTGTGAACTCAATTGCAGGGGTCCACGCACTCAGCTGCAGATTACTAGGCCTCTATGCAATTAGCTGCAAATCCTTCTCCTACTCTACGACCCGAAGACTTGGCTAATTAACTCCGAACCTGGGTTAGGCCCCATCAAGCCAATAAGTCCATGTACTACTGGCCCTTTCGGCAACAGTCCGCAAAGCGCAGACTGAGGTCTCACCCAAAGCAGTATGTGGGGATGCTGGAACCAAGTTTCTGCACCCTTGAGATGTCTGAGGTGTCGCTTTTGTCCAACTGTGAAGCAATGTCACACAGGTCCCTTCGCACTTTCTCCTAACTTGTGATATCTTCGTGATCAGTTACAATCACCCTCGCGCAGCCCTAACGAGGGGTTGTGGTGCTTTCGCGCCGCTAAGGCAACGATCTGTGCTTTTTCCCTGAATTTCGCCACGGATCTTACTTATCTTCTTATAATTGTTAGCTAACTTCACGTAACTAGATACTTATCTTATATTTTCTTGTTCAAGATGTTCTTATGAGGTCATGCAACAATTAAACAATAAACTTGGAATTTATACCCAATATACCTTAATGCATAAAATAGGAAAAAGATACATAGAATGATAAGAAAATTCTCTATATTATCTCTTCAATTGGTTACAGACTTGACTCACCCTACACACTCAGCTGTAGGGGTCCATGCACTCAGTTGTGGATTACTAGGCCTCTACACGCTCAGCTGCAAAGCCTTCTCCTAGTCTACAACCAAAAGACTTGACTCTTCACTTCCACTTTGACTCAATTCTTCATCATTCATTCTCCCTACTTCTTTGATGTTCCTTTACAACTTAGAGCCCATCTCTATTTATACAATCCCATGGTCCACAGACCATGGGTAGATCTCTAAAGCCGACATTACATTATAAAAGTAAGGGCGGACAACCCTATGACTCAATTACAACTTCGCGCTTCGCGCCCTCAAATCCTAGAGTATTTACCTCAGACTTGGTCAAAACTTGGGCTTTAAGCCCTAAAACATGCTTTGGGGGGAATTCCATGCCCAACATAGCCCAACAGAAGGAGGTCGTGCTTAAAGCCCAGTTGGGACCTTGGTTAGACGAAGCTTACCAAGTAACAACCAATATTCAGGAGAAGATAAGGGGCTTACAGAAAACATAGCAAAAGATCAAGCTAGCCATGGAAGGACCAGCTAAAGAGTAGCTCGTCGAAGAAGTCAAGCAGGAAGCTACATAGAGCACTACTGAGGTAGCAGTTGTATAGGTGGAGCTGGGGGATCTTTGCAACAAGATCACCGTGCCAACCAAGTGACTTGAGGGCGAGTCACGACCTTTTGTTTTGGGGGCCTGTTGGGATGGGGTCCCTTGGGTCAGTTTTGGGGTTAGAAACCCAAGTTTTGATGTAAATGTTGGTAAAAAGATGTAAAGTCTCTATAAATTATGGATGCAGAGAATGTAGATAATTAGAAGTCAAAAGGGGGTTAGTCTCTTGTTTATTTAAAGTCAAGTCGGTTTTGAGATCTACCCATGGTCAGCAGACCATGGGATTGTATGAAGAAAAGCTATAAATAGGCATATCTTAGAGAGTCTAAGGCAGTAATCAATAGTCTGTTGATAATGGGTCAATAGAAGATAGCATAGAGAAGAAAGTTGTAGAGGAAGAAAATGCTCTGCAGTTGAGTGCGTAGAGGCCTAGAGTAGAGTCTGCAGCTGAGTGCACAGACCACTACACCTGAGTGCGTAGGGAAGTTTTGAGTCTGTAATGTCATTTGAATATCAATAAAGAAGTTTGTTGGATAAATTCATGTGTTTATCTATTTACTTATGTTATTTATGTTTGTGATATATGTTGTGATAAAATAAATGTCTTTATGAAATATTGATGTAGTGATGCACGACTTTGTTGGATAAGTCTTATTAACTGTATGTAATACTTGTTAAATATTTACGCAAATATTATAATACATTTTGTGGTGTTTATTGAATGCTTAAAGAGATCTTGGTGAATTCAGATATAGGGTTGCTTTATGGTGCATGTAAGTGGACGTTTCACTTGTTAAGGGTCCACAAAACCCTATCATAGACCTTCGCGAAGGTCCAAGGTTGGTTAAATGAAGTTGCAGTACCAAGCCTTAGGGGTTTATAGGTCTATGTGAAGAAAGATATAGGGTAATAAAAGAGATCACACTGGTCTTTGGATGCGGAAACTTGGATCCAACATCCCCCCATACTGCTTCGGGTGAGACTTCAGCCTGCACTACATGGGTTGAGTCCGAAAGGGCCAATAGTGTAGGGTTTCGTTTGGTGAAATTAACTCTGAACCTGGGTCAGGACACAATAAGCCACAACCATCATTTCAATGCTTTCAATTACCTTATATCAATGATATTTCATTTCTTTACCTTCGTCTCTCTATTATATTGAATTTTATTATGAAGCATTGTTTTTCTAACTATATTTGTTAGCATATCTCCTCATTCACAATGGTATTTTGAAGCGTTTCTTACTACTCTCTCAAAAAATAATGTTGGGTATCTCTATGCTTGGCCCTTCATTGGAACATGAGGTTCTTTGTGAGAGTAATACAACTTTGGTTATTATAAAATCACTATTATATTTTAGAAGAATTGCGACCAAAATTACACCCAAATTGCCATCAAAATAATTTATTTTCAAATTCCTCTCCTTTTGTATTTAACCACTCATTTCTTATAATCTAGTTGGTAGCTTAGGTTACTAAATGACATCCAAAAATGTCAATGACATCAGTGACTGTAATGGCGTTCATGTGGTTTTTATTGTGACTATAGAATTGTTTGTGATTGCAACCTCAAAAATGGCAAAATTGCCACCCAAATTGCATGGATATGGCATTCAAAGGTGCATCTCAATTTGTGCCCCAATGAACATGTTGAATTCTATGGCGTATTTCATCTCAATCTACGTGTAGAAATATGTTCTATTGTTTTTTATTTGGCTTTTTTTTGGGTCACTTATGATCACATTTGAATCCAAAAACTAAATTGAACCAAAAGGGTCAAGTGGGAAATATGGAATCTTCATCTCCCATGTTATTAGTTTTAATTTGGAAGTTTTCATTTACCAATGATTCTCATTATGGGATGAATTATTCAATATTTTGTTATTGTTTAGATTTTAACGAGTGTTAGATTGAGTATTTGATTAAGTTCTTCCCTCTTTGACAACACTTCCATGAGAAATGACTCCTCTTCTATATGCACAAAGGAAGATGATGAATGAATCTAAATGAAAACCAACATTTTCTAAACCACATTCAAATTTATAGGATTATACGTACTTGAAGAAATCTAACCTTCAAGACTCAATGGTCAACACTAAGGACCATTTTCAGGAAATGTGCACACAATTAGACATAAATTGTAAATACTTAAGGAGTTGTCTTTAGTGCGACTTTTTGGAGTTTTCGGTGCCAGAATATGGCGTAAAAGTTTGTGGTGAAATCATGATTTGTGTTATTTAAACTAATTTTTTGACTCTGTATATAGACTCAACACCCTAAAAAACCCCTAGGGAACTTCTATTGTGTAGGGTTTACCTATCAAACTTGTGATTTAAATGAATTCCTACTAGATTTTAGAGAAATTAGATCGTAAAAATCCAACGGAAAAGCTTCCAAAAAGTCGCACTAAAGACAACTCCAATACTTAATAGTTGCAATTAAATTTAAAACAAAATAAATATTAAAAGAAACTAGTTTATTAAAAGCATAGATATAACAATGCGGGATATGAACCTTGGTGGAGAGGGTAACAACTTCTCAAGCTACATAATTGATTACAATATCCCGAAGGATATATTAAAATAAAATATTTTTAATAAATAACAAAGTTGAAAATAAAATAATGGGTGTCTTTTGTGACCATTTCAATTTTCAATAGAAAGATTGATAATAACAAGAACACATATGCATGAGAAATAAACATTAAAGTAAACCCAAAATATCTCAATTCTAAAGAATAGAATGTTGCAAAGAACATATTTTGCAAAAATCTAGCAAACTCCAAAACAAAAGCATATCACTAAAAACACTTGTGTTCTCAAAAATATGGTATAGTAATAAGTGACATCACTTAACACTAGAATGGCCCTAGGTTTGACTTTGAAGAACCTCTACAAGTGATTGAAAACGGTTTATGTCAAAGAAAAGAATTAACAACAAATGAAAAGTTGCATCCAATTGTTTAGATACCACACAAAATGGATTTTCATAGTTTCTTGATCTAAGAAAAAATATTTTTCGCTAACAAGAAAAATTAATTGAGAACTTTAATAATTAACCTTACTTAAAGAAAAAATCACTAACAGCTTTCAAAAAAGTAATGAAAAAGAAAAGTAATAATAACAATATGTCAAGTTTTGACGACTTGTATAAAATCCCCACAAATTCATAGAAAAATGTCAACAAACATTGGAAACTTCCTTTTGTTTCACAAGATAATAAAATTGTTCATAATTTACACCCTTCGACACCCATAGAGTTGGAATTTGACGAACCCTCAACACAAAAACGTCAAATACATCAAAATATACAATGTTTCTTCACAATCAAATGCCAATTTACTTCAATCAAGCTGAAAGCTATAATCTATTGTTAATCTTGAGCTTCTCTAGTTGAAACCATAATATAATTTGGAAACCAAAAAATTAAATAAACATAAAGAAAAACCTTGACATATAAGAAAATTAAAAAAATATGATAGTTTCATAACAAAGAAGGGAAATTTAGAAGTTTTAGAAGAAATTTCATTTGGCTTATGTTGAGTGTAGATAACCAAATGTGTTGGGTTTTACATAGGCTGAGTATGAGTGGGCATTGGTTTCATGAGCTCATCACTGCCAAACAAGTATCATAGAGATATTTTACCACAATTGTTGTTGAAAACACAACCCATCTTTCAAATTCAGTTTTCCAAGTATCACTACAAGAAACTACAAGGAAATAGGTGTTGCCCAATGTTGACAAATATCTAAAAAATGAGTGGTAAAGGCTAATGCATCTAGAAAAATTTAAGATTAAGACAAGGAAGCAGATCATAAATATATTTAGTCTTCAAAATAAAAAAAATATAGGAAAAAGAGGCACTCAATGAGAGGTGTCTGTGGTGAAGTAAAATTATAAGTGCGGACATGAACGAATTCCACTAGCCCGATAATGGGTCTAGCCACAACAGATACATTCCATGGAATATTTCCTTAGGTTAGACTCAATCAATATGGCCTACCTCTTGGTCTCTTATCTTGCTTGATGGTGTCCTCGCTTGCTCGCTCCAACGATCTCTCGCTTCCTTCTTCAATCTCCTGAAAGAAGTAAACAACAATAACACACAAACATAATAATACACAAATTTCAATTCAAACTACATAATGAGTAAAGAAGCATTAAGACATGGATATGTAATATTACAAAACATATAGGAAATCAATCGATAGTTGCATATATTAATATCAAAGAGAGATTACAACCATTCGTCTTGACGCTGCAGTGTTCCCATGACAAGACCAGGTTCCCACAAACTTCTGCTAGCATTCCATGATAACTTAAAACAAAAATAGTTTGAAGGCTCTTCCCTTTGGGTACTCCAAACCAAAACACACTTCTCCCTCACACAACTAGATGGCTACAAGTAGTAATAGCTTGCTTGTCTAATCCAAAATAGTATATTCACACTCAGCCAAAAACTGTCACTAGCTTGTGCTTGGGAAGAAGGGAGGTTTATATAGGAAATATGGATGGGAGATGGATCCTCTTCTCATGGGAGAAGGAATTATCCCTTGAGGTAGTTCCATCATTATTGGGAAAGGATCCTAAACTGTCATCCTTGACCCAATCCGGCTAAACCATTTACCAGAGTTCCGTTACAGAGCTTCTAGAGCTCGAAGCTTCGGCTCTAATTTAAAAAAATTTCCATAACAGGACCAACATGACTAGAATACAGCTTAGTAACACCGGTTGACACGGGGAATAGTTCTAATCTCTGCACATTGGTGCAGGGGAGACAAAGGCCATTAGTGTTGGTAATGTAAACTAGGAAAAACAAAAGTTTAAGGGAAAATGGGCCAAAAGGGAAATCATCTGCTCATGAAGAGGGACATAATGGGAGTTTCTTCATGAAGACAAAGCATGCAGGGTTCACTATAGAGGTCCTCCAGTATCAAGGAATGGGGAGTATTGGGACAGTGACCAAATGCTGTGTAAAAAATTCCCCCTAAAGCATGAAGGCCGAGTTGGAGTGAGGGATGAAATGATTTATAAATCAGTGCAGGGAACTGGTATGCCATCAGAAAACCTGCAAGCAAGTACATATACATATACATAAACTGAGATCTCTATTGAATGATACATGAATCGTGGCATGGACGCAACCACCCAAAGAATGATCATGTAAATGGATCCATGTATGGGTGCAGCCATCCATCAAAGATGTGTTAGAAAATTATATATTACAGAGAAACGAAACACATAAAATATATTGTAGAAATACAAACACAAAAAACACATAAAACAAGAGAGACATAGATATATGTGATTCACCCAATTTGGGTTACGTCCACAGAGAAACAACCAATCCTTCCTTTTATACTATCCAGCAAATTGAAGAGATACAACCTATAGCAGATTCGTTGTAATTCCCTCTTCGGTCTCACACAATCTCCTCTCTCTTTCTCACTCAGAATATAGATCTCCATAGACTCAATAAAATTCCATGATATATATTGAGGGGTTTCCTTCTAGGGAAAAAAACCATAAATTAAACATAACTTCTACTGTTAGATCTCCGCCTAATGAATGGCCCATATTGACTATGAAATTACAATAATTTACAAGGAAATTTTACATCTATTTTAAGCTTCAGCGGCGCTGCC
Source organism: Pinus tabuliformis (assembly GCA_031772625.1). Taxonomy (NCBI): domain Eukaryota; kingdom Viridiplantae; phylum Streptophyta; class Pinopsida; order Pinales; family Pinaceae; genus Pinus; species Pinus tabuliformis. Next base: position 1,677,778,824 of record CM062818.1, read on the forward strand.
CCCAATCCCCTCGCAGCTGCCAATGTAATTTCCTATGCCATCAAGGATTTCCTCCTCCCAATATTCCTTTGGAAGAGATTAGATCTGAACCCACATTTGGGGAACAAGGAAGTATTCCTTCTCCAGATTATACTACTCCTTCCAAAATCGCATGAGGAGCCTTGAAATATTAAAAAAATATGGTCCTCCTTCAAAAACCCTCAATTTGTCTTCTACACTAGAGAAAATGATTGTTAGGAATCCTTTTTCCCCTAGCTCCAATTATATTTGACCTTGGATGTTCTATTTATGTTGGATCCACCAGTTAGAGACTTTTTCAGAGGGCCATAATCTGATGAACTTGCAGATCGAAGCATGATCCTGCATATATTGAATAATTTTTTCGATCTTGCTGGATTTAACCTCATATTTTGGATCTTGTACTGATTTTGGTTAGCAATGTTATGGATTTATAGCTTGTGAAGATACACCAGTGGAAGTTTCTCTAAGAAACTAGAAACCCCACTTTGTCCCACTACTTTATGAAAATGATGTCGAAGATGAGGAGATTAAAAGGGAATACCAATAGGTCCATAATCTTTATGAACTCTTAAAACAATCTGAATAAAGGAGGGGGTAGAGCTCCCTCTTGTGAAATTGATGACGGATGGCTATGTAGAAGAAAACCTAAGGTCATGCAACAACAACTCCATATAAGCACTTTCACATAAAGTTATGAGATGAGAATTAAAAGTAACAATCCACTTTGCTTAATTTCTATTAATAGTATTAAGGAAATTTACAAATGAAAATGATTGCTACTCAATTGAATCCTAAAACATAAAAAATATAATGGAAAATCATTGGACATTGAAAATTTATGCTTGCATTTAATAATAAGGTTTTCAACCCATGGGGTTTTGGATTGATGGTGAATGGGTGTATTGTTAAAGCACTCCTTGTGATAGGTCACTGGTTCAAATCCCCGTGGGTACTTAGGTTAGTCTTAAATAGAAAAAAAAATAATAAGGTTTTCAATTCTCTTAAGAGTAGAGATTATACCGTAAGTGAAGAGAGGAAAAAGAACATGATGTCAAACAAGAGAGGTTGAATATTGTATTTTTTTATTATCTATGTATTCAATTTAGGTATTGCATATAATACACATAATTTTGTGATATTTGTTATTGGTCGGTATACCTAAAGACAATCACAAATTTTGGATTTATGGAAGGCTCAGATGGAGAAGGAGCGTGCTGCAAAGGAATAGGCTAAGAAAGAGCAATGAAAATCACAGAGAAATGGTAAGTCCCCTTCGCCTGTGATAGAGGAGGAAGAACAATTTGAATAGGGAAACAGAGAAGATGAGGGGCAGAGAACCCCATTTCAACTAAGGAATCATAGAGAGCAGCAGGAGGAGGGTGCTTGCAAGAAGCATAAATTGGATAAAATGCAGGTGGATCCCATGACCTTGACGGAGGGTGATCTTGATGAGATTGGTGACAAAGTCTAGGATACGACAACTGAGCTGCTGCAAAAATTCGAACAACAATACATGCAAACACTAGGGATCGTCCAGACGGATCTTCACAAACTGTAGATCCAAAATAGTATAATATAGGTTGGCACAGGTCAAGCGAGCGCAACACAAACGAGCCTGTCACTTGGGACAAGTCAAGCTGCAGAACTAGTAAGGACAGTGGACCTTTGATCAATTGCGCTACTAGAAGGGTCCCTGCGAGTAGAATCACTTGATGACTGAGTTATTTTGAGCACCCTTAAGGACGTCACATTGAACATTGCAACGCTCCCCAACAAATTTCTTCATGCACTACAGACACGAGTAACCGAGGAATTGAGAGCTTAGGAGCAGCACACTCTCGGTTTAATCAGCGAGTACAGGGTTAACAATGAACAAATGTTTTCCTAGAGATGCAGGCCATGAAGGAGAGAGATACTATCTAGGCACATATTTCCAAGATGGCAACCGTGGTAGAAGAAGCGTGTAGAACAGCAAGAGTTGTACATACCTGAGAACACACAACTAGAGGCCAAGATCCGAAAACTAGTTGCAGGTGTCTGCAAGGCAAAGGAATGACCACTTTGGACGTCACAGTCACTAACTGCTCGACCTTATTTGAATAGGTGATGGAATTAGTGACGACACTGTAGGAAGAACTAACCCTGCAGATGTTGAACACAAAAGTTCACAAGCTACAAAAGTAGTATGATGAGGTCCGGGCGATGGTGTGCTCAATTTCTCTAGCACATCGCATCACCAAGTTGTAGGAGGGGAAGTAGCTCTGCGCACAGGTAGAAGTAGCCTGTTGGCTTGATGGGGCCTGACCGAGATTCAGAGTTAATTAGCCAAACAATTTCCTGTACTATTGGAACTTTCGGCAACATCCCGCGGAGCGCGGACTGAGGTCCCACCCGTAGTAGTATGGGGGGATGCTGGAACAAATTTTTTGCACCCTTGAGATGTTTGAGGTGTGTCTTTAGTCCAACTGTGAAGCAGCATTGCGCAGGTCCCTTCGCGATTTCTCTTGACCTATGATATCTTCGCGATCGGTTACAATCACCCTTGTGTAGCCCTAACTAAGGGTTGTGGTGCTTTCACACCGCTAAGGCAGCGATATGCACTTTTTCCCTGAGTTTCGCCGCGGAGCTTACTTATCTTCTTATAATTTCTAGCTAACTTTGTGTAACCAGATACTTATATTATATTTTATTATTCAACATGTTCTTATAAGGTCGCACAACAATTAAATAGTAAACTTGCGATTGATACCCAATATACCTTAATGCATAAAACAAGAAAAAGATACACATAATGATAAGAAACTTCTCTATATTATCTCTTCAATCTGTTAAAGACTCAACTCACCCTGCGCACTCCGCTGCTGGGATCCGCACACTTAACTGCGGATTACTAGGCCTCTACGCGCTCAGCTGCAGAGCCTTCTCCTACTCTAGGACCCAAAGACTCGACTCTTCACTTCCACTTCAACTCAATTATTCATCATTCATTCTCCCTACTTCTTCGATGTCCCTTTACAATTTAGAGCCTCACTCTATTTATACAATCCCATGGTCCGCGGACCATAGGTAGATCTCTAAACCCGACATTACATTACAAAAGTAAGGGTGGACAACCTTATGACTCAATTACAACTTCGCGTGTGCCCACAAATCGCGGAGTCTTTACCTCGGACTTGGTTAAAACTTGGGCTTTAAGCCCCAACAAATACATCATGACTCGCCCTCGAGTCACTCTGTTGGTGCGGAGATCTTCATGTGGAGACCTTCCAACTCTGCTCAGACTACTGCAAGTTCGGTAGTGCATTGAGCGGCTACCTGTTGTATCTCCTGTACGTGTTGTTCCAATACTGCGGTGTCAGAACTGCTTCCCTATACTTGTTTATAGTTCCGCATCTTCTTGTAGCTCCCAAGAGCAAGACGATTGAGTTTTCACCCGAAGTAGTATGGGGGGATGCTGGAACCAAGTTTTTGCACCCTTGAGATGTCTGAGGTGTCTCTTTAGTCCAACTGCAAAGCAATGTCATGCAGGTCCCTTCACGCTTTCTCCTGATCTGCTATATCTTCGCAATCGGTTACAATCACCCTCACGCAACCCTAACCAGGAGTTATGGTGCTTTTGCCTGCTAAGGCAACAATCTGTACTTTTCCCTGAGTTTTTGTTGGCATTATGATTCAGGTGTTGTCCTTGATGGAAAACCCATTCAGGTGATAAATCAAGAAGGACGCAGGAAATATGTTCAGCAAGTGCGTCCCCGCAGGTATACCATACAGAACCCGCGTCCAGGGACGCAGGCCAGCCGTTCAGGAGGTGCGTCCGCCCAGTGCACACATTTCAAGGCAGAGAAAAGCACGTGGGGGTTTCTTGTGTGGTATCTAGCTGACGGTTTTGTGTTTCTATGGTGTCGGCTCGTGGTATTGTTCCATGTTTTGGGGAGAAGCTTGCCTATATAAAGCAAAGGAGTTCATTTGGATTATGCATCATCTTGGTTGAATATCTTTTGGTGAGATCTAGTCCAGATCTATGAGGGCGAATCTTCTAATGGACTGTGATCTCTATGGCGCATGATCAGATCTGTGGATCTGAGTGTTTGGGTTGGTTCTGAAGTCCTCATATCTTTTATATCTGAAGGGACGCAGGTTCAGTGAAGGGCAAGTGCGCCGGGACGCAGTACAGTAAAGGCGCAGGTGCGTCTCTGAGGCAAAGGACGCGGCGCGACTGTGTTATTGGGTGCGTCTCTGAAGCAAAAGACGCGGCGCGATAGTGTTTCTGGGTGCGCCGGTCGCAGCAAAGCATAGAGGAATAGTGCGTCTGCACGCAGAACAGCGGAAGGTAGACTGCGTCCAGTCGCAGGCCACAGAAAGAAAATATGCGTCCCTGTCTTAAGATGATCTGTTGACTGTATATTTCTGTTCATAAGGTGTTCTGGGTTATTTCTGTAATTACTGATCTGATATCTGTAGTGGACTGTATCTGTTGTATACTTGTTGATCATTTGATTCTTCATGAAAAGAAGCAGGGGGTTGTAGCTCCCTTCCAGGAGAGACTGGAAAACGAGAGAGAGTTGTAGCTCTCTGCAGGTTGCAGCCTGCGTGCTGGTAAAGGACTGCACCAGTACAAAATCATTGTAAAAAGAATTTCTTGAAAGAAGATAGAGACATATTGCAGCAGGTGGTTTTCTCCCGCATTGGGTTTCCACCTTACATCTTGTGTTCCTTGGTGTGACTGTCTATTTTCTTTATTCATGCTCATTATTTTATGGTACTGATATGCAAGAATAATTCAAAAGATCAAATAAGGAAAGATTTGGTAAATTGCTTGATAATACTGATTCACCCCCCCTCTCAGTTGTTAGGATATTCCGACACATAGGATATAGTTAAGTTCAACTTGGTCTAGCATAGAGTTAGGTTAGAGTTAGGTAAAGTGTGTTTCTTTACCGTTGTACATTTTGTAACTTACAATCCGACGGTCACGATATGTAGTGATCCGACGGTTCACTCTCACCTCGGTATTACCGACACTTGATCCGTGGCTTGACACCCGATTGGTCCATGAGTTCTATTTAAAGCGCATGGAGGGTCATTGTTCGGGTAATCCGTGCATGAGAGAAGCTTATGTAAATTTTCATTCTTTGATTAATAAATTGTCTGTACCCACGTTGGGACAGGCCGTGGACTGTTTCCCTCCTTGCACTCTGAGGGTTTTAACCACGTCAAAAATACTAGTGTATTGATTTGAGATCTGGTTGTGAGCGGTGTCCTTTTGGTATTCTTTCTGAGGAACTTACCCTGTAAATTCCTACATGGTATCCGAGCTATTTGAGGGCCGCGTCCGTTGGTGATCCAAATCTGAAGCCGGTAGAACTGCATGCGGCTGTCGTTTCCTAGATCTGCTGTTTCTGACTGCTTTCGGGCCGAGAGGACTGCTCTGTTGCGTTCGGAGCATCTGTTTCAGTGAGGAACCCCTTTCGTTTCACGCGAAAAGGTTTCCGGTAGCCCTAGCTGCGTCATTTTTCAGATCGGGAGGTATACAGTGTTTTTTTTTGCAGTTTACTGTCATTTTCTCTCTGCTTATTTCGGTTTCGGTTTATTTAGCCTTTTTTTTTCCCGGATCTATACCTTTCATTTCTGCGTATGCTCTTTGCCCTGCGACTCTGTGCGATCTGGGCAAATCAGAAACAGAAAGAAAGGATTTTTCTCATGCGTATGCTCTTTTCCCTGCACCTTAGTGTGATCTTGGAAAATCAGAAACATTGAGAAAAATATTTAGTTTTTCGGTTAAAAGCTAACTTTGAGATTTTTTTTTAAAATTCTAGTTTTTTGGCTAAAGCTAACTTTGAGCCGTAAGGTTCGTTTTTCTTTGCATATTCGTGTTGGGTTTTGTGTTTTGTGTTTTGTAGGGGAAAAGAGCCTTCCCAAGGCAAGCACGCAAATCGAGGCCCCCCCCCCCCCCCCTCTCTCTCTCTCTCTCTCTCTCTCAAATATTTTGTATAGATCAATTGGTTCAAAGACTTTTTAAGAGAGTAGAGGTCTTGGGTTCAAGTCTCCATTTTGTGGGGGCGGATTTTTTCATTCCCGCACATTCGCGCACTTTGCCGGCAACGTCAACAATTTTTTTTCAAAAAGTCATATCTTCTTCATCCGGAAGCCTTTTTCAGAGCCGTTTTTTTTAAAACCGCCTATTTTTTCGAGATCTATCCATTGGACCACTTACTTTCAGCATCTTCAGCTTCAGGTTTTTTTTCAAAAAATGGAAAGTCCATGCCAAGTCATTCTTGACAGCACTAACTACTTCCAATGGGTAGCCTACATGGGAGATTTACTTAGAAGTAAAGGTCTCTTCAGAATAGCCACAGACCAAGAGAAGAAACCCAAAGATGAAGACAAGGCCGAAAAATGGGAAAATAGACAAGATCAAGCACGTGGTTTGATAGGAATGTCTGTTTCTCCTGATCTTAGATTCCACATTGCAGAAATTGAAACTCCTCATGAAGCATTAGAAAAACTTGCTAAAGTTTTTGGGATTAAAAATGAAATTAGAGCCCATCAACTTGAGAATGAGTTGCTTACTTTGGATCCTAATAATTTTTCTTGCATTGAAGATTTCTTGTCCAAATTCAAGACCCTTAGATATCTCTTGGAAGGTGTTAAAGTTAAGAAAGAAGATGGTAACCTTATTTATTCCATCCTTACTAAGTTGGGACCAGCCTACTCTGTATTTGTTTCCACTTTCCATTCTACAAGGGAAGCTTTCATTTGTCAAGGCAAAGACTACAAACCCCCTTCCTTTGACTCCTTTTGTGATTCCTTAATAAGAGAACAAGAAAAACTCTTACACCTTGGTCTTCTTAATCTTGGAAACTCTTCCACGAAAGCGTTAGCCGCCCAGCAGCATCCAACCACACTTTGGTGTGATAATCAAAGTGCCATTCAGCTATGCAAAGATCCAGTCCAGCATCAGCGCAGCAAACACATTGAACTACACATGCACTTCATCAGAAAGCTCATTCATGACCATGTTCTTGAAGTGCAATATTGTCCAACGGATGATCAGGTTGCAGACATCTTCACAAAGGCTCTCACAGAGGCGAAGTTCACTAAACTTCGATATATGCTTGGAGTTCAGGAAGTTGTCACTAAGGGGGGATAGGCTCTAGTGCCTCCTTCCTTCTCCTATTGTGTCATATTTGTAAATCCTTCAATCCTATCCCAAGTTGTTCTTAAGGGGGGATGTTAGGATATTCCGACACATAGGATATAGTTAAGTTCAACTTGGTCTAGCATAGAGTTAGGTTAGAGTTAGGTAAAGTGTGTTTCTTTACCGTTGTACATTTTGTAACTTACAATCTGACGGTCACGATATGTAGTGATCCGACGGTTCACTCTCACCTCGGTATTACCGACACTTGATCCGTGGCTTGACACCCGATTGGTCCATGAGTTCTATTTAAAGCGCATGGAGGGTCATTGTTCGGGTAATCCGTGCATGAGAGAAGCTTATGTAAATTTTCATTCTTTGATTAATAAATTGTCTGTACCCACGTTGGGACAGGCCGTGGACTGTTTCCCTCCTTGCACTCTGAGGGTTTTAACCACGTCAAAAATACTGGTGTATTGATTTGAGATCTGGTTGTGAGCGGTGTCCTTTTGGTATTCTTTATGAGGAACTTACCCTGTAAATTCCTACATCAGTATTATTTCCAACAATTGGTATCAGAGCAGGTCCTTCAGAAAAGCTTGATCGCTTGAAGGTAGATCGTTCATCATGAGCAACTACGAGAGAGAAGCATCAATCAGGCCACCAGTTTTTGATGGGACAAACTTCAATTATTGGAAGGTAAGAGTTACTGCATATCTTCAATCTCTTGGTACTGAAGTTTGGGACATTGTAGAAACAGGCTATGCTTTTCCTTCAGCTACTCCTACAGATCCAGCTGAGAAAAAGAAGTATGAAACAAATGCAAAAGCAGTCAGTACTCTATTAGGAAGTATATCCCAAACAGAATTCATGAAGGTAATGCACTTCAAATCAGCAAAAGAAATATGGGACAAAATGATCACAAGCTATGAAGGAGATGAACAGGTAAAACAAGCTAAACTTCAAACTCTCAGGATTCAATATGAGACTCTCAAGATGTATAATGATGAAAGTGTGGCAAATTATTTTCTTCGGGTAGATGAGATTGTAAATTGTATGAAAAATTTGGGTGAAGAAGTAAAGGAGTCTATAGTAGTTCAAAAGATTCTAAGATCATTATCCCCCAAGTTTGAATCCAAAGTATCTGCAATAGAAGAAAAAGAAAATCTTCGTGTTCTTACTATGTCTCAGCTACATGGAATTCTAACTGCTTATGAAATGAGAAAGGGAGGACCATCAGACAGAAGGGAGGCTGCTTTTAAAGCATCAGGCAAAGAAGATTACTATGAAGCAAGCCATGATCCAGAAGAAGAGGAAGAAGAATCAAATTTTGTCAGAAATCTTCAAAGAGGTTCTGGAAGATTCAGAGGTAAGCTACCTTTCAAATGCTTTGCTTGTGGAAGAGTAGGTCATTATGCTGCAAAATGCTCTTATAAGGATAAAGGAAAGGAACCAGTTAGATGGAACAAGAAACAAAGCGCAAATAAGAAAAGTTACTACACCCATGAAGATAGTGATGGCTTATCAAACAGTGATGAAGATGAACAAGGTAATAAATATAGGTTGTTAATGGCATTTGAAGATGATGATTATGAGGATGCTGTAGATGTGGATAACCTTTATGATGAAATTACTAGACTCAAGAGATGCATAGAAGAAAAGAACATGATTATTGATACTCTACAATTCCAAATTGATGAAAAGGAAAAACATCTTGAAAAATTAGAAGGTGAAATTGTTGGTCTTAGAAAAGAAATTGAGAAAACAAAAACTATTAATCTCAAGTTTGTCAAAGGATCAGAAACTTTGGATGAGATTATCAGTGTGCAGCGGTCTCCACTAAATAAGACAGGTCTGGGCTATAATGGAGAAACTTCTCAAGCATCCACTTCAAAAAGTTATCTTGATGCAGCAAGAAGAAATGAGCTAGAGCACAAGGAAGATCATCAGGTAAAGCAGGGACAAATGTCAAACAGAAACTATCAGGGGCAATCCAGCTTAAGGGTGAACAAAAGCCACAACCAGCCACAGGTAAAATCTTCTCATTTTGGTTCAAGAATAGATGAAAATAGAAATTACAATCAGTTGGCTGGTAGATTCAATAATCGCAGAAGCTTCTTCAATGGACAATGCTTCTCTTGCCATAACTTTGGTCACAAAGCAGCTCAATGTGTTGCGTATAAAACAATCATGACTAGGGAAGCTCAAAAACAAAGAAGTACGACAGGGATTACAAAAAGGACCTATAACAGCTTTTCGGCTCTTGAAAATGAAGTTGAATGTTCTATTTGCAATAATTTTGGTCATGAAGACTTTGAATGCAGAAGCAGGTTTCAGGAAAGAAAGGAACAAGAACGGAAAAAGGAACAAGCCTCAGGAACCAAAACATGGAGAATAAAGGAACCTCAAACAGAAAGATGTGGGATAGCATTTTATGCAGAAGGACAGGAAAATCTATGGTACATTGACAGTGGATGTTCGAAGCATATGACAGGTGATAAAGAAAAACTTGAGTCTTATTCTATTTTAGAAAAGGGAAAGAAAGTCTCTTTTGGAAATGATACTCCTGCAACTATAAAAGGAAAAGGTATTGCTCCCTTAAAAGAAGATGTTAAGGCTGGAAATGTTTTGTTTGTTGATGGATTGAAGCATAATCTACTAAGTGTCAGCCAGATGTGTGATCAAAGAACCGAGGTTATATTCAGATCAAATGGATGTCTTGTTCGTGATCTTGATACAGGTAAAACAGTTCTCAAAGGGAAAAGAACTCCAAATAATCTGTACATATTTGAAGAAGGACAACAACAATGCTATCTAAGCAAGGATGAAGAGCACTGGTTATGGCATCGAAGGTTGGGACATCTAAGCTTCTCTCAAATAAGGAAAGCATGTAAATATCAGGCAGTTCGCGATCTTCCAGATATCAAAATTCCTGACAACACCATATGCAGATCATGTCAGTTTGGAAAACAAACCAGGACTAACTTTCCAGAGAAAGAAGGATCAGCTAGCATGCCTCTTGAGCTAGTACATACAGATGTATGTGGACCATTCAGGAAAAGAACACCTAGAGGAGAGGAATACTTGTTATTATTTATTGACGATTTCTCCAGGTTTGTTTGGTTAGGACTTATGAAGCACAAAGATGAAGCATTCGAAAAATTCAAAACCTTCAAAGCCTTGGCTGAAAATGAATCAGGTCACAAAATTAAGTGCCTCAGATCTGACAGAGGTGGGGAATTTACTTCAAATGAATTTTTTCGATTTCTGTGATGAACATGGGATAAGGAGAGAATTCTCTACAGCTAGAACGCCTCAGCAAAATGGAGTTGTTGAAAGAATGAACAGAACAATCCAACAAATGGCTCGTGCTATGCTTGATGAATCAGGAACCCCCGCAACCTTCTGGGGTGAGGCTACACATACTGCGGTTATTATTCTCAACAAGACAAATGTCCGGGTGAACAGCACTCAAACCCCTCATGAGCTCTGGAGTGGTAAAACTCCTTCGGTAAAGCACTTCAAAATCTTTGGGAGCAAATGCTATATCAAGAATACTGAGGAGCAGCTTGGCAAACTTGATCCTAGAGCAGATGAAGGCATTCTTCTTGGCTATTCTCCACATAGCAAAGCATACAAATGCTACAATAAAAGACTTGGCAGAATTGTTGACAGCATTGATGTAGTGGTTGATGAAAAGGGATATATTCCTAGGCAAATACATCGTGAAGACATCGAAGAAGATGAGAGCTACCCTCAAAGATAGAATGATGAAGAAGAAGAACCTCAAGAAGAATCTCAAGAAGAACCTCACGAAGAAGCAGAAGAACAGACAAGAATAGAAGAAAAGACTCCATCCAGATATGTTCAGAAGAACCATCCAGAATCTCAGATCATGGGACAAAAAGAAGCAGGTATACAAACTAGAAGAACAGTTGCAGAAGCTTCAAGCTATTTGGCATTACTTTCCTCTACCGAACCACAAAATGTGAAAGAGGCATGCAAAGATGAATGTTGGGTGAAAGCAATGGATGAAGAACTTGAGCAAATCGAAAAGAACAACACTTGGGAGCTGGTTCCTAGACCAAAAGATAAGAATGTTATTGGAACAAAATGGGTCTTCAAAAATAAATTGAATGAAAATGGAGAAGTAATTAGAAACAAAGCCAGACTCGTTTGTAAAGGGTATGCGCAGCAAGAAGGAATAGACTTTGAAGAAACTTTTGCTCCTGTTGCAAGACTTGAGGCCATCCGAATGTTCCTTGCTCTCTCAAGTTTTCAGAACTTCAAAGTATTTCAAATGGATGTGAAATCAGCCTTTTTGAATGGAGACTTGGAAGAAGAAGTGTACATTGAACAGCCAGATGGGTTCATTCTTGGAAATGATCCAAATCTTGTATGCCGATTGAAAAAGGCTCTCTATGGTCTCAAACAAGCTCCAAGGGCTTGGTACTACCGGTTGGACAAATATCTTCATCAACAAGGTTTCTTAAAAGGTTCAGCAGATAGCAATCTGTATATAAAAGTTGAAAATGACAAATTGCTAATACTGGTTGTGTATGTAGATGACATTATTTTTGGCAGCAATGAAGAAGCTATGAGTCAAAGCTTTGCCTCAGTCATGCAGAAAGAATTTGAAATGTCCTTGCTAGGAGAACTGACATATTTCCTTGGTTTGCAAATCCAACAAAAGGAAGGAGGAATCTTTTTATCTCAAACCAAGTATCTCAAGCAGATTTTGAAGAAATATGGCATGGAAGATGCAAAACCAGTATGTACACCCATGGTCACAGGATGTAGTCTCAGTGCAAATGATGAATCTGCAGCAGTACATCAACCAACCTACAGATCTATGATTGGAAGTTTACTATATTTGACAGGTACCCGACCAGACATCATGCATGCAGTTGGAATAGTTGGAAGATTTCAGGCAAATCCAAAGGAGACTCATCTTCAAGCAGTGAAGAGAATTTTCAAATATCTTCAAGGGACTCAAAATTATGGCTTATGGTATCCTAGAGATACAGATCTCACTCTTCATGCTTACACAGATGCAGATTGGGCCGGAAGCGTGGATGACAGGAAAAGCACAAGTGGCGGTGCATTCTTTATGGGCTCCAGACTGGTATCTTGGTTCAGCAAGAAACAGAGTTCAATTGCCTTGTCTACAGCTGAAGCGGAATATGTTGCTACTGCATCTTGTTGCACCCAACTTCTTTGGATGATGCAGACTTTGCAGGATTATCAAATCACTTGTACACCTCCTATTCCTATCTTATGTGACAACACAAGTGCAATCAGCATCTCAAAGAATCCGGTTATGCATTCAAAAACCAAGCACATACCAATCAAGTACCATTTTCTCCGGGAACAAGTACTTGAACAGAAGGTCAAGTTGGAGTATGTTCCTTCTAAGGAACAAGTTGCTGATATTTTCACCAAACCGTTGCCCAGGGACACTTTTGAATACCTCAGGCAAATGCTGGGGGTTGTTGATGCATCATCTTACTGCTGATCATCTTCCTATTGGTGGTATAGGCTCAGGGGGAGCACATAATGCATTTGTTGGCATTATGGAGAAGGAGATCTTGGAAATAGCTGCAATATGTCTCTATCTCCTTCATGATGGATTTCTGGTTACAGATCTGGAGATGCATGAGCATAGGGGGAGCATACCCTTTGCCCTTGATGTCAAAGGGGGAGAATGAAGCTGAAGATTATGTGGTTGCCATCAAGTCCAAAGGGGGAGATTGTTGGCATTATGATTCAGGTGTTGTCCTTGATGGCAAACCCATTCAGGTGATAAATCAAGAAGGACGCAGGAAATATGTTCAGCAAGTGCGTCCCCGCAGGTATACCATACAGAACCCGCGTCCAGGGACGCAGGCCAGCCGTTCAGGAGGTGCGTCCGCCCAGTGCACACATTTCAAGGCAGAGAAAAGCACGTGGGGGTTTCTTGTGTGGTATCTAGCCGACGGTTTTGTGTTTCTATGGTGTCGGCTCGTGGTATTGTTCCATGTTTTGGGGAGAAGCTTGCCTATATAAAGCAAAGGAGTTCATTTGGATTATGCATCATCTTGGTTGAATATCTTTTGGTGAGATCTAGTCCAGATCTATGAGGGCGAATCTTCTAATGGACTGTGATCTCTATGGCGCATGATCAGATCTGTGGATCTGAGTGTTTGGGTTGGTTCTGAAGTCCTCATATCTTTTATATCTGAAGGGACGCAGGTTCAGTGAAGGGCAAGTGCGCCGGGACGCAGTACAGTAAAGGCGCAGGTGCGTCTCTGAGGCAAAGGACGCGGCGCGACTGTGTTATTGGGTGCGTCTCTGAAGCAAAAGACGCGGCGCGATAGTGTTTCTGGGTGCGCCGGTCGCAGCAAAGCATAGAGGAACAGTGCGTCTGCACGCAGAACAGCGGAAGGTAGACTGCGTCCAGTCGCAGGCCACAGAAAGAAAATATGCGTCCCTGTCTTAAGATGATCTGTTGACTGTATATTTCTGTTCATAAGGTGTTCTGGGTTATTTCTGTAATTACTGATCTGATATCTGTAGTGGACTGTATCTGTTGTATACTTGTTGATCATTTGATTCTTCATGAAAAGAAGCAGGGGGTTGTAGCTCCCTTCCAGGAGAGACTGGAAAACGAGAGAGAGTTGTAGCTCTCTGCAGGTTGCAGCCTGCGTGCTGGTAAAGGACTGCACCAGTACAAAATCATTGTAAAAAGAATTTCTTGAAAGAAGATAGAGACATATTGTAGCAGGTGGTTTTCTCCCGCATTGGGTTTCCACCTTACATCTTGTGTTCCTTGGTGTGACTGTCTATTTTCTTTATTCATGCTCATTATTTTATGGTACTGATATGCAAGAATAATTCAAAAGATCAAATAAGGAAAGATTTGGTAAATTGCTTGATAATACTGATTCACCCCCCCTCTCAGTATTATTTCCAACAGTTTTGTCGTGGATCTTACTTATCTTCTTATGATTGTTAGCTAACTTCACATAACCAGATACTTATATTATATTTTCTTATTCAACATGTTATTATAAGGTCCCACAACAATTAAACAATAAAATTGCATTTTATACCCAATATACCTTAATGCATAAAACATGAAAAAGATACACAGATTGATAAGAAACTTTTCTATACTATCTATTCAATCAGTTATAGACTCGACTCACCCTGCAAATTCAGCTGCAGGGTTCCGCGCAATTAGCTCCCGATTACTAGGCCTTTGCCCACTCAGCTATAGAGCCTTCTCCTACTCTACGACCCAAAGACTTGGATAATTAACTCCGAACCTGGGTTAGGCCCCATCTAGCCAAAAAATCCCCATGCTACTGGCCCTTTCATCTCCAAACCTGGGTTAGGCCCCATCTAGCCAACAAATCCCTGTACTACTGGCCCTTTCAGCAACAGCCCGTGGGGCACGGCCTGGGGTCTCACCCGAAGCAGTATGGGGGGATGCTGGAACCAAGTTTCTGCAGCCTTGAGATGTCTGAGGTGTCGCTTGAGTCCAACTGCGAAGCAACGTCATGCAGGTCCCTCTGCGATTTCTCCAGACCTGCGATATCTTCGTGATCAGTTACAATCACCCTCGGCAGCCCTAACCAGGGGCTGTGGTGCTTTCGCGCTGCTAAGCCAATTATCTATGTTTTTTCCCTAATGTTGTTGGGAAAAGTATCCAATATGGAATGACCCTATCCCACTCTAAGGGTGATAGTACCTCAGCAACAATCAAAGCAAAGCTATTTGAGATTACTTCTTTATGAGATGTAAGAGAGGGGAGAAAGAGATCCACTAACCGATGTCTTCCGCTAATGATTGATCCAATATTCTCTCTTTGCTACTTGCTCCCAGCTCCTTGCTCTTTCACTGGCCCAGCTACACCAAGATCCTGCAAAATGGCAAGAGAGGGAAACTACAAGAAGCATACATTCATAATTGATTCAAGGATTAGAATAAATCGGATACACAAGTATAACAACACATCATTGAGACACATGCATATAGAAGAACCTCAAATGCTTTATTAATGGAAGAAGTAAAGTTCAGGAAGTGATACAACCATAAAAGGCCCAATCCAGCATCACCTCCCAGCAGAAAGAAATCTCCTCTTCACCTCCTTCAAGCAAATCACCCAATAGTTCTATACTCAAACCAACAACACTTCCTTACATTAACAAGATTCCAGTCTCCCTAGACCTCATGAGAGAGCTCTATATATAGGAGTTTTGGAGAAAGGATGAGTCAGCTTGAGGCTGGCATGAAGCTGACTAGTGTCCTCTCTCACTTCAGTTATTCTTCAGTTCTTGAGTCCACTTGGAGGTTCTTGCTTCCACTTGGAGATCTAGACCCTCTTACTCATCACCAGTCGAATTCCTTGATGCAAGTGTCACTTTGGAAGCTTCCTGGGCTCTGACACCTTGAGGAATGAGTCTGCCACATGTCCAAACTCGTTCAGCACAGGTAGCTAGTGTTGGAGTTGACATTCAGCGCAGGTAGCCAGTGTAGCAGTTGACATTCAGTGCAGGTAGCCAGTGTAGCAGTTGACATGATCCAGAATTAGCTTGTTTTTGAGTGCTTTCAGGTGGAGAACTGATATTCAGTGCTGTGGTTTGCTGACCTTGTTCCTCTAGGGGTAGGAACAACATGTTTAGGGACTTTGGATCCCTTAGATTATTGACATTTCATGCTTCATGCTGTAAGGCACAAAAATGTCTATAACAGTTGCCCCCTAAAGTATGAGGTCGTTTATCGGTTGAAATGCTTTATCAGGAGGATCCGAAGTTCATTCAATCGCTGAGAGGTGACCTGTAATAAAATACAATACAATACATTATTTTTCATTCTGCTTTCATGATCTAGCTCAGGCGGGCATTCCCATGCTCAACTTTATAAAATCATTTTGGTACATATAACAGACGATCGTCTGATGGTAGACTGATAATTCTCTGCTGAAATTATCATCCTTTGAGAAGGATGATCATCTGCTGCAATGATGTACATGTCAAATGTCTTTATATTTCCTGAATATATATCGCAGCCCGGATGGATGAAACTAGATCCGGGGTCTTCAAACTCGTTCGATCTTCACTCTAAGTACAAGTCGATCCATGTGAGAATTGCGCTGAAGTCGAACATGGAAAGACATCGCTTGATTACCGGTCAATGATGTAAACCGTTAACAAGCACGAGAGGAATCACCGATAATGAAAATGACCCTCAAGGTACTGCAGTACAATTCACGTGGTGTGAATAAAGGACTTGGTGTCGAACACCAAGCAAAATCTTTCGGTCGAAGGTCATTGATGTATACCTGTCGCCGGAAGTGAGAAACTCGCCATTGAGGCATGCAAGCTTCAAAGTACTGAGGGGGGTGTTCCTAGATCAACTTCTTGGATAATGAGCTGAAGTCGACAAGAAGTGATCCGTCAAAGGAGGGCCTTAATGAATCCCACATCAGTGACACGGAACGGAGCTAATGATTTTAATGGAGGTAAAAACAATCTGTGACATATGATTCAGGGTGGCGATCATGGGTGGATGAAGGATAATGTATGGCAGTGGATGGGACACGGTTGACTCTTTCTGAACAACATCTCTTGAACATATAACGACACTGATGCGATGGATCGGTAGCATTACCCCAAATACGGATGGTTTGGCGAGACCATGGTGATGAGACCGGTGAATGAAACAACCCAACCCGATGTGATACGGAGGAAAAGTGTCATGTTCAAGAGCGACTTGCTACCATTAAAGCTTCGAGGTTCTCCCAATTTTTCCCCAGTCATTTCTAACCAGTACCTCTTTATTTTTGTCAAGCTTGAGGAGGATAACATATGCTTGTTCTATAACCTGCCCTTCGGGCAAGCCCATCGCTATGTTTTAACGAGCTTAGCGATAGGGAAACTCGTTCTCGTCTAAAGACAATTTTGTCGCTATTTAATCATTTTAACGAGTCTAACGACAAGGAGAACTCGCTCCTTTTCATTTTTAGAGAGTCTGAAAAGGTACAGAAAGTTAACTCCAAAATTCCTTTTTCGTCATCTAATCCCTTAAGTCCGAAAAAGTATAAAACAATACAAAAGGGATGAGTTTTTGATAACTTTAACGAGCCGAATAAAACAAGCGCTCGATCTTTTTGTGCAATAATCCCTCAGGTCCAAAAAGATTAAAATCTAGAGGAGGGATAGATCTTCTGGTCCTTTTAACGAGTTGGAAGGCCAAAACTCGGCAAACTTTTCATATTTTGCGAGTCAAGAGAAAAGAGCTCAAAGAAGACTCGTCTTTTGAGGAACGAGTGATAAACAGGGATAGCAGCAGATTCCAGGTACAGGTTGGAATTTTCCAATCACGGCAGTGTCACAAGGATGGCTAGGTGAAATCACTCTTCGCAGCTGTTCCTCAAAATGGGTAAACAATCATATGGAGGTGAATGATCGGCCAAATGACAGTGGAGGTGGCGGGTGCAAACACGACCAAGGCTTTTTATGGCTAATAAATTTACGATCACAGTGGTTATTTACCGGGATAGGTTCATTTTTTATTTAAAAATGAGCTTAAACTCTGGAGGAAACATTGCTCACTGCTTATATTTATTTTTTAACGAGCATGAAGACCGCGTTAAAACTGCTCGGATCTTGCATTTATTTTTTAACGAGCATGAACTTTATGCTAAAACTGCTCGATGATAAGTTTGCATGCCCCCAGCATAACAACGCAAATCGAGGTGCATGCCCCCCAAGCTTCATTGCATTCAACTTGGTGGTTGGAATGAAGGTTTACCTTTGAGATTTGGAAAGGGGATTGTTTTCATTTTTTAATGAGGTTGACATAGTAAATGAACTATCCTCATGACTCCTTGTTTCATTTTTTAACGAGGTTGACACGAGATAAGAACCGTCCTCGGAGCCCACTGTATTTACAGTATTTCTATTAGGGCGATGATCCACGCTGACAAAATGTTTAGGAATCTTCCGAATCCATTAGATATAGAAGATTTCATATTGTAGGTTTCCACTGTGGCCACTTCCGTCAGATTACTTGCAGGCGGTAGGGAAAAAGTACCCATTAAGGCAGGGTCTTTTAGGAGGCCTACTCAAATATTTTGAAGCGAATGATTGCTTCCATGGATCATTGGAATGCTTCCCGCAACTTGTGAACTATCGGGGAGGAAAGTTTGTTGGTCAACGACTGTAATCCCTCCTTGAAAGGGAAATGCAATCTTCCTGAAGTAGGTCGACACAACTGCGGCCATGGCATATATCCAGGGCCTTCCTAGTAGGATGTTGTAATCGAGGTTTCCGTCGATTACTTCAACATCAACTTCTACTGTTTTTCCCCCCAGCTCAACTTGCAAGTTACTTAAAATCCCGTATGGAGTGTATGATCGTCCATCAAATGCTTTTAACATCGTCGACGATTTCGACAAGGGTGGTGAGCCTAAATTTTTCCAGCAACTCATCGACATAAGACATGTAGATGCCCCCTCATCAATAATTGTCCGATGAACAGTTTTGTTGAGGGCTTTCACTTGAATAAGGAAAGCTAGTTGAGCTGGTAACTGAGGGTCATATCCTTTATGATCAAAGGCCACGAGATTGGAATCCATTGGGCCAATGCCACCTATTGCTGATAATAAAGCTTGCTCTTGGGAGGGGTAATTTTGCGGTACCTCGAGTGTCGACATAGCGGACGACGATTGAGCCAGGTCCTCTATTATATTATAATTCTGTGCTATTTTTGCACGAGGATTAAGTGTCGATTTGGGTACTACTCCCTTTGGCAACTTTATCATCTGTTCAGGAATGATGGGTGGCACAACTTTGGTCAAAGTTGTCGTCGAACTACTAGGTTGTTCATCAGCCTTGTTATTCGACCGATGTGGATTCTCGTAATCTTTATTCCTTGTCAAAGTATCATTCTGCTGCTTTGAGGTAGACAACATAAGCACTTGGGATCGGGAAGTATTTTGATTAGCAACCAGATTTTGACCTGGATTAGGAAACAGATCAGTCAATACTGCTGGGGTTTTTGAACTCTTAAAGAGTTTCTTAACTTCAGCTATATGTGGACAATCTTTCGTCCAATGATCCTCATCGCATATATGACACCCTACCGGGGGTTTCCTTTTTCTCCCTTTCTTTTTCTTCTTGCCCCCTGGTTGCTTCAGTTGTTTGCCCTTGTCGGTCGACATGGCATTTACTTCCGAGGCAAGAAGTTCCTCATTTGCATTTTTACTAGAAATTTGGTGTTTGCCAAACACGCCATCGTTGGCGCGAGAGTCATTGTTTGATTTAGGAGGAGGAGGAATTGAGAATTCCGGTCTAGGGGCGTCAGGTATTTTATCATAGAGCGTGCCGGACTGAGTATATACTAAGTCTAGATATTGTACACAAGCAATAACTTGCTCCTCCGTTACGACTCCCCCCTTGGCCACATCTTCCGTTATGGCAGGAAGTAACGACTTTATAAACCATTCAGCTAACAGCTGATCTAGAACGTAAGTCTTTACCATCCTGCGACGACGACGCCACTCATGTATATGATCGGATATATGTGTGGCCGTCGTCTGCTTGAAGTTGGTTAAGATTTCCGTTCCAGTTTCATACCTTATCGGTAATTGAAAATGGGTTAAGAAAGTCGTGGCTAGGGAGCTAAAATTGTCGAACGAGGCTCTAGGTAATTCAATATACCATTTAGCCGCTGGACCTGTCAATGTCCTCTGAAAAAGGCGAAGCCTTATCGAATCATCGTTCAGGGTGTTCGACGAGCACCACAGATGAAAAGTCATCACGTGATTCGACGGGTCTTCACCTGGATTTCCATTGAATTTAGGAATGTCCGATGGAAGTTTATGCGGAATCGCTGGCCACCAAGGGGCATAAGCAATTGGATCATTCGTCAGCCGGTTTAGATCTGGTAATTCTAGAGTTGCTACAAAGGGCAACTGTTGACTCAGGTTAGGCGGAGCATACCCAGGATAAGATGTAATCGCCTGAGCATTAGGTATTTGCATACCAGCATAATGTATTTGATGCTGGCAACTTTGACAAGTTTGATGGGCACAACCGTTATTATGCGGTTGCCCATTACTTACAAAGACTTGTTGCTCGGGTCCTTGATATGATTGCTGGAATTGCGGTTGTTGGGTTTGAACCAGCTCCTGTTGTTGGACCATTTGTTGTTGTCCAATACTGGATAATTGACCAAGATGAGGAGTCCTATTACTTGTTTGAGCCTGAGTCGCTCCAGATAAGGAGGCACTAAGAGGCTGTTGTATGGCAACCTGAGAAACTTGGGGTTGACATACAACAGGTAGCGCTTGTACTTGCGACGCAATTAACATACCAGGTATAGTGGCGACATTCGACACAGGGTGGACTGGTTGCATTGAATATGCAACCCTTGGTTGCTGAGGCAGTATTGGTACCCATCCGCTGGATGTAATTCCAGTTTGACCTGAACTTTGTTGTAAACTCCCATATGGTTGTTCTCCGGGGGGAAACAATGAAAAGGCATACTGCCCTCCATATGGTGGCAATCCAGTGCTTAAAGGGTAGATTGGCCTTTGAAGACACATTGGATCAAGTTGTTGAGTTCCAACACAAGAAATACCAGATGATAATCCGGATGAAGAAATAGGAACTAACCATGCCGTCGAAACAGTCTCTGATTGGACTCCAGCTTGTTGTTGACAATTTGCTGGGACAGATGGTATACCAGCGAACATCGTTGGAGTAGCAGCAGGAGGCTCTGCCGCTGCTGTGTCGGATGACACAGTCCTGGATGTCGACGGTTGTTCAGACATATTTAGTCTATCCAAAAGACTAAATATAGAACTATTGGGTGATTTTCTTGAAGGAGGTGAAGAGGAGATTTCTCGCAATTCCAGCAATCATATCAAGGACCCCTCCCGCAATTCCAGCAATCATATCAAGGACCCCTCCCACAATTCCAGCAATCATATCAAGGACCCGAGCAACCCCTTCGCTGGGGATCCTATCTTGTTGGTTGTTTGTGTTTTTGCTATTCATTTCATAAACACAGGGAGTACCGAATTGAACTGCATTTGGAGCTTTCAAATGCAAAGTAGAGGGCAGCTACTCTAGCTCAGTTTCTGGGCATGTTTATGATTTGAAGAGCTGATCCACCTCAGCTAGATCATGAAAGCAGAATGAAAAAGAATGTATTGTATTGTATTTTATTACAGGTCACCTCTCAGCGATTGAATGAACTTCAGATCCTCTTGATAAAGCATTTCACCCGATAAACGACCTCATACTTTAGGGGGCCACTGTTATAGACATTTTTGTGCCTTACAGCATGAAGCATGAAATTTCCATAATCTAAGGGATCCAAAGTCCCTAAACATGTTGTTCCTACCCCTAGAGGAACAAGGTCAACAAACCACAGCACTGAATATCAGTTCTCCACCTGAAAACACTCAAAAACAAGCTAATTCTGGATCATGTCAACTGCTCCACTGAGCATCTGCGCTGAATGTCAACTGCTCCACTGTGTACCTGTGCTTAATGTCAACTGCAAAGAAGGCTACCTGCGCTGGGCGATTTGCGTTGTTATGCTGGGGGCATGCAAACTTATCAAATGCAAAAATGCAAAATGCAGGTATTTCTTTTCTCTTTCTTAATGTTGATGTACTACAAAAAGAAAGTTGTTGTATAATTTTGAATTCAATTTCAAGTGAAAGCAAACAAGCTTGTCCAAAATCAAAAGACACCTTAAGATTTACTTGTTTCGACACTAGAAATACATTAATTCAAATCATATGAGGAAAGCAAAAGCTCAATCAACTATGAACATCAAACAAACTAACTCTTAAGATCAAAACGACACTTATCACAGGTCTAGATCTAAGAGGCCACAACAAGACTAGTTCACTTTCGTTATGGGAAACTGCAAATGATATAAGAAATACACAAAGAACAAATACAATTTCCTTATACAACTGAGGCGAAATAGTGGCAAGGAAAGTTGGTTTCAGATAGGTACTTGACTGATAACAGGCTGTAAAAACAAGGATGAAAACAGGGCAATAAACAGCAGGGAACCCCAGTAGCACAAGGAAAAACTGGTTCAGCGCATGTGGTACACTGTCAGTTTGACATTCAGCACAGGTAGCCCCTTCGGGATCTGTGCTGAAATGCAGACTGCCTTCACAGTGCCTGCACTGAAGAGATAAACTTTCATTTTTCTCAGTTTCCGGGTCACAGATTGCTCAAAAATTCACAGTTTTTGGCCAAATCAGAAGCTATCAATCAAGTACACACTAAGGGATGAAAAGGAGGATGAAAAGCTATCACTAAGAGCTATTCAGAGTCCTTGTGGATCAGCTCTTCAAATCATAAACATGCCCAGAAACTGAGCTAGAGTAGCTGCCCTCTACTTTGCATTTGAAAGATCCAAATGCAGTTCGATTCGGTACTCCCTGTGTTTATGAAATGAATAGCAAAAAACACAAACAACCAACAAGATACGATCCCCAGTGGAGTCGCCAATTTTTTGTTGGGAAAAGTATCCAATACGGAATGTCCCTATCCCACTCTAAGGGTGATAGTACCTCAGCAACAATCAAAGCAAAGCTATTTGAGATTACCTCTTTATGAGATGTAAGAGAGGGGAGAAAGAGATCCACTAACCGATGTCTTCCGCTAATGATTGATCCAATCTTCTCTCTTTGCTGCTTGCTCCCAGCTCCTTGCTCTTTCACTGGCCCAGCTACACCAAGATCCTGCAAAATGGCAAGAGAGGGAAACTACAAGAAGCATACATTCATAATTGATTCAAGGATTAGAATAAATCAGATACACAAGTATAACAACACATCATTGAGACACATGCATATAGAAGAACCTCAAATGCTTTATTAATGGAAGAAGTAAAGTTCAGGAAGTGATACAACCATAAAAGGCCCAATCCAGCATCACCTCCCAGCAGAAAGAAATCTCCTCTTCACCTCCTTCAAGCAAATCACCCAATAGTTCTATACTCAAACCAACAACACTTCCTTACATTCACAAGATTCCAGCCTCCCTAGACCTCATGAGAGAGCTCTATATATAGGAGTTTTGGAGAAAGGATGAGTCAGCTTGAGGCTGGCATGAAGCTGACTAGTGTCCTCTCTCACTTCAGTTATTCTTCAGTTCTTGAGTCCACTTGGAGGTTCTTGCTTCCACTTGGAGATCTAGACCCTCTTACTCATCACCAGTCGAATTCCTTGATGCAAGTGTCACTTTGGAAGCTTCCTGGGCTCTGACACCTTGAGGAATGAGTCTGCCACATGTCCAAACTCGTTCAGCGCAGGTAGCTAGTGTTGGAGTTGACATTCAACGCAGGTAGCCAGTGTAGCAGTTGACATTCAGTCCAGGTAGCCAGTGTAGCAGGTGACATGATCCAGAATTAGCTTGTTTTTGAGTGCTTTCAGGTGGAGAACTGATATTCAGTGCTGTGGTTTGCTGACCTTGTTCCTCTAGGGTTAGGAACAACATGTTTAGGGACTTTGGATCCCTTAGATTATTGACATTTCATGCTTCATGCTGTAAGGCACAAAAATGTCTATAACACCTAAGTTCCACCGTGGATCTTATTTATCTTCTTATAATTGTTAGCTAAATTCGCGTAACTAGATACTTATCTTATATTTTCTTACTCAACATGTTATTATAAGGTCACACAACAATTAAACAGTAAACTTTCAATTTATACCCATTATACCTTAATGCATAAAATAGGAAAAAGATACACAGAATGATAAGAAACTTCTCTATATTATCTCTTCAATCAGTTACAAACTTGACTCACCCTGCACACTCAGTTGCGGGGGTTCGCTTACTTAGGTGTGGTTTACTAGGCCTCTACGCACTCAACTGCAGAGACTTCTCCTACTCTATGACCTAAAGGCTCAACTCTTCACTTCCACTTTGAATCAATTCTTCATCATTCATTCTCCCTACTCCTTCGATGTCCCTTTACAACTTAGAGCCTCTCTTTATTTATACAATCTGATGGTCCGCGGACCATGGGTAGATCTCTAAAGCTGAAATTACATTACTAAAGTAAGGGCAGACAACCCTATGACTCAATTAAACCTTCGCACTCCGCGCCCACAAATTGTGGAGTCTTTACCTCAGACTTGGTCAAAACTTGTGCTTTAAGCCCCAAAACATGCCTTGGGGGGGATTCCACACCCAACACAACCCAATAGAAGGAGGTTGTGCTTAAAGCCTGGTTGGGACCTTGGTTAGACGTAGCTTACCTAGTAACAACCAATACTCAGGAGAAGATAACGGGCTTACAAAAAACACAACAAAAGATCAAGCTGGCCGTGGAAGGACCAGCTACAGAGTAGCTCGTCGAAGAAGTCAAGCAGGAAGTTATGTAGAGCGCTAATGAGGTAGCAGTTGTACAGGTGGAGCTAGGGGATCTTCACAACAAGATCACCTTGCTAGCCGAGTGACTTGAGGGTGAGTCACGACTTTTTATGTTGGGGACCTGTTGGGATGGGGTCCCCTGGGTTAGTTTTGGGGTTAAAAACCCAAGTTTTGATGTAAATGTTGGTAAAAAAATGTAAAGTCTCTACAAATTGTGGATGCAGAGAACGTAGTTAGTTAGAAGTCAAAAGGGGGTTAGCCTCTTGTTGTGTAAAGTCAAGTCAGTTTTGAGATCTACCCATGGTCTGTAGACCATGGGATTGTATGAAGAAATGCTATAAATAGGCGATCTTAGAGAGTCTAAGGCAGTAATCAATAGTCTGTTGATAATGGGTCAATAGAAGATAGTGCAGAGAAGTAAGTTGTAGAGGAAGAAAAGGCTCTGCAGCTAAGTGCGCAAAGTCCTAGAGTAGAGTCCACAACTGAGTGCGTAGACCACTACAGTTGAGTGCGCAGACCACTACAACTGAGTGTGCAGGGAAGTTTTGAGTTTGTAACATCATATTGAATATCAACAAAGAAGACCGTTGCATAAATTCATGTGTTTATCTGTTTACTTCTGTTATTTACGTTTGCGATATATGCTGTGATGGAATAAATGTCTTTATGAAATACTGATGTAGTGACGCATGAATTTGTTGGTTAAGTCTTACTAACTGTATGTAATACCTGTTAAATATTTATGCAAAGACTATAATACATTCTAAGGTTTTTATTGAATACTTAAGTAGATCTGGGCGACTTCAGATCTAGGGTTGCTTTATGGTGCGCGTAAGTGGATGTTTCACCTATTAAGGGTCAAAAAAACCCTATCGTAGACCTTCGCGAAGGTCTAAGGATTATTTAAGTGAAGTTGGAGTACCAAGCCTTAGGGGTTTATAGGTTTGCGCAAAGGCAGATCTAGGGTAATAAAAGACATCACACTAGTCTCTGGATGCGGAAACTTGGATCCAACATTCCCCCATACTGCTTCGGGTGAGACTTTAACCTGCACTACACGGGTTGATGCCGAAAGGGCCGGTAGTGTAGGGTTTTGTTTGGTGAAATTAACTCTGTGTTAGAGCCTAGATTTGTCTCAGGCTAAAAAGACAAGTTTCTAGGTCCACATCAAACCACGCTCAGCCTCGTAGCTAACCCTACGAGGACATGAGAGGGCTCTCTCTGGGTCAATCTCAGCGAAAGATACTCAATGGGGCTGGAGATGACTGATTTAGCAACTGATTTTAGGCTAGGTATTTAAGTGCAAAGGTTTGTTTTGAGGTTTTTGTGAGTTTTGTTGAAAAAATGGGAAAGGCAAATTTGGACTCGGGGATGAGGCACAATTTCTGCACAGTTCTGATTGGGGCAAGGAAGGCAATCGTTTTGATGCTTTAAAGTGAGTGATATGGATATATCATTCTGGTGAGAAGCTAAGGAGAGCAAGAGAGTCTCCATAATTCCCCTTAAACAGATGAAAACATGAAAATTTAAACAAATTCAGAGGCAGAGAATAACAATTATGATTTCTACCTTAATCACTCATTTGTTCAAATTCAGAAGAAGAAGCATGAAATGATACAAATAACACTAGATAAACTTACAATTACTCAGAGAATCACACCATCAAAACATAAAGCCACATGGATCCCAAACAGTGCTGTAAAACCCTGGTCTTTTCTTAGCCAAAAATGCAGAAGTGAATGTACAATAGAGTGCCAAAATTTTCCCAAGAGTCCAACCCCGAAAATGACTTAGGAATTACATGATATAGACTAGCCCAACCCATTCCCTTTCCTCTAGGGGTCGATCTCATCATTCTAGGAGCTGTTTCAACCAATTCTAAACAAAGCACTAAAATCTAGGCAACCAAAACAACTTGCCTCTATAAGGTAGGAAACTGATTCATTCATTAAATTTTCACTTTTTAGTGAATGAATCCTCTATAACAAGTAAATAAGTGCCAAAATTACATCATGTCCACCCAATTACATCAAGATAGATCAAAAATTACATCACAAGGCAAAACTAGTCAAATTGGCCGAATTTCTGAGCTGGAAGGTGAAAAATTGGGCAAAAAACCTCTGTGCGTTGCACCAATTTCTGTATGCATTGTGCCACTTTGATGCGTATTTTGAGGCACTTTCTAAAGTCCAAATTGACCCCAAGTGTGCTTTTTGGAAAGCCCTGCCTGTCTAATTTCCAACCCAAGTGGAATTTCTGAATTTTGTGCCCATTTGCCCCTCCAAAACCTCAATCTCCCAAGACTGCTTATGGTGTGTGAAAATATGGGCAGAGAGGTCATTTTTAGGGTGTTTTTGACCTCCCGAGGACTCAAAAATTTCCCAAACTTCTTGGTCACGAAAAATCTAAAAATTTAATTTTTTTTTCATTTGGAGCCTCCTATCATAAGCGCGTGCCAGGTGGCGCGACGCACAGGGAGAAAAACCCTGTTTTTTGTACAAAAATTTACAAAAATACCAAAAATACCCCAAATTTCTTGAAATTTGGGCTGGAGCTTCCTCATTAAGTGTTATTCTAGGCCAAAAAGGCTTCGGCTAATATCTGAAGACGATTGAGCTCCCTTTGCCTCTTTTGCTTCTTTATTGCCTTCCTCAATTTTGCCTTCAAACTCCTGATTCGGGCCTTGCACACCTTGTTTCACGCCATGTACTGGAAATCCATGTGTCTCAGCAATGCATGGTCCTTGTTGGCCTTTTCCAACAGCCTCTCTAAGTGCATGTTAACTCTCTCGAGATTGGCCTCCCGATCCTCATTAATCTCTTGCTCCAAAGACATGAGCTCAACTCTTCTCCTTTGTGCAGCTTGGTGATGCTCACGAATGTTAGTAATTTTTTAGGATAGGGAAGAATGAGATTAAGGAGAAATGGAATAAGAGAGAAGGGAATGATGGAAAGAAGGGAAAAATGGAATGGAGGGGGAACCTTGGTACCAAAACAATGGATTTGTAACCCTAACAGTAATTGGCTTGAGGACTTTTAGAGGTAGGGTTTGAGAGTTTTTGTTGCAACCATTAGTAGCCATAAACCACCATCATGTATCACAAAATTTGATGCAACATCAAGAAGAAGGCCCTACCTGGAAAATCCACGCAAGGAATGAGCAATTTGAAGAGATTTGGAACAATTTTGGGCTTTGGACTGTATGCGCTGCGCCAAGAACCCAGTGCGCCACGCGCTCCCAGTGTGCTGCGCGCTCCCAGTGTGCCACGCCTATTCAGAATAACACTGGGCGAAAACTCCCAGTGTGCCGTGCGCTTCCAGTGCGCTGCGCCGGCTAGTTGTAAACAATTTCTCTCCAAAACGCGCACTTGCTCACCCAAGTCGCTTTGAAATGCTTTTCCTCGACCTTGGCATGCAGAATGACATTCATATTCATAGGAAGAGCTTATAAAGACATTGATTTGATTTTTGGTTCTTTAAAACCCATTTTTGTAATGTTTTGCAACTAGCACTTTTGTAAGGTGATCTCCTTGATTTTTGGTTGAAATGATGAATTTTTGGCAATTTTTTGCAGGAATAGCTGACATGGAATTTGGCAAAGGAGATTAGGGCTGCGCCTGAAGATTTCAGGAGCTGAAAATTTTTGAAAATTTTTACGAAAACCAAAATGTCGACTTGTCTTCAAAACAGAGTTTTGAAGAAAAGTCATAATCCATCCGTATGACCATAAAAATCTTTGAAATAATAACTTATCAAGAACCTCACTCTGGCCTGCTGGATTTATTAGACCTTGTGAAGGCACAGCTTGACTAACCCTAGACCTAATGACTAAAATGACTGTTGTGACCTTGAAACTGAAATAGTACTGCAAATGACTTTTAAGACTTGATTTTGATGAACAGACCTGAGCCAGCAGCGCAAAGCATGAGGCGATGAATGAAAAAAGCCCTTCCAACAGATTTATGGCATGCTCCTAACGGAATGCAACTGATCAAGTGAGATGGGACACCTAAAGATGAAATGCAAAAATAGTTTTGATCTCTGACAGAGGGATGACCAGATCGACTCTAACACTTTGAACCTGGGTTAGGACCCATTAAGCCACAACTATCATTTCAACGCTTAGAATTACCTTATATCAATGATATTGCATTTCTTTACCTTTGTCTCTCTATTATATTGAATTTTATTATGAAGAATTGTTTTTGTAACTATATTTGTTAGCATATCTCCTCATGCACAATGGTGTTTAGAAGCGTTTCTTGCTAATCTCTCAAAAAATAATGTTGGATATCTCTATGCTTGGCCCTTCATTGGAACTTGAGGTTCTTTGTGAGAGTGATACAACTTTGGTTATTATAAAATCATTATTACATTTTAGAAGAATTGCGACCAAAATTACACCCAAATTACCATCAAAATAATTTATTTTCAAATTCCTCTCCTTTTCTACTTAACCACTCATTTCTTGCAATTTGGGTGGTAGCTTAGGTTACTAAATGACATCCAAAAATGTCAATGACATCATTGACTCTAGTAGTGTTCATGTGGTTTCTATTGTGACTAGAGAATTGTTTGTGATTGCAACCTCAAAAATGGCAAAATTACCACCAAAATTGCATGGATATGGCATTAAAAGGTGCATCTCAATTTGTGCCCCAATGAACATGTTGAATTCTGTGGCGTATTTCATCTCAATCTACGTGTAGAAATATGTTCTATTGTTTTTTATTTGGCTTTTTTTTGGGTCACTTATGATCACATTTGAATCCAAAAACTAAATTGAACCAAAAGGGTCAAGTGGGAAATATGGAATCTTCATCTCCCATGTTATTAGTTTTAATTTGAAAGTTTTCATTCGCCAAAGATTCTCATTATGGGATGAATTATTCAATATTTTGTTATTGGTTAGATTTAATTGAGTGTTAGATTAAGTATTGGATTAAGTTTTTCCCTCTTTGACAACACTTCCATCACAAACGACTCCTCTTCTATATGCACCAAGGAAGATGATGAATGAATCTAAATGAAAACCAACATTTTTCTAAACCACATTAAACTTTATAGGATTATACATACTTGAAGAAATCCAACCTCCAAGACTCAATGATCAACACTAAGGACCATTTTAAGGAAAGGTGCACACAATTAGACATAAATTGCAAATACTTAAGAAGTTGTCTTTAATGCGACTTTTTGGAGTTTCCGGTGCCGGAATCTGGTGCAAAAATTTGTGGTGAAATAATGATTTGTGTTATTTAAACTAGTTTTTTGACTCTGTATATAGATTTAGCGCCCTAAAAAAACCCATATGGCACTTATATTGTGTAGGGTTTACCTATCAAACTTGTGATTTCAATGAATTCTTGCCGAATTTTAGAGAAATTAGACTGTAAAAATCCATTGGAAAAGCTTCCAAAAAGTTGCACTAAAGACAACTCCAATACTTAAGAGTTGCAATTAAAATTTAAAACAAAATAAATTATTAAAAGCATAGATATAACAATGCAAGATATGAACCTTGGTGGAGAGGGTAACAACTTCTCAAGCTACATAGTTGATTACAATATCCCGAAGGATATATTAAAATATTTTTTTTAATAAATAACAAAGTTGAAAATAAAATAATGGGTATCTTTTATGACAATTTCAATTTTCAATAGAAAGATTGGTAATAACAAGAACACATATGCATGAGAAATAAACATTAAAGTAAACCCAAATATCTCAATTCTAAAGAATAGAATGTTGCAAAGAACATATTTTGCAAAAAGATAGCAAACTCCAAAAGAAAAGCATATCACTAAAAACACTTGTGTTCTCCAAAATATGGTATAGTAATAAGTGACATCACTTAACACTAGAATGGCCCTAGGTTTGAATTTGAAAAGCCTCTACAAGTGATTGCAAAAGGTTTATGTCAAAGTAAAGAATTAACAACAAATGAAAAGTTGCAACCAATTGTTCAGATACCACAAAAAACAGATTTTCATAGTTGCTTGATCTAAGAAAAGAATATTTTTCGCTAACAAGAAAACATAATTGAGAACTTTAATAATTAACCTTACCACATTGAAAGTTAAAAATTTAAAGAAAAATCACTAATGAATTTCAAAAAAATAATGAAAAAGAAAAGTAATAATAACAACACGTCAATTTTTGACGACTTGTATAAAATCCCAACAAATTCATAGAAAAATGTCAACAAACATTGGAAACATCCATTTGTTTCACAAGACAATAAAATTGTGCATAATTTAAATCCTTCGACACCCATAGAGTTGGAATTTGACGAACCCTCAACATCAAAACATCAAATACATCAAAATATACAATGTTGCTTCACAATCAAATGCCAATTTACTTCAATCAATTTGAAAGCTATAATCTATTGTTAATCTTGAGCTTCTCTAGTTGAAACCATAATATAATTTGGAAACCAAAAAATTAAATAAACATAAAGAAAAACCTTGACATATAAAAAATTCAAAAAAATATGATAGTTTCATAACAAAGAAGGGAAATTTAGAAGTTTTAGAAGAAATTTCATTTGGCTTATGTTGAGCGTAGATAACCAAATGTGTTGGGTTTTACACAGGCTCAATATGGGTGGGCATTGGCGTCATGAGCTCATAACTACCAAACAAGTATCATAGAGAGATTTTACTAACATTGTTGTTGAAAACACAGCCCATCTTTCAAATTCAGTTTTCCAAGTATCACTACAAGAAACTACAAGGAAATAGGTGCTGCCCAATGTTGACAAAGATCTAAAAAATGAGTGGTAAAGGCCAATGCATTTAGAAAAAATTAAGATTAAGAAAAGTACACAAATCATAAATATATGTAGTCTTCAACATACAAAAAATAGAGGAAAAAGAGGCACTCAACGAGAGGTGTTTGTGGTGAATTAAAATTATAAGTGCGGACATGAACGAATTCCGCTAGCCCGATAATGGGCCTAGCCACAATAGATACATTATATGAAATATTTACTTAAGTTAGAATCAATCAAGAGGGCCTACCTCTTGGTCACTTATCTTGCTTGATGGTGTCCTCACTTGCTCCCTCCAACGATCTCTCGCTTCCTTCTTCAAGCTCCTGAAACAAGTAAACAACAACAACACACAAACATAATAATAGATAAATTGCAGTTCAACCTACTTAACGAGTCAAGAAGCATTAAGACATGGATATGTAATATTACAAAACATTTAGGAAATCAATCGATAGTTGCATATATTAATATCAAAGAGATATTACGACCATTCATCTTGACGCTGTAGTCTTCCTCTGACAAAACGAGGTTCCCACACAATTCTACTAGCATTCCATGATAGCTTCAAACAAAAATAGTTTAAAGGCTCTTTCCTTTGGGTTTCACTCCAAACCAAAATACAATTCTCCCTCACACAACTATATGGCTACAACTAGTAATAGCTTGCTTGTCTAATCCAAAATACTATACTCACTCTCAACCAAAAACTGTCACTAGCTTGTGCTTGGGAAGAAGGGAGGTTTATATAGGAAATATGGATGGGAGATGGGTCTTCTTCTCATGGAAGAAGGACTTATCCCTTGAGGTAGTTCCATAATTATAAGGGAAAGGAGCCGAAACTATCATCCTCGACCCCATCCATCTAAACCATTTACCAGACTTCTGTTACGGAGCTTCTAGAGCTGGAAGCTTCGACTCTAATTTAAAAAACTTTCCATATCAGGACTAGCATGACTAAAACACAGCTCAGTCGCACCGGTCGGTGCAGGGAATAGTTCTAATCTCTGCACATCGTCATGGGGGAGACAAAGGCCATTAATGTCGGTCTTGTAAAATGTGCAAAACAGAAGTTTCAGGGAAAATGGTGCAGAAGGGAAATGATCTACTCATGAAGAGGGACATAATGGGAGTTTATTCATGAAGGAAAATCATGCGGGGTTCATTGTAGAGGTCCTCTAGGATCAAGGAATGGGGAGTATGGGGATAGTGACAAAATTCTATGTGACAAATTTCCCCTAAAGCGTGAAGGCCGAGCTGGAGTGAGGAATGAAATGCTTTGTAAATCAGTGCGGGGAACTGGTATGTCATCGGAAAACCTTCAAGAAAATACATATACATATACATAAACTAAGATCTCTGTTGAATGATAAATGAATCGTGGCATGGATGCATCCACCCATAGAATGATCATGTAAATGGATCCATGTATGGGCGCAACCATCCGTCAAAGAGGTCTTAGAAAATTATATATTACATAGCAACGGAACACATAAAATATATTGTAGAAATACAAACACATAAAACACATAAAAAAAAGAGACACAGATATACGTAGTTCACCCAATTTAAGCTATGTCCATGGAGAAATAGCTAGTACTTCCTTTTACATTATCCAGCAAACTGAAGAGATACAACCTACAATAGATCTATTGTAATTCCCTCTTCACTCTCACACAATCTCCTCTATCTTTCTCACTCAGAATACAGATCTCCATAGACGTAATAAAATTATATATCAAGGGGTTGCCTTCTAGGGAAAAAAACCATAAATTAAACATAAATTCTATCGTTAGATCTCCGCCTAATGAACAGCCCGCATTGCCCCCGATCCCCCCGCAGCTGCCAATGTAATTGCCTATGCCATTAAGGATTTCCTCCTCCCAATATTCCTTTGGAAGAGAATAGATCTGAACCCACATTTGGGGAATAAGGAAGTATTCCTTCTCCAGATTATATTGCTCCTTCCAAAGTCGCATGCGGAGCCTCGAAATATTAAAAAAATATAGTCCTCCTTCAAAAACCCTCGATTTGTCTTCTACGCTAGAGAAAATGATTGTTAAGAATCCTTTTTCCCCTAGCTCCAATTATGTTTGACCTTAGAGGTTCCATTTATGTTGGATCCACTAGTTAGAGACTTTTTCAGAGGGCCATTGTTGTGGGGAAAAGTATCCGATGTGGATGACCCTATCCCTACTCTAAAGGTGACAGTCTTTAGCAACAACTGAAAGTAAAGCTTTGATGTTTTCCTTTATGAAAGTACAGAGAGAAGGAAAAGAAGGTCAACCAACCTGGTGTCTTTCGCTTAGTCGATCCTTGTCCTCTCTTTTTGTCTCTTGTTCCCAGCTCCTTGCTCTCTTTGCCGGTCCAGCTACACACAGATCCTGCACAAAACAAGAGAGGAAACTACAAGATACAAGTACTCATAACTGATGCATGGATTAGAGTGAATCAAATATACATGTAAATACAATACATCAATGCAATACAAGTATATAGGAGAACATGCAAAACTTTATTGATAGAAGTAACAGGGTTCTAAGAAGGTTACAACCAATGATGGCTCCAATCCAGCAGCACCTCCCCAGCAGCAAGAACTCTCCTCTTCACCTCTAGTAAAACAATCACCCAATAGCTCTAACTGTAATCCAACAACACCTCCTTGCTTTACACAAAATTCCAGCCTCCTTAGACCTCATAGAAGAGCTCTATATATAGGAAAGAAGAAGAGAGGATGAGTCAGCTTGAGACTGACATGAAGCTGCCTTGTGTCCTCTCCCTCTTCAGTTAATCTTCAGTTCTTGAGTCCACTTGGAGATCCTTGCTTACACATGGTGATCAAGTACCTCTTACTCATCACAGGGCGAATCTCATGAACCAAGTGTCAGTTTGGAAGCTTCCTGGGCAGTTGACACCTTGCAGGATGACTGTGCCACTTGGCCAATCTCGCCCAGCGCAGGTAGCCTTCATTAATATTGACTTCCAGCGCAGGTACAAAGAGGGACAGTTGCATTCCAGCGCAGAAGCTCAGTGGAGCAGCTGACATGATCCAAAATAAGCTTGTTTTGAAGTGTTTTCAGGTGGAGAACTGATTGGAAGTGCTGTTGTTTGATGACCTTGTTCTTATAGGGGTAAGAACAACATGTTTAGGGACTGAGGATCCCTGTAATTATTGACATTTCATGCTCCATGTTGCGAGGCACAAAAATGTCTATAACAGCCATAATCTGATGAACTTGCTGATCAAAGCATGATCCTACATATATTGAATATATTTTTCAATCTTGCGGGATTTAACCTCATATTTTGAATCTTGCACTGATTTTGGTGAGCAATGTTGTGGATTTCTAGCTTGTGAAAATACATCAATGGAAGTTTCTCTAAGAATCCAGAAACCCCACTTTGTTCCACTACTCTATGAAAATGATGTCGAAGATGAGGAGATTGAAAGGGAATACCAATAGGTCCAGAATCTTTACGAACTCTTAAAACAATCTGACTAAAGGAGGGGGTAGAGCTCACTCTTGTGAAATTGATCATGGATGGCTATGTAGAAGAAACCCTAAGGTCATTGTTGGGTCCCTATAATACTAGTGATTACCCCATTACTATTGTAGTTATACCCCTTATTTATATTTTTGTGCCCCTATTACCCCCATATTGTTATTTATGTGCCCCATAGAATCCCTCTATTGTTATTTTTGTGGCTTTATATTATTATTGTTAGGTCGGCTGGATTATATTGTGACTCCTTAGACTCCTATATATAGAAAGGAGGTTTTGTCATTTGTATCATCCAAGAATTGTTCATTTATGTAATGTAAAGGAGGTTGCCCCCCCGAAGAGGCTGAATTCTAAGGCGTTGATCTATATTTTCTATCTTTTCTTGAGCTGGTTTCATAACATTTGGTATCAGAGCTTTGGATTCTAGGGTTTCGCTGCTCCAAACAGGTCATCGTGGTATTTTCGCTATAACTTTTTTTTTTGTGACGTTTCAAAAGTTGCAAAAAACACCCATTTGAGAAGAATTGGCGCTAAACCTTGGGTCCAAATTTCAGAGATTTTCGCGTGATACGTTCGGAGATATGATCTGAGGAAGTTGGCCTTTGTGCAGACTCCTGAATTACATTCAAAACAGGTGACCTGGGGAAAATCGTCATAACTCTCTCTCTTAGGATCAGATTGAAATGTCATAAAAAGGTACAGAACGAGGACGGAATCTAGTTTCTTGTATGTGTGTTTCAGATTCAAAGGTTGAAACAGTGACTCGTGGCACGTCGTAAAAGTTCGCTCTACTGAACCAGTCTAAAAGCAAGTCATTGTGGGAGATGTCACATAACTCTTACTTGGAGAATCCAATTTGGCTCAGAAATGTGGCATTGGAAAGAGGACACAGAAGGCTACTACAGGTAGAAATTTCAGAACTGGATGATCCGTAATTACAGAGATACATCAGATTCAATATCAGGCTTCTATAAAGTGAAAAAAGGTGTGTAGTTTTTTTTTTAATTTTTTATCTAAGCTTGGTTTAACGGAATTCAAAGGGCATAGTAAAGCATTATTATTGGTAACTGATGCCCCAAGGAAAGAAAATGCAAACACCTAGTAAGGAACCTGAAAGCTCTAGCATGACTCATGAAGAAGAGGAAGAAATGCTACATGATATATCAAAATTACAAGAACAAGTGCAACAAATGTCACGCTCACAAAAGCTAACAGAAGCTAAGATAAGTGGTGTGGAATCTAAGATAAATGGCGTGGAATCTAAGATAAAGGGCATGGAAGCTAAGATGGAGGATTCGATGGTAAATTTGAAGATAGATTTGAAGACAGACATGGAAGAATTGAAGAACTTGCTACAAGAAAGGGTCACTAATGGTGAAAAGGTAGTAAAGGAAACTCATGATGAGAACAAAAGAAATGTTAATCATGATTCCATAGACTCTAATGTTGGATCGAAGATTCACCATGTTCCAAAAATCGATATGAGGAAGTTTGATGGCAAGGATCCCGCCACATGGATATTACAGATGGAGCAATTCTTCGATCTCAATAATGTGCAAAACACACAAAAGGTACGTATGGCAACTTTATATTTGGAACCAAATCAGTTTGTATGGTATCAATGGCTTTGTTCTCGTAAACAATTTATCACTTGGGCAATTTTTACGGAAGAATTGATAGCACATTATGAGGATACAAAAAGCAACACTTTTTTTAGCCAATTGATAAGTCTCAAACAAAAGGGTTCAATAATGGAGCACATTGAGGAGTTCCAAAAATTGAACATAAGGGTAAAAGATATTCCAGAGGAGCATAGGATTGATGTGTTCATAGGGTCTTTAAAGGATAATATCCAACATGATGTGAACCTTTGGGAACCTGATTCATTAGAGAAGGCATTCAGGTTAGCAAGAAAAATGGAAAGCAAAATTATGGCAACTAGGAAGCATACCATTCACAACTATAAAGATGGAAGTGTTGTTGCCCATAGTCTTCCACAACCTACAAGGTTGACACCACAACAATTGGAAGAAAAAAGAGCAAAAGGGCTTTGTTACAATTGTGATAGCAAATACAAAAAGGTCATAAGTGTGCTGAGAAGAAATTATTCTACATAGATTGTGAAGAGGAAGAAGAAAAGGAGCAAGAAAGGTCAAAAGAAGAGGATATATTCCAGGAACAAAGCCTAGATGAAGAACAAATAAATCCGACCATATCTTGTAATGCATTGGCGGGAATTACCACTCCTCAAACCATCAAGATAGAAGGACAAATCAAGAAGAAAAAGGTAATAGTGTTGATTGATTCAGGAAGCACCCACAATTTTATTCATTGTAGGGTAGCAAAAGAATTGAATTGCTTCCTATATCCAGCACCAGAGTGTCAAGTGATGATTGCAAATGGAGGAACAATAAATTGCTCTGGAAAGTGCCATAATATCAAGCTATCCATGGGAGAATATGTATTGACTAGCCCAATGCTTTCCATTCCAATGGGAGGTGCTGATGTTGTACTAGGAGTCCAATGGCTACAATCCTTGGGTACAATAGCTTTTAATTTTCAAGAACTTTTCATCAAATTTTCTTCGGAAGGAAAGGAAGTTGAATTAAGGGGTATTGCAGGGAAACCAGGAAAGATAATCAGCTCTAATGGTATGACAAAGCTTCTAAAAAAGGAGCAAAGAGGTGTAATTGCACAATTATGTTCGCTAGATGTTTCCACATTGGAATCATCTATTTCTCCAGATCTCCAAAAAGTCTTGGACAATCATTCCAAGGTATTTGAGACTCCCAAGGGTCTCCCACCTATGCGTGATCATGATCATGCTATTCATCTGATTCCAGGAAGTGTTCCTCCAAACATCAGGCCGTACAGATATCCCTATGTCCAAAAAAGTGAAATTGAACGTATGGTTGCAGAAATGCTAGAGGCTGGTATAATTCAACCGAGTCAAAGTTCTTTCTCAGCTCCAGTAGTATTGGTGCACAAGAAGGATGGATCATGGCGCATGTGTCCAGATTATAGGGAGCTCAACAAGCTCACTATTAAAGATAAGTTCCCCATTCCTGTTATTGATGAATTACTGGATGAATTGCATGGATCAATTTACTTCACCAAGTTGGATCTTCGTTCGGGATATCATCAAATCAGAATGAAGATTGAAGACATTCCAAAAACAACATTTAGAACTCATGAGGGTCATTATGAATTTTTGGTCATGCCTTTTGGCCTTACCAATGCACCTTCAACATTTCAAGGTTTGATGAATTCAATTTTCAAACCATTCCTTAGAAAATTTGTGTTAGTATTTTTTGATGATATACTAATCTACAACAAGTCTTGGAAGGATCATGTTGAACATGTTGACAGGGTGCTACAACTATTGGAGGAGAAACAATTATATGCAAAAAGATCCAAATGTTTCTTTGGAGTCCAGGAGGTGGAATATTTGGGTCATATTGTATCTCATGAAGGAGTTAAGGTAGACCCTAGCAAAATTAAAGCCATTAAGGAATGGAAAATCCCCACATCCATAAAGCATCTGCGAGGATTTCTTGGGTTGACAGGGTATTATCGCAAGTTTGTTAAGAATTATGGGAGAATAGCAGCACCTCTAACAACATTATTGAAGAAAGATTCATTTTCATGGACTTCGGAAGCAACAAAGGCCTTTGAACATCTTAAAGAGGCAATGTGCCAAGCACCGGTCTTAGCTACACCGGACTTCACAAAAACCTTTATTGTGGAATGTGATGCTTCAGGAAATGGAATTGGTGCTGTTCTAATGCAAGATGAAAGACCCATTGCTTTTGAAAGTCGTCCAATCAAGGGAAAGTTTTTAAGCAAAGCTATTTATGAGAAGGAAATGTTGGCAATACTCCATGCACTTAAGAAATGGCGACCCTACCTAATGGGAAGACACTTCAAGGTAAAAACGGATCATGATAGCCTTAAATACTTTTTAGAACAAAGATTATCCTCTGAAGAGCAACAAAAGTGGGTCACAAAGATGTTGGGTTATGACTTTGAAATCATCTACAAAAAAGGGAAGCAAAATGTGGTGGCAGATGCACTCTCAAGAAAGGATGAGGATGTGGAAGCATTGTTGTGTGCCATTTCTATTATCCAACCAGATTGGATAAACGAAGCAAGGGAGGAATGGAAGAATGACGAAGAAGTGTGGGCACTTATTCGAAAGCTACAACAAGATTCCAGTACTTCTGATACATTTAGCTGGCAAAATGATTCGTTATGGTACAAAGATCGCTTATACCTCTGTAAGAATTCCCAGCTAAAACAAAAGATTCTTATGGAATTGCACACTTCTCCCTTAGGAGGGCACTCAGGATTTTTAAAAACTTACCACAGGGTTAAGAAGGAATTTTTTTGGGATGGCCTTAAATCAGATATTCAAAAGTTTGTGGCGGAATGTTTGGTTTGCCAGCAAAATAAAGTTGAAACAATTAAGACACCGGGTCTATTACAACCTTTATCCATTCCAAGCCAACGTTGGGAGGAGGTTTCAATGGATTTTATCACAGGTTTACCCAAGTCTGAGGGAAAGAGTGTCATCATGGTGGTAGTTGACAGACTTACCAAGTATGCACACTTTTGTGCATTATCACATCCATTTAAAGCCAGTACAGTTTCTACTGCATTTATGGAAACAGTTCAAAAGCTACATGGAAACCCAAAGATTATTGTAAGTGACAGAGATCCCATTTTCACTGGAAATTTTTGGACAGAATTATTTTCTTGTCTTGGTACTCAGTTAGCTCATAGCTCATCTTATCATCCTCAATCTGATGGGCAAACTGAGATAGTAAACAAATGTTTGGAAGGATATCTTCGTTGCTTTGTATCTGATAAACAGACACAATGGGTCAAATGGTTGCCTCTGGCTGAATGGTGGTATAACACTTCCTTCCATACAGCAACAAAAATGACCCCATTTATGGCACTTTATGGGTATCAACCACCATCCATCACATCATATTTAAGAGAAAATTCTAAGGTTCAGGCAGTGGAACATCACATCGAACATCAACAACAAGTCCTCCAACTCTTAAAGGATAACCTCGTGTTGGCACAAAATAGAATGAAACAACAGGCAGATCAACATCGCAGTGAAAGAAGTTTTGATGTAGGTGATTGGGTATTCCTACGGCTACAACCATATAAGCAAATGTCCCTAAAGCAAGCTAAGAAGGATAATAAATTATCACCAAAGTATTATGGTCCGTACAAGGTGTTGCAAAAGATTGGTACTATGGCATACAAATTGGAGCTTCCTGCAGCTTCTCGATTGCACCCAGTTTTCCATGTTTCATGTTTAAAGAAGGTTATAGGTGACAAGCTCCCAATTCAAACAATATTGCCAGAACTTGACGAGGAAGGAAAAATTATATTGGAACCGGAAGCAGTCACAGAAACAAGAACTCGACAGCTACGAAATCGATCAATTTCAGAGTATCTTATCAAGTGGAAGAACTTATCCGCTGAAGATTCCACATGGGAGGATGAGAATTTTATGCAGAAGTATCCAGAACTACTCAAGCGTTGAGGACAACACTTTTTTGAAGGAGAGGGGCATGTTGGGTCCCTATAATACTAGTGATTACCCCATTACTATTGTAGTTATACCCCTTATTTATATTGTTGTGCCCCTATTACCCCCATATTGTTATTTCTGTGCCCCATAGAATCCCTCTATTGTTATTTTTGTGGCTTTATATTATTATTGTTAGGTCGGCTGGATTATATTGTGACTCCTTAGACTCCTATATATAGAAAGGAGGTTTTGTCATTTGTATCATCCAAGAATTGTTCATTTATGTAATGTAAAGGAGGTTGCCCCCTCGAAGAGGCTGAATTCTAAGGCGTTGATCTATCTTTTCTATCTTTTCTTGAGCTGGTTTCATAACAGTCATGCAACAAAAACTCCATATAAGCACTTTCATATAAAGTTATGAGATGAGAATTAAAAGTAACAATCCACTTTTCCTAATTTATATTAATAGTATTAAGGAAATATGCAAATGAAAATGATTGCTACTCAATTGAATCCTAAAACATAAAAAATATAATGGAAAATCATTGGACACTAAAAATTTATGCTTGCAGTTAATAATATGGTTTGCAATTCTATTAAGAGTAGAGATTATATCGGAAGTGAAGAGAGGAAAAAGAACACGATGTCAAACAAGAGAGTTTGAATATTATATTTTTTATTATCTATGTATTCAATTTAAGTATTGCATATAATACATATAATTTTGTGATATTTTTTATTGGTCGGTATACCTAAAGACAATCACAAATTATGGATTTATGTAAGGCTCGGATGGAGAAGGAGCGCACTGCAAAGGAGCAGGCCAAGCAAGAGAAATGCGAATCACATAGAAGTGGTAAGTCCCCTTTGCCAGCGACAGAGGAGGAAGAACAATCTGAATAGGGCGACAAAGAAGATGAGGGGAATAGAACCCGATTTTGACTAAGGAATCGCAGAGAGTAGTATCAAGAGGGTGCCTGCAAGAAGCAAAATTCGGATAAAACATAGGTGGATCCCATGACCTTGACGAAGGGCGATCTCGATGAGATTGGCGACAAAGTTCGGGATACTACAACTAAGATGCTACAAAAATTCGAACAACAATACATGCAGATGTTGGGGATCATACAAAAGGATCTACGTGAACTCTAGATCCAAACTAATAGAATAAAGGTGGGCACAGGTCAAGCGAGTGCAACACAAATGAGCCTGTCAGTGGGGACAAGTCAGGCTGGAAAAATAGTAAGGACAATGGACCTTCGATCAATTGTACTACCAGAAGGGTCCCTGTGAGTAGAATCAGCCGATGACCAAGTTATTTTGAGCACCCTTAAGGATGTCGCACTGAACATTGCAGTGCTCCCCAACGAATTTCTTCATGCACTACAGACAGGAGTAACAGAGGAATTGAGAGCTTGGGAGCAGCGCGCTCTCAATTTAATCAGCGAGTATCGGGTGAACAATGAAAAAATGTTCACCGAGAAGATGTAGACCCTAAAAGTGAGAGATACTATCCAGTCACATAATTCCAAGATGGTAGTCGCGGTAGCAGAGCATGCAGAACAGTGCCAGCGTTGCACATACCTAAGGATGCAAAACCGGAGGCCAAGATTCGAAAATTAGTTGCAGGTGTCTGCGAGGCAAAGGTAGAGGTTGGAAGAGTTCAATTTGAACTCAACATGAAAATCACGAGCCGCAGATCAAATCACAGCCTTCGACTCCACCTAAGGTCAAGGAGCAGCACAGAGCCACTATCAAAGATGGAATGACCACTTTGGAGGCCACAGTCACTAACTTCTCATATTTATTTTAACAGGTGATGGAATTAGTGAAAACACTGTAGGAAGAACTAACCCTGCAGATGCTGAACACAGAAGTTCATGAGCTACAAAAGCAGTATGATGAGGTCCAGGCGATGGTGCGCTAAATTTCTCCTGGATATTGCCTCACCAAGTTGTCGGAGGGGAAGTAGCTCTGCACACAAGTAGAAACAGCCTGTTTTCTTGATGGGGCCTGACCCAGGTTTAGAGTTAATTAGCCAAACAAATACCTGTACTACTGGCCCTTTTGGTAAAAACTCGTGGAGTGCGGACTGAGGTCTCACCCGAAGCAGTATGGGGGGATGCTAGAACCAAGTTTCCACACCCTTGAGATGTTTGAGGTGTCACTTTAGTCCAATTGCGAAATAGTGTTGCGTAGGCCCCTTAACACTTTCTCCTGACCTACGATATCTTCACAATTGGTTACAAATCATGGAGTCTTTACCTCAGAATTGTTCAAAACTTGGGTTTTAAGCCCCAGAACATGCCTTGGGGGGATTCCACGCTCAGCAGAGCCCAACAGAAGGAGGTCGTGCTTAAAGCCTAGTTGGGACCTTGGTTAGATGAAGCTTACCAAGTAACAACCAATATTCAAGAGAAGATAACATGCTTACAGAAAACATAAAAAAGGATCAAGCTAGTCGTGGAAGGACCAACTACATAGTAGCTCGTCGAAGAAGTCAAGCAGGAAGCTACGGAGAGCGTTGTTGAGGTAGCAGTTGTATAGGTGGAGCTGGGGGATCTTCGCAACAATCCTTGCTAGCCAAGTGGCTTGAGGGTGAGTCACAACATTTTTTTTGGGGCCTTGTTGGGATGGGGTCCCTTGGGTTAGTTTTGGGGTTACAAACCCAAGTTTTGATGTAAATGTTGGTAAAAAGAGGTAAAGTCTCTACAAATTATGGATGCAGAGAACATAGATAGTTAGAAGTCAAAAGGGGGTTAGCCTCTTGTTTATGTAAAGTCAAATTGGTTTTGAGATCTACCCATGGTCCGTAGACCTTGGGATTACATGAAGAAAAGCTGTAAATAGGTGTATCCTAGAGAGTCTAAGGCAGTAATCAATAGTCTGTTGATAATGGGTCAATAGAAGATAGCATAGAGAAGTAAGTTGTAGAGGAAGAAAAGGCTCTGCAGCTGACTGCGCAAAGGCCTAGAGTAGAGTCCGCAACTGAGTGCGCGGACCACTACAGCTGAG
The DNA here is from genome assembly GCA_031772625.1 of Pinus tabuliformis. NCBI lineage: Eukaryota > Viridiplantae > Streptophyta > Pinopsida > Pinales > Pinaceae > Pinus > Pinus tabuliformis. Next base: position 1,677,822,229 of record CM062818.1, read on the forward strand.
TGCGCAGGGCAATTTTTAGTCTATAACATCATATTGAATATCAATGAAGAAGATAGTTGGACAAATTTATGTGTTTATCTGTTTACTTATTTTATTTACATTTGTGATATATGATATGATGGAATACATGTCTTTATGAAATATTGATGTAGTGATGCGTGACTTTGTTGGATAAGTCTTACTAACTGTATGCAATACCTATTAAATATCTACGCAAATATTATAATACATTCTATGATTTTTATTGAATACTTAACTAGATCTGGGCGAATTCAGATCTAGGGTTTCTTTATGGTGTGGGTAAGTGGACGTTTCACCAGTTAAGGGTCGATAAAACCCTATCGTAGACCTTCATGAAGGTCTAAGTATCGTTTATGTGAAGTTGCAATACGAAGCCTTATGGGTGTATAGGTTTACGCGAAGGTAGATCTAGGGTAATAAAATACATCACAATTCTCTCTGGATGCGGAAACTTGGTTCCAACATCCCCCCATACTGCTTCGGGTGAGACTTCAGCCTGCGCTACACAGGTTGATGCTGAAAGGGCCAGTAGTGTAGGGTTTTGTTTGGTGAAATTAACTCTGAACTTGGGTTAGGACCCACTAAGCCATAACTATCATTTCCATGCTTTCAATTACCTTATATCAATTTCTTTACCTTTGTAACTATATTTGTTAGCATATCTCCTCATGCACAATGGTATTTTGTAGCGTTTCTTGCTACTCTCTCAAAAAATAATGTTGGATATCTCTATGCTTGGCCCTTCATTGGAACCTGAGGTTCTTTGTGAGAGTAATACAACTTTGGTTATTATAAAATCATTATTACATTTTAGAAGAATTGCGACCAAAATTACACCCAAATTGCCATCAAAATAATTTATTTTCAAATTCCTCTCCTTTTGTATTTAACCACTCATTTCTTGCAATTTGGGTGGTAGCTTAGGTTACTAAATGGCATCCAAAAATGTCAACGACATCAGTGACTCTAGTAGCATCCATGTGGTTTCTATTGTGACTGGAGAATTGTTTGTGATTGCAACCTCAAAAATGGAAAAATTGCCACCCAAATTGCATGGATATGGGATTCAAAGGTGCATCTCAATTTGTGCCCCAATGAACGTGTTGAATTTTGTGGCGTATTTCATCTCAATCTACGTGTAGAAATATGTTCTATTGTTTTTTATTTGGATTTTTTTTTGGGTCACTTATGATCACATTTGAATCCAAAAACTAAATTGAACCAAAAGGGTCAAGTGGGAAATATGGAATCTTCATCTCCCATGTTATTAGTTTTAATTTGAATGTTTTCATTTACCAAGGATTATCATTATGGGATGAATTATTCAATATTTTGTTATTGGTTAGAATTAATTGAGTGTTATATTAAGTATTGGATTAAGTTTTTCCCTCTTTGACAACATTTCCATGACAAACGACTCCTCTTCTATATGCATCAAGGAAGATGATGAATGAATCTAAATGAAAACCAACATTTTCTAAACCACATTCAACTTTATATGATTATACATACTTGAAGAAATCCAACCTCCAAGACTCAATGGTCAACAATAAGGACCATTTTAAGGCAAGGTGCACACAATTAGACATAAATTTTAAATACTTGAGTTGTCTTTAGTGCGACTTTTGGAGTTTCCAGTGCTGGAATCCGGTGTAAAAATTTGTGGTGAAATCATGACTTGTATTATTTAAACTAGTTTTTTGACTCTGTATATAGATTCAACACCCTGAAAAACCCCTAGCGCACTTCTATTGTGTATGGTTTACCTATCAAACTTGTGATTTCAATGAATTCCTGCTGGATTTTAGAGAAATTAGACCATAAAGAAAAGCTTCCAAAAAGTCGCACTAAACACAACTCCAATACTTAATAGTTGTAATTAAAATTTAAAACAAAATAAATATTAAAAGAAATTAGTTTATTAAAAGCATAGATATAACAATGTGGGATATGAACCTTGGTGGAGAGGGTAACAACTTCTCAAGCTACATAACTGATTACAATATCCTGAAGGATATATTAAAATAAAATATTTTTAATAAATAACAAAGTTGAAAATAAAATAATGGGTATCTTTTATGACAATTTCAGTTTTCAATAGAAAGATTGATAATAACAAGAACACATATGCATGAGAAATAAACATAAAAGTAAACCCAAACTATCTCAATTCTAAAGAATAGAATGTTGCAAAGAACATATTTTGCAAAAATCTAGGAAACTCCAAAACAAAAGCATATCACTAAAAACACTTGTGTTCTCCAAACTATGGTATAGTAAATATTGACATCACTTAACACTAGAATGGCCCTAGGTTTGACTTTGAAGAGCCTCCACAAGTGATTGAAAAAGGTTTATGTCAAAGAAAAGAATTAACAACAAATGAAAAGTTGTATCCAATTGTTCAAATAACACACAAAACAGATTTTCATAGTTGCTTGATCTAAGAAAAAATATTTTTCGCTAACAAGAAAAAGTAATTGAGAACTTTAATAATTAACCTTACCACAGTGAAAGTTCAAAATTTAAAGAAAAAATCACTAACAAATTTCAAAAAAGTAATGAAAAATAAAAGTAATAATAACAATACGTCAAGTTTTGACGACTTGTATAAAATCCCCACAAATTCCTGGAAAAATGTAAACAAACATTGTAAACTTCCATTTGTTTCACAAGATAATAAAATTGTGCATAATTTACACCCTTTGACACCCATAGAGTTGGAATTTGATGAACCCTCAACATCAAAACATAAAATACATCAAAATATACAATGTTGCTTCACAATCAAATTCCAATTTACTTCAATCAAGTTGAAAGCTATAATCTATTGCCTTTCATTAGTGAATTTACCTTTCCTTCTAGTCGAGCCTGCTTGCGCATCCTCTCGATGGTTAATCTTGAGCTTCTCTAGTTGAAACCATAATATAATTTGGAAACCAAAAAATTAAATAAACATCAAAGAAAACCTTGACATATAAAAAAATTCAAAAGATATGATAGTTTCATAACAAAGAAGGGAAATTTAGAAATTTTAAAAGAAATTTCATTTGGCTTATGTTGAGCGTAGATAACCAAATGTGTTGGGTTTTACATAGGCTCAGTACAGGTAGGCATTGGTTTCATGAGATCATCACTACCAAACAAGTATCATAGAGAGATTTTACCACCAATTTTGTTGAAAACACAACCCATCTTTCAAATTCAGTTTTCCAAGTATCACTACAAGAAACTACAAGGAAATAGGTGATGCCCAATGTTGACAAAGATATAAAAAATGAGTGGTAAAGTCCAATGCATTTAGAAAAATTTAAGATTAAGAAAAGGAGAAAGATCATAAATATATGTAGTCTTCAACATACGAAAAATAGAGGAAAAAGAGGCAGTCAATATGAGAGGTGTCTGTGGTGAATTAAAATTATAAGTGCGGACATGAACGAATTCCTGTAGCCCGATAATAGGTCTAACCACAACAGATACATTATATGGAATATTTCCTTAGGTTAGAATCAATCGAGAGGGCCTACCTCTTGGTTTCTCATCCTACTTGATGGTGTCGTTGCTTGCTCACTCCATCGATCTCTCGCTTCCTTCTTCAAGCTCCTGAAACAAGTAAACAACAACAACACACAAACATAATAGTAGACAAATTGCAATTCAACCTACTTAATGAGTCAAGAAGAATTAAGACATGGATATGTAATATTACAAAACATGTATGAAATCAATCAATAGTTGAATATATTAATATCAAAGAGAGATTACAACCATTCGTCTTGATGTTGCTGTCTTCCTTTGACAAGACTAGGTTCCCACACACTTTTGCTAGCATTCCATGATAGCTTCAAACAAAAATAGTTTAAAGGCTCTTCCCTTTAGGTTTCAATCCAAACCAAAACACACTTCTCCCTCACACAACTAGATGGCTACAACTAGTAATAACTTGCTTGTATAATCCAAAATAGTATACTCACACTAAGCCAAAAATTTTCACTAGCTTGTGCTTGGGATGAAGGGGGGTTTATATAGGAAACATGGATGGGAGATGGATCCTCTTCTCACGGGAGAAGGACTTATCCCTTGAGGTAGTTCCATCATTATAGGGGAAAGGATCCCAAGCTGTCATCCTCGACCCCATCCGACCAAACCATTTACCAGACTTCCGTTACGGAGCTTCTAGAGCTGGAAGCTTCGGCTCTAATTTAAAACACTTTCCATAACAAGACCAAGGCGACTGGAACATAGCTTAGTAACACTATTCAGCATGGGGAATAGTTCTAATCTCTGCACATCTGCATGGGGGAGACAATGGACATTACCTCCAGTCTTGTAAACTGGGAAAAATAGAAGTTTCAGGGAAAATGGTGCAAAAGTGAAATGATCTTCTCATGAAGAGGGACATAATGGGAGTTTTTTCATGAACGCAAAGCATGCGGGGTTCACTGTAGAGGTCCTCCAGGATCAAGGAATGGGGAGTACGGGGACAGTGACAAAATGTTGTGTAACAAATTCCCCCTAAAGTGTGAAGGCTGAGCTGGAGTGAGGTATGAAATGATTTATAAATGAGTGTGGGGAACTGACCTGTTGTTGGAAAACCTACAAGCAAGTACAAATACATATACATAAAATAAGATCTCTATCGAATGATACATGAACTGTGGCATGGATGCAGCCATCCAAAGAATGATCATGTAAATGGATCCAGGTATGGGTGTAGCCATCCGTCAAAAAGGTGTTAGAAAATTATATATTATAGAGCAATGGAACACATAAAATATATTGTAGAAATACAACCACAGAAAACAAATAAAACACATAAAACAAGAGAGACACAGATATATGTGGTTCACCCATTTTGGGCTACGTCCACGGAGAAACAGACAATCCTTCCTTTTATATTATCCAGCAAGCTAAATAGATACAACCTACAACAGATCCATTGTAATTCGCTCTTCGCTCTCACACAATTTCCTCTCTCTTTCTCACTCAGATTACAGATCTCCATAGACACAATAAAATTCCCTCATATATAGCGAGGGGTTTCCTTCCAGGGAAAAAACCCTAAATTAAACATAAATTCTACCGTCAGATCTCCACCTAATGAACGACCCAGATTGACTACGAAATTACAACATTTTACAAGGCAATTTTACATCTATTTTAGCTTCGGGGTTGCTGCCCCCGATCCCCCTGCAGTTGCTAATGTAATTGCCTATGCCATCAAGTATTTCCTCCTCCCAATATTCCTTTGGAAGAGAATACATCTGAACCCACATTTGGGGAACAAGGAAGTATTCCTTCTCCAGATTATACTGGTCCTTCCAAAATCGCATGAGGAGCCTCGAAATAGGAAAAAAATATGGTCCTCCTTAAAAAACCCTTGATTTGTCTTCTACGCTAGAGAAAATGACTGTTAAGAATCCTTTTTTCCTTTGCTCCAATTATATTTGACCTTGGAGGTTCCATTTATGTTGGATCCACTAGTTAGAGACTTTTTCAGAGGGCCATAATCTGATGAACTTGCAGATCAAAGCATGATCCTACATATATTAAATATATTTTTCGATCTTGATGGATTTAACCTCATATTTTTGATCTTGCATTGGTTTTGGTGAGCAGTTTTGTGGATTTATAGCTTACGAAGATACACCAGTGGAAGTTTCTCTAAGAAACCAGAAACCCCACTTTGTCCCACTACTCTATGAAAATGATGTTCAAGATGAGGAGATTGAAAGGGAATACCAATAGGTCTAGAATATTATGAACTCTTAAAACAATCTGACTAAAGGAGGGGGTAGAGCTCCCTCTTGTGAAATTGATCATGGATGGCTATGTAGAAGAAACGCTATGGTCATGCAACAACAACTCCATATAAGCACTTTCATATAAATTTATGAGATGAGAATTAAAAGTAACAATCCACTTTGCCTAATTTATATTAATAGTATTAAGGAAATACAAAAATGAAAATGATTGCTACTCAATTGAATCCTAAAACATAAAAAATATAATGGAAAACCATTGGACACTGGAAATTTATGCTTGCAGTTAATAATAAAGTTTGCAATTCTATTATCTATGTATTCAATTTAAGTATTGCATATAATACATATAATTTTGTGATATTTGTTATTGCTTGGTATACCTAAAGACAATCACAAATTGTGGATTTATGTAAGGCTCGGATGTAGAAGGGGCACGTTGCAAAGGAGCAAGTCGAGCAAGAGCAACACGAATCACAGAGAAGCGGTAAGTCCCCTTCGCCCGCAACAGAGGAGGAATAACAATCTGAATAGGGTGACAGAGAATATGAGGAGAAGAGAACCCCATTTCAGATAAGGAAGTGCAGAGAGCAGCAGCAGGAGTGGGCTTGCAAGAAGTAGAAGTTGGATAAAATGTAGGTGGATCCCATGACCTTAACAGAGGGCAATCTTGATGAGATCAGTGACAAATTCCGAGATACTACACATGAGCTGCTGCAAAAATTCAAACAACAATACATGCAGACATTAGGGATCATACAGAAGGATCTGCGCGAACTGTAGATCCAAACTAGAAGAATACAGGTGGGCATAGGTCAAGCGAGCATAGCAAAAATGAGCCTGTCACCTGGGACAAGTCAAGCTGTAGAACTAGTAAGGACAATGGACCTTTGATCAATTGCGCTACCAGAAGGTCCCTGCGAGTAGAATCGGCTGATGACCAAGTTATTTTGAGCACCCTTAAGGATGTCACATTGAACATTGCAGAGCTCCCCAACGAATTTCTTCATGCACTGCAAATAAGAGTAACCAGGGAATTGAGAGCTAGGGAGCAACGCATTCTCAGTTTAATAAGTGAGTACTAGGTGAACGATGAACAAATGTTCATCAAGAAGATGCATGCCCTAAAGGAGAGAGATACTATCCAGGCACATAATCCCAAGATGTTGGCTATGGTAGCAGAAGCATGCAAAATAGTGCCGGAGTTACACATACCTGAGGACGCACAACCGGAGGCCAAGATACGAAAATTAGCTGCAGGTGTCCGTGAGGCAAAGCTAGAGGTTGGGAGAGTTCAATTTGAACTCAACATGAAAATCACGGAGCTGCAACTCAAATCATAGCCTTCGACTCAGATCGAGGTCATGGAGTATTGCAGAGCCACTATCAAAGAAGGAATGACCACTTCAGAGGCCACAGTCACTAACTGCTTGACCTTATTTGAATAGGTGATGGAATTAGTGACGACTCTATAGGAATAACTAACCCTAAAGATGTTGAACACGGAAGTTCACGAGCTACAAAAGTAGTATGATGAGGTCCCGACGACGGTGCGCTCAATTTCTATAGCACAGTGCCTCAACAGGTTGTAGGAAGGGAAGTAGCTCCGCACATAGGTAGAAGAAGCATGTTGGCTTGATGGGGCTTGACAAAGGTTCGAAGTTAAATAGCCAAACAAATCCCTGTACTACTGGCTCTTTCGGCAATAGCCCATGGAGCCCGGACTGAGGTCTCACCCAAAGCAGTATGGGGGTATGATGGAACCAAGTTTCCGCACCCTTGAGATGTTTGAGGTGTTGCTTTAGTCTAATTTCAAAGTAGCATCATGCAGGTCCCTCACGCTTTCTCCTGACCTGTGATATGTTCACGATTGGTTACAAACACCCTCATGCAGCCCTAACCAGGGGCCGTGGTGCTTTCGCACTGCTAAGGCAGCGATTTGTGCTTTTTCCTTGAGTTTTGTCGCGGATCTTATTATAATTGTTACCTAACTTCATGTAACTAGATACTTATCTTATATTTTCTTATTCAACATGTTCTTATGAGGTCACACAACAATTAAACAGTAAACTTGCAATTTATACCTAATATACGTTAATGCATAAAACATGAAAAAGATACATAGAATGATAAGAAACTTCTATATATTATCTCTTCAATTAGTTATAGACTTGACTCACCCTGCGCACTCAGCTACAGGGGTACGAGCACTCAGCTGCTGATTAGTAGGCCTCTGCACACTGAGCTGCAGAGCCTTCTCCTACTCTATGACCTAAAGACTCGACTCTTCACTTCCACTTCGATTTAATTCTTCATCATTCATTCTCCCTACTTCTTCGATGTCACTTTACAACTTAGAGCCTTGCTCTATTTATACAATCCCAGGGTTCACGAACTATGGGTAGATATCTAAAGCCGACATTACATTACAAAAGTAAGGGCGGACAACCTTATGACTCAATTACAACTTCACGCTCCGCGCCCACAAATCGCAGATTATTTACCTCGGACTTGGTCAAAACTTGGGCTTTAAGCCCCAAAACATGCCTTGGGGGGGCTTCCACGCCCAACAAGCCCCCAATGCAAACATTGTGACTCACCCTCGAGTCACTCTGTTGGTGTGGAGATCTTCGCTTGGAGACCTCCCAACTCTGCTCGGATTGCTGCAAGGTCGGTAGCACATTGAGTTGCTTCCTGTTGTATCTCCTGTACACGTTGTTCCGAGACCATGGTGTCAGAATTGCTTCCCTGTACTTGTTTATAATCTCGTGCCTTCTCGCGGCTCCCAGGAGCATGATGACTGAGGTCTCACCTGAAGCAGTATGGGGGGATGCTGGAACCAAGTTTCCACACCCTTGAGATGTCTGAGGTGTTGCTTTAGTCCAACTGTGAAGCAATGTCATGCAGGTCCCTTCGTGATTTCTCCTGACCTGAAATATCTTCGTGTTATAATCAACCTCGCACAACCCAACCAGGGGCTATGGTGCTTTCGCACCGCTAAGGTAATGATATGCACTTTTTCCCTAAGTTTCTTTGTGGATCTTACTTATCTTCTTATAATATTTAGCTAACTTTGCATAACCAGATACTTATCTTATATTTTCTTATTCAACATGTTCTTATAAGGTCATGCAATAATTAAATAGTAAACTTGAAATTTATACCCAGTATACCTTAATGCATAAAACAAGAAAAAGATACACACAATGATAAAAAACTTCTCTATATTATCTCTTCAATCGATTACAGACTTGACTCACCCTACGAACTCAATTGTAGGGGTCCACACACTCAGCTAAAGATTACTAGGGTTTTGTGCACTCAGCTACAAAGCCTTCTCCTACTCTACGACCCAAATACTTGGCTAATTAACTCCAAATCTGGGTTAGGCCCCATCAAGCCAACAAATCCCTGTACTACTGGCCCTTTCATCAAAAACCTGCAGTGTGCGGACTGAGGTCTCACCCGAAGCAGTATGGGGGGATGCTGGAACTAAGTTTTCGCACCCTTGAGATGTCCGAGGTGTCGCTTTAGTCCAACTGTGAAGTAGCGTCGCACAGGTCCCTTCGTGCTTTCTCTTGACCTACGATATCTTCACGATTGATTACAATCACCCTTACACAACCCTAACTAGGGCTTGTGGTGCTTTCGCATTGCTAAGGGACCGATTTGCATTTTTTCCTTGAGTTTCGCCACGGATATTACTTATCTTCTTATAATTGTTAGCTAACTTAGCGTAACCAAATAATTATCTTATATTTGCTTATTCAACATGTTATTATAAGGTCATGCATCAATTAAATCATAAACTTACAATTTATACCCAATATACCTTAATGCATAAAATAGGAAAAAGATAAATAGAATGATAAGGAACTTCTCTATATTATCTCTTCAATCAGTTAAAAACTTGACTCACCCTGTGCACTCAGCTACAGGGGTCCGCGCACTTAGCTGCGGATTACTAGGCCTCTGCGCTCTCAGCTGCAGAGCCTTCTCCTACTCTATGACCCAAAGACTCGACTCTTCACTTCCACTTCGACTTAATTCTTCATCATTCATTCTCCCTACTTCTTCAATGTCCCTTTACAACTTAGAGCCTTGCTCTATTTATACAATCCCATGGTCCATGGACCATGGGTAGATATCTAAAGCTGACATTACATTACAAAAGTAAGGGCGGACAACCCTATGACTCAGTTACAACTTCGCACTCCGCACCCACAAATCACGGAGCCTTTACCTCGTACTTGGTCAAAACTTGGGCTTTAAGCCCCAAAACATGCCTTGGGGGGGATTCCACACCTAACACAGCCCAACGGGAGGAGGTCATGGTTCAAGCCCGGTTGGGATCTTGGTTAGACAAAGCTTACCAAGTAACAACCAATATTCAGGAGAAGATAACGGGCTTACAGAAAACATAGCAAAAGATCAAGTTGGTTGTGGAAGGACTAGCTATGGAGTAGCTCATTGAAGAAGTCAAGCAAGAAGCTACGCAGAGAGCTGCTAAGGTAGCAGTTGTACAGGTGGAGCTGGGGGATCTTCGCAACAAGATCATCGTGCTAGCCGAGTGACTTGAGGGTGGTTCACAAACTTTTTTGTTGGGGGCCTGTTGGGATGGGGTCCCCTGGGTCAGTTTTGGGGTTAAAAACTCAAGCATTGATGTAAATGTCGGTAAAAATATGTAAAGTCTCTACAAATTATGGATGAAGAGAATGTAGATAGTTAGAAGTCAAAAGGGGGTTAGCCTCTTGTTTATGTAAAGTCAATTCGTTTTGAGATCTACACATGGTCCGTAGACCATGGGATTGTATGAAGAAAAGCTATAAATAGGCATATCTTAGAGAGTCTAAGGCAGTAATCAATAGTCTATTGATAATGGGTTAATAGAAGATAGCGTAGAGAAGTAAGTTGTAAAGGAAGAAAATGCTTTGCAGCTGAGTGCACAGAGGCCTAGAGTAGAGTCCGTAGCTGAGTGTGCGGACCACTACAACTGAGTGCGCAAGGTAGTTTTGAGTTTGTAACATCATATTGAATATCAATAAAGAAGACTGTTGGACACATTCATGTGGCTATCTGTTTACTTATGTTATTTATGTTTGTGATATATGCTGTGATGGAATAAATGTCTTTATGAAATATTGATGTAGTGATGTGTGAATTTGTTGCATAAGTCTTACTAACTGTATGCAATACCTGTTAAATATTTACGCAAATATTATAATACATTATGTGGTGTTTATTGAATACTTAAGTAGATCAAAGAGAATTCAGATCTAGGGTTGCTTTATGGTGCGCGTAAGTGGATTTTTCACCTGTTCAGGGTCCAAAAAACCCTATCGTAGACCTTCGCAAAGGTCTAAGGTTTGTTTAAGTGAAGTTGATGTGACAAGCCTTATGGGTTTATAGGTCTATGCGAAGGTAGATCTAGGGTAATAAAGACATCACAATTCTCTCTGGATGCGGAAACTTGGTTCCAACATCCCCCCATATTGCTTCGGGTGAGACTTCAGCTTGCGCTACACGGGTTGATGCTGAAAGGGTCAGTAGTGTAGGGTTTTGTTTGGTGAAATTAACTCTGAACCTGGGTCAAGACCCACTAAGCCACAACTATCATTTCAATGCTTTCAATTACCTTATATCAATGATATTACATTTATTTACCTTGGTCTCTCTATTATATTGAATTTTGTTATGAAGCATTGTTTTTGTAACTATATTTGTTAGCATATCTCCTCATGCACAATGGTATTTTGAAGTGTTTCTTCCTACTCCCTCAAAAAATAACGTTGGATATCTCTATGCTTGGCCCTTCATTGGAACCTGAGGTTCTTTGTGAGAGTAATACAACTTTGGTTATTATAAAATCATTATTACATTTTAGAAGAATTGCGACCAAAATTACACCCAAATTGCCATCAAAATAATTTATTTTCAAATTCCTCTCCTTTTGTATTTAACCACTCATTTCTTGCAATTTGGGTGGTAGCTTAGGTTACTAAATGACATAAAAAAATGTTAACAACATCAATGACTCTAGTAGCATTCATGTGGTTTCTATTGTGACTAGAGAAATGTTTGTGATTGCAGCCTCAAAAATGGAAAAATTGCCACCCAAATTGCATGGATATGGCATTAAAAGGTGCATCTCAATTTGCGTTCTAATGAACATGTTGAATTTTGTGGTGTATTTCATCTCAATCTATGTGTAGAAATATGTTCTATTATTTTTTATTTGGATTTTTTGGGTCACTTATGATCACATTTGAATCCAAAAACTAAATTGAACCAAGATGGTCAAGTGGGAAATATGGAATCTTCATCTCCCATGTTATTAGTTTTAATTTGAAAGTTTTGATTTACCAAGGATTCTCATTATGGTATGAATTATTCAATATTTTCTTATCGATTAGATTTAATTAAGTGTTAGATTATGTATTGGCTTAAGTTTTTACCTCTTTGAAAACACTTCCATGACAAACGAATCCTCTTCTATATGCACCAAGGAAGATGATGAATGAATCTAAATTAAAACCAACATTTTCTAAGCCGCATCAACTTTATAGGATTATGCATACTTGAAGAAATCTAACCTGCAAGACTCAATGGTCAACACTAAGGACCATTTTAAGGCAAGGTGCACACAATTAGACATAAATTGTAAATACTTGAGTTGTCTTTAGTGCGGATTTTTGGAGTTTCCAGTGCCAGAATCTAGCGTAAACATTTGTGGTGAAATCATGATTTGTGTTATTTAAACTAGTTTTTTGACCCTGTATATAGATTCAACACCCTGAAAAACCCCTAGGGCACTTATGTTGTGTAGGGTTTACCTATCAGACTTGTGATTTCAATGAATTCCTGACAGATTTTAGAGAAATTAGACCGTAAAAATCCATTGGAAAAACTTCCAAAAAGTCGCACTAAAGACAACTCCAATACTTAATAGTTGCAATTAAAATTTAAAACAAAATAAATATTAAAAGAAACTGGTTTATTAAAAGCATAGATATAACAATGCGGGATATGAACCTTGGTGGAGAGGGTAACAACTTCTCAAGCTACATACTTTATTACAATATCCCGAAGGATATATTAAAATAAAATATTTTTAATAAATAACAAAGTTGAAAATAAAATAATGGGTATCTTTTATGACAATTTCAATCTTCAATAGAAAGATTGATAATAACAAGAACACATATGCATGAGAAATAAACATTAAAGTAAACCCAAAATATCTCAATTCTAAAGAATAGAATGTTGCAAATAACATATTTTGCAAAAAGCTAGCAAACTCCAAAACAAAAGCATATCACTAAAAACACTTGTGTTCTCCAAACTATGGTATAGTAATAAGTGACATCACTTAACACTAGAATGGCCCTAGGTTTGACTTTGAAGAGCCTCTACAAATGATTAAACAAGTTTTATGTCAAAGAAAATAATTAACAACAAATGAAAAGTTGCATCCAATTGTTCAGATACCACACAAAACAGATTTTCATATTTGCTTGATCTAAGAAAAATATATTTTTCGCTAACAAGAAAAAGTAACTGAGAAATTTTATAATTAACCTTACCACAGTGAAAGTTAAAAATTTAAAGAAAAAATCACTAACAGATTTCAAAAAAGTAATGAAAAAGAAAATTAATAATAACAATACATCAAGTTTTGACGACTTGTATAAGATCCCTACAAATTCCTAGAAAAATGTCAACAAATATTGGAAACTTCCATTTGTTTCACAAGATAATAAAATTGTGCATAATTTACACCCTTCGAAACCCATAGAGTTGGAATTTGACAAACCCTCAACATCAAAACATCAAATACATCAAAATATACAATGTTGCTTCACAATCAAATGCCAATTTACTTCAATCAAGTTAAAAACTATAATCTATTGTTAATCGTCAGCTTCTCTAATTGAAACCATAATATAATTTAGAAACCAAAAAATTAAATAAACATAAAGAAAACCTTGACATATAAAAAAATTCAAAAAATATGATAGTTTCATAACAAAGAAGGGAAATTTAGAAATTTTAGAAGAAATTTCATTTGGCTTATGTTGAGTGTAGATAACCAAATGTGTCGGGTTTTACACAGGCTCAGTACGGGTGGGCATTGGTTTCATGAGCTCATCACTACCAAACAAGTATCATAGAGATATTTTACCACCATTGTTGTTGAAAACACAACCCATCTTTCAAATTTAGTTTTCCAAGTATCACTACAAGAAACTACAAGGAAATAGGTGCTGCCCAATGTTGACAAAGATCTAAAAAATGAGTGGTAAAGGCCAATGCATTTAGAAAAATTTAAGATTAATAAAAGGACACTGATCATAAATATATGTAGTCTTCAACATACAAAAAATAGAGGAAAAATAGGGACTCAATGAGAGGTGTCCGTTGTGAAGTAAAATTATAAGTGTGGACATGGACGAATTCGTCTAGCTCAATAATGGGTCTAGCCACAATAGATAAATTCTATGGAAGATTTCCTTAGGTTAGAATCAATCAAGAGGGCCTACCTCTTGGTTTCTTATCCTAATTGATGGTGTCCTCGCGTGCTCGCTCTAGCGATCTCTCGCTTCCTTCTTCAAGCTCCTAAAACAAGTAAACAACTACAACACACAAACATAATAATAGGCAAATTGAAATTCAACCTACTTAACGAGTCAAGGAGCATTAAGACATGTATATGTAATATTACAAAACATGTAGAAAATCAATCGATAGTTTCATAAATTAATATCAAAGAGAGATTACAACCATTCGTCTTGACGCTGCAGTCTTCCTTTGACAAAACCGGGTTCCCACACACTTCTGCTAGCATTCCATGATAGCTTCAAAAAAGAAGAAGTTTAAAGGCTCTTCCCTTTCCGTTTCACTCCAAACCAAAACACACTTCTCCCTCACACAACTAAATGGCTACAACTAGTAATAGCTTGCTTTTCTAATCCAAAATAGTATACTCACACTCAGCCAAAAACTATCACTATCTTGTGCTTGGGAAGAAGGGAGGTTTATATAGGAAATATGGATGGGAGATGGATCCTCTTCCCATGGGAGAAGGACTTATCCCTTGAGGTATTTCCATCATTATAGGGTAAATGAGCCCAAATTGTCATCCTTAACTACATCCGACCAAACCATTTATCAGACTTCTATTACAGAGCTTCTAGAGTTGGAAGCTTCGACTCTAATTTAAAAAAATTTCCATAACAGGATCGACGTGACTGGAACATATCTCAGTTGTACCGTTTGGCATGGGTAATAGTTCTAATCTCTACACACCAGCACGGGGGAGGCAAAGGCCATTAGTGCCGGTCTTGTAAACTGGGCAGAACAAAAGTTTCGGGGAAAATGGTGCAAAAGGGAAATGATCTGTTCATGAAGAGGGACAGAATGGGAGTTTCTTCATGAAGGAAAAGCATGCGGGGTTCACTGTAGAGGTCCTCTAGGATCAAGGAACGGGGAGTATGGGGACAGTGACAAAATGTTGTGTAACAAATTCCCCCTAAAGTGTGAAGGTCGAGCTGGAGTGGGGGATGAAATGCTTTATAAATTAGTGCAGGGAACTATTCTGTCTTCGGAAAACCTGCAAGCAAGTACATATATATACATAAACTAAGATATTTGTTGGATGATACATGAATCGTGGCATGGACGCAGCCACCTAGAGAATGATCATGTAAATGGATCCAATTATGGGCGCAACCATCCGTCAAAGAGGTGTTAGAAAATTATATATTACAGAGCAAAAAAACACATAAAATATAATTGTAGAAATACAACAACAGAAAACACATAAAACAAGAGAGACACAGATATACATGGTTCACTCAATTTGGGCTACGTCCATGGAGAAACATCCAGTCCTCCCTTTTATATTATCCAGCAAACTGAAGAGATACAACCTACAATAGATCTGTTGTAATTCCCTCTTCACTCTCACACAATCTCCTCTCTCTTTACCACTCAGAATACAAATCTCTATAGACGCAATAAAATTCCCTCATATATAGCGAGGGGTTGCCTTCTAGGGAAAAAACCCTAAATTAAACATAACTTCTACTATCAGGTCTCTGCCTAATTACATCTATTTTTAGCTTTGGGGGCGCTTCCCCCGATCCACCCATCAGGGGGGGCTCCTAAAGGTCACAGCCTCCCCCCCTTGTACCCCCCTTGTAGCGAATATTTTATGCGCGACGTTGCTGCCACATTACAAACTGGGGTCTAGTGTGGCGATACCTCTAAATAGATAAGATAATCAGGCTCCACACCCAACAAGAGGATCATAATGAAATCAAGGTATGGTTGCAACCATCTAATAATGAGAAGAATCACATATGATAACTCATGGTCTAGTCACAACCAACCATATGAAAGAGACATGCATATCATTATAAACCATGTCACACCACTTCGGAACTTGGACTTGTGTGATCTGAGTCTAGGGTCTTGCGCTCCAACACGATTTGATCAAAGTACATATCCTAGCATGCGAATGGATGTGTTGACATTGAACATGCTAGAAAGTCACTTGATTACCAGTCAATGATGTAAAATGTTAACAAGTGCGAGAGAAACCACCAATAATGAAAATGGTCCTCAAGGTACCATCAACACAATTCATGGAATGTGAATACAGGAGCTGAAGTTGAACACCCGTGAAATCACTTGATTGAAAGCCAATGATGTGAACTTGTCGTTGAGTGCAAAGAACTTGCCATTAGGGCATGCAAGCTCTAAGGTACTGGAAGGGAGTCTCTCAGTCAACTTCTTGGATAATTAGTTGAAGTCGATGGAAAGCGACCATGTTGAAGGAGGGACATAATGAATCCCACATCATTGACGCAAGATGAGAGGATGCAAAATGATTTTGGATGATACAGAGAATCAAAGGTAAGTGTAACTACAGAAGGACAACTCTTGAACATATTGGCGACACAACTGAAAGTTTGGTAGCTTTTGGATTCATATGATCGATGGTCATGATGACGAGGAAGGGATCAAATGGGAGGCAAAAAATGAATGGCCCAAACCCAGGAAGGTCAACGATACAAAGGAGGATGTCCCAACTTGACATGAAACAAAGAGTGTTATGTTCAAGAGTGAGCTGTCGACATGACTGATAGATTTCCAAATTTTTTCCCCCACCATTTTTGGCGAATACCCCAATTATTTTTTAATCACAAGCTTGAAGGGGATAAAATATGCTTGCACTATAAGTTCATCCTTTTGATGTGTTGGAAATAATACTGAGGGGGGGGGGGGGGGGGGGTGAATCAGTATTATCAAATTATTTTCAATATTCCCTTTGGATTTATAATTTAAATTATTCTTCAGATTTTGACCATCAATTTGAATGTCAGTGCCATATAATAATGAACAGGAACAAGAAAAATAGACAGTCACACCAAAGAACACCAGATATAAGGTGGAAACCCAATGTGGGTGAAAACCACCTGCTGCAATGTGTCTCTATCTTCTTTCAATTAGAAACTTCTATTTACAATGATTCTGTACTGGTGCATTCCTTTACCAGTACGCAGGCTGCAACCTGCAGAGAGCTACAACCCTCTCTCGTTTTCCAGATTCTCCTGGAAGGAAGCTACAACCCCCTTAGCTCTTGTACTAGCTGAGCTACTAGTACATAGGTGCTGACCTACTTCTTTTCTTCCAGGGACCACGTTTCATAAATTTTCAGACTGGATCCATGAACATTAAATAATCATCAAGTACATGTGAATCAACCAATCTCCTTTTACAATCAACTAATGAATCAACCAACAGCTTCTCAGAATGCAATAACCAGAAAAGTAATACCAGTAATCAGACACAGATTCTAAACCTAGAATTCTGCAGCAATAGACAAAAGGCATCCAACATATATTTCAAGAAAAGTTTGCAACTTGACCAATAGAGACCTACGAATATGTGCACTTCTGCTATGTCTAGCCTGCACCCCTCTGCACCTGCTCTGTCTACTTGACAGCGCACCTCCGCACCTGATCAGTCTACTGGACTGCGCACCTCTGCACCTGCGCCGTTTACTAGACTGCGCACCTCCGCACCTGATCAGTCTACTGGATTGCGCACCTTCGCACTGCGCCATCTACTGGACTGCGAACCTCCGCACCTGCGTCGTTTACTCATTGTGAACCTCCGCACCTGCGTCGTCTACTGATTGTGAACCTCCGCACCTGCGCTGTCTATTGGATTGCGCACCTCCGCACCTGCGTCGTCTACTGACTGCGAACCTCCGCACCTGCGCCGTCTACTAACTGTGAACCTCCGCACTTGCGCCATCTACTGGACTATGCACCTCCGCACCTGCGCCGTATCTCTCCTGTGGACCTCCAGATATAAACACTTTATCAGTCCTCAATTTTACCCCAGACTATCAGATCCACAGATCTGATCATGAACCAAAGAGATCACGATCCCTCAATAGATCAGTCTTCTCATACTCAGGTTTAACTATAACTCATCAACCAATTACAAGTATTTCAGATCTTGTTCATCTTAAGATATTCAACACATGAGTGCCTGGCCAATTGATCTCCTTTCCTTTTTATAGGCAAACCCTTACTCAAACCATGGATCAAAACCATAGAAATCCAATACAAGGGACCCAAAACTGGGGTTCAATATTTTAGATGTAATACCACGGTCCAAAACCATAGAATCAAACATGTCGGACTAAATACCATGGATCAATCATAAAAATTCCCACGTGCGCGTGCTTCTCTGCATGAAAGTGAGTGAATTTGACGTCCGCACCTTTTGTTCGGAGGACCTACGGGTTGTCCGCACTTTTTGTTCGGGGCACCTACGGGTCCGTAGCTTTTGTTAGGCGCACATGCAGGTATCTCATTTTCTATCATTTTGAGATCCCGAACAGTGATTTGCCACTTGAGTGAGTTGCCATCAAGGACAACATTCATGCCATAGTGCCACATCTGTGTCATAATGCCAACAATCTCCCCCTTTGGACTTGATGGCAACCCCAAGATCCTCAAAG
The DNA here is from genome assembly GCA_031772625.1 of Pinus tabuliformis. Classification (NCBI taxonomy): domain Eukaryota; kingdom Viridiplantae; phylum Streptophyta; class Pinopsida; order Pinales; family Pinaceae; genus Pinus; species Pinus tabuliformis. Next base: position 1,677,841,051 of record CM062818.1, read on the forward strand.
TCATTCTCCCCTTTTGTCATCAAGGGCAAAGGATTATGCTCCCCCTAAGAACATGTTGAAAACTCTGCTCTGCTGTGCTGATCATGCTCCCCCTAATTGTAGGCTAGATATGCAAAAGAAATTTTCTTCAAGAAGAACCATAATCCACCATACACCATAAATGACCTTCCTATCACCAAAAGACTCTATACATACATTCATCACCCAACCAAGTGGGGATCATCAGAAATTTACATATGACAACCAAGTACATTATATCATTCATCCCAGACATAGGCCGTTACATGATCTTGACAAAAGAAATATAAGACATAGAGACAAAACATTAGCAGCAATATTCATATCAACATCCATGTTCTCCTTCTATACTTGCTACTCCAATATCTTCTACAATAATGCCAACAATGCATTATTAGAAGAATATATGCTCCCCCTGAACCTGTGCCATTTGGTCTTTGACCAATCCATAAACCAGCGAATGTATGCGTATACCCCATATGAAACTCGCGTACAACCAACAATCTCTGAAACAAACATGATTCGACAGCAAGATGATGCATCAAATACCCCCAGCTTTTGCCTGAGGTATTCAAAGGTCTCCCTGGGTAGCGGTTTGGTGAGTATATCAGCAACTTATTCCTTAGAGGGAACATACTCCAACTTGACCTTTTGTTCAAGCACTTGTTCCCGAAGAAAATGATATTTGATAGGTATATGCTTGGTCTTTGAGTGCATGACTGGGTTCTTTGAAATGTTGATAACACTTGTATTATCACATAGGATGGAGATAGGTGGAGTACAAGTGATTTGAAAGTCCTGCAAAGTTTGCATCATCCAAAGAAGTTGTGTGCAACAAGATGCAACAGCCACCTACTTTGCTTCAGCTGTAGATAATGCTATTGAACTATGTTTCTTGTTGAACCAAGATACTAATCTGGAACCCATGAAGAATGCACCACCACTAGTGCTTTTTCTGTCATCCATGCTTCCGGCCCAATTTGCATCTGTATAAGTATGAAGTGTGAGATCTGTATCTCTAGGATACCATAAGCCATAGTTTTGAGTTCCTTGAAGGTACTTGAAGATTCTCTTAACTGCCTAAAAATGAGTTTCCTTTGGATTTGCCTAAAATCTTCCAACTATTCCCACTGCATGCATGATGTCTGGTCGGGTACCTATCAAATAAAGCAGACTTCCAATCATGGATCTATAGGTTGGTTGATGCATTGCTGCTGATTCATCATTTGCACTAAGGCTACATCCTGTAACCATAGGGGTACATACTGGTTTCGAATCTTCCATGCCATGTTTCTTCAAGATTTGTTTGAGGTACTTGGTTTGAGATAAAATGATACCGTCTTCATTTTGTTGGATTTGTAGACCAAGAAAATATGTCAGCTCTCCAAGCAATGACATTTCGAATTCTTTCTGCATTACCAAGGCAAAGTTTTGACTCATAGCTTCTTCATTGTTTCCAAAGGTAATATCATCTACATACACAACAAGTATTAGCAATTTGTCATTTTCAATCCTTACATAAAGATTGCTATCTGCTGATCCTTTTGAAAAACCTTGTTGATGAAGGTATTTGTCCAAGCGATAGTACCAAGCCCTTGGAGCCTGTTTAAGAACATAGAGAGCCTTTTTTAGTCTGCATATAAGATTTGGATCATTCCCAAGGATGAAACCATCTGGTTGCTCAATGTACACTTCTTCTTCTAAGTCTCCATTCAGAAAGGCTGATTTCACATCCATTTGAAATACTTTGAACTTCTGAAAGCTAGAGAGAGCAAGGAACATTCTAATGGCCTCAATTCTAGCAATGGGAGCAAAAGTTTCTTCAAAGTCTATTCCTTCTTGTTGAGCGTACCCTTTACAGACAAATTTGGCCTTGTCTCTAATCACTTCCTCGTTTTCAGTCAACTTGTTTTTGAAGATCCATTTTGTCCCTATGACATTCTTATCTTTTGGTCTAAGAACCAACTCCCAAGTGTTATTCTTTTCGATCTGCTCAAGTTCTTCATCCATTGCCTTGACCCAACATTCGTCTTTGCATGCTTCTTTTACATTTTGTGGTTCAGTTGAGGAGAGTAATGCCAAATAGCTTGAAGCTTATGCAATTGTTCTTCTTGTTTGTATACCTGCCTCCTTTTGCCCCAAAATTTGAGATTCTGGGTGATTCTCTTGAACATACCTGGATGGAGTCTTTTCTTCTATCCTTATTTGTTCCTCTGGTGCCTCATGGGTTTCTTCTTCATCATGAATCTGATTTGATGTTGATGGATAGTCCTCATCATCTTCGAAGTCTTCAGATCTTACCTGCCTGGGAGTGTTTTCTTTTTCATCCACCACTACATCAATGCTGTCGATAATTCTTCCAAGCCTTTTATTGTAACATTTGTATGCTTTGCTGTGAGGAGAATAACCAAGGAGAATGCCTTCATTTGCTCTAGGTTCAAACTTGCCAAGATTTTCATCATTATTTTTAATATAGAATTTGCTTCCAAAATTTTTGAAATGTTTTACCGAAGGAGTCTCACCATACCAGAGCTCATGAGGAGTTTGAGTGCTGTTCACCCGGATATTTTTCTTGTTGAGAATAACAACTGCAGCAAATGCGGCTTCACCCCAGAAGGTTGCGGGAGTTCCAGACTCATCAATATTAGCACAAGCCATTTGTTGAATCGTTCTGTTCATCCTTTCCACTACTCCATTATGCTGAGGAGTCCTAGCTGTAGAGAATTACATTCTTATTCCATGTTCTTCACAAAAGTTGAAAAATTCATTCGAGGTAAACTCCCCACCTCTATCAGACCTGAGGCATTTGATTTTGTGATCTAATTCATTCTCTACCAAGGCTTTGAATGATTTGAACTTTTCAAAGGCTTCATCTTTGTGCTTCATAATTCCTATCCAACACATCCTTGAAAAGTCGTCAATGAATAATATAAAATATTCTTCTCCTTGAGGTGACCTTTTCCTAGATGGACCACATACATCAGTATGGACCAGTTCAAGTGGTCTGCTAGCTGATCCTTCTTTCTCAGGGAAGTTAGTTCCGGTTTGCTTACCAAACTGACATGATTTGCATATTGTATTGTATGGAATTTTGATGTCTGGAAGACCACAAACTGCCTGGTATTTGCATGCTTTCCTTATTTGTGAGAAGCTTAGATTCCCCAATATTTTGTGCCATAGCCAGTGTTCATCATTCTTACTTAGAAAGCATTGATGTTTGAATATGTATAAATTATTTGGAGTTCTTATGCCTTTGATCACTGTTTTTCCTGTATCAAGATCACGAACACTACATCCATTTGATCGAAATATTAGCTCAGTTCCTTGATCGCACATCTGACTGACGCTCAATAGATTATGCTTTAAGCCATCAACATACATGACATTTCTAGCTTTGACCTTTTCTTTTAACTGAACAAAACCTTTACCTTTTATGAGAGCAGGGGTGTCATTTCCAAAAGAGACCTTCTTCTCCTTCTCTAAGGCACTATATGGCTGAAGTTTTTCCTTATCACCCGTCATGTGTTTCAAATAGCCACTGTTGATGTACCATTGATTTTCTTGCCCTTCCGCATATAAAGCTATACCACATCTCTCTGGTTGTGGTTCCTTCATTCTCCATGTTTTGACACTTGAGGCTTGCTCCTTCTGAGTTGTATGCCGAAACCTGCTCCTGCACTCAGAATCTTCATGACCGAAGTTGTTACAAATAGATCATTCTATTTCATTTTCAAGAGCAGAAAAGTTATTGTAGGTTCTTTTCATGATCCTAGTCATACTCCTTTGTTTTTGAGCTTCTCTAGTCATGATTGTCTTATAGGCAACACATTGATCTGCTTTGTGGCCAAAGTTATGACACGAGAAACATTGGCCATTGAAGAAACTCCTGTGATTATCAAATCTACCAGCCAAATGATTGTAGTTTTTATTGACATCCATTCTTGAGGCAAATTGAGAAGGTTTTACCTGAGGCTGGTTGTAGCTTCTATTTGTCCTTAAAGTAGATTGCCCCCGATTTACCTGATAGCCTTTGTTCATTCTTGAGGTAAACTATCCCTGATTTACCTGATGTTTTTTATTAGGCCTTTGCTCGCTCCTCCTTGCTGCATCAAGATAACTTTTGGAGGTGGATGCTTGAGATGCTTCTTCATTATATCCCAGACCTGTCTTGATTAGTGGTGAACGCTGCACATTGATAATCTCATCCAGAGTTTCAAATCCTTTAACAAATCTAAGATTAAGAGCTTTTTTTTTCTCAATCTCTTTTCTAAGACCAACAATTTCACATTCTAACTTTTCATGAAGTTTTTCTTTTTTCAGCCAGTTGGAATTGCAAAGTATCAATAATCATATTTTTCTCTTCTAAACAAATTTTGAGTTTAGAAATCTCTTCATACAGACCTTCTTCATCTATAGCATCCATGAAATCATCATCTTCAAAAGCCATTAAAATTCTATAATCGTTACCTTGTTCATCTTCATCACTATTTGAAAGTCCATCACTGTCTTCATGAGTGTAATAGCTTTTCTTATTTACATTCTATTTCTTGTTCCATCTGACAGGTTCCTTACCTTTAGCAAGCTTATATTTATGAGGAAACTTTGCAACATAGTGATCGACTCTTCCACAAGAAAAGCATTTGAAAGGTAACTTACCTTTGAATCTTCCAGCACCTCATTGAAGGTTCTTGAAAAAAGTTGATTCTTCTTCTTCTTCTGATAGATGTATTGACTCATAGTAATCTCCTTTGCTTGAGGCCTTGAATGCAACTTCTCTTCTGTCTGATGGTCCTCCTTTCCTCATTTTGTAAGTAGTTATAATTCCATGTAGCTGTGACATGGTAAGTTGTTGTAGATTCTGTTTTTCTTCTATTGCAGAAACTTTTGATTCAAACTTAGAGGACAAATATCTTAGTACCTTTTCAACCACAACAACCTCTTTTATTTCTTCACCCAAGTTTTTCATACAATTAACAATCTCATCTATACGTAGAAAATAATTAGCCACACTTTCATCATTGTACATTTTGAGATTTTCATACTGAATTCTGAGGGTTTGAAGTTTTGCTCGTTTTACCTGTTCATCTCCTTCATAGCTCAGAATGATCTTATCCCATATTTCTTTTGCGGATTTGTACTGCATAACCTTGACAAACTCTGATTGAGATAGACATCCTAATAGAGTATTGGCAGCCTTTGCATTTGTTTCATATTGCGTCTTACCAGCCAAATCTGTAGGTGTTGTAGACGGAAAATTGTAACCTGTATATATGATATCCCAGACTTCTGTACCAAGAGATTGAAGATAGGCAGTAACTCTTACCTTCCAATATATGAAGTTTGTCCCATCAAAAATTGGTGGTCTGATTGATGCTTCTCTCTCGTATTTGCTCATGATGATAGATCTTCCTTCAAGCGATCAAGCTTCTTCTGAAGGACCTGCTCTGATATCAATTGTTGGAAATAATACTGAGAGGGGGGGGGGGGGTGAATCAATATTATCAACTTCTTTTCAATATTCCCTCTAGATTTATAATTTATATTATTCTTCAGATGTTGACCATTAATTTTAATGTCAGTACCATATAATAATGAACAGGAACAAGAAAAACAGACAGTCACACCAAAGAACACCAGATATAAGGTGGAAACCCAATGTGGGTGAAAACCACCTGTTGCAATGTGTCTCTATCTTCTTTCAATTAGAAACTTCTTTTTACAATGATTCTGTACTAGTGCAGTCCTTTACCAGTACGCAGGCTGCAACCTACAGAGAGCTACAACCCTCTCTCATTTTCCAGACTCTCCTAGAAGGGAGCTACAACCCCCTTAGCTCTTGTACTAGCTGAGCTACTAGTACGTAGGTGCTGACCTACTTCTTTTCTTCCAGGGACAACGTTTCATAAATTTTCAGAATGGATCCATGAACATCAAATAATCATCAAGTACATGTGAATCAACCAATCTCCTTTTACAATCAACTAATGAATCAACCAACAGCTTCTCAGAATGCAGTAACTAGAAAAGCAATACCAGTAATTAGACACAGATTCTAAACCCAGAACTCTACAAAAATAGACAAAAGGCAGCCAACATATATTTCAAGAAAAGTCCACAACTTCACCAATAGAGACCTACGAATATCCGCACTTCTGCTGTGTCTAGCCTGGGAAGCTCCACACCTGCTCTGTCTACTCAACAGTGCACCTCCGCACCTGATCAGTCTACTGGACTACGCACCTCCGAACCTGCGCCGTCTATTGGACTGTGCACCTCCACACCTGATCAGTCTACTGGGCTGCGCACCTCCTCACTACGCTGTCTACTGGACTGTGCACCTCCGCACCTGCGTCATCTACTGATTACGAACCTCTGCACCTGCGTTGTCTATTGACTATAAACCTCCGCACCTGCACCGTCTATTGGACTGCGCACCTCCGTACCTGCGTCATCTACTGACTTGGAACCTCCGCACCTGCGTCGTCTACTGACTGTGAACCTCCGCACCTGTTCCATCTATTGGACTGTGCACCTCCGCACCTGTGCCGTATCTCACCTGCGGACCTCCATATATAAACACTTTATCAGTCCTCAATTGTACCTGTTATGAAACCAGCTCAAGAAAACATAGAAAAGATAGATCAATGCCTTAGAATCCAGCCTCTTGGAGGGGGAAACATCCTTTACACTACATAAATGAACAATTCTTGGATGATACAAATGAAAAGACCTCCTTTCTATATATAGGAGTCTAAGGGGTCATAACATAATCAGAGCCAACATAACAATAATAATGTAAGGGCACAATAATAATAATAGTGGGCTTCTATGGGGCACAATAGTAACAATATGGGCACTACATGGGTACATCAATATAATAAGTGGTTTGTACTAATAACAATAAGGGGTTACACTAGTAGTATAGGGGCCTAACATGCCCCTCTCCTTCAAAAAGCGTTGTCCTCAACGCTTGAGTAGTTCTTGATGCTTCTATATAAAATTCTTGTCCTCCCATGTGGAATCTTTAGTAGGTAAGTTCTTCCACATGATGAGATACTCTGGAATTGATTGATTTCGTAGCTGTCGGGTTATTTCTTTTGTGACTGCTCTAGGTTCCAATATGATTTTTCCTTCCTCTTCAATTTCTGGCAATATTGTTTGAATTAGGATCTTTTGCAACTTTTGAATAAGTGGACATACTTCTTCGTCCTTCTTCCATTCATCCCTTGCTTCGTTTATCCAATCTAGTTGGATAATAGAAATAGCACAAAACAATGCTTCCACATCCTCATCCTTGAAGAGTCTTCCCATTCAGTAAGGTCGCCATTTTTAAGTGCGTGTAGTATTGCCAACATTTCCTTCTCATAAATAGCTTGCTTGAGATGTAGTAGTAAAAATACCCAATCACCTACATCAAAACATTTTTCACTACGATGTTGATCTACCTGTTGTTTCGTTTGATTTTGCACCAAAGTGGCGTTATCCTTTAAAATTTGGAGAACTTGTTGTTGATGCTCAATGTGATCTTTCACTGCTTGAACCTTTTTCTTCTTGATATGTCCTTCTATCTCTAGAGTTTGAGAAGTGGTAATTTCTTCCAATCCTTTACAAGATATGGTCGGATTCATTTCTTGATGCTTGATATGGTCTTTCACTTCTTGAACGTTTTTTTTCTTGATATGCCCTTCTATCTTGATAGTTTGAGGAGTGGTAATTCCAACCAATGAATTACAAGATTTGGTTGGATTCATTTCTTCTTTCTCAATGTGATATTTCACTTCTTGCACCTTTTTCTTCTTGATATCTCCTTCTATCTTGAGAGTTTGAGGAGTGGTAATTCTTGCCAATGCTTTACAAGATATGGTTTGATTCATTTCTTTTTTCTCTGGGGTGCGGTCCTGGCGTATATCCTCTTCTTTTGATGTTTCTTGATCCTTTTCTTCCTCCTCTTCATATTCTATGTAAAATAATTTCTTCTCAGCACACTTATGACCTTTTGTGTATTTGCTATCACAACTGTAACAAAGCCCTTTTGCTCTTTTTTCTTCCAATTGTTGTGGTGTCAACCTTGTAGGTTGTGGAAGACTAGGGGCAACAACACTTCCGTCTTTATAGTTGTGAGTGGTATGCTTCCTAGTTGCCATAATTTTGCTTTCCATTTTTCTTGCTAACCTGAATGCCTTCTCTAATGAATCAGGTTCCCAAAGGCGAACATCATGTTGGATATTATCCTTTAAATACCCTATGAACACATCAATCCTATGCTCCTCTGGAATATCTTTTACCCTTATGTTCAATTTTTGGAACTCCTCAACGTGCTCCATTATTGAACCCTTTTGTTTGAGACTTATCAATTAGCTAAAAAAAGTGTTGCTTTTTGTATCCTCATAATGTGCTATCAATTCTTCCATAAAAATTGTCCAAGCGATAAATTGTTTACGAGAACAAAGCCATTGATACCATACAAACTGATTTGGTTCCAAATATACAGTTGCCATACGTACCTTTTGTGCGTTTTGCACATTATTGAGATAGTAGAATTGCTCCATCTGTAATATCCATGTGGCGGGATCCTTGCCATCAAACTTCCTCATATCGATTTTTGGAATATGGTGATTCTTCGATCCAACATTAGCATCTATGGAATCATGATTAACATTTCTTTTGTTCTCATCATGAGTTTCCTTTACTAACTTTTCACCATTAGTAAGTATTTCTTGTAGAAAATTTGTCAAATTTGTCTTCAAATCTGCCATGCCTGTCTTCAAATTTGTGTTCAAATCTATCTTCAAATTGTCCATCTTAGCTTCCATGCCATTCATCTTAGCTTCCACGCCATTTATCTTAGCTTCTGTTAACTTTTGTGAGCGTGACATTTGTTGCACTTGTTCTTGTAATTTTAAAATATCATGTAGCATTTCTTCCTCTTCTTCATGATTCATGCTAGAGCTTTCAGGTTCCTTACTAGGTGTTTGCATTTTCTTTCCTCGGGGCATCAGTTACCTATAATAATGCTCTACTATGCCCTTTGAATTCCTTCAAAATAAATTTTCAAACCAAGCTTAAGCAAAAATTTAAAAAAATCTACACACCTTTTTTCACTTTGTAGGAGCTCGATATTGCCTCTGATGTATCTCTGTACTTTCAAATCATCTAGTTCTAAATTTGGGACGTGTAGTAGCTCTCTGTGTCCTTTTTCCAATGCCACCAGTCTGATCCAAATTGGATTCTCCAAGGAAGAGTTATGCACAATCTCCCAAGATGACCTGATTATAGACCTTTCCAGAAGAGCGAAGTTGTATGAAGTTCCACGTGTACAATTTTCAATATTTGGTTCTAAAAAAGACATACAAGAAACTACAGTCTGTCCTCTTTCTGTACCTTCTTACGAAATTTCAATCTGATCCCCAGAGAGAAGGTTATGACAATTTTCCCCAAGTCACCTGTTTTGAATGTAATTCAGGAGTCTGCAAAAAGACCAACTTCCTCACATCATATCTCCGCAAATATTGCGCGAAAATCTCTGAAATTTGGACCCAAGGTTTAGCACGATTTCTTCTCAAATTGGTTTTTTTTGTGACTTCTGAAACGTCACAGAAAAAGTTATAGTGAAAATGCCACGATGACCTGTTTGGAGCAGCGAAACCCTAGAATCCAAAGCTCTGATACCAAATGTTATGAAACCAGCTCAAGAAAACATAGAAAAGATAGATAAATGCCTTAGAATTAAGCCTCTTCGAGGGGGCAACCTCCTTTACACTACATAAATGAACAATTCTTGGATGATACAAATGAAAATACCTCCTTTCTATATATAGGAGTCTAAGGGGTCATAACATAATCAGAGCCAACATAACAATAATAATGTAAGGGCACAATAATAACAATAGTGGGCTTCTATGGGGCACAATAGTAACAATATGGGCACTACATGGGTACATCAATATAATAAGTGGGTTGTACTAATAACAATAAGGGGCTACACTAGTAGTATAGGGGCCTAACAGTACCCCAGATTGTCAGATCCACATATTTGATCATGCGCCAGAGAGATCACGATCCCTCAATAGATCAGTTTTCTCATACTCAGGTTTAACTATAACTCATCAACCAATTACAAGTATTTCGAATCTTGTTCATCTTAAGATATTAAACACATGAGTGCCTGGCCAATTGATCTCCTTTCCTTTTTATAGGCAAGCCCTTACTCAAACCATGGATCAAAACCATAGAAAGCCAATACAAGGGACCCAAAACTGGGGTTCAATATTTTAGATGCAATACCACGGTCCAAAACCATAGAATCAAACACATTGGACTAAATACCACGGATCAATCATAAAAATTCCCACGTGCGCGCACTTCTCTGCATGAAAGTGAGTGAATTTGACGTCTGCACCTTTTGTTCGGAGGACTTGCAGGTATGTCCACACTTTTTGTTCGGGGCACCTGCGGGTCCACAGCTTTTGTTAGGCACACCTGTGGGTATCTCATTTTCTATCATTTTGAGAGCCTGAACAATGATTTTCCACTTGAGTGAGTTGCCATCAAGGACAACACTCATGCCATAGCGCCGCATCTGTGTCATAATGCCAACAGGATGAATCTGACCTAGTAAGTTTAACGAGCCCTAGGAAGGAGAAGCTCATGTTCGTTATGATGATGAATCCAATGTCGTTTTATAGTTTAACGAGTCTGAAAAATGTGTAACTTTGTATCTTTTTCATGTTTAGAGAGTTTGAAAAAGACACATAAAATAAAACTCCACATGGTCCCTTTTCGTACATTTGTGTTTGTCAAGCCCGAAAAGGTAGAAAAAAATACTTGAGAGAACTGCTTGACCATTTCAATCAAGGAGTATCTTTTTCGTATATAGTGCCTCCTAGCCTGAAAAAAGGGGTAAACTTATACTGGGTGCACGATGTTTCACATCCGTTAACGAGTTCAAAACGACAAGGGCTCAGCCATCTTTTCACTTTTAAAGGGTCGGAAAAGAGCTGAAAGTGAACGCCCCGTTTTTATTCTCTTTAACAAGTCAAAAAGGGAAAAGATAGTGAATGATATTTTCATGTAAGTTTAATGAGTCAAGAAAAGAGCTGAAACGTGACTCGCCCTGGAGGAACGAATGGTATAAAGGGTAGCAACTAGTTCCAACAATGGTGGAACTGCTTAAAACATGTGATGTTCAAGAGGCTGGCTAACAAAACCACTCATCACTGCGGTCCCTCAGGAAAGGAAAAACAACCAAGTGAAAGCATATGATTGGCCAAAGAGATGGTGGTGATGGAATGAAACAACCAAGGCTCATCTAGCAGAAATTAGCTGATAAAAATGGCAATCACGAGATGTAAATTCGGCATGGGTTCATTTTTACACAAGCTTGAACCATGGAGAAACTCTGCTTGGATTCGGTTTCATGTTTACAAAAGCTTGAAACGAAAAATTGTGCTTGATATAAGTTCACATGCCCCCAGCATAATGACTCAAATTAGGTACATGCCTCCCAAGCTTCATTTCAATCAACTAGATGAATGAAATGAATGTTCACTTTCGAGATATTGGAAAGACTCGGCTGGGATTTTTATGAGATATTAATCAAAGACTTGATTTGGAAAAGGGAGTTGATTCATTTTTTAACGAGGTTGACACAATAAAATAACTATCCTCATACATATGTTCATGAACCATATGAGAACATGGCTCCCAAGAGGTCTTCACTAGACAGAAGAACCATGCTCTGGGAGGAATACATGTCAATTGGTACCATAGGCTGATCGGGTTCCAATGCCCCTAGTATATAATGTATTATACCATCTATGTGATCATCAATAGATGTGGAGATAGAACGAGTAGCCACATAACTGACCTGTGGTGGGGAAGGTACTGCTTGCAAACAAGAGCTGATAGGTGATGTTGGTTGCAAAGGAGGCACCTGGTGACCAATAAACGACAATTGATCAATGGTCACTATTCTCCCTTCGTGTGGAAAACAAACCACACAGACGAGCAAAGAAACAAGAGCTCCCATGACATAAACATAGTCACATCCAAGGAGAAGATTGAAATCTAAGGGTCCTTGGACTACCATCACGTCTGTATAGATGATCTTCCCTTCCAAAGTAATAGGGAACTTTAGAAGGAACCCCAAGGGTTGATTGGTTCCTCTGTTGAAAGCCAACAGATTCTAAGTGACAGACACAAACTGTGGGGAGCCCAAAGCTTGCCAAGTAGTAGAAGACATGATGCTAACAGACACACCTTCATCTAATATAGTGCCAGGTACTACCATATTATAGGCTTGTACTGTGATCTGGAAAGGCACATAAGATGGGAGGTGAAAAGCAGTCAATGGACCCCAATCGAAAGAGACGATAGAACTACTTGGTGGGGGTATCATATGATTGCCCCCATGCTCTACAGGAATAGAAGAAGGACTCTCCTGAACAACTGGGATAGGAGGGTCACTCTTCGATTCATGAGAATCTGAGGAGACAAGAAGAACATGAGTAGTATGATCACTACGCTCTTCCGGAATAGAGTGAGCAACTAGTGGTGGAGCCAAGTCAAAACTCTTTTCGACCAATGGTTGGTTGGTAATAGACACAAAAGAGCCTCGCTCAAGAAGAGTAGGACCGACAAGAGACAAATCGAAGTCAATCTCTTTACCAATCGGGAGAGGGTCAGAAGAAAGCCTCTTATTACCAATAGGAAGTTGGGGTTGAGGAGCTGCAAGGTTTTCCAAAACTTTGGGATCTTTATCCATAAGAGGACAAAGTTGAAGAAGATGCTCTCCTTCACATAACTTACAGGGGAATCTAATATTCTTTTTCTTCTTACCATCGCTAACCGAGGGTGTAACATCGACATGATCTCCAGAGGTCAATGTGGATGGTCGATCTAGATTTTGAGACCATAACTCCAAGACTCTCGGAATGACAAGACAATCTCGAAGGAGATGGTCACCCTTACACAACTTGCAAGGGAATCTAACCTTCCGTGGAGGGTTAGAATATTTGTCTATAGGAGGTGCATTTGGACTAAGAACCACACAGTTTGCATCTTTCTTATCTTACTTCTTCTTCTTCTTCTTAGCCCCCTGGTTACTAGTTTTGAAACTTTCACTAGGCGAAGTAGAAGAGGAAGGTGAAGAAATAGGGGAAGAAGGTGAGGGATCAACCTTAGAATCATTGTGACATGATTTGAAGGAAGGATTTGGGACACTCGGGATCACCGAGGTGAAAAATAACCAGACAAGTAAACTAATGGTTAACCCAGTGAGGGACAATGTTGCCATATAAGGAGCACAAGCATTTCCAAAAGAAGGAAAAGGAACAGGATTCCCTTCCGAGGGGAACCCTTAACTAGTGGACTCTGGAAATGTTTCCATTGGAATCGACTCTAAGGAATTAATAAGGAAGATAACTTTTACCTGAAAAATTTCGTGGGAAGTTAATTTTAGAACATTGAAACAAAAATTTGCCTTTTCATGTTTTAAGAGTCGAGAAAAGGATGAAAGTTTACTCTATCACTTTCGATTGGAAACGAGCTCGAAAGGACAAGTGCTTGAATGATATTTTAAGTTTAATGAGTCAAAAAGTTCAAATGACTACTTTGGATGGTCTAGGTAAAAGGGATTACTAGGCAACCGTGAACTGCAGAATACCTCTTGGTGAACCAAGAAGTATGAGCAGGAAATCTTCCCGAATGTTGTGTTTGGTGTATCATGTTCGCAAGGCGGCCGACTCGGCTTCCTAAGGATAAAAGGATTGTAGCCTAGCGGGGTCTCTCATTATATACTCGATGGTACGGGGAGCACAAATCCATGCTAGTGCTGCCTAATGCCGAAGCTAATGACAACTGTTAGGTTTAAAGACGTTAGAACACATCTCTAGCCTAGACCTTCTAGATATGATCGTTAATGTCAAATGCACCTTAGGTTAATTGAATTCATTTTAGAGTTGATCTTGAGTTAAGTTTCAGTTTTTAGGTCTAAGTGACGCTACTCGAAAAAACCTGAAATGAAACTAAATGGGACAAGACCCTTTCGATTCGATGAAATGCCTACATTAGAGAGGGTAGAAACTACTCAATCAAATGAAAATAATCAAGCAACTGGAAATGAAATGATCTTTCACTACTTCACTTTCTCAAAAAACAAACTAATGAAAAATGCATTTCAATTCCTAATTTCCTGACAAGAACTTATCTATTAGTCCTCTCAAAATGAAGAAATTTCTCTTCATTTTTCAAATACTGATGCAATTCTAGTCTTTAAGAGATGCAAATTATTGTAACATAGTGATGCAACAAGATAGAATTTAATACTTTCTTGTGAAAAAATGAAATAAACTTTTTGCATACAATATTTCAATGAAATTTTTTTCGAGACAATGATCTCTTCAAGTAGATGAAAACATGAAAAGAAAAGTTCATTCAGATCAATGAAACATCGACTTTACCAAACACAAGACCAACAATGTAATCTATGCTGGAAAGAAACATTCAAGCTAGTAAACGAAACCTTTTCAAGCTTGTGCAAAAAGAGGCCAAAGTCATAAAAAGTACCAAAAAACAAATGCAAGGAGAAAACACACCCACAACCTGACGTAATGAGTCCACAAGCTGTTGAATGTGTGACTAACTAGATGCCCTAGTGTTGTTGCCACTCAATGACTCATCAAATGGAAAGATGACAAGCCAATAAGAAAGCAAACCCAAATAATAAGTAGCTTTCTAATCAGGGAGAAAACAATAAAAAAGGCTCACGGGGTAAAAAACACAAGACCAGAATACACTGGCCAAGATTGGGGTCAAGCCCTAATCTTCACTTACGGGCATCGACTTGACTGCCTAACTGAAAACAAGTGCTAGAGGCTTTCGGTGTGATTATTCCTCAGTCAATTCACGCTGGTCGGCATGACTATCAATGGATTAAGTGCGCTGGTTGAGGTAACTAAGGAAAAATACAAAAAAATTCAAAATAGAGACCAGATCTACTACTATGAATTTTAGACTTAGGCCAATAAGCATGACAAAAGAAACAGAACAAAAGGGAAAATGTGAAACTAGAAAAGTTCTCACAAAATCATGAAATCCAAAACAAACAAAAAGATGGAATCCCCAGCGAAGTTGACAATTTGTGGTGAAGTAAAATTATAAGTGCAGACACGAATGAATTCCTCTAGCCTGATAATGGATCTAGCCACAACAGATACATTCTATGGAAGATTTCCTTAGGTTAGAATCAATCAAGAGGGCCTACCTCTTGGTCACTTATCTTGATTGATGGTGTCCTCACTTGCTCGCTCCATCGATCTCTCACTTCCTTCTTCAAGCTCCTGAAACAAGTAAACAACAACAACGCACAAACATAATAATAGACAAATTTCAATTCAACCTACTTAATGAGTGAAGAAGCATTAATACATGGATATGTAATATTGCAAAACATGTATGAAATCAATCGATAGTTGCATATATTAATATCAAAGAGAGATTACAACCATTCGTCTTGACGCTGCAGTCTTCCTTTGACAAGACTAGATTCCCACACACTTTTGCTAGCATTCCATGATAGCTTCAAACAACAATAGTTTAAAGGCTCTTCCATTTGGGTTTCACTCCAAACAAAAACACACTTCTCCCTCACACAACTAGATGGCTACAACTAGTAATAGTTTTCTTATCTAATAAAAAATAGTATACTCACACTTAGCCAAAAACTGTCACTAACTTGTGCTTGGGAAGAAGGGAGGTTTATATAGGAAATATGGATGGGAGATGGATCCTCTTCTCATGGGAGAAGGACTTATCCCTTGAGGTAGTTCCATCATTATAGGGGAAAGGAGCCCAAACTATCATCCTCGACCCCATCTAGCCAAACCATTTACCAGACTTCCATTACAAAGCTTTTAGAGCTGGAAGATTCAACTCTAATTTAAAAATATTTCCATAACAGGACCGACGTGAATGGAACATAGCTCAGTCGCATCAGTCGATGCGGGGAATAGTGCTAATCTCTGCACATTGGCATGGGGGAGACAAAGGCCATTTGCGCTGGTATTGTAAACTGGGAAAACAGAAGTTTCAGGGAAAATGGTGCAAAAGGGAAATGATATTCTAATGAAGAGGGACATAATGGGAGTTTCTTCATGAAGGTAAAGCATGCGCGGTTCACTGTAGAGGTCCTCTAGGATCAAGGAACAGGGAGTATGGGGACAGTGAAAAAATGTTGTCTAACAATGTCCAACTAGGTTTTCGAAGGAGAAAGACATGTTTTAACAAGTGTTAACTAGATATCCTAGGTAGGCACTACGACGATATCATTTCCTAGCATCAACGTTGTCTAGACAGGTCATAGAAGGAACAAAAATGACATAACTTAATTTATTGATTGATAGAGAAGTGAGAGGAATGAGAAAGGGAGGTGCATCGTTTTTCAAACCCCATATTAGGGCCAAGAACTAGACAACCCATCTGACACCATGCCATGCATATACCAGTAAGAAAGCAAAACAAAAGACATAACACAACACAAATGATTACCTAGGTCTCAAAGAGTAAAGTTTCATGTAGCGAATTAGACCCAACCACCCTCTTTGAAACACCATTCTCTCTTTTTTCCTTTTTTCTTTCGTCCTTGATGTTGTACTTAATGCTATTATTCTTCTTGTCTTTTGATAATGAACTGATGGGGGAATTCTATATTCCTCTCCCACATATCGCCTCTTCCTTTCCGCTCTTCTTTATTAGTCAATTTTCCTTGGAGATTAACATCCTTATAAAATATATGGGTATGGAAATGGAGGACTACAATTCAAGGTTGGGTCTACGAATGAGTATTAACCTTTAAATTAGTCTAATAAGAGAGGACCTTGATTCTCACAGGGATCATGGAAATGGTCCTCTTGCGCAACTAGATCTACTTCCATTAGTTCCAATACCATTGGAAATATTGTTGTAATTTATGTCAAAGACAGGGGGAGACTATAAATGTCCCAGATAAATATTGAAAAGTGAATATTGTTGGAAATATTGTTTGGGTGCCAAGTTTTTTTTATGCCCACTTTGAGTAGCTTATCATTGAAGGAATTTTTACTTTAAATACCTAGCTTAAATGGGAGCATAAGATATATGGTTGAAAAACTTGTTAATGAGACCTTTCCAATGATATATGGAACTCCCTCTAACTCCATAGGAATGAGGAGATATGAAATATTTTGTCAAGTTGACCCATCTAGTTTTACAAGTTGGCCCCATAAGTGAATGTAGAAACACTATAATTAAATGATATATGAGTGAATTTGAATGTCATCCAAGAAAGAAGAGATCTAAGGTGTGCAAGAGAAGTTGGGGAATACTCTTTGGGTTTTAAAGGTGGAGCAAAATGTTATTTGTGGAGTGAACGGGTCACCTTGGCATTTTTTATATTACTTTTATTCTTAAATGTTTTAGATCATTAACATTTGGAGGAGATAGAGGCGAGATATTCATGTACATGGGTAAAATATTTAGAGATTATTTTGCTATAATTTTGGAGATATTCTCTAAGTTAGGGCCCCAAAATGCTCTTGAAATCTGCTTCGAACAAGTTAGTTTGGAATTTTCTCTATAAATTCTCTTCTAGGATGTTTTAGACCATGAAATTTTGAAGAGATAGAGGCGAGATAATTGTGTACATGTGGTAACAATTTCATATGTCAATTCACTATAATGTCATATTTATGCCCTATGTAAGTTAGGTTTTTGAATGTTCCTAGAATATGCTTCAAACAAGTCAATTTGGCATTTTCTAATTTATTTTCCAAGATGTTTCAAATAGTGAACTCTTGAGGAGATATAGGTGAGGTATCTAGGTACACATGGTAAAAACTTTAGACTTTGGTTTTCCATAAATTCAAATATATGCCTTTTGGAATTTAGGGTTTATAAAAAGTCTTGAAATTATCTTCAAACGCATGAGTTTAGCATCTATACTATAACTTATCTTTTGAGATGTTTTAGACCATAAAATCTTGAGGAGACAAAACTAGATCTCTACAAACCTGTGGTAAAAATTTCATACTTTAGTTTGCTATACTTTCAAAGATATCTCTTGTGGAAGTTAGGGTTTTTGAATGATCCTTAAATCAATTTCAAATAGGTTAACTTAGAATTTTTCATTATGGGAATTTTGAGGTTTAAAATGGACCTCCTAAGGAAATTATAAAATAATAGTGGAAATAATAAAATAAGATTAGATTACATCATCAAATTTTAGAGGGAAAAAGAAAAAACTACTTTTTCAATTCGTGTTTTCAACTTATCTACCTATGGGTTTACTCAAATTTCGAGTGGGAACACTGGTTGGATGAAAAATTTGATTCCTCATCCAAGGAGCACCCATGTTGCATACTTTCAATGGACCCTGCTACATGAAAAGTGAAAAATACATGAAAAAATTGATTGCAATCACGTTTTTTCATGTATTTTTCATAAAATTTCGTGTAGTAGGGTCCATCAAAAGTATGCAACATGAGTACTACTTCGATGAGGAATTAAATTTGGCATCCAACGAGTACTCCCGCTCAAAATTTTAGTAAAACCTTAGGGAGATAAGTTAAAAATACAAGTTGAAAAAGTAGTTTTATTATTTTTACTTTTCTAACCTAAAAATGATGAATCACCCCCCATGGTTGACATCATCATCTTGAATCCTATTGGTTCTTATAAATTTTATTTTGGTTGTACATTTTTCTTAGGAGGCCCATTTTATACCTCAAAAGTTCTCTAATGGATGTAACTTCTTTTTTGGGATTTTCATATTGTGAAATTATTAGATATCCGAGGAAACATACGTAAGTGCCTCAAGTAAAAAATTTAGTTTATATTTTCAAAATTGGATATGTGGCATGCTTTATAAGTTCATTCTTGGGAAGATTCCAAAAACAACAAGTTCTGGGAGAAGAAAACATGGTGAAATTAGAAATAATAAGCAGACTTGTTGAAGGTAAAAAACAATGAGTAAAATTGGTGAAGGCAGAAGCAACAAGTTGACTTGGTGAAGGCAGAAGCAACAAACATAAATGGTGAAGGAAGAAGTAGCAAACAAACTTAGTGAATTAGGTTGGTGCGTTTGAGTATTTTCAATAGTGGGGATTGATGTCTCTAGTAGGTTGGTATCTAGCCTAAGAGAATTATAAAAAGAAGTTTTGTGGTTTTCTCCCAAAAGAGTTTCCACATAAGTCTGGTGTTCCATGTTTCGTAGCTAATATATCTCATATGTGATTGTTTTATTATGGTTCATGAATGTTTTAACAAGTCAAAGTTGTATTATATTGATTCACCTCAACCCTCTCGGTATAAGTGTGTGCTTAATAATTGAAATTAGAGAAGGCTTCTTTTCTAACCGCTAGAAGGTATATTTTAGGAGCACACATGGCTACTTAAGAAGGTTTCTATAGAAATAGAGCCCCATTGTCTGATGGAACAAAGTATTCATTCTAGAGTATATAGATGTAAACTTATTTAATGGATCTTGAGTTTGATATTTGGAAATTAGTCATGATTAGGTATATAGCCCTAAAAACTCCTCCAACATGTATGGTTGGGAAAAGGGCTAGTGAATATAATGAGAAATTAAAGAATTATATCTTGTATGGTCTATCATAATCATGATTTGTCAAGGTGATGCATTATGAATCGACAAAGAAATTAGAGAAAAAAGTCAAAGCATATATGAAGGCAATGACAAGGTGAAGGAGGAAAAACTCCAAACTCATAAAAGACAATTTGAGAATTTGAAAATGGAAAGAGAAAGAAAATGTTGTAGCCCATTTTCTCCATGTGGATGAAATTGTTAATGTCATAAGAGGAATTGGTGAGAAGGATGAAGAATCAATGATTATAAGGTCACTTCCTTTAATATTTTATGCCAAGGTATCTGCCATTGAAGAGATGAACGATATAGAGAAACTAACGATGGATGATCTCCATGGGATTTTCTCTACATATGAAATGAGGACAGAAAATGAAAAACCAACATATAGGAAATAAACTTTCAAATAATAAATGAAGACAAAAGCACACAAATATTGTGATTTTTCTAGCCATGAATCATATATAAAAAAAAAACACAATTTGTGAGAAAAATAAAAAGAGGATCTGACAAATACAAAGGTAAGCTACCCTTTAAATGTTTTAATTGTGGTAGAATAATACATTTTGTTGCTAAATTCCCATATGTATAAAGGGAAGACAATTATAATGAAGAAGAACATAACAATAAAAACAAACCTTATAGATAGAAAGCAAAAAATATGCCAAAAAGAAGAGTTTTTACTCTAGAGAGGACAATAGGTCCTCTAAAGAGAGTGATGGATTTGTTTCTAATATACAAAGGATAATTCCTCTTCATAATCATGGATACCAAGTATATCAATAAATAAAATGAAGAGGTATTTTCTTTTGGTTAAAAAGTTGATTATTATGAAAACTTGCTAACTTAGGGGAACGACCATGTTGATAGCTCGAATAACGTCCGTAGTTTCTCCCTACATTGCTCTAAAACCCCAAGCCTTCTCTAGTACAGGCAAGCTTCCGCGGGTTTATGCGAAGCTTGGATGACCCAGAAAGGATACAGTGGGCTTCAATCTCAGACGTTTGGAATTCAGTTCGACGAAATTGACATGTTCACCATTGACAGCGTCTGCAATCACATCGGCTTCAGATCTTGTGAAGGAGAGAATTGATACAAAATCAGACCTGCCAGATCTGTTGAATACGGTGATGCATCAGGCGGAGAAGACCTCTGTCAATGGCACCGAGATCACGCTCTATGAAATCGCTGTCTCTAGCGAACGCGGAGCCCTTAGGACGGAAAATAGCCGATCCTGCCACAATTATGAAGGAATAATCCTGTTTTTTTCATATCAAAGCACACATCTATATTATATTGTTGCGTTTCTTGACACCCATAGGCTCAAACATCTGCCATTGAGCCCCGATCGGGCAATATACCCACAGATCCGTGGCAATGAGCATAGATCGAGCCTCGGTCTTGTAGATCCAGACCTACAATTGGAAGAACGACCCTATATATGGTCAGATTCGGAAGTACGCTCACAGCCAGAGCACATGGAATTGATCCCTAAGGCAGATCGACAGCAGAAGGGATACATGCGTGATACCAGGTTAGGTGGATCAGGTTCACAGCCAGAACACAGGGAACAGGTAACATCACCTTGTTTTCAGATTTTTATAAAACCCCCTATGGGGAAAACCAGTCTAGTGTGGGTACATGTAGAAAGCACCATTATGCGGTTGAAATAGCAAATATGGGCACTGATGGGATACCCTGTTCAGATCCAACATTTGGTCAGGGGTAGGTGGTCCCTTCAGGACAAAAGAACCCTGAGAAACTATGATATTACCCCAAAAACAACCATTGATTTAAACCTTAGGCTGAGAGAAGGTGCTCTGCCCCAGGGTCCAAACTCCTTAGGAGGAGACAAGGGGAAAAAGACAACAGCTCAACATCAGCCAAAGGGAGGCTCCTCCTACAAAAACATCTTACAGGGTAACGGAGATCCAGGGCCCCCTCCAGATCAAGGTGCATATACACCTAGGCCATACATAGTAGATTAGCTAGGGAAAACCTCAGGCCTAAACTTTTATTCTACAAGACTTGAAGATTTCGTCAAGTCATATGAAACACAGGCCCTAATCTGCCGATTTAACAGTTTTTGGCCAAAGCCAATGGATCTATTTCACTAGATCTTCACCAATTGGACCATGGAATGTGATATACATCTATGCTCCAAGGGGTTTTTCATTGTAAAATTTGCATCCACGGAAGTCAGAGATACAATCATCAGTGCAGGGCCTTGGTTTTGGGGAACTTCGGGTCTTTTTATGACCCCATGGTTTCCAGATTTTGATCCAAACAAAATGACTGTCTCCAAAATGCTGGTCTGGGTCCGCCTATATAACCTTCCTCTTCACTTTTGGAGTGAACGAGTTTTAGAAGGAATTGGGAATAGTATAGGGAAATACATCAAAACAGATCTGGAAAGGACTAATGAGAGGATCTACACTTTTTCATGCATTTGTGTGGAAGTAGATCTAAGTAAAGGACTGCGGGAAAGCATAAGGTTGGTATACAAGCAACAAAACTGGCTACAAGGACTAGACTACGAAACACTGCTTTCAGAAGCAGGAACTGTAGGCTGACAGGACACTTGCAAAGCACATGCCCAGAAGCCAAAAAAACAAACAATAAAAAGAAGAAGAAAGGGAAGCAGAGGAAAGGGTGGCAATTTCCCCCTCCTGATTCAGAGGAGGAAGTTACCCCCACGGAGAATACTGAGCATACCCAAGGAAAGGAGACTCAAAAGTAAAATATATCAGCCAACAAGGTTTCACAACTCCATTCAAATCAGGTAGATAAGACAAGCAAGGATCTGAGTATGGGAGGGATCAAACAACATCACCCCTCAGACACTGCAGACTCAGACAAGGATACAGCTCCACAGGAAGCAGAAACACAGTTATTCCTAGCTTCAATCGAGGCCACCCAAGGTGAGTGGTGCAAGGTCGAAAAGAAGAAGGGGAGAAAAACATGAGGTGTGAGTCCTCTACTCACCCCCCGGGAACTAGTTTTTCTATCCCTTCCTCCTCTCTTTTTTCTTTTCTCTCATTCTTTCTAAATGCAGGGTAGCCTCGCTACGCTGCATTGTGTGCGAAAGCACAAGAGCCCAATGGGCAACTTCTGGAAATGCTTCAATGCATATGCTTTGTGTAACTTTTCATTTTTTAAATAAAAGGTTACCGCTTTTTTCCTGTGGAAAAAAATAAATAAAATGAAGACAAGCAACAATAATAATCATACTTAGAAGAAGAAGACTTTGACGGGGAAGTGAATCTTGAAGTAGAAATAGTTAGTGCCTTAGAAGGAAAATATAGGGTCAAGGGAAAGAATAAAATGTAGGAGGAGAAATTGCAAAAACATGAAAAGAAGGATCATGATCTTTTATGAAATTAAAAAAATAATTATCATCTTGAAGACTCAACTAGAAGAGGCAAAAAGGATAGAAGAAGTGATGAGAAGCCAATTGAAAGAAAAGGAAGAAAACGTGAGAAGCTAGTAGATGAACTCATTTCCATAAGAAAAGGACCAGAGAAAATGAATGATTAGTTGAATAGAATCTTGAATTTTGGAAAGAGTGCTTAAATGTTATATAATTTTCTTAGTTTCCAAAGGTCACCATTCATCAAGATAGGTTTTTTATATGACGAAAAACAAAATACCCTTGAGGGAGATACAAGCATTAAGGTCACAACATCATTAGAAAATGAAAATGAAGGAAAGTTGGAAATCTATTGTAATATTCTCATAGAATCCACGAAAAATAAAAACGAAAATAGGGAAGGAAATGAGGAATAGAAAAGTCCTAATTATTCTCACAAGAACAAAAAGAATGAGTTCAAAAGAGTTGTTTCACCAAGAAGGCCTTTCACAACATAGTTACCAAAATATCTTCCCAGGCTATTGTTTTTCTTGTAATAGTTTTGTTCATAATACAATATATTTTAGTACTTATGCAAGAAGTGATCATGTGAGAGAAATAGAGGATCTTATAAGAGATCAAAGAATGATTATGTGAGCAACAAAACCAAAAGTTCTCATGGATTTGTTGATAGAAACTACAATTCATTTTCTCCCCTACTTGATTACAATACTGAATGTTATAAGTGCAATAACCATGGGCACATAACACATGAATATAAAAGCAACTTAATAAAGTGTTATGAACAAAACAAGGAAGAATGTGTTCTTACTAGGCATAGAGAAGAATACACAAAGGTGTGGAAAAGGAAGCAAGAAGAGAAAAAGAAGGAAGAACGTGGACTTGCACCATATCCTCCAAACAAAGGAAGCCAATGCTTCTTTGGTAATTCATGTTCAAAACACATGATAAGGGGTGGAAAACAATTTCTCACCCCAAAGGATGAACAAGGAGCTAGTGTTACCTTTGGGAATAATGTTTGTGAAAGGATAGTTGGAAAATGCACAATTAGCATTAATGATGGAAAGACTAAAATATAGGATGTCATGTATGGTGAAGGGTTAAAAAACAATCTTCTATGTGTTAGTCAAATGTGAAAACAAAGTTACAAATTCACATTTCATTCTAAAGGATGAAAGATAAGGAAAGCAGGTTGATGGAGATTAGTGGAAAATGAAAACAGAACCCTAAGCAATGTATATGTGCTCTATGAAGTGAAAGGAGATGGGACATGTAGATGAAGGCTGGTTATGGTATAGAAGGATGGGTCATATAAAATTGACAATCTAGTGAAATTAACAAGACACAAGAAATAAGAGGTATGCCAAGGATCTGAAAACCTACATACACTATTTGCAAGCCATATCAACATGGGAAGCAATGAAAGTTAGTTTCAAAATAAATGAGTACTTAACATCAGATCCATTGGAACTTGTACACATAGACCTCTAAAAAAACACAAACTTTAAAAGGTGAGAGTTATTTTATGTTTCTTATTGATGATTTCAAAAGAATAACTTGAGTACATTTCTTAGAAAAATATGAAGCATTTGAGAAGTTTAACTCTTTCAAAGCCTTGGTTGAAAAGGAGATTGATTTAAAAATAATTTTCTTAAGATTAGATAGAGGAGGTGAGTTTACCACTGACGAATTTAATGAATTTTGTGAGAATCATGGAAGCAAGAGCCATTTTTTGGTAGAAATGACTCCACAATCGAGTTCTAGAAAGAAAGAACAAAATTGTGTAGGAAATGGCAATAACAATGCTAAATGAAGCCAAGCTACTAGACACCTTTTTAGGAGAAGTAGTTAGCATAACAAACTTCATTTTGAATGGAGCACAAATTAGAGTGAACAAAAAAGGACACCTTATGAATTATGGAAAGGTAGACCAACTATAGTCAAATACTTCAAAGTATTTGAGGGAAAATTCTATATAAATAAAAATGAAGACAACCTCGATGGTTAGCTCAATTGGTCGAGTCCTTTTCGTTAAATCACCTTTTCTATTGGGAGGTCACAAGTTCAATTCTCTCAACACTCTCGACATTAAGTTCCCCGATTGAGCCTACAAGAAGTGACCCCTTCGGGTGGATCTACCTGGTACAATATTCTATGGACGTAGCGATCACCGATATTTGGGGTTCGTGAATCATAGAAGGAAAAAAAATGAAGATAATTTAGGCAAGTTTGATTCGAGATATATTCCTTGGCTATGCATTGGGAAGCAAGGCCTACAAATGGTACAACGAAAGATCACATGACATGGTAGAAAGTATTGATGTAAGAGTAGATGAATCAATGTTTCAAAAATAAAAATTACAAACAAATGAAAATCCAAAGGAGACAATCAACCGAAAAAATAGAAAAGGAAGAAGAAGAGTAAGAAGAAAAGGAAGATCGAGAAGAAATAGAACACCAATATCAAAAGACACCATCTAGACTTGTCCAAAAGTATCATAAAAAAATCATATTTTTGGTGATATAAATACGGGAGTTCAGACTATAAGAAGATTACTAATTACACCAAAACAAATAAACTTTTCTTTGATATCCCAAATAAAACCCAAGAACTTTACACAACCTAGTGAACCATCATTCTTAGTATGTACTTATAATTCATTTTAATATTACATTGCATATATTTTGTTGATGTGAACATAAATAACCTATGGGAAACTACCAACTTTCTTGGAAGCTATATACGTAAGTCACGGATGCCATGGGATGACAAAGTAATATGAGAGAGGTTATATTTCTAATACCTTTAATTATACATGATTTTTTTTCAAATTATTTGTAGTAGAAAATTTTTGTTGATCTTGGTGGAGGTGTGAGTAAAGCAGAATTCTATCTTTCTCAAATTTGGATAAAGTGATTGTTAAATACCATTTTATCTTTTGATTGGTTTTATTTACATTTACCTAAATCACCTCTCAAATTTGGTTAAATTGTTTGTTAAATACCATTTTAGCTTTTGATTTGTTTGATTCACATCACTTGAATCATCTCTCAAATTTTGTTAAAGTGATTGTTAAATATTATTTTAGTTTTTAATTTTTTTGATTCACATCACCTGAATCACCTCTTAATCTCTTATGATGTCTTGTGAGTGCAAATGAGGGAATGATTTGCCTGATTCACATCACTTGAATCACCTCTTAATCTCTTGAGAGGTCTTGTGAGTTTCAAATGAGGGAATGTTGGCTCTTTTGGCATGATCAAAGCCATGTCTATGACCTAAACCTTCTATGGAGGGGTTTAGACCTTTTTCAATGTGCTAGGATTTGAGCAAGTTTTGTCCCTTTTTAGAGTTTCCCCATGATTCCAAATTCTAGCTTTGTTATTTTTCTATTTTTTCCTCACGAGAAGCCTTAGAATTTGGATACCATGCCTAAGGAAAAACTTTGATCCTAAGAGTTCTACTTTCATAACCCTATTATTGTATCAAATGGTAATAACATTGCATAATTTTCTCATCTTGTAGACTTGAACTCAAATAAGCTCTACATGGATTAGGTAAAAATTCCATTTTGGGCATGCCTTATGTCAACGTTAAAAAATATACTTAAAGTATTTCCAATTATTTATTGAACTTGCAAGATCTACATAAAGATGGGGAGATCATGCAATGTCGTCGATATAGGGGTCATTTTGATAGATATGGTCATTAGGTGAAAACCCTAAAAGGTTTGATGAAAAGAGATTTACCCAAAACCATATTCCATATTTCAAGAAACTTTTGTTATCTTCAAACTTGTTAAAAGAAACAATAGAGAAAAACCTTTAAAATACAAGTCCACAATAAGTTTTCTGATCCAAGGGGATTAAATACATTTAGTGAGAGTAAATATTGATGGTCATAGCTCATTGAACATGAAAATCAAGGCATGCTTTTTATAGGCCATTTTGTCACATATGGTCAATAGGCCTTCAAATTGGATCAATTCACATCCTTGAAAACCTTTTCATCATCCCTACACAAAGCACTAAGCATGAATCTCCCAAATCCATGAATTTCTAACCTTAACTGCTTCATTTCCATGCTTTTTAGGCCCAGTGTACCCTAACCCTTTAGGGACCAATGTTCACCAATAGGTTACCTACTCTAGACCAACGCTGGTCAACAACAGGTTGACCCTTGCTTGGGGTACACTGATTCTAGAAATTCGGGAAAAATAAAAAGAATATCGAAGCTTCCTCTTCTAAAATCTTCTAGAGGTTATTCTAACCATTTACCTTGGATAATAAATTTGAATCCTATCTGATACTATCTTGGAGATTTCACCTCTTATCCCTTGAGCTCATCCTCCCATCTCAAGTGGATCTCAAGCCTATATTGGTAAATGGATAAGAATTCCTAAACTACCACCCTCTCCTATATATTTACTACCATCCACAAGCTAAGGGTTAGATTTTGGAGATTGATTCTACCCTCATGTCACTGCCTTGAATCTAATAGAGTCATCATATTCATGCATTAGGGTGACATTGAGGTGTTTTTTGTGACAAGGAAAAGTCAACTTGGGGAGATCTCTACATGATATACACTATTCTTGAGAGTCATTATTCCATGCATCAGGGTGACATAGAGGTATACTTTGTGGCAAGGAAGGACAAGTCAACTTGGAGAGCTCTTCTACAAGATCAACTTCTATATTTGGTTGTAACTCTCTCCATTTCTATTAATACAAAGAGTTAATTGTTTTCCTATATGTGATGTTATGTTATTCATGTATTTCAATTCCATGTTGATCCATTCAATAAAGTAATTGGATTATGCTACATAGATGTTGTAGATATTTGGTTTGTGTTGTTTGATTGTGCAGGTTCTAATTATAGTGATTAGAGATAGGATTGGAGTGTACAAGCCAAGACTAGAGTGAAGCTTGCAATAGATTCCAATCAAGCCTCATCCCATTGATCAATTAATTTAAGGGAAACATTATATTCTTTGCATTTTGTTGTTCTATACCAAGCCACTAGGTCTAGGGAATATACTTTTGTCTACAGTTGTAGATTCCAAATAACAAATTGGAGACACCACTGGGGAACAATTTATTCCCTTGGTGGTTTCCTTGTCCTTAGTACTTGTTTTTCCTCTTGTTCAGATCCACACTTAGTCTTGAAAAAACCTAGGAAGACATTTCATTGAGCTTTAGTAGCATTTTTTATGTTGGAACTTGGTATCCCTTGATCAATGCTCCCTCTATTCCTGAGATAGGTCATCGCAACACTCCCCAACCCTCTCTGTGCCTGCATTGCAAAGCACTTTTAACACCCTCATCCCATATATACTCAAGTAATTGACCAACCAGGGTAAATATGAGATGAGAGGCCACTATAATGGGTTTCAACCTCATAGGTGACCTTACGGAAGTGGAATCGATGGAAACACACCACACAAACCTTCCACATCAACAACATAACTCTCAGGAGCCATCCCAACCACAAAGGTAACCAACCCCTGAGACCAACCGAATGTTTAGTAAAGTAAACCCCTGGACGGTCCCTTTATATGGACATGCATTCTTCTAGGAGGCTCCAGATGCTCCCACAACATGGGTATGCATGCATCTAGGGAATTTTCTCCTCAAGCCTATGCTTGTGACTTCAAGATTTCTGCCACTTTTTTCAAGCCCAGAGCCCAAGTCACTACCTAGAACTCAATGACACTTTCAGAACTTGAAGATAACAAAAAATAATTATACAAATGCAATTAATTGAACAAGGACTTGACTGGACCCTTACTAGCTGCTAGGCCCCTATAGCAATAGGTGTCATATATCATGATTGACTTGGTTTAACTCTGAAATATGTTCATACCTTTGCTTGTTGCAAATGTTTTCCATATTTGTGAAAAACAAAAAATTAAAAAATGTAAAGAGGGTATGCCTTAAAAGAAATATCAAAAGGCAAAAAGAATAAAGGAAAAGGTCAAAAAATGAAAGAAAATGAACCCCAACAAAAAGAAAAGACCATGAAAGTGTGCAAGCCCAAATGCCACTACTATTTACTTTATGCATAATAAAGGTTGTGTGCAATTTTTTACCTATGCCACAATCCATGGTAACCAAATAGCTTAATCTTGGTTATTCCATGTTTTCAATTTCATGTTTATAGAGATAGAGAATAAAATCTGACCAAACTGTTTAATCTTAGTAGATAAGTAGATAGGTAGAGTGAATAAAAGGAGCTCAACAGTTTAATCTGAGCCCTTGGATGTAATAAGGATAGACTTAGATAGATATCGATATGTAAAAGAAAAGAAAGTGTGATAAGGGTTTGCTAGTTTAAGTGCACCTTAATAAAGAAGTAAAAATCCTAGGATAAAGTAGGTAGTGTAAGTAGATGATGGGTACAGAATAAATGTGTGATGAATGCTTAAGGTCAATGCTTAAATTTTTTGTTTTCATCACTTGGACAAGGCATAACTCACATTGGAGACAAAACATCAAGGAAACAAAGTCAAATTAATGAACTTCGTTACTCCATTTTTCCATAAAAATTCACTAATTTCCCCTAAGTGCTAAAGGTATCAATAACAAATTAGAGGGGCTCAGAGCATTTCTTTGACTTTTGGAGGGACTAGACCCTTGGCTCAATAATTTGGAATACCTAAAGTACTTGAATCCCCTTCATCAACAATTACCCCTTCATAAAATCACTCATTCCCTTTATAAAGCTTTTCCTAAGTAAAATTCTATTTTACTTAGGGAAATTAAAACATTCTCCATATAAACCCTCATATTCACTTAGCCTAAGTCTTAAATGTGTATGATAAAATACTTTCGGAAACATTTTTCTTAGCGCATTTCATAATCTACAAAGTCATATTAACCACTAATGTGTATTATTATTTAAATCCCGAAGAATTACCCTTTCCCCGTATTATTATTAAAATCCCAAATATTTACATATCCCGTCCCGCGTTAAATATAACCTTAATAAAGTCAATAAACAAAATTAATTAACCAATCTGTGGTTAATTAAGAACCCGAACCCCCACCATACTAAAATAGGTTTAATTAGTCACCAAGATTAATTAATAAATCAGTGACCAATCAAATCGCCCCCGATATGATTAAGTCATTTAATTATGGTCGAGCCCCTCCATTTAACTCCCCACCACTTTCCATCACCGAATACCATCCGATCAGATCTCCCAAATCCAACGGCTATCGCTCATATCGCATGGGCCCTTAAGTTGAACGTTAAACGCGTGATATGGGCGGTTTTCCAAAACTCGTCGATGCAACGTGTCAATCGATCAATGGAATCGCGCGACCCTCCTCCAAAACCACTCGCCTCCCAAAAGTGGTGCGATGAAATCCGCTTACCGCCCCTGCTTCCCACTCTCCGCATATGACAAATTTTCCACTGTTCATTCAAAGTTTACCCGCCAATATCAACCATTTACCCGTTTAAACACAAAAACCCCACTTTTGCTCGTTTTCACCTGATTGTGAAATAAAACCTTATGTAACCCATCTGTGCCACCGGAAACCTTTGTTAACCAATTTGAGCATGGTTTACCTCCCGAAAAGAATTCTGGACTCACTCCACAGACCTTTCAAGCTCAAATGAAACCTTTTCGACCTCCCATGCAAACCAATGCTTTCTTAACAGTTTATTTTGTTTTACAGGTAATTAGAACACCACAGCCTTGGATAAACAGTCTTAATATTAGTCATAAGACCTGTTTACTCCAAGATTGTTATCAAATCTATTCAAACAGAGATGAAAAATAAAACATACAGCTAAAAGACGAGCAGAGGAAACATGAAATTAAAAGATTTCCTGTTGAAATAAACAGTGAAAAACCTAAAATATACAAGGAAGGTAAAAGGACACAACAAAGAATAGTGAAAGTGTATTAGGGTTAAAGAGTATTAGATTGAATAACAAGTCAAGTAAAGTGGTTAGAATGAAGACAAAAAGCAGGGAAGACAGTTACAAAGCATACAAATTCATGTCAAAGTAAAGAGAGATGAAAAAACAGAGCGGTAAGAGTAAACAGTAAACAATAAACAGTAAACAGTAAACAGTAAAAGTAAACATGGATGCAGTAAGGGTTAAACAGAGATGAAAACAAATTCACCATAAACAATGAAGTTTATCCAAAGTAAAAGTGAAAAACAGTTAAAATAAATTCAAGGTTAAAATATGAAATGAGAGCAGAAATGGTACATTCTTCAGAAATTTCCTGTTTACGTCATAGTTTTGTAGAAACTATTGTGACCAATCAAAGAAGTATTTTGAAAAACTGGAGATTTTTTTTGTTCCTAAAAGGCCAATATACAAAAACCTCTCTCACGTTTTACACAGGTATTACCAAAAAAGATATAAGTGCATGTCTTCACAGCCTAGTTTTTCAGTTTGTGCAAAGTTCTGTTTTTGACATCTTTTTTCAAAGAATATTGTGAATCGATGGAGCTGAATTTTGGGAAACTGAGAGAGGCTTATCTCAAAAACATTCTTACCTACAACAACCTCTTTCAATTTTTACACATCTATCATGGATTGAGATATACAAGCATATAATTGGACCCTAAGGTTGCAGAATTTCTGGGGCAGAATGAATAAAGGAAGGATGCAGTTAGTGACTGGAGTGCCTCATCATCAACTAAGAGTTGCTATCAAATTCGACTTTATCTTCTTTGTCACCATAAATAAAAATAGTTCCAAATAGATCCATTAGTTTTGAGTGTCCATTATTTAAGTTCTATTAATGTAAAACAGTTGGAGATATTTGTAAAACCAATCTTGATATTTTTTCAAGATATTTTAGTTTAGAAATTGTATAAATACTTCTTCGTTTGAAGTATTTTGGGGTGGATTCAAAGACATTTCTTTAGACATTATCTTCTATAAATTGAAGTGCTATTGTACCAATTTTTGTATGGCTTGCTGGATCAAGGAATAAAGCTGAGACAGTTTACAAGATACTTGTGTCAAACAGAAATCAAATAAGTATTCTATATCTCTTGTGTTATTTTTTTCCCTTCTGTTTATTAATGATCATATGTGTTTTCTTGAAATATGAATGATAAACGAAATAATGATATTTCAGAATTTGCTTTGCTGCAATATGTCTTTAAAAGTTTATCTTTCTTAATGTTTTCTTCTAGACTATCATAGTTAGGGAATTCTTAAATGCTCCCTTGCTTTCATAGTTTATCACAGTTACCCATTTAACAAAGAATACTTAATTGCTCCTTGTTAATGAGTACCCTCTATTCTGCATATTGAACCTGGTTAAAGGATTCTTCATTGCCCTTTCTCCCTGTTTAATACTATTTCATCCATCCATCCGAAACTGGCATTTGCCTTTTGTTTTACTACCTTGCCCTGTGAGTTTTCCCTTAGTAATTGATCTAATCCAGTTAAGCCATTCCTTTGATTGACTCCATAGCCCAATGGCTTGAAGGCCTTGCTCTGTCCATCTGTTTACTGAATTCCACCACCCAACCAAAATCCCTTAAAAGCATTCATAACTAGCCTAATATCATATCAAAACATCGATAAATCATAAAGAGAGAGCCCTCTCTGAGTACAGATTGGCTAGATTCTGTACTTAAAATATTGGTTTGTGGTTACCTCAAACCCCTTTCCTTCTTCTAATAACTTCTAAGGAAAATCTGAGTGATAACACTAGCTATGACAAACATTTCATCAAAGATGTAACAAATATGTAATCTATAGGTTTAAACAACAAATATGAGAATAAGGGTATCATACTTATCTGAGAGTAGCTAAGAAGAAATGTTCCCTTATATCATTAGCTGCAGTATCATCTATTAGGTCATAGATACATCTCTCATCCATTTACAAATCAAAACATGAGGAGATCCATACATCATCTCTTTCATAATACATGCTTATAACCAACATAATAACAATAGAAATATCAAGGATACATCATCCATAAAATGCACATATAAACCAGTGCATTTACACCTAAGATGCCAACGAAAGAACCTCTTATTAATGAATGAAAAATCCAACCTAGGATGGGACTACCATGTTTCACTCGACCATAGATTGGCTGAGCCAAGTCTCTCTTCAACCAATCACCCCTGTGCCATATTCCAAGCATGAATGTGGGACTCAAACCAAAATAACAAACCAAGGCATCCCGAGGCTAAACCACCTCACCCTCATCAATAGAAACAATGATTTACCACAATCCATACTAGATCACTAGGCCAACATAATAAACATGTAATAACAGGCTTTACCATGATCTCCACCATATCACTAGACCAAAAAAAGCATGGATGCCACCAGATTTCTCCACCTACATCGTGAGGAATTTTCCTATCTCCTAGTCTCTTCGGCTTTATCGCAATCCACACCGAATCATTAGGCCCTAAATCGAGACTCCACTCTCCAGGCATTACCGCATATTCGATCCCAAGATTACTAGGCCTGATCGAGAGAACCCACCTCTAGGCTTTACTGTATATCCCACCATCTAGGCTTTACTGTATATCTCACCATTCACCTGTCGAGGATTCCTAGGCTCACTGAGGCAACAAAAAATCTGGATTTACCACAACCCACAATTTGGTGTAGGGGTTACTAGGCCATGTGTTCTTTTATTCAAAGATCCACCTCACTCAGCTTCAAATCCATCTAGAAATCTAGCTCAACCAAACATGAGAACCCCATCACACCATGGTTATTCGAAAATGGCAAGGCTAGGATGAAAACACTATCACACCTGGAAAAACCCATTCCATGACAGCAAAGAACCACATGCAATACCATGAATTCCAAAAATAGCAAGGAAATCACACATGAAAATCGATACCTGCAAGGAATCCTACTGTAGCTACTTGATCTGTCTCTTCTTTGCTTGATCCTTCCTTCATCTTGCCTTCTTTGACTTTCTTGATCCAATGCCGAAGTTCTCCAAGAAAACTCTGAGTGTCCAAGAGTGAGTGAGAGAGAGAAAATAATGAGAGAGATTCAAAATTGAACTGAAAAAAGGTACCAACTGATTCTAAGAATCCTTTTTATACATTAGGCCTCTATTTTCTTCATTTCCCATTATTTTCCTTCATCTTCCTCCTCACATGCAACTTGCGACATTTCATCTTCCTTTCTCCTAATTTCAATTATTTCATAAATAAATGTGCCAAAAATGCCATTTTTCCTTTCCAAAGCCTTAGCCATTGCCTTTGCCAATTTCATTAGACATAATAAACTGAATGAACACCCACTAGGATGTTTTTCCTAACATTTAGGTTGGAATAAGTTTCCCATCAACCGTGGTTATTATTTTGCATTTATTAACTTTTATTACACAGAATTTTCACCAGGGCTTGTTATAGCACTGGTGCCCTTCCAACACATGTGATGACCCCTATTTCATGCAACATTTTTATTTTTTGTGATTTTCTCTCTATTCAGATTTGTTGCAACCGCTCTTCCTTGTGCCCCTGAGTGTCTTGTGGTTTCTCAGAAGCCTCCATCTAGTTTGTTTATGGTTTTGAGTGCTTTTGATAAGGATTTGTTTAGATTTTCCTTTGTTCTTGTCATTTGGTCATTAGAAAAATGAATTGTTTAGTCATTGAGTGCTTGGAAAGAATTAGTGTTCTAGTCATCATTTTGAAATTTTTTCTTTTATCAGTGATTAGACATGCATATTAATTTTCTTGCATTTGAAAATTAAGTGAAATTGAAAACGAAAATCTCTTTTCATTGGAATATAGGATTTTGTGTATGAATTAGAATTAGAACAATTTCATTTAAGGGAATTGCACTTAGTATATTGTTTGTTTCATTTTGTATGCTACATACTCTTTTTCTCTTCCCTCCTTTAGATTTTCATTGAAAAAAAGGTTTTGTTTCTTCATGATAGCTTGCATTTTAGGATATTAAGGTGAAACTCACGCGCGCCTTGAAACTAAAACTTAATTGAAGATAAACATTAAAATCTACTGAATCAACTGAAGGGTAATTTGTAACATTAATGCAAACACTTAGAGGTCTAGGCTAGAGACACGTTATGGCATATTTAAACATAGGAGTTGTCATTTTCTGCCAGTGTTGCATCCCGAGGGCGATATCTTGTTCCAAATGTGTAAGTTTATTAGACTATTCTCCATGTACATTTGGGAATATTGGATGGAGCTCCACGCATGAAAAGTATATGAGAATCCTCTCATTGTATGGTTACGCATTAGACAAAACTAACATGAACTATGCTTCCATGTACCATCGAGTATATTTTGGAATTCCACCATAGGTTTCTATCCTCACCATAGGTAACTGAGTTGGCTACCTTTTATACTATGATACACCAAAAACAACATTTGGGGATTGTCTTGCCGTACATAAATCCTTGGTTCTCTAAGGTTGTATATTGTAGTTCATAGCTTCTTGGTAAACCTTTATGCCTAGTTTACCCCTTTGTTGTTGTTGTTTTTTTTTCTTGTCAATTATTAAAATTTATTAATCCAGTGTGGAATAACAATACCCTACCCTTTGTCATTCACGTAGAATTAAAAATAAGCCTCCCCTTCCACTAGAGGAAACTCTTGGCCATCATCATAAGCACAAGAAAATGAAAACTATCAAATCAAAAACTTTGATAACTACTTCTAGTCCTCCTCCTGAAATTGATCAACCAGAATCATCCTTCCCTTTGAGTACTGAGCTTGATATTACTTCTTCCTTTTTTGGTGAATTTGACACAGTAAAAAAAAGGAACCTTAAAATTTATTTCCTGAGATAATTGAGCCTAACTTTACTGAATTAGAGACCCTATTACCTGCGGTTATTCAACCTGAGGTACCTCATCCATCTTCACCTGTTACTTCAAGACATTCCTCTTCTCTTCCTTATCTCAAACACAACCACAAACTATATATATTAGAATCGATGGTGAACCTCTTCCACCTAGTCTTGTGAGTATTGAAGAGATCCCACAGGAAGAACATCATCCCTCTTCTCATGTTCATTTGAGAGAGCTTCATATTTATCAAACTTATCCTCTTCCTCCTCCTCAAACTCCATCGTAAGATCCTTTATTTGATTTTTTTCCTTTCACTTCACTCATGAGTTTTTCATGACAATCATCTGTTGAAAAGTGTGCAACAAGAAATTATTTTTGAGAATCCAACAAGATGATGGAGCTTAGTGGAAAGGAGTCTCCTTCACTAAGTGGGCCCGCAGGCAAATTATGGTGCAAGTTCTATTTTTGGATCCCAGCAGGGATGATCACAGTAGGAGTGACCACAACATGGATGATCACAGCAGGAGTGACCACATCAGGAGTGATCACAGCAAGAGTGATCACAATAGGAGTGATCACAACAGGAGTGATCAAAGTCTATTTTTAGACTGGTTGTCCAAAATAGAAAAGTCAAATATTATTGTCTCATAATAATATTTGGACTATAAAATTGATCTTATTCTCTTGGAGCACTTCAGTTTGAGCTACAGAGATGGCACATGCATCTGTCAGAAGGAAGTATGCTTTCTTTGTGGGTCAGTTGAGTTGTTGCATGCATGACTTCAGTTAGAACTCAATCAGTTGAGTTTGGTGGAGTTGATTGTAGAGTTGATGGAGTTGTGTTCAGTTTGACTTGGTTGAACTAGTTGTAATTAGTCTAACTACAAATAGACTAATGCTAAGTTGTTAAACTAATTATTAACTCATAATGCAACTATAGAATACATCAGTTAACTCAGTTGCATGTCAGTGCATGTTCAGTTCAGCAGGGACAGGTGTTAGAGGATCAGATTGCTATCAGTTGTGACTATAGTTGTGCATGATGATTTGCACAATCAAAGGGATTGAGTATGCCAATGAATTGGCCAATACGAAGTATTATAGCCTCTACTCACTTCTTTCCTAGTGTGAGTGATTCTTTGGAGGTTAAATACGAGTTTGGTAAACCATTCTCATTCATTCTTGAGCAGGTATTGAGCTGTGGAGGCAGGCAAGCAGCGGGGGAGATTTGGAGATCAGATCTGAGCTGTATTGTGTGTAGCATGTGGAGATAGTACTGAGTACTTGTGAGGAGTATTGTACTATGTATTGTTACATGATTCAATCACTATAATATACAGATAGTTGGGGTTTCTAGCGAGATGCTTTCCTCGGGAAAATACTGTGTTGATATGTGTGATTGATGCTTCTATGTACGTCTGTGAATGTTTCTGCTTCTGTAAATTGATGATCAACGTAGAGGAGGTTATGAATTATGCGTGTTCCACTTATAAGTGTATAATCAGGATAATCTCTGTGAATATGTGTCATATTATTCAAAATTTCTACACGGTATCAGAGCTGTTGATCATCTGATCTACTATTCAGGAAGTGTTTACATTCTATTTCTTCAGGCAGAGTTTGTAATCGGGCCAGTAGCTTTTGGATTCATCCTTATTTTGGAAGGTGAGATATCCGGTGAAAGCCCATACAGTCGATCTCTGTACAAGAAATATTGTGTTCTCACGAATCTTAGATCCGAGGCAGTTGAGTTGGTTACTAGTGGAATTCGAATTTGCAGCAGTGTTTTCTTGGTGTCAAAACTCAGATGTCTTTCACAGGATTACGATTGGAGTATGCCCTTGAGGGTAGTACGAATTATATTGCATGGAAGGACAGGATGGAGGCAGTATTGGATGATAACGGGCTGAAGGAGTTTATAGATACAGATATCCCAAAGCCTATTGATGCTACTCAAGCTGATGCTTGGCAAAAGAAGACCACAAAATGTCGAAGAATTCTGTTGGAGGGTGTGAAGGATCACATTGTGTCCAGCCTGCATGGAAAGAATTCTACATATCTGATGTGGAAGGCTTTAACAGATCTATTCCAAAGCAAGAGTGATCAAAGGAAGTTGGCGCTCAAAGATAAACTCAGAAACATCAAATGCGAGAATGGTGAAAGTATGCCCAAGTATCTCACGAAGTTCACTCAGTGTCGAGATGAGATGGGAAGTGTGGGGGTTACTGTCGATGATCAGGACTTGGTGAGCTTGGCTCTCCTTGGTCTTCCGAAGAGTTGGCATTCCTATCAGGACTCCGTCAATGGAAGGGATAAATTTCCAGGATGGGAGAGACTTTGGTCGGATCTTGTGCAAGAGGAGATCAAACGGAGCACCAAAGATGGTTCTTCATCCATGTAGGATGAGGAGAACTGTGCCTTAGCGAGTAAGGCGAAGAAGGGGAACGGGAAGGTTTCTCTTTCCGAATCCAGTTCTTCCAATGATGGGAAGAAGGTTGACAAGGCAAAGGTGAGATGCTTTTGTTGTCATGAGTTGGGTCATTATGCTACTAATTTCCCAAAGAAGAAGTCCAAGAAGGGATCCGGGGAAGGATCTGAAGGTGAGGCACTTGCTTCACAGTTTGAGTTGGATTTCACACTCTTCGCATGCATGGTTTCATCCATGGTGGGAAGTGGTTGGTTTCTTGACAGTGGAGCTTCTTTCCACATGATCGGTGACAAAAGTTTGTTCAGTACTTTGGAGGAGAAAGATATCCAGATACTCATAGGGATGGGTAATGATGAGAAGCATAGTGTCTCAGGTGTAGGAACAATTATTTTTCAGAGGGAGCATGGAGCTCGCCTTACCTTAACCAATGTCAAGTATGTACCAGGATTGAAGAGAAACTTGGTGTTTATCGCGATGCTGGAAGACAGAGGCTGTGATGTAGTCTTCAGTAAGGGAAAGGTTTTCCTTAGACACATCATCACTAGACAAGTGAAGCAGATTGGTTCACGGGTCAAGAACTTGTATGCTCTTGAGGTTCAAGATGCATGCAAAGCCTTGAGTAGCAAGGCAACTGATGGAGACTTGGTGGTTGAGAGGGAGCGTATATTACCTCTCAACATGCAGAGCCAGAAGAAGTCTCAGACGATTGTGGAGGAGCCACGATTGGTGCAGCAGCTTCAGGAGGTTGTGGAGTAGCCACCACAAGGGAAGCTGAGAGGAGATCGAGTAGAGACATCTACTCATGCAGAGACCTCCAGTAGGGGGAAACTTCGAGCCAGGTGGGTTGAGGGATCACATGTAGCCATACCTCCAGGTAGGAGGTGGGGTGATGTGGATTGATCGTCCCAAGGAGGAGGGGCAAGATCCTTGAGGTACCCAACCTCTTGGATGAGACCTTGCTACAAGAGCCCTAATGTGTAGTAGCAGGAACTAATTGATTGGGTAGAGACAAATGCAGATGGAGTGGCAGAGAGAGCGACAGTGCTGGGAATCCCAAGACAACACATAGTTAGCAGGCTACAACAATGTGAGAGGCACAAGTGTTTTGCACAGTGCTAGGTGGCACAAAGAGGTGTGCAATGGTGCAAGATGCATGGAGATGTTGCAGTAGCGCAGATGTCAGAGAGGGAGCACTTGTAGTAGCAGGTAGAGCTTCAGCATCAGAGGGTGTTTCTAGCCCAACAGCGAGGTCAGTTGGGAGGTGCAGTGCGGATGCAATGCTGGGAGATAGAACCAACAACAACATGGATGTAGTCAGAGATCAAAGTAACAGAGGCTAGAGCAATCAGATACTGAAGAGCACAGAGATGAAGAGTCTTCAGTCGACGGAGGCAATAACAGTTAGAGACTTTGATGACAGAGCAAGTGGACTGGCCAGATGTGTTGCATGGAGAACATTCTAGAGTTACAGGATCGGGTTTGAGAGGAAGCCTTTCTTGTTGAGAGGGAGTGTTGAAAAGTGTGCAACAAGAAATGCTTGTTGATAATGCAACAAGATGATGGAGCTTAGTGGAAAGGAGTCGTGTTTACTAAGTGGGCCCGCAGGAAAATTATGCTGCAAGTTCTATTTTTGGATCCTAGCAGGGATGATCACAGCAGGAGTGTTATGAAACCAGCTCAAGAAAAGATAGAAAAGATAGATCAACGCCTTATAATTCAGCCTCTTCGAGGGGACAACCTCCTTTACATTACATAAATGAATAATTATTGGATGATACAAATGAAAAATCCTCCTTTCTATATATAGGAGTCTAAGGAGTCACAATATAATCCAGCCGACCTAACAATAATAATATAAAGCCACAAAAATAACAATAGAGGGATTCTATGGGGCACAGAAATAACAATATGGGGGTAATAGGGGCACAACAATATAAATAAGGGGTATAACTACAATAGTAATGGGGTAATCACTAGTATTATAGGGACCCAACATGCACCTCTCCTTCAAAAAAGTGTTGTCCTCAACGCTTGAGTAGTTCTGGATACTTCTGCATAAAATTCTCATCCTCCCATGTGGAATCTTCAGCGGATAAGTTCTTCCA
This sequence comes from Pinus tabuliformis, assembly GCA_031772625.1. Taxonomy (NCBI): domain Eukaryota; kingdom Viridiplantae; phylum Streptophyta; class Pinopsida; order Pinales; family Pinaceae; genus Pinus; species Pinus tabuliformis. Next base: position 1,677,881,392 of record CM062818.1, read on the forward strand.
CTTGATAAGATACTCTGAAATTGATCGATTTCGTAGCTGTCGAGTTCTTGTTTCTGTGACTGCTTCCGGTTCCAATATAATTTTTCCTTCCTCATCAAGTTCTGGCAATATTGTTTGAATTGGGAGCTTGTCACCTATAACCTTCTTTAAACATGAAACATGGAAAACTGGGTGCAATCGAGAAGCTGCAGGAAGCTCCAATTTGTATGCCATAGTACCAATCTTTTGCAACACCTTGTACGGACCATAATACTTTGGTGATAATTTATTATCCTTCTTAGCTTGCTTTAGGGACATTTGCTTATATGGTTGTAGCCGTAGGAATACCCAATCACCTACATCAAAACTTCTTTCACTGCGATGTTGATCTGCCTGTTGTTTCATTCTATTTTGTGCCAACACGAGGTTATCCTTTAAGAGTTGGAGGACTTGTTGTTGATGTTCGATGTGATGTTCCACTGCCTGAACCTTAGAATTTTCTCTTAAATATGATGTGATGGATGGTGGTTGATACCCATAAAGTGCCATAAATGGGGTCATTTTTGTTGCTGTATGGAAGGAAGTGTTATACCACCATTCAGCCAGAGGCAACCATTTGACCCATTGTGTCTGTTTATCAGATACAAAGCAACGAAGATATCCTTCCAAACATTTGTTTACTATCTCAGTTTGCCCATCAGATTGAGGATGATAAGATGAGCTATGAGCTAACTGAGTACCAAGACAAGAAAATAATTCTGTCCAAAAATTTCCAGTGAAAATGGGATCTCTGTCACTTACAATAATCTTTGGGTTTCCATGTAGCTTTTGAACTGTTTCCATAAATGCAGTAGAAACTGTACTGGCTTTAAATGGATGTGATAATGCACAAAAGTGTGCATACTTGGTAAGTCTGTCAACTACCACCATGATGACACTCTTTCCCTCAGACTTGGGTAAACCTGTGATAAAATCCATTGAAACCTCCTCCCAACGTTGGCTTGGAATGGATAAAGGTTGTAATAGACCCGGTGTCTTAATTGTTTCAACTTTATTTTGCTGGCAAACCAAACATTCTGCCACAAACTTTTGAATATCTGATTTAAGGCCATCCAAAAAAAATTCCTTCTTAACCCTGTGGTAAGTTTTTAAAAATCCTGAGTGCCCTCCTAAGGGAGAAGTGTGCAATTCCATAAGAATCTTTTGTTTTAGCTGGGAATTCTTACAGAGGTATAAGCGATCTTTGTACCATAACGAATCATTTTGCCAGCTAAATGTATCAGAAGTACTGGAATCTTGTTGTAGCTTTCGAATAAGTGCCCACACTTCTTCGTCATTCTTCCATTCCTCCCTTGCTTCATTTATCCAATCTGGTTGGATAATAGAAATGGCACACAACAATGCTTCCACATCCTCATCCTTTCTTGAGAGTGCATCTGCCACCACATTTTGCTTCCCTTTTTGTAGATGATTTCAAAGTCATAACCCAACATCTTTGTGACCCACTTTTGTTGCTCTTCAGAGGATAATCTTTGTTCTAAAAAGTATTTAAGGCTATCATGATCCGTTTTTACCTTGAAGTGTCTTCCCATTAGGTAGGGTCGCCATTTCTTAAGTGCATGGAGTATTGCCAACATTTCCTTCTCATAAATAGCTTTGCTTAAAAACTTTCCCTTGATTGGACGACTTTCAAAAGCAATGGGTCTTTCATCTTGCATTAGAACAGCACCAATTCCATTTCCTGAAGCATCACATTCCACAATAAAGGTTTTTGTGAAGTCCGGTGTAGCTAAGACCGGTGCTTGGCACATTGCCTCTTTAAGATGTTCAAAGGCCTTTGTTGCTTCCGGAGTCCATGAAAATGAATCTTTCTTCAATAATGTTGTTAGAGGTGCTGCTATTCTCCCATAATTCTTAACAAACTTGCGATAATACCCTGTCAACCCAAGAAATCCTCGCAGATGCTTTATGGATGTGGGGATTTTCCATTCCTTAATGGCTTTAATTTTGCTAGGGTCTACCTTAACTCCTTCATGAGATACAATATGACCCAAATATTCCACCTCCTGGACTCCAAAGAAACATTTGGATCTTTTTGCATATAATTGTTTCTCCTCCAATAGTTGTAGCACCCTGTCAACATGTTCAACATGATCCTTCCAAGACTTGCTGTAGATTAGTATATCATCAAAAAATACTAACACAAATTTTCTAAGGAATGGTTTGAAAATTGAATTCATCAAACCTTGAAATGTTGAAGGTGCATTGGTAAGGCCAAAAGGCATGACCAAAAATTCATAATGACCCTCATGAGTTCTAAATGCTGTTTTCGGAATGTCTTCAATCTTCATTCTGATTTGATGATATCCCGAACGAAGATCCAACTTGGTGAAGTAAATTGATCCATGCAATTCATCCAGTAATTCATCAATAACAGGAATGGGGAACTTATCTTTAATAGTGAGCTTGTTGAGCTCCCTATAATCCGGACACATGCGCCATGATCCATCCTTCTTGTGCACCAATACTACTGGAGCTGAGAAAGAACTTTGACTTGGTTGAATTATACCAGCCTCTAGCATTTCTGCAACCATACGTTCAATTTCACTTTTTTGGACATAGGGATATCTGTACGGCCTGATGTTTGGAGGAACACTTCCTGGAATCAGATGAATAGCATGATCATGATCACGCATAGGTGGGAGACCTTTGGAGTCTCAAATACCTTGGAATGATTGTCCAAGACTTTTTGGAGATCTGGAGAAATAGATGATTCCAATGTGGAAACATCTAGCGAACATAATTGTGCAATTACACCTCTTTGCTCCTTTTTTAGAAGCTTTGTCATGCCATTAGAGCTGATTATCTTTCCTGGTTTCCCTGCAATACCCCTTAATTCAACTTCCTTTCCTTCCATAGAAAATTTGATGAAAAGTTCTTGAAAATTAAAAGCTATTGTACCCAAGGATTGTAGCCATTGGACTCCTAGTACAACATCAGCACCTCCCATTGGAATGGAAAGCATTGGGCTAGTCAATACATATTCTCCCATGGATAGCTTGATATTATGGCACTTTCCAGAGCAATTTATTGTTCCTCCATTTGCAATCATCACTTGACACTCTGGTGCTGGATATAGGAAGCAATTCAATTCTTTTGCTACCCTACAATGAATAAAATTGTGGGTGCTTCCTGAATCAATCAACACTATTACCTTTTTCTTCTTGATTTGTCCTTCTATCTTGATGGTTTGAGGAGTGGTAATTCCCGCCAATGCATTACAAGATATGGTCGGATTTATTTGTTCTTCATCTAGGCTTTGTTCCTGGAGTATATCTTCTTCTTTTGACCTTTCTTGCTCCTTTTCTTCTTCCTCTTCACAATCTATGTAGAATAATTTCTTCTCAGCACACTTATGACCTTTAGTGTATTTGCTATCACAACTGTAACAAAGCCCTTTTGCTCTTTTTTCTTCCAATTGTTGTGGTGTCAACCTTATAGGTTGTGGAAGACTAAGGGCAACAACACTTCCATCTTTATAGTTGTGAGTGGTATGCTTCCTAGTTGCCATAATTTTGCTTTCCATTTTTCTTGCTAACCTGAATGCCTTCTCTAATGAATCAGGTTCCCAAAGGCGAACATCATGTTGGATATTATCCTTTAAAGACCCTATGAACACATCAATCCTATGCTCCTCTGGAATATCTTTTACCCTTATGTTCAATTTTTGGAACTCCTCAATGTGCTCCATTACTGAACCCTTTTGTTTGAGACTTATCAATTGGCTAAAAAAAGTGTTGCTTTTTGTATCTTCATAATGTGCTATCAATTCTTCCGTAAAAATTGCCCAAGTGATAAATTGTTTACGAGAGCAAAGCCATTGATACCATACAAACTGATTTGGTTCCAAATATACAGTTGCCATACGTACCTTTTGTGTGTTTTGCACATTATTGAGATCGAAGAATTGCTCCATCTGTAATATCCATGTGGCGGGATCCTTGCCATCAAACTTCCTCATATCGATTTTTGGAATATGGTGATTCTTCGATCCAACATTAGCGTCTATGGAATCATGATTAACATTTCTTTTGTTCTCATCATGAGTTTCCTTTACTACCTTTTCACCATTAGTGACCCTTTCTTGTAGCAACTTCTTCAATTCTTCCATGTCTGTCTTCAAATATATCTTCAAATCATCCATCTTAGCTTCCATGCCCTTTATCTTAGATTCCATGCCATTTACCTTAGATTCCACGCCACTTATCTTAGCTTCTGTTAGCTTTTGTGAGCGTGACATTTGTTGCACTTGTTCTTGTAATTTTGATATATCATGTAGAATTTCTTCCTCTTCTTCATGAGTCATGCTAGAGCTTTCAGGTTCCTTACTAGGTGCTTGCATTTTCTTTCCTCGGGGCATCAGTTACTGATAATAATGCTTTACTATGCCCTTTGAATTCCGTTAAACCAAGCTTACACAAAAATTAAAAAAAAAACTACACACCTTTTTTCACTTTGTAGAAGCCTGATATTGAATCTGATGTATCTCTGTAATTTTGGATCATCCATCTCTGAAATTGCTACCTGTAGTAGCCTTCTGTGTCCTCTTTCCAATGCCACAAGTCTGAGCCAAATTGGATTCTCCAAGGAAGAGTTATGTGAAATCTCCCACAATGACTTGCTTTTAGACTGGTTCAGCAGAGTGAACTTGTACGACGTGCCACGAGTCACTGTTTCAACCTTTGAATCTGAAACACACACACAAGAAACTACAGTCCGTCCTCTTTCTGTACCTTCTTACGGAATTTCAATCTGATCCCTAGAGAGAAAGTTATGACGATTTCCCCAGGTCACCTGTTTTGAATGTAATTCAGGAGTCTGCAAAAAGACCAATTTCCTCATATCATATCTCCGAAAATGTTGCTAAAAAGCTCTGAAATTCGGACCCAAGGTTCCACGTGATTTCTTCTCAAATGGGTTTTTTTTGCGACTTCTGAAACGTCATAGAAAAAAAGTTATAGCGAAAATTCCACGATGGCCTATTTGGAGCAGCGAAACCCTAGAATCCAAAGCTCTGATACCAAATGTTATGAAACCAACTCAAGAAAAGATAGAAAAGATAGATCAACGCCTTATAATTCAGCCTCTTCGAGGAGGCAACCTCCTTTACATTACATAAATGAACAATTCTTGGATGATACAAATGACAAAACCTCCTTTCTATATATAGGAGTCTAAGGAGTCACAATATAATCCAGCCGACCTAACAATAATAATATAAAGCCACAAAAATAACAATAGAGGAATTCTATGGGGCACAAAAATAACAATATGGGGGTAATAGGGGCACAACAATATAAATAAGGGGTATAACTACAATAGTAATGGGGTTATCACTAGTATTATAGGGACCCAACAAGGAGTGACCACAGCAGGGATGATCACAGCAGGAGTGATCATAGCAGGAGTGATCACATCAGGAGTGATCACAATAGGAGTGATCAAAGTCTATTTTTAGACTGGTTGTCCAAAATAGAAAAGTCAAATATTATTGTCTCATAATAATATTTGGACTATAAACTTGATCTTATTCTCTTGGAGCACTTCAGTTTGAGCTATAGAGGTGGCACATGCAGCTTTCAGAAGGAAGTATGCTTTCTTTGTGGGTCAGTTGAGTTGTTGCATGCATGAATTCAGTTAGAACTCAATCAGTTGAGTTTGGTGGAGTTGATTATAGATTTGATGGAGTTGTGTTCAGTTTGACTTGGTTAAACTAGTTGTAATTAGTCGAACTGCAAATAGACTAATGATGAGTTGTTAAACTAATTATTAACTCATAATGCAACTATAGAATGCATCAATTAACTCATTTGCATGTCAGTGCATGTTTAGTTCAATAGGGGTAGGTGTTAGAGGATCAGATTGCTATCAATTGTGACTATAGTTGTGCATGATGATTTGCACAATCAAAGGGATTGAGTATGCCAATGAATTGGACAATACCAAGTATTATAGACTCTGCTCACATCTTTCCTAGCGTGAGTGATTCTTTGTAGGTTAAATACGAGTTTGGTAAACCATTCTCATTCATTCTTGAGCAGGTATTGAGTTGTGGAGGCAGGCAAGCAGCGGGGGAGATTTGGAGATCAGATCTGAGCTGTATTGTGTGTAGCATGTGGAGATAGTAGTGAGTACTTGTGAGGAGTATTTTACTATGTATTGTTACATGATTCAATCACTATAATATACAGATAGTTGGGGTTTTTAGCGAGATGCTTTCCACGGGAAAATACTGTGTTGATATGTGTGATTGATGCTTCTATGTACGCCTGTGAATGTTTCTGCTTCTGTAAATTGATGATCAACATAGAGGAGGTTATGTATTATGCATGTTCCTCTCATAAGTGTATAATCAGGATAATCTCTGTGAATATGTGTCATATTATTCAAAATTTCTACATCATCTTTGGGACTTTTAGCCATGATTGAGTCTGATATGGATTCCTAGCCTGTACCCACTATTATGGCTGAGACACCAAATGTTTCTTCCTCATCCATGTTTGAGACATCACCAAAGACACATATGTATGGTGGCCATCTATCCTACTTGGTTATCAATCGTTATCTAGTACCTCTCTAGTGCAGCATTCAGTCCATGTCCCTCCCCCATGTCATCTAATTCTAGAATTCCATCTGGAACTTCTTTAATGACTACTACACAATCTTCTCCTTCTCCTCCACCTACACCTACAATTGAACAACAGGCTAGCCCTTATGTTAGTGGGCATGGATACCTTCAACAACCCAATTCTCCTTATGTTGGGTACCCTCCACCTGGGGCACAGTTGCCTCCATCATCCCATCCTCCTTTGGCTAGGGGGAAACCTGTCATCAGTATACCACATATTAGTGCTCAACCTTATTTGAATCCTCTATACCCTTGCATGGCTACTAATGTTTGGAAATCTTATTTTCCCGTACAACCTAGTTTGGTTGTACATTAGGGGATTTTTGAGGTCTAAAATGGGCCTCCTAAGAAAAATGTACAACAAAAATAAAATTTATAAGAACCAAAAGGATTCAAGATGATGATGTCAACCATGGGGGATGATTCACCATTTTTGGAGTAAAAAAGTACAAATATTAAAAATAATAAAATAATAACACTACTTTTTTAACTCGTATTTTCAACTTATCTCCGTAAGTTTTTACTCAAATTTCAAGCAGGGTACTCGTTGGATGAAAAACTTAATTCCTCATCCAAGGAGTACCCATGTTGCATACTTTCGATGGACCCTACTACACGAAAAATGAGAAATACATGAAAAAACGTGATTACAATAATGTTTTTCATGTATTTCTCATTTTTCGTGTAGCAAGGTCCATCAAAAGTATGCAACATGGGTACTCCTTGGGTGAGGAATCAAATTTTTCATCCAATGAGCATTTTTCGCTCTAAATTTGAGTAAACCCATATGGAGATAAGTTGAAAAAATAATTTTGTCTTTTTTCCCTCTAAAATTTAAGGATGTAATCTAATCTTATTTTATTATTTACACTATTATTGTAGGAATTTACAGGGTAAGTTCCTCAGATAGAACACCAGAGGACACTGCTCACAAATAGATCACAGATCAATACACTAGTATTCTTGATGTGGTTAAAACCCTCAAAGAGGGAAACATTCCACGGCCCGAGCCAATGCAACCACTTCAGGCAATTTATTAATAAAAGAATGTAAATTTACATAAGCTTCTCTCATGAATGGTCACCCTACAAATGACCCTCCATGCTCTCTGAATAGAGATCATGGAACAATCGGGTGTTAAGCCATGGATCAAGCGTCGGTAATACCAAGGAGAGAATGAACCGTCGGTTCACTTCATGTCTAGAACATATTGTGACTATTGGATTGTAAGTTACAAAAGTAAATAGTAAAGAAACACACTTTACCTAACTCTACACTAGACTAAGTTATACTTAACTATTTCCTATGTGTCGGAATATCCTAATATCCCCCCTTAAGAACAACTTGGGATAGGATTGAAGGATGTACAAATATGACACAATAGGAGAAGGAAGGAGGCATTAGGGCCTATCCCCCCTAGTGACAACTTTGTGAACTCCAACCATAAATAAAAGTTTAGTAAACTTCGCCTTTGTGAGAGCCTTTGTAAAGATGTCTGCAACTTGATCATTGGTTGAACAATATTGCACTTCAAGAACATGTTCATGAATGAGCTTTTTGATGAAGTGCATGTGTAGTTCAATGTGTTTGTTGTGTTGACGTTGAACTGGATCTTTTCGTAGTTGAATGGCACTTTGATTATCACACCAAAGTGTAGTCGGATGCTGCTATTGAAAGCCAAACTCTGATAGGATCTGACGAAGCCACATGGATTCCTTACTAGCTTCTACGGCATCACGATGCTTTGATTCTACTAAAGAAAGAGAAATGGCACTTTGTTTCTTGCAATCCCATGTAATAGGTCTAGAACCAAGAGTGAAGACATAACTTGCAGTAGACATCCGATCATCAGGGTCACCAACCCAATCGGAATCAGTGAAACCAACCAATAGAGGAGATGCTTCTGCACTGTAATGAATGCCAAACTGAATTATAACTCAAACATAACAAAGTATTCTTTTAGATTCTTTCCAATGACTTTCATGTGGGTTTTTCATAAACCGAGAAATAAGGCCAACAAAAAAGGAAAGGTCAGGACGGGTATGGGTCAGATACAAAAGTTTTCCTACAAGCTGACAATATAAGGTAACATCAACTTCAGGGGAAGTACAAGTGACTAAAATTTTGACTTTGGAATAAAAGGGTGAAGGGGCTGGCTTATAGTCATCCATGTCAAAGTGGCGTAGAAGATCACAGACATACTTGGACGGGGAAAGGGAAATACCTTCCTTGGATTGCAAGACTCGAAGACCAAGAAAATAATGCAAGTGTCCTAAGTGTGTCATTTCAAACTACTTTTTTAGGCTAGACTTCACATGGTTTATAAGGTTGGGATCACTACCACTAAGGATAAGATCATCAACATAAAGAAAAAGAATGATAAGATACTTACCCACTTTCTTGGTGTAGACAATATTTTCAGAATGACACCTAGAAAATCTAGTATCTAAAAGAAAGCTATCCATTTTGGCATACCAAGTCCGAGGGGCTTGCTTGAGACCATAGAGGGATTTCTTAAGCTGACATACAAGGCTAGAGTCTGTTTGTATAAATCCAGGAGGTTGTTCCATATAGATTTCTTCATGCAAGTCCCCATCCAAGAAGGCATATTTAACATCCATCTGATGGACTTACGATTTGAAAGAGGTAGCAAGGGAAAGAACAAGGAGGATAGAGTTCATTTTGGAAACAGGGGAGAAGGTTTCAGTATAGTCAATGCCTTCAACTTATGAAAAACCCTTAGCAACAAGACAAGCTTTATGTTTATCAACTTTTCCATCTGGTCCAAACTTGGTTCTGTAAACCCATTTACAACTAACAAGTTTTCTTCCCTTTGGAAGAGGAACAAGATTCCATGTATCATTTGCTAATATTGAACAATATTCTTCATTCATAGCTGCATCCCAATCTACATGGCTTGAATCTTCTGCAAAGGTGTCAGGATCATGATTAACTGAATCTTGAGCCAATAAAGAAGAGGCTCTATCAAACTGAGAACATGTATGTTGTTGATCTGTAGGATCACCTGTAAGAGCACCTGCTGCATCCCGAGTAGCATGGACCCATTTAGGAAGATGAGGAGCTAAAGGAGGATCTTGATAACGTAGGGGAGGATTTTCATCCTAATTGTCGTCATCTGAAGAAGAAATGTTTTCAGAAGTAGAAGGGATAGAGAGAGGTGGCACATCCACCGAACTAGGCTCGTAGGCTGATATATTTTCAACAAAATTTACATCTCTTCTAATGATAACATTTTTTGGACTTAAGTGGAATAAGTCTATATCCTTTAACATCTTTAGAATATCCAACAAAATTACATTTTTCACTCTTAGGTTCTAAAGCTTTATGTTTCTCATCTAGAATATGGGCCCATGATTCACTTCCAAAAACAAGAAAGTGACTTACATCTAGTTTAATTGAGCTCCATGCTTCTCCTGGAGTGATATTCTTTAAAACCTTAGTAGGAGTGTGATATACTATGTAATTTTTACAATTAATTGCTTCTGCCCAAAAATTAAGACTAAGTCCTTTAGATTGAAGCATACAGTTAGCCATGTCTCTTAAGGTGTGATTATTCCTTTCAACTACACTGTTTTGTTGTGGAGTATATGGAATAGTATGTTGCAATTGAATTCCATGCTTAGTGCAAAAGTTGATGAATTTTGTGTTAACGCATTCTACTCCATTATCAGATCTTAGCTTAAGAATTTGATGTCTAGATTGTTTCTCAATAAAGGCCTTAAAAGCCAAGAACATGTTAAAGACTTCACTCTTGAGTTTTAAGAAGTATACCCAAGTGTGTCTAGAGAAATCATCAATGAAATTTAAGAAATACTTATAGCCAGAGAATGAAACAACTGGAAATGGACCACATAAATCACTACGCACAAAATGTAAAGGGGCTGAGGTGTGCCAAGAGGCACATTTTTCAAAACTATCCCAATGATGTTTTCTGAGTACACATCCAAAACAAACACCATCTTTGCAGGATACCATAGGGAGAAATGTCACCATATTTTCTTTACATGGATTTTGAAGGGAGCAATAGTTTAAGTGACCAAATCGCTCATGCACTCACTTCGTCATTATAAGCAACAAATACCGAGGGAAGAGTTGATGACCCAAAGTTGTTAAACTTATACAACCTTGTAGAATCATCAACAATGCCAGTAGCTAAAATCTATCTAGGATCTCTTAGGTCCTTAATTACAACATCGTGAGGTGAAACTTCAATGATTTTACCTTCACCTAAATGAGTTATTTGATATATAGATAGCATGCTGCAGGATAAGGTTGGAACACATAATACATCATTAAATTGACCATTGTCTAGATGAATAGTTCCAGTCCCTACAACACTAAGAGATCTATCACCAACATATATATTTTTGGTGTTACAATCATTTAAAGAAGAAAACATGGCTTTGTTTTTGGCCATGTGATAAGAAGCTCTAGAATCAATGAACCACTCATGAAAATGAGAAGAAGAAGATACATTTAGTGCATAACCAGACCGAGATGCTTGACAACCACATGAAGAAAGTGCAATTCTTGAAGATGAAGTTGAAGTTGAAGAGTGCTCCAAATGGATGTTATGCTTCTTCATTGTTGCTTCCAAGGCTTCCATCTTCTTAAATCATTTAGATTCTAAGTGGCCATCTTGTTTACAAAAGTTGCAATGTCTATCAGTCTTCTTCCCTTTATTTTTATTTGCCTTATCATTTGGTTGAAATGATTTTTCATTTTGAGACTGAAATTGATTAGGACCCTTGTTTGGTTTAGGACCATTCTTTTTAGGATACTTCTTCTTAGGATTCTTTGAATTTGGTTGTTGCTGGGCAGATAAGGCTTTCTTAGAAGAGTTTCCAAGATTAAGAAGACCGAGATGTAAGAGTTCTTTTTGTTCTCTTATTAAAGAATCACAAAAGGCATCAAAAGAGGGGGACTTGTAGTCTTGTCCTTGAGAAATAAAGGCTTCTCTAGTAGACTGGAAGGTGGAAACAAATGCAGAATAGGTTGGTCCCAATTTAGTAAGAATGGAATAGATAAGGCTACCATCTTCTTTCTTAACCTTAACACCATCCAAGAGAAGTTTAAGGGTCTTGAACTTGGACAAAAGATATTCAATGGAAGAAAAATTATTTGGGTCCAACGTAAGCAATTCATTTTCAAGTTGATGGGCTCTAATTTATTTTTTAATTCCAAAAACTTTACTGAGTTGTTTCATTGCTTGATTAGGGGTATCAAGTTATATGATATGGAATCTAAGGTCTGGAGAAATAGAGATCCCTATCAACCCACGTGCTTGATCTTTCCTATTTTCCCATTTGGCTACCTTATCTTCATCTTTAGGTTTAGTTTCTTGGCCTGAAGCTATTCGTTAAAGACCTTTGCTTCTAAGTAAATCCATAATGTAGGACGACCATTGGAAGTAGTTGGTGTTGTCAAGAATAACTTGGCATGGAATTTCCATTTTAACAAAAACTGAAGCTGTGGATGTTGAAACTAAGTGTTTCAATGGAAAGATCTTGAAAAATTCGGTTGATTCAAAAACAACGGCTCTGAAAATGGCTTTTGGATGAAGAAGTTATGGCTTTTTGAAGAAAAGTTTTTGAAGATGCTGACGAAGTGCGTGAATGTATGGAAGTGAATGATAATGTTATATTTTAAAAAAATTCTCCCCCCTTTCCAAACTTAATCTAATTAGCTCACTTTAAAAAGATTTTATGTGAACCACTTTTATAAATAAGTGAAAGTCACTTTTACAATGGTACTTTATGAGATACTCACTAAATTGTAACTTAAATAAAAAATAAAGAGACTTTGGAATTATAAGTGGCTCACTTTTTATAATGGGTGAGAACACTTTTACATAGAGTAGCTTTAAAACATAAGTTACATGTACTTTTTTAAAAATTAACTCAACAAAAAGAAATACTTGAACTCAAGACCTCTATTCTCATAAAGTAAATTTCGACCAAGTGAGGTAGTTTAAAATGTTAGTAATTTTTGGAAAAGGGGAAGGGGTTTTTTTCTTTTAGTCACTGAAGCTTTGGGGTGTGTGTTTACATGAAAAAGCCCTTTTTTCCTCCGGATCTTAAAAATGATGTAGCTAGGGTTAACAGAAACCTTTTCATGTGAAACAAAAGGGGTTCCTCACTAGAACAGACGCTCCTAACACAATAGAGCAGTCCTCTTAGCCCGCAAGTAGTAAAAAATAATATCTAGGAAATGACAGTCGGATGCAGTTGTACTGGCTTCTGATTTGGATCACCACTGGATGCGGCCCTCAAATATCGCTGATACCATGTACGAATTTACAGGGTAAGTTCCTCAGATAGAACACCAGAGGACACCACTCACAAATAGATCACAAATCAATACACCAGTATTCTTGACATGGTTAAAACCCTCAAAGAGGGAAACAATCCACAGCCTAAGACAATGCGGCCACTTTAGGCAAATTATTGATTAAAGAATGAAAATTTACATAAGCTTCTCTCATGAATGGTCACCCTACAAATGACCCTCCATGCTCTTTAAATAGAGATCATGGGCCAATCGGGTGTTAAGCCACAGATAAAGTGTTGGTAATACCAATGAGAGAATGAACTGTTGGATCACTTCATGTCTAGAACACATCGTGACCGTGAGATTGTAAGTTACAAAAGTACATAGTAAAGAAACACACTTTACCTAACTCTACACTAGACCAAGTTATACTTAACTATTTCCTATGTGTCGGAATATCCTAACAATTATTTTATAATTTCCTTAGGAGGTCCATTTTAGACCTCAAAAATCCCCTAATGTGTATCCATTTGTACATTCTCAACCTATACCATTTGTATCCCAAATTCTTACCTATCAATTTATACATCAACAAGCTCAAATCAGTGTAAGCCAACCTTTATAGGCTGCAACTATGACTCAATCTATTCCATCGATCGCTGGTGCCTCCTAGGTCCTACTTACTCAGCCTTTATAAGGTACCTTATAGTCTCTACCACTTGGACATGGTATTCATCAAATTCCATTGGAACAAACTACATATGGTATGGCACAACCACCACGAAATCCACCTTGTGATGGGATGATGAAAAATCCTATAGGGCAACAATATCAACCTTATCAGGGTATCCCTCACGTGCCTTATCAAGTTCAACAAATCCAAACCCAACCATTCTAGCATTTGCAAGGTTATCCCATATCTGGACAACAAGGTTATGCATATGATGGTTATCAAAATCCTCCCTATTCTAGTACCCAGGTTCCTCTTTATCAGAACCCTCGTCATCATGGAGCATAGATACCTATTGCTCACTCTATTCCATCTTATTTAGGGTATCCACCACCAAATTTCAACAAGAATTTTCCATTTGTGGAAACTCTTGAAATGCAAATTTTCCTCAGCTCACCAACGATCCCTTTGCTCATTCTTCTTGGTGGCCGATGATTCCTACGAAATTGCCTTATGGTATCCCAAAATTCAATGGGAATCCTGGAGAAGACCCATTGACTCATGTCATGACTTATCATTTTTGGTGTTCTTTGAACTCCATTAATATGAATTTAGTCATCTGCGTATTTTCCAAGTCTCACTTACCAATATGACAACAAAATGGTACATTGAATTATCGATAGCTTCCTTCAACAATTTTAGTTCCTTAACTACTACCTTCCTAACACATTTCCAGTTACCCATCCAATATGAAACTGGAACAAATTTTTTAACCAATTTCAAACAAAGTGATTCCACTCACATTTCCAAACATATTCATGAGTGGCGACGTCATTGTCGATTTATTAAAACATATGTTCCTAGTCAACTGTTAGTGGAATGGTTTACAAAGTATTTGTTAACACCCATAACATAAGACGTAGGTAAGGGTGGAGTTGTGACTGAAGAGCAAGTGATTTCTCGTGCTCAATACTTGGATCTTGTTTATACCCAATCTAGAACATTTATTATAAGATACCAAATTCTCCACAGCCTTCAAACATTGTTCCTCAGGCTCCTGGTAAATAATCTAATGTTGTTGATGGTGTGATTGGCTCTGCTAGTTCATAGTCAATGAGTAAACCATCTGGTCCTACTCTTTTCATGACTACCCAAAATCCTCCATCTACTCCTCCTACGGCTTCTACTCCTGATATAAATGTCGTTCAATCCAATAAAGGAAAATCTCAATAACAACTAGGAAGTAAAAAGGAAGGCAAAGGTAAGAAGAAGAAAGATTCTCCTACATAGGATAAATAAAAAAATTAATCTTCTCACAAAAAAATGGAAGCCTAATTATCCATGTTTAATATGCAATGAGGATCACTTCACTTGAGATTTCCCCATCAGGCGGAAGTGAACCAATTTTTGAAATATTATACTTCACCCATGTTGTTGACTGATCCATTTCCAAATCAGGATACTCATATGGTTGCTCGAGACCCTACTTCCTTTAACTTGGTTTAAATTCTTTCTTCCGCTAGGTCAAAGTATGATATTATGATGGCCACACGAAGTAAATACTATGGTAATGTGAATCCCTCTAATGGTCATGCTACTAATCAACCTACCATTTCGGCTCCATATCCATCGAATCGTGCTCTGCCTACGATTCCTACGGAATTGACCATTAAGCCTCCTAAAGGCGTTATTCATAAATCTATTTTCAACCCTCACGCCTGAGATGTTCAAAATTATAATGTAGTTGAAGACCTGACTCAATCTCCATTAGCTATGTTCACTCTCGAGGTGTTTCAAAACTATCCCGCCTAGAATAAGGCTTTGCTTTATACTAGCGGATGTACTGATCCTTCGAATTCCAACCCAGTTGTTTTCAATCATGAGAACTATTCGCCTTGACTTTCGGCACAATTAGATTTTATGATTCAAGTTTTCATTCATGGTAAGAAAATCCATCATTCTATGGTGGAAGAGGGAGCCTCAACCTATATTATGTTCGTGTCTTGCTAGAAGGCAATTGGTTCTCCTCAATTGAGTCAGTCGCCGACCACCTTGAAGGATTTTGATGGAAGAACTTATAAATTTTGTGGAATTTTAAATTCATTACAAGTAGAATTAGGGGTAAATTTGAATCCATAGAAGTCGAAGTTATTGATGGACCACTAGACTATGATATTCTATTGGGTCACACGCCAGTTGACACTATGGCTAATGTGGTCTCAACTTATTTATGCATGATCACTTTTCCTCTTAAAGGTGGTATAGTAGCCATCGATCAAATCACTTTCTTTACCTCTAGTTTTCAAGTTACAAGAAGCATCCCTCTTGTAGGGGAAATTGTAGGGGGAACTCTACACCCTTATCAACATGTCGAGGTGTGACTTCTTAAGGAATCCTCTCTCATGGGAACCTTTTCACTTCCTCCTCCTTCACTTCTCGACAACTCTCATTCAGTTGCCTATGTCAATATGATATCTTCTTCTACTATTCCAACTGATCCTTGTATAGTACTAGATGAAACTAATATAGATATTTTTGGTGACCGTATGCCGCTTAGCCCCATCTAGCTTGATTATGAAGCCACTTTTTGTCTTGTGCATCTTATTACGATCTTTCCTCTTCGATCAATTGGGTCGGTCATTCATTGGATTATGGCACATATTCTGATCCTTTCTCTCACACTTTCCCTACCGACAAGAGCATCATGAAGATCATGATTCCAGACGATGTGCCATGGGATGACCATCATCATCATTCCTCCTTACCAGATTACATTGAGGATAATCTAAGTTACCTATATCAATTCAATATCATTGAGCTCTCTACGAATACCATATCAATTCAATATCGTTGAGCTCTCCACGAATACCATATCAATTGACAAATTCGTTTCTTAAAAGAACCTATTGAATATTGAAGAGACGATACCTCTTGATATATCTATTAAACCTAACATTGTTGAGAATCTACACATTGGTGCATCTTGCTCTCTAGGTGAGATTAGGAATTATAATGCCCCTTTCTAGGAGTTTTGAGATGTCTTCACCTGATCTTATGAGGAAATGCCAAGTATCTATCCAAACATAGTGGTGCATGAAATCAAAACTTATCTTGATGCCAAACCAGTTCAAAAGTGCCTTCATTTGATCCATCCCAAGAAGGCTTCCATGATTATGGTTGAAGTAGAAAAGCTTCTACGCACTGGTTTACCTGGTTCCTTTAACTAATTAGGTGTCAAATATTGTTCATGTCATTAAGAAACAAGGAACAATTCATGTGTGTGTTGATTATTAGTACATAAATCTCTCTTGTCCAAAGTACAATTACCCCACCCCGTTCACTGACCAGATTATTGATGACTGTGATGGTTGTGAGATATATTCATTTATGGATGGTTTCTTTGGCTATAATGAAATCAACATTCTCCTATCGGACTGACCTAAAATTGCATTCATTTGTCCCTGGGGCACATTTGCATACCATAAACTCCATTTTGGATTAAAGAATGTTGGGGCTACATTTCATAGGGCTATGTAGTACCTATTTCGTGACGTCAAACATATCGTGCAACCTTATTTGGACGATGTTCCTGCTCGCTCAAAACATCGGGCTAATCACCTGATGCATCTTAGGGCCATCTCTTTATGATGTAGACATTATAATATTTGACTCAATACTCACAATGTGTGTTCTGTGTTAGTTCTGGTTGACTTCTTGGTTTTTTTTTTCAAAACATGGAATTTGTATCGATCCTTTAAAATTTCAACTGATCATCGATCTGCCTTCTCCTTCTTCCCTCCTTTAGCTTCAACGATTCCAAGGGAAGGCTATCTTTCCATGGAGGTTTGTCCCTAATTATGTTGAATTGACCAAAGGATTCACTCACCTATTAAAGAAAGGGGTTCCCTTACATTGGGACAATGTTGTTTCGAAGGCGTTTGATGCCTTGAAAGGTGTATTGATTCAGGAATGTTTATTATGCACCCAGATTACAATTATTTCCTGTATCTCTCATTGCAGTTACTACCATCACAATGGTATTTGTCTAGGAGGATGATGTAGGGATTAGGCATCCTATATATTACTTGAGTTAGAATCTTAATGATACCAAAATCAAGTACACTCACATCGAGAAGTTAGCTTTGGTGACTGTCCAAGCTATCCAAATATTTTTCCACTACATCTGGCTTCGTAAAACTATGGTTGTTTCAGATTGAAACCCTATAACATACATTTCATCATATCAATTGCTTGGGGGAAAATACTCCAAATGGATCATCATCTTGCAGGAGTTTGATTTGGAATTCATCAAATCCAAGTCAAAGAAATCCTTAGTTTTTGTTGAGTTGGTCTGCAACCTTCCCACTGTTGATTCGAATCAACGTCTGAAAATTCTACTCCATACGAGATTTTGTTTCTAATCTCATCATCTGACCCATCAGATGGATACATTCTCATATATTTCTAGACCCATATTTTCTGGTCTGATACCTCTCACTCCGAACAACGACATATTTGATATCAATCCAAGAATTACATCATCATTGGCGACACTCTCTATCTCCACAGTATCGATACAGTTTTCTGAAGGTGCCTCACATATGAGGAGGCCGAGAAAGTCCTGAATGAATGCCACTTGGAGGCATGTGGCGGTCATTTATCTGGATATGCCACCGCACAGAGGATCCTGCGTTTTGCTTACTTTTTTCCTACCACATTTTGTGATTGTATTCTCGTTGTCTAAAAGTGTCATGCATGCCAAATTCATGACTGTAAGACCCATGCTTTTCCCAATCCTTTGCATCGTGTTATTGTCATAGGTCCTTTTACGAAATGGGGTATTGATTTCATGATATGTAACCCTGACCCGAAGGGGGGGCATGACTATATCATTGTAGTGGTAGATTAATTTACCAAGTGGGCTGAGACGATGCCTACATTTAACAATACTGGTGAAACAACTGCTTATTTTTTCTTTAACCATGTCATTGCACAATTTGATGTTCTGTGTGATAGTCCCACTTAGAAATATTGCTCAGGGGAATATCAATCTTGCCCAATTTTGATTTATTTCATGTTTTCACTTAGGAGATGTAGGTTCTGAGGTCCCACATGAATTTTGGGATTAAGAGGGGGCCCAAAAATTAGGAAGTAAGGGAAATATTGCAGCTCTAGTGGAGTGTGGGGGCCACCCATGGAGAATTACAACCTAGATGTGGAAGACACTCTCATTTGAATGAAGTTGGTGGGGAAAGTCGAGTTGGGCCCACATGGGCATCTTGGAGGCTTTTTGATAAATAGAACAAGAGGCACTCATTCTGTTCATCATTCATCTATTCATAAATTGTGTCTTTGATAGAGCACACTTGAGCTGAAGCTAAGTCTACAGTGTTGTTAGCACACTAGTGTCTCTGAGTGGATATCTCAACCCTTGCTTCAGTGGACTTCGAGTGTCAGCCCAAGGAGGGAGTCCTACCTATACCAGTTCATGCCAGCAATAGAGAGTGTGAGTTTGTGGAGAGGATTGGTAGCAACAACACAGGGACTGCGTAGCTCTTTGAGGAGGCAAGCTTGGAGATTGAGGAGTGAAGGGAGTCAGGGGAAAAAAATTGAGGTTGAGTCCGGGGAAGTGTTGTGAAGTCTTTTCCAGCATTTTAGCGGAGCAGAAAACCCCACATTTACTATAGGTTACATCTTCTACTTGTGGAGGAGGGCCAAGCATTTGGGGGACAATTTTGGAGTGTCAAAACTAGGAAAAACCCTTCCTGGGTTTTCCTGAGTTTATTGAGGAGAAGCCAAGATTAATTTGGCAGAATTTTCTGGGAAAATTTGAGGGGTCAAACAGTGGCCCCAACTCAGCGAGCAACAAGAGGAGCTAGGGGAAAATTGGACCGAAATTCCAAGGTCAAAATTTAGCCAATTCATTCATGGGTTTTTGTGGGTTATTGGTGGAGAGCCCTGAGTTAATTTCCCATAATTTTCTGAGCACTCGAGGAGGCCCTAAGAATAGTTCTTTGTAGCCAGCAACATATTTTCTAGGTAGTTTTAGCGTAGAGATATGAGAGACTAACAAAATATTTGAGAGGGATTTCTTATTGTTCATTTGGGCTTAGCTATCTTTCCTTGAGAAAGCCCAAGTGCACTCTTCCAGCACCTCATTGTATCCTTGTCTTATTATAATAAAATAGCTTAGAAACATAGTTGTTGGTGAAATTTCATGGTCTGCCTCATGCGGTAGATTTTCATGGTTTATGTCTATGTTTGCTTTGTTATTTACTGTAAAAATTCCCTAGGAATATTACAGTGGTATTAAATCATGAATTTAGCCATTTGTGGGTCTAAATCACATAGATTGTCAAGTGTTATTATGGACTAGAATTCCAGAGGCTAAAACACTAGTCTCACATTATTCCCCAAATTGAACTTATACCCAAAAATCTCTCAGTAAGAGAAATTTGAAAATGTTACTAGGAGCATCGAGAGATGGGCGGGGCTTCTTGAAGAGTGGCTGTCACTAAGGGAAGTAAGAATAAATAGTAGTTGGCAACCTGTAGATGAATAAAATAAGAGGATCATGATTGTTGAATGAAACAATAGTATTAATATTGCAGAGACAAAGATGGGAGGCGGAGGTAGTGACGATATGAGAAAGAACATACCCATGGAGGAGGGAGTTCATCTAGATACATTTCAGCTGATGGAGCATGAGCCTATTGGCACATAGGAGGAGAACAAGGATATGCCTAATTTGATGCGAGTCACCCTTGTTGGAGTTTCCTTTGGTAGCCCTAGTAGACAGATTGGAGGAGGTAATTTCACACACATCCATTGATGAGGTATCCATTAATGAGGCATCTTGGTCTTTTACATAGCTTCAGAATGAAAAACGCCTACAAATGACTGATGAGCATGCCTTGCATGTTGGGTTGTCTATGGAGGAGAATTTGGAGGCTCTTGTCAGCCCATGATGGAAGAGGATGCACAACCATCCTGTGGGTTAGCCATTGATGAGGGGTAGCATAGAGACCACACGTTGGGATTCCAACACAGTTTGATTCAAAGGCACACTGATTGGATCTACAATGTTATTGGCCCACCTCTATGCATTGGACTGAGAGAGTCAGAGTTTTCTAGACATACCAGAGGGGATGATCAAGTTAGCAACACTATTAGGGCACCTTTTCCCATTGGAGAGAGGGAGATGGAGCTACATATTCAGATCTCATGTGTTGACCTGGATCGTGGGATGAGAAGATTCGAGTTGCACAAGGTACAACATCCACATGTTAGGGTTGTTCTTCATGCGAGAGTTTGTGCATTCGATCCTCTCTTGGGGTTGGATGACAAGAGATTTTGAGTAGGTACCCAGTGGAGTGGACTAGACTCATGGAGATGGTCATAGTCTAGAGTAAAGATTAGTGGGAGCTCTTAGACATTGAGAGCATTGGAGGCCTAGGCTGGCATTGGGATCCAGGTGGAGCTCCCTATCCAATATCAAACATGTGATATGGCTATGGAATTGATGAGGTAGTCGACCCAATGATTGATCACATACATTCCATAGGGAAATTCTAGTCGGTATTAGCTGACAGGTGGTTTATGATCAGGATCCATGGACTGTATTGGCATGTTGATTGTGCAGGGGGTTGCAAGATGATTAACATTCTCTGGAAGGAGTTGGTGGGAGGAGGTGGCATGGGTAGGCCACTAGATCGAGCATTGTTTGGAGAAGATGTTATCCCATTGGGATATTGGGAACAAGAGTCACCAAGGATTGACACAACAAATATATCCCATTTAACAGGGTGGAGTTAGGCCGCTCAAGTATACCAAGGTAGATGAGGAGGTGTAGATCACTTTGTAGTAGGTGTACTAGCAGTGTGGTGGTTACATGGACACATATGGGATTCCCTATGGTAAATGGGGGTATGACATTAAGCGTTGGTATCCAGGGGTGCATGAAGTTGTGCCATGGAGTTTAGTGCTATGAAGAGGAGTGTAGAAGTACATACTTATGTGAAGTCAAGCAAGATGATGCAAAACAAGTTGTGAGAGTGTTGCTGCTAGAGACATACCTTGATGAGGGAATCAGGCACACCATTTGGTTTGGCACACTCAAATTTGGAGAGTGAGTTGATCACATGGCCACCCGTGAGCTCCCATTTATCACTCTCCAATATCACACGCTAACACAGGGGACATCGATATCATCTCTTGATGCTCTCATCACGTAAAACAGGACCCATGAGGTTCATTTGAGATAGTTGGATGGGACACAGTGCATTGGGAGAGAGGATTTTCAGTTTTGGCATATGGTTAGGATGGGAGTTGGTGGATGTAGCCTTGGGGGTAGTACGATCTCCTGTAGAGGTAGCACTTACACCACCCTTGAGCCCACACTTAGGGTGATACATGATCCCCTTTTGGTGAGACATTTTGAGGTGTCTTTGGAGCATCTACAACAGTTGGTGGACCTTGCTTATAGGCAGATGTTTAGACTTTGGGAAGAATTGGGGAGAAATTTTAGGAGGCAGGATGACAAATCCCACTGTGTGGTATGGCTGGCACAGGGCTGTGTCACAAGCACCAGATTGGTTCATGATATATGGAGTTCATACATTGATTGCACCCCCCTACTTGATATGTGGTGAAGGTTGGTTCCATCAGCTATCAGGACTATGCCGCATTCATTTTGGTTATGGGATTCATGGGTTTAGTTGGTCGATTGGACACTATACTTCGTGGTGAGTGGGATCAGGACGGGGGATGACCCAGCTCACTCTTGGTTTGAAATATGGGGGAGCTATGAGGACTTAATCATATGGAAAGGTTTGTTTTCCTTGTTATCACTATTGATCAAGGTGAGTGTTGGATGGGTAGGAGGTGACATCATGAAAGTGTTTGGTCTAGATGCATTGGGACTCCATAAATGTTTTACCATCAAGTCCTAGGAGAGGTGGATACAACTTGAGCATGAGGGGAAGACTGTCATGATCATATTTGTGAAATGAAAACATAGTGGCACCCTTTTTAGACTAAAGTGGGATCTGGGCATCATAGGACTTGGCAGTACAACTAACCTTGGGGATGAATTGATTTCTATAGGGGAAGTTCAATCAATTATTCCATTTGGATTTGGTGACTCGCTGATGGCATGGGGGACTTCATTAGCATGGCAGGTGGGCCAGTAGGATGATATCAGGAGAATCTCATGTGAGCGAGACACTATCTCTGTAGGGATTAGGTGGTATTTTCGAGAGTATACAACTAGAGTGCATGGGATGGCCTATGTGGTAGGAAAAATTCATGAGGAGTTGGGAATAGTACCACATTATCATGATCCCCTACTCATTGATGGTATACAAGGGAATTCTAATACATATACCAGGCAGGATAGTGAGTGGAACGAGGGGAGCTTCAGGTGGGACAGGATGGCTTGGAATCCTAGTATTTAGGGATTCTTTCATGTCAGGACAGTGTAGAGGTCAGGGATGAATCAGTGGCACATATGGAACCTTGGAACATTTTTTCAATGACAATGGGGAGCAACAACTAGAGAGCATTTTTCGGCAGTTGCTTGAGGACAAGCAACATTTTTGCAGGAAGGATTGTGATATTCCCACTTAGCAATATTGCTAAGTGAAATATCAATCTTTCCCAATTTTGTCTTATTTCATGTTTTTGATTAGGAGATGTGGATTCAGAGGTCCCATGGTGAGCAACAGTATTGTAGCAATAATACTGCAACTCTTGGGTTGCCTACTTTACTCTTATCAACATGGTAGTTCGTAACAAACTTGGAAGCGACGGTGTTGTATGCAAAAATACTAGTTCTTACTGCAGGCTGTCACTTGGTTAGTTGGCGCAAGATCACCAGGAGCTCAAGCCAACTTCTATGGATTCCAGAAGAAGCTCCATATGTGATGAAAGAAGAGATTACTCTACAGAGGCTATTCTATTTGCAGAAAGAAGGAAGACTGAAATGTAAAGTAAACCTAGAAAACCTTACTTAACCAATTAATCCTACTTTTGTAGAAAACACTATGAAAACCATGAAATGAATGCAATTACCTACTCAAGAAAGTAAACAACATATACTCAAGAAATTTCTAAAAGTAAATGAGCAAAAAACATCTTCTTGGATTTTTATGTATTTTTATGTGAATTTGACATGCATGTATTTTATTATGTGTGAAGGTGGAAGCGAATAGGTGGTGTTGAAGGGCGACTTTGGGATTTTAGGAGATGTAGTATGGTATCGATGGGTCCTAGGAGGTCTCGGGTGGCCTTCTGGAGGCTTTTCCCACACTCAGCCTTCAAAAGAAAGCCTACAGGAAAATCTACAGGAGGACACAGGGGATCTATAGGAGGTCTACAGGAGGATGCCGAGAGCAGTTTTGAAGATTTTGAGGATTTGAGAGTGGGTGGAAAAGGTAGATGAAGGTTGGGATGATGAGTTAAGGCACCTAGGGTCCACCAAGAATCACTAGGAGAGAGGAAGATGATTAGGTTCGCTCAAAGAGGGAGGAAGAAGTCCTATGGAAAAATGCAGAAACTAAGGCAGATTTGAGGTGAAATTTAGGCGACCTATAGAGCATGGATCAAAGAGAGAATGTGATGGTTGATAGGCTGACCTGCTATGAGAAAGGATCTTCTGCAAAAGAATTGACAGTCAACCAATAAGATCAAGAAATCAAGGACATGAGTATATCTAAAAACCAGAATTTTGCATCAAGCTAGTATAAACTATGATCTATGAAAGTAAATGCTAAAAAATGCTGCAAGAAAAGAAAGCATGGAAGAAGACTTATTGCAAATACAGGAATGATCATGGTGGAAAAGATTTAAAGCAAAGAATTAACCTTCTAACAAACTGCAAACACTAGAAATCCTATGAAGAAGGAAAATCTTTCTTTTTGGGGCAGCAAGAGGGTCTTTGCCTCAATTCATGGTCCCAAAGGGAGGAAAAGAGGCCAAGCCACTATTTCTAGCCTTTTGAATCTTCTTTCTATCACTACTTAACCTGCTATGGAAAGCACAAATGAAAGCAAACTACTAAACCATCAAAAAGAATCTATTCTTAACCAAGAAAGAAATTCATATAACAACAACTAATCCATAAACTGAAACAAAGCATATAAATACAAAAAAGAGGAGCTTGGATGCTTGGATTGTGCCCTAACCCAAGAGCTTCAGCCCTTTGAGGTAACTCAGTGCTATCTCAAAAAGGATCTCATCTTTATTATCAAAACAATAATAGGATTACATGAAACTGTCCACAAAATTAAGCTCAAAGTTGAGCAGAGTTTTACAATAGCAAAAGTACAACAAAAACCTAACCCTAGTGAGGCCCTAGGCCTCTCTACTTATACAACTGAAGCTCCCAACAACTTCCTTAAAATCAGGGCAGCTTGGCTCCCAAAACGCGAGATAAACATCAGTTATCCTCCACTTGCTCGGTTGCATCCTAGTGCATTGATTTGGTTGTTTGTACTTCGAGCTGCATGAAGTGGAATTCGAAGTGGGGAGTAATAAATGAAGGGGATTTCATCCTATAAATCCTCTCCTTTGTCCACTTCAAATTATCACTGCCAATTGTCCATTGAATCTTTGACTTTGTCTTTAAAATTCAACAAAAATCTACATTAAACACATATTAGACCTCATGGCATCATAACTACCTCAACTCACTCCATAAGCATAAATATAGTAAAAAAACATGCAATAAGCTAAGATAATGGTTGATTTAACTATGTTAGGAGGAAAAATGAACCCATATAATTACCCATTTATGGGGCTTATCATCACCCCCCTACTGAAGGTGTTGCTCATCCTTTGAGCAACTTAGTCCATCTCCTCATCTTTGATGGCCCTGGTGGCCTCTCTAGCATCCCAAGCTTCTGATGTTGTTTCCTCTTCCTTGTCATAGAAGCCTGCTTTTCTGTCTATCTCTTCCCACTACCTCTGCTCTTCTTCTTCTGTTCTTCCTTCTAGCATGCCTAACAACAGTGGTGGACTTAGTTTGAGGCCAATCCAATTGACCTGCAGCCTCTGCATTGAGTGCTTGTACATTGGCACTCTCCTTAGTGCCTCCTTCATCCTCATTGGGGAATGATATTCCCTGATCTTCAGACTGTGTGGTAAGGTGTTCCATCTCCTCATACATGCATGCACACAGTCATCCCCAAGTAACCTTTCCATGTTCTCAAAATGTGCAATGGACTGTGTGTTGAGTCTTGAAAATGTCATTCATTTCCATTACACTTTCACTATTATGTCCATTATATCACCTCCATTTCACTACAATGTCACCACATTCATCCCACTTTCATTATCATTGGGCCACATTTATGTTTTTCCAATCTTTATTAATTCTAAGCCTTTTAAGTGAATTTGTGGTTAAAAATTAGAAAATAATGTGCATATGCTTATACCTAACAAATGGGTTGAGATTGTTGACATGTGTAGGTTGAAAGGAAGCTTCTAGAAGACCCTTATGTGGCATTCTAAGGCCAAATTCGAATTTGAGTGGAAAGAATCATGGGTTCATGAGGATATGTGTCACATATCCTAATTGTATTGTAACTCTAAGAAGACATGTGTCTTATCAGTTCCTATTTTTATTAGGACTCTAGAGGTAGAGGGAGAGATTCATGGACTCTCATTAATGAGATGGCTTCTCATTTTTTTGTATAAATAGGAGATCTCTCTCCTTCATTTGTTAGCTTAGAGCTTAGCTTGTTAGTTTTCTAGCTTGTGAGTTCTTAGCTTGGAGTTTGTAGTTCTTCCTTGATGGCTTTTGAAAGCTTTGGAGAGCTTTGTTGTACTTTGTAATTTTGAAGAATTTGAATAAAGCTTTGATGTTCTCAACATGGAAGGAGATGTGAAGTAGATGTCATGGAGCACATTAGAATGTAAGGTAGAGTAGATTTCATTTTGTAATTTTGCTTTGATTTCATTATGTCATTTGATTTCTTTCAATTTGATAGATTAGAATTTTCATTCATGCAATTTTAATTCATGCAAGTGTGTTCAACCGGTTGATTGTAGGTTAATAATGCACATAGCTTTTTAATGACTAATGACATGACGGAATCATCTTGTCCTTCTGCTGATTTATTTTTTTGAGTTCTAATTCCAGCATTGTTATTTCTTTCAGTTTTGTTTTGCTCATTTACTTTCATGCAATTTAGATATCATATTACTCAACTTGTTCATGATTGCTTCCCATAAGGTAGATTGAGCTGAAGGGTAAAGGATCAGAAGAGTTGAAGTAGTGTGATTAGTTTCCTTTATGCAATTTAGATATCATATTTCTTAACTTGTTCATGATTGCTTCCCATAAGGTAGATTGAGCTGAAGGGTAAAGGATCAGAAGAGTTGAAGTAGTGTGATTAGTTTCCTTTATGCAATTTAGATATCATATTGCTTAACTTGTTCATGATTGCTTCCCATAAGGTAGATTGAGCTGAAGGGTAAAGGATCAGAGGAGTTGAAGTAGTGTGATTAGTTTCCTTTATGCAATTTAGATATCATATTGCTTAACTTGTTCATGATTGCTTCCCATAAGGTAGATTGATCTGAAGGGTAAATGATCAGAAGAGTTGAAGTAGTGTGAATTAGTTGCTTTGCTTTCAGTCTTTGAGTTGCTTTAAGTTCAGTTTTTACTTTCTTCAATTTTCTTTTTATGCAGCAGCAAGGATACTGGGTTTCATAGTCACTATCTCATTAATTGGTTATTGCATTCTATTTTGATTGAAGTAGCTGCATATTTACACTTTTTTTTAAGTACTAATTCCATCAATAACATGTTTTAAGATCTTTTGAAGTGCTATGTTTTGGAAGTTACCATTAGGGACATAGGCCTTGTCTTGAAATCTCTATCCATACTTGTCCTTTAAAAGTATTCTTAAGACCTTAGAATAGGATTTCCATTTGCATTAGACACTTTAGGAAACCAACAAAAACAAAACCCCAAAACAAAATAAAATCTATAAAACAACGAAGTAAGAAAAATGTTAACTAAGCATATATGGTGCACCACACTTCATCAGTTTACGATACCCGGATTGATAATTTATGTAGAGCAATTTAAGACGTTAAATTGACTAGACATTTTGGCGCCGTTGCCGGGGAAGTGTAATTAGGAGACCTTATTTCTTACATCTGAAAAAAAATTAATAATTCTTGAGTATGCTCTCCTCCTTCACTTCGTGTGATCTAGAGGATCAGAAAAAGGATTGTTAAGTAAAAAAAAAAAATAATAATTCTTGAGTATGCTCTCCTCCTGCACTTTGTGTGATCTGGAGGATCAGAAAAAGAATTGTTATGTAAAAAAAAAAGAAGAGACAAAATAAACTTCAACATTTCAATTAATTCAATAAAAAAAAAATGAAAAAAAATGAAACTCAACTGCTTTAATAGGTTCAAATTGTCCAAAATTATCTGGTTATGGTTTGTAGTGGTCTTCAAAACACTGTATCCTGTTTTAATAAGGTTTTGAAACTAAGCTGTGGAAACTGCCCTAATTCCGCAGCTAGTTGAGAATTCTGCAGCTGTTTTAAGGTTTAGCAGGTTACAAGCATCCATTGAAAAAATCGAACACATGGGCATCTCCAGAATTGTCCCAACATTGATCCTATCCTAGTCACCCAGCTCAGATAGAAAAAAACCAGCTTATATAGCTATCTCTATTCCTAGCTTTCACTGTGGCTTCAATAAAAAAAATCTGCTTCCTTGATCAAGCTTTGGCCCTAAAACGAACCTGCAAAAGGATCAGCTTCCTCTAGTTGTTTTTCTTAAACTTGTAATCAATAGCAGCAGGCCAATGTTAGTAAAAATCTTCAACACTCATCCATATTCCATCCATTGCTGAAGTATCATTAGCATTGTTATTGCTGCTATTTGTCATCTCAATTATTTCTCCTCTCTGATTGAAAGAATTCAACCGAGGTTAGGAGTTCAATTTACCTTGAATTGAATTAGAAAATCAGTTGAAGAAGTAGGTTTCCCACAATATCCGAAGCTCCGAAACTTGTGAAATTCTTTTATCCCTCTGTCCAGCCAAAACATTCCAAGTAAAACTACACCTATATGGAGATACTTGCCAACATTTATGAGTAAATCAGTAAATTTCCAATGTGATGCAAGGATCATAATATAGGATTATATTGTGTTACGCTATTGATTCAAGAGAACATGCAATATCAATTGTGCGGAGGTTCATTACAACGTATTTATACAAAGATCAGGGAGCACGGTCCAGGAAGCAAAAACATATAACCAAGAGCAAAATACTTGTTCAGGATGTCCTTGAAAATTATAGCACCATTCATTTTCTATTTCCTGTGTTCCAAATTGCAAATCAAGCCAAAAAGCCGAATGCAGCAATTCATCAAAATACAGAACAGTTAATCCAAAAATGCGTAATAGCTGAAAAACGTCAAGTTTCAAATGCTCGATTTGCTCAAACGGAGGTGAATTTCAAGAAAATAAAACATGGGTTTTTTCGCCAGCTTGGTTAATTAGATAACCCAGAAACCGTTTGAAGAAATTTGTGGCGGTCTGGGAGAAATACTCGGTTCTTTGGAGCCTCTTTTTTGTCGCTGCATGAAGAAAAACGAAATTTGAATTAATTAACTGATAGTTTGATGTGTGATTCAATTCGGCGTGCCTGAGGAAGGGAATTCTAATTGGGAATCAACTATATGCTGGCATCTAAAACCTGATTACACGCCTTCCATCTTAATAAACTCACACCTGTTTAGAGACGTATTCCAATTGAACACGACTCTCTGTCATTAAACCCCATGAAGTCGCTGCCACCCATCTGTACCTGTTCCGTTACTTCCGGTTAAATGTTGGGAGAAAATGGAATAGGGAAGACAATGTTTATACGCATGCTGAAACCAGATCTTGTAGACAATGCAGGATGTGGAGAATCTTGAATCCAATGTGTCATACAAACCGTAGAAGATCAACGGAAGTTCTAGTCAACTGTTAGGCATTTATTGCACAAAAAAAAAAACCGTGATTCATATACGCACACTCAATTCACATCTGATGTCATGAAACCACTTCAAATTGAAAAATTAATATAGTAAATCTTTTCTGGTGGAAAATTACAGCGAGTTACAATTGCATACTTGGATTCAAAACAACGTATTGTTACAGCATAAAGCTGCACAAATAGTCCAGTCCCTGCTCAGGCCAAACAATTATGTTATTATTGAGCACGACCTTAGTATCATTGACTATTTATCAGATTTTATCTGCTGTCTATATGGAAAGCCCGGGGCTTATTGTGTAGTAACACTGGCATTTTCAATTATAGAAGGGATCAATATCTTTTTGGCTGATTTTGTTTCAACTGAAACCTCTGTTTTAAAGATGAATCACTCAATTTTAAGGTTACAAAAACTCCACAGGAAAGTACGAAAGAGATAAAAATCTATGCATTAAAAAAGTATCCAAAATATGCGTAAAACTGATGGTTGACTGTTTTAGCCACTTTCCGCAGCTGATTCAACTTTCCGGAGCTGGCTTAACTTTCCGTAACTGTTTTGTTAAACTCTAGGTTGTAGGTGTCGTTAAGCAAAACAAGCCACATGGGTAGTTGGGGGAATGTCAATACATGAATGGTGTCCTATTCATTTGGTCAAATTTTATGAAAAAGACCTCGGTCAAAGGGAAGTTAAGATGAGTGTTATCACTAAGTCGCCACATTCAGTCGCCACACTGAGTCGCTGCATGTCAAGAAAAAATAATAATTTTGAATCAATGAAATGAATAAGTTATTTGCTCACTTTTCTGAAGGTATTGATTAATTTTGGATTGATGATGAAAGATGAATGGCTAATTTTTTATCCAAGATTTTTAGCTACAGAACCGTGCACATTCCGCAGCTAAAGTCCAATTCCGCAGCTGTTTTCTAATTCCGCAGCCAGAAAAACCTCATTGTTCAAATCAGCCTATCTTTCTCATACAAAATCAGATTTTGATGATTTAAGTATCGTTGGAAAGATCTCAACAAGATCTACACAATGAGAAATCCATCATTAGAGTTTGAAATGACAAATAATGAAATAAATTGCTGAAAAGAAGCAACATTCAACTTAGGCACCAATTCCAAATGAGGTATAAATTCTTTTGATTTTTCCTTTGAGAACTTGTTTCACTAATACAAATTCTTAGTTTTGTGTGTAAATATCATAACTAGAGAGATTGACCATTTCTCTCCTTTGATAATCTTACATTCCATTGCAGAAGAAGTATTAGTTTGTTTTGCAGGTTCCAGGAGGAAGGACAAATGACTACAAGAGAATGGTGTCTCTCTAAGAGACCAATTTGTTTCATAAGAGGATGATCAGCAATAAAGAGGAAATATGTTGATGCAAAATCAGATCCAAACACTTGAAAAAAAAAAAACTTTCAGATACTATTGTCTCCATCACATCCATCCATCACATCCATACTTCATAATAAACCATTCACCTCATTCCACTCCATACTTTCCACTTACATTCACATACACTTTCCATCTCTTTTTGTCCATTCATAACCCACAAATAAAATCAAGAGGCTCATTCATATGCTTATTTCCCATTGCCATTTCTACTCTCCATTGCCATCTTCCATTTTCATCTTCCATTTCCTGTCATTTTCATTCCGCAAATAAGCCCTGCTTCAATGCAAATTATTGAGTCCATAGTCCTTTGAGTCTAAGTTTTTTGTAAAAACACCTTGAGGCTTGCATGCCTTAATGGCAAGTCCTCATGCTGACAAACAATGAGAATACATTAATGTCCCTTGTTCGTTAGATCTTCTAGGTGACTCGACATCAGCAAATTCATTCATACCTAGCAAGATGTGTTTCGACATATTGTCTCTCATTGTCATCAATGGTGAGAGTTCTCGTGTTGACTAGTGGCATCCATTAATGGCCACTAAGCCAACAATTTCCTACTATGTTCGACATCAGAACATCTTTTCACATAGTAGGAATTGTGCCAATGAGTTTTGAAGACATGAAGACTATTATTTTCAGCATTTTGGAGCAGATTCAACAAGTTTTAGTAGAAGCAATAAAAAGTCATCTTATCTCTCTATCCATGACTCCTCTTGTTCAGCCACTTGAAGAAGAATATGATCAGAAATTTTCATCCACTACACATACAACTCATCCATTCCAAAGGGTAAGTGAAGGTACGACATTTTCTAACTTTTGACCATAGAATTCCATAAAAATCTAGAATGATAATTGTTGGAAAAACATTTCTCTTCCTCATTTCATAAAATTGCCAATACCATCAGTTGGGGGGGAGGGGGGGATACATTCATATTCATATCTTGCCATGTCCATATCATATTCAGGAGCTCACATACTTCCAACATATATTAATTATTACATTGCTATTATGAGCATACAATGGCTTTTGAAAAAGTGCTTAAAGGATAAATTGGATACAAACAAAATCATGGTTGTCACACAAGAACCAACCATCATGCAATCCAATAAAGATATACTTTGCAACAATAATCAAAATATCATTATGCAAAGTTCAAAGATCAAAATAGAAGGCAAAAAAAAATAAAAAAAATGGTTGTAACACAAGAACCAACCATGTTGCAATTCAAGTGAAACACTTTGCAGAAATATGAAGTTATCAAATGATATCATGCAAAGTTAAGCCAAAGCTCAAGGATCAAAAGAGTTAATGTAATATATATTGCATGAGGACATGCAATAGCTTTAGTTGGGGGGTATGTTGAGTCTTGAAAATGTCATTCATTTCCATTACATTTTCACTATTATGTCCATTATATCACCTCCATTTCACTACTATGTCACCACATTCATCCCACTTTCATTATCATTGGGCCACATTTATGTTTTTCCAATCTTTATTAATTCTAAGCCTTTTAAGTGAATTTGTGGTTAAAAATTAGAAAATAATGTGCATATGCTTATACCTAACAAATGGGTTGAGATTGTTGACATTTGTAGGTTGAAAGGAGGCTTCTAGAAGACCCTTATGTGGCATTCTAAGGCCAAATTCGAATTTGAGTGGAAAGAATCATGAGATCATGAGGATATGTGTCACATCTCCTAATTGTATTGTAACTCTAAGAAGACATGTGTCTTATCAGTTCCTATTTTGATTAGGACTCTAGAGGTAGAGGGAGAGATTCATGGACTCTCATTAATGAGATGGCTTCTCATCTTTTTGTATAAATAGGAGATCTTTCTCCTTCATTTGTTAGCTTAGAGCTTAGCTTGTTAGTCTTTTAGCTTGTGAGTTCTTAGCTTGGAGTTTGTAGTTCTTCCTTGATGGCTTTTGAAAGCTTTGGAGAGCTTTGTTGTACTTTGTAATTTTGAAGAATTTGAATAAAGCTTTGACATTCTCAACATGGAAGGAGATGTGAAGTAGATGTCATGGAGCACATTAGAATGTAAGGTAGAGTAGATTTAATTTTGTAATTTTGCTTTGATTTCATTATGTCATTTGATTTCTTTCAAGTTGATAGATTAGAATTTTCATTCATGCAATTTTAATTCATGCAAGTGTGTTCAACCGGTTGATTGTAGGTTAATAATGCACATAGCTTTTTAATGACTAATGACATGATAGAATCATCTTGTCCTTCTGCTGATTTATTTTTTTGAGTTCTAATTCCAGCATTGTTATTTCTTTCAGTTTTGTTTTGCTCATTTACTTTCATGCAATTTAGATATCATATTACTCAACTTGTTCATGATTTCTTCCCATAAGGTAGATTGAGCTGAAGGGTAAAGGATCAGAAGAGTTGAAGTAGTGTGATTAGTTTCCTTTATGCAATTTAGATATCATATTGCTTAACTTGTTCATGATTGCTTCCCATAAGGTAGATTGAGCTGAAAGGTAAAGGATCAGAATAGTTGAAGTAGTGTGATTAGTTTCCTTTATGCAATTTAGATATCATATTGCTTAACTTGTTCATGATT
This sequence comes from Pinus tabuliformis, assembly GCA_031772625.1. Classification (NCBI taxonomy): domain Eukaryota; kingdom Viridiplantae; phylum Streptophyta; class Pinopsida; order Pinales; family Pinaceae; genus Pinus; species Pinus tabuliformis. The sequence goes on from CM062818.1 coordinate 1,677,915,004, forward strand.
GCTTCCCATAAGGTAGATTGCGCTGAAGGGTAAAGGATCAGAAGAGTTGAAGTAGTGTGATTAGTTTCCTTTATGCAATTTAGATATCATATCGCTTAACTTTTTCATGATTTCTTCCCATAAGGTAGATTGATCTGAAGGGTAAAGGATCAGAAGAGTTGAAGTAGTGTGAATTAGTTGCTTTGCTTTCAGTCTTTGAGTTGCTTTAAGTTCAGTTTTTACTTTCTTCAGTTTTCTTTTTATACAACAGCAAGGATACTGGGTTTCATAGTCACTAGCACATTGATTGGTTATTGCATTCTATTTTGATTGAAGTAGCTGCATATTTACACTTTTGTTTAAGTACTAATTCCATCAATAACATGTTTTAAGATCTTTTGAAGTGCTAAGTTTTGGAAGTTACCATTAGGGACATATGCCTTGTCTTGAAATATCTATCCATACTTGTCCTTTAAAAGTATTCTTAAGACCTTAGAATAGGATTTCCATTTGCATTAGACACTTTAGGAAACCAACAAAAATAAAACCCCAAAACAAAATAAAATGTATAAAGCAAAGAAGTAAGAAAAATGTTAACTAAGCACATATGGTGCACCACACTTCATCAGTTTACGATACCCGGATTGATAATTTATGTAGAGCAATTTAAGACGCTAAATTGACTAGACACTGTGCTTGATCACTGATATATCTAGGGGAAATTTGAGGATTATTTGCAAGCAGCTAGTGTGTGCTAATGAGAGCCATGGGATTTGATGGCTCAACTCTAATCATTAATGGCTCATTCTGCGCCCTTATCATCAACCTTTTTACTTCTATTACCCTTAACTCTTCATGGTTCATCCAAGAAGCCATGGCCATTAGTTGTAGGTCCCCTAGCCTAGCATTGGGGTCCCACACATTCATGTCTGTGAGGGCCATATTACGCAGGTAAAATTCTGCCATATTTGCCTTATCCTTTGCTATGCTTTGATCACACAGGTCCATAAACTGTCTGTAATCTTGAAAAGGAATTGTGCCTCTTTGTGCCAAAGTCTTGATCTGAAATTGTAGCCATTGGTCCTTGAGGTATAATCCATATGATTTTGCTGGTGTTCTACATTCCAGTGCCTCCATGGATAAGCTAGCCCTACATTCCAGTTGGGTCTCTTTCCCCTTTAGTTGCCTCCTTAGTAATGCATTTTCAATTTGAAGTTGGCTTCTTACAGTTGCCTCCCTGTGTCTGACAACACTTAACTCCCTGCCCATTTCTCTAAGTTTGTTCTCCATATGGCCAAAATCCTTAACTCCCTTGGATTTGGCTATTTACATCCACCTATGTGTTCTTATTCTTTCCTTTTCTAATTCAAAGAACAGTGGGATTGCAAATGTTTGTGGAATTATCCTTCTTCCTTCAAGAAGATGGTAATAGGAGACAAGGTTGGGCTGGGGATCAGGTTCTTGTGGATCTGTAGCTTCGTCCTTCTCTTTTGGTTGCTCTTCTATTCTTTTCTCCAACTGTTGGTTCTCCTATAGCTTTGACAATGTCTCTTGTAGAACTATTTGTGCCTCCTGTAGGACTGTTTTTAGGGGTCCTGTAGTTGCACTTTCTCCTTCCAGGTGGAAGATCTAGGAGTCCCTCTTTCATATGTGATAGGGGTTTTAGAGGGAGATTCTTCCCTTATGACAGTGGGTGAATCTTCAATTATAATGGGCATTGTTGAAGATGGCTGGGGTTTTCATGTTTTGATCCTTGCGCTTTTCCTAGCCTTAAAATACATGGAGACCTGCATTTTTCTCTTCTCTTTTGGTTTAATTTGTGTGCTCAGGGCAGTGAGGGTAGCTGCTGCCTCCCTTTCCATGGTCTCAGGGGACCCTTCTCTTTGTGTTGCCTCTGTTGCCTCTTTTTCTCCTCCTTCTGCTTCCTTTTCTATCTCTGTTTTCTCTGTTTCTTCCTGTTATATTTCTTCCCCCTTCCCCTCTTCTATCTTAGTTCCTTCCTCCTCCTTTTCTTGTCCTGTTGAGTCATTAGTTGCTTCACCTTCTCCCCCTTTCTTCTCTTCTTCCTCACTGTCAGAAGGACTGATATCATAGGTGAGGGCCTTTATGTCATCTTCTACTGTCATGTTTCTGAAGACTTCCCATGCTATAGGGAGTGTGAATGTATGGATGGCTTCTTCCACTAAAATTTTGATTAACCCAAGATGAGCCAGCTAATCTGGACTCCCTATCTTAAACTTAATGTTGGAGTCTATGAGGGATTGTAGGAGAAAATAGGGGACGCTGAGTTTCTGGAGTGTTGGAGTGTCCATGCCATATCTCACCTCATAAAGGATTCTAAAATGGTAGCCATAGACTATGTTGTACCTCCCATCATAGGAAATATATTTGATGATTTGGTAACTAACCTCATCCCAAGGGTATGGTATGCTAGCCCTTCTAATGCCATTTTTATCTTCTACAGGATGTTCATTATTTTGGAAGAAGTTTTTCTTAGCAGCCTGTCCAATGGGTTTTTCATCTTTGCTCCAAGGTAATCCAAGAGGAAGGGTAGTAACCCTACTGATAAATTATGGGGTTATCTCCATGGAAAGACCTCTAAAAGTGACAATGGAATGTGTTCTTGAGTGAGGGACTGAAGAAAGGGCAAATTCCTGGGCAATTTCCTCATCAAACCCTTAGAATTTCTCAAAAAAGGTCATCTAATTTGCCCTTGTGAATATTGCCACTACTCGGGGATGCTCATGGAGCTTGGTTGAATTAGTGGGATCCTTCCTCATGAATCCTCCTGTCATTGTGCTTCTACCATTTTGAATACCAAATGTAGATATGGAGACAATAATTTTGAAGAAACAGGAAAATAGAGGAAAACTGTGTTTTTTTTAAAACAAGTAGAAATTTTTTATGTAATTCCTCTTCTTCTGTGGACTCAATTCCTCCTTAAAATGACATCATTCATTGCACATACTGATAATCAAGGTGGGTATGCATGGAACCTACCTCCTCAAGCCAGAAATCGTGCTTAAAACCCGTGTTTGCTTCTAAAAAATAGCTCACTGCCCCTCTTGTAGAACTGCCTGTAGGTGCTCCTGTAGAACCTGTAAGTGCTCCCGTAGACAATGCTGAGAGTAGGAGGATGGGTGAGATCGATGGAGAATAATGGTTTTGAGGCTGTGGGGTGACAAGGAGTTTGATGCAACTAATTTTATGAGGAGAGAATGAAGGAAAAGGTGGTGAGAGTGCTCGAGGAGGTGTACTTATTACTTCTTTTAGATATTTCTGATGATGGGGGTGACCTGGAAAAAATGTATGTTGGCCATATTTGGACCGTTGGTCCCCACCTACCTTGTCATCATGGTTTCTTCCCACAACCACCTCTCATTATTTCATTGGAGTTTGCATACCCTCCACTACCTCTCCTTGGTTTCTTTCTCTGAGTTGACTATGCACACGTGTGGGTGACATCTTCGGATGAGTGCAGTCAACTAGATGAAGGTGGCCAAGTTAACCGGCCACCTTTCCTCATTCTACCTCAACCATCTCATTACTCATGCATATCTTTCAAATACACAAATGCAAACAGAGGAGCAGGTTAATCACTTACTTGTGAGTTGAATGTATGTGTTGTGAGGTATTTTGGCTCCTTCTATTGCTACATGCTTGTATTTCCTTTGTTTCATGCTATCTTTTTTTTATTTGTGGTTGTTTGTCTTGTGCAGGTACCCTCTGGCTAGATCTAAGCTTCAAATTTCTCCTTCAATCCTCATGGTTGCACTTCTTTTCCTGTTGTGGCTTAATTTTAATTGGATCAGCTGCTACAGGAATTCCTACAGGAGCTCCAGTAGCTACTTTTCCTCTTGAAATTTCAGCTAATTTCTATGCTGGGAGTTGTGAGGATGATGCCAGAGATGTAGATGGAGATGGAGAGATAATAGGTAAGCTACAAGTGAGATTTGAGGTGCTGCTTCCTCTCTTATTTTATTTTATTTTTTTACTAAAAACTGTTTTTTGTGTTTTTTTAGGACATGAAGAAAAAAATGATGATGATGATGTGATGTAGGTGTGTAATGGATGGAAAGGAGGGTTGATAGTTGTAGGAGGGTTTACATGTCCTTTATAAAGCTTCCCTACCCCTCAAACTACTTTTTGGAACCATTTTTGGCTCTCTGTAATTCCTACATGAGCCTCCTGTAGAAAACACAGAGCCTCCTACAGAACACACAGATTCTGGAAAAAAACACAGTGGGGTGGAAGAAAGGTCAAAAATGGTGGACAAGAGTGTGGAGGAGATGAAATAGGTGTTGGTGTGAGTATCAGGACTCTGTGGCATCTTCTCTTTCTCCCTATGGTCCTCTTGCAAACCTGAAATGCACATTAACATTCAATTTTACTTTTTCTTCTTTTCCCTTTTTTTTTTTTTGAAAACAACTAGGGCACCTCAAGGAGGTTTTCACCCTAATTCCTGCCCTGGGTGCCTCCAAGGGAGGTTTTCACCTAGGGATCTTATTCTCTTTTTCTTTTCTCTTTTTTTGACATCACTGGGCCGCCTCGGGAGAGGTTTTCAACTCGATGATGGGACTCAAGCGCCTCATGGAGGTTTTCACTTAAGTCCTCGTTTTTTCTTTTTCCTTTTCTTCAGTGAGTGGGTGAAGTGGAGGCTAATACATGCTCCACTACCATCACTGTCTTATTTAGCCCTTCAATGAACTCTCACTTGGAGAGAGGCTTCTTGTAAACTTTCAACCGATGTCCATTGACAAGCATGGGGATGGCTTCATCATCAATGGTTCTGATCAGAATTGAACCATTGTCATTGCATTTTTCCACAGTGTAGGGTCCCATCCATCTTGTCCTTAGATTGCCTTTGAAGTATTTATACCTTGAATCATAGAGCAGGGCCCAATCTCCTTCTTGGAATTGCTTCTCCTTGATATTTTTGTCATGCCATATCTTCCTCTGAAGCTTAACTACGTCTATGTAGAGAAGGGCTTGCAATCTTTGTTCATCCAATCCATTGATCTGGAGTAACCTTTCCTCTTGTGCATGGTTGAGGTCTAGGTCCAGCTGAGCTACCAATTCAAATTCTATTGACAGCAAAGCCTTCTTCCCATAGACCAGTTCATAGGGTGTGAACCCTGTGGTGGTCTTCCATGTTGTGTTATAGGCCCAAGTGGCCTAAACTAATTTGTACGCCCAATATTTTCTACTGCTGCTCACTACCTTGGTCAGAATTCCTTCCAAAGCTCTATTAGTGATTTCCACCTGCCCATTGGCTTGTGGATGGTAAGGGGTGGAAGTCCTGTGCTTGATTTTATGATGTGTGAGCAGGTCTTCAATAAAATTGGAAGTGAACTGACTGCCTTGATATGTGACCAATTCCCTTGGATATCCAAAATTGTAGAATATATTTTCTCTCAAAAAGTCAACTACTTTTTCATATGTTGTTGCTTTGATTGCTTTTTTTTTCTGCCCACTTTTTCAGGTAATCGGTGCACATAATGATGTAATGTTTCTATTTTGAAGGAGGGCTGATAGGACCCACAAAGTCCATGCCCCACTTCTCAAATGGCTCAAAGGTCACTTGAGGTTGCGTGGGCATCTCATCCTTTGGAGTAGGTTTCCCCATCATTTGACACCGATTACATTGGCTGGTGTATCTCCTCACATCTTGATGAAGAGTGGACGAATAGTAGCCTGCTTGCAATATTTTGAAGGCAATTCTTCTTGATGCAAAATGACCTCCATAAGGCCCGTCATGACAGGTCAAGAGAATTTCAAAGACTTCATCCTCCCTGACACATCTTCTCAATATCTTATCTGGGCCAAGTTTGAAGAGATTACCCCCAATCCAGGTGAAAGGGGCAATTTTCCTTACTATCTTGCTCTTCTCTTTCGAGGACAGGTGTGTTGGAAACTGTGTTGAAACCAGGTAGTTTGCTATATCAACAAACCATGGAGAGAGTACTAAAATAGAAAATAGATTTTCATCCAACATTTGGTCATCCACCATTCCTTCTTCACCTGTAGGCAAATTTACTCTAGACAAAAAGTCAGCAACAACATTTTATTTAACAGGCTTATCAATAATGGTCAGATCAAACTACTGCAGTAAAAGAAACCATCTGATAATGCAAGAATTTACATTTGGTTTGTTCATTAAATATCTAATTGCATCATGATCAGTGTGCACGAAGGTTTGATAGCCTGTGATATAGTGTTTGAATTTGTTTAAGGAATGCACAATAGCTAGGATTTCCTTCTCGGTCACTGTGTAGTTTAGCTCTGCCCTGGATAAGTTTTTGCTCATAAAGTATATGGCATAATGCAAATTTTCATCAATTTGTCCTAACGCTGCTCCTATTGCTTTGTTTGAGGCATCTGTGTGAATGTGAAAGGGTAGGGCCCAGTTTGGGCCTCTAAGAATTGGGGCAGTTACTAACTTTCTCTTCAAGGTATCTAGGGCTTCTTGATAGTGTTCAGACCATATGAACTCGACATCTTTGCCGAAAAGGCCAAACAAAGGAGAGTCTAGCTTATTGAAATATTTAATGAATCTTCTGTAATACCCAGCTAAGCCTAGGAAACTTCTGACATCTCTCACCTTTTGAGGAGGTGGGACCCTTTGGATGATGACAACCTTATTGGAGTCCACCTGCAGTCCTTGTTGAGATATTACCTGACCTAACACGGTCCCTTCAGTCATCAAAGATTCACTTTTTTCCAGACTGAGGGATAGGTTCATCTCAATACACTTGTCTAGAAATTTTCCTAGGTTGGATAAAGCCTCTTGAAATTCAGAACCATAAGGAGTAAAATCATCCATATATATTTCCACTACATCATGAACTAGTTCAGACAATATACTCAATACCACTCTTTGGAAAGTGGCTAGAGCATTGCACAAACCAAAAGGAAGGACCCGGTATGCAAAGGTACCCCAAGGACAAGTGAAAGTGGTCTTATCTTGGTCTTCCAGGCTGATTTGAATCTTATTGTACCTGCTAAACCATCTACGAAGGAGAAAAACTTTTTCCCCACCAGACCATCTAACACTTGATCTATGAAAGGTAAAATAAAATGGTCCTTTTTAGTGGCTTTGTTTAATTCTCGATAGTCGACACAGATTCTCCACTTGCCATTTTTCTTTGGCACTAGCACCAAAGGAGAGACCCATTCACTGTTAGAGATGGGGTAGATGAATCCTACATCAAGCAATTTTTGCAATTATTCCTTAACAATGTCTTTAAGAGTTGGATTCATCCTCCTTTGAGGCTGTCTGACTGGTTTGCAATCTTCCTTAATTTATATATGATGAGTACATATTGAAGGTGTTAGGTTCCTATACCAATAGGTTTCATTTTTCATGATTGATCTGGGAAGTGCCAAATATGTTCATCTTTTCATGCTGCAATGGTTCCATATTTTGTAAAAGAATTAGAGAGAGTTAACAAATGTAAAGAGGGTATGCCCTAAAAGAAAAATCAAAGGGAAAGAAAGATTAATTGGTCAGGAAAAATGAAAAAAATGAATCCCAAAGAAAGACCAGGAAAGTGGCTAGCCAAAATGCCACTGCTAGCTTGGTGGATGGCCCAACAGTTCAATCTGGACCATGCCATGGTTTAAATTGCTTGTTCTAAACTAGAGAATGAATATCTATCCAAACAATTCAAGCTTGGTAGATCAGTAGCTAGGTAGAGAAATTAAGGAGCCCAACTGCTTAACCTGGGCCCTTGGAAGAGATAAGGGTAGATTTAGATAGGAGGGCAGTCAAAAGAAAAGAGGATAATCAGGGTCTGCAAGTCTAAGTGAACCCATTCAAAAGGAAGAAAAAATGTTAGGTGTATTAGGCTGGGTAGGTAGTTTGAGGTTGCAGAAAACAAGATTTTGATCACCTGATGTATTGTCAATTACAGCTTGTCTCATCAATAAAAGAAATGACAAAGCAGTTGTTTGATGGCAGAATTATGGAAGCATGTCTAACTCCCTTTCACCCCCCCCCCACCCTCAAAGTTTCTTACTAACACCCTTGAAGGACCTTGGGATTTGCCCAACTAGTCCTGTTATCACTTCATTTTTGTAAAAATACTAAGTCAATCTTTGACTTTCTTCAATGAAAAGAAGCCACATTTCTTGTGTAAAAATCATTTTATACTCCTTTCATCTTCCTATCTCTAAGTTTTCATAATTCAATCCATAAACTCATATTAACCCCTAATTCTATTATATAGCTCCCTGAAACTACTTCCTTGTCCCTATTTCTACAAAAGTCATATTAAAAACCCAAAAATAGTAAGTATTCCCACCCCTTGGCACTATAGCCATATAATATAAGTCTTGGGAAATAATAGTCCATTTGGGACTACTATTAGCCCTTCTGAGTCCAAACCTGGGGTTAATTTAAACATTCGGTCAAATTAAACCCCCCCCTCTCTCACACATAAACCTTATAGCAATATCCTCCGCGCATACATGTTATTTGGGATTAATTTGATATTCGGTCAAATTAATAACCACCGGCGCATAAACCATATAAAACCCATATAACCCACAAACCCAAAGTTTTTGAACCCCCACCGCATAAATAAATCAATATAATATAGTGGGCCCCCGTACATTATCGTACCCGCAGCTCACAGTTCCGTCCACCGTCGGATCGGGCCCTCCCCATCCGACGGCTCTCACCGATTTCGGAGCCGCCCCGACGTCCGACAGTTAGCTTCCGATAGCCTAGTGGTTTCTTCGTCGTACAAAAGACGCGTGTCTCCACGCGATTGTATCAGAGCCCCTCTGACAAATACCGCCCCCGTACATAAGGTAGTCCGATAAAACCACAAACGGCCTTCTGTCTCTCTGCCCCCGACGTCAGTGCCACGTCGCCTCTTACGTCACTTTTGCGTCGACCCATTGTCGCCCCGTGTCATTGCCACCTCATCCCCGGGCATCCCCACCCTGCCATTGTGTCTTGTGCCATGTCGTCGGCCCAGTCAACTGCCACGTCACCGTGCCGTACCCGGGACCCGCCGATGACGTCATGCTGACATCATAACAAAAAAGCGCCAAAATGCCGCAAAAGCCCAAATTTGTGTTAAAAATCGTGAAAAACGTCGTTTTCGTTTGTTTTTTATGCAAACGAACGACGCAAGCGATTGCATGCAACTCACGTCCAGTTCGCATTCGACGTGCCCGTCAGCCACCAAGGCCTATTCAACCTGCAACCCGACCTCTTCGGCCTCCGCCTGCAGCTATCCACCACAACAATCTCTCAATATAACAGGTATTTACCCGAAGAAGCACCCCTTACCCTGTTTTTTATAGTTTCTCTACAAAAATCGCCAATAATCCTAAAAATTCACTTGAAAAACGTCGGAACTCACGAGCTTCTCCTCTCTGCCTCACTGTGTAACCCAATTTATGGCCAAAACCCGGCATCTCTGCCCCCCTGATAAAATTGCCATTTCTATCTCGAATTCCAGCTCCAATTTTCCCACGGAACCACTAAGGACAGTTTGCTAAAACCCTCTATTTTTCTCCCTTTCCAGTGTACTAATTGCAGAGCCTTGCACAGTCTTCATTTCATTAAGTTTTACTCCTCAAAAACAGCTCTGCACAGAACTTGAAACTGTGAGTTCCTTGCCCAGAAAACCATTATCAGAACTCTGTTTTCTGCTAAAATACAGGCCTAATCCAACTGTAATCATTGTCAAAACATGGAGGCCCTAGTTGCCCTTAACATTGCTCCACTAAATGCACCCCATAGACAACTAGAATGGCTTCCACTGGCATATAGATATTATCAAATTGATGATATGGAAGGAGTGAAGCCTCATCTTCAAGCCTTTTGTGAGATAAGGAATAAGTTCAGAAAAAAACTGATCCATTAAGAATATGGGAGTCCAACATGCCCATGTATTACTTGCCCTCTGTAAATGTTTTTCCTGACCTCATCCACCAGTGCTCTTCCAATTATGATCCTTCTCAGAGGGCAGTGATGAGCCCTGCTGGTAAAGTCCTCTTCTACATTACTCCTCAGTCTATCAATGAGATGTTGCAATTCAAACCAACGCAGCCATTGGTTCCCATTTCCATGAAGAATCTGCTACATCAAGCCTCAAAATTTCCCTCTGCAGAGATTGACCGAATTGCTAAATTGTTTATGCCACCAGACTGCTACTCCAGATTCACAATCCCTTATCTACATGTTGCATTTATTGAGGAGGGAAAAATTCTTATAGATATGATCTCCTACATCTTGGGATTCAGAACAAGTGAGATTGTGGACAACACTGTCTTTGCCTTGATGTCTATCTTCACTCCAGGACAGCCCCCTGCTGTCCAGTATGATTATGCTACCTTCATTGCTGGCAAGATCCATGAGCAATTCATGAGCCTAGAAAGGGAAAGGGTATTTAAATACACCTCATACATCTATCATTTGCTGCTATATTATCAGCCTGAAAGTTTCCCAGTTGTCCTCAAAAAATTGGATGCTAGGGGGGAGAGGAGGTCAGTCATATTTTGGTCATCAGTATTCCATCATATTAGTTACTCCCCATACACATACTGTGAGTTCATTGACCTTTTTATCTATCCAGCTACCTGCTTATTATCAGCAGATCCTCCTCCCAGACTCACTGATGAGATGCAAAAGATTCTACAGCTTTCCAAAAGCTACAACATTGGTGACTAGTATTTTTACCAAAACCACACAGTAATCAGGGTTTATGGCTGTGAATTGGCCCCCTACAGACTGCCCAAATATGTCCCCATGAGACTATTTGCCTTAGAATACTTTCAGCAATTTGGTAATGCAGGTTTGATTCATTTCTTTGGTAAAAGCAAAAAGGAATAGCTGAAAATCAGACATCAATTGGGTCCCTTTATTTTCAATAAGAGGGAAGAAGCATGGAAGGATGCTGACAAGATTCTAAGGGAGAAACTCAAGCTAAAAACAAGCTTTTATTGGGCACCATATGACCCCAATCACTTTATAAGCCTTAGAAGAATCAAATACAGGCTTGCAGCATATGAACATTTCACTATCCCTCAAATTGAGCAATTTGTTAATCAACAAGAGTGGGTAAAGGGCACTCTAGTTGAAGAATTCACTGAAGAAGAAATAACAGAAAAAGCAATCAAGAATCTGGAAAAATATGTTGACTTGGAATCTTTTGGACATGTCTTGTTTATAGCTCCTCGGCACCTTGGAGAAGGCACCTCTTCTGCCACGGCCCACCAGCAACCTACCCAAGTAAGCACATCACCGGCAGCAACAGATAAAGGAAAAGAGGTGCAGCATTCAGAAGAACAAGTACACCATTCGGAAAAAAAAGAAACAATGGCAGATCGGCCGATTTCTACAGATGAACAGAGTCAAGGGCAAGACCCCTTAACTCAAGCAAAAGTGACTGAAATTCTTGTACTGCAGACACCTCTTAATGAGGAAAGGGCAAAGAAGAGAGATAGGCAAGAAGAGACCCCTCCAGGGACATCTACAGAGCAACAAGGAGAGAAGAGACAAAGGTTAAATCCTTTTTCAGAGGAAGAAATGCCAGAGGGGCCCACAGAACAACAAATTCCCCCAAGCATGGAGACATCGGCCAGCTCCTTCCAGCAGGAGCAAGAGAGACAACAGGGGGTGGAAGTAACATCCACAAGGCAACAGGGCAGATAGGCCTCTGATATTAAAAAATCATTCACTAATATCAAGGCTAGGAATGAACCAGTGAGACTACAGCTGTACAACCAACTAATAAGGATGGCCCCTACCAATCAACAAAGGCTAATGGCAGCCTATGACATCCAGGAAGGAAGAATGACCCTCGGTCACTTCAGACCTACAACTCAGCAACCCCAATCAGCTGCTGATTACATTAGAACCAATCTGGAAGTGTTTGCCAAGTATATCCATCCGATGGACTAGATTGAATTGCACAAGCAAACTGGGGAGATGGTATATTCTACTCTAGCAGATAAGACATTGTTAGCCCACAGATTGTAAAACTCTTTGCACAACACTGCTGCCCAACTTGAGTTGGAGAAAGCTTCGTCACAGGACAAGGACAATAGAATCAAGTCCTTGGAGGAGATTATCATAGAGCTGGGACATGATCCCTCTGATCCCAAGGGTGTACAGGCTTTGATAAAAAGGAAGGATGAAGACATAGCTGCCCTAAGAAGACAAATCAGGCTGTCACCCACATTGCATCCTCAAGCTATAGAGGTGGCACAACAAAAAGAGGAGCAGGACGTTGTAGCTTTGCTTACAACCTTACATAAAATGTTGGTAGAGACAAAAAGTGCCTTGGAGGCATCATTACAGGGGAGACAGGGAGAGTTGGCCTCTCAGCCAATTCAAACAGCCCAGATTCTTACAGCTGCTCCTCCCACGGCCACCACGATAATCCCTCCCACTGGTACAACATCAGAAGCAGGTGCTTCAAGATTAGCACCAATTTCAGCCACTACTTCAGCACCTACAGAGCAAGGCACCAGCTTGAAAATGGACAATATGATGAAGGAAATAGAAGCTCTGGAATAGCAAATGGAAGAATTGAAAGAAACCAAGGAAAAGCTGGCTACAATTGAGGGAAAATATGACAAATCAAAGCAGGATGTGGCTGAGAGGACAAGGGAAGTCAAGGCCTTAGAAAGAAAAATAAAGGAGCTGGAGAAAGAGCTCACTTTTGGTAGGACCCTAGCAGACATCAAGAAAATCTTGTGGGCCAAGATTGGCCAATCCATTACAGACCAATGGCAATCCATTGAGACTATTCATGAGAAAATGGATTTAATAAGCTTGGCTCAGTTTGAAAACCAAAAGGCTAGAACATCTCTAGGAAATATGCCCGAGAAAGCTAACAGGATGATCCAAGTTTTGAATACTCGCACCAAAGGGCAATTGGCTGAATTGGGAATCAGGAACAGGACTGAAACTATTTTGCTAATAAATAGGGTGCTAACCCTTAGGAATTTTGTGTAGACATTGGAGAGAAAATGACAAGAGATGCAAGCAGAGGTGAATGACTTCAGAATAAAGATCACAGCATTACAGAGCAGAGGACTACCTAGCCTAGTAACCAGTGCTGGAAAACTGCTGACACATGAGCTTTATGCCAACATAGTGAATAATTTTGTTTCCAACCAAATCACAGCTTCCTCAAGCACTTCAGAAGATACAGAGCCTCCAACGGGACAGGCTGTCTTTGATAAATTAGAAAATCTATTCTATATTGCACATGAGATAAATCATCTCTTTGAAGAACAACCAAACTTTTACAGATACACAGATGTTGATGAAACACTGATAAAGATACAAAGACATCAGCTACCTACAGAGATTGGTGGAGAGGAATGTTGGAGACGTTGTTCAAGTGATTTTGGGTATTAATTCTTTTTTGTAAACTACAACTCAACATATACAGATGGCACGGTCCAGCAAAGCAGCATAAAGCAGAATTGGAATATCAATTACAGCTCACCAAAATCCAAGTAGCCCAGCACCAAAGATGAAGACCATAAAGACCGAGGCAACAACAGGCAGCATATCAGCACTAGAAAAGCACATGCAGAATAAATGCGCGGTAGGCAGCTGACTCATTCAACCCAGAAAGTCAAAAATTCTCTGACATAATAGACAGCTAGCAAGCCAATATTAACTACAGTATTTAATTCTTCATTTACTTCCTTGGAAGAGTTGGTGATGTAATTTATTACATGAAGACTCATCATCTAGATATTTTGTATCATATTTTTGTATATATACCTCCCCATAGAATGTATTCGGGGTTGATTGATAATCCTCATTCTAGACTTGCGCTGTATAGTTTGAGAGCTCTATAATCAAAGGCTGCTGGAATGCTTTGGATGAAGAACTGTCTGTTGTGTTATTTAATGGCCAAAGAGTGACTATGGAATTCCTGTGCTACTACATGGCTCAATAATTGTTTTCTTACCTTTGTTTATAGTTTATATATGTTTACACCACCATTGTGTTACCATCTAAATAGCAAGAAAGAAGAATAGCTTAGGCTTTGCTTGACTGCACTCTATGCTCAGTTCTTGTTATTTCTATATGTTTTCTTCAGAAATGGTTATGAATATGCATACTTAAATGATCATGTTTACCCTGTTTCTTTCACATATGACTGTTATTTAGGAATTCTTAACTGCTCCTAGACAAACTTTCATTCACCTTCCCTCTCGGTTAGCTAATGAAAGATTCTTAGTTGCCTTTCATCTCTGACCTTCATTCCATCTTTATTCTAGCCTGATATTGTTCTATGTGTATCTATCTTGCTCTGTATTCCTCTTGTGACCAAGAAAATGCAACAACAATCCCTAATCCATGACTCCATGCCCAATGGTTTTAACTTCTCACACTATGCATCCCAACTCTGCTTGAAAACATCATCCTTCCCACAAAAATCAAAACAAAACCCATGAACACCATAACTAGTCTAAAATTACACCAAAAAAAAGTTAAATCATAAAGAGAGAGCCCTCTCTGGTTGCAGGTAGGCTAGGACCTATAGCTAAAAGATTGGTTAGTGGTTACCTCGGTAGTATTCCCTTAGGAGTCAAAGGGAACAACCTGAGTGATAACAGAAGGGTGAACTCCCTTCATCTCCTTATAACTCTAGGCAAAGGCATCTAAATGTTTTCTTAATAAGCTGCACAGCTCCTTCTCCTGGGAAGTGGATAGGGATGGATTGATTTTCAAGGTTTTTTCTGGGCCGAACTCTATATTCTTAACACGGAGAGAGGTTGGGTCGGCCACACAAAGATCAATTTAGGGGTTGTTTTGGGTTTCTCTCACTATGTCCTCTAATGGTAATACACTGGGGGGTGGATTCTAAATTAGGTTTTCAATCATATTGTTCTCATCTTGCAGTTTTCTCCCCATGGTTGTTTACAATGCACAAAGTGGTGCAGAATAGACTTTATCCTCATCCTCCTCCTCCAACTAGAGAGGTAGATCATGTTCTAGAAAGGTTGGGTAAGAGGGTATAGGATTAACTGCTTGGACATATGCCCGCTCTTTATGGTCATGTTCCCAGCTCGACAGCTGATGTAGGCATCAGAAGTAGCCAACCAGGGTCTTCCCAGGATGAGAGGATACCCAGTGAGCTTTTACTTTGGCTAGAGAACTAAGAAATCAGCACGGTACTCCCAAGAATCAATGGAGACCATCACATCTTCCACAATCCCTTCGGGGGTCACAGTGGAGCGGTCTGATAGCTGCAATACTGTCGGGGTCTTCCTCAAGGAACCCTGGAGTTTAAGTTTGAGAATTGTGTCCTTTTTCATCACATTAATGGCAGCTCCCAAATTAATCAAGGTATGTGGGATCATGGTGCCATTGATGTGGACATCAACTAATGGGCTTCCAGGGTCCAGATATTTCTGACAGATTACCTACCCCAACATCAGGTCGAACAGTCATCCTATGAAATTGATGGTTGGGGAATCTATCTTATGCCTTCCTCTATGCCTAAAGCACTTCTCTTTGATCAACCCATTGTATATAGGCACATCTTTTATGGCTTGGAGAAGTGGTATCTTCACACGTAACTGTTTCAATTCTCCCAGAAGTTCAGTTTCTTTTGGGGTAGGTTGTGTTGTCCCGGATAGTCTCTCAGGAAAGGGTGGAATTGATTTAGTTCACTCTCCTTTTTATCTTCCTCAACCTCCTTGGGTGGAGGCTGGCTATCTGGGAGAACCTTCCTAGATCATAGTTTAATCTCCTGAATCTCCACAACATAAGTTGGGCATGATGGTTCCCCACTATATACTTGCTAAGCCTATCTATTGTTCAGGTTCGGGTTCGGCTGGGTAGGCATTTGGGGTTGCCTTGGTGGAGCAGGTGGTGGAGGAAAAAGAGTGGAAGGAGAGTTGTACTGGGGCCTCCACCCCTGATGAGATGCATTCCACTGAGGTTGCAGCTGAACATAGGATTGAAATGAATGAGCGGCTGGTTGGGCATGATATTGAGATGGAAAGGACCAAGGAGGAGGCGTGTATCAGGAAGGATGAGCAGGAGGGCCCCAAGAAGGTATGGAAGTGACTTAGTTGGGGTTGCAGTATGTCTGAGATGTCCCTTGCATCCCCTGCTAGTATGGTCTAGGTCCATGCAGTCTCCTTTGGTTCATGAAATAGAGTGGTTCAATGTCTCATTTGGCCCCTTGGTATACAACTTTAAGTCCGGGCAAGGAAGGGAACTTATCTGTAGAATGATCTTCTTCACAAACTGAACAAACCTCTATAGAGTTCAATGGACATTCGTTCCTAGGATGCCTTCTGGTGCATCTAGGACAAAAGATGGCCAAAGCCCTCTCTACTTCCTCTTGTTTTCTTTTGATATGCAAGGTACCCATTAGCATGGGAAGAGTTTGTAGCATCTCACTTTTGAAGTCTTCTAGCATGTTTCCAATTTCACCTTTAATGGATGAATTGAAAGAGGAGGTACTGGCTAGGGGTTGACTCCCCCTACCTTTCTTTTTGGCTGCCCTAGAATGGTTTCTAAAAATAGTTTTATGTCCTCATAAGATAGTTGGTAGATGTCTCCCCTGGCTAGTAGATGGAGGGTGTCTAGAAGGTCTTCCGAAATTCCCCTGAGTAGGACCAACTTCAGATATTCAGGGACAAGTGTACACCTGGCCCTTTTGTATCTGAGCTAGAACCTCTCTTCATAATCTTCCAAGGATTCATCACTTCCCATGGTCATTCGGAAGATTTATTCTTTGGTATCTTTTGACCTACAGTAGTCTCGATATTTTTATTAAAGACTTTCTACATTTGAGCCCAAGTTGTGATGTTATTGCCCGATAACCCCATGAACCAGTGCAATGCTGCACCCTTGGGAGTAGAAGGGAATAGCTTCAAATTTTACTTGTCTTCTACATAGTCATAAGTTCGACAGATGACAACAAACTAAAACAAGAAGGTGTCAAGATCTTCTGTAGTCAAACCATGGAAGTATGGTAGGGCTGGAGGGCTTATATTCTTCATTTTGGTGTCCCCATTAGTCTCTCGAATAGGAAAGTTACCCTCTATTCTTTCTCCATTTCCCCTAGCATTTCTATTTTTAGCCATTGGTTCAGGAGGGATGTTTTCTTCTTCTTCTTCCCCTATAGGTTCTTCAAATATCTCTAGTTGTTCACGTAAAGGTTCTTCAAATATCTCTAGTTGTTCACCTAAAGGTTCTTATTGATCACTGCCACTGAAGAAGAGAGAAGGTTGGTTGTGTGATGTAGTGGGGGTTTTGGGCAAGAATTTTCCTAAATTATCTCTATTCCTACGAGGCATGAAAGGAAATATTTTTGGTTGGTTTTTGTTTTTTTTCGCTGATTGTAACTGAAAAACTGAAATGGATTGCACAAAACAAATTGCAACTAACTGAAATGAACTTGCTGAAATGAAATTTTCAAAATTGAAAAAGGAAAGCAAGGAAATGCAGAACTTGAAAGAAATGAATAGTATACTCTTGCTGAAATGAAATTTGCAGAATTGAAAAAGGAAAGAAAGGAAATGCAGAAACTGAAAGAAATGACTATTCTAATTTTGTTGAAATAAACTATTTAGCATAATGTTGCGATAGAAAATAGAAGAAAGCAGTAATCACAAAATACTCTGATGCTTCTTTGGCAATGGCGCCAAAAAGTGGTTAGCACCAGTATTGCAGCAATAATGTTGCGACTCCTGGGTTGCCTACTTTACACTTATCAACCCGGTAGATCGTAAGAAACTTGGAAACGACGGTGTTGTATGCACAAGTACTAGTTCTTACTGCAAGCTATCACTTGGTCAACTGGCACAAGATCACTAAGATCTCAAGCCAACTTCTATGGATTCTAGAAGAAGCTCTATATGTGATGAAAGAAGAGATTACTCTACAGAGGCTACTCTATTTGCAAAAAGAAGGAAGATTGAAATGTAAAGTAAACCTAGCAAACCCTACTTAACCAACTAATCCTACGTTTGCAGAAAGCATTATGAAAACCATGAAATGAATTCCATTACCTACTCAAGGAGGTAAAAAACATCTACTCAAGCTATTTCTAAAAGTAAATGAGAAAAAAACATCTTCTTGGATTTTTATGTATTTTTATGTGAATTTGACATGCATGTATTTTATTGTGTGTGAAGGTGGAAGCGAATAGGTGGTGTTGAAGGGCGACTTTGGGATTTGAGGAGATGTAGGATGGTATGGATGGGTCTTATGAGGTCTTAGGTGGCCTTTTGGAGGCTTTTATCACACTCGGCCTTCAAAAAAAAGCCTATAGGAAAATCTACAAGAGGACACAGGGGATCTACAGGAGACCGCGAGAGAAGTTTTGAAGGTTTTGAGGGTGTGAGAGTGGGTGGGAAAGGTAGATGAAGGTTGGGATGATGAGTTAAGGCACCTAGAGTCCACCAAGAATCACTAGGAGAGAGGAAGATGATTGGGTTCGCTCAAAGAGGGAGGAATAAGTCCTATGGAAGAATGCATAAATCTAAGGCAGATTTGAGGTGAACTTTGGGTGACCTGTAGAGAATGGATCAAAGAGACAATGCGATGGTTGATAGGCTGACCTACTATGAGAAGGGATCTACTACAAAAGAACTGGCAGTCAACCAATAAGATCAAGCAAGCAAGGATATGAGTATATCTAAAAACCAGAATTTTGCATCAAGCTAGTATAAACTATGATCTATGAAAGTAAATGCTGAAAAATGCTACAAGAAAAGAAAGCATGGAAGAATACTTATTACAAATACAAGAATGAGCATGGTGGAAAAGATCTAAAGCAAAGCATTAACTTTCTAACAAACTGCAAACACTAGAAATCCTATGAAGAAGGAAAATCTATGTTTTTGGGGCAGCAAGAGGGTCTTTGCCTCAATTCATGGTCCCAAAGGGAGGAAAAGATGCAAAGGCATTGTTGCTAGCCTTTTGAATCTTATTTCTATCACTTCTTAACCTACTATGGAAAGCACAAATGAAAGAAAACTATTAAACCATAAAAAACAACCTATTCTTAACCAAGAAAGAAATTCATCTAACAACAACTAATCCATAAACTGAAACAAAGCATATAAATACAAACAAGAGGAGTTTGGCTACTTGGATTGGGCCCTAACCCAAGAGATTCAGCCCTCTGAGGTAACTCAGTGCTATCTCAAAAAGGATCTCATCTTTATTATCAAAATAGTAATAGGATTACATGAAACTGTCCACAAAAGTAAGCTCGAAGTTGAGCAGAGTTTTACAATAGCAAAAGTACAATAAAAATCCGACCCTAGTGAGGTCCTAGGCCTCTCTACTTATACAACTAAAGCTCCCAACAGCTTCCTTAAAATCTTGGAGGCTTGGTTCCCAAAACTCAAGACAAACATCAGTTATCCTCCACTTGCTCGATTGCCTCCTAGTGCATTGATTTGGTTGTTTGTACTCTGAGCTACATGAAGGGAATTTGAAGTGGGTAGTAATAAATGATGGGGATTCCCTCCTATAAATCCTCTCCTTTTTACACTTCGAATTATTGCTAGCAATTGTCCATTGAATCTTTGACTTTGTCTTCAAAATTCAACAAAAATCTGCATTAAACACATATTAGGCCTCATGGCATTATAACTAACTCAACTCACTCCATAAGCATAAATATAATAAAAAAACATGCAATAAGCTAAGAGAATGGTTGATTTAACTATCTTAGGAGGCAAAATGAGCCCATATAATTACCCATTTATGGGGCTCATCATCCTAAATGAATTTTTGGATTAAGTGGGGGCCCAAAAACTAGGAAGGAAGGGAAATATTATGGCTCTAATGGAGTGTAGGGGCCACCCCATGGAGAATTATGACCCACATGTGGAAGACACTTTGATTGGAGTGAATTTGGTGTGGAAATTCTAGCTAGGCCCACATGGCATCTTGGAGGCTCATTGATAAATAAAAAAAGAGGCAGTCATTCTGGTCATTCATTCATCTATTAAAAAATTGTGTCTTTGACATAGCATGCTTGAGTTGAAGCCAATTCTGCAGTGTTGTTTAGCACACAAGTGTCTCCAAGCGGATATCTCAACCCATGATTCAGTAGACTTCGAGTGCTAGCCAAAGGAGGGAGTCCATCTATACCAGTTTGTACCCGTATAAAGGAGTGAGGGTTGGTGGGGAGGATTGGCAGCAAAAACACAAGGACTACGCAGTTCTTGGAGGAGGCACGATTGGAGGTTGAGGAGTGAAGGGAGTTAGGGGTTGAAACTTGAGGTGGAGGTTGGGGAAGTGTTGTGAAGGATTTTCTAGAATTTTTGGGGAGCAACAAACACAACATTTTCTATCAGTTACATCTTTTTCTTATGGAGGAGGGCCAAGCATTTGGAGGACAATTTTGGAGCATCAAAACTAGGAAAAACCCTTCCTGAGTTTTTATGGGTTTATTAAGGAGAGGCTAAGATTAATTTGGCAGAATTTTTTGGGCAGCTTTGAGGGGTCAAACAGGGGCCCCAACTTAGCCGACACCTAGAGGAGCTAGGGGAAAATTGGGCTGAAATTCTAAGTTCAACATTTGGCCAATTCCTTTGTTGGATATTGGTGGAGAGACCGTGGTTAATTTCCTAGAATTTTCTGAGCACTTGAGGAAGCCCTAGCAGCAATTCTTTGCATCCAACAACATATTTTCTCAGTAGTTTCAATGTAGAGCTAGGAGAGATAAACAACATATTTGAGAGAGATTTCTTATTGTTCATTTGGGATTAGCTAGCTTGCCTTCAGAAAGACCAAGTGCACTCTTTCCAATACCTCATTGTACCCTCTTCTTATTATAATAAAATGGCTCAACAAGGAAGATTTTGGTGAAATTTCATGGTCTGATTCATGTGTTTAATTTTTGTGCTTTTATGTCTATGTTTGCTTTGTTATTTACTATAAAAATTCCCTAGGAATATTACATTCTGAAAGCGATAGTTACGAATCATGGAAAATATTTTTGTAATCACATGATGTCTGAACTAACTACCAAGTTGGGACTCTCCCATGAAAGTTCCACTCCTTACTACCCTTAGGTGAACAGACAAGTTGAGGCTATTAATAAAGTTCTCAAGACGATGCTTCAATGTATGATAGGGGTCCATATTTCATACAAGAATTTGATTCTTTATGTTGCCTTGTTGGCATACCAAACCTCCATTAGGACTGCTACTTAATTTATGTCGTTCCAATTGGTTTATGGTCTGGAAGCAACCCTTCCGATTGAATGTGAGATTCCATCATTGAAACTTATTGAGAACTTCTTCTTGCCACTTCTGTAGAAGAGGAACATATCTTACATCTGACATGCTTAGATGAGACTCGATGTGATGCCTCCATTGCTAATGAAGCCCATAAGAAATGTATCAAGGCACAATATGAAAAGAGTGTCAAGCCTCGTGTCTTCTCGGAAGGAGACCTTGTCCTGCTATACAATCAAGAGTTTGATAAATTAGGACTAGGAAAGTTCGAGCCAATGTGGCTAGGTCCATATATTGTCAAACACGTTCTTGCTAAAGGGGCCTATGAGCTAGTTGATTTTGATGGAGTTCCACTGCCACTTCCTAGAAGTGTGTTGTACCTTAAGAATTAATATGCTTGATTTTTTGCATAGTGCACTGTGTATATGTTGTATATAGGTGTGTTGAGTGTGTTTTTTGTGTGTCCCTTCATATTTTCCTACGATTTCTTTTAATCATGATTACATTTGGTTTGTAGATGTCAACATGCCTTGAACCATATGTTGGTTATGATGATGGTGCTAGTCGTAGTACTCAAAACCTATCTCCTGCAACATGGGATATATTTTATCCAAATGGAAAGTTAGTGAGTCTACAAGTTATTTGTATCAATCGCTCTACCAATAACATTGTTGAGTATACTGCAGTGATCAAGCTATTGCCTGATGATATTTCACATGGTATCCACTATATAGTCATAAGGCTTGACTCACAACTTGTAGTACTACAATTAACTAATGTAGAATTGGTTAGAATTCCAACTATGCTCTATATGTTCTTAAGGGTTCACCTTCTAGAAAGAAACTTTGATTTCACACAATATCAACACATTTCTAGAAATCTAAACTCATTGACAAATTCATTAGCTAATCATGTTTTAGATAGAAATTTGTGACACGTAAATAAGTTTCAATACACATCACACATCCATTGAAAGCGATAATAGAAACATAAGAAACACTAAAGATAGTTTGTATATATATATATATATATATATATATATATATATATATAAATATAAATGTTTGGTTTTACAAAAAAAATTTCCCGAGACACATATGGCCACACGACCTATCATACCCAAAACTACATGTAAATATGGCTACAAGCCGCCTAGTAGACTAATCAGAGTGCTCATGGTAACATGCCACTGCACAAGCTACCTTGCATAGTATCTGAATGATATGGTAGACACTCTGATAGTGTTGTCCTCTGGTCTCATTGGAAGTTGGTTGACCATGGTCTTAGCTATGCCATGTTTCAACCCCTCCATGTGATGCTCCACCTCTGCTAGGGTCCTCGCCACATTGAGATTCTGTAGTACATCTCATCTTACTGTAGCAACATATACTGGTGTTACTACCTATTGTGGGTCTCCGGCATGCTAGAGATATGAAGAACCCATAGGTTGAATGGGACCAATATCTGAATGTACAAATCGAAATTTTAATCTTGGATACAACAAAAACACAAACAAATTGTAAGACTTAAAAATAAAAAATGATTAAAATGTCTTACCTATAGAACCCCATTGCTCACCATCAGGAAGCACGAGCTTAGGGTCTCCACAAAAGTCCTTTATCATAATGAGTTGTTTATGCGTCCATCTAAAGAAGGCTGGTGTGAAACTTATCGTCAAAGGACCTACATGTCACAACATAATATCCACCCATCTCCTTATCTATGGGACTCTCATATTAGTAGGCTCGAGAGAGATATGTTAAGGATATAGAAATGGAAATCCAATCTAAATCAAACGAGATCAAAATCGAACCATAGCCAAAATTCTTCAATCGTCCATCTTTTTCTTTAGTCAACTAATCTTTCATGTTGACCAATACTCCGTCACTCCAGTTGAAAATTGTTGGCTCTATACAAGCTAGAGCGCACTATATGTATGACCTATTGGCCACGTGTAGTGCAGAGATAGCAACCAATCTGGCAATGATGAATATGATTATTCTTAAAGATAATCAAACTACATCTTTTATGTTGATCTTCCTATCCTTGGTTGGCTGGGCTTGAGGTCTGCAATGAGTGATGACCATTAGGGGACTTTTGAGGTCTAAAATGGGCCTCCTAAGAAAAATGTACAACCAAAATAAAATTTATAAGAACCAATAGGATTCAAGATGATGATGTCAACAATGGGGGATGATTCATCATTTTTGGAGTAAAAAAGTAAAAATAATAAAAAATAATAAAATAATAAAACTACTTTTTCAACTCATATTTTCAACTTATCTCCCTAAGGTTTTACTCAAATTTTGAGTGGGAGTACTCGTTAGATGAAAAATTTAATTTATCATCCAAGGAGTACCCATGTTGCATACTTTCAGCTGACTCTGCTACACGAAAAATGAGAATACATGAAACAACATGATTACAATCATGTTTTTCATGTATTTATCCTTTTTCATGTAATATGGTCCATCTAAAGTATGTAACATGGGTACTCCTTGGATGTGAAATCAAATTTTGCATCCAACGAGTGTTTCCGCTCGAAATTTGAGTAAACCCATGGGGAGATACGTTGAAAATATGAGTTGGAAAAATAGTTTTTTATTTTTTCCCTCTAAAATTTGATGATGTAATCTAAGCTTATTTTATTATTTCCACTATTATTTTATAATTTCCTTAGGAGGCCCATTTTAGACTTCAAAATTCCCCTAATGCATGATATTTGACTGTCTCTCCACCCCTTCTCCCACCTAAGAAAGAGACAGGGACACCTATCCTAGATAAACCAGTAAAAAAATATATGTCCTCTACTTTATTTTGAGCATATGTGCTCCTAGTCTAAATTCCTGAGCAGTATCATCCCATGCATGCACAAGATATTATAGTAGCTCCATCTATTGCCTCATGTTAGGAAGACAAAAGAATTTCAGTAATCCACAATCTCTTAATGCTTGGATGGTAGAAGGGTCATTTTATGCATTCATAATATTATTCTTCATGTTCTCTTTACCCCCATATTAAAGCCATTTTGTTCAAATGAAGTCCTGAAAAATCACAAGGAGACTCATTAGAATTCATTTCATGCAAAAAACTCGACAAATTGTTTAAGGGAATTGGTAAAACAAAATTGGGAATCACACTTAGTGCACCCCCTTAAAGGGAGACAATGTGTTGCAACATTGTCCCTAGTGCAATTGATCCAATATCAATGCTCCTTTCAACCTTGGGAGGGTGTGTTGATCCAGGGGCGAGGAATTAGTGCCATAGGGACCTCAAAAACCAATAAATGTGCATGAAATCACAAAATGAAACCATGAAATGGAAGAAAAAGGTTTTAACTCCTATTCTAAGGCGCCTCCGAGGAGGTTTTCACCTTAGATTTCTATTTTCCTCTTTTTTCATTTTTTTCTTTTTCTTTTTCTCTTTTTTCTTTTTTCTACCCTACCCTACTTGAAAAACAAAATCGTTCTCAAGTATAAGCATACTTCCAATGGAGCCATGTGCACATCGAGATTAGAGACAAAATGATGTGGAGGCTCGAAATGCATGCTTGGATAGGTATCCAGATCTCAGAGACCAAATGATCTGACCTTGAAGAGATCAAACATAGTTGAGGAAGAGAGTACTGCTGCAACTTAGTGACTATTTGGAACCATGTCTCAATATAGCTTTGATATCCTTGGTCCTTTTGCTGATCTGGATCATTCTTCATGTCACCTTCTATCATGACCTTCTCATCTTCCTCTTTTTGCTGATCTTTCTCTTGAGTACATGGAAGTGACGATGCTTGAAATGATCCACCAAATTGATCGTAATCAGTGGCAAAATATTGAGGGAAGAAAGTAGTCATAACTCTAACATCAAAGGGTAAATGTGAAATGGTAAAAATGAAAGTCATTTTAGTTATTTATGGTCATTCTGCCCATTATTTTATTAATATTTAATGTTTTGACCTAGTTATGATTGTATTTGATCATGAAATAGATATTTTTAATTTTGTGTTGGTGTTTTGAGTAGGTCGACAATTGTTTAATGGATTTTTTCATGATTTGAATGGAAATAGATCATTTTGACTAAAGAGCACACTTTTATCACTTTTTTGGATTCTATAAACTCACGAAAAAAACCCCTCGAGTCCTCTTTTAGCTCTTTTTAGACTCCCAAAATATGAAAATATTGTCAAGCACTTGTCTTTTCGAACTCGTTAAAGTAAATGGAAATATGTCTACTTAATATAAGTTTAACCCTTTTCTGAGCTAAGATAAAATACTTATGGAAAAGGAATACCTTATACAATGATGGCTAAGTGGTTCTCTTGCATATTATTTTCTACCCTTTTGGACTCAAGGGATTATCTACGAAAAGGAAGCTTTGGATTTTTCATTTTCACCTCTTTTTCAAACTCTCTAAACATGAAAAATATGTCGAGTTTTCACCTTCGTTGGACTCATAAAAACATCAAACAACGATGGACTCGTCAATCATGATGGAACAAACCACTCATTCTCAGGGTTCGTTAAACATACTTAGAGGGATTCATCCAAAGGATGAACTTACAGATAAAGCATATGTTATCCTCCTCAAACTTGTTAAAACAAAAAGAGGTACTAATCAGTAATGGTTGGGGAAATTGGGAAAACAGGGTACTCCACTTGTTAATGGAAGTGAGTCACTCTTGAACATGACATTATTTCAATTCATCTCCATGGTTTTTGGATTGGGAAATTTGCTTGTATTTTGGTTCATAATACCGTATCAAAGCCTCCACTTTCAGTTTTGGGTCAATGCTACCAACTCCATTCAGTGTCATCGATATGTTCAAGAGAAGTCATTCAGTCAATATCTTCTACAATACTCTTAAGCCTTCATTCCATGTCTTCCATTCTTGATCCAATTTTGTATCATCATCATTCTATATCAAATCATTATACCCATTTTGTGTCATTGATGGGGGATACATCAATTCCCTCTTGCTACAGGCGCTTCTTATTGACATCAACTCATTATCCAGGAAGTTGAATTAGAAACTCCCTTCAGTACCTTATTTCTTGCATACATCAATGGAAATTTTCCTCACTCTCGGTGACATGTTTTCATCATTAGCCTTTGAACGAAATATTACGTGTGGTGTTCGACATCAACTCATCCATTCACACCATACGGATTGTACTGTAGTACCTTGACAATCATTAACATCATCATTGGTTTCTCTCGCATCTGTTAATGACTTACATCATTGGTCGGTAATCAGATGGTCTCTACCATGTTTGAATTCATCTCACTAATTCACATGGTTATACTCATACATTGGACGGTTGTGCGAACAAGATAGAAGACCCCGGATCTAGTTTCATACATCTGGGTTGTGATTTCAGGATTAATACAAGATCACAATGTATGTTGGCTATGATCATACAAACAATCACCCAGTCATGGGTCCACCCTTTGTCATCAG
Source organism: Pinus tabuliformis (assembly GCA_031772625.1). Taxonomy (NCBI): domain Eukaryota; kingdom Viridiplantae; phylum Streptophyta; class Pinopsida; order Pinales; family Pinaceae; genus Pinus; species Pinus tabuliformis. The sequence goes on from CM062818.1 coordinate 1,677,941,645, forward strand.
TGGTATGCCTCCCTCAACAAATATGTCACGATGTAAATGTATTATAACAGATGATGATCTCGACAAGTTGTTCTTGATCCTGACTTGTCACAAGGTAAACCACTTCAATCATCAATTTTCATTTCTAACTTTGTGCTTTAGGGGGCAATCTGTTCTAGGCCATTTTGTCACATATGGTGAATAGGCCTTTAAATTGGATCAATTCACATCCTTGAACACCTTTTCATCATCCCCACATAAATCCCTAAGCATGACTCTCCCGAATCCCTGAATTTCTAACCTTCGCTCCCTCATTTACATGCTTTTCAGGCCCATCACACCTTGGCCCTTTAGGGACCAACGTTCTCCAACAGGCTGACCTACTATAGATTAGCGTTGATGAGTAGCACATTGACCCTTGTTGGGGGTGCACTGATTCTATAAATTCGGGAAAAATAAAAATAACCCTGAAGCTTCCTCCTCCAAAATCTTCCATAGGTTGTTCTAACCATTTTCCTTGGATAAGAACTTCAAATCCTATCTAATCCTACCTTGAATATTTTACCCCTTATCCCTTGATCTCATCCTCCCATCTCAAGTGGATCTCAAGCCTAGATTGGTAAATGGATAAGAGTTCCTAAACTTCCATACTCTCCTATATATTTACTTCCATCCACAAGCTAAGGGTTCCTTTTTGGATAATGATTATACCCTCATGTTGTTGTCTTGAGAGTCATTATTCCATACATTAAGGTGACATAGAGGTGTACTTTGTGGCAAGGAAGGACAATTCAACTTGGAAAGCTCTTCTACAAGATCAAATTATATATTTGGTTGTAACTCTATCCATTTATATTAATACAAAGAGTTCATTGTTTTCCTATATGTGATGTTATGTTATTCATGTATTTCAATTCAATGTTGACCCATTGAATAGAGTAATTGGATTATGCTACATAGATGTCGTAGATCTTTGGCTTGTGTTTTTTTATTGTGCAGGTTCTAATTATAGCAATCAGAGCTTGGATTGGAGCGTACAAGATAAGAGGAGAGTGAATCTTGCAATAGATTTCAAGTAAGACTCATCCCATTATTAAATTACTTTAAGAGAAAAAATAGATTATTTTCTTTCTGTTGTTCTAGACCAGGCCACTGGGTTTAGGGAAGATAACTATGTCCACAGTTGTAGATTCCATATAACAATGATTTTGATAATTATCGATAAGCTCATTAATCTTTGGCATCTACATATGTAACACTAGCCAATATTTTCACAAGGAAGGATCTTGGTGGCTTCTTAGGATACATGGGGAAATATAATTTATTTTGTGTTACTTTTATAAAAGAATGGGTATTCAGGAAGATGTCACATCTCTTCTCTAAACCTTTCCACAAAGACATAGCACTAACAATAGGATGGATTCCTCATAAATGTTATAACAAAAAGGTAGTGTTATCCTCCAATGACAAACCAAAAAAAGATCGATGTCTTCTTGGAATCTCTCCACAAAGATGTAGCATTAAATAAAATTAAGGCAAAAGATGGGTCTCAAAACAAAAAATGTGTTATCAATATCAAATTTAAAAGAACCAATAGGATTCAAGATGACCATGTTGATGGAAATGTAACTAGGTTCAGTCTTCATAATTATCATTGCACTTGTATCAATATGTCTTTCATGTAAAAACAAAAAGAAACAAATATTTTTTTATTATAATTATTATTTTTATTAGTCAAAGCATGTATTTCATGCTTATAGGGTTTATTAAGTCAAAAGAAAAAATTATTATGAGTCATTGAGTCAAATTCCCATTTGGAATTCCTATAAGAAAAGGAAAAAAAAATTATTGAGTCAAAAAGTCAATTTTGTCTTCACAAGACCAAGTTGTCCCTCTAGATGGACAAGTCAGCTAACCCATAAGTTGCGTTTCTACATATGGTTGAACGACTATATATTGGCATCTGTACTCCCCTTTTTGAAAATCACTCACTAAATTTATGTGCCAAGAAGAAGAATATAACTAGCGAAGTCAAAGGAAAGAGAGAGAAAAGTTAAAGGAGAGAGAAAGTTATGTTTTCTTCCTTAGTTTTTATTCACACATACGAGTTTTATGAGGTAATTTTTTGTTGTGATGCACGCGTGAAATTTCAGGAGATGACTAGATTTCTAAAATTTGACCAACGTTGAATTTTGTTGACTATGATTTGTTGAAGGAGGGATGAGTTGGGTCTTTGTGGTAGTATTGGTATTGTTTTTGGGTCTTGGATATATCGCTTTGATCTAATTCTATAAGAAGACAATTTTCTCGGGTTTCCCCCTTATAGGGTTTTCCCTAGCTTGTGTAGAAATTTAATGTGTAGATATGAAATTGCTCATGTAATTTACTAAAACACAAGACTCAAATCTACTCTACTCATCTGTGTAATTCAATTCACTATCGAGAAGAAAAATCATAAGCATGCATCAGTATTTATCACACATACACATGGATTTCTCTAGAGGAAAGAAACTGCTCAAAACCCCTTCCTATATGTATTGCATTACTCTATGCTTGCTCAACCCTGAGTGCAACCTATAAATCTATAGTATATCCCTCTACTTGACTGACTCACTCTGGCCAACATTTAGCCAATTTTCAATCCCTCTAATCCCCTATTTCCTTGCATTATTTCTTGAGGAATTAGGCCCCTATTTAATAGGAATTTCCCTCGATTGGATTTCACAGTTCCTTTAAGCTCTTCATTTGACTGCATGCACCACCTATACACTTTGGAATAACCTACAATTGATAGTACACTGTCTTGGAATCTCCATCTCAACTGGGTGTCTCGAATTCTTTGCATGCATGAACTAATTTAGGTTGATTAATTAGTTAACTGGTTGATCATTGAGTGAGATGAAGTTACACTTCCACACTTTGACCTTCCACTAGTTCTTCTAGCAATTAGGACTAGTTTAATTGACCATAACTCAATTTAATTGGATTAAATTGCTACAATTGAAATTAACTCAACCTAGGCTCCAAAAATTTAGGAATCACTGCACACAACCGAAATTCATGCCCCTAACTTGCATTAACTAATATAATTGAGTGATAACAACCATGTCAGCTCATTTAAATCATCCAAGATGTCTGTTGATGTAGAATTTCAAATTCTCTCAATTTAATTAAAGAAAAAACAAATTAGGGATTTCTTGCTACATTTTTCAACACACCCTCCCAGAAAGAAAGGGATACTCAACTATCCTGATCCAACACCTTTGGAATGTGCTCCATGCAACACTTATCATTGTTGTTTCTGCTGCTACAACATCTACAACTTAAAATAAAAAATAATAAAAATAATCATTAAATCAATCTGCAAATGTCTACTGGGAAAATTGTGTTGTTGATGAATATGCTACTGAGCCTCCTTCTATGTTGTCAACACTCCCCTCCACTCCTAAATGTTTGAATGACACTTATCCTCCTGCTATCGAATATTGTGAGTCCTTGTACTGAACACATCAATGGACCCTACCCAAATTTTTGAAACTCGTGGAACTAGGGATTCACATTGCCCCACCTCACCCGTGGAGGTATCGTTGAATGTGATCCCTCTGCCCACTTAGCTTGAACTTTCCCCCTACTAGAGGTCTCTGCTTAAGTATATGTATCCACTCTGTCTCCTCTCTGCTTCTCCATTTGTGGCTGCCCCACAACTTTCTGAGGCTCCATTTTGAGAGGCAAATCATGCTCCCTCTACCTATCATGTCTCTGAACCTTTCCTTGCTCCTAAATGATTTGCATGCATCTTCTACCTCAAGTGCATACATGTTCTTAACTCAAGCACATATATGTTTCACCTACCATATGCCTATGTGTCTCAGGAATGCCTTTGTTGAATATCACATCATAACCATGGTCTTCCAAAAATTCTAGAGAGATGAGATTATTCTTTAGACCCAACTGTTATCGGGAAAACTAGTGTCTATGTAGAGCTGCTAGTCCCACTAAGGCTGGTAGCTACCTTAGAAACAAACAAACTAAAAACTACTTTCGTTTTCCTTTATGAGAAATATATAAGAGAAGAATGAGGAGACCAACCTCTGTCTTGCGCTTGGTTCCTTGCTAGATTCCTCTCTCTTCTGATAGGTCTTCGCCACTCGCTTCCTTGTCTACCCAGCTTCAAAGAGTACCTGTAGAATCAAAGCAGCATAACACTATCCAAGAACATAGATCTATTATCATAAACAATATAGGACCAGATTTATATTGACCACACAAATGCATAAATCATCAATCATACAAGAATAAGGAGGAAAACTTGAATAGCTTTATTGATAATCAAGAAAGAGCGAAGAGGATTACAACCAATTGTTCTGACCCAGCATCATCCTCTCAGCAAGAAAGCCCTTCTTCACCTCATGAAAAGATTAGATCACCCAACACTATGATATTGCACCAAGAAACCAACAACACTTCCTTACAAGATACAAAATTCCAGCCCCTGGATCTCTGGGATGAGGGATCCATATATAGATGTTTGCAAGGGGAATGAGTCATCTTTTGAGATTTGATTAGTTTCCTCTCTCTGATAGTTCTTGATTCCACTTGGAGATTGATGATCTCTTACTCATCCGTGGTCGAATGCAGAGAGGCAAGTGTCACAGGAGAAGTTTCTGGAAGATTCCATGCTCCTCCACCTTGCGGATTGACCCTGCCATTTGTCCACTCTTGCCCATCGCACCCCATAGAAGGGATTTTCAACATGCATCGCACCTACTATGTGTATTCAGTTGGGATGCAACGCACTTTGACTATGGAGCAGGTGAAATGGTCCAGTTTTGACCAGTTCTGAGTAGGTTTTCATGGAGAACTTCTAGAAGATGCTGTAATCAGTTGACCTTGTTCTTTTAGGGGTTGGAACAACACCTTTAGGGGCTTAGGAGTCCTTAGTTTATGGACATTTAAGATTGGGGTTGCAGTTTCCAAAAATTTCTATAATAGTTTCCCCCTAAAGCATGAGGTCGTTAATCTTTTGATGTCGGGTGAATTGCTTTATCATGAGGATCCAAAGTTTTTTCAAGTTGGAAGGTGACCTATAATAAGATACAATACAATACATTATCTTCATAATATTTTCATGATATAGCTGAGGCGGGCATTCCCATGCTCAGCTTTATAAATTCATTTTCATGTACATAGGACAGATAATCGTCTGAGTGTAGACTGATGATTCTGGTAGAGCCATCATCCCTTATATTGGATGATTATCTATGCAGCAATGATGTACATTTGATGTCTTTATTTTCCTGAATATATATCACAGCCCGGATGGATGAAACTAGATCCAGGGTCTTCAATCTCGTTCGATCTTCACTCAAAGTACAAGTCGATCCATGTGAGAGATGTTCTGGAGTCGAACATGGAAAGACGTCGCCTGATTACCAGCCAATGATGTAAGATGTTAACAGGCGTGAGAGGAATCACCGATAATGATGATGACCCTCAAGGTACTGCAACACAATTCATGTGGTGTGAATAAGAGACTTGGCGTCGAACACCACGCAAAATATTTCGGTCGAAGGCCATTGATGTAAACATGTCGCCGAAAGTGAGAAACTTTCCATTGAGGCATGCAAGCTTCAAAGTACTGAAAGGGTTGTTCCTAGACCGACTTCTTGGATAATGAGCTGATGTCGACAAGAAGCGATCTGTCATAAGAGGGCCTTAGTGAATCCCACATCAATGACATGGAACAGAGCAAATGATTTTAATGGAGGTGAAAATGATCTGGTGATATAAGGTTCAGGGTGGCGGTCATGAAAGAATGGAGCGTAAATGTATTGTAGTGGGTGAGGCACAGGTGAATTCTCTGAGCGACTTCTCTTGAACATATCGGCGACACTGACATGATGGATTGGTAGCATTAACCCCAAATGTGGATGGTGTGATGGAACCATGGTGATGTGACCAGTGAATGGAACAACCCAACCCGACTCGGATGCGAAGTGAAAGTGTCATGTTCAAGAGTGACTTGCTACCAACAAAGCTTCTTCAAGTTTTCTTCCCAATTTTTCCCGAGTCATTACAGACCAATACCTCTTTATTTTTGTCAAGCTTGAGGAGGATAACATATGCTTGTTCTATAATTTTCCCTTCGGGAAAACCCATCGCTATGTTTTAACGAGCCTAGCGATAGTGAAACTCGTTCTTGTCTGTTATGGAAAAGTTTGTCGCTATTCGGTTTTAACGAATTTAACGACAAAGATAACTCGGTCCTTTTCAATTTTAGAGAGTTTGAAAAGGGATGTAAAGAAAATTCCAAAAGTCCTTTTTCGTCACATAATCCCTTGAGTCTGAAAAAGTATAAAACAATACAAAAGGGATAAATTTTCGGTAATTTTAACGAGCCGAACAAACAAGCGCTCGATCTTTTTGTGTAATAATCCCTCAGGTCCAAAAAGATTAAAATCTAAAGGAGGGATAACACTTCCGATCACTTTAACGAGCTAGAGAGGCCAATGGCTTGGCAATCTTTTCATATTTTACGAGTCAGTTGAAAAGAGCTTAAAGGAGACTCGTTTTTGAGGAACGAGTGATAGATTTGGGTAGGAGCTGATTCCAGGTAAGGTTTGGAATTTTCCAATCATGGCAGTGTCACAAGGATGGCTAATAGGATCACTCTTCGCAGCTGTTCCTCAAAAGGGTAAAAAAATCAAGTGGAGGTGAATGATCGACCAATACAGAGTGGAGGTGATGATGAGAACACGACCAAGTCTTCAAAGGCTGAAGTAATACATTCACGATGGTTATTTACCAGAAATTGGTTCATTTTTTAATGAGCCTAAAAGCTGGGGGAAACACTTGCTCATTGCTTATGTTTATCTTAACGAGCTTGAATTACGCGTTAAAACTTCTCGATCCAATCGTATAATAAGGATGTCTCATCTAATATGCCATTTTTTAGAAGCTTGCACCTTACAAGGCTTTGCTCCGCATCCTTTCTTTATGCAAGTTAGGAAACGACCAATCCTACGAGTTTAAAGGGTTAGAGGACCTATAAATTTAAAAAATAAATGGTCACCCTTCGCTTGCATGCCAAAAGGTTTGCATTCCCCCAAGTATAGCGAAAAATTTCCAGGTTACCAAAGATTGTTCCATCCGTGTCACAGAAAAAACACTTCCTCAGTAATGTCTACCGAAATAGACAAAGGTGAGTGGCGCAGACACCTCCACTCACATAACTTTGACGAGGGAATCTTATTCCAGCCTAATCCCATTTTCCTAAACGGACGGGTGTGTTAGACTAGTCATATGTCCTACGCGGAAATCTACACTATACCCAAGGTTTTTGTGCCGAAGAACACCAGGGTGCATGCCCCCTGGGTTTCAGTCACGTCCTCCGAATCACTCGCGCTCATCAGGAGGACAGACTGGGGATTGATGAGACATTCCTTGCGTGAAAAGACCATTTAGGGTTGGTATATGACTATTTGCTATGTGTGAACCGGGGAATGAAAGCTGGTCTACGAGCTTGACCACTCTTCCTTCGTGCGGAAAACACATTACTCTAAAGAGTGAGGAGACGACGGCTCCCATGCAATAAATATAGTCTCATCCAAGGAGTAGATTATAATCCAGGGCTCCTTGGACTACCATTACGTTCATGTAAATGGTTTTCCTTCTCAATGTTATCGGCACATCGAGAAGGATCCCTAACGGTCGACTGGTTCCTTTGTCAAAGCCTATTAGATTTCTCATCTCAGGCAAAAGCGATGGTGAACCAAGTGCTTTCCAAGCAGTTGAGGAAAGGATACTCACAGAAGCCCCTTCATCTATGATGGTACCGGCCATGACCATTCTATATATTTGAGCAATTATTTGAAATGGTACACTAGCTGGTAAACGAGGTCTGCCTAGGATTCCAGTCAAAGGAAACAACCAGGTTGCTTGGAGGTGGGACCGAATAGACGACCAGATACGACTTTGACGAAATTCCTTCCTGCGGTAAAGGAATGGGTAGACTGCCCCTATGTTCATCGGAGTCTATGTTTACGAAGAGAATTTGAACAGTGTCGTTCTTGTTCTCTTCAGTGACTGTATCATCTGAAGATGGACCTTCTGAAGGCAAGACCGGGTCAACTGCTGCCTTGACCTTTTGACTTCCGTCTGGTGTTGATTCAGATGGTTTATCTTCAATGATAGACGCTTCAGCTGACCACAAGGGCGTGTCAGCCGGTTTTTCAACTAGTGACGGATTCGGCAAGAGTTTCTTATATCTAGGAGGAAGCCGTAACGGTGAAACCGGATGGTCATCCAAAACTATTTTAGCTTCGTCTAAGAAGGGACAATGGTGGACGGAGTGATCGCTTTCTCAAAATTTACAAGGAAATTTATATTTTCCTTTTTGTCCAGGGGCTTCACTTTCACTAGTTGACTGTGTATGCTCAACATGATCGTCAGAGGTTGATGACACCGGATTGTGCAAATGAGGAGACCAGTCCCTTAAGATCTGAGAGATGCAAGGACAATCTCGATGATAGTGGTCTCCTTTGCAAATGACACATGGCGATTTAGGCCTGGTCGGTGCAGTGTGTGGATTTTCGCTAGACGATGCTTGGTTGCCCCTTTTTGCCTTTGGCTCTTTCTTCTTCTTCTCCTTCTTCTTCTCAGTTACTTGATTTTGGGCTTTACCAGCTTCATTAAGCGAAGAGGAAGGAGGAGAGGAAGAATTGGACGAAGTAGAGGGTTGGGGGGTAACTCTAATATCGTTTAGTTGCTGACTTGATTGTTCAAGAATCACGGTGTTCTGAACGACAGAAGTTGAGAAGAGCCATACGGGCAAGCCGATTGTCAATCTTGGAAGAGACAATGTGGCCATATGGGGTGCACCAACATCTCCCCAAGAGGAGAAGGGACTAGGATTTCCTCCAAGGGGAACTCCTTGGTTGGTGGACTCCATTTTTCTCAACTTAAGATCAACGTAGGAAAGATGATGTTTATTCTGTTTAAAATAAATTTTAGACACTTTGACACAACTTGTTTTTTCAATTTTTAAGAGTCGAGAAAAAACAAAAGATGACTCTAGTCGCCTTCGATTTTTAATGAGCCTGAAGTGACAAGTGCTCAGATGGACCTTTTCCGTTAAGGAGTCTGAAAAGGAACGAAAGGGACTGCTCTGGAAATCTAGACAGAAGGATTACCAAACCAATCGCAAAACTACAGAATACTTTTTACGGTATGGCAGTCAATCTTCCCGAATGTTGTGTTCAGTGCATTGCGATCGATAGGGCGGCAGACACGACTTCCTATGGATAAAGGATTAAGCCTATTGTGGTCTCCCAAAATATACTCGACGGTACGTGGGAGCACAAGTCCATACTGGCACTTATCGTCTCAAAGTGGAGGAATCACCCAACCAACAGTGAAAACAATAGTTACCAGGTTTTACGACCCGGAATACGTCTCTAGCCTGGACTTCTAGATGTTGTGCGTTAGGTTCCAAAGCGTTTTTAGATTCATTAAATTTATTTTATGGTTGATCTTGCTTAAGAAATTTGCCTTTCAGGTTCACCGTGTGATGTAGATGTATAATTCCTAAAATGAAATCTAAGATGATAAACAGTCGTTTAATCTTCTTTTTGCAATGAAAATCCTAGCTACTAAGGAAAGAGAGATGATTTTCTTTTAGCAAAGAGCAGAGAGAAAACACTATATGCACTGTCCTAAATCAAACCAACAAATAGTATAAATGCAAATGCACATGCATGTATTTGTTTTCAGCCTTCTTAATGTGTGAACGATAAAAATAAAGCTAAGCGCAAATCTGAATTATTTTCCAAAGCGACAATTACTAACAAGACTCTTTTCAAAACAAAATGATGACAATCACAACACTTTGTTATTTGGAATTGAAAACTTGCTTTCGACACCTGAAAAGCTACTAATTCAAATCAAATACAAGAGTAACAGTGTAATCGACTATCAAGAACAATCAGATTCTTTTCTATGACTGAAAACAACACTTGCGACACTTTCAAATCAAGAAACGATAGTACAATTACGCTACTTCTTTGTAAAGGAGAACTGAAAATGACTCAAAAATACATAAAAACATTTACAGTTCTTTGCACAATGGAGGCGGAACAACAGCAAGGAAAGGGGTTTCAAACAAAGGTGTACCGACTACAGGTAGCAAAACTCCTGAATAAAACTGAAAAGCATGAACACAGAAACCAAAATTTAGGAACAAGGCCTTGTCTGATCAGTACACCTATAACACAGTGAATCTGAAATGCAACGCACCTACTACACTTGGGAAGTGCGATGCATTTGGGGTTCATAGAACAAACAGTGTGTTGGACTAGGGACGAGACTTTGACTAGGTTCCGGGTCACAGTTTGCAGTTCAGTTCAGGTATTTAGGCCGAGTAAGTGGTAATCAGAAAATCAATCATAGGGGTAGATCTAAAGAGGTTACTAGAACCACCACGAGAGCAATTAGAGAGCTTGTAAATCAATCGTTTAATTCATAAACAAAACTCGGAGATAGACTGAAGCAGCATTGATCTACTTTGCACTTGCATAGCAAATGCAGTTCGAAGGCTAGCTGGATTGACTTCAGGCTCCGTCTGTAAGTTTATAAAGTAAACAAATGTAGATAAACAAACAATCTATTCACTCCCCAATATGGTCGCCATTTTGTTATCGGGAAAACTAGTGTCTATGCAGAGCTGCTAGTCCCACTAAGGCTGGTAGCTACCTTAGAAACAAAAAAACTAAAAACTACTTTGGTTTTCCTTTATGAGAAATAGATAAGAGAAGAATGAGGAGACCAACCTCTGTCTTGCGCTTGGTTCCTTGCTAGATTCCTCTCTCTTCTGATAGGTCTTCGCCACTCGCTTCCTTGTCTACCCAGCTTCAAAGAGTACCTATAGAATCAAAGCAACATAACACTATCTAAGAACATAAATCTATTATCATAAACAATATAGGACCAGATCTATATTGACCACACAAATGCATAAATCATCAATAATACAAGAATGTGGAGGAAAAATTGAATAGCTTTAATGATAATCAAGAAAGAGCAAAGATGATTACAACCAATTATTTTGACCCAACATCATCCTCTCAGCAAGAAAGCCCTTCTTCACCTCATGAAAAGCTTAGATCACCCAACACTATGATATTGCACCAAGAAACCAACAACACTTCCTTACAAGATACAAAATTCTAGCCCCTGGATCTTTGGGATGAGGGATCCATATATAGATGTTTGCAAGGGGAATGAGTTAGCTTTTGAGATTTGATTAGTGTCCTCTCTCTGATAGTTCTTGATTCCACTTGGAGATTGATGATCTCTTACTCATCCCTGGTCGAATGCAGAGAGGCAAGTGTCACAGGAGAAGTTTCTGGAAGATTCCATGCTCCTCCACCTTGCGGATTGACCCTGCCATTTGTCCACTCTCGCCCATCACACCCCATAGAAGGGCTTTTCAACATGCATCGCACCTACTGTGTGTATTCAGGTGGGATGCAACGCACTTTGACTATGGAGCAGGTGAAATGGTCCAGTTTTGACCAGTTCTGAGTAGTTTTTCATGGAGAACTTCTGGGAGATGTTGTAATCAGTTGACCTTGTTCTTTTAGGTGTTAGAACAACACCTTTAGGGAATTAGGAGTCCTTAGTTTATGGACATTTATGATTGGGGTTGCAGTGCCCAAAAATGTCTATAACACCAACACAAACATCACATCTTTGAATCAAAGAGGGGACCCCAACTCCCTCTTAAAGGTTATTGTACCGATCCTAGTAGCACTATACCTTTCGTCGTCTCCAAACTTAATGTTCTTCTTCAGGTATTTCTCCTCCAAGTCACTAAAAAATTCTCTATTCCTCGTCATGTGGAATGAGGCACACGAATCTAAGTACCACACACTCCCCATAATAGTGGTGACCATCCATGCAATGAGAGTGAAATCAAACTTGAACTTTAAATTCAAAGATCCACCTGTTGCTGCTACTGCAGGTTCCTTCTTGCTTGCCTTCTCATGTGGAAAATTTGTGTCATAGTGCCAAAATTCATGACAGTGAAAGCACCTAATTTTGGAAAAGTCTTTATTCTTTCCCTCTTGGATGGAATCAACCTCACCTTGGGACTTCTTCCTCTTTTTATTTGTTCCTTTGCTCACTAATGAAAAGTTCTCTTCCTCTTCTTTGGATGAGGTCCCATCTCTGGTATTCCTCCTTATTTCCTCTTGTACCAAATTAGACCATAAGTGTTCCCAATTTGGTAGTTTATCCCTCTCATTCATTGAATCTTGGTAGATGTGCCAACTCTTGGGAAGGCCTAGAAGGGATAGTATTACCAAATCATCCTCTGCTATGGTAACGCCAACTTGACCAAGTTCATCACTACATTGTGTTAACCTACTCAGGTACTATGGAATGGTGTCATTCTGCATCTTGATATTTCGAAGCTTGTCCTTGAGCGCCATCTTCCTGTGGTCACTATTGTTCTAGAACAAATCTATTAATGATTTCCAAATTGCATATAAGTCTATTTCTTGTAGATATTAGAGGAAATATGGTCTCATACTCCCTCCAATATGATCATCCTCGCCTTGAATACACACTTCTTGCATTCTGATAGGTTTTTAGTATCAGCTGCTGCAAGATTCTGCATAAAATTATCAATGAATTCCTTCAACCCATTATCTTCTAGCACTACCTCGATGTGGTCCTTCGAAGAAACATAATTTGAGCTTCCCTCAAGGGTATACTTGAGTCTTATTCCTTAGAAAGCCATCTTGCTAGCTCTAAAGAATTGATCCTGCAAATTCAATCCTCATGCAATAACAAGTTCGAAATATCTTCTCTACTATGAATCCTGCTTTGATACCATGTAAGGAATTTAATGTGTAGATATGAAACTTCTCATGTATTTTACTAGAACACAAAACTCAAATCTACTCTACTCATCTGCGGAATTCAATTCACTTTCGAGAATACAAATCATAAACATGCATCAAGATACATACACGGAGATTTATTTAGGGGAAAGAAATTTCTCAAAACCACTTCCTATTTGTGTTGTATTAATTAAAGAATATAGATGAATACATGTGCTTACTCAAGCCTAAGCACAACTTGCAACTGTATAGTCTATCCCTTTGCCTGACTGACTGAGTCTGACCAATACTTAGCGAATTTTCAAGCCCTCCAGGCTCCTATTTCCTTGCATTATTTCTTAAGTAATTAGGCCCCTATTTAATAGGAATTTCCCTCAATTGGATTGCACAGTTCCTTTAGGCTCTTCCTCTAATTGCATTCACCACATGTACACTTCAAAATAGTCTACAATGGGTAGTACACTTCCTTGGATCTCCATCTCAACTAGGTAACTTGAATTCTTTGCATGCATGAACTAATTTAAGCTGATTGATTAGTTAATTGGTTGATCATTGAGTGAGTTGAAGTTACACTTCCATACTTGGACCTTACACTAGTTCTTCTAATAGTTAGAACTAGTTTAATTGACCATAACTCAATTTAACTGACTTAAATTGCTACAAATGAAATTAACTCAACGTAGGCTCCTAAAATTTAGGAATCATTGCACACAACTGAAATTCATGCCCCTAACTTGAATTAACTAAGCTAATTGAGTGAAAGCAACCATGCCACCTTAGTTAAGTCATACAAGCTGTCTGTTCAAGTGGAATTTTGAATTTTCCCAATTTAATTAAGGAAAAATCAAATTAGGAATTTCTTGCTACATTTTTCAACAACTTGGAGCTAATTTATTGTGTTATTTTTCTCTTTTGATATTCATGCTTTTTATGTTTGGTAATTTCTTGATAAGAGAACATAAAATTTAATAAGAAGCGAACAACATTCATAAGTAATTATCAAGATAAATCTACCCTAATCTACAAGCCTGATGATTTCTCAACATGGTATTAAAGTGAAGGTGAAGAGGAGAAAACTTGAAGATCACAATTGTTTGCAGCTTGAGGGTTTCGATGTAGCAGTAATCTATCCTCTATAAAAGAAGGCTTGAAGATTATCCTCATAATAATCATCATTCTTTAAATAATTTTTTTGAGATATCTTCTTTGACAAGGAATTATGAGGAATTTTTACAAATCATTTTGAGGAATACATGCAGGAACACTATTAACAACATGCACATGTACTGCTCAATACAAAAGGTTCTCTGGCACTAAGGTATACAAAATTCTCTGTGATAGTATGACATTTTCTATCTATGGCATCCTGAATGAAGTTCTATGCGAAGTCTGTTGCATACATAACATATGAACTCTGAGTTATTTTGTTTTGAACATTACTCTGTAACTGAACATATATAAGGGTATGAAGTTCACTCCTTATCCAAAGTCTTATAACTCTGTAAGAAGATATTTTCATCCTAAAATTAATCTCTAGGACGAGCCCTAGAGGGATAGTTTGAATTAATCGTTATGTGATCCAAGATACATTTATGAATGCAAAGTCATGAGGTTGATCCGAGTCCAGTAACATAAAGCTCTGTGGGTTTGATCCAAAGTAATGATTAGACATTCAACTACATTGGATTTCTATACTCGTAGAACTTTCATAATCGAAGGAACCAAGTCTATATAAGTTGTAACCTTGTTAAAGAAATAACAAAAAGATCATCTCTAAGAACATGAATGTATGAGGAAAAAACATCGACAAAGACACCAAAATTCAAGCTCTTCTACAATACTAAAATATTCATTATGGTAACACTTCTCTAAGAAACCCAAGATTATTGTAGACATTTGAGCCTACTATAGCTACATATCTCTAAAAATCAGAAGCATCCATTGTGACACCATCCTGTGCATGTGATACATTGATCTGTGGATGTTGCATCATGTTATATGTGAAGGAAAAAACCGATATGCAAGTTTTCTATAAAATATCCAGAGGCTTATCACACCATAACATGTGAGTATATATGAATTTAAACTTGTTACAATAAAGGACAATATTATGACAAGATTACCTTCCTATATAAAAATCCTACTATCTGTCAAAAGATACCAAGACATTTCTTTGTGAAAGAGAGATAATTTATCAATAGCATTTATATATCTCCTTGAAGAAAGGACTGTGATAAGTAAGGTATATAAATCATATTCTTGTGACACAAGTATGAGAAAGTAGCTAAGGCATATACTGAAGAGAAGGAAATAAGTTAATACATGTCATCTTGTTGTAGTAGATCATCTCATAAGACTATACACCGAAATGTATACTTATCAATATAAGAGGTAGTGTTATATTTTACTGAAGCAAGGACCATGATATATGAAGTTCATCTTTGTAGTACAAGCATGTGTAGCAACCATACATAATAGAATAAATGACATCATGAAGCCGACCTATCTATCCTG
The DNA here is from genome assembly GCA_031772625.1 of Pinus tabuliformis. Lineage (NCBI taxonomy): Eukaryota > Viridiplantae > Streptophyta > Pinopsida > Pinales > Pinaceae > Pinus > Pinus tabuliformis. The sequence continues at coordinate 1,677,957,040 of CM062818.1, forward strand.
AAAGAAATTACATAAGACATTTCTCTTGAAGACCGAATCCTTTTAGGATTCATCTATGTCGGTTGTAGTTTAGCTTGAAGGACGAAGGAATGAGATCAAATGTTTAACATCTTTAAGGATATATGAGAACTAGTTGCAGAAGTATTTGAATATAATTGAATGAGAATTATGAATATAACATAAGCATGTTTCTTTGAAGAAACCTCTACTAATCACACTATAGTGCCATACTGAAGCAAAAGTAGAAAACTTGTGAAGTTAAAAGAGGTACGCATAGTCCTTGTTCATTTGTGATTAATAACCTATGTCAATTATAAGAATGCTAAGATAATGATTCTCTTGAAAAATATTAATGCACATGCGTAGATATATTTCAAAGAGAATTGACTTCTTAGCGTTCTTTCTATGCATACAAGACTTGGAATGAAATGAACTACATCTCTTGCATAGAAAGCTTTCATTTCTAGGGTTTGCACAATTTGTAATTTATAACATGACAAGTCTTTAAGACCTTGAACAATCTAGGCTTTTGCAACTAACTCTCTAGTGTGGTTATAGAACTTTGCAATTTTTGAGTGGTAGGTGATCCAGGTCTGGGTGTGACAAAGGACCCTTCCAAGGCATTTTACTTTCGTGACGTGTTAAATTGCATTTTTAAAAGAAAACATAAATTAATACATCTGCATGTTGTAAAGAAGAGGAACATGACAATCATCAGCAACATAAACTCAAAGACATTGATAACAAAGTTCGTTTAGGAGGGACTACGTCTTCGGGCTCCAATGTCAAGATGGTGTAGGCTTCCACATTAAATGTTGTCAATAGTGATGACGTACATAAGAGTTGATGTCACTATCATACAAGGAAAATGCCCTCACGCAGGAGTGGCTCCAAGAGATATTCCGATACAGGAACTCTCAGTCAAAATACTCCTATCAGTATGACACAAAACTCATGCATGATAATCATCCCGCCAACATGGCATAAAAGGAATCTCAATGAAAAAATGCATGGTGACACATAAGTATCCCATCAACATACGACAAAGGGATCTCAAAACACAACATGACGAATCATGACAATAAGTACATCACACAGATGATTCCACATCACTTCAAGCGGGAACCATGAAAACAAGTAAGAAACAAGATCCCACATCAAGCATCAAACAAGGATCTATGCAGCACAATTCATAGAAAAAGAAGTACATGAACACACTACATATACCTCACATCCAGGGGCTATCTAAAGAAGGATGTCAAGCTGCTGAAGCTAGTTGCACGTTGAATCTCGTGGCGTCGAATCTCATGGAAATGGTTGCTCGCACATGAATGCTGACACCTGCACTCCACTTAGAAAAGTGGATGAAGAATAGAATGAACAAATGCAAAATCTGAATGCACCATCAGATTTGTGGTGTCGAATGGTGCAAAATCGACTTTCGAATTTCTGAATTCTGAGAAAGTGGAATTCTGGGGCTTAAGGAATCTTTTAGATTCCCCCTATATTCCTCAAATATTCCCTCCTCCGGGTCCTCTACAAATCGGCTACTCAGATCAGGAAATTGACTGCATCTTCGAGTTCATGCCGCTGAGAGGTGTAAGATCGCCATAAAGTTTGTCCAATTTGGACACTACAAAAATTTCACCCTCCTGGAAATTTTTCTTAGTCATGGTTCCCCCTGCATAAAAATTAATTAAAAAAAATATTCTTCTCGATTTTTGTGCCCACTCCTAGTTCCTCCATCTGCCCGGGCGCGCTGTGCAAATGAGTGTTTATATTAATCCCAGGCAAATTAACCCATGTAATCAATTTGGTGCAGTGGTAAAAATAAGTAAATGGTTGAGGAGGGGTCAGGAGGTCAAACCCTGCCCCTCCCTTTTTAAACACATTATCATTTTAATGTTTAAAATGAAACAATTTTTTGGGTCAGACCCACATTGGGCGGCCTACCCCTTAACCCTTAACCCTTTGTACTCCTTCGCTGTTGGTTTTTGTTGGGCACATTAAATGTTGAAACCGGCGGAGGGTTCGATGATAATGGAGGGCGAATTTAATTGGATATGAGGTCACCCGATGGGGGCTGGCCCATGTGGGCTTGGGAGTTCGATCCCCGTCATCCTCACCTTCATACACGACACTTTTTTTAAGGTTGGGTGGGGTGTGGGCTGGGTCCACCGGCGGTGGCCCGTGCCCACCCCCATATATATATGTTTTATTTTTAACATTGGTTGAGGATTGGGAGTCCGGTGGGGTCATGGCCCATTGGCCAAATTTAAATAAATTTTGTTATATTTTTTTTTGGGGGTGGTGGGGGTGGTGGCCCGCCACCACATTCATATTATTATTTTTTAATTTTTATTTAAAAAAATAGGGCCTTTTAAAAATTTGTCTAACATGGGGGTTATTGGAAACTTAAAGAGAAAAAAATTTCACCTGCTTCAGGAGCTAAATTCTATGCTCGAGACTCGGTCAATTTGTAGGATACTTAAACCTGGCCCATATCCCGACTTTGACTAGAACTTTGACTGGCTCGTTCTCCATCATACGAGCTCGGATTGACGAACCATTTGCACCGCCGCGATCAGGACGACAAGATCTACGCTCTGGTCTTGGTTTGAAATCATTCTAATCAATTTGATTTTCAAGCTTTCATAAGCCCTTTTTGTCCTTTGTGTGTCTCTGGAGCCACCAGGATTAATCCTCCCCGCTGAGGAGATTTTGGTCCTCCAAAAGCATGAAAAATAACCTGCAACTTCTTTGTACCTTGTTTGCATCACAAGTGTCTTGAAAGGCCTTGCTTCCATCTCCTTCACCTTTGTTCTTCGGAACCTTAAGCAATGAATCGACACCTGCAACCTCTACAACCTGTAGTACATTGTTTTGCAAATTACATGCTTTGAATTTCATGACCAACTAATGACCCAAGCGTCCCACACTTGCCATGAGTTTATAACACATACTCAGTGGTCAAGTTTACAACAAGATGGACACAATACCCCAGCTACGAAAACAAGGCCAACATATCATTGTTGCTTCAACAAGTGATGGAAAACACATCATCACTACAACACATGATTTACAATAATAAGGCCAAACACTATTTTTGCTCTAACAAGTGATGGAAACACGACATCACTTTCACAGTTTATCATGCAACACAAAATAAGACAAGACATCATTGTTACTGAACAAGTGATGGAAAACACGTCATCACTTTTACATTTTAAAATGCAACAAATGATTTACAAAATCATGACTGTGACAAGCTAACATATCTAAAAACCATTTTTCACTTATCAATGTGAATGGGTCACCTCCTTGTGGTGCTTTTTCTTGTTGAACAATTACTTCACCTAGTTCATGCACCAACGCTTTGTCTTTAAGGCGCTACTCTAGATGGATCCTCCAACATGTGGCTCTTTGATGGCCACTTCTGTCACAATGATTGCAATAGGTTTTCTTCCTCCAAATCTGCTTAACATGTTTCTTTACCTGTTGTTGAGAGGGTCTTTCATGGCTCATCGATTTGTGTGCTATCATTCTTTTCTAACACTTAGAAAATTTATGGTTATGTAATCCACAAAAGGTACATGTTTTTTGATGCCATGTTTTACGTTCATCATTAACAACATGATCATAATCGAAATGAAAATTCGCATGTCAAGAGTGGTTATACCTTTCATTATTGTCTTTGGTGTAAGTATGGAAATGAGAGCTCGCCTCAACTCTTTCCCTGCAATGGAAACTTCCATGGGATGATGGGGATGTGTTCCCATCATTCTCTTTTCTTGATGATTTTGATGATGTCTTGGAAGCATATGACACCTTCGAGCATTCTCCCTTGGTGTATCTCAAGCCTACAAATTGAGGTCTCTGCACATCCTCCATTGGTTGAGTTATGCCTTGGTTATTAACACCAAGTTTTTCTTCCTCCTCATGCCTTGTCCTTGTAAGGATTCTCATGTTTGTCCCTGTAATTGGGATCTCCAAATCTCTGACAGAAATCATACTATGTGGTGACGAAACCGAAAATAAATCAACATCTTTTGCCTCCTCTGTCGATTTGGAAAGAACTGATGAGGGATGCTCTTCATCTATTGTTGGTGGTTCGCTAACTGTCGTGGCACATTCCCCCACTTCCTTTCTGACATACCCAAGTCTTGTTCGACACGGTAATTCCTCTACTTTGATGGGATTGAAAATGCCTTGGAAATTAATGCCCAAGCCTTTTCCTTGATACCCCATTTTCTTCAACATTTTGAAGCCAATTCTTGTGGTGTGATTTTCAAAAATAGTGAAATCATCATCAAGAAACATACATTAATTCAAAGAATTACAGTTTACCTCACATGGGTCACACTGCAGCTTTTCCAAGGCCTCGTCCTTTGCTGCAACTGTCATAACAAACTATGTTTCTCCTCTTTCTCTTCATGTAGATGCATCTTCAATTCAACGTTCTCTGTTTCATTATTATGTTTGTTGTGCTTCAGTTCTTCTAGGGCCTCTTCCGTGGCTTGCCACTGAAGCTGCAATCGCTGCTTTTCCTCTGTCTCTTTTTGTAGAGTTCATTTCCACTCTTTTGGAAATTTTGAGCATGGTCTTGTACATCACTTTTTCATCCTTTTTCGTTGTACATTCCATTATTCAAATTGCAATTCACATCAATGCAAATACCACTCTGATACCCGAATGCGGGTGTCTTTACTAGCCCTTAAACATGGCATGCGCCATGACACCTGGAGGCAGGATGAAGCGCCGACGTCTGTACAAGGAGGCTTGTACAACGATCAGACAGTTAATGCATCGAGTTATTGTTCTTGGTCTGCGACAAAGGAGGAGGGACGCTGCATTGAAGCCGAGCATGGCTGCTCAGGCTTTGATGCGAAAGGGGAGGAAGGCCCAAGGCCGTTCCCCCGTGTTGCGAGTGCAGGTTATGTGTTATATTGTCTTTGAAATGCTAGTTATGTTGCAGAACCAACCCATTGTTGCTTTAAGAGCAAGGAGAGAGGGCTCACTGTCTGCAAATTTTCAAGAGATTACTGAGTGTTTGGCAGCGTTACTGTTACACGCCATGCCGCGCAGTCGAGGGGTTCCTAGGCGTGGAGGAAGGTCCGGTACCCGCGTGGTTCTGGAAGATCTATACCCAATTGAGCCAATTGCTGCAGAGCCACCTTCGTCTCCCAGTTCGGAGCAGGAATGTCTTCTGCCTCAAGGCACCTACCAGACTTTCAGATTCAGATTTCCAAGCCGCCTTGTTAGACCTGAAGTGGTAGTCACTTTCACCGTCTTCATCTCTGAAGAAGAGCCTGGCCGGTCAAATTCCAGCTCCCCTGCAGCTGAAATTGTCCAAGGCAGCGACATCCTCCTGGGTGATATGGAAGGCGTTGTATATCGAACTCGGAGACACGCGGTTGCTCCATTTCAACCTGCTCCAGCCCAGCAAGTTTTACAAGAAGTCCTGATGCCGCCTAACTCCAACGTGGAGATGGCAGCCTTCAGCTCCTGTGCTCCGATACAGGGCAACTCTGGTTACGCTGCCTCTGTGCAAGAGGTCCTGCCGCCACCCACTACAAACATGGAGGTGGAGGTCTTCAGTGCACGTGATCCGCCAGAACAAGGAGAGCCGATTCAGAACGAGGACGAGATGGTGATTTGGCTCGACTCGCCAAGCCCAGACAAAGGAAAGCAGGAGGCCTCCTTCGACCAGCCAGTCTAGTCCTCGGGTGCTCTGTTTTGTGTTTTTTCTTTCTGTCATGGTTATGCAAATCGTGTTATGTCTTTGGGTCCTTTTTTGCGTCCAACTCAGTCCTAGGGCTCGGTTAGGCCACTGCTGCAAGTCTCAGGACTCAGCAGTTTGTCATTTTTGGTTAATGGTTCATGATGTAGACTGGCTCTGTCCTGCCAGTAGATATGAAGTTTTTGTCAGCTTAAGTCCAGACTATATGACGTCCAGGAACTACAATGGATTGTGTTTTTTGAATTGGTCAAAGCTTCTTCAGCTTGAGGACTGGCTTCGGTCTCCTCGCGGGATGTAAACCTTTGTAAATATTTTCTTTTCTTCAATATAGCAGTAGTCTTTACATAGAAAAAAAAAAATGCAAAGACCACTCTGATACCACTTGATCTAGGTCCGGGGGTGACAAAGGACCCTTCCAAGACCTTTTACTTTCGTGATGTGTTAAATTTCATTTTTAAAAGAAAACATAAATGAATACATCTACATGTTGTAAATAAGAAGAACATGACAATCATCAGCAACATAAACTCAAAGACGTTGATAACGGAGTTCGTCCAGGAGGGACTACGTCTCTGAGCCCCGATGTTAAGATGGTGTAGGCCGCTACATTAAGTGCTATCAATAGTGATGATGTACATAAGAGGTGATGTCCCTATCATACAAGGAAGATTACCTCAAATAGGAGTGCTCCAAGAGATGCTCCACTACATGAACTCTCAGTCAAAATACTCCTATCAGTATGACACAAAACTCATGCATGATAATCATCCCTCCAACATGGAATAAGGGATCTCAATGAAAACATGCATGGCGACACATGAGTATCCCATCAACATATGACAAAGGGATCTCAAAACACAACATGACGAATCATGACAACAATTACATCACACAGATGATTCCACATCACATCAAGAAGGAATCATGAAAACGAGTAAGAAACAAGATCCCACATCAAGCATCAAACAGAGATATGTGCAACACAATGCATAGCAGAGGAAGTACATGAACATACTACATATACCTCACATCCAGGGGCCATCTGAAGAAGGATTTCAAGCTGCTGAAGGTGGTCGCACGTCGAATCTCGCGGCGTCGAATCTCATGGAAATGGCCGAAGAATAGAATGAACAAATGGAAAATCTGAACGCACCATCATATTTGTGGCATCGAATGGTGCAAAATCAATTGTCAAATTTTTGAATTCTGAGAAAGTGGAATTCTGGGGCTTAAGGAATATTTTAGATTCCCCCTAGATTCCTCAAAGATTCCCTCCTCCGAGTCCTTTGCAAATCGACTGCTTAGATCAGGAAACTAACTACACCATCGGGTTGTTGTCATCGAGAGGTGTAAGATTGCCATAAAGTTTGTCCAATTTGGACACTACAAAAATTTCACCCTCCTTGAAATTTTGCTCAATCATGGTTCCACCTGCATAAAAATTAATTAAGAAAAATATTCTTCTCGATTTCCATGCCCTCTCCTGGTTCCTCCATCTGCCTGGGTGTACTGTGCAAATGAGTGTTTATATTAAATCCTGGGCAGATTAACCCATGTAATCAGTTTGGTGCAGTGGTAAAAATAGGCAAATGGTTGAGGAGGGGTCGGGTGGTCAAACCCCGCACCTCCCTTTTTAAACACTTTATCGTTTTAATGTTTAAATTGAAATAATATTTGGGGTCGAGCCCGCATTGGGCGGCCCGCCCCTTAACCCTTCGTACTACTGCACTGTTGGTTTTGGTTGGGCGCATTAAATTTTGAAATCGGCAGAGGGTTGGATGATAATGTAGGGCGCATTTAATTGGATATGAGGCCACCCGGTGGGGGCCGGCCCATGTGGGCCGGGCGGGTTCAATCCCCGCCAGCCTTGCCTTCATACATGACACTTTTGTTAAGGTTAGGGGGGGTGGGGGCCAGGTCCACCGGAGGTGGCCCGTGCCCGCCCCCATATATATATATATATATATATATATATCTATATATATATATATATATATATATATATATATATATATATATATATATATACATATATATATATATATATAGATATATATATATAGATATATATATCTATATATATATATATATATATATATATATATATATATATATATATATATATATATATATATATATATATACATATATATATATATATATATATATATATACATATCTATATATATATATATATATATATATGTATATATATGTATATATATACATATATATATATATATATACATATATATATATATATATATATAGATAGATAGATAGATAGATAGATATATGTTTTATGTTTAACGTTGGTTGAGGATTGGGAGTCCGGTGGGGTCATGGCTGCTAGACTATTTAATAAAACATTTTTATAATTGTGGTTGGGTTTGGGGGCTGACGGGGGTCATGGCCCATCAACCAAATTTAAATAATTTTTTTTATATGGTTTTTGGGGGTGGTGGGGTTGGTGGGGGTGGTGGCCTGCCACCACATTCATATTATTTTTTTTTTTAATTTTTATTTAAAAAAATAAGGCCTTTTTAAAAATTTTCTAACATAAGGGTTATTAAAAAAATTAAAGAGGCAGCAATTTCGCCCACTTCGGGAGCCAGATTCCATGCTCGGGACTCGGTCAATTTCTAGGATACTTAAACCTAGCCCACAACCCGACTTTGACTAGAACTTTGACTGGTTCGTTCTCCCTCATAAGAGATTGGGTTGATGAACTGTTCACACCACCACGATTAGGACGATGAGATCTATGCTCTGGTCCTGGTTCGAAATCATTCTAATCACTTTGATTTTCGAGCTTTCATAAGCCCTGTTTGTCCTGTATGTGTCTCTGGAGCCACCTGGATCAGTAGGTCTTAGAGACTTTGTATTCTAGTTTTAGTAAACCCCAACACAGTTTGGACCAAAATAAACCCTAGGAATAAAACCCTACCTAATATTTTCCACTATAAAAGGTATATCTAACCATTGATGATAATAACATTGTGAAAACCAATTTTGGTGAATAGGTCCAAGATTATGAGGGATCTAACCTTCCTCAAAATATAAGTTTTCTATATCTCCTTGATTACTACTAATTATATTGTCTTTGTACTTTGTCCTTTTTGTTCTACTTGAAGTTTGATCAAAAGAATATGATAGTTAGCAAGAAGTTGAAGTGTTTTGGTATGTACCAATAATTGATTGGTTTGATCCAGGAATACATTGACTGGAAATACTAATGGTGATATAGATACTACTGATGACTAGAAGATGATATAATTTCTTGTAAAAATTTGAAATTAGGTTTCTATTTCGAAGGAAGAATATGTGAAGGTTTGTGCAATCAGTCATGAATAAGTTTAGGCTCCACAAGGTGTTTGAAGAACTACTCGATGACATGTTGAAAATATGTGAGGATTTGCATAAAACCATGAAGGTTGAAGCTCATTATGATGTAGATAGGATCCAAGAATTTATAACAAATCTCCACATAAGAGCACATAGCCAATGCTTTGAGAGGGAGTGAGGATTTCCTCCCTAGTTAAGAGGGAGTGAGAGTGGACACCCTATTCTCCTTGTGTATAGTCAGGACTAACAACCCTAAGCTTAGTGAAGTCACTAGTAAGGAGAATGGTGGGTTGGATAAGCATCTAGGACTGATACCTCTTGAGGAAATGTATCCAAGGTAGGAGTCGGCTCGAGGATTGATACTATTTCAGGATAGGGTATCCAAGATAAGAGTGGTCTCAAGGATTGATATTCTTTGAGGATGGGTGATGTCCAAGATAAGAATAGTCCTATAAGCACATACCTAGCGAACATACAAATTGGGTATGTGCCTTGAGAGGAGGTGGTGGTGTCCAAATGTATGCCTCCCAACATTGTGCTCTGATCTATTAGAGAGATAGAGATTGTTAGTCAAGGCCTTGTTATTTTTTTATTGGTAATGTTGGTTATGATGGTGCTTGATTATGCTTACCAATTTGGATCCCTTCTTATGAGAATATTTAAATTTGAGATTATAATGTTCTATCTTTATGAATACCTTCCTAGTTAAGAGGGAGTGTTGGAAATGTAATTAGGTTCGGTCTTCATAATCATCATTAGACTTGTACCAATATGTATTTCATGTAAAAGAAAAGAGATTTGTTTTTTTAATTATTATCTTTATTATTTTTATGGCTCAAAGCATGTTCTTCATGTTTATAGGGTTTATTGAGTCAAAAGAAAAAATGTTATGAGTCATTGAGTCAAGGTCCCATTTGGACTTCTTGTAAGAAAAGGGATTTTCCTTTCTTTATTTTTTAAGTCAAAAAGTCAATTTTGTCTTCACAAGACCATGTCAGTGTTGGCATTATGATGAGATAGGATCCATATAGCTAGGAGATTGTTGGCATTATGGTGTGCATGGATCTAGCTATCTATGTTGGCATTGGTTCATGATGGCAGGTAGCTCATGTTGGAATTAATGTCAACCACTTGTAGCCTAGCTTATGTATAGATGACATTCATTGTAGCATGGTTGCAGCTAGTTCATTATGTTGGCATTGATGTATTGACAGTGAGATGGTTGTGTTGGAATTGACGTCAAACTTATGAGGTCATGCACTTATGTCGACCTCTTGATGATGTAGCTTGATGGAAGCATGTTGGTCATGGAGGAGTTGGCATGTGTTGGCATGTGCATTGATGGACATGCCATGATGATTGTTGATGCTACTAAAGGTAGAGGACGTTTATATAGGTTAATCATACATATCTACATGTGATAGGGATGGTTCATGACACACTAGTTGAGTTATCAGCTAGGTATTCATTAGGTCCTCATTTCTATTATTATGAGGATGACTTGTTGTAGTGATGTCATGGCTTGATGATGGTTCTACAAAGGTTTGTAGGTTTGTTTAGAGGTATTGCAGTTGAGGGTGATGATTGATGGAGAGTGTAGGCCTTATTGGCACACTTTCCAACCTTGTTTGTTGGCTCTTGTAGGTCAACTTGGAAGTGACACTTGGGATACATATTTGATCCACTTGGAAATGTTTCAGAGGCCATGTCAAAGTTCTGGAGGCTAGTATAGAAGTTGGAGAAGAGGATCTAACTAATGGTAGAGGTTCTAACCTGAAAGACTAATGTTTTCCCTGATCCTTAGCCACAATCACGCGGAGCCAAGCCTATGGGAGCGCTTGAAAGGCTCCAATTACTGGCAGACCAACCTATGGGAGTGGTTATAGGTCTTAGTCACATGGAGTCAATGTCATGCATGCGACTGAGGGATTTCATGACATTTTATTCGCACTCCTCATGTTGTTCAGAAGAAATTAGATTGGAAATTCCTAGAGGCTTCCAAAATTGTTTGAAAAGGTCAAAAATGGTTTGAAAAGGTCCTCTCATGATGTGAATGCATTTAGCACATAATTTGTGGTGTTAGTGGATTTATTTGGTCCAATTTGTGCACCTTTGATCCTAGTCCCAAGATCAATTCCACCCTACATTTTTTGTATACTTGAACTTGGAGTTTTGTATTGGTTGATTGTGAGTTGATAGTGAGTAGATGTTTAGAGTATATGTGCAATAGAAGGTTGCATAGAGTGTTGGTGCTTCAAACCTTGAGTAGAGCATAGATGCTTTAGTCTATGAGTGTTAATGACTGAATAATGTGTAGATCTGAAGCATGCTACAAAAAAGATTAGAATTAAAGTTGTTGGAGTAGGGATTGATTGGAGAATTTTGTCTGTTGTTGGATAATGTTTTTGTGGATACTCTCACATATGTTTTTGCAGGAGCTACTATTACATTTTAACCTTAGTGTTTTATGTTGCTAATTGTAGTATGCAACAATTACATTATGATGAGAGGGTTTGATATATGTTTGTATTCAGATTTAGTGTGGCCACAATTTTTCTATATTGGAGAGAATTTGTCTTTGTGGAGTTTTTATTTTATTTGATGATGAGATCTTACTACTGAGAGCATGTAGGTAGATTTTATTTCTTGTTGAGCATAGTGTCTTGGATCTAGTTTGAAAATTGATGAAAGGAGGTCCGCATAGTGGTGAGAAGCGGTGACTTCCTGGTGATGGAGTAGTGATATCGAAGCTTCAGTGAAAGGAACGCGTTTCTCAATCCAATGGTAATTGGATAGTCCAATTGAAGTTGGATGAGGATCGATTGATCATGGTGGCTTTCAACGGATGGTATTCCTTAGATCCATAGATAACAAAGTCTTCTAAATTGATTAGTATTATCGATTCTCCTATCCAATCAGTGTTGGCATATTGTATATGCGGTTGAGTCTCTATGTTGATGGGAGACAACAAGCTATGTAAAATACCACTTGCTTGACTAATAGAAATTCATAGAAAAGCATAAGCAACAAGGGTGGTTTTTCACCCACAAGGGTTTCCACTAGAAATATTGTGTCTTATGTGTGATGATACGATTGTGTGCATTATTATTGTTTATATTGTTGCTTATGGTATTCAGTTATGCTTATGTGATGCACATGCCATGATTTTTATTAGATGTTGGTTAACATATGTGTGATTCAATAATTGAATTAATAATTAGAAAAAATCGTATATACATCTATTTTGAATACAATCCCTTCTGTGGACAGAAGCGATCTCTCTAGTCCTATGAGAGGATCTAGCAACAAACCAGACAAACAAGTGTAGGCTTTCCTAGTTTATGTTGAAAAATGAAAATTAAGATAGATAACCTACCCCAATCTGATGCTAAGAACTTGTCGATGTCGTCCTCAACCTTCTCACTTCTAGGTTAAATGTTATTTACACCATCACGGATTAGTACTTGCAAGGAAGATCAAACAAGAGAGAAAAATGACAGATCAAGTAACATCATGCTAAATGAATAATGATTTATACACTTATGGAAAGTAAACACCTGATGTATTTATTAATAGAAATGAGGGAAAATACAACCATATGTACCTTGATGTTGGAAGCATCCTTTGTGGTGGATTTCCATGTCCAAGCCAAGACCTTCAAACACTCCTTCTCCTTAGTTACATGGGAAACATTTCTGAGGCATAGTTTCAACATAGGAATGCAACCAAGCAATGACAAACCATTTGGGGATAGAAAGGATTTCATTTATAGGAAAGGAGATGGAGTTAGGGATCCAAAAAAGAGGGAAGAAGGTCCACATATCAAGGGGAAGATCCCTAAAGGTAGGATCAAGGAATCAAAATGGGAGAACTAAACCATATCCTCATTCAAAAATATATAGCTCATCGTTCTCGAGGCTTCTAGTAAGATAACCTTCTCCTCCACTTTATGAAAAACTTCCAGAAGAGGTTCAGGGTTTTCCTATCAAAAGGCATCTCTAGGTCAACATGTTGCAACAAGCCATCAGCATGGGCCAATAGTAGTGCAAAACACATTGATCTTGAAAACTAGGGTTTCAGGCAAACTTCTTCAGAATTCTCTCAGGGCATCTTTTCTTCTCTTATTCAGGGATATTTTTGTATGTGTTTCATGGTGAGTACATTGACAGTGTTTGTCATTTTGATGCTTCAGGATATGGGACAAGAAGTGTGACAAAATACTTTGTAATAGATGCCCCCTAAAGCATGAAGGCAAAACAGGGAGTGATGGGTGAAATGATTTACAAGTCAAGGCAATGACTCGAAGAAACACTGTCAAGAGACCTACAAATCATGAATTATACAATATGTATATATGACATCTCTAATGTAAATATGCCTAATAATACATCTATAAATATGCATCTAACAATACATGAATCCATCCAAATAAAAAGGGATCATGTGTAAGGATCCACGACATGGACGCAACCATCCAAATAAAAAGGATCATATATATGGATCCATGGTATGGTCAGAGCCATCCATATAGAGGGAATCATGTGTACAATCATTAATATCTCATAAATCTACACAACCTGGATTTATCAGATGAAACCCAAGATCTTCATCTTTGTCTCGATCCAATCAATGTACAAATTCTACCATGTGAATATATTTGTCAGGGTAAAAACTGATATAAAACCACCTTATTACTGGTCATTGATGTAAACCGTTAACAGGCATGAGAGAAACCAGCAATAATGGCAATGGCTTTCAAGGTACAACAACACAATCAACGAGTGTGAACAATGAAGCTAAAGTTGAACACCCATAGAATCATTCGATCGAAGGCCAATGATGTGAACCTATCGTCGAATGTGAAGAACCGACCATTGAGGCATGCAAGATCCAATGTACTAAAAGGGATTTTCTACATCATCTTCCTAGATAATGAGCTAAAGTTGACAGGAAGTGATTTGTCGAAGGAGGGCCATAATGTATCCCACATCATTGACACGAAACAAAGGATGCAATAGAGTAAATAAGAGTGATTTAGGATTGTTGCAGAAAGGTCAGATAGGGTATAAGTGGTAATAATTTTAGATGGGACCTCTCTTGAACATATTTACAGCATGACTTCGAAGTTTCGCAGCATTTACTCAAGATAAGATCATAGATCATGATGATAATATGGTATAATTAGATGAGAGGCAAATGGATTCCAAAAAACCAGGAAGGCAAGTGATGAAGTGAGGATAACCCAACTCGACACGAGTGACATATAAGTCTCTTGAACATGTTCAAGAGAGACATGCTTCCTTACACAAAATACAGGACGTTTTTACTTTCATTTTTCACCACTATTTCTAGTGAGTACCTCATTATTTTTTATCGCAAGCTTGAAGAGGATAACACATGCTTGTTGTATAAGTTCATCCTTTGGATGAATCCATCCTAGTAAGTTTAATGAGTCATAGGAAGGAGAAACTCTGTCTCATCATGGTGACAAGTCCTGCATCGTTTAAGTTTTACAAGTCCAACAGAGGGATAACTTGACTTCTTTTTCACGTTTAGAGAGTTTGAAAAAGAGGAAAAAAGGAAACTCCAAAAGTCCCATTTCATAAGTCTCTTGAATCTGAAAAGGTAGAAAATGATATCCAAAAGAACCTCTTTGCCACGTGTTATTAAGGTATTCACTTTTCGTACAATAGTGTATCTCAGTCTGGAAAATGGTTAAACTTATACTGAGTAGACATTATTCCATTTACTTTAACCAGTTCGAAACGAAAAGTACTCAATAATATTTTCATATTTCAAGAGTCAGAAAAGAGTTGGAAGATGACTCCATGGGGTTCCTTTTTCATTTATTTTTTACAATTCCAAAAATGTGATAAAATAAAACTCGTTGATTCAGTCAAAATTAATCATTGTCACCATTTATCCATGACCTGTCACTGCACGAGTGAACACGCATTCATTAGGGGACTTTTGAAGTCTAAAATGGGCCTCCTAAGAAAAATTTATAGCCAAAATCAACTTTATAAGAACCAATAGGATTCAAGATGATGATGTCAACCACGGGGGATGATTCACCATTTTTGGAGTAAAAAAGTCAAAATATTAAAAAATAATAAAATAATAAAACTACTTTTTCAACTCATATTTTAACTTGTCTTCCTAAGGTTTTACTCAAATTTCGAGCAGGAGTACTCATTGAATGCAAAATTTAATTCCTCATCCAAAGAGTACCCATGTTGCATACTTTCGATGAACCCTGTTACATGAAAAATGAGAAATACATGAAAATACGTTATTGCAATCACGTTTTTCATGTATTTATCATTTTTCATGTAGTAGGGTCCATCAAAAGTATGCAACATGGGTACTCCTTGGATGAGGAATAATTTTTTGCATCCAACGATTGTTTCCACTCGAAATTTGAGTAAACCCATAGGGAGATAAGTTGAAAATACGAGTTGAAAAAAAGTTTTTCTTTTTTCGCTCTAAAATTTGATGATCTAATCTAATATTATTTTATTATTCCACTATTATTTTATAATTTCCTTAGGAGGCCCATTTTAGCCTTCAAAATTCCCCTAATGACCCAATTCGAGAAAAAATATTAAAATATAAGCAAAATGTGCCCTAAATGGTAAAAATATCTCATAAAACTTATAAAAACTCAAAAAGTAAAAACATTTTTACCATTTGACATTTGGTAAGTTGGAGAGCACTTTTTACCCCAATTTTCCCCAATCTTCAGTGAGGAGTGCGACCAATCCAGGACACCATTTGACGATCTGTTTGCTGTAGGTAAGAAATATGTCCTTCCTCTACATTTTAGTTGTGATTTTATGTGTTTTCATCGATAGAATAGATGTTAAGAAGGACTAGTATAAAAATCATGTCAAGGGCGATTAGTGCAGGTTTTACCCATCAGGCTTGTGTTGCTCACCCTAGGCTCAATTGTTCCAGTGCAGAAAAATAGGGAAATAGATGCACTGGCGTAGAGACATAATTTTTTTGAAAAATCCTCCATTGTTAATGATTGTTTCCTAAATTTATTTCCATAGAAGCTCATTAAATCTTGATTTATGGATGTTCCACAAGTTAATCACTAAAAAATGGTGATCAAATGGAAAGAAACATGGCATGAAGCAGAAGATAATCAACCAACCCTAGACCCAAATTGCATAGCAGCCCTTCGAGCATGTGGGTTACTGAAATTCTTTCATATTCTTGGGATTAGGACCCAGATTGAGTTACTGCAACATTTGGTCGGTTGGTGGGATGTAGACCGCCAACTATTTATTATTGGGGACCAAGAACTTGAGATAGATATCACAAACATCTATTTCATTACAAGTTTTTTCAGAAGGGGACAATGGATTCAGTTGTCTGGTTCTCATATTGGAGGGGAGAGTACATATATGCTAATCATAAGACATTGCCCAGGCTCTCGGAAAACTAAGAGTGGGAAGATAGACATAAAAACTATCACCAATATCCTGCTAAGAAAAATTCTCCATACCATGGCTCGAATAGCTGGAGCTCAGGCCTTGCATGAAGTGACTAAATCTCATTTCCAGTATGCCATAGATTGTCTAAGTCCGATAGTTTTAATTGGTGTGAAGGATTGTTGGTCAACATGAAGGACCAACTCATGAAATGCAAGACAAGGAAGTTGAAACAATTCAACTATGGATCTAGCTTGGTGATGTTCTTCTCAGAACGTGTACCATTATTCAAATATTAGTGGATATAGGTGGAGGCTCCAGGGCCCAGGGATCCATGGTTGCTAAGGTGGGGTGAGTTGATGCCTCATCATGGAGGTGGTCAACAAATCTCTTTTCCTCCAACATTATTTTGATGGCAGCATCAACAAATAATCATGGTAGACAATTGGGCATACGCCAATACAAATTTTCGGGGAGATCCTGACCTTCCACTTCCACCTGGTACACAGTGGACTGATGCAGGTAAAAAAATATTTTTTAAGTTTTTCAAGTTTTTGATGTTTTTGTTTTATGTGAACTGAGATTTGAAACTTATGATTTTTTGCAGATGTTGGACCAAAGAGACCTCCAAGGGTTTCTCTGATAGCTAGGAGGGTGGCACGACAGATCAAGGATGCACCCTATGAGGAGGGAGCTGACCCGATAGTAGAGGTGGAATGCAACCTAGAAGCCTTGACAAGAGGCATTCCAGAGTATGTGTCTATTGATGAGGTGCCACTGCAGTATCAGAGGCATACCGTAGGAGTATCAACCAGACTACATTAGTTTTTGAACCGAGTCATCAAAGTTGTTTTGTGCTACCATGAGCACCATGTTGGTGGATAACCATCTCTAGTTTTCATTTTTCTACACTTATGTAGGCTCGAGAAGCCATGTGTCTCAAAACACAGATTTTGATATTTTGATGTAACAAACATTTTGCAAACTCTCTCTCTCTCTCTCTCTCTCTCTCGATATATATATATATATATATATATATATATATATATATATATATATATATATATATATATATATATATATATATATATATATATATATATATATATATATATATATATATATATATATATATATATATATATATATATATATAGATATATATATACATGTTTTACCTGTTATGTTTATTGTTCCTACTATGTGATGGTTTTTTTTTTACATATGTCGCAGATGTCTATCTAATACATGATTTTCCAATGTATATGTTAATGCATTTAGATGTCTTGGAATATGTTGATAAGTAATGTAATCAAAATTTATTTCCAAGAGATGAACACATAAATACATCCTTAGAATATTAGGGTTTCTGATGGAATAATGCTCATTTAATTATAATACAATGAGTTGCGAGTCAATTTTAACAACTAATGCCCTAATACCAAGGGAAATAACTTCTGAAAATATTTCAAAAACCATATATATTTGGCAATATTGATAGTTGTATGACCTAGAAATATGCCCTGTAAACTCACTAACTCACCATCGCGAGCATAGAGTGCCCATGCAGTGGAAGAGAGATTTTGTGTACTGCAGAAAGTGCCATCAGCAAAACCGATATGAGGAAGAAGGTTCGTTGACATCTACAAACCAAGTGGAACATGTGGTAAGAATGGAAAACATGTTTGCAAAAATAAAAACATTCACACCAAAAGCAACACACTAATGTACAAGGTATCTATGCAAAATCTAGGCATAATATTTTTTGAGGTAGAGCCCATTGCGGGGCTCAGACAACTAATTTCCATCATAGTCAACTAACTTGTATGCACCCTTTTGCAATACACATTTAATGATGTAGGGTCCATGCCACATAGGCTCGAATTTCCTGGCTCCTAATTTGTCATTAGCCTGATCATATAACAAGACTAAGTCACCTTCTACATATGCATGAGGGGTCACAGTTTTGTCATATTGAATTTTAACTCATTTTTTCTGAGACTCAGTTACTAATGTAGCAATTCGATGAGTCTCATCAAGACGTTCTAAATAAAGTAACCACTCTTCCTCGGGTGAAGTACCAGGAAGTAATTCGACAACTAGTTTTAAAGATGGGATTTTGCATTCAATAAGTAGGGTGGCTTCTAGACCATAAACCAATTGAAAAGGTGTGAATCCAATCATTGTCTTGGTAGTAGTTCGATATGCCCATAATTCTGAAAAAAGCATGAGATGTCAATTCTTTTTGTGCATCCCAATGGTTCGCTGAAGAATTGTAACCAAAACTTTGTTAACAGCCTCAACTTGGCCATTGGCTTGTGGATAATAAGGATTTGAGCTATCGTGACGCAATCCAAACTAAGCAGTGAGTTTTGTCATCATGTGATTTTAGAAATGGGAGCCATGGTTGGTGACTATGGCTTGTGGTACACCAAACCGAGCTATGACATGGTTGAATAAAAACAAAGTTGCAGTTTCACCGTCAACAGAATAGGTAGGCATCGCCTCGGCCCATTTTGTAAAATAATCAACTCAACGATGATGTATCCATGCCCCCCGACCGAGTGAGGGTTACATGTCATAAAATCAATGCCCCATTTGGAAAATGGGCCAACGGTGATAACTAGGTGTAAAGGAGCAGGTGGGGTTCACAACTTCCGGTTGTAAATTTGGCAAGCATGGCATTTTTGGACTGCAAGAATGCAATCTTTGAAAATAGATGGCCAAAAATAATTGGCGTGAAGGATCTTTTGAGTGGTAGCATATCTTGACATATGACCACCACAGGCTCCAGAGTGGCAGTCATTCAAATATTTCTCAGCTTCCTCATGCATTAGACACCATCAAAGGACTGAATCGACGCCAAGTCAGTATAAGGCATCCCTAATAATGCAGTAAGGTTGGGACTAGTACCAAATTTGGCATCACTCAAAGCGAGATAAATCTAATCGAAAGGTATGATTTTGGAGATATATTATGATATATGCATGCCATATATCATGTTGCTAATAAGGAAGAGAGACTCGTCATGAGTAAGCTCATCAAATTCAACAATCGTGTTTGCAGAGGGAAGGTCACAAATTAATTCGGCAAAAACAAGTGATTTTTTGGACTTAGCTTTGGTGAATTCTAAGTCAAACTCCTGTAGGATGACAATCCATTTGGAGTATTTCCCCCCAAGCAACTAATGAGACAAAATATAGGTCATGGGGTTGCAATCAGATACCACTACAATTTTGTGTAGAAGAATATAGTGACGAAAACATTGGACAACATGAACTGCTACCAACACCAAATTTTCTACATGAGCATATCAAGTCTTAGCATAAAAAAGGTTACGAATCAAGTAATAGATAACATTCTCTTTTATGTCATCACCATCCTTAACCAACACCATACCAATGGTATTGGCAGAAGCGGCCAAGTACAGGAGATAATCGCGATGATAATTTGGAGATTGCAACAAAAGTGCACTAATGAGGGAAACCTTCAAAGCATCAAATGACTTATGACAAATGTCATCCCAAATGAATGGGACTCCTTTCTTTAGAAGGTGAGTAAAACCCTTGGCAAGATCAGCATAATTAGGGATGAAACGACAAAGAAATTTTTCCTTTCCCTGCAAACTCTGGAGTTGATGTAAGGAAGATGGAGGTGGAAAATTGATGATGGCCTCCACCTTGAGAGGATCAATGCGGATGCCCTCTTTAGAGACTACAAAGCCTAGGGAATGAATTGATACCTAGCAAAAGACACACTTATGAGGATTCAATTGAATATTGTAGTGTCGACAGTGAAGAAAAATTGCCCAAAGGTGAGTTGGATGGTCTTGATGTTTAAGTGAATGTGCAGGTAAGTCGTCAAGATATGGCTGAACGATATTTTTAATATCATGGAAGGCATAAGACATAGCCCATTGGAAGGTTGCACCAATGTTTTTCAAACCAAAAGGAAGTTTTTTGTAGGCGAAAGTCCCCCAAGGACAGATAAAGGCAATTTTGTGTTGATCGACAGGAAGGATATTAATCTGATTATATCCCGAGAATCTGTCCATGAAGGAGAAAATTTCACTCCCAACAAATTCATCGATAATTTGGTCAATGAAGGGAGTAGGATAATTGTATTTTAGAAAGGCTCGGTTGATATCTCGATAGTCAACATAAACTCATATGTTTCCTTGTTTTTTAGTTACCAGAACAATATTAAGGACCCAATCTGTCAAAGAAATAGGATAAATAATGCTAGCTTTTAGAAGTTTTTCAACTTCTCCCTGAATGGCAGTTGCCTTCTGCGAGTACACCAGATGAAGACGTTTTCGTACAGGTTTCGTGTCTGGATAGGTGGGAATCTCATGTACCATGATACTAGGATCAATTCCATGCATTTATTCATAAGACCAGGCGAAGACATCACATAATTATTTGAATAGGGTTGTGTAAATTTTAATCTCATCAGGAGAACAGGCAGCCCCTATGTGAATATTTTTGACAACCCCGGGTTTAACCGAGATGTCAATGGGCATGGTTGCCAAAATTTTTCCTAAATTACCTTCAGACAACACTTCATGAACCAAGATAGGTGTCTGAAATGGAGTAGTCATTTCAGGAGAAATTAAAGTACCTAGACAAGTAGGAATTGACCCAGGGCTAGGAAGAAAAGAGGAACGATGATGAATATCATTCCAAGGGGTTTCTTCTAGAGACATGACTTCAGAAATGCTTTCGTTAGTTAGGAATTTCTCATCCAAAGGATCAAAAGAATCAAAAGAATCAAGCCAAGGAGTTTGTAGATACAAGTCTAGGGTAGATATCAATTAATCATGAGTTATGGAGGTAGTTTCAGAATCCAAAAGGATAGTTTGATAAGCTTGTTAAACTAGGCTAAGCAACATGGCATCATCATAATCTTTGATCTGGACAGGATGAGTAATAATCCATGGGTCATAAGTAGATGAGATCATGTTAATTGAGGCAACGTTAGAGGGAGGAGGAAGGGAAAAGTTCCCATTAAGGCAGGATCCTTGAAAAGGCCTGCTCCAACACTTTCGTAAGGGATGTTGGTTTTCCCAACATAAGGCACATTACCTATTGCAGAATTAGAGGAAAAGAAAGCTAATTGATCAATAGTGACAATTTTCCCTTGATGGGGAAAATGAAGTACACGGAAGAGAGATGAGACCACACAAAACATTGCATGAGTCCAACTCTGACCAAGCAAAAGGTTGTAATTGAGATTGGCATCAACAACCTTGACTTCTAAATTGATTGTCTTTCCCTCCAACTGAATGGGTAAGGAGTTGAGAATACCATATGGACGAAAACCTTAACCTCGACATTTGTGAAACTAGATATTCTGGGTTCCATACCCAGCGGATTCGTCAGTTTGTTGTGAAGGTAATCCCTTCTCTGGACATAAGTGATCTCTCTAGTCAAATGAGAGGATCTAGCAACAAATCAGACAAACAAGTGTAGGTTTTCCTAGTTTACATTGGAAAATGCAAAGTAAGACAGATAACCTACCTCACTTTGATGCTAAGTGCTCGTTGATGTCATTCTCAGCCTTCTCACTTCCAGGTTCAATCCTCTTTACACCGTCATGGATGAGTATCTCCAAGGAAGATCAAACAAGAAATACAAAAGCATACATAGCATAATTTATTTGAACATGAACTAAATGAAAGATCAAGGAACATCATGCTAAATGAATAATTATTTATACACTTACGGAAAATAAACACCTGAGGTATTTATTAATAGAAACGAGGGAGCATACTACCATAGGTGCCTTGATGTTGGAAGCCTCATTTGTGGTGGATTTCCAAGTCCAAGCCAATACCTTCAAGCACTCCTTATCCTTAATTAGATGGGCAACATTTAGGCATAGTTTTAGCATAGGAATGCAATGAAGCAATGACCAACTAGTTGGGGATGGAAGGGATTTCATTTATAGGAAAGGAGAGGGAGTTAGGGATCCAAAAAAGAGGGAAGAAGGTCCATATATTAAGGGGAAGATCCCTAAAGATACGATCAAGGACTCAAAATGGGTGAACTCGATGATATCCTCATTCAACAATATACAGCTCACCGTTCTTAAGGCTTCTAGTAAGAGAAGCTTCTCCTCCACTTTAGGAAAAATTTCTAGAAGAGGTTCAGTGTGGGTTTTCCTATAAAAAATCATGTTGGCAATGCTAGGTCAACATGTTGCAACAAGCCAACAACATGGGCCAACAGTAGTGCAAAACATATTGATCCTTAAAACTAGGGTTTCAGGCAAACTTCTTCAGAATTATCTTAGGGAAAAGTTTCTTCTTTAGGGATATTTCTGTATGTGTTTCATGGTGGGTACCCCTAAGTTGTGTCTCTTCATATGGTCGAACAACTATATATTGGCACCTACGCTCCCCATTTTAGCAATCACTCATTTGATTTATGTGCGAAGAAGAAGAAGATAACCAATGAATTCAAAGGAAAGAGAGAATGAAGTCAAAGGAGAGATAAAGTTATGTTTTCTTTACTAGTTTCTATTCACACATGCATGTTTTGTGAGGCAGTTTTATGTGCTACTGCAAACCTGAAATTTTAGTGGCCAAAATTTCAAGAGATGATCATATTCCTGAAATTTGACCAGCATTGACTCATGTTGACTATGATTTGTTGAAGGTGGATTGAAGGAGGGATGACTTGGATCTTTGTGGAAATATTTATCTCGGTCTTGAGTCTTGGATATCTCACTTTGATCTGATTCTATTAGAAAATAATTTTATTGGGCTTTCCCCCTTGTGGGGTTTTTCCTTGGATTGGAGCCTAATTTATTGTGTTCTTTGTCTCTTGTAATCTTCATGTTTTATACTTTTGGTAATTTCTTGATAAATAATAGAAAATAAATTCTAATAAGAATCCAACAATATTGACAAGTAACTATCAAGTAAGAGAAATCTACCCTATTCTACAAGGTTATTGATTTCTCAACACATGTCAACCATAAGGGTAAATAGTTTTGGAGGGAAAGAAAAGGAATTACATTTTTAATTGTATTTTTGACTTATGTCCTTAAAAGTTTATAAAATTTCAAGTGTAGGCGCTCATTGCATGAGGAATTAAATTCCACATCCAATGAATACTCTTTCTACAAAATTTTGATTAACCCACAATAAGCTAAGCTTGGAAAACATGTGGAAATATGTTTCCAAAATTACATTTTTAATTGTATTTTTGACTTCTTGGCTCAGACACTTATTGAAGTTTCAAGAATGGGCACTAATTGTATGAGGAATAAAATTTTGCATCCAACATGTTCCCATACTTCAAGCCATAGAGACAAGTGAAGCCTTTGGGAGTCAAAATAGAAAACAAATGGGCTAGATGGTAGTAGGCCCGAGAAGAGGCATAGGAGGGACAGTGAATACATCATGAAGGGAAATTTTCCACTGAGTACCCTAGAAAGAAGAACTAACACTTATGTGCATCATTCTAGTAGATACTCGATCTCTACTACCAAGAGGCACCATCATCACTCTGATTGTCATCACCATTAGAGAAGAAGAGAAAAAGGACTATATGCCCGAGGAATTCAAGAAAGCCAAACTACCCACCTTCGATGGAGACATGAAGAATTTTTTTCGAATGCATGATTATTTTGAAAAAATGAATGCCAAGGTTTCTACCTATAGTTTGAAGGGAAAAGCAGACATATGGTGGGAAGATTTTAAGAATGTCAGAGGTATCACTGAAGAGGAGTTGACTTGGTGTGAATTTTAAAGACTATTTAGTAGTCAATATTTGTTTGAGTGATGCTATGAAAACAAAGAAAAATATTTATATGGATTCAAGATGGGGAAAATAAAAGATGATGAGTATGCTACCAGGTTCTTAAAATTACTAAAATATGTATTGTATCTCAAAGACGAGAAGGCTAAAATCCAAAGACTTATCATTGGGATGACTATGACGTTCAAAGACTGAATTGATTGTCTAGAACCTCAGACATTGAATTATGCCATTAAGAAACTAAAGCACTTTTATGAACAGGTAAAGCATAGCCCAAAAATTAAAAGTGATTGGAAAGTAAAGAACAATGTTGGAAACAAAAAGAAGTGGCCCAAGAAAGTTGTGGAGAGGAAAGGAAGCATGCACCCAACTAAAGCAAGTTGATTTCACTATAAATTTGACCCAGCCGCCAAAGGTAGTGTGAAAAAACTAGCAACAAAGTAGGGAAGATATCAAACAAAAGAGAAATTAGTGAAAATCACTAGAAAAGAGACTACCCACACTTGAAAATGTTAATTTTTGCAACTGTGGTTAAATTACATCTTAGACAACTCAAATGACCGAGATATTGATTGCATTAGATTCCTCTTTTCAAAAGGACCAAAATCGACGTAAATATCACCTAATTTGGTTAAGCGAAAGTTAAAATTTGAATTATTTTATTCATACATGTATTTTGGAATGGGACATCCATAACCACATGAGTAACTTCTTGGGTTATTCTTAACCCCAAGTGAACCCTCAGGAAAGCCTATAAATAGAAGAGACCTCAAGATCATTTGGAAACTTCTTCTCTTCTCTTTTTTCTTGGTTTTCATAAGTTCGACGTAAGGATTTCGCTCAAGGGCCTGCAATCAAAGGTGAAAGGTTCGCTCTGGGATAGGGTCTTCTGGATCTTGGTCGCTGGCACAGAACATAAGTTATCTATCCACGGTCACAGGCACAGAGTTGGCAAGAGAGCGACTCTGGCTCTCTGGTCACTCAGAGATAGTTCAGTGAGAGTGACTGTGGGTTCAAAGTAAAATCAGAAAGTTCTCATCCACAGACACTCACACAGAGCGACCCTAACATATCAGTCGCTCACACAATAATGGTAAGGTAGAAACTTTGGGTTTTAGTTGTTCAGTGACACATTCGTTCGCATCAATAGCTCCTGAGAGTGACCCTATAGTTACAGTCGCTTGCATACATTCACAGAGAGAGCGACCAAGGAGTTTCAGTCGCACACAATCAATCATGACGAGGACGACCAAAGTTCAGATCTAAGATTTGACATCTTGGATTCAATTGAATTCAGTGATCTAGTATATTTGGGTTTCTCTCTACTATCATTATAGATCTGTAGATCTTATTTGTTATTTTCCATTGCAATCATATGTATTTGGCTCATTGATAGTGATAACAGTTCTCAATAGTGTTCGACACAGTGATAGCAGTATACAACAATTGACATCAGTTTGTGATAGTACATTACAACCATCAATATGGGGGTTCTCATTCCTAGCATGATTAGATTTGTTTCTTATATATCATTATTGTTTTGTTTCATAGATAAAGTTATGGATCATTGTACTCTCTTTGTTACATCATTTGATGACGATCTAAGAAGAAGAATATTTGCAAGGTTTTTCCCCATTGTGGGTTTTTCCCTGGTCTTGTACCAATCCTGGTGTCTCTATGTGTGTGCATGATTTTCTTCTATTGTTCCTTTTATGTTCCACTGCATTGATGATGATGGTGATGATGTTTCTTTCTATGTAGTTGCATATGCTGATGTATAATGGTGTATATATGAATAATGTAATGATTATATGGGGTAAAGTTAATGTATTACTGATGAAATGAAACTATCATAGCAAATAAATATGTCGCCCTAAGAAAATTTAACATGGTATCAAAGTTGGGCTAAATAAAAGCCATGGAGATCACCCCGATAGTGACACCTTTGATAGAAGCAAGAAGAGGATGGTAGAGACCTAAAATAATTCTAGGGTTTGAAGAAAACCCTAGGTAACTTGATTATTAGGGTTTGATGGATTCTATGAGGTTAGGGTTGAAGAGAAAACCTTGGTTTACGAAAACTATATGAGATGTAGTATGGTCAATGAGAAGATGCTCAAACACTTGTGGGAGATTTGATGAATCCCTAGAAAATTTGTTTGTATACTTTAAGGCAACATTGGTATATGGACCATGGACATTGATGGATATTTAATATTGGTTCAAGAGGGAGAGGATAATCTCTCATTGAAGATAAGAATTTTTTTACCTATGATGCTTCTTACTTGTTAAACTTATGGATATGATGATTATGTTTATTACTTCCTGCATATGTATTTGAGTATATGGATGTTTCTAACCTCCTTGATGAGATGAGATGTGTATATCCTTCTTGAGGATCATTTTGAGATACAAATATTAAAATAGATAAAGAGGTACTTGATGAAAAGATGAAAAAGTGCTTCAAGCAGCCTATGACTAATAAGTAGGTGCTCGGGTATTTGAATACCACAAGATATGCATGGTATGTTGTGTTTCAACTATTGGCTCGGTAAGCCCTAAGGTATGATGATAATGCCTCTTTCTTTAATGGCTCATACATGCATAAGAAAGTGACTTGGATATATGTCTCATATGATGAAATTATGCACTTGGTGTTGAGCATTTTGACCTTCTTGAATTCAATGAGGCTATCAAATGTTGGGACATTGATTCACTTGATGTTTGGCTAACATCTATGATATTTCTGTTGGATATATTGATCCTATAAAGAATGCTAGCACCTTGGTTCTAGAAAATGATACTTTTGATACTTGTCATGATGAATTTCATATAGAAGGATAGTTCATTGACTCCTATACATGAGGTTGTTGGTAATTCCTACGATAAGCATGAAGAAAGCATATGGAAAGAGCAATTAACACTCTTGTTGTCTTGATAAAGCTTTATTGAATGACCTATTCTAATCTCATTGGTCATGAAGTGCATGGTAACCTTGATGTGAGAGGTATAAGTGTAAGATTGATATCCCAGATCTCTTACTACCTATGGTCTTGTCTTGACGGGATATCGTTAAAATTAATGTCCAAACTTGATCGAGTGACTTGATAGAAAGTGTTATTTTTTTCATAATATTTGAGATATATCTGCTACTTTGAGTCTAATATTTGATGAAAGATTGATGTCACAATGTTTATAGTCATATGTTTATGATATAACAGATCTACTATTGCATGACTCTATTAAATACAGGTTGCATGAATGAACATGAATGATGCAGATCCCTAGTCAGAGCGAGAATCTCTTTTCAAGATTCTTATCCATATTACTATTTGTATTCTATGTTGTTGAAGTATGATTTATGTGCATATCATAGTATTAATATGTGACATAGCCTTAGATCTGAAGCTCGTATAGAAATTAGGGCTTCTGCGTCGGTCACAATCATAGATCTAGGATATCTTGTCCCTGGACGCACACATGCTAAGGCCTTGGCAACGTCCAGGAAGCTAAAGTCACTCTCATGCTAACCTGAAGGGAGTGACTAGAGGTTTGAATATTGTTGACCATCATCTGAAGCTTTCTAAAGTCATCTGAACTATGAATCATGATGTCCCTAACATATTCTGCCACTGTTAATTAATTTCTTAAGTTGTAGAGTTAAATTATTGATCATCTAATCGGAAGTATTGTGCATGAAATTAGATGGTCACCTCAAATATGTCAATACCACAAATGTATTGTAGATAATAGCAAGATTTGCTAGTAGGAAAAGCTTGAATTTTTTCCATAACATGAACATTCATATGGAACTTTTGTTTTCAGGTGAATATGACATACATATAGATATGTCACTATGTTTGTGCTACAAGAGGTTGGCATGATTTGGCATTACCAGTATATATGAAAATTGTTTTGTCATGAAGCTTGACAATCACTTTGAATTGATGATTGAGATGTGCTTTGACTATAAATCTTTCTATGATAGCATTTCGACTTGACTTGATGTCTAGTGATATGATTTGATGATTTTTTATTTTCCCTGATATCGATACTATGTGGGCATGATGACTTATGTGGAAATTGGCCTCCTTGTTCTTAGAACAATGGTTGAATTAATGATAGTTGTGATTTGGCATGAAAAATGGAACCTACATGACTCATCCTTGATGTATGCATTTTCACCTAGTGACAGGATGACTTGTATTATTATTATTATGATAATGACTAATCAAGTTCCAATTGATATTGCATGACATGTTGGCATGATTAAGTCATGATTTGATATGAGCTCCACCTGTCTCATGGTTTAAAGTATTAATACTATGATAATGATGACTTTGATAATGGTTGTCATCTGGCTTCAAAACTCTGATGAGTTGAATTTGTTGTTGATGCTACAAAATTGAGTTATGTAAGGATGATTATGTTTCCTTAGCAAGGCATTATCCTTAGAGCATTCCAATCTAGATATGTCTAGATTTGACAGTTATCTGATGAAGTCAGGATGATGAGTTCCGAGGTATGGCTTTGATATTGATTATGGTTTTGGTTTTATTTCCTGATGATCTACTTATGACAGGTGATGAGCCTCTGATGATGTAAATTAGAGGGAGATGGCTTATGAAGCCTGAAATGATGTATCATTTCATGATGAATCAATTTCTATAATTTGGGAAAGAAATTCCATATTGCAAAGATATTGGAAAATGTTTTTGAATAATGAAAATGAAAATTCTTGGATACTCTGATTTGAAGTTCAAGATGTTATGGAATCTGACGATTGAAACATTGATGTTCTGTATTTGAACATCTATATATGTATGATGTGCATAAAACCTTAATGAATTCATGAGTGAGTTACTTCATTGACATAGAGTTTCCACCGAGCATGCTTTGAAATATCTACATGAGGTGTTCTAGTTTTGAGAATGAGATATTTCTCCTATGAAATGTGTTTTCATAGATGTATTATCGATATTTGATATTTTTGTTGATAAGCACATTTGGATGCTTCTTTAGTATGTGATATTCCATGAGAGAGGTCCATAGCATGACCAAGGTTGATCATGATGTTGCTAACATGGCTAGCTATGAGGAAGGATACATAAGCTCCTTAGAGAGTTGTTTGAGCATGATCTGAATATGACATGGATACATTGTGATGATTTGATTGGTAGTAAGTCACGTCTTTATATTTGGGACCGAGATACTCTCATATATTGAGATAGTACAATTTTTTGAAAGAAGCTCAGGCTTGTGGTTGGAACCTCCTTGAGAGGGGGGATGATTATGATATCCTTTTGTGATTCATATGATTATATATGATCTGACATGATATTTGACTTGATGTTTTGTTTGAACATGAAACAACTGTTATTGAGATAAGCTGGTGATGAGAGAAGTATTGATTGAAAACATTGAGCAAACTCTTCTTACCCTTCTTGAGCTCCTAGGGTGAGGAATTGAGATAGAGGGCTCCTGGGGTTGAGGGAACTCTGGAAAATAGGGTGTTACACCATATTTTACCCATGGTAGAAGAATATTTCTCCCCTATCTTTTTTGGGTTGGAGAATGCTTCTCCCCTCTTGGTCTTTGTAGAGTATACCATAGTTGGCATCATACCCTCAAGCAGGCCAACTGATGGGAATATCGCTCCTTTTTTTGGCCAACGAGTTGAGAGTGTACTTCAGGTCATCGATGGGAAGATCAATGGGAAATAGGATGGGTTGAGATAACTCGATATGATTCTGGGTTGAGGGTAAGCTCCCTGGTGAAATTCCAGGGTTGAGGGTGTACTCTCCTGTATGGTGAGTTATCCTATTGCTTGGCATGGATGGAATCTATTGCTCCCAATGTGGTTCTAGGTTGAGACATGCTCCTTGATTATATGCTCTCTGATGACGATTGATGATGATATTCTAGGTAGTAGCCCATCAGCTGAGATTCCAGATAGCATCCTAATTGGATAAAGGGTGGTAGCTTAAGATCCCCTCTGGTAATAAATTCTTCTTCTTCTAGATCCAAGAATGTTTAGCATACGAGTAGGAAAAATCAAGAGATAAGAAAGAATGAGAAAAGAATAGGTTGAGGTGTATAATGATGGTTTGTGATGATAAGATACTTTAGATGGACATGGCATGATGACTACATGAAAAATATGTTTCGTGATGACATTTGAAGATTCCAGAATGGCATATTGTTCGATGGATAGATATTGGTAGGTGGAAGTCTCCCTGGTTGAGAGGGAGTGTTAATTTTTGCAAATGCGGACAAATTCCACCTTAGACAGCTCAAATGACTAATATTATGATTCCATTATATTCCTCTTTTCGAGAGGACTAAAATTGACCTAAAGATCACCTAATTTTGTTAAGTGAAAGTTAAGTTTTGAATTATTTTATTGATACATGTATTATGGAATGGGTTGGTGCTAACCACATGAGTAACTGTGATGAGCCCCAAAAATGGATAATTATTTGGGCTCATTCAACCTCCTAATCCGACTTAATCCACCATTCTCATTAGTTTATTGCATGTTTTTTATTATATTTATGCTAATAGAGTGAATTGGGTTAGTCATTATGCCAACAAGTCTAATGTGTGCTTTGTGTAGCCTTTTTGGTCAATTTGGAGACAAAATTGAAGGTTTTAATGAGCACTTGGCAGCCAAATTCGTGGGAGAAAAAGGGAGAGGATTTGTAGGAAGGTGTCCCCTTCATTTATGGGCCCTTACCTCAAATTCTCCACCATCAGCTCAGAGTTCAAGGGCCACCAAATCAATCAGCACAAGGGCAGCCAAGCAAGTCAAGTAGGACTGTTGTTAACTGCAAGTTTTGGGCAGCCGAGTCCCTAAAGTTTAGGAGGACTGTTGGGGTCCTCAATTTGTATAAATAAGAGGGCTTAGGGCCTCATTTCAGTTATTCATTTTGGTTAGCTAGTGGTTAGTCAATTTGTAGCTAGTAGTTAGTCATTTTATAGTCATTTTGCAGTTCGATTTTTAGGCAATTGATTAGCTTTACTTTCAGCTCATTTTTTTCAAAGTCTCCTTCTGGACAGTTTTGATGTAACTCTTCTTTTCTTGCTCAATAAAGATGAATTCAGCTTTGCACCAGCTCTAAATCACTCTCAGGAGGTTGTAGCTCTTGGGGTTGGGCCCATCTCAAGCGCCTAGTACCTCCTTTGTTTATCTTTATGTGTTTTTGTTGCATTCTTAGAATAAAATCTGCTATTTAGATCTAAATCTTGTTTTGTTATTTAGTTTGTTTTTTGATGAGTAAAATAGCTTTTCATGCTCAGATTTAGTTGATAGGTTGTTAACAGAAAAATCTTCAAGAAAAGGGCCAACAACCATCTGTGGTTTCACCTCTCCCTCAGTGGGATCAGGAGCTGTGACTAGGATGACTTTGCTGCCCACAAAAACACTGACTTTGCTTTGCCATGCAATCATTAGTGTTTGGTTTTCATTTGCAGAAGTTGATTACATGTTCATATCTTTGAATGCTTCATTGCATAATTAATATACTTGGTTTCCTTGCAAATAAAGTTGTTGTCCATTCTTGTTACTGTTAGCTAGATCATATTAGGGTAGCATAACTAGATCTTTGTTTTCTTGCATGTCTTTGTTGGTTCAGTTGGAAACACAAATTGCAGAGCACCTGTACCACTTCTCTGTCTACCCAAACTCCCTCAAACCCATCTTCCCCATCTCCTAACTTGGTTTCTTGCCTCACGTTGCCATACTGCCCTCATAACCCTACCTTTTGTGCGGCATTACTTCAGTCTTCTTGGAACAAGTCCAGCCATCTACACCTTCTCCTCAACTCTATCCATCAGTCCTTGGGTCATTTCAGGCCCCTACCCTGCCTCCCTAACCATTCATGCACCTTACCTCACTCACCCATCCTCCAAAATCCAGTTTTTAAACATCCTGTAGAAATTTCTGAACATCTTGTAGAAATGCCTGAAACATCCTATAGAACCCCTGCACACTTCCTGTAGAAGCTCATGAATGGGGTTTCTTGATAGCCAAACTCTATGGGACTCTCTGGAAGGGTGTTAGGGACTCCTTCGACCCTCTCTGAACCTTCCCAACCTTTGCCAAGCATTTCTCCTCCTTGATCCACCCCTGCACAGTAAAAAGCTAGTTAAAAGCACATGCATGATAATTCTAATAACTTATTCAAAAATACAAAAAGATGTTTTCTTCACGTAGAGGTAGTCTAGACACATGTATCTTACCTTCATAGAAGTAATGGAATCTCTTTCAGTAGTTTGCATTCTCACCTTTGCATCAGTAGGACGAGCTAGTAGAATTAGGGTTTGCTAGGGTTTGTGTTTCTTTTTGGCTTTCAGTTTCTTTCCGCAAGTAGATTAGCTTCCTTTGAGTTAGCTTTCATCCATCAATTAAAAAGATTCTTCTAAGAGATCATAGAAGTTGGCTTAAGCTCCTAGTGGACTTGTGCCAGCTGACCAAGTTACAACTGCGGCAAGAGCTAGTACTTGTGCATACAACACCGTCGCTTCCAAGTTTGTTACGAACTACCGGGTTGATAAAATTAAAGAAGGGAGTTCCAGGAGTTGTAGCTTTATTGCTACAATATTGGAGCCCACCATCTTTTTGGCGCCGTTGCCGGGGAAGCATCAGAGTATTGGTGATTGCCGCTTTTCTTCTATTTTCCACTACAATCTTCTGCTAAGTAGTTTATTTCATTTCCATTACGCAATTTCATTTATGCAAAAGTAGATTAGCATTTCTCGCTTTCATAGATTAGCATTTCAATTCCGCAATTTCATTTCTGCAAGCGTAGATTAGCATTTCAACTCCGCAAGCGTAGAATAGCATTTCATTCCTGCAATTTCATTTGAGCAAGGTAGATTAGTCCTTTCCTGCTTTCATTTCAATTCCGCATTTTCATTTTCGCAAGATATTTAGTTGCAGTTCAATCTATTTCAGTTTTGCATGTAGAAGTAGAAAAAAGCAAAAATCAACCAAAAACATTTCATTTCGTGCCTTGTAGGAGTAGAGATAAGTTAAAAGAATGTTTGCACAACACCCCCACTGCTTCACACAGCCAACCTTCTCTCTTCTTCGATGGCTGTGATTAAAGAACCCTTAGGTGGACAGCAAGACATATTTGAAGAACCTCAAGGGAAGAAGAAGAACAAACCATTCCTCTGGAGCAAATGGCTACAAGTAGAAATGTTGGGAGCAGAACCTTGTCCAAAGACGAATTTGAAAATCAGATCGAAGATTTCAAGAGTGATATGAGGCAGTTTCTTGCCATGCAACTGGATACCTTGCAGATCCAAAAGAAGCAAGAAAAAGCCAAGAGGGCTTTGGCCATTTTTTGTCCTAAGTGCACTAGAAATCATCCTAGGAACGAATGTCCATTGTACTCCATAGAAGTATGTTTTGTATGTGAAGAATACCATCCTACATATAAGTGCCCTTCCTTACCCAGAATCAAAGCTGAATATCAGAGAGCCAAAGGAGCCACTGAATCACTCTATTATATGAACCAAAGGAGGCCACATGAACCTAGATCTTATTAGCAGGAACTGCAAGGGACATCCGAGACCTATTATGACCCCTATCAAGCCACTTTCATGCCTTCTTGGGGTCCCCCTGCTCATCCTTCCTGGTTCACACCTCCTCCTTGTTCCTTCATAGACCCATATTATGCCCAACCAACTGCTCATTCGTTTCACTCTTATGCTCAGCCACAGCCTCAATGGAATGCACCTCAATAGGGGTGGAGGCTCCAATACAACACTCCTCCCGCTTATTTTCCTCCACCACATGCTTGTCCACAACCATCACCTCCTCCTCCACCAAGGCAACCCCAAATGCCTACCCAACCACAACCCCATCCACATCCATCTCAAATATACACCCCCACTCAGCTACCCATACCACCATTTCCAAACCCGCACATTGGAATAGCTCAACCTAATTACAAAGTTGAGGCACAACATGTCCGAACAATTCCTCTTGAGCTCAATGATCTTCACCATAGCTCAGGAAGAGTATTGCAAAAAATAGGCTATATTGCAAGCATTAAAGGACCACATCCAGCAAAAGAAGATTCAAAAGAGGAGATCACAGAACCATGGGCTGCACTTGATGAAGAGAAGAGATCAAAATCAGAGATCGAGAGAGTTCCCTCATGGTTACCATCAAATCTTCCATGTATTCAAGAGAAAGATCAGCAAAAAGAGGAAGATGAGAAAATCATGATGGAAGGTGACATGAAGAATGATCCAGATCAGCAAAAGGACCAAGGATATCAAAGCTATATTGAGATATGGTTCCAGACAGTCACTAAGTTGCAGCAGTACTCACTTCTTCAGCTATGTTTGATCCCTTCAAAGTCAAATCATTTGGTCTCTAAGATCCGGATATGCATCTCAAGCCTCCACATCAGTTTATCTCTAATCTCGATGTGCACATGGCTCCATTGGAAGTATTCTTATACTTGAGAACAATTTTGTTTTTCAAGTAGGGTAGGGTAGAAAAAAAAAGAAAAAGAAAAAAAAAAGAAAAAAAGGAGAAAAAAGAAAAAGAAAAAAATGAAAAAAAGAGGAAAATAGAAATCTAAGGTGAAAACCTCCTTGGAGGCGCCTTAGATTGGCTCATTGATTGAAAACCTCCATGAGGCGGTCAATGGGTTGAGGAAAAAAAGAGAAAAGAGAATAAGATCTCTGGGTGAAAACCTTCCTTGGAGGCGCCGAGGGCAGGCAATTAGGGTGAAAACCTCCATGAGGAGCGCCCTAGTTGTTTTTCAACATAAAAAAAGAGAGAAAAAGAAAAAGAAAAATAAATCTAATTTCCATTGAATAATTTCAAATTGCAGCAATGACATTGCAGGTCAAGAGGAACACTCAAAACAAAGACAAAGGAGTTTTTGTGCCTTCTAGAGGAAGTTCTGTATTTCTACAGGAAACATCCTGTAGAACCTTCAAGCGAGCCAGATTCGATTTTGGAAGGGAATCTAAATCTTGGAATCTGTTGGTTAGGCCTGCAAGCACCTCTGTGTCCATCCCTTTCCTTTCTCCATCATTTGTCCACCTCATTGTGCTTCTACATTGTGCTTCTACAGGAAGTTCCTGTAGAAATTTTAGGAAGCTAGAAATGGATTTCAAAAAGGTGGTTTGGCGAACATGGTAGCTTCCTCAAGGGTTCAGAAGTCCTCCTGCAATCTTCAAACTCCTCCTCGATCATCTCCATACCTGCATCACATCCCAAGTTCATTTTTCATACCATGCAACAAAATTGCAAAATGCCTTGAAGCAAAAATACCTAGAACAGAATTTGTTTTTGCCTTAACTTGAAAACCATGCATCCATTTGAAAAACCGTTTTACAGAGAATCATACAGGGGTGATGGAAACATGCTTGAGCAGTTTCAGCCAATTTCGGTGCACGGTTTTCGAGAAATTAGCCTCCATCTCCTTCAACCATTTTTACATTTTCTCCATATTCGTGCATCCGTTTCAAAACCTGTTTCATGGGCGGATGCACATGGGTGATAGTAACCTACCCAAGCAGTTTCAGCCGATTCCGATGCACGGTTTCCGAGAAATCGATCTCTGAAATGTTCAGCCATTTTCCATTTTTCTCGAAATCTATGCATCCATTGATCGTAATTTTGCTATGGAAGATGTATAATGATGATAGGAACGTGCTCAGAAAGTTTCAGATTGATCCGGTTTATCGTTTGGGAGCAATGGCAAAAACAAGTTTCTATCCAGTGAAAATTCAGCAGCAACAGCTTGAGGGTGCATATCTGAATGTGGAAATGAACTCCTGTAGCATGCATCTGGCCAGAGGACACCTGCACAAGGAAACCAGCCATGAATCAGAAACCAAGCCATCATGCAACCATATAATCAAATGCATGCAGCAATGACAGGCCACAGCAGCTCACGACAACCATTTGATTTCAGGTACGTGACTGAAACTCGTTCTTCTATTGCACAGATCTAATTTAAAAATTGCATGAGCAAATGGAATGGTGGAATTAAGGCACGAATATAGCAAGATTAAGCCGATAGTTCCTTTTCCAATTCTCTAGCAATCAGCCAGGAATCATGCAACGTACGTGTTAGACAACTCACGTGAAAATTAAAAATAAAAGAAGAACAAACAATGGTAGAGGCTTTAACTCCAGTGAAACTGATTAACAAGAAGAGGACATGCAGCTCATCATAACACTATTGTCTGCATGTGGCCACGTACACCTGGCCACCTCACTACTTCACCACAAATCACGCAACAATTAATGAACGCTCAGCTGTAACTCACAGATTGTTGTTAACTTGCACTTACAACATTTTCAACTGAAGTATGCATCCTCTGCTTCCACAAAATGATTAACCTATCGTCCTCCGCTGAGTTTTTCTACCTGTCTTCGATATTCTGCTGTGTATCAAGCTCGCACAGAGGCACAGGGGCACTGTACAGGCGTTTCTACAGGAAGACATCCTACAGGAAAGTATAGCAAAGCCGTCCAGAGCAGAAAAGCCCGAGTTTTCTTCATTAAATTTGGAGCCTGAAGAGAGATATGTAGCACAAGGGAAGAAGATTTTGCAGCCTCATCATTTATTAGATGACTAACAAAGGTATTGGGAGAGCCTGATGAACCTCAAATGCTCAAAGAAGGGCTATTTGGAGATGTGTTAAGACACAAGAGGACATCATTCTT
Organism: Pinus tabuliformis; assembly: GCA_031772625.1. NCBI lineage: Eukaryota > Viridiplantae > Streptophyta > Pinopsida > Pinales > Pinaceae > Pinus > Pinus tabuliformis. Next base: position 1,677,994,036 of record CM062818.1, read on the forward strand.
CCACCATAGATTGTCCTTGCAGTACGACCAAGGTCTGGTATATGGGATTATGTCCATGTCAAATGTTGATGAACTTGCTGTTGAACAACTTTCTGTGGCTGAATATTTGGAATTCAAGGAGCACCTTGTGGATGAAAGTGTCAAGGATAAATATGCATTGAAGCTAGACCTTGAGCCCTTCAATGAATCTTTTCCTCGCCCAATACGGCCATCTCCATTGGTAGTGGAGTTCAATTTCTCAATCAGCATTTGTCCTCAAGATTATTCCATGATAGAGAAAGCATGCAGCCCTTGCTGTATTTCCTTCGAGCACACAGCTACAGAGGCCAGAAGCTGATGCTGAATGAGAGAATACAAAGTTTGTCCATGCTACGCTCAGTCTTGGTAAAGGCAGCGGAATATCTTAAAAAGTTCCCCAATAATACACCACATACAGAGTTTGAATACAAATTACAAGAAATGGGATTGGAAAAAGGATGGGGAGACAATGCAGAACATGTCTTGGATATGATTCATTTGCTCTTGGAGACTTTGCAGGCCCCTGATCCATCAACTTTAGAAACATTTCTAGGAAGGATTCCTATGGTCTTTAATGTTGTGATTCTTTCACCTCAGGTTTATTTTGGCCAAGCAATTGTTTTAGGAATGCCAGATACTGGTGGACAGATTGTGTATATACTTGATCAAGTTTGTGCATTGGAGAATGAAATGTTGCTGAGAACAACACATCAAGGATTGGACATCAAACCTGAAATTATTGTGGTGGCGCGGTTGATTCCTGAGGCCTATGGTACAACATGCAATCAACGAATTGAAAAAAGCCACAAGGAAAGCAAGAGGAAAAACAAGAAAGAATAAGAAGGAAGAAACAGAGAGGAAAAGGAGAAATGGGCCAAATTGCTAAGCCTAAAACTATGGGAGGAACAATGGCACAAACACCTTGGAAAAGGATTGCAGAAGAGAGCAGAGAAGATTGAAAAAGGCCAAACAAGTAGGGACACACCCAAGGCAACCACAACACAGGTCAAGGAGAAGGCACCCCAGCCAAGCAAGCCAAATCAGAGAAAACTGGTTCTACAGGAAGTTAGCAGACTATTTCTACAGGAAGACAGAGAACTGTTTCTACAGGAAGCCAGAAAAAGGCCTCCCAGCACAAGCAAAAGTGTCCCTACCAATTTCCTAGGCATCCTCACATCCACCCCCTCCATGAACACTCATTTTTTTCAGGGTTCGGGCACAATTTAGTCACGGTTCAACCTTCTACAGGAAGCTATAGGACTTTCTACAGGAAGTTCTGTATTTTTACCAAAAACATCCTGTAGAAGCTTTTGGGCAGGCCAGAATCAATTATGGAGAGGTATTTGAAGCTAGAAGTCTGTTGGGGAGGCATGCAACCACTCTTTTCTTCCATCCTCCATTGGTTTCATCTCCTTTCACCACCATTGCCACCATCAGATTGAATATACTTGCACAATCATACCAAGGTTGAGAATTCACTAGGAAAAGGAGAAGGCAGTGGGAAGAAGCAAAGAGAAAAGCATGATTTCATGACAGAGAAAAGGACATCACTTCAGAAGCTTGGCATGACAGGGAGGCCACCAGGGCCATCAAAGATGAGGAGATAGATTGGTTGCTCAGAGGATGAGCAACACTTTCAGTAGGGAGGTGACGATGAGCCCCAAAAATGGATAATTATTTGGGCTCATTCAACCTCCTAATTCGACTTAATCCACCATTCTCATTAGTTTATTGCATGTTTTTTATTATATTTATGCTAATAGAGTGAATTGGGTTAGTCATTATGCCAACAAGTCTAATGTGTGCTTTGTGTAGCCTTTTTGGTCAATTTGGAGACAAAATTGAAGGTTTTAATGAGCACTTAGCAGCCAAATTCGTGGGAGAAAAAGGGAGAGGATTTGTAGGAAGGTGTCCCCTTCATTTATGGGCCCTTACCTCAAATTCTCCGCCATCAGCTCGGAGTTCAAGGGCCACCAAATCAATCAGCACAAGGGTAGCCAAGCAAGTCAAGTAGGACTGCTGTTAACTGCAAGTTTTGGGCAGCCGAGTCCCTAAAGTTTAGGAGGACTGTTGGGGTCCTCAATTTGTATAAATAAGAGGGCTTAGGGCCTCATTTCAGTTAGTCATTTTGGTTAGCTAGTGGTTAGTCAATTTGTAGCTAGTAGTTAGTCATTTTATAGTCATTTTGCAGTTCGATTTTTAGGAAATAGATTAGCTTTGCTTTCAGCTCATTTTTTTCAAAGTCTCCTTCTGGACAGTTTTGATGTAACTCTTCTTTTCTTGCTCAATAAAGATGAATCCGGCTTTGCACCAGCTCTAAATCACTCTTAGGAGGCTGTAGCTCTTGGGGTTGGGCCCATCTCAAGCGCCCAGTACCTCCTTTGTTTATCTTTATGTGTTTTTGTTGCATTCTTAGAATAAAATCTGCTATTTAGATCTAGAACTTGTTTTGTTATTTAGTTTGTTTTTTGATGAGTAAAATAGCTTTTCATGCTCAGATTTAGTTTATAGGTTGTTAACAGAAAAAGCTTCAAGAAAAGGGCCAACAACCATCTGTGGTTTCACCTCTCCCTCAGTGGGATCAGGAGCTGTGACTAGGATGACTTTGCTGCCCACAAAAACACTGACTTTGCTTTGCCATGCAATCATTAGTGTTTGGTTTTCATTTGCAGAAGTTGGTTACATGTTCAGATATTTGAATGCTTCTTTGCATAGTTAATATACATGGTTTCCTTGCAAATAAAGCTGTTGTCCATTCTTGTTACTGTTAGCTAGATCATATTAGGGTAGCATAACTAGATCTTTGTTTTCTTGCATGTCTTTGTTGGTTCATTTGGAAACACAAATTGCAGAGCACCTGTACCACTTCTCTGTCTACCCAGACTCCCTCAAACCCATCTTCTCCATCTCCTAACTTGGTTTCTTGCCTCACGTTGCCATACTGCCCTCATAACCCTACCTTTTGTGCAACATTACTTTAGTCTTCTTGGAACAAGTCCAGCCATCTACACCTTCTCCTCAATTCTATCCATCAGTCCTTGGGTCATTTCAGGCCCCTACCCTGCCTCCCTACCCATTCATGCACCTTACCTCACTCACCCATCCTCCAAAATCCAGTTTTTAAACATCCTGTAGAAATTTTTCAACATCTTGTAGAAATGCCTGAAACATCCTGTAGAACCCCTGCAGACTTCCTGTAGAAGCTCACGAATGAGGTTTCTTGATAGCCAAACTCTGTGAGACTCTCTGGAAGGGTGTTAGGGACTCCTTAGACCCTCTCTGAACCTTCCCAACCTTTGTCAAGCATTTCTCCTCCTTGATCCACCCCTCCACAGTAAAAAGCTAGTTAAAAGCACATGCATGATAATTCTAATAACTTATTCAAAAATACAAAAAGATGTTTTCTTCAGGTAGAGGTAGTCTAGACACATGTATCTTACCTTCATAGAAGTAATGGCATCTCTTTCAGTAGTTTGCATTCTCATCTTTGCATCAGTAGGACGAGCTGGTAGAATTAGGGTTTGCTAGGGTTTGCGTTTCTTTTTGGCTTTCAGTTTCTTTCCGCAAGTAGATTAGCTTCCTTTGAGTTAGCTTTCATCCATCAATTAAAAATATTCTTCTAAGAGCTCATAGAAGTTGGCTTAAGCTCCTAGTGGACTTGTGACAGCTGACCAAGTGACAGTTGCGGCAAGAGCTAGTACTTGTGCATACGGCACCGTCGCTTCCAAGTTTGTTACGAACTACCGGGTTGATAAAATTAAAGAAGGGAGTTCCAGGAGTTGTAGCATTATTGCTACAATATTGGAGCCCACCAAACTGCTTGGGCTAGTCTTAACCCCAAGTGAACCCTCAAGAAATCCTATAAATAGAAGATACCTCAAGATCATTTGGAGACATATTCTCTTCTCTTTTGTCTTGATTCGCACAGGTTCGACAGAAGGATTTCACTCAAGGGTTCAAAATCATAGGCCAAAGATTTGCTCTGGGTTAGGGTCTTCTACATCTCAATCACTGGCACAAAACAAAAAAAAATTGTCCACAATTGCAGGAACATATTAGGAAAGAGAGTGAATCTGGCTCTTTGGTTGCTTGGAGACAATTCAATGAGAGTGACTCTGGGTTCAGATGCAAATCAGAAGGTTCTGGCCCCAACCTCTCGCATTTAGTAGCCTTGCGAGCTACCCTAACATCTTGGTTGCTCACACAGAAATGGTAAGGGAATGAATTTAGGTTTTATCTATTCAGTGCCATAGTCAATCACATAAAGACCTCCTGAGAGTGACCCTATAATCACAGTCGCTTGCATACAGTTACTTAGACAATGACCAAGGAGTTTTAGTCGCACACATTTAGTCGTGATGAGGGCGACCAGAGTTTAGATCTAAGATTTGACAACTTGGATTCAGTTGACTTCAATGATCTAGTAGATTTGGGTTTATCTCTGTTGGCATAACAGATCTGTAGGTCTGTAGATCTGATTTGTTAGTTTCCACTACAATCATATGTATTTGGCTAATTGATAGTGACGACAGTTCTCAGCAGTGTTCAACATAGTGACAACAGTTGACATCAGTTTGTGACAATACATTACAACCATCAGTATGAGGGCTCTGATTCCTAGCATGATTAGATATGTTTCATAGATATCACTATTGTTTTCTTGCATAGATAAAGTTATGGATCATTGTACTCTCTTTTGCTACATGATTTAATGACGATCTAAGAAGAAGAAGATTTGCAAGAGTTTTCCCCATAGTGGGTTTTGCCCTGGTCTCAGACCAATCCTGGTGTCTCTATGTGTGTCCATGTTTTTCTTCTATTGTTCCTTTTATGTTCCACTACATTGATGATGATAATGATGTTGTTTCTTTCTATGTAATTTCATAAGATGATGTATAATGGTGTAGATATGAATAATGTAATGATGATATGGGGCGAACTTAATGTATTAATGATGAAATGCAACTATCATAGCAAAGAAAAATGTCACCCTAAGAAAATTTAACAAAAAAACACAGAGCCAAACATTTATAATGCCCAGGAAGCTTGTAAAGTGCGTGATGTCACATAGATCTTGCCCAAAATTTATGCAACCATGGACAATCGTCAGGCATCCATCATTGAGATGGAAGGTAAGTTGTGTAATTAATTTTTTTTCCATTTTAATTGATCCCATTTCTAATTATAGTTATATTAGTTCAGAGCTTGTGTAAAAATGAAATTATTCTAAGGAATTGCATGAAAATCCATGGTTGGTTCAATTGGAAACAAGAAAAAGGAAAAAAATTAACCATTGGGTGAAAACATGTGCATTTGAACTCGACAGCATGCCCATAAAAACACATTTGAATTTTTTGTCATTGGGTTCGTACAACATATTATTAGGCATGGACTCGTTGTACTTGCACAAGACCAAATTGGACTATTTTTAAAAACTAATTGAATGCTTGGACAATGTTGGAGAAATAAAAAATTTGCAAGGTAAGTGAAAGCTAATTTCAGTGAGGTTTATCACAACAATGCAAACCAAATGCATTTTCCAAAAGGGTTGTAAATTATGTGTTGTGCAAATTTCCAGAAACAAGGAAGTGGGTGACAACATTGGTTAGGAATAAATCAAAATACTGAAGAAGTATCTGGGGTTGCAGCAATATGAGGATGTATTTCTAACTAACATCCCAGGTTCACCTCTTCACAGGGAATTTGATTTCTCCATTGAATTGGTGTTTGGAGCAACACCAATGTCCAAGTCACCATATCAGATGAGCAAAGTTGACCTGGTTGAGTTAAAACTACAACTAAAGGAGATGCTTGATAAAGGTTATATAGGTCCAAGTGTGTTACCATGGGGAGCTCCAATATTATTTGTGAAGAAAAAAGATGCGACACTTCGAATATCTATTGAATATAAATAATTACATAAAGTGACCACCAAGAACCGGTATATGTTTTCATGGATTGATGACTTATTTGACCATATGAGGGGAGAATCAGTGTTCTCCAAAATTGATTTGAGGTCTAGGTATCATTAGGTGCGCATCAAATAAGAAGATATCAATAAAACTATTGTTTTGACAAGATACATGCACTACGAGTTTGTAGTGGTACCCTTTGGGCTTACCAATGCCCTTTCCACGTTCATGTGTTTAGTGTTTAATGTGTTGCATGATTATTTGGAAAAATTTGTGATTATATTCATTGATGACATACTTGTGTACTCGAGAATTGAAGAAGAGCATGTAAATCATTTGGATACAGTGCTACAGTTGTTGAGGGAACAAAAGCTTTATGCAAATCTCAGCAAGTGTGATTTCTTCCAGTCACAAATACATTATTTGGGGCATATTGTCTCTAAACAAGGGATATTAGTTGATGGCCATAATGGAGTTATGGCCCACACTAAAGAATGTGAGTGAGGCCAGATCATTCATGGGATTAGTAGGTTACTATAAGAGGTTCATCATGAACTTCTCCTAGATAGGCCACCCTATCACATCCTTGCAGAGAAAGGGAAATAAATTCGAGTGGAAAACTAAATGTGTAGCAAGCTTCGAGCAGTTGAAGTAATTTCTCACTAATGCACTAGTGTTGAGGATTGCAAACCTGAATAAATATTTTGTGGTATGTAGAGATGCCTGCAAGGAAGGCCTCTGTGGAGTCTTAATGCAGGAGTGACAAGTAGTTTGTTGTGAGTCATAGAAATTAAATGAGCAAGCGATAATTTTGTGACTAATGATTTGGATTTAGCTGCCATCATTCATGCATTGAATATGTGGAGGCATTACCTCCTCGATAGGGTATTCACACTCATGGCAGATCATAGTGGACTCAAGTATTTCTTTGGTCAACCTAAGCTGAACGTGAGAAACGTTAGATGGTTGGCTATACCGATTTTGACTTTGAAATTAAGTACATTGAAGACAAAGAGAACAAGGTTGTTGATGCATTTAGTAGAAGGATTCAATTGAGTCACCTGACATCCATAAGCTCTTATGAAGTGGACCTAATAGAATGGGTCATAAATAGAGGGAACCATGAGGTGAAATATTAACAAAGAAAAATATACAACAATATGATGATACAGAGGAATATCATCTCATAGAGGATGGCCTAGTTAGATTCAAGAACCAAATCTATATACCAACTAATGATGATTTGAAGAGGCTCATAATGAGAGAGTTCCATGTATCCTAGATAACAAAAGACTCTCACAACTATTAAAAAGTTTTATTATTGGCCAAATTTGAATAAAGAAGTGGTTAATTTTGTTGCTAAATGCATAGAATGCCAACAAGTGAAGGTTGAATGTAAAAATCCAGCAGGCTTATTGCAACCCATTCCCATTCTAGAATGGAAGTGGGAGGTGATCTCCATGGATTTAATTATAGGTTTTCCAAAATCCTCCAGGAAACATGATGCAATAGTGGTCGTGATTGACAAGTTGAGCAAGATGGCTCATTTTGTGGTGGTCAAATCCACGAATTCAGCTAGTGAGGTGGCTCAAATTTTCATAAAGGTGATTGTGAGGTTGCATAGAATTCCCAAGAAAATCATCTTATGTAAAGATACCAAGTTCACTTCAAAGTTTTGGAAGGAACTATTTGTAGGCTTGGGGACAAAATTGGCATTTAGTACAACTTATCATCCATAAATGGATGGGAAAACAAAGAGGACAAATATAATCCTCAAAGACATGTTGAGGATGTATGCCATGCACTAGCTCAAGAAGTGGGAAGAGTATCTTCCACTTGTAAATTTACATACAAAAATGGGTACCAAGAATCTACAAATATGAGCTCATTTGAGGCACTGTATGGGAGGAGTTTCAATACTCCTATAAACTAGAGTGACCCAGTTAATAAGGTACTTATTAGGCATGATATGCTCAAAGAGATGGTGCAAAAAATTCATATCATCAAGAAGAGTTCGAAGGTGGCAAAAGATAAGAATAAAAGCTATGTGTATTAGCATACAGTGTATAAATAGTTCCAAGTTGGGGAATATGTCCACTTGAGAATTAAACCCAAGAAAATTTCCTTGAAAATTGGGCCATGTGCCAAGTTGGAACCACTATTATGTGGGCCTTTTGACATCCTTGAAAGGATTGGGCTAGTGTCGTATAGGCTAGCCTTACCACCATCTATAAAATTTCATGATTTTTTCCATGTTTATTTGCTTAAAAGATATGTATGTAATTCTAATCATGTGATTGATTGCTTTGTGATATAGGTGGAAGTAGAGGGAGAGTCCTACCTAGAGCCATTATTCATCCTAGATCGCAGGAGCATTACGCTTCAAAATTGAGCAATAGAACAAGTCAAAGTGCAGTGGAGGCACTTTGGTCCCAAGGAGGCCACTTGGGAAATGGTTGATTCAATGAGAGCAACATATCCTTTCTTTTTTTCTAGTCGAAGAAACTGTGTATAAATTTGTAAACACTATGTAGAGTTGTACATATAAATATCCACACAACAATATGTTGTTTTTAAATATGTTTTATGTGTTCCATACGGACAGATAACACCGAGGACAATGTTCCCCTAGGGGGGGGACTTTGTGACAACATAGCCATTTTTCTCTTATGTATGTAATGTGAATATTTTTTAGGAAAGAAAAAAGTATATATGGGTTGAGTAATGGGACACATATTCCAGAGCTAGGGAGGATACTTTTTGGGAAAATTTTAAATTTTTCCTTACAACAACAAAAAATTAAGCTGTTAAATAACAAATGATAGCTAGGAAAAGAGGGAAAATGTGAATTTTCTTATTAGTTGTGCTTTTACAACAATGAATAAGAAAACTGGGACAAGAAATAAAAGAAAAAAATGAGTTTCGGGTTGGTATGGTGTGTTGGACAACCATTAAAACCAATTAAAAAACAATTAACAATGTTGGGATCTTCAGGAATGTGGCATTCTCCTGATTGGCTAGCAAGGTTTTGTTGGTAGGAGTCACTATCTGAAAGGAGACAATCCCAACAGCAAGAAAAATATTAACAGATAGTTGGGGGACAACATAACGATCAAGGAAAAGATAGTTCAAATTAATTGGGACAACACAAGAGGAGAAGAGGGTAGTTAAATTTTTCCAGGGGCACAATATAGAGGATATGGAGAGAGGCTCAAACTCCCACGAAGACTAAAATTTGAACTGTACATAACAAAATTTGAACAAGAGAAGAGAAGCAAAGCTAGAGAGAGAAGAACACAAAGAAAAGAAGTGGAAGAGGTTAGGAAGAATACAGGGCAACAAAGAAACAACTTTTGGTTGGAAAGAAATCAAGAAGAAAACACTTCTAGTCCTCTCAAATCTCCATGGACCAGAGGGTGGAGATGGTATTTCTCATAAATCCCTAAAGGATGGGATGGAGGAATTACTCCTAGGAAAACTCTTGGAAGATTTATGAAGGCTTCCTTGTTGTATGATTGAATTTGTTTTGGTTTTGGAGACCCATGTTGGGTGGAACCATAATTTTGTTGTGCACTGATTGACTTCAACTTAGTTGGAGGGAAGAGGTGGAAAAATATCCAAAATCCCTAGTTCAACTGGTAACTATGCTTAAATCTTGGAGAAAAATACCCCTTAGTCTCTAGAATCTGGCTCGGGGGTGATGAATCCAAGTGAGGATTGGCTGCAACTATATATGGTTGGGTGGAGATTCATTGTCCAATACTCAGATTCATTGTCCAATACTCAATTTCCGAAGAGATTTAAAGATAAGTGATCCTCATGTATTTTCATTGATAAAAAATGTGTGTTACGTTTGTGGTCTGAAATGGTGGTGTTACCGTGTGAGGAATTCTTGTGATTTATTGTCTATATAAGTGACTAATGTGTTGTTATTATTGTTGTAAAGGTGTTGGAACAGATTATGTGATTTTGTTGGTTATGGTTCAAAAATAACTAGTATGGAATTATTTTATTATTGTAGTGATTTGAATTTATTTTTATAACTCTTTCTAGCATTATTCATATCTTTTAGTAGCAATACTGGAAATTCATCTTCCTTTTGGCCTTGACAAGGAATCTATTTCACACATATATTATTTCCTTATCTTCTAGTGGCATTGCCCATATTTTTGAAGTTTGTAGTCTACTCTCTCTAAGCTCAAGCGAAAGAAAAGAAAATAAATACTTGCTCCCGGTAATGTCATTGAGAATTCCTGATAAGTTTAGAGAATTGTTTTAATCCTTTCACACTCTGGCCCTAGAATGATATCATATTTACACTATGTGGCAGTTCACATCCCAATAAATATGTCTTAAAATGAATTAGCATATAATAAAGTTGAGAAAACTATTGCTATTGGAGCTGGAAACCATTCAATAGTATAATGGATGTAATCTATGTTATAAACCTTTTGAAGGAAGATGGATAGTGTAATCCTATAAGGGTATAACACCTCATTTGGTGTTAAATCCGAGCTCTTTAGATGTTTCATGGGTGCAAACAGGTTGAGGATAATTTTCCTTAAGGCAGGTTCCCTGGTCATTATTGTCGTTTACGATTGGAGACATGTAAGTATATTTGGGAATGAACCACTGGTTTCAAAACATAAATTGAATATGTATATAGAGTAATAGATTTGGATTAAGGAATAAACAGTTTGGATTACAGTGGGGCCTTCCCCTGGTGACCTCACCCCCACTCACAGTTGATCTCATCCCTCAATTCTCATTCGTCGGATGGTTGGTGTGTGGACAGTGTTGAAAATGGCAACAAGAAATGCTAAAAATAACATTGCTATAAATAGCAGTGCAGGTACTAGTGTTGGACATAACAACAAGGAATGAAAAATGCAAGTGCTAAAAATAGCATTGCTATAAATAGCATTTTGGGATAGATTCCAATTTTAGTTAGTCCCTGAACTAAAATTGAGAAGTAAAATTCGAATTTGATCTTAGCAGCTATTTGTAAAAGAATTAATTCATTCATCTTGAGTTAATTAGTTAGAGAAAAAAAGCATGAAGTCTATATGGAGACATGCAACAATTATCCCTTTGATTGAGGAATTTATCCATCAATTAAGGAGATAAGGTTGAGTTGTAATTAGTTAGCTCAGTTAACTGAGTTAAGTCCAATTAGATTAGTTCCAACAGTTTGTGGAATTAATTGTGAGTTTAGTTAGTTAATGCTTGCATGCATGTAACTGTTGCACTTCAGATAAATGAATATTCTCTCATAAATAATTCATGTATGTCAGTTCAGTCAGAGACCCAGTTGAGATCAGAGGAAGGGATAGTGTACTATCAATTGGAGGATTTTTCCTATATAGGAAACTCATCCATGCAGAAGGAATTATCTCCTTCAAGATTACACAGTTAGATCAGAGGTTAGTGAGTGTGTGAAGAGGCCAATTCACATAGGTGGCACACTAGACCCCAAGGAAAACAACACAAGGAAATAGGAGGCTTGGAGGGCAGAGGAGAAGTGTTATAAACATTTTTGTGCCTTACAGCTATAATCATGAAATGTCCATAATCTAAGGGATCCAAAGTCCCTAAACATGTTGTTCCTACCCCTAGAGGAACAAGGCTAACAAACCACAGCAATTCACAGAATTTCTCCACCAGAAACTGCTCAAAAACAAGTCAATTCAGGATCAATTCAGAGGCTTCACTAGCTGTCTGCATTGAAATGCAAAGTCTGCACTGGCTACCTGCACTGCAATGCAGGTAGAAGCACTACCAGGGTGCGCTGAACGAGAATTGACAAATGGAAAGTTCATTCAACAAGGTGTCAAGACCCTGGAAGCTTCCAGAATCTTCCTCAATGACACTTGCCTCAGTGAATTCGAGTAGTGATGAGTAAGAGGTTCTCAATCTCCAAATGGAAGCAAGAACCTCCAAGTGGAAGCAAGAACTAACAGAGGGAGAGGACACTAGTTAGATCTCAAGCTGACTCATCCTCTCTCCAAACATCTATATATGGATCTCTCCTCCATGAGATCTAGAGGCTAGAATTTTGTTATTGCAAAGAATTGATGTTGGTTTGAGACTGGAATCATTGGGTGCTTAATGCTTTGAGGGAAGGTGAAGATAGGAATTTCATTTGTTAGGAAGGAGATGCTGGATTGGAGCCCTCTGGGTTGTATCTCTTCCTGAACCTTGTTATTCATTAATAAAGCTATCTTGGTTTCTCCTATATACTGATGTATCTTTGATGTATGATTGCATTAGTATGTTTAGTTTATTTATAATTCTGAACTAGTTATGAATATGAATCTATGTCTTTGTGTAGTGTTCTCTTCTTGTGATCTTGCAGAAACCTCTTGAAGCTGGGCGAGCGAGAAGGCAAGTAGCTGGGAACTCCCAAAGAGAAGAGAAACCGGATCTAGGGACAAACGGAAGAGACCGGTTAGTCCATCCATCTCTCTTCATTCTTAATTCATAAAGGAAGAATACTATAATAGCTGTCTCTGTTTGTTGCTAAGGCACTGTCATACCTTAGGTGGATAGGATCGTCCTGCATAAGCATTTTTCCCCACAACAAATTGGCGACTCCATTGGGGACATCTGTTTAATCATTTTATTTGTGTCTCTATCATTGTTTGTTTCATAGACTCAACAGCAACAATCGAACTGCATCTGCTATTCTCAGATGCAAAGTAGACAGTTGTTGCTTTGATCCAATCACTGGATTTGTCTATGATCTGAACAATGGATTCACAAATGATTTGATGATCCTTTGTGATAGATCTTAGCCCTTCCTCAAAGCATCCCTTTGATTGTACCTTGCTTGTTGCTTTGATTTGGCCTGAAACTGTAGATTAAATAGCAAACTGTGACCCAGAACCCAGTGAGAAACTCTCATTTCTCCTTCAGCGTAGACCCTGTGAAGAGGTTCTGCATTTCAACGTAGGTCCCGTGAAGGCTACCTGTGTTGAATGTCAAAACCTCTGTGTTGAGGGTGCGTTGATCTAGTTAGGCCTTGTGCAGCTGGGGTTCTCTGATCTGTTTTGCCATGTTTTGATCTCTGATTTTTGCAGCCTGTAACCAACATAGGTACCTGTCTGATAACTCCTTTTCTTTGCTTAAATTCCGCCTCCTTTTGTACAAAAAGACTGTGAGTGTTTTTATGTGTTTGTGGCGTCATTTACAGTTTTCCTTTGCAAGAGTGAAATAGTCATCCTGTAGCCCTTGATTCAGATCTGCTGATTGTGATCTTAGGAGAGGGTTCATTGGTTGTTTACAGTTGATTATACATTTACTTTTGCTTTTGGTTTGAGTTTGTCTCTTTTAAGTGTCTAAACAAGTATTCATTTCGGAAATCGTTAAGGGTTGTAATCTCTCCTACCCTCTCTGATTTTGAAAAAGTAAACTTGTTTGTATTTGTCATTTAAAAGCAAATTCAAAGTTGTACAAAAAGCTTTCTTTGTAGGCATCAATACTAAGAAAGCGGAAAACAAACACCTACATTGTGCATTTGCATCTTGATAGTTTGCATGTTTGATTTATGAAAAGTGCATTAGAGTGTGTTGATTGCTCTTTGAGAAAAGATGGTGTCTTTCTTTTCCCTTTGTAGCTAGGATTTTCATGGTTGAAAAGATATAAAAAAGCTTGCTTATCATCTTTAGACTGCATTTAGGAATTGTATCATACATCTCGTGGTGAACCTCAAAAGGAAAACTTATAAAAATATCAACCTAGAATAAATTAAATGAACTTAACAACGCTTTGCAACATAACGCACAACATAGAGGTCTAGGCTAGAGACGTGTTTCGGCGTCGTAAAGCCTGGTGACTGTCGATCTTGCTGATGGTGGGTGATTCCTCCTGAGAGACAATAGCGCCAGTACGGATTGTGCTCCCACGTACCGTCGCGTATATATTGGGAGACCCCTATAGGCATAATAACTTTATCCTTAGGAAGTCGTGTCAGCCGCCCTACTAATCGCAATGCACTGAACACAGCATTCAGGAAGATCGACCGCCCGTACCTTAAAAAGTATTCTGCGCTTTTGCGAAAAGTTTGGCACACCCTCTACCTAGAACTCCAGAGTAGTTCCTTTTGGCCTTTTTCAGACTCTATAATGGAAAAAGTCCATCCGAGCATTTGTCACTTCGGGCTCGTTAAAACATCGAAGGAGACTAGAGTCATATTTAGCTTTTTCTCGACTCTTTAAAAGTGAAAAAGCAAGTTGTGTCTAAAGCGTCGTTAAAATTTATTTTAAACGGAACAATCACCCCTATTCCTGCGTTGATCTTTAGGTTGAGAAAATGGAGCACACCAACCAAGGAATTCCCCTTGGTGGAAATCCTAGTCCCTTCTCCTCTTGGGGAGATGTTGGTGCGCCCCATATGGCCACATTGTTGATTCCAGGACTGACAATTGGCCTGCCGGTCTGGCTCTTTTCAACCAATGTCGTTCAGAACACCACTATTCCTGAACAGTCGAATCAACAGTTAGACCAGACCAGAGTTACCCACCAGCCTTCTACTTCATCTAATTCTCCCTCTCCTCCTTCCTCTTCGCTTGACAGAACTGGTAAAACAAAAAACCAAGTTCCTAAGGAGAATAAGGAAAAGAAGAAGAAAGAGAAGAAGAAGAAGGAGCCAAAAGCGACTGGGGGAAAACGAGTGGCATCTGACAAAAATCCACACACAGCACTGACTAGGCCTAAATCGCCATGTGTCATATGAAAGGGAGACCACTTCCACAGAGATTGTCCCTGCATCCCTCGGATACTAAGGGACTGGTCTCGCCGTTTGCACAATTCAGTGGCATCAACCTCTGATGGCCATGTTGACAGCTCACCGTCAACTAGTGAAAGTGAAGTCACAGGACAGGGAGGGAAAGCTAGATTTCCCTGCAAACTGTGTGAGGGAGACCATGCCATCCACCGTTGTCCCTTCTTAGACGAGGCTAAAAGAGTTTTGGAAGATCGCCCGGTTTTACCAGTGCAACTTCCTCCTGGATATCAAAAACTCTTGCCAAGTCCTTCACCAGTTGAGAACCCGGCTGGCCCGCTCAGGTGGTCAACCGAAGCACCTATCATTGAAGATGAACCGTCTGAATCCATACCTGATGAAAGTCAAAAGGTTGAGGCGGCAGTTGACCCGGTTTTGCCTTCAGAGGATCTATCTTCGAATGATACCATCACAGAGGAGAGTAAAGACGACACCGTCCAAGTTCTCTTCATCAGCACAGACTCCAACGAACAAGGGGGCAATTTTCCCATTCCTTTATCGCAGGAAGGAACTTCGTCAGAATCATACCTGGCCGTCTATTCGGTCCCACCACCAAGAAACCTAGTTGTCTCGTTCGACTGGAACCAACTAGGCAGACCCCGTTTGCCAGCAAGTATACCATTCAGAATTATCGTTCAAATATACAGAATGGTAATGGATGGCACCATCATTGATGAGGGGGCATCTGTGAGTATCCTTTCCTCTATTGCTTGGAAAGCGGTTGGTTCGCCAACGCTTTTGCATGAAATGAGAAATCTGACAGGCTTTGATAAAGGAACCAGTCGACCTTTAGGGATCCTCCCCAATGTGCCCATAACATTGAAAGGGAAGACCGTTCAAATGAACGTGATGGTCGTTCAAGGACCCTTGGATTATAACCTACTCCTTGGACGAGACTATATATATTGCATGGGAGCCATCGTCTCCTCACTCTTTAGAGTAATGTGTTTTCCGCACGAAGGAAGAGTGGTAAAGCTCGTGGACCAGCTTTCATTTCCCAGATCACGCATCGCAAATAGTCATATACCATCCCTAAATGGTCTCTTCACGCAAGAAATGTCTCAACCCACGGTCCGTCCTCCTGATGAGCGCGAGTAATTTGGAGGGATATGACTTGGACCCAGGGGGCATGCGTCCTGGTCCGCTTCGGCAGGAAAACTTTGGGTATAGGGTAGGTTTCCGCGGGAGAATATGACTAGTCCGTACCCCGTCCGTGGTTGGAAGAGGGGTTGTTCTGGAATAATATTCTTTTGTCAAAGTTATGTGAGTTGACAGACGGAGTCTCTCACCTTTGTCTATTTCGGTAGACATCGCCGAGGAAGTGTTTTATTCGTGGAAGCGAATGGAGCAATCTTTGGTAACCTGAAAGAGGTAGGCCTCTTCCGGTAAAACAAATGTTTTATTGGACTAAAGAAGGGGTAACCTTGAAATCGTACTTTATGCCTGGGGGCATGCAAACCTTTTGGAGTGCAAGCAAGGGGCGGCTATTTATTTTTTAAATTTTTAGGTCCTCCCTTTAAACCTGTAGGTCTAACCCTTTAAACTCGTAGGATTAGTCGTTTCCGGACTTGTATAACGAAAGGATCTGGAGCAAAGCTTTGTAAGATGAAGCTCCATAAAAAATAGAATCTTGATGAGACATTCTTATCATATGACTGGGTATTCAAGCAGTTTTAGCACACAGTTCATGCTCGTTAAAAAATAAACGCAAGATCCGAGCAGTTTTAGCGCATAGTTCATACTCGTTAAAAAATAAACATAAGATCGAGCAAGTGTTTCAATCCGTGTTTAAGCTCGTTAAAAAATTAACTACCTAGTAAATAACCACAGTGAATGTAATATCATCAGCCATTAAAGCCTTGGTCGTGTTTGCACCGTCACCTCCACTTTTCCATTGGTCGATCGTTCACCTCCATATGATTGTTTACCCATTTTGAGGAACAGCTGCGAAGAGTGATTTCACTAGCCATCCTTGTGACACTGCCATGATTGGAAAATTCCAACCCATACCTGGAATCAGATGCTAACCCGTTTTATCACTCGTTCCTCAAAAGACGAGTCTTCTTTAAGCTCTTTTCATCTGACTCGTAAAATATGGAAAGATTGCCGAGTTTTGGCCTTCCATCTCGTTAAAGCGACCGGAAGAGTTATCCCTCCTCTAGATTTTAATATTTTTGGACCTGAGGGATTATTGCACAAAAAGATCGAGCGCTTGTTTTGTTCGGCTCGTTAAAACTATCGAAAACTCATCCCTTCTGTATTGTTTTATACTTTTTCGGACTTAAGGGATTAGATGACAAAAAAGGACTTTTGGAGTTAAATTTATGTACCTTTTCTGACTCTCTAAAAATGAAAAGGACCGAGTTATCCTTGTCGTTAGACTCGTTAAATGCATTAAATAGCGACAAACTTGTCTTTAGACGAGAACGCGTTTCACTATCACTAGGCTCGTTAAAACATAGCGATGGGCTTGCCCGAAGGGCAAGTTATAGAACAAGCATATGTTATCCTCCTCAAGCTTGACAAAAATAAAGAGGTACTAGTCAGCAATGACTGGGGAAAAATTGGGAGAAACTCAAGAAAACTTTGATGGTAGCAAGTCGCTCTTGAACATGACACTTTTCCTCCGTACCACAATCGAGTTGGGTTGTTTCATTCACCGGTCACATCACCATGGTCTCGCCATACCATCCATATTTTGGGTAATGCTACCGATCCATCGCATAAGTGTCGCCATATGTTCAAGAGAAGTCGTTCAGAGGAGTCAACTGTGTCCCATCCACTGCCATACATTATCCTTCATCCTTTCATGACCGCCACCCTGAATCATATGTCATCAGATCGTTTTCACCTCCATCAAAATCATTTGCTCCGTTCCATGTCACTGATGTGGGATTCATTAAGGCCCTCCTTTGACGGATCGCTTCTTGTCGACATCAGCTCATTATCCAAGAAGTTGATCTAGGAACAACCCCTTCAGTACTTTGAAACTTGCATGCCTCAATGGCAAGTTTCTCACTTCCGGCGACAGGTATACATCAATGACCTTTGACCGAAAGATTTTGCGTGGTGTTCGACGCCAAGTCCTTTATTCACACCACGTGAATTGTACTGCAGTACCTTGAGGGTCATTATCATTATCGGTGATTCCTCTCGTGCTTGTTAATGGTTTACCTCATTGACCGGTAATCAAGCGATGTCTTTCCATGTTCGACTTCAGAACATTTCTCACATGGATCGACTTTTACTTAGAGTGAAGATCGAACGAGTTTGAAGACCTCGGATCTAGTTTCATCCATCCGGGCTACGATATATATTCAGGAAAGATAAAGACATTGACATGTACATCATTGCAGCAGATAATCATCCTACCCAAAGGATGATAATTTCATCAAAATTATCAGTCTACCATCAGACGATTGTCTGTTCTATGTACAGAAAAATGAATTTATAAAGATGAGCATGGGAATGCCCGCCTCGGCTAGATCATGAAAGCAGTATGAAAAATAATATATTTTATTGTATTGTATTACAGGTCTCCTCCCAGCAATGAATGAACTTCAGATCCTCCTGATAAAGCATTTCACCCGATAAACGGCCTCATACTTTAGGGGCAAATGTTATAGACATTTTTGTGCCTTACAGCTATAATCATGAAATGTCCATAATCTAAGGGATCCAAAGTTCCTAAACATGTTGTTCCTACCCCTAGAGGAACAAGGCTAACAAACCACAGCAATTCACAGAAGTTCTCCACCAAAAACTGCTCAAAAACAAGTCAATTCAGGATCAATTCAGAGGCTTCACTAGCTGTCTGCGCTGAAATGCAAAGTCTGCACTGGCTACCTGCATTGCAACGTAGGTAGAAGCACTACCAGGGTGCGCTGAACGAGAATTTACAAATCGCAAGTTCATTCAACAAGGTGTCAAGACCCTGGAAGCTTCCAGAATCTTCCTCAATGACACTTGCCTCAGTGAATTCGACTAGTGATGAGTAAGAGGTTCTCAATCTCCAAATGGAAGCAAGAACCTCCAAGTGGAAGCAAGAACTGACAGAGGGAGAGGACACTAGTCAGATATCAAGCTGACTCATCCTCTCTCCAAACATCTATATATGGATCTCTCCTCCATGAGATCTAGAGGTTGGAATTTTGTTATTGCAAAGAATTGTTGTTGGTTTGAGACTGGAATCATTGGGTGCTTAATGCTTTGAGGGAAGGTGAAGATAGGAATTTCATTTGTTGGGAAGGAGATGCTGGATTGGAGCCCTCTAGGTTGTATCTCTTCCTGAACCTTGTTATTCATCAATAAAGCTATCTTGGTTTCTCCTATATACTGATGTATCTTTGATGTATGATTGCATTAGTATGTTTGGTTTATTTCTAATCCTGAACTAGTTATGAATATGAATCTATGTCTTTGTGTAGTGTTCTCTTATTGTGATCTTGCAGAAACCTCTTGAAGCTGGGCGAGCGAGAAGGCAAGTAGCTGGGAACTCCCAAAGAGAAGAGAAACCAAATCGAGGGACAAACGGAAGACACCGGTTAGTCCATCCATCTCTCTTCATTCTTAATTCATAAAGGAAGAATACTAGAATAGTTGTCTTTGTTTGTTGCTAAGGCACTGTCACACCTTAGGTGGATAGGATCGTCCTGCATAGGCATTTTTCCCTACAACAAGAAGGTTTGTGAGAAGCCTTTAACTGTCTGTGAGCAGCAGGGGGATTGCAGAGAGAAGGATAACTTGAGAGCTGATTCCTTTTGTAATCTGAACATATTTCGACTTGTATGATAATATAGAGATTGGGGTTTTAGTTTGAGGCTTTCCCCAGGTTATTCTTCTGTGTTCATATGTGATTGATTTCTCTGTCTTGGTTATATGTGTTCTAATTGATCTTGCTCGTATTTGATTAAGTTTCCGCAAAGTTTGTTGAAGAAGTAGATCTTGTATTTTGCTTTAGTATATTGCATAATTTGTTGATCTACAGTGAGAATTTCTACATGGTATCGAAGAAAAGGTGATCAAAGCGAAGAATAGTATACAAGAAGGGAGAAGTTTAAAGTTTGAGGTTCCTGAATATAAAAATCGAGTTCTTATCACATCTCAATTTCATCAATGGTGTTCAACAATTTAATACTCAAGTATGCCCTTGATGTCATCTCGAATTATATAGCATGGAAGGATCACATGGAAGCAGAATTAGATGATAATGATCTAAAGGACTTCATTGATCAAGAAGTCCCCAAGCCAATTGATGCTACAGAATTGGTAGAATGGAAGAAATGTGTGGCTAGAGCAAGGAGAATCCTTCTGGAGGGAGTTCAAGACCACATAGTCTCGAGTCTTCATGGGAAGGAGACACCATTTTCGATGTGGAAAACATTGAAAGATCTATATCAGAACAACAACGATTCAGAGGTAGCTGGCGCTGAAAGACAATCTTTGGAAAATCAAGTTTGAAAAGGACGACACAATCTCTACATATTTGAACAAGATCACCACCTGTAGGAATGAGCTTGGAAGTGTAGGGATCATTATAGTCAATGATGACATTGTGAGTCTTGCACTCCTCGATCTTCCTAAGAGTTGGCATAGCTACCAAGACTCGGTTAATGGAAGAGAAAAACTGCCAGATTGGGAACAACTTTGGTTAGATCTGATGCAGGAGGAGATAAGAAGAAAATCAAGAGATGGTTCTTCATCCAAGGATGATGAAGAAAACTGTGCCTTAGAAAGTAAGGCAAAGAAATGGAAGGAGAAGGATTCTCATCCAAAATCAAGTTCTTCCCATGGTGGGAAGAAGTTTGACAAATTGAAAGTGCGATGCTTTTGTTTTCATGAGGTGGGCCATTTTGCTACAAATTTTCCACTGAAGAAATCCAATATGGGATCCAAGGAAGGATTTGAAGGTGAGGCATTGGCCTCATAGTTCGAGTTGGATTTCACCCTCTTCGCATGCATGGTTTCATCCATGGTGGGATGTGGTTGGTTTCTTGACAATGGAGCTTCATTCCACATGACCGGCGATAAGAGTTTGTTCAGTACCTTGGAGGAGAAAGATCTCTAGATACTCATAGCGATGGGTAATGATGAAAATTATAGTGTCTCACGAGTAGGCACAGTTGTTTTTCAGAGGGAGCATGGAGCTCGTATTACCTTGATAGATGAGAAGTATGTGCCAGGACTGAAGAAAAACTTGGTATCGATCACGATGCTGGAAGACAAAGGTTATGATGTAGTCTTTAGTAAGGGAAAGGTTTTCCTTAGACACATCACCACGAGACAAGTGAAGTAGATCAGTTCAAGAGTTAAGAACCTGTATGCTCTTGAGGTTCAAGATGCATGCAAAGCCTTGAAGAGCAAGGCAATTGTTGGGGACTTTGTGGTTGAGAGGGAGAGTAAATTACCTCTCAACATGCAGCACTAGAATAAGT
Source organism: Pinus tabuliformis (assembly GCA_031772625.1). NCBI lineage: Eukaryota > Viridiplantae > Streptophyta > Pinopsida > Pinales > Pinaceae > Pinus > Pinus tabuliformis. The sequence goes on from CM062818.1 coordinate 1,678,015,181, forward strand.
CTCAGACAATTGTGGAGGAGCCACAATTGGTGAAGCAAATTTAGGAGGTTATGGAGCAACCACAACTAGGCAAGTCAAGAGGAGATCGAGTGGAGGCATCCACTCATGTAGAGACCTCCAGTAGGGTGAAATTTCAAGCCAAGTGGGTAGAGGGATCACATGCATCCATACCTCCAAGTCGGAGGTGGGGCGATGTGGAGTGATAGTCCCAAGAAGGCTGGAACAGGGGCAGGATCATTGAGGTACCCAACCTCTTTGATTAGACCTTGCTACAGGAGCCCCGATGAGGAGTAGTAGGACTGGCTAAGTGAGTAGAGGTAGATGTAGATGGAGTGGCAGGGAGAGCTACAGTGCAGGAATCCCAGGACAGTGAAGAGCTAGCAGGCTGCAAAAATGCGAGAGGCACAGGAGTGTTGCACTAGTACATGATGGCACAGAGAGGTGTACAACAATGCAAGATGCATGGAGTGTTGTAGCAGCTTAGAGGTCACAAAGGGAGCACTTGTCAGTGGAAGAGGAAGCTTCAACATCAGAGGATGTTTCTAGCCCAACAGGGAGGTCTGTTGGGAGATTTTTTGTTTCTAGAGTTGTTGGAGCAACAACACTTGGGAGAAGTGTTGCATGCAAAACATTCCAAAGGTTCAGGATCAAGTTCGAGTTGAATGTCTTTCTTGTTGAGAGGGAGTGTTGAAAATGGAAACAAGAAATGCTAAAAATAGCATTGCTATAAATAGCAGTTTGAGTACCAGTGTTGGACATAGCAACAAGGAATGAAAAATGGAAGTGTTAAAAACAGAATTGCTATAAATAGAATTTCGGAATAGATTCCAATTTTAGTTAGTCCCTGAACTAAAATTGAGAAGTAAAATTCGAATTTAGTCTTAGCAGTTGTTTATAGAATAATTAATTGATTCATCTTGAGTTAATTAGTTGGAGAAAATCAAACATGAATTCTATATGGAGACATGCAATAGTTATCCCTTTGATTGAGGAAGTTATCCATCAATTAAGGAGATAAGGTTGAGTTGCAATTTTGAGTTGTAATTAGTTAGCTCAGTTAACTGAGTTAAGTCCAATTAGATTAGTTCCAACAGTTTGTGGAATTAATTGTGAGTTCATTTAGTTAATGCTTGCATGCATGTAATTGTTTCACTTCAGATAACTGAATATTCTCTCATAAATAACTCATGCATGTTAGTTCAGCCAGAGACTCAGTTGAGATTAGAGGAAGGGACAGTGTACTATCAGTTGGAGGATTTTTCCTATATAGGAAACTCATCCATGCAAAAGGAATTATCTCCTTTAGGATTGCGCAATTAGATAAGAGGTTAGTGAGTGTGTGAAGAGGCCAATTCACACAGGTGGCAGCATTGAACCCCAAGGAAAACTGCACAAGGAAATAGGAGGCTTGGAGGGCATAGGAGAAGGTTTGTGAGAAGCCTTTGACTATCTATGAGTAGCAGGGGGATTGCAGAGAGAGAAGGATAGCTTGAGAGTTGATTCCTTTTGTAATCTGAACATATTTCAACTTTTAAGATAATGCAGAGATTGGGGTTTTAGGCTGAGGCTTTACCCAGGTTATTCTTCTGTGTTCATATGTGCTTGGTTTCTCTGTCTCAGTTATATGTGTTCTAATTGGTCTTGCTCATATTCAATTAAGCTTCCGCAAATTTTGTTGTAGAAGTAGATCTTGTATTTTGCTTTAGTATATTTCATAATCTGTTGATCTACAGTGAGAATTTCTACAGACAATGGGGTCCATCACATATGGGTGTCATGGAAAAACAATTCAATACAATATCAAACCTTATATATAAGTTATAACACCACATGTTGAACATTGATGCTACACATTTATAGTATGAACGTAATGTTGATATATCTATATAATGGAATGGAACACCTTCAAAATATATGTAAATACTAGCATTTGCATCAGAAGGTGCAAAGATACATTGATAATTTGTTCATGCCTTTTCTACTGTTTGAATAAAATAATTGTACTTATCTAACAAGTTAAAAGGACAATGTGCGCTAGTTTCATGAAAGTAAGGGCATTGTTGATTTTTTTGCTTGCATATCAAGGTATGGGATATGGAATGAGTGAATGAAGGGGATTTGGAAACATTGATTGCACACATAGTTCCAGAGGAAACTTGTCACTTATAAAACATTGGAAGTTCCTATTGTCTTACTATTGGGTAGACTGTGGTCGTCTGAATTTCAAACTCATGTACTTTGATATTAAATTTTGATGGTTTGTTTCATTCAAATTTCTAGACAACCTACATATAGGTTGTTGCGACGAAGCTGCGGGAAAGATTCTCAGGGTCTAATCTGACCGAAAATACCCTCTCCTTAGCAGTCGAGCCCCTGCCGGTCCTCACCCATCAGAATGAGTGAGTGACCCCTATAAAGGAGTAGGGGCCCTATATTTGTGTCAAATACCTGAGTAGAGCTCAGGGTTGGGTTGACCTGGACACGGCTCACCCTAACGGTGTAACTTTTGCATAAAAAAAAAAACCTGGCCAGCACTGAAATTTTTGCAAAAGCTTATCTTATGATACCGATGCAAATTCAATGAGATCTTTATAGCAATGGTTGATTGCAAGATAAAATGATGTTGGACGAAATGAAGCTAGGCATAAACTTTCAGATTCAGATATTAAGATCAAGGCCTTATTCGTTGGTCACCTTTACAACATGATGCAGAAACATATTTTTATACCATGAAAATTGCAAAGGAAGTTTAAAGGACATATAACTTCAAATAATAATGAGAAAATTCCAATGACTAGTATTTGAAGATAAACACAAATATCATAGACACCCAAGAGGTGTGGAGGTATTTAGCCATTTAATGACAGAACATATAACATGTTGGGCATTAGCAAATGAATCCAACAAGTTAACTTCATTCAGATGTCTGTAGAGCATCTCCCACGATATTCAAGGCGAGGAAAAGAATTCATTTCATAGCACAATGATAGTAAATATCATAGATTGATCTTTGCTTGGAATTCTTTATTCATGCTCAGATGATTATACAAGTATTTATCTCATAAGTGCATAATCATATTAGATATGAGGGACTACATTAGAATTTTTTGAATCTGATATGAAATTTTGAATCATAGAAGGGAACTTGTACCACAAATCAGCTCTCAAATGACTATAAATACTGGAAAGTTTGCCTCAGAATCTGCATAACTGAACAACAAGAAAGGAGTTGTGAAAAATACAATAACAGAGACTTGATTTTACAAAAGGTGTGGTGAGTCCAACAGTGTGGCCACTTAATCTTGAAAAATAAATTGACCCCAAAGGGCTCCTTCAAATCCCTTGAGTTTAGTTGGTAAAAATTCCAAGCCTTGTATCGTTCACTGCCTTTTTATCCATTTTTTTATGCTGAAGTCATGCCTCCTTTTGTGCCACACACTGGTGTGATGTCACTTCCAAGTTGTGACCATATTCTTCCAATTGTTCCTCTTCCTCAGATCGTTCAGTGTTTTCTATATTGAACGAACGTTCTATGAAAAATTACACGAGATAGTTTTTTTCATCATTCTAAAAAATTTACTTTCTCTGTTAACAATGCATTAGACATATAGGAAAGCATATTTGAAAGCTTTGACTGGACTTGTTTTCCTTTTTATGCTTAATTCATGCCTCCTTTTGTGCTACACATTGGTGTGATGTGACTTCCACGCTGTGATCATATTTTGCATATCCATACACATATAAGGCATGCATATCCATACAAAGATAAAGCAATTTATTCGAGAAGTTTTTCATCTCGTGCTATGAACAAACATGAAACTTTAAAATGGGACAACAAGAAGATATAGCAGAAATGGATCATAGGAATGCATTACCAAGCAGGTGAATTAATAGCGTTTTTGAATTGATCATCACTAGAAACCACCTCTACTTTCCCTGGAAACTTGATATCATAAATCTCTTCTCCATTATATTTTTGAGTTGTACCTGAACAGAGTTATAAGAATGCAACTTCTCTTCATCCCGTGGTGATTTACCTTGACCAAGTCTTCAAGATATATTATAGTGTTTAAATTACACATAAATATGACTGAGGTGTGTTTTTATTTACTCATAGAAGCTTCCTTTAGTTGATTTACCTTGTGTTTTGATGACATAATTTCATTAGCCAACTCCTACCTAGTAGGGTAGTAGGAGTGTAGTTTGACAAGATAGCATGAATAAGATGCAATATGGTATTATGGTCTTCTTAAATTAATTATAAGTATAATACCAAATTTAAGTTAAATACAACAAGTAATGCATATCTAATCCATATAAGCTATGACCTAACTCTATATCAAAAAAATTTGTAATATAAAGGCAACATATTTCAACATAGAACAAGTTGGTATGAGTAGCACACAAACCAATAACAAGCTGACATATTCGAAATGTTCATATATACATTAAAAGGCATACATCCTTTCATTAACAAACCTTTGTCATCAGCCAAGGAAACATTTCTCTTCCTATGAAGGAGCTAGATTAAAAAATGAGGAAAACATTCTCTTGAGATGAGAAGGAGCTTCCATGTCATTCAAATATGAAAAGGAAAACATGTGCCAAAAAGAATGGATAGAAATATGTTGCAACTGAAGAGATGCCCCAAACTCAATCATATAAACACAGAAGTATTGAATGCATGCCAAAATCAATCATATAAACACAAAAGCATTGAATGAATATAGAATACATATACATGTCTTTGTAATGATTTCACTAATGATAAACTAATGAATTAAAAATGGAAACACAATTATTGGTGTAGTTTTTACATTCCAAAATAGTTGTTGTCAAAATGGCACATTTGAACTTGTTAAATCAAAGAAGACCATGAAAATAGAAAAGCACAATAAATCCTACGATACTTGAGAAGTTTCACCCACCTACTATTATGCATGATGTATGTGATATTTAGTGCAACTTTTATGAACAACCTCTCTACCTTCATATTCCTCAAACCTGACCGAAGCTAGAGCAACGCTAAAGGAATCTTGGAAAGTTAGAAGTTATATGTATTCATCTAACAATAAACATAACTGGTAAATTCACCTTCTATGTGTATGGCTGAAAATATCAACTACCTTGATGCATCTATCAAAAGGTCACCACCGAGTCCTAGATTATTCCTATTGTCTTATAAAACTGTTGTTTTGAAATAAATGCCAAATATATTAACAGAATCAGAACAAAATAAAATCTATAACTCCTTCAGTCTAAACTCATGTCTTGAAAATGAGCATTTGTCATGTAAAAAAAGTATTTCATGATTTGCAATTTAGATGAATTGATGTTACATGCCAGGCAGAAATAAATTTCCTTAGCATATACAAATTCATCTACTTTTGTTATAACTTTTGTTACTGCAGGAAAAGCATGTTATAAGCCAATGTACTTTGTGGTGACTGAGCTTCAAGCTGGTGTGCAAGTTGAACATTGATTTTCAGTTAGACCTATACTTGAGAAGATCATATTTCCTTTCCCAATGAGTTTGAAATGCAATAAGCACATTTAGAAATCAACAGTTTTTCCATATGTCTGACGGATATATTCTGAGTATTTTTTATAAATGTGTTTTTTCTGCTCTAGTTCTAAATGGGCCACCTATATGTTGATTGCAGATTGTATAATATTCCTGAAATATGAGGGATATGTGTGAAGGAAATTGGCTAAAATATCTCAATAAAGTGCAAGAATGGTCATCCTTATATGGATTGCAGATTCCAAAATATTGAAAAAATTTAATGGACATGAGCGAAGTCAACCAACATACATAGTATAAAATTTTTCTAAAACAACTCATCAAAATATTCATGACAGAGTATTCTTCTTAGGATAAAAAATAATCCTATTATCAGTCGTCGTATTCCCATACCAAATGCAACAAAAATGTCATTAGATTCGAAGGAGTAAGTTGCAACAAAAACATTGACCATATGAAAACTGCAAAGGAGATATCTTCTTCTTTGGCAGGGTATTAGCATTTTCTGATCTCAAAAAATTGGTTTGAATAGTTCTTTGAAGGGAAGATCACAAAAGCTAAAACTGAGTGTGATACCTTAGGGATAAAATTGCTTACTTCATTGTCTCAATCAACAGTCCATTTGTGACTTAATACATTCTTATTAGGATTGAACATGGTTCCATCTTGCATCAATAATGATGAATAGCTAATGTTGAGTGTAATACCTCATAAACAAAACTGTTTCACTTTACTGTCTGAATCAATATTTACAATTGGAACTCATTCTTATCAAGATTTAATATGGTTCCATAATCCATTTTGAATTTATAAGCATGAAGAGACCAGAGTCATTTGCAGCAAAACATGCACCATATCAAACCTACAAATGAAGTAACTTCTTGGGGCATGATATTGGCATTTTTTTGGCAGACAAATTTGGTGTGAATGGTCCTCTCATGGCCAAATTACAAAGGCTAAAACTGAATGTGGTACCTCAGAGATAAAACTGATCACGGTTGGACACGGTTCCATCTTGCAATACTAAGGCTAAATCACAAAAGTTGAAATTGAGCATGATACCTCAGATATAAAATTGACCAGGATTGAACATGGTCGCATGTTGCATTAATAATGAAGTAGCAAGAAAAAAAGGAGAATGTTGTCAGTAATAGCAAAACATAGGGAAATTTGGTTTGCATAGTTCTTTCCTGGCTATATCACAAAAACTAAAACTGATTGTGACATGTCAAAAATACATTCAAAGTGTTGTGAAAGACCGCAGAATTAAGCACTCACAGTAATATTTACAACATATCCATGCAACAATTTATTTTCAAGAAAGAGTGTGCATGTGCACATAACCCTTTTCATTACCATTTAAAGTGAAATGTATAGTAGAAGATGTTCACTAGAAATGCATTTAGATTAATGGGTGGATAAGAAAATTGTTGGGCAGTATGCTCTATTCCATATCAACTTCCACACTATAATTGTTGGCTATCTTTCACATGCAAAAGCATACACACATATTATGTTCAATCATGCAAATTATTTTGGAAAATAGACAAGGAACTAGGGACAACAGGGTAGTACGAATGTCCATGTAAGTATGGGACTTTTCTATATAAGTTACTTTAAAGCGAGAAAAATTTGATGAAACAACATGTATTGTTTTCTATAAAAGCAGAAGCATGTAGCGGACTGGAAAAAAAAATGGTTGAAGTCCTTCAACCAAAGTGCATGTTTTTTTTGTTTTTCTCCTGTAGGGAAAATTCCTAGTCATAAATACAAGATGGTGTGTGGCATCTACAACACCAATTGATATTTAGATTTGGGACACGATCGAGATAATATACTCGAAGTTGCCTGTTTTCATCCCTTTCATGTACATGGATGAGGACATGCATGAAAGTTTTAATCCTTTTAAGTAGTTGGAGAGTTGGATGCATCCAGTACATAGGCACAATACGAGAATGTAGGAATCATGCCTATATATATCCAAAAGAGAAGCCTCTTGTTCATGTATCTAATGGAAAAATGTGTAGAGCTGAGAAACATATTGTACATCCATCTGTTTGTGCAAGAAAAGGGAAAGCGTGTAAGAAAACATGTATAAATTCATTAATTGAAAGGGAAAGCATAGAAGAAAAAATATTAGCAACCTTTTGAAAGTGAAAGTATATTAGAAATAGAATAGGTAAAAAAAACATAGAGATTTGAAGGTGTTAACATGAGAGAATAGATGAAATGTTTGCAAGTGAAATGCAAAGGAAGGAAAGTGTGGGGTGTGGTTTTTTACCTACTTCGTGCACATTATTTCCCTTGTTTTGACCTTTCTGTCCTCCAAGCCTATGCCCTTATATGACCAAACTCCATGTTTTCTTACCTTTTTAATCCATTTTACCGTCATGTTACCTTGTTATATTTTACCGAATAATACGAGGCTTTATTCATTTTTGTGGCTAACTGGGAGAGCATTGAAGGAGTATTTTTGGAAGTTCATATTTTTCAGGTGTTGGCTCATGCGAATGAAGCTATGAAGTAGACAAACAACATGGATTAACTATAAGAAAGGGTAGAATGGTTTGTTGTTACACCCTTAGTGTTGTTATGGATTGCTGCTACATACAAGGTGTTGTTAAAGGTTGTTGTTGTTACAGGTTGTTGTTGTTACAGATTGATGTTACACATTGGATGTTGTTAAAACTCGCATGGATCTGTCGTCACACCAACATTGGTGTCTTTATTAATGCCACGTCATCCCAAATCACCATTCGCTCAATTTTGTTGCACTAAAGTTGGAAATGTGGGTACTATTCCACATAACAGTTGTAAGCAGTAGGGATTGTTTATTTTTTAAGAAACAAGACTCCAACAGTTGCAACTGATGTATATTTATTTAGCAATAGGTTGTAACTTCTTTATTTTTTATCAGCGTGAGAATCGAGAGATTCTCATGACTGGCCTATTTCTAATTTTTAGGTTGTAATAGTTATAAAAGACTCGACTGTTAGGTCCCTATAATTGTAGTGATTCCCCCATCACTATTGTCATTTTATCCCTTATTGTTATTATTGTTCCCCATAGAATCCCACTATTGTTATTTTGTGCCTTTATATTATTATTGTTAGATCGGCTTGGTTATATTGTGACCCCTTACACTCCTTTATATAGAAAGGAGGTTTTTTCATTTGTATCATGGAAGAATTGTTCATTTGTGTAAAGTAAAGGAGGTTTCCCCCTCGAAGAGGCTGAATTCTAAGGCGTTGATCTATCTTTTCTATCTTTTTGTGAGCTAGTTTCATAACATTTGGTATCAGAGCTTTGATTTCTAGGGTTTTGCTGCTCCAAACAGTTCATCATGGAATTTTCCCTATAACATTTTTTTCTGCGATGTTTTAGAAGCAAAAAAAAAAAACCAATTTGAGACAAAATCTTGCTAAACCTCGGGTCCAAATTGCATATCTTGTCTCACTACATTTTCAGAAATATGATCTAACTAAGTTAGGGTTTTTGCAAGCTCCAGAATTTCATTTAAAACAGGCCATCGTGGAATGTTCGCTATAATGATTTCTCTATAATGTTTTAGAAGCTAAAAACAAAACCCATTTGAGAAAAAATCAGTCTAAACCTCAGCTCCAAATTTCAGATCCTGTCTCACTATATTTTTGGAGATATAATGTGAGGAAGTTAGGGTTTTTGCAGACCCCCGAATTACATTCCAAACAGGTCACCTCGGGAAAATCGTCATAAATTTCTCTCTAAGAATCAGATTGAATTTTCGTAAGAAGTTGCAGAAAGAATATGGAACGTAATTCTTTGGGTACCAATTGCAGAACCTAAGGTTGAAATAGTGACCGACAGAACGTCGTACAAGTTCGCTCTACTGAACAAGTCTATACTCAGGTCATCGTGGGAGATTTGGCATAACTCTTCATTGGAGAATACAATATTGATCAGACTTGCGGAGTTAGAAATATTACTGAGAGGGTTACTGCAAGAAGAAATTTCAGACCTTGGAGATCCAAAATTACAGATATACATCAAATTCAATATCAAGCTCCTACAGAGTGGAAAAAAAGGTGTGTAGTTTTTAAATTTTTGCATAAGCTTGGTTTGAGAAATTAGTTTGAAGGAATTCAAAGGGCATATGAAGAATTATTATCAGTAATTGATGCCTTGAAGAAATGAAATGGAAACACCTAGTAAGAAACCTGAAAGATCTAGCATCACTCATGAAGAAGAGGAATAAATGCAACGTGATATATCAAAATTACGAGACCAAGCGCAACAAATGTCATTCACACAAAAAGTAGCAGAATCTAAGATGGACGGTTTAAAGAAAGACGTAGAAGCTAAGATGTATGGCGTGGAAGCTAAGATGGATGGTTTAAAGAAAGGCATAGAAGCTAAGATGAATGATGTGGAAGCTACGATGGATGGCATGGAAGCTAAGATGGACAATTTGAAGACAAGCATGGAGGATTTGAAGACAGATTTGACAAAGTTTCTACAAGAAATGCTTACTAATGGCGAAAGGGTAGTAAAGGAAACTCATGATGAGAACAAAATAAATGTTAATCATGATTTCATATACTCTAATGTTGGATCGAAGAACCACCATGTTCCAAAGATCGATATGAGGAAGTTTGATGGCAAGGATCCCAAAACATGGATACTACAGATGGAGCAATTTTTCGATCTCCATAATGTGCAAAACACACAAAAGGTACACAATGCAACTTTATATTTGGAACCAAATTAGTTTGTATGGTATCGATGGCTTTGTTCTCATAAATGAATTGTCACTTGAGCTATTTTTATGGATGAAATGATAGCACATTATGAGGATACAAAAAGAACACTTTTTTTAGCCAATTGATAAATCTCAAACAAAAGGGTTCAATGATGGAGTGCATTTAGGACTTCCAAAAATTGAATATAAGGGTAAAAGATATTCCAGAGGAGCATATGATTGATGTGTTCATAGGGACTTTAAAAGATAACATCCAACATGAGGTTCACCTTTGGGAACCAGATTCATTGGAGAAGGAATTCAGGTTAGCAAGAAAAATGGAAAGAAAAATTATGGCAACAAGGAAGCCTACCACTCACAATCATAAAGATGGAAGTGTTGCTGCCCCTAGCCATCCACAACCTACAAGTTTGACACCACATCAATTGGAAGAAAAAAGAGCAAAAGGGCTTTGTTACAGTTGTGATAGAAAATACACTAAAGGTCATAAGTGTGTCGAGAAGAAATTATTTTCAATAGATTGTGAAGAGGAGGAAGAAAATGAATAAGAAAAATCAAAAGAAGAGGATATACACCATGAAAAAACCCTAGAAAAAGAAGAAATGAATCCGAACATATCTTGTAATGCATTGGCTAGAATTACCACTCCTTAAACTATCAAGATAGAAGGGCATATCAAGAAGAGAAAGGTAATAGTGTTGATTGATTCGGGAAGTACCCATAATTTTATTCATTGTAAGATAGCCAAGGAATTGAATTTCTTCCTATATCCAGCACCAGAGTGTCAAGTGATGGTTGCAAGTGGAGGAACCATAAATTTCTTAGGAAAGTGCCATAATATCAAGCTATCCATGGGAGAATATGTATTGAATAGCCCAATGCTTTCCATTCCAATGGGTGGTGTTGATGTTGTACTAGGAGTCCAATGGCTACAATCCTTGGGTATAATAGCTTTTAATTTTCAAGAACTTTTCATGAAATTCTTTGCAGAAGGAAAGGAAGTTGAATTAAGGGGTATCGCAGGGAAACTGGGAAAGATAATCAGCTCTAACGAAATGACAAAGCTTCTAAAGAAAGAAAAACGAGGCATAATTGCACAATTATGTTCACTAGAGGTTCCCACATCGAAATCATCCATTTCTCCAGATCTCCAAAAAGTCTTTGACAATCATTCCAAGGTATTTGAGACTCCCAAAGTCCTCCCACCTATTCGTGATCATGATCATGCTATCATTTTGATTCCAGGAAGTGTTCCTCCAAACATTAGGCCTTACAAATATCCCTATGTCCAAAAGAGTGAAATTGAACATATGGTTGCAGAAATGCTAGACGTTGGTATAATTCAACCTATTCAAAGTTCTTGCTCTACTCCAATAATATTGGTTCACAAGAAGGATGGATCATGGCGAATGTGTCCAGATTATAGGGAGCTCAACAAGATCACTATTAAAGATAAATTTTCCATTCCTATCATTGATGAATTATTGGATCAATTGCATGGATCAATTTACTTCACCAAGTTGGATCTTCGTTCAAGATATCATCAAATCAGAATGAAGACTGAAGACATTCCAAAAACAACATTTAGAACTCATGAGGGTCATTATGAATTTTTGGTCATGCCTTTTGGCTTTACTAATGCACCTTCTACATTTCAAGGTTTGATGAATTCCATTTTCAAACCCTTCCTTAGAAAATTTGTGTTAGTATTTTTTGATGATATACTAATCTATGGCAAGTATTGGAAGGATCATGTCCAACATGTTAACATGGTGCTCAAACTATTGGAGGAGAAACGATTATATGCAAAAATCTCCAAATGTTTCTTTGGAGTACAAGAGGTGGAATATCTGGGTCATATTGTATCTCATGAAGGTGTTAAGGTAGACCCTAGCAAAATTAAAACCATTAAGGAATGGAAAATCCCCACATCCATAAAGCATCTACGAGGATTTCTCAAGTTGGCGGGGTATTACCGTAAGTTTGTTAAGAATTATGGGAGAATAGTAGCACCTCTAACAACATTATTGAAGAAAGATGCATTCTCATGGACTATAGAAGCAACAAAGGCCTTTGAACTCTTAAAGAGGCAATGTGCTAAGAACCAGTCTTAGCTACACCAGACTTCACAAAAACATTTATTGTGGAATGTGATGCCTCAAGAAATGGAATTGGTGTTGTTTTAATGCAAGAATAAAGACCCATTCCTTTCAAAAGTTGTCCAATCAAAGGAAAGTATTTACACAAAGCTATTTATGAGAAGGAAATGTTGGAAATACTACATGCACTGAAGAAATGGCAACCCTACCTAATGGGAAGACACTTCGAGGTAAAAATAGATCATGATAGTCTTAAATACTTTTTAGAACAAATATTATCTTCAGAAAAGCAGCAAAAATGGGTCACAAACATGTTGGGCTATGACTTTGAAATCATCTACAAAAAAGGGAAGCAAAATGTTGTGGCAGATGCACTCTCAAGAAAGGATGAGGATGTGGAAGCATTTCTTTCTGCCATTTCTATTATCCAACTAGATTGGATAAACGAAGCAAGGGATGAATGGAAGAATGACGAGGAAGTGTGGGCACTCATTCAAAAGATACAACAAGATCCCAGTATATTTGATACATTTAGTAGAAAAAATGATTCATTATGGTACAAGGATCGGTTATACCTATGTAAGAATTCCCAACTCAAACAAAAGATTCTTAGGGAATTGCACACCTTTCCCTTAGGAGGGCACTTAGGATTTCTAAAAGCCTACCACAGGGTTAAGAAGGATTTTTTGGGGATGGCCTTAAATCGGATATTCAAAAGTTTGTGGCGGAATGTTTGGTTTGCCAAAAAAATAACGTTGAAACAATTAAGACCCCAACACTATTACAACCTTTATCGATTCCAAGACAATGTTGGGAGGAGGTTTCAATGGATTTTATCACAGGTTTACCCAAGTCTGAACGAAAGAGTGTTATCATGGTGGTAGTTGATAAACTTATCATGGATGTTGTTACAAGTTGTTGTTACACATCGAATGTTGTTACACCTTGTGTGGATCCACCGTCACACCAACAGTGTTGTCATGAGTAATGTCACGTCATCCTGAATCACCATTCGCTCAATTATGTTGCACCGAAGCTAGAAATGTGGGTACTATTCCACATAACAGATGTCGGCAGTAGATATTGTTTATTTTTGAAGCAAAAAGACTTCAACAGTTGCAACTGATGTATATTTATTTAGCAATAGGTTGTAACTTCTTTATTTTTTATCAACGTGAGAATTGAGATATTCTCATGACTAGTCTATTTCTAATTTTTGAGGTGTAATAGTTATAAAAGACTCAGCTTTTTATGTATCAAAAGACAACATATAGAAGAGTACCATTACTTTGTTTATGTATTTCTGAACTTATTTTAATATCAATTAGCACGGTGATGTTGTTACTATTTTCCAACTGATTCGTTAATCACTTTCGTGTTCTTCCTGTGCCCAGCTAAGGAGGAAGGGCCGTCTTCATTGGCAGGGATTGGAGTGATATAGGTAGTGTACATGCTAGTTTAGTTCATTGATTTATGGTTTCTCGTTGTTGCTGTATAAATCATGGATTACAATCATTGTTGTTTCTATTTACCTTATGTTGTTACACTGAGTTAATAAATAAAGTGGTAGTAACCAGCTGGAATAGATGTTAGTTCTTGTGTGGCGTGCCCATGATTTAATAGTTGTGAGTTGTGATTTAATTCTATAGATTGTTTTAATATCTACATGCACATTTTGATTCAAGAATTTAGATCAACGACACCCTTTTACAGTTTTCTCCATTTTCTTCTACTTGGCTGGAGTGTATCAGCATGGACAGTGTGAACTCCATTGAAACAACAAGACCTACTTTGGGTTGACAATTAATGTTGTAGTCTGAGTCAATTAAGGTTGATTAAAACAGCACTACATTTTGGCATTTTTGTCGGGGATGGAAAATTGACAATACAGTCAGCCAAGTTATTTGTTTGATATAGGGTGCTCCTAGTCCACAATTGTTGGGTGGTAAGATGAGAGGTAAGAACCTGCGCATCGCTCTAACATACCTGGGTGGGCTCACCATTGTGATTACTAGGACACTTAGGACATTTTGATGCTTTGTTAGTGTGTCTTCAGCTCTTCAGTCACTAGGCGGTAAGACGAGAGGTAAGAACTTGCGCATTGCTCTAACATACCTGGGCGGGCTCACCACTGTTGAAGACTGAGACACTTAAAGTGTGATTTAATACACATAGGGTCCATGTGTGCACTTATAGGACTTACAGAGATACTAAAATCACCCCCACTCTAATAAGTCACACGAACGACGGGTCATAAAAAGGAAACGAAGGGTGAAGATTTGCAAAGGAAGACATTTATCATGGAATTAATCTCTAAGGCAGAAAAAGAGCAGTCCAACTCTCAAAGGAATGCAAGGAAAATAGGGCCGCAAAAGGATTTTACTCCCATAGCAAATGTAGAAACCTCCAATCCCTCCATCTCGAGACCATATCATTCTAAGGCTAGCACTTATACCCACAAGATCAAGGATTTGATTGATGAGAAAGAAGGGGAAGTTAGTAGCTAGAATTTGAGGATCGAGGGGCAAGGGGGAGCCGAGGGGCAATAGTAGATACCTGAGATGGAAAAGCACCTGTTGATTTATCAATATCGGGATACAGGTAGTGCGATGAAATAGCCAACCCCAGGGGTATCTGAGGCATTAATCACGTCTGCAAGGCCATCACAAACACAGCTTGAAGAACATCTGTTGCAGGAAGGGTTAGAAGAATCCATCATGGGAGACAACAATGATAACAATGCTAAAACAGACACCACTACCACCACCTTTGAGTTCCCAATCGGGAATATTAGAGGTGAAGCTCCTACGAAAAACATTCCTCTATCATCCTTACCATCCTTTCAGGGGATGACAGTGGAAGATCCAGATACATTTCTATTTGAGTTTGATGTCCTATGTATAAGTTATGATTGTACAACAGATGCTTAGAAGCTAAAGCTATTTCCTGCTACCTTAAATGGAGAAACCTCCATATGATTCATGGGATTAGGCCCCGCTTCCATTTCAACGTGGAATGCTACGAAGGAGAAGTTCTTGTCAAAGTACAAGGACTATTGTAGGACTAGGGACTTAAGGGAAGATATATTTAGAATGACACAGAAGGAGGAAGAAAGCCTAGAAGATTATGTGGAATGGTTCCACTACAATTTGCAGAGGTCTAAACATAGTGATTTAGACCCAGAAATCTTGAAGACTATATTCATCAAAGGAATGAGGGATGACTGCCTTGACACCCTGAACCTATTAGGAAAAGGGGATATATCACAAGATCCATTCGCTGAAATTGTAAAGCTCTACCTACGATACTCTCAAGGATCGTCTAAATGAATAAGTGCAATTCAGGAGGCTTCTATTCACATACAAAAATCTGCAGGCGGAGGAGTAACTAGAGCGAAGATCGGAAATTTGTTTGAAAATTTCAAGACCGATATCCTTAGTACTCTCTCAGCCCAGATAACAACAACATAGATAAAAAAGACACAAGCAGAAGCTGATACACCCCTAGTCGTGTTCTATCTGACTTGTCGGAAGAAACATCCTCACAGGGAATGCGAATTGAACAACATCAGCCTATGTAATATCTACGAGCTGGAGCATTCGATAGAGAAGTGTCCAGAGCTTCCTAGACTAAAGGCAGTACTTAGAGAATCAAGCGAAGAGGTGCAGTCCTCTTACTTCATCGCACCAAGGAGGCCATGGCAACTGTGACCTCCAGGTATGTCTCAATACTTTTCCTCTTTCAATTCATGGAACAATGCATATAATAACCAACCGTATCCATGGAAATATTCAACCCCTCCTCTAGCTCACTTTCCTTCACCCTGGAACCAATGGTCTCCATCTCCTTCTGTTCAATATCCTAAATCCCAATCATACCCTTGGAACCAGAACTGGAAAGGAAATTCCCATAATTCAGTTCTCCCTGCACCACCCATGCAGCAACAGCTGCAGTTACCTCGTTTCCAAGCTCTTGCTCCTCCACCACCTGTGCAACCCCAACTACTTGTGCAACCTAACCCAAACCTAAACAATAAAGCAGCTCACGATATAGAGGCTCCTACGACCTTCCAGACCCACCTTATTACCCCATGGAACTTAATGAAATACAATTGCGATCGGGCATGGTAATTAACCCTAGTCACTCCACCATCATTACAAAGGAGGACTGTGAACCATCCAGAGGAGAAATGGGAGGCTCTAAGGTAGCTACTATGCCTACAACAACTAATATAGAGGAAGTTTTTACATCTGTAATAGCCAACCCATGAAGAACTGTTACATGTGTAACAGTTAATTTGGGGAATGTTGATACACCTATAACATCATATTCGACTGTTGTTACGTAGGACCCCTCCAACCCTCAGAGGCTAGCAGAACCTAGGATGGCTTCACAGCCTAAATATGATTTTCTTAAGGAGTTGCAAAATTTGTATGTATGGATTCCTTTGCTGCAAGCCCTTAAAGAAGTACCCATCTATGCCAAGACAGTGAGAGATTTTTTCATCAAGAAGCTTGGGAGGAAGCCTAAAGACCTTTCCACCATACATGTGATGGGAAAGTTATCTGAATTAATGTTTGATCAACCTCTCCTTACTAAGTACAATGATCCAGGAAATCCTACGGTCACTGTCTACATTAGTGACCAGCTGATAGCCAATAAATTGATTGATCTTGGGTCTGCCATTAATGTAATGACGAAAGATATCTTTATCGCTCTCGGGCTACAGGGACTCAGACACATTCCTACTATGCTGGAATCAGTAGACAGGTCCCATGTTAAACCCAAGGGGATGTTAGAAGATATAGTGATTATGATAGCTTCCTGGAGATATCCAGTTGATTTCCTTATCCTACAGCCCAAATCCAATTTTGGGGGGCATCCTTTGATCCTAGGGAGACCCTGGTTGGCCACTGCAGATGCATTTATAGGTTGCAGGATGGGATCCATGGTGATCTTGGATGGCCAGGCAACACAGAACCTTAATCTTTGTCCCCCAAAACCAAATATGGATGTGTACAACCCTTGGTGGGATGAGTTTAAGCCTGAGTCAGATCTTTCCCTGCCACTCATCACTCTGGGGAATGCTAAGTATTTCAAAGATGAGACAAAATATAATGTTATTAATGTTTTTATTAGTAATTCACTTTATGTTACTTCTGTTAAAAATGCAAATGAGGAGGAAGAAGTGGAAGATATAGATTTTGAAAAAATGAGAACCACTTTGAATATTGCTAGCAGCCCAATTGAGATTGAATTTGGAAAAAAAATTAATGTTAATCCCAATTTGACTGCTGAACAGAATCAACGGTTGTTACAGCTATTACAGAAGTATAAAAAGGAATTTGCATGGGATTATATGGATATGAAAGGGATCCACCCTAACCTATGCACTCACCGTATTTATTTGAAGGATGGTTGCAAACCAGTCAGACAACCACAATGCTGCATGAACCCTGCACTAAAGGAAGTGGTGAAAGAAGAACTAAAAAAACTCCTGAGTGCTAATTTTATTTATCCAATATCTAACAGTCAGTGGGTGTCACCGCTTGTCATCATTCCTAAAAATAATGGCAAGTGGAGAGTCTGTGTTGATTATAGAGAACTCAACAAGGCCACTCAAAAGGACCATTTTCCATTACCATTTATAGATCAAGTCCTTGATACTCTCTCCGGAAAGAAATTCTTTTCATTTTTGGATGGATTTAGTGGCTACAATCAAATACAGATTGCCCCAGAAGACCAGGATAAAACAACCTTTACTTGTCCTTAGGGAACTTACGCATACAGAGTGCTACCTTTTGGGCTCTATAATGCACCAGCAACCTTTCAAAGGCAATACTAGGAATTTTTTCTGACTTATTGAATGGCAGTCTGGAAACATTCATGGACAATTTCATAACTTATGGAGATGCTTTTGAACAACATTAGTCAATCTAGAAAAAGTGCTAGAGCAATGTGTACAGACTAATCTTGCCTTGAGCACTGAGAAATGTCACATGATGATTACTAAAGGAATCGTGCTTGGACATCACATTTTGGCTCACGGAATCAAGGTAAACCTTGCAAAAATAGAGGTAATTCTAAAAATCCCAACCCCCAAAATGTAGAAAGAGGTATGTAGTTTCTTGGGGCATGCAGGGTATTATAGAAGATTTATAGAATTTTTTTCAAGAATTGCATCGCCATTATTTTCCTTGCTCATGAAGGATGTTGATTTCTTGTGGATAGGGAAGTGTGAGCAAGCCTTCTTAAAACTGAAATGTTGTGTATCAGCAGCTCTGGTCTTGTGAGGACCTAATTGGAAACTATCATTTCACATAGCTACGGATGCATCGGATATTATTGTAGGTGTTTTTTTGGGCCAACTAGAGGATAAGAAACCATACACTATTTACTACATAAGTAAAAATCTAACTCTAGTGGAGCTCAACTACACAGCGATAGAGAAGGAGTTCTTAGCAGTCATGCATGTCATCAATAAATTCTGGCATTACATCTCTGGATATCAAGTATTTGTACACAATGACCATTCTGTCATTCATTCTTTAATGAATAAGCCAATTACAAATGGTAGGATTACACATTGGTTATTGTTGTTACAAGAATTTGATATCACTATTGTAGATAAGCTTGGAAAAGACAATGTAGTAGATGACTTTCTTTCTAGGTTGACTATTGATGACATTTGCAATCATACTGAAGATTCTTTCCCTGATGAATATCTTTTTTCTATTTCTACTTACTCACCTTGGTATGCAGATATAACCAATTATCTTGTTGTAGGGAAGTTTCCCTAGTATTTGTCCTCCAAGGAGAAAAGGAAACTCGTACAACAAAGTGCTACATATACTTGGATAGATGGAAACCTCTACCACAGTAGACCTGATTTCCATATCAGACGTTGTGTTAGAGAGGACAAGGTCTTTGATATCCTCAAATCCTACCATGAGGAACCTTGTAGAGGACACTTTGTAGACAAATATACATGATACAAAGTCCTTTCAATAGGGTACTACTAGACAACAATATTTCAGGTTGCCAAGAATTTTGTGAAGGGATGTGATAGTTTTCAAAGGATGGGTCAACCACTACAATCAGATGAGATGTCGTTACAACCCCATACCATCATAGAACCTTTTGAGAAGTGGGCTCTAGATTTTGTGGGACCAATCAATCCTTCATCTAGACAGAGATCCTATATCTTGGTCTGTACTAACTATGTAACAAAATGGTTTGAGGTGAAGGCACTAACCAGAGTCATGGAGTAGGTTTTTTCAGACTTTCTGTTTGAATACATCTTCATCTGGTTTGGCATACCCAGGGAGATAGTCACAAATGGAGGGCCGCAGTTCACATCTCATAAGATCAGGGAGTTCGTCGAGAAATATAAAATCCATCACAGAATCACAACGCCTTACCATCCACGAGCAAATGGCTAGGTAGAAAGCACTATTAAAGTCATTGAGGGGATCCTTACTAAGACTGTGGCTAGTCATTGAAGAAATTGGGTTGACAAACTTCCATAAGTGTTATGGGCATACAAGACTACATGGAGGAACACCACTAGATTCTCACCATGTGAACTTGTGTATGGAAAGAACCCTTTATTCCCCATTGAATTTGAAATCAAGACACTAAGGACATCATTGCAGGTTAATTTGGATTTGGCTACAACACAAATGAATTGGAGGAGAAACGGTTGGCTGCTATCCAACAAACAAAGATTATCCAGTAGAAGAGAGCTAAGTCGCACAACAGATTTATCAAGAAGAGGTAGTTCTAGAAAGGAGATTGGGCTCTCTTATATGACTCAAGGTTTAAAGACTTCAAGGGTAAGCTCTACAACAAATGGCTAGGTCCTTATGAGATAGATGCAGTCTTTGACAATGGGACTGTAAATTTGGTGACCATTGACAATTAAAGGACACCATTACTTGCAAATGGGCACTTCTTCGGTTGTATCACAAACCTACCTCGAAGGATTCATTTTTCAACATTGTCACAAATTCAGATCTACATGTTACGGGAATAGGGGAAATCCCCCTTGTGCTGCAAAAATTTTATTTCTTCCAATAAGTGTAACAACTGAAAACCACATGGTGGAGGTTATTACACCTTCAAACTTCCCGAAAAAAATGTAATAATAATAATAATCTGGCTATGAAAACCTTTCTTAGGTGCAGATAGACACTTTTGTAGCAGTTGAAAACCACCTCGTGGCAGCTATTACACCCTCTGTAACAACATTTGTTATTCCAAAGTATATCATGTGATAAGTGTTGTTACAAGATCTTTTCTTATTTATCTTTTTGTAGAAATTAAATTAATATACATCAGTCGTCTTGGTTGTTACATTTGTAACAGTTGGAGACTTTTCAAGAATAAAACAAGATATCTTATTGTAATAAATAGCAAGAACATCACTGTGATCCTTGTCATCAGAATTCAGTTCGCGCATCTCGCTACCCGAGTATGATTCAACGTCGCGCTACCCATTACTTCGCCCCATGTCACCCAAGTACGTCATCAAAAAGGAAATATTGAATTCCTTTTATTTTGCAATTATGGCAACTTAACATGACTATTGACAGCCGAGGACGGTTGTCATAATTAAGATGGGGGGGGAACGAATCATATTGTGACATGACTGTCACATGATTTGTAGTTATTTGAAAAATCCAGCAATTAAGGCATGTGGCCTGATAATTATTGTTACTTAATGTCGAATCATACCAAAAAGGATAAGTGCACCATCGACGAGACCTATCCATGACTCAACATTAAGGCAAAATTCATTGTGCAATACGAACCATGCATGCCAAATCCTAATCCAAAATCTTCACTTGTGCCACCTTACCACCCTACCATTTACCCCTGCTAGAAGTGTTGAATCCCCATTCAGAGTGTTCAAAGAGGAGGAAGATAGTAGTACAGGCTAAAATAACTAGAGTGTGCATCGAAGGGAATGATAAGTAGGTGAAGCAACACTGAATTGCATAAGCAATGGGAGGAGTAGCAATACGGCATAAGTTAGGGTCTACAAAAGCCCCGAAAGATTTCCCTAAAGCACGCCAGGTTTTCAAAGATGCAGGCTAGTTTGAATTCTTCCATATACTGGAAGGATCATACAATGGTATAGCCATGGAATTTGCAAAGAATCTCGAGAGAAACCATACGGAAGTCAGAGGGTTGAAATTGGAGGTCACAAAAGAAGTTATTACCAGAGTAACGAGATTGCCAGTAGAAGGGAAGAGATAGTTTACTAGGAAGGTTAATGACCCCTCCCTGAAAGGAGATTTTCTCCAGGAAAGTGAGTCACTGGTTAAGAAAGGCAATGGAATTGATAGACTGGCACTCCCCCAACCATGGGCGAACGTTTCCCTCTTCCTCAGTAAGTACATTACTTGTGAGGGAAGGGCAACAATTGTGTTTAATTATCATTTTCCATTGTTGAACCATCTTCGGCATCAGAAGAGGATCAACCTTCCTTATTTCTTGCTGAGCAACATTAGGCACATGGTTGCAGTTGTGAAAACGACTACACATCCTGAAACATGTGTTACCAATCGTGGCCTTATTAAACTCATTGTGTTGGATGCCTTGAATCAACAGGGCAAGAATTGGGAAGAGTTCATGCGGAAAAGGCCGAGGACCACTCGCAAAAGGCAAATGGAGATGGTTGCGGAAACTCCAGAGGTGACAAAGGAGTCACCCTAGTCCTCGACAGTGAGGGTCAGCAAGAAGCAGATTGATAAACCGATTGGCAACATAAGGCCAAAGTAGAGAATAAGGGTTAGCAGGCACCCATAGTCCCCATCCATGTCAAGAAAGAACAAAGAAGCAGTCAAGAAAAAGGATGAGGAGCAAGCTTAGCCAGAAAAAACCCCCTTCACCTGGTAAGAGAGAAACCCAATCTTTGCTGTCAAAAATTGAAATTTTAGAAAAATAAATTAAAGAATTAAGAGAACAACTAGTAGTAGGAAAGGTAGAGCTAAGAGCCCTAGGGCTAGATACTTTGGGGGAGGCCATGGACAGGGCTAGAAGGGGGGAAATCCCAAGCACTTTGTGCGTAGCCTGTGCTGAGAAGTTGGTGGAAGTAGGATTCAAAGTTTGTGCAGCAGAAACTACCTCGAGGGGGACTCAAATTGTAATCTGCGAAGCTATTACACCAGAGCATGCCGAGGACGTTGCTGCTACACAAGAACCAGCAATCGAGATAGCACAATCCACAGAGAGTGATCAAGCAATGGATACACAGGAACCCTTGGTTGACATTGTTGTTTTCCAGAAACAACAATGGAGGAGGAAATCAGCCAAGAGGAGGAAGAGAAATACATTATCCATAAGCCGATGATCAATGTTGTTGTTACACAAGAACTAGTAGCAGAGGTCGAAACTGGTCCGAAGGAAATTAATGAATAGAAGCCTGTGGATATCACTGTTGTCCCACAAGAATCAGCAGTGAAAATGGAAGTTGACTAAGAAGGTAAAGAAAATGTGAAAAAACCCACTAAAGAATCTTTTGTTACACAAGAACCAGCAGTCGAGGTGGGATAGTTTTACCCTCAGGAGACTGCTACACCCTCAAATGATAGTGCATGCGGAAGAATGCAGGGTTCTGATGAAGGATGGTGTTATGAGAAATTGTTGTTATTGGCAAAGCTGCAAAAGTGGAAGAAGTTGGTGCTCTCTCTACAAGAGGGAGTGATTCCACTCAGGACACATAAAAGAATGATGGATTCCCTGAGAGAACAATGGCTAAAAGAATAGTGGGAAAGAGAATAGGAGGCATGGTGGCATAAATAAATCATGAAGAAAAAGGATGAACAGTTGCATCTGCTGCATCGGGAGGTCTCTGACTTGACGTTTGATAAGACCAAACTCCATGACCTTTCTCTAAACCTGCTAGCATGCAGGCAGTCATCCCCGTCATACCCTATGTTCTTGTGGGAACGTTACTACTTATTCCAGTTAAGGGCAGTTTATGAGAACAGGTCCTATATGGGTTCTTTAACTCGCACCTTTTTGGAAATTTTCCGTTCCTATGATTTTGATGATCAGAATTTATTTTGCAAGCTGTTCTTGCACAATATGATGTGCGAACATGTGAGCACGAGGATGGTGGCGAGTGTCCTTTCTTTCATGGGAGACTTGCAATTGTGGGCATTCCTCTCATTTATGAGGAATCAAATTGAGTGGCAACTGGCCAAGAAAACAATAGATACCAATGAGGAAAAGACAACATTGTGGGTCAGGGCTAAACCAGGAATGGCTTATGAACTCTTACAAGAGTTCAGGCAGCTCCTGAGCAATCCGGAAATCAGAGATCAATCGGCCACTTACAAAAGAAGAATCATGAGAATCTCCCTCAACCTGTTTGCAAATATGAAGAGCTAAGCACTAGTCAAATGTCTCAAGCACACTGAGGCCTGTAGTGCAGAATTGCAAGAAGGGGACCCCTTTGAGTACAAGAATTTTGTGGCTACCATTACATGGGTGTTGGAATATGGTCAGATTTTTCTGACACTAGGGGTGTTTTAGATTGGCCTCAGATTCAAATTCCCTTTGATATGGTTTCCATTGGAGGAGTATCAGCCCAATTATTGGTTATGTGATTATGAAGAGGAATTTGACCATGTGAGTTAATGGTCGCTCAAGGATTCAGAGCTTCGGGTGATGATACTACTGGTGCCTAAAATTTTGTAGATTTCCACCGAGGGCACAGTAGAAGGAACTGAGATTTTGCATGGGGACATGTAGTTGCTTCAGTTGGGGGGAGATGTTGGGTGTGGTTTTTTACCTATTTTATGCACACTCTTTCCCATGTTTTGACATTTTTTTCCTCCAAACCTATGCCCTTATATGACCAAACTACCTGTTTTCTTACCTTTTTAATCCATTTTACTCTCATGTTACTTTGTTATATTTTACCGAATAATACGAGGCTTTATTCCTTTTTGTGGCTAACTAAGAGAGCATTGAAGGAGTATTTTGGGAAGTTCATGTTTTTCAGGTGTTGGCTTATGCAAATGAAGTTATGAAGCAAACAGGAAATAGGGATTAACTGCACGAAAGGGTAGAATGATTTGATGTTACACCCTGAGTGTTGTTACAGATTGCTGCTACATACAAGGTGTTGTTATAGGTTGCTGGTGTTACAAGTTGTTGATGTTAGAGATTACTATTACACATTGGATGTTGTTACAGGTTGTTGTTACACATTAGATGTTGTTACACCTCATGTGGATCCATCATCACACCAACAGTGTTGTCGTCAGTTATGCCACATCATCCCGAATCACCATTTGCTCAATTTTGTTGCACCGAAGCTGGAAATGTGGGTACTATTCCACATAACAGCTATCGGCAGTAGGGATTGTTTATTTTTGAAGCAACAAGACTCCAGCAGTTGCAACTGATGTATATTTATTTAGAAATAGGTTGTAACTTCTTTATTTTTTATCAGCATGAGAATCAAGAGATTCTCATGACTAATCTGTTTCTAATTTTCGGGTTGTAATAGTTATAAAAGACTCGACTTTTTATGTATCAAAAGACGGCATATAGAAGAGTATCATTATTCTGTTTCTTTATTTCTGAACTTATTTTAATATCAATTAGCATGATGATGTTATTACTTCTTTCCAACTGTTTTTCTAATCACTTTCGTGTTCTTCCTGCGTGCTACTAAGGAGGAAGGGCCCTCCTCTTTGGCAGGGATTGCAGTGATATAGGTAGTGTACATTCTAGTGTAGTTCATTGATTTATGGTTTCTCGTTGTTGCTGTACATATCATAGATTACATTCACTATTGTTTCTATTTATCTTATGTTGTTACACTGAGTTAATCAATAGAGTGGTAGTAACTAGCTAGAATAGATGTTAGTTCTTGTGTGGCGCGCCCTTACTTTAATAGCTACAAGTTGTGATTTAATTATGTAGAGTGTTTTTATATCTACACGCATGTTTTGATTCAGCAATTTAGATCAGCGACACCCTTTTATAGTTTTCTGCATTTTCTTCTGCTTGGCTGGAGTGTATCGGCACACATAGTGCGAACTCCATTGAAACAACAAGACCTACCCTAGGTTGACAATTAATGTTGCAGTCTGCATCAATTAAGGTTGATTAAAACAGCACTACAGAAAGCAAACAAAAAGAGAAGGTATTCAAGTAATTTGATTCACAAATTTGGAGGCAAGGTATGTTTCTTATTTTTTCCTGTGAAGTACGTAAGGATTTTCTTGCATGCATGCATAGCACGTGAAGAAGAAAGGTGGAGAGATGCAAAGATCATTCATTTATCTAACTCTAGATATGGTTGAGAATGTTAGGCCTTGATGATCAGTGTTGTTAATGTTGATTCTTTCCTTTTGTAGTGTCATTCCTTGTGATTTATGCATTGTTAGGTCCCATGCCATGCAAAGGGGAATCTTTCTATGAGAACCCCTTGTTACGGGGGAGATAGGAACATATTTTGGATTTAAGGCATCCTGTTGTAACATATTTAGTTTCGATAATTTAAAATTTTTGATATAATAGGTATTAGTAGTTTAGAAATAATAAATGGGTCTGCAAGAGTAAATGCATCCTCAAAATGTAAATTTAAGTTTCAATAGTTTGTTGATTTAGTTAATCAAGCATTTAAACATGATTAAATGATGTAATAAAGTAAAGTCAAACATGGTTTACAAATAGCTGATAATGAATTTTCAAAAATGGAAATAGGTTTTTGTTTCTAGCATCCTCTTGTACAAAAACCTCAGTTTTGTAACAACCATTATTATTTGGGATATGCTAATGATTCTTTAAAGGCATATTTTTCATAAATTTCTTGTTTCAGTCATCTTTTTGCAGAGCATATTGTGGATGATCAAAAATGAATTGTGGTAAACTGGAAGAGTTTTTTTCCTCAAATTCTAGTCTACAAAAACCTTTCTCATTTTTGTAACAGAGGCTATGGTTTTGGAGATTCTGATGAATCCTTACGGGCATGTTTTCCCAAATTTTCCTGTTTTTATCCAATGTTTTAAAATGTAGTTTCTGAGCAGGTGGAAATTAATTTTCAAAACTGAAAGATGTTTTTGTTTCCAACATCATTATTTACAAAAACCTCTCTCATTTTTCTAATATCTATTATGGTTTGGGAGAAAAAAAGGTATTACAAGACCCTATGTTTCAGAATTTGGGGAGGAAAAAGCTCAAAGAAAGTTAGTGACTTGGAGACCATTTCGTCAAATATGAGTTGCAATCAAATTCGAATTTCTCTTCTTTATCAACAAAAATCCTCAAGGATAATACCAGAACTCTTCAAATAGTTTTAGTTACCTTTATTTGTGTTCTGTTTTTGTAATACGATTTTCAGATATTTGTAATAGCTCTTGATATTTTTATCGAGATATTTTTTGAGGAAATTGTATAAATACTTCATCAATTGAAGCAATATGTGTGGGATTTTGATGTCAAGGTTCTTCACTTTGTAATAGCTTCTATTATAGGATTTTTAATGAAAGCCTTCCGACTCCAGTTTATGACATAATTTTGTGTTTTCTAGTATGTCTTTCTAGTGTTTCATTTCTTATTTCTACACATCTTCAAAGCATTTATATGAAGGTCTGGATAAGTGTAGATTAAGTCTTAATATCTCTGAAATCCCCTGTAAAATGATAACCTTTAAAAAGATATTAGCTTATTGGACTATCTTTCTGAAATATCTCCTCTTAGAATTGTTTTCAGTTTGGCCTTCAGTTTCCTTTGAATATATTTTGTTGGGGTATAGAAATCTTCTACACGCATTCAAATTTCCCTATTTGTTAATAATTCTATATGATTGCTTAATTATTAGGAATTTCCTTGCATTATTATATCATAATCCTTGAAAAGCTAATTCATTTTGTTAGGTTGGAAGTTGACACATTCTGAAGGGACCTGTGCGAGAGGTTTTTAATCATGGATAGGGATTGTCATTGATCACCAACCACCCCCAATTAAAACCATAAATCTGGCCATCATGCTTCAAAGGTTGTTGTTCAGTGATAGGTGAGCAACGTTTAACAAAGCCTTGTAACACCTGAGGGAACCCCCTCTGGTTCAAGGGCCAGATTGAAGCTAAAGGTTGGTTGAGTTGGTTTCCTGGCATAGTTTTTGCAGCCAAGGAATGCCTATGGGAAATAGGTACAACATCTGGCATTGTTGCCGGGAAGCAAATTAACGAAGATATCTTTCTCCAGGGAATGATAAAGATTAGATCTATTCCTTGATGGTGAACAAGGAGTAAGCATTTAGTATTGGTTGCATTTCTTTCACTTGGTGACTCCACTTTGTCATATGGCGATTCCACTGAGTATCCGTTTCCACTATTTCGAAATTTTAGATGCCTTCACTACTATGCAAGGTTCATTGATACTTGCAATCAACAATATATGTCTCTCCTTCTCAGCCATGATCAGAAATCTAAAATGTCTACAGAGGATGCAACTTTTAAAGTACACCTGCGAGTATAAGGTTCCCATGGGATTTCATATTCATATTGTATATATTCTTCATATTTTTAGTTGTTGGCAACATGATTTTTCAATAAATCGACTCCTCACTTGGTTACATTAGAAAGCAGATTACACCTAGCAGTGTAAAGTTTTCTCAGTTGAGTTAGATAGAGGTGTGGGGATTGAATAGATATTCTGAGTTTCAATGTGTATTAGATTAGCGTGTTCATTGTTTATGATTGGTGCGATTTGAAGAGTATAGGATAGATCAACTTATACTTTTAGTCTTTAGAAATTTTCAGTTTTTAGATTTCAATACAAAAGTGTATCTGAATTAGTGCAAGCATATGGTTGCATTTCACAGTTGCAGGTTGCAGTGTGCAGTAGCAGAGTATTCAAATGACAACACTGATCCATGGGGATTGGTTATATTTCTACATAATATGGAATATCAATGGTTGATGATTTTATGGTATGACTCCATGCCCAATACTAAAGGCAGTTGGTCTACTAGTTCTCTACATCCCATAGGGGGAGGCAGTCCCTATTGGAGCCAATGTTGCAACATATTTAGTTTTGATCATTTAAATTTGCTGATATAATAGGTTTTAATATTTTAGAAATAATAAATGGGTCTGCAAGAGTAAATGCACCCTCAAAATGTAAATTTAAGTTTCATTGGCTAGTTGATTTAGTTAATCATGCATTTAAACATGATTAAATGATGTAATAAAGTAAACTCAAACATGGCTTAAAAACATTTGAGAATGGATTTTCAAAAACGGAAATATATTTTTGTTTCTAACATCCTCGTGTACAAAAACCTCTCTCACTTTTCTAACAATTGTTATGATTTGGGATATGCTAATGATTCTTTAAAGGCATATTTTCCAGAAATTTTTTGTTTCAGTCACCTTTTTGCAGAGCATATTGTGGATAATCATCAATGAATTGTGGTAACCTGGAACAGGTTTTTGTTCCTCGGATTTAATATTCAAAACCCTTTCTCATTTTTGTAACATATTTTATGGTTTGGGAGATTCAGATGAATCCTTGTAGGCATGTTCTCCCAGATTTTTCTGTTTTTAGCCAATGTTTTCAAATGAATTTTTCGAGCAAGTAAAAATGTATTTTCAAAAAATGAAAGAGGTTTATGTTACAAAATCATCATTTACAAAAACCTCTCTCAGTTTTATAATATCTATTATGGTTTACGAGAAAAAAAGGTATTACAGGACCCTATTTTTCAGAATTTCAGGAGGAAAATGCTCAAAGACAGTTAATGACTTGGAGACCACCTCATCAAATATGAGTTGCAATCAAATTAGAATTGTTCTTCTTTATCAACAGAAATCCTCAAGAATAGTACCAGAATTCTTCAAATAGTTTTAGTTACCTTTATTTTTGTTATATTTTTGTAATATAGTTTTCAGATATTTGTAATATCTCTTGATATTTTTATCAAGATATTTTGTGAGGAAATTGTATAAATACTTCATCAATTGAAGTAATATGTGCAGTCTTTTGATACCAAGGCTCTTCACTTTGTAATAGCTTCTATTATAGGATTTCTAATGAAATCCTTCCGAATCCAGTTTATGATAGAATTTTGTGTTTTCTAGTATGTCTTTCTAGTGTTTCATTTCTTATTTCTACACATGTTCAAAGCATTTATATGAAGGTCTGGGTAAGTGTAGATTAAGTCTTAATCTCTCTGAAATCCCCTATAAAATGATAACCTTTAAAAATATATTAGCTTATTGGACTATCTGTCTGAAATAGCTCCTCTTAGAATTGGTTTCAGTTTGGCCTTCAGTTTCCTTTGAATATATTTTTTTGGGTTGTAGAAATCTTCTACACACATCCAAATTTCCCTAGTTGTTAAGAAGTTTGTCTAATTGCTTAATTATTAGGAATCTCCTTACATTATTCTATCATAATCCCTGAAAATATAAGTCATTATGTCAGGTTGGAAGCTGACATGTTTAGAAGGGACCCTGTGAGAGAGGCCTTTAATCATGGATAGGGATTGTCATTGATCGCCAACCACCCCCAATTAAGACCATAAATTTGGCCATTGTGCTTCAAAGGTTGTTGTTCAGTGACAGGTGAGCAACGTTAAACAAATCCTCCTAACACCTGAGGTAGCCCCATCTGGTTCAAGGGCCAGCTTGAACCTAAAGTTTGGTTGAGTTGGTTTCCTGACGTAGTTTTTGCAACCAAGGATTGCCTATGGGAAACAGGTACAACACATCTTATATTGGACCTCTGTAGTGAATGAAATCAACCACAACAAATGATGGGAGTTCTGGAGGTTGAGAACCAGGTGCGTAATAAATGGCAGTAAATTTCTTGGAGAACCATTAACAAGCACTGTTAAAATGACATGTTGACCAATGCAGAGAAGCACTTTGGCAACAAGTTTTTCATCTTCCTAGATAGCGGAGGGAATTTTTTTCCTTTGCTCGGCATAGCAGCGTGCGATTGGTAGGTTTAATTTTTTGAGAATGGTTTTATTGTGTAGCGCAATAGACTCATTAGTTGCATAGAGGTACATAGAATTGGTGAATGTTTGGAGCTTGTCTTATGGAAGATTGTATTTTGAACGCGCCATGAGAAGTTTCCAATCATCCATTATGGGGGTTGCATTGGGAAGGTTGGAGAGGAGTTGGCAAAATGAAATTTGCTCAGGACTTGTACTTTGCTAGCGAAATATTGTGGAAAGTGTGACAACATTATCGAAGCTCCTCTAAAGAGATTTTCCATGAGACATTCCTACATACATTGGTGTATGTTTAACAGGTCGCAATTATCTGAGGTCTCCCACAAGGATTATATATCAGCCATAAAATTGGTTGTTTCTATTGGATGGGAAGACCTATCATAAACGTTCATCAATTTGAGCAAGAATTTTAGGACCAATGAAACTCATTTCATCAATGAGAATGTATTTGACATGCCAAAGTTGTTCTTGAAGGTTTAGTAGGGATTGACCTTCCAAAGGTTGCATAGAGGAGATAGGGATGTGAAGGCCAGAGTGTATGGTTAGGGAATTTATGTGGAATGCTGCAACACTAGTTGGAGCAAGCAAGAGTAGTGGGTTTTTTCCATTGGTAGAGTTGGTTAGTAAGGCATTTTTTAGGTAATCAATTAGGAAAGACTTGTCAGTGCCAGCAGTGCCTTGGCTGAGCATCCTTAACTGTGTGGTGGAGCCACTGTTGGAGAAGTGAGAGGAAATGATATTGAATGCCATGCTCTGGCTTGCGGACAAGGAGGAAAGGGAATTTGGATTTTGAGAGGCAATTTGGTGGAGTGTTGTGGAAGAGTGATTGAATTATATGAAGCGAATGGTCATTTCTTGCAAGTGTGAAGGGATAAGAGAGTGGTCCCAATTATGATCTGCATCAAAGTCATGATGGGAAAGCATGTCAAGCCCATAAAGGAGGATGTTGTTACTTGGGTGGAGCTAAGTGAGGAATTTCCCTTCTTCCATGTCTATGTTGGGGGAGGGAGGCCAGAGTGCATTTCATTAGGAGAGTGATCGTCAGAGTCAAAAAGGGGTGGTTCTAAAGGAGCTCATTGAACATGCCATGCTTGATACATGTTGCTAATTTGTTCCCAACATGAAACAATTACCTCGTCTATTTCGCCAATGTTGTCAGGAAGTCAATAGAAAGGGAAATACAAGAGCAGTTCACTCCAGCAAAAGTCTACATAGCATGATGAATCTTTAGCTAGAATTGAGGTGTACCGAGGAACGATGCACACAACCATGGGAGGGAAAATGTGTTTCCACGGTGATGTCTTTTGGCGGGAGGAGAATGACCAGGACCATGTGACTTCAATAAGAGGCAATGACTCAAGTGCATGAGGTCTTTGCATGTATGAGGTGATGAAGGGTGTTGTTGGAAGATGGCCATCCAAGTTTTTTGAAACATGTCTAAAAACTTTTTTCTTAACATTGAGGGAGACAAAAGAATGACTGCATTGGGTTAGTGGGATTTTTTGGAGCATGTGGCATGTTTCTTATGCAATAATGTCCCTGTTAGTAACCATTTCGGTCAGGAGTTTGTGGACAACAGTCATAGTAGGGGCATCAGGTGTGGAACTATGTGAAAGTGGTGCTAGCATCTAGTGGTAGCTTTCGAACTTTGCCTCTACTTTCGCTGCATACTTCGCAATTTAGTTCAAAACAACATGGCGCGATAAAATCGGTTGGAAGTTAATGTTTGCCCTCCATATTGTAAGCATATGAGAGTTGTGCACATTGATATTGTCATCATCTCTAGTAGGAGTGTACGTTTTTTGACCGAAACCACCAATGTGTAGAGAAGAGGTTTCACACAATTCCTAAGGGGCTCCATAGTGGCACGTAGTAGAGTTATTTCTTTTGTGAATGCATGTAGAGGAATCACAATTTGTGTGCCTTTGGACGTAGTTCACAAGTTCTTCATAGTCTTGGAGCTCACTTGACGTAAAGATTTCATTTTTTTCAAGGAGGTAGGGATCGCGTATAGATGAGTGATTTATTCCAGTAGTCATGTTCTAGAGGGCTCGACGATTCCAAGTAGTGATGTATGTATAGTCGCGCAAACGTATGTATCGCTAGTGCAGTTGAGGGAATCAATATCAGGTGTGTTTTCGAACCATATGAACCCATGTTCAGGTGTAGATCCTCTATGTTTCCATTTATACCTTAGCAATGAAGATGAGAAAGAGTAAGAGGGATACATGAGAGGAAAAGTAAAATAAGTAGAGAAGGGAAACCAATGGTATATTCATACCTACACCAGAAATCCTTTACAAGGAATCCTTTTAGTAGGACCTCTTTTAAGAATATTGTGAATCTGCAATGGATGTATTGAGATGCACGATGTGGGTTTGCAATAATATTTTGGATTCTCCACTGAGTTTGATCTTGTGCATTGGATGGAGGATTGGAAGGCATGTCCATATGCAAGTCATGCCATTTGGTATCAGCTACACTTAGTGTGAAGAAGAAGGTAGGGTTACCTTGTTGAATGATCATGTCGCTGAGCTCCCCTCTAGCCCTGGTCCAAAAAGAACAACTCCTATGGAGGTATAAGATGAAGCGCATAATTTGGTCTGGAATTGTCAAAGGTGGAAGTTGTTGAAGGTGGAGGCCAAGGTCTGCTACAGTTTCCGGAAAGGTATTTTCAAGGTCCCTTTTAATGATTACATAAGCAATTTCCTATTTGTGATGTCACATGATAAGTTTGTCGAGGTAATATTGAAACCTAGGATCTAGGATGTTGGCCAAAGTGATTGTCATGGAAGTGCATTAGATGCAAAGTGTATTATTGCATATCAACTTTTCAATTCTTGGTTGGTTAATCATGGCATATCTCGTGAGGAAGAGGGTGGGGAAATCCATGGAGAAGAGGCCCTCTGTGTTGTACTCATTGACTATAGAAAAGACAATGATGGGCCATTGAAGTGAATGGGTGGGTGTGGAATTGGAGGATTCTATGTAGGCAATTATTTCATCAATTTTTGTATGAAAATTTGGTAGAGTTGCAACAAAGGAGCATAGTTGAAGGTCAGACGGGTTTGGGTGGAAAAGTTCATGATTAGGGTTTTTAGAGAGGGCTTCTTGGGGTACAAGGGAGTTGATGGTGAGACCATGCAACATACTAGAAATGTCTCAAGGGGTAATAAGAAAAGAAGAAAGTGCAAGCAGGTTAAGTGGAACATCTTTGTAGTATGGGTCATTTGCTAGCTTGATTGAACTGCAAAGTTGCAAGAACACATGATGTGCTAACAATGAATTCATAGGATATGTGGTCATTGTTGGTTTTATTTACAACAAGTATGCCTATTTATGAGAGCATGTGGGGAAGAGAGGTGACAATGTTAGTTATATCTTGAGGAAATCTAATAGTATGGCTGAATATTTGAATTTCCCTCCACTTTTATGTGTCGCTTGAAGAACGGGGTTGACATGGGCAATGAGCATCTCTTCAATTTGAGTTAGGTAGGAGACGACATGTGGTTGGTTGCTTGGGTCCTAATTGTTTGAGGAGGAGAAATGATGGAGAGTTTGCTCAGAGGCATAAAGGGAATAGACAACGTTGCCATATTTTGTTTTTGTTTTCATGGATGGGTAAGCTTCATGAAAAGTTGAAAAGGATTTTATGGGGTTAAGTGCATCAATCCTTTCATGAAAGCAACGACGTGCATGATGAAGATGGTTGTTTTGGATTTGTTGAGAATTTGAAGAGGAAGCCACATGGGGGGGTGATTTCACATGGAAGGTGGGAGGTGAAGAAAGGGTAGTGTTTGGAATTGATTGGTCGGCGAGTGGACATGGAAGGGAAATCAAAATAGTTTGGGTAGATGATAGGAGAGAGATAAAAATCTAGGAAGGAATGGGAGTTAGGTTTGGGTTTGTTTGATAGTGAAGGTTGGATTGATGACTGTTGTAGAGAAGACGACGACATGTGTTTATTTTATCCTTGTTAAGCATGCAGTGTCATCATCATTGTTCCTTCTACACACTATTCTCTGGGGTGGTTTGCATAGTTTCTCAAACAAGAAAAGTTTTTTCAACATTAGAGGTGTAAGTGAATTAGGAGAAAAGGCAAGTTAAACATGCATAAGAAGGATATTTTTTGTTTGTTTGTTTAAAGTTGTGTATGTGTGTGTGTGTTTTGTATGTATTATGTTTTTCATTACAAAGTGTAGTATCATATATATGGTGTGAGTGTTGCTTTTAGTGAAATTCCATTCAAAACATAACATGATGAATATGAATCTCAAGTGCAATACAAAGGCGGGAGCGAATGCTATCTATTTTTTTTTGTGTTTCACTTGTTCGAAGTTAAATATTCCATTATGGGATGTTCAAATGACTATTATTAATTTTGGAAGCAATTACATTATGCATATTTGGCCTAGACCAAAGGAAGCCCATTTGTGCATTTGACCATAATTAGAAGCATTAGTTGTATATTTTTTTCCATACTGAGCATATCATATTCATATGTGCATTCAAATAATGTTTGTGTGCTTCAAAGAAGCTTAAATTATGAGCAAGGATAGCAAAATGCAAGTGAGCGAATGCCCATATATTTAGAAGAGACATTACAAGTGAGCAAATGGCCATTTATGCACAAGGAAAAAAACGACTGGATTCCCCTATGTTCATGAGAATCATTACAATTGAGAGAGGGCGAATATAGTTACGAGAAAGCATTACAAAGTAGGAAGAATTTCCGAAGATGAGGTTTAGGAAAAAATAAGAGATAGAAGTGCAGACAAGAGGGTTTGACAAGGTGCACAAGGGCAAGTGAGAATTAATGAAAAAGGGAGGGCCATAGTAGGGAAAGTGTTTGCAAGGTGAAGGATGGGCATCAATGGAGAAGGGGGGGTATATGAGAAGAAAAGTGTTAAAGGGAAAGGGTGTATAGAACAAGAGATGGGGAATATCGAGGGAGAGGGGGAAAAGGCATGTTTATGGTCAACAGGAAACATTTTTGGCGAGGGGAGGAGTGGGTTGAAGATCTTGCAGGAGGAGAGCATACACAGAGGCATAAGGGAGTTCTTGAGAAGCATGAGGGTTGGGCATATGCAATAAATGTCATTGAAAGTCTTTGTTTTGATAGCCAGTGTGAATAGAAATTGGCGTGCTTTGATCTTGTTGGATAGGTCTCTGACGACTTCTGGCTTACTTGAGAGGAGGCAAAGGTCCTTTGATAATATTCCCAAGAGGTCATTTGCAACATCATCGAAAGCAACCACATTTTTGAGGTGGCTAGTGTGGTCGTGCAATTCAATCCTGAGCACATAACAATAGTCACATTCGAGGAACGAGCCTTCACATTTTGAACAATGCCATGTGTTGTTAGTTTGTTGTGCAAACTTTTTCATGCATTGAATCCCATCAATGCTAAGGGGGCATGCAACGAAGTAGAACTCATCCATGTTGATTTTTGTAGCAGTAGCGCGGAGGGAAACCCATGAAGATTTTTCCCTTGGGGGAATTGCAACAATGTCATCAATTGATTTTGTTTTGATGGGTCTGTTGGTCATACCTGTGTATCTCTAGAAAAGCGATGTCAAGGAAGAGTTGACACATTCTTTTTGAAACCATTGTTTGAGTTGGTGTGTTTTAGAAATATCTATATTTATAAGAAGGCAAGTTGTTGTGATAGTTTTCATAGTCTTCCCATTAAAGTCGATAATCTGCCCCCCTATAATTGCAAGGATTGGGATGACACATGCCATGCAGAGATTGGAGAGTGCACTTCCTTCGACATGGCAGTGTTCGCTCCACAAGGTAACATCGATGCTACTACCATACATGTCATGAAGCGAGACCACTTTTTTTGGATCTTCAGAGCCATCATGTCTATGCATGATAGAGGTAGGAGAGGTCAAGCTAAAAACACCGATAGCATCAACAAATGAGTTGAGAGTCACAATGTTGAGTGAACTTGTTGGCACAAAACGAAAGGTATGGGAAGGTATTTTTTTATCTTCATCTATAAGTTGAGATACAGTTGATGTGGAGAAGAGGAGGATTTCAAACAGTGGTTAAGATGGTTGTACGTAGAGTTCGGGACCTTTATTATGCCATTTAAAGCTATGTAGACTTGGCCAAGATGAATGAGGGCATGCAGTGAGTCTACCAAGTCATTGAATGGGGATACATGGATTTCATCACCATCATGGTCAACGATGTCAAACCCAAGTGATTTCCTAGATCCGCATGCATTGTTGTATTCACGAAGGAGTGATTTTGCGAGCACTCTACCTTTTATGGACCAAAATTTTCGGGTTGGGGTAAGTGCCTTATAAGGTAGAGGTGTTGCAGATGTAATGAAAGCATATGTGAATTTTGTAGTTTGGCTGTCAATGGGGGGTGTTTATGAAAAGGAAGAGCTAGTAGATGAGGACAAGGTCGCATGGAGCACTTTTTCGGTGGAGAGAATAAGACGGGTTGGCTTGCCAACCAGAGTTTCTACACAGTGGAGTATTTCAAGTTTGAGGACACAAAGCGACCTACAAGAAAGACCATATGTGAGCGAAGAGGGGAAATAAAACACTAGTAAAGAAAATAGATTTTAAAAGGGACATAAAAGGAGAGGAAGGGCAGGGAGGATGGGGGGGATCCCCTGTGCACAACATACATAGTATGATGTGCATATGTGCATGAGAATTCTTTGAGGAGCACAATGTGCCTATTTGCAACTCTCTATTTTTTTCAAGGGCATCGTGTGAAGAAGGAAGCAAGACCGCATGTCTATGAGCACCATCAGAAAGAGAGACACAATAGAGTGGGGTTGAATTCCTAGCAGGGGAGGTCTATTCGACAACAATGACCTGGAGGATTGGTTTCATCTCGATAGAGCTAGCAAACAACAATGAAAGTGCATTGCTAGTCAAGGTTGGCTCCATGGTGATACACCTTTGTTGTTGAAAGAAAGGTGTTGCAAGAGAATAACAATAGTAAGTGTAGGAAAGTGAAGAAAATATTGTGTAGTAAAATGAAGAAAAAGGTTAAAGAGTTTATCTTAAAAGAGACAAAGCAACAATAGAAATTGAAGGGAAAAGTGTGGAAGATAAAAAAGCATGAGGGAAAAAGAAAATGGGCAAGAATGAGTGTGATACCAGAAACAAATAGATTGCTAGACTACTCTCCTTATGATTTGTGCAATTTGCATGTGCCAAAGTTAAATGTATCATGGGTAAGAAAACAAATCAAGAAGAAAACAATACCTAGCATGGATTTGTTTTTTGTTGAGTGAAGGAAAGTTTTGGAGGGAACAGAGGAAGGGCTAGGCAATTTGAATGAGATACCCAACAGACATCGAGGCCTTGTTCAAACAAAGAGGCTTGGTAGTAGCAAGGAAAATTAGGAAGCATAGTTTTGATTATGGTAGTTGTGTGTAAAGTAAAGTGTCTTTCTGCATTTATGTCAATTACAATTTTGCACCCTATTCAAATGACCTTGCAACTTTTCTCATGAACTAGATCTATAGCTACAATCAATCAATAGTATATAAAAAAATATAGGCTAGGTTGTTTTATGCGAGAGTAAATCTCTGACTATATTAAAAATAAAAGAGCATGTGGCATTCTGGCAAAAAAAAGTGTGAGAAGGAAAATATAGGGTAGAAATAAGGGAATAAAATGTGTTTTCAGACAGCATGTAACATCAGTTAGATAACAACCATAAATAGTGTAACATCATAATAGATAACAACCATAAAGGAAAAACTTCCACAATAGGGGAAAATAAATGGTAAACTAATTTCCTAAGGATAGGAAAAGTGTACATGCATACCTCTCAACATGTAAAAATCAATGCAATAAAGATCAAAAACCAATGATTTGTACCTCTCAACAGGGAACAACACAATATATACTGTCAGGTTAACACTGATCTATGTTAGGTAAGTGGTATTTAAATATGACAAGTAGAATGACTAAACCAGTTTGGCCAAGTCATGGCTCTAATTGCAAAATTTGTAAAATACCACGAATCATTTGCAAACAGGTGGCGCCAAAGTAGTGTATTTCTATTTAAAGATAACAAGTAAAATAAGTAAAGCATCCCTGGAAAGATATGGTTGTATTTTCCAGTCTAGTAAAATACCATCACATTGCTAGATCCATGTTATTATAGCATAAAGAAGAAATTCAACATTGCTCATGAGCTCCACAATGGAACAAGACATTGGAGAATTCCTAAAATGGCATGAGATGAAAGAATCTATCATCTTTGTGATATTAAAGGTCTGATGATGAAAAACACTTTCTTTTAGAATGTCTTATGTAGACCCACATCAGATCTTTAATTTCAAACTATTTGTAACAAACCAACCTTCCTAATGAAAACCATGAAGATTTAAGAAAGTTTTTCTCCAACTATTTGCAGACAGAGAAATAAAATTCTAAAACAGTCCAATTAATTCCTCACCATTGTCTTCTTTAAAGCCCAATAAAACAAAATTTGTTTTAGTAAACATAATCATCAAATATATTTTTGAGGGTTGATACTTGCACCAAGCAATATCACTCAAGAATACTAGAAGTTGCTGCCAACTTCATCTATTAATATGCAATCATTACTTCTTTTATTAATATGTAAACAATATTCTAACACATGTTATAATATTTGATTCCAAATTTTAAAACTTGAATTTAAAAGATGTTGATCCATTGATGTAGGAGTGTCCTCTACAACACATTCATGCATATATGATATATGAACTTGAACTTTTGCATCTATTTGATTTGTTGATGTCATTACAGCCTCATAATGTTAATGCACCATTGCATAATGTTGAAGCAAACATGAATGAACACAGGCACAAACCCAAAAACCATGAATTTTGGAAGGGATATTGGAACAACTTTGTGTATGCATGATTTGTGATCCATAACCTAGACTCTGAGCCTCACCAAGGTTTTTGCTAATATGAGTTTTCTATCAATGCCTTGCCACGTGTTAGGAATAATGGTACAGCCCAACTGTATGTGTAGTTTGGATACCGATATTTCATACAAGTATAAAGTAAGAGTATGATAGTCCAAAAAAAACCAATGGCACATTCTTAAATATTACTTGTCGAAGGGTGATTTCTCTTGAACTTTAATGAGTTGCATTTTGTATATATAGACTTTTGACAAATTCATGAGGCAAAATTCAAATCACAATGCTATAGATTTTTCTTCCTTGCAGCAATCAAGGTTCTCATACAAGAAAAGTTATTAAATCTGCAAGTAAAAAAAACATGGATTCAAACAAGATCCAGAAAATAAAAGGAAATGAGTTTATAATAAGGCAGACAATCAATGAGTCTCAACAAATTTGGAGGCACTACAAATGACAACATTTTCCACGCTGGCTAAAAAAATTAAATCTTCAATGAACTTAAAAGACAAACATTTCTTTTCTTCGTCAATAGTTTCATTCCTTTCATTGAACATGCCAAGATGGTGAATACCTTGAGTATGTATTCAACAAGATTGTTGCACTTCAGAAGACGAACCTTAACCTTCATTTATTGGTCAAATATAGCATATGATACTTTTGTTCGAGTTTAAGTTTGACACCATTTAACTGTCCATTACATCCAAGGCTATTTTAGTGCCCATTAAATCAAGGAAACCTAGTTTTTCATTTTTCAATTGGCAATTAAGACAGTTTTCTTGGCTCTCTGAGAGGATTATTTGTACTACTTTCAAAACAAATACAATCAACTAGGTTAAAGGTGATGCATTAAGAAGATTAGTTTTGAAAATGGAAATTTGTTACAATAAATCCATAAGTTGCAACCCTCAGGATTTATATCTTTGATATGGTTGAATCACTTACACATTATGATTGAATCGGGATAAGGAGAATTTACAATGCCAGATTTAAAGACCTATTTTTCCATGACACATTTATTGGTTATTCTATGGTTCAATTTTTTTTTGTGATCTATTGAAATTTGATAGAAAGCAATCGTTTTTCCAAAGTGTTCTCAATTTTCCCTCTTTTTAATACTTGTCCTCTCTATAAATCAAAGGGAAAAAAGATTGTGCTAGTTTGATTTCTCCTACCTCTTGGGGAAATTAGTTGCTTCAACCCAAAACAGAAGAGTAAAGTCAAAAGGCATTCATTAAACTCATATAAAAATCATTATTTAGATACAAGACAATTTCATAATATTTCACTTTATGATATTGTTTTTCCCCATGAACTTTCCTACTAATCTGAAACAACAAATAAACTGGGTTCAAAATGTTGTCCATTTTTTTATCCTTGAGGACATATCGGCATTTCTCTATGGAATTTCTAGTTTACCCCTACTTTCTAATTACAATGACCACACTCGGGGGTGCCATAGCCAAATTTACCCTGGAAGACTTCTAGTCTATAATAATGTGGCAGAGAATACGAACAACGAAAACGAGATAGAATGTAACATTTCTTCATGTCTTGGAAGGGTGTTGTTAGAGAAGTAAGTCTTCAGA
The DNA here is from genome assembly GCA_031772625.1 of Pinus tabuliformis. Taxonomy (NCBI): domain Eukaryota; kingdom Viridiplantae; phylum Streptophyta; class Pinopsida; order Pinales; family Pinaceae; genus Pinus; species Pinus tabuliformis. Next base: position 1,678,056,020 of record CM062818.1, read on the forward strand.
CTCTTTGTGTTTTGAACAAATCTTTGTCAGATCTACAATATATTTCAGTATATTTCAATACAAAATTCCATTGAAAATAATAATATAATATATTTCAGTATATTTCAATACAAAATTCCATTGAAAATAATAATATAAATGCCGAACAATGATGACATTGGCAAATTCTAGTCTTTCCAAAAGTCATTTTGTACAGGAAATATCAAGGGTGTTTCTCCTATTCAGGCATGTTTTTTATTATTTGTATGGTAAATCTCAGGGGTCCCTCACTTTTCTCAAGAGTCGGAACAAATATCTTTCACCTCTTTTTATATGTGAGGTGACTTTACATATAAACCCCAAAACATTTTCCAAAGAAAAAGGGAGCTGAAGGAGACATCATTTAATGGTTTTAGGGACACCTGCACATCCACTATCCAAACTAGCAACCATGTGGCACCGATTCTCCAAGAAAAATGTTTATTCACTGGTTCAATATTTAGACCATGACAAATATTATCTATGTAATGCATGTCGGAATACTATGTAATATGCTTTTGTAATGGGAAATAATTGCAACAACAATTTTTATTCCCATGTTTGGTAGGTTCTCATAACCCTGAATCAACTCTTTTTTTAAGGGTTTTAATATAGATGCAGGCAAGGTATATTGGACCTATTATTTAAAATTTTCTACTATCATTGATTTGTTCATCATAGTGCTCACTCTCACTTGTTGAGCCCAGAAAAATTATTTACCATCTACATTGATGCATATCAAGTAGTTGTCAACGCAATAATCACTCAATATGGAAAAGCTATAGTAAGGCAGAAGAAGAGCAATGTTGAGAGAAGATACCCATATGCTCCTAAGAGTTCTAAGCTATTATCCATGCTATTAAAATTTAGGATAATAAGTTATAGAGGATCAAACCACAAGAATTTACTACTCTTTCTATAATAAAAAAATACAATGCACTAAAATATTAATGGAGAATGTTGTTCAAATAATTCCAACTCAACCTCATTTACAATGTTGCAAAGAAAATATCATACCATATACCTTTCCAAGACCTCAAATGAACAATGTCACAAAGTGTGACAAGTCCCCTTCAGTACGGAAACAAAATAGGCATAAAGGCAAGATCCTTGATAACTTAAGATGCGTTTGATCCAAGATAAAACACTCTATATGAATGACATGATAGTATTTTTGGTGTTATACTAGAAGGGACAAAACATATGATTACTAAAATAAAATGACTACGGAAGAACATGCAAAATCCCATTGGTAATATTGAACTTGCAAGTCAAAAAGGCAAAGGGAACTTGCAAGTCAAAAAGGCAAAGGGAAATCAACCAGTAGAATCACTCATGTCACTGTTAATTTTAATTGAGAAATGGGATAATTTTATGGATCTCAACTTCTCTCCCAAGGAATTAATGATAATGCGAACAAGTTTTTTTGGGTATCAATAATGCTCACAAAATTCGCAATATGCATTCTTTCACATGTGATGCATAAAGATAAATATATTGCAGATATTATGACTACTAAATAATTTCCTATTTTGGAGTTCATACATATACTGGAACTGATAGAGACCAAGTTCACAAGAAATATTTGAAAGAATTCTTCTAGGCTTTGGGTAAACAATTGAACTTAAACAATAATTTGCCTCATACAAATAAGCAAATTGAGAAGGAAAATCGGACTATTCAGGACATGCTGAGATCTTAGGACCAATGTTGCGAACATGGGCATTAGGAGAAAATTGGCAAGGGTCAGAAAAACCCAAAAATCGTAAAAATCAGGAAAATATCATTAAAAATCAGCAAACATCAGAAAAATTAAGATACCATCAAAATATCAGTAAAACTTGGCAAACACCGGCTAGGCCAAAAAAATCATTTTTGAGATAAAATTGAATGTTGTCAATATGTTCGCAACATTGCTTGGGACAACACAACGATACAGACTAGGAAGAGAAACTTCCATTTTTTGGATTTTATATGTGATAACAAAAAAACATACTCAATTTCCAAGCATGCATGGTTATGACCCCATCATTCCTTTGTATTTTCAAACTGAAAACTTTTCAAAGAAAAAAGCAAAAAAGCAAGTTGTCAGGAAATGCTATATCAAATATAAGAATTGAAAGAATGAAAGAACAATATAAAAAGGCCTCAACTTTATGCAAATTTGTATACTATCCAACATAGATCATCACAATCCTTTAAGTCGGGAATAAATTTTATATTGTAGGGAAACAAAAGGATTCCATGTCCAATAAAATGTGCTAACTTTCAAGTTAACACCAAGATTTGAGGACCTTTTTAAATAGGAGAGAAATTGATGAGTTAGATTATAAGTTGCATTTACCAACCTATGTTAGGATTCATGAAAAATTTCATGTTAGTTACATATATGAACACATAATCCAAATTCCAAAATATGATGCCAACTTTGATGGAAATTGAGAAAGTATATTTGACCGCCTAACTTTAACTTGCAATGCACTTGAGGTATACTTTAACTTTAAGTTGATGTATCTTGATATGGAGATATATACTTGAGGTATATTCTTCCCCCTATCAAGATACATCATAATTTTGAGGTATTGTCAATGTTTTAACTTGCAATGCACTTGAGGTATACTTTAACTTTAAGTTGATGTATCTTGATATGGAGATTGGGTAGAGGATGCATGACCCACTATGGACTACAAAGGCATAAGAAGATTCAGAACCAAGAGATTGAGGATTATTTGTTTTAATGGTGAAGTAAAATCAGTCTCATGGAGGATGATGATATCTGCAAATTGGTAAGAGATTGAGGATTACTTGTTTTAATGGTGAAGTAAAATCAGTCTCATGGAGGATGATGATATCTGCAAATTGGTAAGAGAAGTTACAGGCCAGGCAATAAAGGGTAAAATGGTGATTTTGAGAAAAATCTCAAGAAACAGTAAATGAGGAACTCAGAAATTTATCTTGGATTTTTATTTTAATGAAGCCAAGGCACACCATGAGAAAAGTGAAATTAGTAATAAAACAATAGAAACATACATTTTATGAGAAGTGGTGAAATGGTGGTTTTAAGGAAAATGTCTAGAAATGGTAATGAGGAACTAGGAAATTCACCTTTAATGTTACTTTTAATGATGCCAAGGCTCAACCATGAAAAAATGGAAATTACAAAATGAAACAATAGAAATATATATTTTCTAAGAAATGATGAAGTGGCAAATAATGAAGAGTTGAGTAAGCAGGTGAGTGAATGATCTAAATGGCATATTTTAAAAAGAGTTGTTCCTACTAATCTCATATGCTAAGGTTGTAAATAGACTATTATATCCAAGCTAATTTGGGAAGAAACCATTCTATCCGAGATAATTTGAGTAGGATTCAAGTCAAAATATGATACTGGGAAGTCAAAATCTGATACGGGGAAGTCAAAGAATTTCAAATTATCAAGTGCATTCACCAATATTCAGGAAATAGTAAATCATTATCAAGTGAAATCTGAGAGAAATCAAATGATGTTATGAATTACTAATACAACCCAATATATTCATTTTAAGGATAGCAAGATAGATAATAAGAACTATAAAGTTATAACCACCAGAAGCTAATCCTTTTTTTTTCAGAGAAAAAAGCCATCATAGATTTATATTAAGAAAATATAAAGATCTTCAATACATAAGCTGTTGGATTGAGCCAAATGACCAGCAACCTTTAGTCCGAATCTTCCATATCTAAAAAGGAAAAACATATACATCCCATCTACAAAGCGGAATCCTTCTCTGCCCATCAAAATATTTCTTTATTCTTTCCAAAAAGATTCCAAACCATTTGCAAAAATTGGTTTCACCCACTATAATTCCAAAACAAAATTTAGATATTCCAAACTGAAATGATAGAGACTGAGCCCAAGGCAAAAAATTACAGCAAACAACCACTTTAGGAGACTGAGCCCAAGGCAAAAAATTACAGCAAACAACCACTTTGGGTGTTAAAGCTCAAAGTATTATGCCATGATGTTCATTCTCTTCTGCATTAAAAAAACTATCCTAGTTCCAAAAAAATTTGAAAAATTGTATAATTGAAACCATTCTAAGATCCCACGGATAAGGTACAAGATATTAACTCCATATAAATTTCAAATCTTCAATTTTTTTCAGCTTAATGACAAATACAAGACAAATGGCAAAAAGTTGCCCAGAACAAGCGACTAGAAAGAACTCTTGAACTCTGAAAACATTTCTAGGAATAAATAACCATGGCTAGTTATTCAAAGTAGAATCTTGGTATGGTATACGAAACACCCCTTTCAGATTGGAAAACCTGACCTACACAGAACCATATCACGACTGGTTTTCCTATGCCAAGCAGAGGTATCAACATTTCCAAGGGAGAATCTGTAAGCAATCTTATTTTTAGTTAGCAATGCTCAGGGCTCAAAATAACCACTTGTTTATTAAGCAATTGCAATTTCACCCTGGCTTGGGATTCGGGAAGTGTTCACTGCTTAAGGTTCTATCTTACATACTTCATCGCTCTAGAACGAAAGCAATTTGGTGGAAAATTTGTACAGTGTAACCACTCAGTTGGAGCAAGCTTTAAGTGAATTGGATTATGGATTATGAAGAACTTGAATTTAGCACAACCAAGTTACCTTGTGTTTCCGGAAAGAAATCCGTCAAATTCCTTCAGTCTAGATGTTGATATGTCCCTCAGGTCTAATGCTGTGGAATTTGAACTTCGATACTGTAAAATTGACTTGTTCAAACAACACTAGGTAAGAAGACACCCCTGACAATATATTGGTAGTTGAATGAAGTGACTGACTGTGAGTAGAGGATGGCTTGTGAATACCCATAGCTCAGTCAAATTCAATGCTCTGTAGGCAGGTATGGTGGACGAGGATGCTGATGGGCTCAATTGACCAGTGGGAATGAGAAGGGTACAATGTGCCAGAGAGGAGGGTGTGAAAACTATAAGGGGAAGGAAGAGCACACGTATAGTATACGGGGATCGACTAAACAACAGCAAGGAGAAGGGCACATGCCTCTTCAACACAAGAAACATCATGGCGGACGGTGCAATTCAATGTGGGAGGGATGGCGAATGGGCTTAATTGACCAGCTGGTAGGAGAAGGGTACAATGTGCCAGAGATGAGGGCATCAAAACTAATGGCTGGAGGGAGAGTAGTATGGCGGGATGGTGTGACATAGAGACATGCAGAAACAGGTAGGTGGTCGAGACGTGCATCAAAACTAAAGCCGAAAGGGAGAGCAGTATGGTGGGATGGCATGTCATAGAGACCTGCAGAAACAGGCAGGTGACCGAGACGTGGGCGAAAAATTATTTCGAAAAATGACAAGATATATGGGTGGAAGGGAAAGCATTCTCATCTGCTGGGGTGAACATTGTTTTCCCACACCAAATCAGCCACTTATCGTCGTAATTAATGCACGTCGCGGTAGTTATATGGATAACTTACCTATAATCCTATTGTAAAACCTACTAATGCGTTATATATATATATATATATATATATATATAATAATTGCAGTCATATATCAGAATTATATAAACAAAGAAGTCGAGAGTCTATGCTAGGTCGTGGCATAATGCCATGCCATGTGGAGGCCATGGGGCAGAAAAGAGGAAAATGTTAAATTTTAAATAAACATAATTTTTTTTAAAATGTAACTTAATAACTAAGAGTCCAAATTGGACAAATTTCTAGTTGAAATAAATATAAAATAGACCTCCATAATAGACATCCATAGATATTTGTTAGAAATCTAGGTTAGAAATTGAAAAAAAATTGACAAAAAAAAATTGGTTAACATAGTGGACACTTCACTGAGATAAGTGTGGCTTTTACAAGTCTATTACATCTTTCCCTATCTTCAAAAGTTGAACCTCTTAAAATGCAAACAAAGCTGGTGCTTCGACAAGATCAACACCAATATCAAATTCAATGGATCTCCAACAATCGATACATGGAAGCTTTCCTTTGAGAAAGTCATTGGCATAGGTTTTGCAATTAATTATTATATGACTTATTTTTCCATTGTAGAAAGATTCAATCCCCCTCTTACTTATCATTCTCTTTCCCATCATTTTCTTTGGTTATAGTGTTGTCTTGTGCTAAGAATCTCTTTTTGAATCTCTTATAATTGCTCTCTTTCTTTAGCTGAGAGAGATGAAATCACTTATCATTCTCTTTCCCATCATTTTCTTTGGTTATAGTGTTGTCTTGTGCTAAGAATCTCCTTTTGAATCTCTTATAATTGCTCTCTTTCTTTAGCTGAGAGAGATGAAATCATGAATTTTAGAGTGTGAAGATATATGATAGATTATATATGAAATAGTTGTATTAAGAAGAGAGAATATTTAACAAAATGGATTTGGCATCGTCTTTTCCTGTCGTATCTTTGACTTTAGTTAGTTTGACAATGATATATTTTAGATTGTTTACGTGGCTAAACATGGTAATTTCAATAACCATCTTCAATCTAAATAATTAACCATCTTCAATCTAAATAATTGCAGCAAACTTTGTAGTCATTTCTTTTGTTCCAAATAGATTAGTTGGATTATCTCAAATTTCCTTGGGTGGTTTTCCTAGATTTACATGGTGCAACTCAGAATTTGAGAGAGCAAAACTAGTGAGAGTTTTGGCTTTATCATTACAATAACTTATTTGGATTCATAAGTGATTGCTTAATTGTTTTTACAATTCACATTTCAATTTTCTCATTGTAAATATAGCTCAAGCAGTCTGGTTGGTTGGTGCATGGTCACTTTCCAATGGATTGGGCTGTATGCGGACCAGATTCTTCGCATTATCTTGGTTCATTTGAGGTTAATATGTAAAAACTTGAAATCAATGTTAACTTTTTCTCTGTGAATTCATGGTATTACTAGTGTGTTTGGATTTAAATACAGTCAGATTCAACCACATAGTAGTAAATTAGTGTATTCAACTTACTTTGATCTTCATTTGATCTCTAAATTCAGATTCACAGTATGTATTTAACTACAAGTTACAAAGAGCTTCATGATAAAGTTTCTAACTTTATTATTTATTTTAAGCTAAATCTGTGAAATCTTCAACTTGAAATCTCTATATCTAGGAAGGGTCTGGTAAAAATACTTGTGTTCTTAGCTAGAACGAGAATCATTTTGAGATAAAGATTATGCATTTGTTGAATCCACATGATTATATTTGTTTCTCTAAGCTAAAAAAATGAATTTTTGAAGTTGAACCTATGTAAATTCAGTTTGTAGTAGAAATGATTCCAATCTTTCCCAAACATTTATAAATCTGTTTAAATCGCCTGATATGTTCTTTCTAAATCTGGAAATCTGCAAATGTAGGTTTTTATAGGGATATTTACCCATTTAGAGGTTGATTTTGAGTAAAATATTGAAAATTTATGTTCAGAAGATAGACATCACTAAATTCAAGCTCCAGTACGAAAGTATGCATGCTTAGTCACAAAGAGGTCCATTTGGAGCCAAAACCTGTAAATTTATTTAAATAATCTTAATTTATACTTTTGAGGTCAGAAATTTCTAATTCAAGTTCTAATAGGAATAGCTATGTATTATATAAGAGAGGTTTATTTTGATTGGAAAAATGCAACTTTTAGTGAAGTTGCCTCTTCTCTGTCCAAATTTGAATACATGAATGTTTATTCGTTTTAAACATTCATTTTTTTTTGTGTTTGGGCTTATTTAGATTCCAGTTCAATTTTTTTGTGTTTGGGTTTATTTAGATTCCATATTATAACATTCTATGGATAGGGAGTGAAATTAATTATATACGCATTGAATATAGTATCTGCATTGATGTTTTTTTATGTTTTGATTACAAACATTTTTATTTAAAAAAATAAATAAATAAATAAATAAAAATATTTTTATTTAAAAAAAAAATAGTATAAGTTTGTCATTTTAATCAAGTGTGGTTTGTTTAGTAAATATCTTTATAATTTGTTTAAAAACAAATTTTATAATTTAAAAGAAAAATATATATGTTATAGTTTTTAAAAATTATTTAAACAAGAGCCACATGCCTTAAGCTAACATTATTTTTACTTTTGATGAAACAATATAGAACACTTTAGCTAGGGTCTTTGACCAATAGTCTGGACCTCTTGGACTCTTGTCCAATTAGCGTAGTGTTCAAAATATGACAAAATATATATGTCTTCCTCAACAATTGAAAATCTTTTGAATCTGATTTAGGAACTCATGCAAACTTGTCATTTGGTTACATTGTCTTTGAATTGTGTCTGCTACTACTTTGTAGATTTACTATTGTGTGCTTAATATGCAATGCTTGCTTAAAATGGTTTTTTTCTATTTAACTACGTCATTATATTTTGTGCTTAATATGCAATGCTTGCTTAAAATGGTTTTTTTCTATTTAACTACCTCATTATATTTTGTCTCTCTCTGATCACTTGTAAACAATTCCATTTTCAAATTTCCTTACAACTTCTTCTTCATTTTCTTTGCTCCAGAGTAAGGTTCCACTGTTTAGCTAAATTGTGAATAAGAATAGAAAACAAAGGAGATGGAACCTTATATAGAAAAAATCATAATCTTCTTTAGTGATACTTGGTAGTTGACTATTTAGCATATTTCATGTTTTTCCATTGTAAAACAAACTTGCATTTGACAACTTGCCATATTTGCTAATCGAACCACATGGAAATGAAAAATGCATTTGCATTGAATGAGTCAAATGTGCAAAAAAACAATCACAAGTTATCTATATTCAATTTATATAGACCACAACATTTCTTCTACTATCCAGAGGATTGTCAGTTTGACTCTTTCGTTGTTCTTCACTTCTGCTATACTTCAGTTGAAATATGAGAAGGAATTGTTAATCACTTTCGCCATTGCTTGAGTTGTCAACATGATGCCGCTTTCAAGTCAATGCATACTGAGCTGGATCTTGAGTATCTTGAAGCCTTCACCATGTTAATAATGTTCAAACATACTTGTAAGGATTGTCTACACCTTCTTCTCCTTGTGCTTCTTCTACAATTAGCAATTGGGGAGATTTTTTTTGCATCAAATGGTTCTCTGATTGGTTGTATGTTCCAACCAATGTCTGGATATTCACAAATGGGTAACCATATCTTCGTTTCAATCAAGACATCGATGGATATTAGTATAATATTTGATTGCATAACTAGAACCATGTGTGTCGCCATTTTGAACCACTCTTGTTGCACCTCACAACAGATATCCTAGCTCCAACTCCTAGATCAATTGCTCCATTCATTTGTCCATGTCAATGTCCCTTCAAACAATTTGACATGTTGTCAATTGAACAAATCCTATTGGAGCAAGGGTTTTTGATCTATGATCATATTGTCAATGATTGTCATGACTCATTGTTTGAATCTATTTGTGCACTTGCACCATGGTTTGACATGGTTGCTATGAGAAAAACAATTGCACAAACTTTTTACAACTACATTTGCAATGAAATTAGAGCTATTGAATGCTTAGAAGAACACCTCCATGCCAAAATCATTGACCATGAACAATGTATCAAAGACAGACAAAGTTATGTTATTAACTTATCAATGCCATATGTAAATGGACATATAGACGGAAACACTTTTATGATCTAATGGATATGTGAAATACTTAATGTTAACATATACATTTGGAGTGTAGAAACCAAAGATATTACTTTGAGGTTCTATCCATCAAACACTTCATGCAAAGTTTTGTACCTCATGCGTATTCTAGTATCCAGATCACATGTGCATTTTCATGCACTTTTACAAATTAATAGTGTAAAAAATGCTAGTGACATTGACAAAGTGTGAAGAATGCTCGAATCAATTGTTATAGGCCATTTTGTCACATCTATTCAATAGGCATGTAAACCGGATCAATCGAGATCAATGAACATGTTGTCATCATCCCTACACAAATCCCTAAGCATGACTCTTCCAAATGCCTAATTTTTTGGGTCTTACTGCTTCATTTCAGTGTTTTTAAGGCCCAATGCACCATGCCCCTTTAGGTCCCTACATTCAACAATAGGTTGCTTCCTTTCGCACCAGCGTTGATCAGTGTTAGGATGTCCCTTGCTAGGGTGCGTTGATTCTAGAAATTTAGGAAAATTACAAAGAATCGTCAAGCTTCCTCTTCCAGAAGCTTCCAAAGGTTGTTTAACCATTTACCTTGGATAAGAAATTTGAATCCTATATTATCCTACTTTGGAGATTTCACCTCTTATCTCTTGAGCTCATCTTCCCCATTTAACTGGATCTCAACCCTAGATTGGTAAATGGATAAGAATTCCTAAACTACCACCTTCTCCTATATATTTACTACCATCCACACCATAGGGGTTTCCTTTTCGAGAATGATCATGCCCTCATGTTGTTGCCTTGAATTTAAGAGATTCATCATCTTCATGCATTAGAGTGACATAAAGGTTTTCTTCGTGGCAAGGAAGGACACGTCAACTTGGGGATATCTCTACAAGATGAACACTATTATTGGTTGTAAAATCTATCCTATTTCTATCAATACAAATATTATATTGTTCTCCTGTATGTGTTATGTTATGTTTATATTCATATATTTCAATGCCTTGTTGATCCATTGAATAAATTAATTGTATTATGCTACATCGATGTCGTAGATCTTTGGCTTTTGTTGATTGAATGTGCAGGTTCTAATTATAGCAATCAAAGCTACGATTGGAGCTTACAAGCTAAGAGGAGAGTGAAGCTTGCATCAAATTCCAAGTAAGCATCTTTCTATTCTTCAATTTCTCTAAGGAAGACCTTATATTCTTTGCTTTCTGTTGTTCTAAACTAGTCCACTAGGTCTAGGGAAGATACTCTTGTCTGTAGTCATAAATTCGGCAAAAACAATTGGCAACTCCACTAGGGAACGATTCTTCCCTTAGTTGTTTCCTTGAGCTTCGCATATTTTTTTCACCACTTGAACCAATCTTGATTGATTCACTCAGACATTGATTGATTTTAGGAAAACATATGTTTGACCTTGGTTGGGTTTCTTGTGTCGTATTTTTACCAAAACTTCCCCAGTGCATCTCTCTATTTAGAGACAGAGCACCCCAGTGCACCTTGAATAACTGCCCACCTGCACTGCACCGCACCTTCTCCTATGTTGAACGTGCGTTGATTGCACTACAACACACCTTCTCCTATGTTGCACCTGCATTGATTCCTCTATTCCTGCACTACAACGCACCTTCTCTTGTGTTGCACCTATGTTGTAGCAAACTTGTGTGCCTTATGCACCTATGTTGATAGTGTAGGATACAAAATTTTGCATTCCTTTCCCTTGATCTCTCCTCTGCTTTGGTCAAGAATGTTTTCTGATTTTTCTGAGTTTGTTAGTGTCTCTTAAATGTTGCCTTAATGTTTGTATTTTTTTATTATAAACCTTTGGTAATAATTTCTTTGATTTTTTTTCTTATCAATTAGGTCATTTGTGAAAATTGAGCTTGATTGTTGATTGAATTGAAGAAATTTATATTACACCCATATCATGTGTGTTTTCTCTTATCAATGATCTTGTTGCATCTTAGTTTTATTTGCATTTGAAACATTAAAAGAAAAGAAAAGAAAAACAATTATTTGCATTGCATATATGGTTTTGATTTTGATTGGAATAGTGAATTTAAGAAGATCAATTGTTGCATTACGTGTTTGTTTCATTGTTGAATGATTTTCTTCTTCCCCTACTTAGTTAGGCCTTTCATTATTAAAAGGAAAACAAAAAGAGTTCTTTTTGTCACATTAGTTGCATCATAGGTGTGTTTAGGTGACATCGAGTTTTGAGACTTGAAATTGAAACATCATTCAAGATCAACTCTAAAATTCATCTCAATTAACTTAAGGAGAATTTGAAACTTAACAACACACATAGAGGTCTAGGCTGGAGACGTGTTCCAATGTCTTTAAACATAGGAGTTGTAGTTCTTTGCTAGCATTACATTCTGGGGGTGATATCTCGTTTGACATACGTAAGTGTATCATATCATTCTCCATGTACCTTCGGGTATATCGGATGGCGCTCCGCACATGAAAAGCATATGGGAACACTCTCATCGTACCATTACACATTAGGCAACACTACTACGGACTATGCTTCCATGTACCTTCGAGTATATTTTGGAAGTCCACATTAGTTTTTTATCCTACCATATGTAACCAAGTTAGTCGTCTTGTATAATGTGATACACCGAACACAACATTCGGGGATATTTTATGCATGTGCATAAATCCTTGTTTTAATAAGGCGGTGTATTGCAGTTCATAGTTGCTTGGTAATCCCTTTTTCCTAGTTACCACTTTATTTTATCTTGTGTCTTTAATTTCTAAATTCAATTAATTGACCATGGAATAACATCCTTACCATGGGATACCTCCTTAGTGGATCTTAGGTTGACTAATGGCGACAATTCCTAAGTCTACCAATCAAGGAAACTTCTATGACGGAAATTCTAGTCCTTTTCCTTCTTTTGGAAATATTGGTGCTCCTTATATGGCAACGTTGTCCCTTCCCAGATTTATTGTTGGTTTACTAGTTTGGTTGTTTTCAACCCCTATGGTTCTGAATATCCAAGATGATCCTCAGCCAAGTTCAGCTCCACCTGAACAACATCAACATCAAGTTGATCCTAAAGTTGACCCTTTGCCTTCTTCCCCTATTGCCTCTTCTTCCCTTTCTTCTTCCTCTTCTGGTGAAAATTTTGATGCTAGTAACCAAGAGGCTAAGAAGAAGAAGAAAAGGAAGAAGACGAAGAAGCCAAATAATCAAGGGGGAAACCAAGCAAACATTGCTATGAATGAAAATATTATGGAAGAACCTTCCAATCATCCCCACAAAGTTAAATTCCCCTGCAAGTTATGTAAGGGTGATCACCTTCTTAGAGATTGTCCCGGTATTCCCAAGGTATTAAAAGTGTGGTCCACGGGCTTGCATCATCCTTTGTCATCAACCTCTACAGATCATGGTGGTGATAAACCATCACCTAGTGATATTAAGATCCAAGGGAAAAAGGGTAAAGTTAAGTTTCCTTGTAAGTTATGTGAAGGGAATCTTCCTATTCACCTTTGTCCTTATATGGGTGAATATTCAAAATTGTTGGAAAACCTTATAGCTTCTCAGCCTCAACTTCCGATTGGGTATCATAACCTTTCCCCTAATCCTCCACTAGTTGATGAAGTAATTGATCAGAATTTGAATCTAGTCAATCCCACTCTCTCTGAATGTGAATACCATGAGTACGTTTGCGACAAATAATTGGTTGAGAAAATGGTTGACTCAATTCCACCTTCCATTGATCATACCTTTCTCATAGAGAGTGAGTCTCATACCACTTAAGTTATTCTCGTCTATTCAGGTTCTAATGAACTTGTGGGAAATCCCCCTGTTCCAATGGCACAGAGGGGAAATCCTCCCATTCCCATGGAACAAGGGGAAAATCCTCCCATTCCTACGCTGCAAGCGAGCAATCCTCCCATTCTCACAACACAGGGGAGTATTTCTCTCATTCCCATTTCACAAGGGGACAATTTTCCCGTTCCCACAACATCCCCTCCAAGTAGTATGGTCACTTCCTTTTATTGGAGTCGGCTAGCAGGATATCGTCTTCCACCTTACATGCCCTTATTAATCGAAGTACAAGCCTCTAATATGCTCGTACTTGGAACAATAATAGACGAAGGCACATTTGTTAGTAATCTATCCTCAAGTACTTGGCAAGCTTTAGGTTCTCCACATCTTGTGCCCATTACCAAGAATTTGTTGGCTTTTAACAAAGGAACTAGTCAATTGTAAGGGATCCTTTCTCAATTTCCTATTACTTTGGGAGGAAACATTATCAATATCAATGTGATGGTAGTCCATAGCCCTTGGGATTTTAATTTACTTATTGGGCGTGACTATGTTTATGTCACGGGAGCTCTTGCCTCTTAACTCTTTCGTGTGATGTATTTCCCACATGAAGGAAGAATCATGACCATTGACCAGCTTTCCTTCATTGGTTATAATATGACTCATAATAAACTATCTACCCTAAATGGTCCTTATATGCAATTGGTATCTCCCCCGTCACAGATTAATTATGTGGCAACCTATTGCATTCCCACGGCTACTAATGATCTAGTAGTGTTATAGACATTTTTGTGCCTTATAGCATGAAGCATGAAATGTCCATAATCTAAGGGATCCAAAGTCCCTAAACATGTTGTTCCTACCCCTAGGGGAACAAGGTCAGCAAACCAAAACAATCCAAACAAGTTCTCCACTGAAAATTACTCAAAAACAAGGCAATTTTGGATCATGTCAACTGCTCCACTGAGCATCTGCGCTGAATGTCAACTGCTCCATGGACCACCTGCGTTGAATGTCAACTCCAACAAAGGCTACCTGCGCTGAGCGAGTTTTGACATGTGGAAGTCTCATTCCTCAATGAGTCAATGCCCAGGAAGCTTCCAAAATGACACTTGGATCAAGGAATTCGACTGGTGATGAGTAAGAGGTTCTAGATCTCCAAGTCGAAGCAAGAACCTCCAAGTGGACTCAAGAACTGAAGAAGAACTGGAGTGGGAGAGGACACTAGTCACATCTCAGGCTGACTCATCCTCTCTCCAAACTCCTATATATGGATCTCTCTCCCATGAGATCCAGAGGCTGGAATCTTGTGAATGTAAAGAATTGTTGTTGGTTTGAGTTTAGAACTATTGGGTGATTTGCTTTGAAGGAGGTGAAGAGGAGATTTCTTTCCGTTGGGAAGGTGATGCTAGATTGGGCCTCTTATGGTTGTATCACTTCTTGAACCTTACTTCTTCCATTAATAAAGCATTTGAGGTTCTTCTATATGCATGTGTCTCAATGGTGTATTGTTATACTTGTGTATTTGATTTATTCTAATCCTTGAATCAATTATGAATGTATGCTTCTTGTAGTTTCCCTTTCTTGCCATTTTGCAGGATCTTGGTGTAGCTGGGCCAGTGAAAGAGCAAGGAGCTGGGTGCAAGTAGCAAGGAGAGAAGATTGGATCAACCATTAGCGAAAGACATCGGTTAGTGGATCTCTTTCTCCCCTCTTTTACATCTCATAAAGAAGTAATCTCAGATAGCTTTAATTTGATTGTTGCTAAGGAACTATCACCCTTAGAGTGGGATAGGGTCATTCCGTATTGGATACTTTTCCCAACAACAAATTGGCGACTCCGCTGGGGACCGTATCTTATTGGTTGTTTGTGTTTTTGCTATTCATTTCCTAAACACAGGGAGTACCGAATCGAACTGCATTTGGGTCTTTCAAATGCAAAGTAGAGGGAAGCTACTCTAGCTCAGTTTCTGGGCATGTTTATGATTTGAAGAGTTGATCCACAAGGACTCTGAACAGCTCTTAGTGATAGCTTTTCATCCTCCTTTGAATCATCCTTTAGTGTGTACTTGATTGGTAGCTTTGATTTGGCCAAAAACTGTTGATTTTTGAGCAATCTGTGACCCAGAACCCAAGAGAAACGAGAGTTTCTCTCTTCATTGCAGGGACTGTGAAGGCAGTCTGCATTTCAACACAGGTCCCGAAGGGGCTACCTGCACTGAATGTAAAACTGACAGTGTTCTACCCGCGCTGAACCAGTGTGCCCTTGTGCAACTGGGGTTCTCTGCTTTCTGTTACCCTGTTTTCATCCCTGTTTTTGCAGCCTGTTATCAGTCAATGTACCTATCTGAAACCACCTTTCTTTGCCACTATTCCGCCTCGGTTGTATAAAGAAACTGTATTTGTTCTTTGTGTACTTCTTACACCATTTGCAGTTTCCCATAACGAAAGTGAACTAGTCTTGCTGTGGCCTCTTAGATCTAGACCTGTGATAAGTGTCGTTCTGATCTTAAGAGTTAGTTTGTTTGTTGTTCATAGCTGATTGAGCTTTTGCTTTCGTCATATGGTTTGAATTTATGTATTT
The DNA here is from genome assembly GCA_031772625.1 of Pinus tabuliformis. Lineage (NCBI taxonomy): Eukaryota > Viridiplantae > Streptophyta > Pinopsida > Pinales > Pinaceae > Pinus > Pinus tabuliformis. The sequence continues at coordinate 1,678,072,018 of CM062818.1, forward strand.
CTAGTGTTGAAACAAGTAAATCTTAAGGTGTCTTTTGATTTTGGACAAAAGCTTGTTTACTTTCACTTGAAATTGAATTCAAAGTTATACAACAACTTTCTTTTTGTAGTACATCAACATTAAGAAAGAGAAAAGAAATACCTGCATTGTGCATGTGCATTTTGACAGCTTGCATGTTGATTTAGGAAAAAGTGCATTAGTGTGTGCTCTATGATCTGTGTGAAAAGATGATGTCTTTCTTTTCCCTCAGTAGTTAAGATTTTCATAAGTTGAAAAGATTGAAAAAGCTTGCTTCTCATCTTTAGACTGCATTTAGGAGTTGTACCATACATCTCGTGGTGATCCATAAAGACAAACTGCTAAACAAGATCAACCTAAAATAAATTGAATTTACATAAAAATGCTTTGAAACATAACGCAAACACATAGAGGTCTAAGCTAGAGACGTGTTCCGGCGTCGTTAAACGTGATATCTTAGCGTTGAGTGGTTGGGTGATTCCTCCACGGTGAAGCGATAAGTATCAATACGGACTTGTGCTCCCACGTACCGTCGCGTATATATTGGGAGACCCCTATAGGAACAAAGCCTTTATCCATAGGAAGCCGTGTCGGCCGCCCTACTGATCGCAATGCAGTGAACACAGCATTCACGAAGATCGACCACCCGTACCGTAAAACGTATTCTGTGGTTTTGCGAAAAGTTTGGCACATCCTCTGCCTAGAACTCCAGAGTAGTTTCTTTTGGCCTTTTTCAAACTCTATAACTGAAAAATTCCATCCGAGCATTTGTCACTTCGAGCTCGTTAAAACATCGAAGGAGACTAGAGTCATCTTTAGCTTTTTCTCGACTCTTAAAAAGTGAAAAAGCAAGTTGTGTCTAAAGCATCGTTATAAAATTTATTTTAAACGGAACATAATCACCTCCTATTCCTGCGTTGATCTGTAGGTTGAGAACATGGAACGCACCAACCAAGGAATTCCCCATGATGGAAATCCTAGTCCTTTCTCCTCTTGGGGAGAAGTTGGTGCCCCCCACATGGCCACATTGTCGCTTCCAGGACTGACAATTGGCCTGCCAATCTGGCTATTCTCAACCAATGTAGTTCAGAACACCATGGTTCCTGAACAGTCGAGTCAACAGCTAGATCAGTCTAGGGCTGCCCACCAGCCTTCTACTTCCTATAACTCTTCCTCCAATCCTTCATCTTCGCAAGGTAGAGCCGGCAAAACCCAAGCTCCCATGGAGAAGAAGGAGAAGAAGAAGAGAGAGAAGAAGAAGAAGGAGCCTAAGGCGACTGGGGGCAAGCAAAAGACATCTGACAAAAATCCACACATAGCACAGACCGGGCCTAAATCGCCATGTGTCATATGTAGAGGAGACCACTTCCATAGAGATTGTCCCTGTATTCCCCGGATACTAAGGGACTAGTCCCCTCGTTTGCACAGTTCGGGAGCATCAACCTCTGATAGCCATGTTGAATGCTTACCGTCGACCAGCGAAAGTGAAGGTTCAAGACAAAGAGGGAGAGCAAGATCCCCCTGCAGACTGTGTGAAGGCGATCACGCCATCCACCATTGTCCCTTCTTAGACGAAGCGAAGAGAGTTTTGGAAGATCGTCCGGTTTCACCGTTGAGACTTCCTCCTGGATACAAAAAACTCGTGCCAAGTCCTTCGTTGGTTGAGAATACAGCTGGCCCGCTCAAGTGGTCAGCTGAAGCGTCAGTCATTGAAAATGAACCTACTGAATCCAGACCAGACGAAAGTCCAAAGGTTGAAACGACAGTTGACCCAGTTCTCCCTTCGAAAGTTTCATCTTCAAATGACACCCTCACTGAAGAGAATAAGGATGACACCATCCAGATTCTTTTCATCAACACAGACTCTGACGAGCGTCAGGGCAATGCGCCCATTCCTTTATCGCAAGAAGGAACATCGTCAGGGTCATATCCGGCCGTGTATTCGGTCCCACCACCAAGCAACCTGGTTCTGTCCTTTGATTGGAACCAACTAGGCAGACCCCAGTTGCCAGCCAATATACCATTCAGAATCATAGTCCAAATATACAGAATGGTAATGGCTGGCACTATCATTGATGAAGGGGCATCTGTGAGTATCCTTTCCTCTATTTCTTGGAAAGCACTGGGTTCCCCGACGCTTTTTCCTGAGATAAGAAATCTCTCGGGTTTCGATAAAGGAACTAGTCGACCATTAGGGATCCTCCCCAATGTGCCCGTTACATTGAAAGGGAAGGTCGTTCAAATGAACGTGATGGTCGTTCAAGGGCCATTGGATTATAACCTACTCCTTGGACGAGACTATATATATTGCATGGGAGCAATAGTCTCCTCACTCTTTAGAGTAATGTGTTTTCCACACGAAGGAAGAATGGTCAAGCTCGTAGACCAACTTTCATTTCCGGGATCACGCATCGCAAATAGTCACATACCAACCCTGAATGGTCTATTCAATCAAGAAATGTCTCCACCCCCAGTCCTTCTTCCCGATGAGTGCGAGTGATTCGGAAAGATGGGATTGGAACCCAGGGGGCATGCATCTTGGTCTGCTTCGGGCAGAGAAAACCTTGGGTATAAGGTAGGTTTCCGCGGGAGAATATGACTAGTCTGTACCCCGTCCGTAGAGGAAGAGGGGTTGTTCTGGAACAAGATTCTTTTGTCAAAGTTATGTGTTTGACGGAACAGGGTCATTCACCGTTGTCTATTTAGGTAGACATCGCCGAAGAAATGTTTTATTCGTAGCCGCGAACGAGACAATCTTTGGGTAACCAGGAAGAGGTAGGCCTCTCTCGGCAAAACAAATGTTTTGGCGGAGGTGAAGTACGGGTAACCTTGAAATCGTATTTTATACCTGGGGGCATGCAAACCTTTTGGAATGCAAGCAAGGGCAGCTATTTGTTTTTTAAATTTTTAGGTCCTCCCTTTAAACCTGTAGGTCTAACCCTTTAAACTCGTAGGATTAGTCGCAGCCGAACTTGCATAAAGAAAGGATGTGGGGCAAAATTCTAAAAGTTTCCATTATTTATAGGAGACATTCTTATCTTATGACTGGTATAAACGAGCAGTTTTAGCAGAATTCATGCTCGTTAAAAAATAAATGCACCTGTGAGCAAGCTTCCCCCCAGAGTTCAAGCTCATCCAGAAAAAATGAACCGGTAAATAACCATTTGAGACCGTAAATTCATCAGCCATAAAAGCCTTGGTCGTGTTTGCACCGTCACCTCCACTTTTCATTTGGCCGATCATTCACCTCCACTTGATTGTTTACCTATTTTGAGGAACAGCTGCGAAGAGTGATTTCACCTAGCTATCCTTGTGACACTGCCGCGATTGGAAAATTCCAACCTGTACCTGGAATCTGCTGCTATCCCTGTTTATCACTCATTCTTCAAAATACGAGTCTTCTTTGAGCTCTTTTCTTCTGACTCGTAAAAAATGAAAAGTTTGCCGAGTTTTGGCCTTCCAGCTCGTTAAAATGACCGGAAGAGCTATCCCTCCTCTAGATTTTAATCTTTTTGGACCTGAGGGATTATTGCACAAAAAGATCGAGCACTTGTCTGGTTCGGCTCGATAAAACTATCGAACATTCATCCCTTCTGTAATGTTTTATACTTTTTCGGACTTAAGGGATTAGATGATGAAAAAGGACCTTTGGAGTTAACTTTACGTACCTTTTCAGACTCTCTAAAAATGAAAAGGACCGACTTGTCTTTGTCACTAGACTCGTTAAAATGCATTAAATAGCGACAAACTTGTCATTAGACGAGAACGAGTTTCCCTATCGCTAGGCTCGTTAAAACATAGCGATGGGCTTGCCCGAAGGGTAGGTTATAGAACAAGCATATGTTATCCTCCTCAAGCTTGACAAAAATAAAGAGGTACTGGTCAGAAATGACTGGGGAAAAATTGGGAGAACCTCAAAGCTTTAATGGTAGCAAGTCGCTCTTGAACATGACACTTTTCCTCCGTACCACATCGGGTTGGGTTGTTTCATTCACCGGTCTCATCACCATGGTCTCGCCAAACCATCCACATTTGGGGTAATGCTACCGATCCATCGCATCAGTGTCATTATATGTTCAAGAGATGTTCTTCAGAAAGAGTCAACCGTGTCCCATCCACTACCATACATCATCTTTCATCCTTTCATGACCGCCACCCTGAATCATATTTCACAGATCATTTTCACCTTCATCACAATCATTAGCTCCATTTCGTGTCACTGATGTGGGATTCATTAAGGCCCTCCTTTGACGGATCGCTTCTTGTCGACTTCAGCTCATTATCCAAGAAGTTGATCTAGGAACAAACCCCTCAGTACTTTGAAGCTTGCATGCCTCAATGGCAAGTTTCTCACTTTCGGCGACAGGTATACATCAATGACCTTCGACCGAAATATTTTGTGTGGTGTTCGACGCCAAGTCCTTTATTCACACCACGTGGATTGTACTGTCGTACCTTGAGGGTCATCATCATTATCGGTGATTCCTCTCGTGCTTGTTAACAGTTTACATCACTGACTGGTAATCAAGCGATGTCTTTCCATGTTCGACTCCAAGAAATTCTCACATGGATCGACTTGTACTTAGAGTGAAGATCGGACGAGTTTGAAGACCCCGGATCTAGTTTCTTCCATCCAGGCTGCGATATATATTCAGGAAATAAAGACATTGACATGTGCAGCAGATGATCATCCTACCCAAAGGATGATAATTTGAACAGAAAATTATCAGTCTACCATCAGACGATTGTCTATTCTATGTACAGAAAAATGTATTTATAAAGCTGAGCATGGGAATGCCCGCCTCAGCTAGATCATGAAAGCAGTATGAAAAATAATGTATTGTATTGTATCTTATTACAGGTCACCTCTCAACGATTGAAGGAACTTCGGATCCTCCTGATAAAGCATTTCACCCGATAAATGACCTCATACTTTAGGGGGCAACTGTTATAGACATTTTTGTGCCTTACAGCATGAAGCATGAAATGTCCATAATCTAAGGGATCCAAAGTCCCTAAAGATGTTGTTCCTACCCCTAGGGGAACAAGGTCAGCAAACCACAACAATCCAAACAAGTTCTCCACTGAAAATTACTCAAAAACAAGGCAATTCTGGATCATGTCAACTGCTCCACTGAGCATCTGCGCTGAATGTCAACTACTCCATGGACCACCTGCGTTGAATGTCAACTCCAACAAAGGCTACCTGCGCTGAGCGAGTTTTGACATGTGGAAGTCTCATTCCTCAATGAGTCAATGCCCAGGAAGCTTCCAAAATGACACTTGGATCAAGGAATTCGACTGGTGATGAGTAAGAGGTTCTAGATCTCCAAGTGGAAGCAAGAACCTCCAAGTGGACTCAAGAACTAAAGAAGAACTGGAGTGGGAGAGGACACTAGTCACATCTCAGGCTGACTCATCCTCTCTCCAAACTCCTAATTATGGATCTCTCTCCCATGAGATCGAGAGGCTGGAATCTTGTGAATGTAAAGAATTGTTGTTGGTTTGAGTTTAGAACTATTGGGTGATTTGCTTTGAAGGAGGTGAAGAGGAGATTTCTTTCCGTTGGGAAGGTGATGCTGGATTGGGCCTCTTATGGTTGTATCACTTCCTGAACCTTACTTCTTCCATTAATAAAGCATTTGAGGTTCTTCTATATGCATGTGTCTCAATGGTGTATTGTTATACTTGTGTATTTGATTTATTCTAATCCTTGAATCAATTATGAATGTATGCTTCTTGTAGTTTCCCTTTCTTGCCATTTTGCAGGATCTTGGTGTAGCTGGGCCAGTGAAAGAGCAAGGAGCTGGGTGCAAGCAGCAAGGAGAGAAGATTGGATCAACCATTAGCGAAAGACATCGGTTAGTGGATCTCTTTCTCCCCTCTTTTACATCTCATAAAGAAGTAATCTCAGATAGCTTTAATTTGATTGTTGCTAAGGAACTATCACCCTTAGAGTGGGATAGGGTCATTCCGTATTGGATACTTTTCCCAACAACAAGTAGGCGATGTAGTGCATCATTTACCAAGGGAATTGGAGTCTGATCTTTCCATTGGATACTTTGATACCTTCCATAGCATTTTTCTCCCATCTTATAAGAACCTCTTGGAAGCCATGGCCTTCCGCGGGTCATGATCAAGGTCCTGGAGCATAGTTCCTTTTCTTGTGTCAATCTCATTAAAAGATGAAACAAGGTCCTGGAGCACATTTCTTTTTCTTGTGTCAATCTCGTTAAAAGATGAAACAAGGTCCCATGAGCAGAGTTCATTTCCCTATGTCAATCTTGTTAAAAAATGAAACAGATCCCCTTCCAATTCTATTCTTTGATCAGGTCTCGTAAATTCTCAGTCGATTATTTCATTTGATCTCGTAAATGAAGCTTCATTCCATCCACCTATTAGTAACCAGTAGTCTACTTAGCTAAATGAAATGAATATTGGCGGGGCATGTCCTTATAATTGTGTCATTATGCTAGGGGAATGCAAACTTATTTAAAGCATATTTTTTTTTCATTTCAATCTTGTGAAAAAATGAAACCAATTTCAAGCATAGTTTCCCATGTTTCAAGATTGTGTAAAAATGAAACCATTCCTACTTTACCTCTCATGATTTCCATTTTTATCATCTTGATTTTTCCAAATGAGCCTTGGTTTTATCTTTCCATCATCACCATCTGCTTGGCTAATCATAGTCTTTCACTTGGCTTTTTACCCTTTCCTGAGGAACAATTGTGATGAGTGGTCTTGTTAGCCTGTCTCTTGACCTATACATGTTTTGAGAAGTTCCATCATGACCAGAACTAAGTTTTACCCTTTATACCACTCATTCTTCCAGAAGGATTCATCTTTCATCTCCTTTCAGACTCGCAAAACATGAAAATATTACCTAGCACTTGTTTTTTGAAATCGTTAAAGTAAATGAAAAGACATCTACTCAATATAAGTTTAACCCTTTTCTGTACTAAGATAAACTATTTATGAAAAAAGAATACCTTATTCGAACATGGCTAAGATTTTCTCCTGAGTATCGTTTTCAGCCTTTTCGGACTGTAGGGACAATTTACGAAAAGGAACCTTTGCAATTTTCTTTTTCGCCTATTTTTCAAACACTCTAAACATGAAAAAGATGTTGAGTTTCACCTTCACTAGAATCATAAAAACATCAAACAATGATGGACTCATCAAACACGATAGGACCAAACCAATCCTTCTCAAGGTTCATTAAAGATACTTAGAGGGATTCATCTGAAGGATGAACTTACAGATCAAGCATATGTTATCCTCCTCAAGCTTGTCAAAAATAAAGATGTACTAACCAAAAATGGTTGGGGAAATTGGGAAAATAGGGTACGCCACTTATAAATTGCATCGAGTCACTCTTGAACATGACACTCTTCAACTTCATCTCCGTGGTTTTTGGGTTTGGAAATCTGCTTGTCTTCTGGTTCATTATACCATATCAAAGCCTCCGCTTTTGGTTTTGGGTCAATGCTTCCAACTCCATTCAGTGTCGCTAATATTTTCAAGATAAGTCATTCAATTGATATCTACTATGATACTCTTAAGCCTTCATTCCATTTATGTCATTCATGAACCAGCTCCACATCAACATCATTTTGTCTCAAATCATGATACTTGTTTCTTGTCATTGATGGGAGATACATCAAGGCTCTCCTTCGATAGGTCGCTTCTTTTCGACATCAGCCATTATCCAGGAATTTGACTTATAAACTCCTTTTAATACCTTGGGGCTTGCATACATCAATGGAAAGATTCCTCGCTCTCGGTGACATGTTTCAATCATTGGCCTTTGACTAAAATATTTTGTGTGGTTTTCGACTTCAACTCATTCATTCACATCATATAGATTGTAATGACATGCCTTGAGATCCATTAACATCATCAATGGTTTCTCTCGTGTCTATTAACGACTTACATCATTGGTCGGTAATCAGATGGTTTATGTGATGTTCAACTTCAGCTGATTTATTCGCATGTTTAGACTCATACATTGGATGATCGCGTGAATGATATAGAAGACCCTAGATCTAATTCCATCCATCTGGGCTGTGATTTCAAGATTCATACAAGATTACACAGTATGATGGCTACGATCATATACTCATCCAATAATGAGTTCATACTTTCTCATCGGTGTACGTCACTTCTTGATCATTGTACATGCAATGTTAGCTTATGTGCTGAGTATGGGTATGCCTCTCTCAGTAGAGATATCATGGTGAAAATGTATTGTAATAGGTGATGATCTTGACTAGTTTTTCTTGATCTGAACTTGTCACAAGGTAAAGCACTTCAGTCATCAGTTGTCATTTTTGAATTTACACTTTAAGGGGAAATAAGTTATAGGGAATTTTGTCGCATCTGGTGAATAGGCTTACAAATTGGATTAATCCACATCTGTGAACATGTTTTCATCATCCCTACACAAATCCCTAAGCATGAATCTTCCAAATTCCTATGTTTTTGGGTCTAACTACTTCATTTTAGTATTTTTAAGGCCTAGTGCACCTTGCCCCTTTAGGGACCTGTGTTCAACAACATGTTTCTTCCTTCTGCACCAGCGTTGATCAGCAGTATATTCTCCCTTGCTTGGGGTGCGTTGATTCTACAAATTCGGGAAAATTAAAAAGAATCTTGAAACTTCCTCTTCTAGAATCTTCCAGAGGTTGTTTAACCATTTATATTGGATAACAACTTCAAATCCTATCTAATCCTACTTTAGCTATTTCACCTCTTATCCCTTGAGCTCATCTTCCCCTCTTCAGTCGATCTCAAGCCTAGATTGGTAAATGGATAAGAATTTCTAAACTACCACCTTCTCCTATATATTTACTTCCATCCACACCAAAGGGATTGGCTTTTGGAGACTGATCATTCCCTCATGCTGATGCCTTGAATTTAAGAGAGTCAACATCTTCATGCATTAGGGTGACATAGAGGTGTGCTTTATGGCAAGGAAGGACAAGTCAACTTGGGGAGATCTCTACAATATCAACACTGTTATTGGTTGTAAACTCTTTGCTATATATATAAATACAAAGAGTTCATTGTTCTCCTATATGTGTTATGTTATGTTTACATTCATATATTTCAATGCCTTGTTGATCCATTGAATAGAGTAATTGGATTGTGTTACATAGATGTCATAGATATTCGGCTTTTGTTGATTGAATGTGAAGGTTCTAATTATAGAAATCGGAGCTACGATTGGATCTTATAAGCTGAAAGGAGAGTGAATATTGTGTTATATTCCAAGTAAGCCTCTTTCCATTCTTCAATTTCCCTAAGGAAGACTTTATATTCTTTGTTTTTTTTGTTATGGACTAGTCCACTAGGTCTAGGGAAGATACTTCTGTCTGCAATCGTAAATTCTACAAAATATCAATCTCAAAAGAAAAAAATCAAATGTTGTGTCAATTATCCCTTCTAATCATCTTGTTTACAAATAATCAAATGTTATTACATCTTGTTTTCCATTGAACTATCACTCAATTGACGATAAAACATCAAGAAAAAAGAAAATTTGTCAAAGTTCCTAAACATTGCACATTATTAGAACAAGATTCACATTCTTTGTCATTGAACAAACACAATAGAAAACTAGTCTCTGATGTTTTCCCAACAAATCCATGAGAAATATAGTAGCTTGCATCAATTCAAATTTGTAATACAAACACAAGGTGTTGTGTTAAATGAAGAACATGGAAAGCATGTGCAGTCAATTAAAGAAATCAAGACATGCAATCAATCCAAGACACACCTACTTATGCACGTTGCAAATGTGATAGATTTTATTTTGCAAAAGACATGTGATCCATTGAAATAATCACATTAACATTTTTTTCCAATCTCACTCCTAAAACAAAAGTCAAACCCATCAAAATGGATGAACAAATTTTCACATTAATGATGATATTGCATTTTTGGACAAACATTGTTATATACAACCACCAAATGATCCAAAATTTCCATAACTCTTCCACTTAAACAAAAAATGTACAACAACATAATGAAAAAATGTTGTCTCTCACCAATACAGAAACAACAATGCACATGATCAAAGAATCGAATCAGTAAATAAAAATCGCCATAGAAACATAAAAATGCAATTTCCAGCTATCATTGTGCTCAAAGAAAATATTCTTGTTAAATTGATTGGTGGAAATTATGATATTCAAGATGGCTTGATTAATGGTGATGAAGGCATTTTCAGGGCATCCACAACACTTGAAAATGGTTCCATTTGGATTAAATTTTCCAATCTAGCAATTGGAACTATACAACCAAAAAAATGCTCCACTTATTCAAAGATGGAATAATGTCAAATTGGACAACTATTAGAAGACTTTGTAGGCATAATGAATCGAGCAACAACATTATTTTCACAAGAGAACAATTCCATGTTCAATTGGCATGTGCATGAACCATATAGTGATCACAAGGCTTAACAATGGATAAACTAGCTTTTGACCCAAAAGGAGTTAGGCAAGATGAACTTGTTTACACTACACTTTCCCATGTCAAAGGTATTAAATATTTGTATCTACTAAATAAATGGAAACAAACAAACTTCTCTCTTTGTGACTAATTCGCTTCAGAACTACAAATACTTAGAGAAACTGCCTCTTATCAAGTTGAATATAGTTTATATTCAATTCAAACAAATGATTGTTTGACAATATGTTCCTTGAACACACATAGCTTCTCATTGCATTTTGAGGATATTGTTGTTGATTATGATCTAATGAAGGCAAACATCCTTTGTTTCCAAGAAACAAAAAAATTCACCTCCATGAAATCCAATGTTTGCAAAAAAATATGACTATATACATATATTGCATTCGCATGGGATTCTGACATAGTACACGAAAAATATTATAGTTGACAATCAATTGATTTATACACAAGCCATATTGAATCAACAATTGCAACCTTCTATTTTCAAGAAAATGCCATTACATTCACAAATGTCTACATTACACCAAATAAAAAGTTGAAGATATCATCGATTTCATCAAGTTCATTTTAGAACACACACACAACAAATATCTAATTGTGCTTTTTGGTGACTTCAACTTGGACATGTTGCAAAATAACCATCAACAAAAATAACTACTTTTATTTATGCAAAATAGCAGCTTCAATTTCTCTACAACAAAGCAAACAATTGATTATGGCTCCATGCTTGACCACTTTTTGACAAATTTCATAGGTAATAGTGTTTCATTCCATGTCTTTGATGCCTAATGGACAAACCATCATACTATCTGCATTACCATACCTTTATTGTTCACTTAGGCCATTTTTGCAATGCTCATATGTATTGATCCAAATGTCAAAAACTCACAACAATTGTCATATTTGCAAATATCCATCATAGACATATGAATTTATTTGCAAACATATTTCCATTTATAGTCAGGAAATATCTTCAACAACTTTCCAGGGTACTCTTGTTTTCATTTATGCATAAAAAAGTTTGTAAAAAACATGCCAAGATTTAGACCTTTAGTCACAAAAAAATAAAATATAGAAATGCATGCATCATAGTTGCACATGAGTTGTCTTTGTGGCTAGATTAGTTTCATTTCCAATAATTGTTCCAACATCAATGTAATGAATATTTCTGAGCAGCTGTAATTTTAATTGCAAATATCGTTTTTTTATAAATTTAAAAAAAGAATCGTCTCGATAAGATCATGTGACTATATATTTAAAGGTCACATTAAATCATTCTACACTTTACCCATATTTCCAATGAAATTTCAAGAACAAGTTGTACAGACAAATGTATATAACACTAGTCAAAAGACAAAGAAAGAAATTGTAAATAGATGACTAGCTATTGCAGTGTTGAACTCAGATACTTGTCATTAAACTTTTCATCTTGGGTAATATGTGATTTTGATACCAACATTCTCTCAGGTTATTCAACATACAAAATTTCTGAAATAAGTGGCTATTTGTTTGAATTTAGCATTTTTACTCTCTCAAAAACTACCATCTAGTAGCCACTATCTCACAATGGCCTCGGAAGAACCTTGTCACAAAGAGCTTGTTACCACACAATCTAGTAGGGCCCTAGGAGGGAAACCTATTGGACTACTACTAGACTAAGTGACAACAATGGGATAAATACCTACTTTCACTTCAGTCAATGCTCCCTGCTCTTTATGAATTTTCACTTATGGGAGGAGTCCTGATATGAGAGAGCTCATTTGAAATGGATATGATAACAGCTAGGATTTAAGTGATTTCACAAATCCCATTCAAGGAGAGATAAAATAAAGACTCAAAGCTTCAATGAAGCTAATTCCCTATCGAGGGAAGGCTATAGAGATCAAGATCTAGGTTTTAAGATATGATGATGATAATGGGTGTTCCTAAGGTCAAGACTCTAAGAGATGATGTAGGACCTCTCAAAGGAGCTTTGTGTGATGATATGACACTTATCAAAGGCTCTTCGATTTCCTTGAAAGACCTAGGAAAGGCTTGCACTAGACTTAGGGTTTATGAATAAGTGTGGGAAGAAATGGTTCCAAGGTACTTACTAGGTCAAGGAAAGGGAAGAGAAATGGTCTCTTATGATTCAAGGCTCATACAACCCTCAATAAAGCCACCTATCCAAGGAGATACAAGCTAGTTTTCCCTTCTAGGTCACACATAGGGAAAAAGGATTTATGGAGAATTAACTGTGAGAATTCCACCAAAATTTAAGATCATCCGGGGGAAACACTAAGGAAGAGTTCTATCTGAACGAAATCCCAAACTTCCTTCTCCAAAAGAATTTTCTTGATGCCCTAGCTAGTCGTCTTAGCAATGAGGGGACGAAAATTTTGAGAGGAGAAAAGAGAAGTTGATCACCAAATTTCTTGGACCAATTCCTAGTTCCTTAAACTATGGAGTCTCGGATGATTTAAATTTTTCCAAAATTGTCCTTAAGGAGGCTAAAGAGTGATGCCCTAGAAACCAATCTTTGACATTTACACACCCAATATTTATGTAGTTTCATGGAAGAAAAACAAAATATTATCCACTAGGAACATTCATCAATTTACATGCCATGAGTAATATATTCAATTTCCAACCAAATAGAATTCCAAAATAATATTCAACAAATTAGGGCACGAGAGCATTAACTAGTTACAACAATTCCATACATTAGACATTATTCCAAGAAAAATATTCAACTAAAATAACTTACAAGATTACAATATGATATATCCATCCACAAATAAAAAAGTAGCTCCAAAGAAGATCGAAATTATAGCTCCAAATATCAAAATGCATCGAAGAGTCTCCACTAGCGTCCAAGAGAAAAAGTGTGAATTATTTTACAAGAGAATAATCCAAGTGATGATGATCATGTTCTCACAAATGAGGCTTGTCTCTATTTATATGAGTCTCTCATAATTCGATTTAGCCTAATGAACCCCCAAAGTTATAAAATAATGTGCTAAGAATAAGCCTTGGTCATAAGCCAACCAAATATCTATTACAAGTTATGAGAAAGCCATCCTTAAACCAACCGAATTGATGGCATCATGATGTAGAAGAGTAATTAGAGGCCCTCATTGAGTACTCTTAGTACCATAATGAGAGCGAGGGCTCCAATAAATATGAATTGGGGGATGGACCCTAATTTTCCATTCAAGTCATCATGTGGTGCCTTATAGTGGTTTTGGAGCACAAGTGATGGTCACATGGGTCTCCTAATGAAAGATAAGCATGAAAAAATCTCCAAATGTGGGATCTTATGATGGTGTCTGCCCTCCCATGTCTCAAGGGTGATATAAACCTCCTCTAGGTATTGGATCAGCTACCCTAATCATGCTAAGCCAACTAGGTCATACTAGTCCAAGTGCATCATCTCGCAAATAATGTGGGGAAATGAACAAATTGTTGAAGGTGCTAAGGATGCCCATGGAATGAAATGATGCTCAAACACATGATGGAGTCCTATGGCTCTCAACGCACCCCCTACAAATGTAAATATGATCCTCTAGTGGGATTCAACCCTAGTTATGTTTCCTATCCCATGATGAAACCACCTACCAATTACATATAAGATCTAATGTGCTTCCTCACCATCAGGTACGATAATTCATTAGTGCATCTAAGTGAACCAGTATTGTTAATCAAGAGCACAAGTGAGACTTCATAATGGGATTCCCTTCCCAATTTGGGGCTTTAAGCATGTAATAATGTTACCTCCTTAGGTGGGAGTGGCTAATAAGCAACCCTATTACGTGTTCCTAGCCCTTAAGGAGAAAGGAAGGTCCAAGATACATCCTTCAATTGATAGGGGTCATGTGATTAATGATGAGATGGATAGGGACATAGGGGCTTGAAAGCTAAATGTCATGGGTTTAAGGATGGTGATGTTGAGGGATGTCCATATATTTAGGTGTATAGATGTAGGAGGGAGAAATCGTGGATACATGAGTTACTTCGACCTTTGTTTTTCCACCCTTCTTCATTTTCCTTTTTCCTTTTTGGTGGGCCCCAGTATTGTAGCAATAATGCTACAAATCCTGGAACTCCCTTCTTTAATTTTATCAACCCGGTAGTTCGTAACAAACTTGGAAGCGAGGGTGCTGTATGCACAAGTACTAGCTCTTGCCGCAGCTGTCACTTGGTCAGCTAGCACAAGTCCGCTAGGGGCTCAAGCCAACTTCTATGAGCTCTTATAAGAATCTTTTTAACTGATGGACAAAAGCTAACTCAAAGGAAGCTAATCTACTTGCGGAAAGAAACTGAAAGCCAAAAAGAAACACAAACCCTAGCAAACCCTAATTCTACCAGCTAGTCCTACTGATGTAAAGGAGAGAATGCAAACTACGAAAAGAGATGCCATTACTTCTAGGAAGGTAAAATGCATGTGTCTAAGTTATCACTATCTAAAGAAAACATATTTTTGTATTTTTTATTAAGTTATTAGAATTATCATGCATGTGCTTTTAACCGGCTTTTCACTGTGCAGGGATGGATCAAGGAGGAGGAATGCTTGGAAAAGGTTGGGATGGTACAGAGAGGGTCTAAGGGATCCCTAACATTCTTTCTGAGAGTTTCACAAAGTCTGGATGCTATGCAACCGAGGTTATGGACTTCTACAGGAAGTCTGCAGGGGTTTCTACAGGAAGTTCTGTAATTCTTCTACAGGATGTTTCGTGATTGGGTTTTTGAATGATAGGTGAGTGGGAGAGAATGCATGAATGGGTAGGGAGGTAGGGTAGGGGCCTAGAATGACCCAAGGACTGATGGATAGAGTTGATGAGAGGGTGTGGAAGTCTAGCTTGCATCAAAGAAGGTTTAGGCAATGGAAAAGCAAGAAGGTAGGGTTACGTGGCAAAAGAGCAGATGGGAGATGAGGAAACAGACTTGGTAATGGAGGAGCTGATCTGGACGAGGCTCAGATGAACGAGGAGGTGATGAAGGTGCCCTGCATAGTGTTTACCTGATCAAACCAACTACGTCTTGCATACAATCAAAATATTAGATGATCTATCTAACAGTTTAATGAGATCAGTGAACAACAACCTTATTCATGACAAGAATCACGTACAACATGTGAACAAAACATTATCAAAGAGATATAAACGCATGAATAACTCCTACCAATCCATGCTAAACATAAAAAGCTACTTCAACCATCAAAAGCAACCTAAGTAACAAAGCACGAATTAAATCTAAAGAGCAGACTTTATTTTAAGAATGCAGCGAACAGACATAAAGATAAACAAGGGAGGTATTGGGCGCTTGAGATGGGCCCAACCCCAAGAGCTACAGCCTCCCAAGAGAGATTTAGAGCTGGTGCAAAGCTGGATTCATCTTTATTAATCAAGAATGAAGAGTTACATCAAAATTGTCCACAAGGAGAGCTTGAGAATGAGCTGAAGGCAAAGCTAATCTATTGCCTACAAATCGAATTACAAAATGACTACAACAAGGCTATGAAATGAATAAATACTAGCTACTATCTACTGGCTAACTAGCTAACATCCACTGGCTAACCAAAATGAGGCCCTAAGCCTTCTTATTTATACATATTTGAGGACCCAACAGTCCTCCTAAACTTTAGGGACTCGGCTGCCCAAAACTTGGAGTTAACAGCAGTCCTACTTGACTTGCTTGGATGCCCTTGTGCTGATTGATTCGGTGGCCCTTGAACTCCGAGCTGATGGTGGAGAATTTGAGGTAAGGGCCCATAAATGAAGGGGACACCTTCCTACAAATCCTCTAGCTTGTTCTCCCACGAATTTGGCTGCCAAGTGCTCATTAAGACCTTCAATTTTGTCTCCAAGTTGACCAAAAAGGCTACACAAAGCACCCATTAGACTTGTTGGCATAATGACTAACCAAATTCACTCTATTAACATAAATATAATAAAAAACATGCAATAAACTAATGAGAATGGTGGATTAAGTCAAATTAGGAGGTTGAATGAGCCCAAATAATTGTCCATTTTTGGGGCTCATCATCACCCCCCTACTGAAAGTGTTGCTCATCCTCTGAGCAACCAATCTCTCTCCTCATCTTTGACGGCCCTGGTGGCCTCCTTGGCTAAAATCTCGGCCGATTTCTCCTTCTGCTGCCCTTTCTCCAAACTTCCTGTAGAAACAGTTCTCTGTCTTCCTGTAGAAACAGTCTGCTAACTTTCTGCTGCCTGCTGCTTTTCCTAGTGAATTCTCAGCCTTGTTATGAGTGTGCAAGTATATGCAATCATATGGAAGAAATAGTGGCCTTGGCATTTCCTAAAACCTGCAACGTGAGGGCACTCATATGTTTTGTAACAAGGAAGTTGGTTAAATTCACAAGATAAGCCATGGTCATGTTTCCAAGCAACAGGAATATGATAAAGGTGTTTTCTCTGGCTTTTTCAATAGCAATAGCTAATACATTACCCTCCACAAAAAGAGTAACAGGAAGCAATAACAGCGCAGCAATTGGTGCCATGTACATGAGCAAATTCATAGAGTGAAGCTTCTCTGCCTCAGAGGTAAGCAGGAGCCCCTGAACAACTGATTTCAATGCTCTGGCAGCAGTTGATCCTAGGCAAACCAAAAAGCCAAAAAGGTGGAATAATGGCTCACTGTTGCTTGCAATAACAATGCCAAATACCACAGGCACCAAGGCCATATAAACCACAGAAGACTCCCTCTTACATGTTATTATAAATGCAAAATATTGCTGTGAAGAAGGGAGTTGTTGCCCCAATAGCTTGATTGAAGGAGACTGGCAAATAGCGCAGAGAAATATTGCCACAAACAACCGAGAAGGAGAAAATGAAGCTCAGTGCCAATATCTCAAGAAACTGTCTCCTGGAGACGATGAACTGCATTGGTACAATCTCTAACCATGAAATTGCCAGAAAACCATAAAATGAACAGGCACACATGTGCAACATTGTGAGGAATATTGGGTATCTGCATCCAAAAAACTAAGTAGGCATTTGTTAAGCAATAGCACACCAATATTGGAAGAGTACCAAGCTGCAATAATGAGAGCTGTTGTAATAGTCTGGGACACAGGAAATGCACCATATTTTCCTTCTCCTGTTGGAGTTGTAGGTATGTCAATAACTTGTTGTTCAAGCTTTGGATTACTGCCCCGCCTCGTCCATGTTTGTGTTTCGGCCATAGCTGAAGAGGGCTTGAAAAATCAGATCTGATCAATATTCGGAAGACCCAATTGGTTTCCAGACCTGCACATCGTCTAGGTACTTGTCTATACTGTGTAGGACTCAGATGGACCCAAAACAGATGTACATGTCTCGTTATTATAAGCCTCCCCCAACTCTGCAACTTGGTGATCTTTTTAGCCTCCTCGAGCTGAGAGATGAAAGAGAGATCAGTTCCTATTGGGAACAACTTCAGATTGAGATTGAGATGTATGAGAAGCGAGCACAAACACAAATCTCATCAGAGAGCTCCACCCCAGCTCTGCCTGAAAACCAAGCAGCTTACTCTGCCCTGGAAGACTCTGCTGTATTTTCCTGTAAAACATCTTCCTGTAGAATGCTACTGCCCCTCTAAGCGAGCCAGATACGCAACAGACTCTCGAGACAGGTAGAAAACCCCATGGAGGATGACTAGTTAACAGCTTGTGGGAGCAGAGGACGCGTACTTCGGCTAAGAATGTTGCAGACACAAATGAATCAGCGGGTGGTGAGAGTCAGTCGAGCATTTTTTTTAATTACGGCATGATTCACGTGAGAGAGTGAAGTGGCCAAGTGTACATGGCCTCATGCAACTAGAAGTGTTTTTCCTCACTGTAGTGTAATTATGAACTGTAGTTCTCTGCCTGTAATCACTCACCATTAGTTGCACTGGAGTTTAGAATATCCACACTGTCTGTGTTTTTTAAATTTCACATGCATGACTGATCCATGCATGCTGCGTGACTTTCTCATGAGTGCTAGAGAACTGGATGTCTTGCTATATTCATGGCTTAATTTCACCATTCCATTCGTTCATGCAATGCTTAGACTAGATTCATGCAATAGATGAACAAGGTTTAGTCACATACCTGAAGTCAAACGGCTGCTTGTGAAGCTTTTTGCTGCTGCATGCTTGGATCCTTTGGTTGCATGAGGGCTTGGCTGATGATTTTTGATTTCTTTTCCTTGTGCAGGTGTCCTCTGACCAGATCTAAGCTGCATGCATTTGTTTCCATGTTCAAATCTGCACCTTCAAGCTGTTGCTGTTGCAATGTCACAGAACCAGAACTTGTTTTCACCATTTCTCCCAAAAGGTAAAGTGGATTGATCTAAAACTTGCTGAGCATGTTTCTATCATCATGATGCATCTCCCATAGAAACATCGTGATCAATGGATGCACGGATTTCGAGAAAAATGGAAAATGGCTGAAGATTTCAGAGATCGATTTCTCGAAAACCGTGCATCGGAATTGGCTGAAACTACTTGGGTAGGTTACCATCACTCACATGCATATCTCCATGAAACAGGTTTTGAAACGGATGCACGGATATGGAGAAAATCCAAAAATGGCTGATGGAGATGGAGGCTGATTTCTTGGAAACCGTGCACCGGAATTGGCTAAAACTGCTCAAGCATGTTGCCATCACCCTTGTACAATTTCCCTTAAACTAGTTTTTCAAATGGATGCATGGTTTTCATGTTATGGCAAAAACAAATTTTGTTCTATGTATTTTTTCTTTAAGGCATTTTTCAAGTGTTTGCATGGAAGGGAAAACTGAGCTTGGGCTGTGATGCAGGTATGGAGATGATGGAGGAGGAGTTGGAAGATTGCATGAGGGCTTCTGAACCCTTGAGGAAGCTACCATGTTCGCCAAACCACTTTTTGAAATCCATGTCTAGTTTCCCACAATTTCTACAGGAAGTTCCTGTAGAAGCACAATGAGAAGCACAATGAGGTGGAAAAAATGATGGAGAAAGGCAAGGGATGGCCACACAAGTGCTTGCAGGTCTAATCAACAGATTCCCAACATCAGATTCCATTTTGTATTTGAATTTGGTTCGTCCAAAGGTTCTACAGGATGTTTCCTGTAGAAAAACAGAGCTTCCTGTAGAAGGCACAAAAAAAAATTCCTTTGACCTTGATTTGAGTGCTCCTCCTGTCATGAAACGTCCTTCTTGCAACCTGCAATTAGCCAATGGAATTAGTTTTATTTTTCTTTTTCTTTTTCTCTTCTTTTTTTTTTTGAAAAACAACTAGGGCGCCTCATGGAGGTTTTCACCCTAATTGCCTGCCCTGGGCGCCTCCAAGGGAGGTTTTCACCCAAAGATCTTATCCTTTTTTCTCTTTTTTCCCAACCCATTGACCGCCTCATGGAGGTTTTCAATCAATGAGCCAATCTAAGGCACCTCCGAGGATGTTTTCACCTTAGATTTCTATTTTCCTTTTTTTTCATTTTTTTCTTCTTTTTCTTTTTTCTCTTTTTTTTCCTTTTTTTTCTTTTTTTTTTCTACCCTACCCTACTTGAAAAACAAAATCGTTCTCAAGTATAAGAATACTTCCAATGGAGCCATGTGCACATCGAGATTAGAGGTAAACCGATGTGGAGGCTTGAAATGCATGCTTTGACAGCTATCCGAATCTCAGAGACCAAATGATTTGACTTTGAAGGGATCAAACATAGCTGAAGAAGAGAGTACTGCTGCAACTTAGTGACCGTCTGAAACCATATTTCAATATAGCTCTGATATCTTTGGTTCTTTTCTTGATCTGGATCATGTTTCATGTCACCTTCTAACATGACTTCCTCATGTTCCTCTTTTTGTTGATCTTTCTCTTGAATACATGGAAGATTTTATGGTAACCATGAGGGAACTCTCTCGATCTCTGATTCTGATCTCTTCTCTTCATCAAGTGCAGCCCATGGTTCTTTGATCTCCTCTTTGTAATCTTCTTTGTCCTTTGGTCCTTCAATGTTTTCAATATAATCTCTGTTTTGCAACACTCTTCCTGAGCTTTGGTGAAGATCATTGAGCTCAAAAGGAGTCATTTGCACGTGTTGTGCCTCAGCTTTGCAATTGGGTTGAGCTACTCCATTGTATGGCTTTTGAAATGGTACGGGTAGTTGAGTGGAGGTGTGAAATTGAGATGGAGATGGATGGCATTATGGTTGGGCAGGCATTTGGGGTTGCCTTGGTGGAGCAGGAGGCGATGGTTGTGGATGACCAGGTGGTGGAGGGAAAGAAGCGGGAGGAGTGTTGTATTGGGGCATCCACTCCTGATGAGGTGCATTCCACTGAGGCTTTGGCTGAGCATAAGAGTGAAATGAATGAGCAACTAGTTGGGCATAATATGGATCTGTGAAGGAACAAGGAGGAGGTGTGAACCAGGAAGGATGAGTAGGGGGACCCCAAGAAGGCATGAAAGTGGCTTGGTAGGGGTCATAATAGGTCTCAGGTGTCCCTTGCAGTTCCTGCTGATAAGATCTATGTTCATGTGGCCTCCTTTGGTTCATTTAAATAGAGTGATTCAGTGGCTCCTTTAACTCTTTGATATGCAACTTTAAGTCCAGGCAAGGAAGGGCACTGATTCGTAGGATGGTATTCTTCACAGACAAAACACACTTCTAGGGAGTGCATTGGACATTCTTTCCTAGGATGCTTTCTAGTGCACCTAGGACAAAAGATGACCAAAGCCCTCTTGGCTTCCTCTTGCTTCTTTTGGATCCACAGGGTATCCAATTGCATGGCAAGAAACTGCCTCATATCACTCTTGAAATATTCTATCTGATCTTCAAATTCGTCTTTGGACAAGGGACTGCTCCCAACATTTCTGCTTGTAGCCATTTGCTCCAAAGGAATGGTTTCTTCTTCTTCTCCCCTTGAGGTTCTTCAAATATGTCTTGTTGTCCACCTAAGGGTTCTTTAATCACAACCATCGAAGAAGAGAGAGAAGGTTGGCTGTGTGAAGCGGTGGGGGCGTTGTGCAATCATTTTTCTAACTTATCTCTACTCCTACAAGCCATGAAATGAAATATTTTTGGTTGATTTTTTCTTTTTTCTACTTCTACCTGCAAAAATGAAATAGATTGAACTACAACTAACTATCTTGCTAAAATTAAAATGCGGAATTGAAATGAAAGCAGGAAAGGACTAATCTATTTTGCTCAAATGAAATTGCAGGAATGAAATGCTAGTCTACGCTTGCGGAATTGAAATGCTAATCTACGCTTGCAGAAATGAAATTGCGGAATTGAAATGCTAATCTATGAAAGCGGGAAATGCTAATCTACTTTTGCATAAACGAAATTGCATAATGGAAATGAAATATACTACTTAGCAGAAGATTGTAGTGGAAAATAGAAGAAAAGCGACAATCACCAATACTCTGACGCTTCCCCGGCAACGGCGCCAGAAAGATGGTGGGCCCCAGTATTGTAGCAATAATGCTACAACTCCTGGAACTCCCTTCTTTAATTTTATCAACCCGGTAGTTCGTAACAAACTTGGAAGCGACGGTGCTGTATGCACAAGTACTAGCTCTTGCCGCAGCTGTCACTTGGTCAGCTGGCACAAGTCCGCTAGGGGCTCAAGCCAACTTCTATGAGCTCTTAGAAGAAGCTTTTTAACTGATGGACGAAAGCTAACTCAAAGGAAGCTAATCTACTTGCGGAAAGAAACTGAAAGCCAAAAAGAAACACAAACCCTAGCAAACCCTAATTCTACCAGCTAGTCCTACTGATGTAAAGGAGAGAATGCAAACTACGAAAATAAATGCCATTACTTCGAGGAAGGTAAAATGCATGTGTCTAAGTTATCACTATCTGAAGAAAACATCTTTTTGTATGTTTGATTAAGTTATTAGAATTATCATGCATGTGCTTTTAACCGGCTTTTCACTGTGCAGGGATGGATCAAGGAGGAGGAATGCTTGGAAAAGGTTGGGATGGTACAGAGAGGGTCTAAGGGATCCCTAACATTCTTTTCGAGAGTTTCACAAAGTCTGGATGCTATGCAACCGAGGTTATGGACTTCTACAGGAAGTCTGCAGGGGTTTCTACAGGAAGTTCTGTAATTCTTCTACAGGATGTTTCGTGATTGGGTTTTTGACTGATAGGTGAGTGGGAGAGAATGCATGAATGGATAGGGAGGTAGGGTAGGGGCCTGGAATGACCCAAGGACTAATGGATAGAGTTGATGAGAGGGTGTGGAAGTCTAGCTTGCATCAAAGAAGGTTTAGGCAATGGAAAAGCAAGAAGGTAGGGTTACGTGGCAAAAGAGCAGATGGGAGATGAGGAAACAGACTTGGTGATGGAGGAGCTGATCTGGACGAGGCTCAGATGAATGAGGAGGTGATGAAGGTGCCCTGTATAGTGTTTACCTGATCAAACCAACTATGTCTTGCATACAATCAAAATATTAGATGATCTATCTAACAGTTTAATGAGATCAGTGAACAGAAACCTTATTCATGACAAGAATCACGTACAACATGTGAACAAAACATTATCAAAGAGATATAAACGCATGGCTAACTCCTACCAATCCATATTAAACATAAAAAGCTACTTCAACCATCAAAAGCAACCTAAGTAACAAAGCACGAATTAAATGTAAAGAGCAGACTTTATTTTAAGAATGCAGCGAACACACATAAAGATAAACAAGGGAGGTACTGGGCGCTTGAGATGGGCCCAACCCCAAGATCTACAGCCTCCCAAGAGAGATTTAGAGCTGGTGCAAAGCTGGATTCATCTTTATTAATCAAGAATGAAGAGTTACATCAAAACTGTCCACAAGGGGAGCTTGAGAATGAGCTGAAGGCAAAGCTAATCTATTGCCTACAAATCGAATTACAAAATGACTACAACAAGGCTATGAAATGACTAACTACTAGCTACTATCTACTGGCTAACTAGCTAACATCCACTGGCTAACCAAAATGAGGCCCTAAGCCTTCTTATTTATACAATTTGAGGACCCAACAGTCCTCCTAAACTTTAGGGACTCGGCTGCCCAAAACTTGGAGTTAAAAGCAGTCCTACTTGACTTGCTTGGCTGCCCTTGTGCTGATTGATTTGGTGGCCCTTGAACTCCGAGTTGATGGTGGAGAATTCGAGGTAAGGGCCCATAAATGAAGGGGACACCTTCCTACAAATCCTCTAGCTTGTTCTCCCACGAATTTGGCTACCAAGTGCTCATTAAGACCTTCGATTTTGTCTCCAAGTTGACCAAAAAGGCTACACAAAGCACCCATTAGACTTGTTGGCATAATGACTAACCAAATTCACTCTATTAACATAAATATAATCAAAAACATGCAATAAACTAATGAGAACGGTGGATTAAGTCAAATTAGGAGGTGGAATGAGCCCAAATAATTGTCCATTTTTGGGGCTCATCACTTTTCTTGATTTTTATTTATGTTACTTTTCGGGGCTTCAGGAGATGAGAGCATGTTATGTATCATATAAGTAGTGATTATCCCATTAAGGTGTATCATTTCATCTCCCACAAGGGGTTGGGACGTGAACGGGTTCTTTTAATGATGTGAGGGCACTCATGGGGCCCTAAGAACCAGGGTGATGGCCATAATGAAGGGGTAGAGCTCATGTTTGGATTTTTCCCATGTGTTAATATAATGTCCCAACCATCTTTTGCATTTTATAATATTCTTTTATTTTGTTTCTTGCTTGTGGCCATGATATTATTTTAATTTTCTCTTAGTTGCATCAACCTCTGAGGAAACATTTTTAGGCCCAACCCAAACATGTGGACAAGCGGAGGGCGTGTATTAGAGCCTTGTTGACCTAGTGGTCATATGGACCCAGAGAGGAAAGATGATGAAATAGGGTCTGTAATGTGCATAAGGGAGTGAAAAATGTGGAATGGGAATGGGATTGCGCTACTAGAATCGAGGTTCCCAAGTAGTGCCCATCCTAAATATATAAGCTAATAGGGGGGATCCCATGGGCCTAGGATTGAGTATTAAATCCCCCATTTAATGTGAGGGAACAAAAATATAGTTAAAACCCCTCCTCCTTCCAATTCACCTAATAATCCATATGCAAAGTTATCAAGGAAAAACAAGCATAATCACATGATTGCACAATGAAAAACATACATTTAGGATTGGATGGCCCACCTTCAAAAATATTCTCTAGACATATGAGAAAGGGAACACATGATTGGCTCAAGGAGTGGAGATCAAATGGAACAATGAATCAGCCACATCGTTGGCTATCAAGGGTTGTTGGTTGTCAACTGAAGACAAATCTAGAAGAAAAATTCTCCTACTAGGTCACCCACTTTTGGTGGGTAACAGAGTTATCAAAGAGAAGAAGGGGTAAGTGAAAATAGAAAACTTAGAAAACTTAGAGTTCTCTAGTTAGCAAAGTTTCTGACATGGTGAATTATTTTACTTTGTTTCTACTATATAGATTGTCCTCGCAAGTATTACATGATACATTTTTTATTTTTTGTTTAGGATATTCAGAGATAACAATATAGATTTTGAACTGAAATGGAATTTAGGTTAATAAGATCATGTGTCTAGAATTCTATGGAATCTTCATATATGAGTTTATACTGAATTAATCAACAACTCTTAGTAGTATCGTCAATTGATTACTTGATATGTTGCATTCGGTTCCAATTTTTCCTATAGAATTTGTATCAACAATTTCTTCTATTGTTTCATAACTTATGGTACTGAAGACAATCATGCACAGATGGGTTTTTTAACAATATGCACAAATATTTTTATACAATTATGTCATACTTCAACTCATTGATTTTCTTTTCTTGACAACAGGTGATTGACTTCCTTGAAAACAACATGTAAAACAGTAATACATATTCCCAAATGCTCCATGAACAAATAACAGAGGACCAAAATACAAAGAGGTAAGATTACTTGCTCAACTTGAATATTTGTAGTTTTGTCGAAAAATATTGTTGTAAACCAATTTCAACTTTATCGAAACAAAGTGACTTGATTTTACAAATGCACAAACTGAAAATTGTGCAAACAACCCCATGCTCAATTATACAATTATGCACAGGAGCACAAACAAATGTTTTTGAAGGTGATGTAATCATAGTGTACAATCTAGGCCAAACCAGAAATTCGAACTCACCACTCAAATCACAGCTTGCACATGCAGATCTTGTTGACAAAAGTGGACACTTGACCATCATAGTCAACATAAGCAATAATATTATAGATCGTTTCCATGAATTCTTTTTTTCCCTCGGAATAGTGTCTCTATCATAGATTTTGCAATAAGAAACAAAAGGATCTAAGAAAGAGGATACTCATAATCCTACATAGTGTTGCATGAAAAAAATTTAGGTCAAAAAATAGCTTAAGTTTGTAACAATTGCAGATTAGTCGTAGACACAACAATACAGAATCATGTTCTATCAATTGAAACATATCCAGTTGGTTCTATTGCAGTTGTGATTATAGCATGTCACCAAAACAATAGGCAATTTGAACTCCATATCAAAGATGGTGAGACTGCCAATGATACAACAACTATAAGTTTGTTGTTCTAGTAAATCATTCTTCGGTTTCTATTGCAAATTCATCAGTGACTATTTCTATGATTTTCCTTTTCCTAGAAAGTCACATAGGGAAAAAAAATGTGCTTTCAATCTTGCCAAATTAATTAATCATCATAGTCATAATCGTTTCCAATGCACACAAACTACAACTCAATGAACATTACAAAGAACATTTTCTAGCAATAAGGCATCAAATAGCATCCAAAAAAACACCACTCTACCTATTCAAAAACATTGTCAAGAATGATCCAAAGGGATGCCAAATGCTAAAATTTGTAGCAACAAATTCCTGTGATGTTATCAATGACAACTATGCAAAAGAACATTTGTTATTTCTTATCAAATAAACAACAGAGATATTTACCAACATCTTTTCTTTTTTTTCCATTTGGTTCATATATGACATTCTATTCAAATCCCCATTACTTTTCTCACCAAAACATATTTCAACTTAATAACTAGGCAAGATTTTGAAACAGTTGCAAGGAATACTCAACAAAATTGTCTTTTCACCACCCTATCAAAAAACTTGTAGTAAATTTGTAGACACCATACTTCCAAATTCATCAAACTCTACATTATGCAAGGAAAGTACAAGATCTTATTATCACCTCAGTGTGGAATGCACATTGGAAACATGTGATGGCAAAATAGACTGCATATTTCAAATGACACAACTGCAAGAATACTGCCCAACCATCACTGAAACACATTTTCAAGAGTATGTGGAAGACATACCATCTACAGTCTTTGCTTTGAGAAATCTGTATGTCCATGGAATCTTCACCTTCACATTCAATAACATCATCACTGAAATCAAGCCACTCTAAACAATTTTTGTTGTATCATCAATTGCTCCACTTTGTTTGTTATCCTAGCAAGTCACATAGGGAAAAAAATGTGCTTTCAATCTTGCCAAATTAACTAATCATCATAGTCATAATCTTTTCTAATGCACACCAGCTGCAACTCAATGAACATTACAAAGAACATTTTTTGTCAATAAAGCATCAACCACATCTAAAAACACACCAGTCTACCTATTCAAAAACATTGTCAAGAACAGTCAAACAACAACTACATATTTCAAATGCCACAGCTGCAAGAATACTGCCCAACCATCACTAAAACGATTTTTCAAGAGTATGTGGAAGACATATCATCTACAGTTAGTACTTCAAGAAACCTCTATGTCCATGGTATCTTCATCTTAACACTTGATAACATCATCACTGAAATCAAGCCACTCTGAATAACCTTCGTTGCATCATCAATTGTTCCAATTTGTTTGCTATCAATGTATGTGTCTTTCTGAAACAGTGTATCAAGATACATTTTATTTACGTGTTAAGTATTTTGAAAGACGTTATTCTTGTAGTAACATATCTTTTCTTGCACTAATATTTCTTTTGTTGCTCGTTGTCACAGAGTTTGTTGCAATCATATATGGACATTTTGTTTCAATTGAACATCAATTGTATTGCTCCAAATTTCAATATTGTCCATATTTATTACACATTTTTTTTGTACATGATCTTGTAGCAAATATGCTTCTATCTACAAAAACTTCAGCAAAAATATACAACAGTGAATAGAGTTATTGCTTTTTTGTATACGTTAAACAATATAACTTTTTTTTTGTAACCTAAAGGACCTAATAGCCTCCTGACACGTAATTTCCAGTAAACCTATGGGGGTTTATGACCTATCCTCCTCTCTGTGGCCCAAGTTACAATAGGGGGATATGAACCTAGGTCTCTCGATTTCTAACAATTTCGCAGTCTTAGATTACTAACTGAACATGTCACTATAACTTAGCTACTCATCTTGGCTTTTTTCAATGACAACTCAATTTTATTTTAATACAACTGGAGGTTGAGCTTTTGTGATGGCATAAACTTAGAAAGATATGTGAAAAAAACAAATTTTTGTATGTGTTGAAGTTTGTCGAAAAAGTTTACTTTATTTTTTAGCTTAGTTGCAAAAATATTTGATTTATGCCACTATAACTTGGCTACTTGTCCTTCTTTGTATTTTTGTGAATGACAACTTTATTTTGTTTTAATACAATAGGAGTTTGAGCTTTTGTCATACCATAAATTTAGAAATCTATCTAAAAAGAACTACCTTTTGTATGTGTCGTAGTTTCTGGAAAAAGAGTACTTTATTTTTTAGCTTAGTTGTAAAATCTTTGATTTAATATGATCTTATGACAAACTAGTGGTATGTGAAAACTAAAAATGCAAATCAGCTAAGCTTATTTTAGCCATCAATATGTTACAGTTTATGAATAAATTTATTCTATATAAATCAAGGCATTGCGCAAACAAGCTTGTCATGATAATTAGACCTTGGAAAACTTTTCCAAACTCTGATCTTATGGTCCTTTATGTGCATTAAATATCTTATTAACAACAACATTGATGGCCTTCACAGCTCCAGAGATGGTTGATTTAGATTCTAAAATTCAATAGAGTTGGACTAATACTTCTCTAATAAACCTTATTCTTATATTCTTAGGTTTTTTACCACAATTGATCCAAACAATCTTAGGGTGGCTCTCATTACCAAAATGAGGAAGGCCAGGTTATTTATTGAAGATTAAACCAATGGAAAAAATAACATTATAACCAACCAGAGCTATTACATCAAATGATAGTAGTTCAAGGTGGGTTTTTCACTCTTCGGGGACACTTGACTAACCAATAAATTATGTGGCGTTTTTTTCCTTAATTGAACCATGCATATTCTTTATATTCCACACTCATGCTTCTAGTTGTAAATATATTATAATAACATTAAATTTAAATGGGTTAATCATCATGCCTCCATTCATAACAGATGGTCCACCACACATTATAAAATTGCCATTTATATATTTTCTCACACACACACGCACACATATATATAGGTTTTAACCTTGTACATAAATTACCTGCAGACAAATTCTTAAAACGGAAAACTAGATTGATTTTTCATTATATTCCTTTCATTGTTACAATACATTTTATACATGTTGAAGCATTCATATGTTAATTTGACAGCTCCAGGAAAAATTCCAACCATGATACGAGATTCCTCTTTCCAAGAGAACCAATTTTGACTTTTGAAGCGCTCAATTTGGACAAGGGAAAGTGTATTTTTGAATTATAAGCCCACGTGTGCATATTTGATCAGGTCGGCCTTAAAGCAAATTAGACACCCTTGGAAGGCTATAAGTAGAAGTGACCTCAACCTCATTTGGACATCATCAGGAGACATTCTTCTATTCTCTTCCTTGGTTTGGCTTGCACAAGTTTGAGGGAAGTTCGTGAAGATTGGTTGGCACGGGTCCTAGATTACAACGTCTGAAGCTCACACGTGTTTCTAGGGTTTTGGGTCATAGCCACAAGCTTGTCAAAGGGAATTGTTGACTGTAGTCATTGGATTGTAGGCTCAAGGTAGCAACTAGAAACTCTCATTCACATGCATGCCTCTTCTTCCCTGTGACTGGAACCTAAAAGTTGCATTTTCAATTGGCCGAAGTTTTCACCCGTTGATCGCAAAGTTTGGCAGTTGTCTACATACAATGACAATTGATTACAAGTTCCTGAATCAGGGTTTTAATTATTGGCATGGTTGGGTTCATCTCATGGATATTATTTAGTTGTTTTTGTTGGATAGTTTTATAGTTGAAGATATGTATCATTATACTCTCTCCTTGCTGAATCATTCAATGACAATATAATAAGAAGAATTCGAAAGGGTTTTCCCCATAGTGGGTTTTTCCTTGGTCTCCAACCGGTCCCGATATCTCTATGTGTGAATGTTTTTCTTCTATTATTCCTTTATGTTTTGTCGCATTGATGATTATGTTTTTATTTCTATACAATTACATATGTTGTTGAATAATGTTGTAAATATAAATAATGTTATGATGTTATGGGGTGAATTTAATGTGTAAATGAAGAAATGAAATTATCAAAGAAAAAAACAATATATCCCTAAGAAAAATTAACATGGTATCAGAGTTTGGCTGAAGAAAAGTCATTAAAGATCACTCCTATGAAGATACCACTGATGAAAGCATGAGAAGATGGAGGAGACCTAAAAGAATACCAAGGTTTAAAGGAAAACCTAGGCAATGTCACTATTAGGGTTTGATGGATATTATGAGGTTAGGGTTTGAAAAAAACCCTAGTTTATGTAAAATATTTGAAACCCTAGCATGACTAATGTGAAGATGTTCAAGCACTTGTGTCAAATTTGATGAAGCCCTAGATGGGATAGTCTTTATTAGGCCTGGTTGCTAATAAAGTTGGTTTCAATATTGAAGGCTACAATGTTATATACTCAATGGATAGTCATGGCTCTTGAAGGTTGGTTAAAGATGGAGATCTCACCTCTCATTAAGATAAGTACCTTTTAGATTTATGTTACCTCTTTGTGATTTTATTCATGTGTTGAGCTTGATTTGATTATTACTAATACTTCCAACATGTATATTTGAGTATTGGATGCTTCTTACCTCCTGATGAGATGTGATAAGTGGACCCTTCTTGAGGATCATTTGGGATGCAGGAAAATATGGCTAATGCAAGAAGATAAGAGCTAGTGCTAGAAAAGGAAAGAGGCATCTGATGAAAGAAAGAAAAAAACTGGCAAAGTGCTCCAGCAACCCATGTCAAGGTGCACATGTATCTAAATACTACAAGGTATGTGTGATGTATTGTCTTAATGTTATGTTTCAACTGAGAATATTGGATGGAAAGGTAAGCCCTAAGGTATGATGAGAATGTCTCCTCCACAAATGGCTCATGTATGCATATGAAAGTGATTTGGATTCATGGTATTTATGATGAAATTGTGGACTTGGTATTAAACAAGTATCTTACTGCTTACACATGATGAATTTCTTGATTCTATGAGGCTACTTAGAAATATTGTTTTTTGATACATTGGTATACTTGATGTTTGGCTAACATCTACTATTTTGAATATCTTGGTCCCATAAAGAAGGCTTACATATTGATTCTTATATATGGTAGCTTGATATTATTGATAATGCTTGTGATAAACATGATAACCTTGATGATAGAAGTGTAACAATAAGATTGGTATTCAAGATCTTCTTGCTAACCTTGGTTAGCTTGGTAATTATGACATGTGGTAAAATTGGATGCCCTGACTTGATGGTTAATGATAAAGAAGTGATATTGTGATCATGATTCTTGAAGTATACTCCTATTATCTATTTGACACTAACCCTTCATGAAATATTGATGTCATGATGTAATGATGAAGTCATTGATGCTAACGTGTTATGACCATGATGGATATATGTTTTAGAACATGACATAGCTTGACTTTATGATCTAATCGTTCTGCTGATGCGTGATAGTATTATAGACAGGTTGATGAATTCAATAATAATGGTTGAAGGGGTTGCTTATTAAGAGGGAGAAACTCTCCATACTATCCATACACCTATTATCATTTACATTGTATGTATAGAAGATTATTTACCATTGAAGTATGATTTCTGGACATGAATCAACAAATATCTAATATTGTTGGTCTGCATAAGTTCTGGTCTAAGAAGAGAGAGTTTTCTTTATTCTAAACCTCAACCACATGGAATCAAGCTTGAGGGTGCAGTTGTAGCCTCTCAATCGTGTGGAAGAAAGCCTATGGGTGCAATTATGCCTATAGGTCACAAAACTAAAGCCTTATGCATAAAATCAGGAATGCACCAATAGTATGAAAGTCCTTCATATATGGAGTAGACATCATAAAGTTCCATGTGTAGGGAAATTTCAATGTTTGACACACTATAGAGAATGTGGATGTATTGACTAAACTTGTGTTTGCAGGTGATCGGAATATGCATATTAGTATGTTATTTTGATTTGATCATTGAAGCTAGTGTATGATTGTATTTGATAACAATTGAAAGGGTTTGACAAGATCTCGCTGATTAATATAAATGAGAAATGACATGATGCTTGATAGCTCATAAATATGCTTTAGAACATTGACATGATGATTCATATGTTTTTGGGTTATGGAATTATTGAAATCACTGTGATAACAAATTAGGGTTTTGACTTGAGGAATGTATTAGGGCAACAAAGGATTATAATCCCCCAATATACCCCACTACACCTGACACAACGTAACAACACCTGAGACTAGCCGTGCGAAGAATAAAACACATTCCCAACTATACTTGACGGGAAACAAGGGATTATAAGAAGATAATGGGCACTTGGAGAATACACTTGAGCAGTTCGATTTCATGAGCATATCGATTTCCTGAGTAGTAGCAGTCAGTTGTTGGAGAGAGATCTAGTGAAATCAAAGAAATGAGAGAGGGGCAAACACAGTGAAGTGGTAGGAAGGATTCCAAATCTGGTGAGTTCATTTGCAGAGAGGTAGAAGAGCCACATTGAGGCTGACGCTTAGGCAACGTAAAAGCCTCTAGAGGCAAAGTTGATTTGCTAAGAGAGATTGACATTTTCAGGTCCATAGGCTAGGAAGGAGTCCCAGAGTGCCGGAGAAGCGTCTTTTTTTTCAACAGAAGGCATAACAATTTCATTAGAGTCCAATCTGAGGCTAGACGTCAAATCAGCTACACAGAGCAGTGCATAGGTTGACGCAAAGGCTCAAAGGGACAAAATTATGAAGGCAAGTTATGTTGGGAGATCGCTTGTGGGGTGAGGAAAATTCCTCTCCATGTTTTTGTCAGTATTTCTCTGTAGGATTTCCAGTTTCAGCATCCACTTATACTTAGATTATTTCACTATTGCTTAATATTAAAACCCTCAACTGCTGCACCGGTTTTCCCAAGTTGGGTTTTCCCGGGGAATTTTGTCCAAAAATAATTGTGTTATTTTATGTGTGTGTGCTATAATTTCTTCCAACGTTTATTCTTCCACGGTTTTATTTGTGTAGGTTGCAGTGTGAGTTATTCCGTATTTGTTGTAGAAAACAATAAATAAATTGTTAAATTAAAATTAACAATTAGGAGAACAATTTCCAATTTTTTCAATAAGATTCTAGTTTTATGAATTTTTAAATGGTATTGAAGCACAGTTGATCAATCGGAGAGCGTAGAGGCGAAGAGAGAAGGAATTTCACTTTTCAGTGGGGGCAAAAGATCGCAACTCCCAAGGGCAGTGTAGTCACTTTCCCAAGAGGTTGAGTTACTTGAGAAGACTCAATTTTTTCTGAGTGAGGGATAGAAAAAGTTGATCTCTTTAGATCGAGTGATTCCATATGCAGAGGGAGTAGCTTAGTATTTTCACAGAGAAGATCTCTAGCTGGACGCAGTATTTTTGTAGCGATTTGCTAGAGCAAAGCTAGCTTCGGGTGGAAGGAAAAAGACCACACACTGATGGAAAATTTTCCTCATGGGACTTCTAATCTCAGGAAGTTCGATTTTCCTTACAGATCAGTAGTCGTCGTGAGCATATTTTCTCACTCCATAAGGGAGTGTAAATAGTTGAAAAATAACTCAGCAAAAGGGAAGAGGAGGTTTTTGACATTTGTTGAGATTGCCACTGTTGGGCTTCATGTTCAAGATAGGTTGGATGAAGCTTCCAATTATGTCATCAAGAAGGAAAGGATGTCCTTCCTTCTGGATGAGTTTAGCCTAAAGATGTATACTGATGCAGTGGTAGCAAACCCCAAGATGCAGGTCAACTGAAGGAGTACATAAAGGAGATGGTGCAAGAAAAAATATTAATCGTAAATGGTGTTCGGAATCATGTTGTTTCTCACATCGCTGGAAAAGATATTGCCAAGGAGATGTGGGAGACTCTCTCCACGCGATACCAACAGATCAGCTGAAGGAGTACAGAGAGGAGATGGTGCAGGAGAAAATATTGATCCTAGATGGTGTCCGGGATCATGTTGTTTCTCACATAGCTGGAAAATGTATTGCCAAGGATATGTGGGAGAATCTCTCCACACTATATCAGGACACTTCTAAGCAGTAGAAGATGTACTTAGAGGAGAAGTTGAGATGCCTCAGGATGCAGAAGGGGGAAGGCATAGATCCCTTCCTCACCAGGATTCGAGAGGTCCAAGACCAACAGTTAGCTGTTGGGGTAGTGCCTCAACCCACAAAGCTAGTGAGATTGGCACTAAATAGTGTCTCAAAGGAGTGGCAAGTATTCATCAAAAGTATTTTGGGTAGAGATACCTTGCCAAGGTGGGATAGGATGTGGGATGATTTGCAGGAGGCAGAGTTGAGACGAGCTCTATTGAAGAGCTCCATTAATGGTAGTAGCAACGTATCGAAGCAGGTGAAGGAGGAGGAGAATGTAACCCTCACATCAAAGTGTCCCAGTCAAGGACAAGGGGAGCAGAGAAGAAAGAAGGACCAGTCGAAGGTCAAGTGCTTTAAGTGTGGTGAGCATGGTCACTACAATACCCAGTATCCTCTCAAGAAGAAGGACAAAGAGGGGAAGCATGATCAGCAGGTAGCATCAGTAGAGATCGATAGGCTTTCCTCCAGGCTAGAGGAATACTTCACCATGTTTGTTGATATACCTCCAGGAGTGAAGTGGGGTGACTTGGTGTTGTAGTCCCAGAGCACTATAGATGGGAAAGGTCCTTGAGGAGTCCCTCTTGGATCAATACCTTGCTACGAGGGCCCACAGTTTTCAATAGTGGGATCAAACTGTGACAATTGATGCAATTAGACTCTAGAGTGACAGTTACAAAGACTAGTAGCAGTCAGATGTTGGGGAGAACAGTGTAGAGTTAGCAGCAGTGTAGAGTCAGGAGCAGAACAAATTCTTCAGTGGCAGTGCAGATACTAGCAACATTCAGAGACTCAGCGACAGATGCATCATACTAATCACAGATTATTCATTATTTTGGATGTTTTTCAGTTGCAGATGTTACAGGTGTTGCAACAAAAAATGAGAAGGAGTTGCAGTGTTGGCAGCAGTTTAGTACGGTTAGCAACAACACAAGTGTAGCATATATCATATTTGTGTAATGGCTGGTGGGAAGTATGGCCAGAAATCAACAGTGTGATAGGAGATGATGCAGAGACAGGGTGAGAAGTAGCACTATAACAGATTCCTCGCTAAGAGGGAGTGTTAGTTTTTATAGCAACATATGTGTTCTAGCCTTGAAATTTTGTGGAGAAGCTAGAATACATGAGATCTCCAAAAACCAGAAATCGTTTATAGGAATTCCTCCTAGAAATGACTTAATTAGATTATTAGCCAATTTTTAAATATTTCCAAAGTCTAAACATAGGGAATATGGTTAATTAATCAGAATTAATTAATTCAAGTCATGAATGATCTATAAACTCACACGGATCGGCTTCAAGTTAATCCAAGCCATCAATTAATATTTAATCTTGGTCGTTGTAGTCCCTACAAAGGATTATAGGAAGAAGTCGATGGGCACTTGGAGAATACACTTGAGCAGTTCGATTTCATGAGCAGGTTGATTTCCTGAGTAGCAGCAGTCAATTTCCAAAGAGAGAGACATTGAGATTAAAGAAATGAGAGAGGGGCAGAGAAAGTGAATCTAGAGGAATGATTCCCGATCTGGTGAATGCATTTGCAGAGAAGCAGAAGAGCCATAGTGAGGCTGACATTGGGGAAGTGTAGTAGCCTCTAGAGGCAAAGTCGATTTGCTGAGAGAGATTGATGTTTTCAGTTCCAGAGGTTGGGAAGGAGTCAGAGAGTGTCGAAGAAGTGTCTTTCTGGTCAGCAGAAGGAGAATGACTTCATCAGAGTCCACTCCGAGGCTAGATGTCCAATTAGCTACGTAGAGCAGCGTAGAGGCTCAGGGGGCCAAAATTCTGAAGGCAAGTTGTGCTGGGAGATTGCCCATGGGGTGAGGAAAATTCCTCTCCAGTTTTTTTCCAGTATTTCTCTGTATGATTGCCAGTTTCGACATCCAGTTGTACACAAATTATTTCATTGTTTCTTAATAATAAAACCCTCAGCTGTTGCACTAGGTTTCCCAAGTTAGGTTTCTCTAAGGACTTTTGTCCAAAAATAATTGTGCTATTTTATGTGTGTGTGCTATGATTTCTTCTAGCATTTATTCTTCTGCAGTTTTATTTGTGTAGGTTGCAGTGTGAGTTATTCAGTATTTTCTATAACAAATAATAAATAAATTGTTAAATTAAAATTAACAAATAGGAGAATAAATTCCAGCTATAGCAATAGGATTCTGGTTTGAGGAAGTTTCACAGAGTAGACACAATACACCTACGTACCAAACTTCATATGCTATTTGTTTGTGCATAAAATACATAGCATACAAAAATGTGTAAATATCTCACTTAGAAATTAGTAAGATCATGTATTTCATGCAATTGGTCAGTGGAATTAACGTTACCATAGGACTCAAATAACCATATCATACAATAAATATAGCCATAACACATTCAAATAAATGCACATAACTATATATAGCTGATCATATATAGACACTTCCCATGAGCGATAACAAATAAATGGATTAAGTTTTGGGACTATGAGGAAGGCAAAAATGATGATTTGGATCTCTCACAGGAAACCTGGCACAGAACCCTGATAGCGCCACCCCCCATTTGGTGGCATCAACAAGGGATGGGAGAGGGGGAAGGAGGTCGCACGATTTAATCACAGCCCTTGATTCCAATTCCATTACAGTACATTGTTAGATCTATCGCATGAAACACTGATAGAAAATCCCCCTCAGTGACATCAACATGGGGGGGGTCACGTTATTTGATTGTAGTCATTGACTTCCAATGCCATCACCGTTGTTGGATCCTTATGGCCCATGGAGGGTCAAATTGACCGCTTTTGATACACTGTGTCCAAAAAATACACATGTACAAAAAAACCAAAAGCAGTGACATCACCGCCACGTAACTCTTGTTATTATTGTTTTCAATTTTAATAAGAATTAATGTATAATTTAAACGTATATACATTTTTTTTTAAAATGTAACAAGATTTTTAACCATGTAGATTCACCCTCACTTTACCATGGAGATTCATAATCTATAAATAGACTCTGTTACAATACCATGGCTTATCAATACTACATAATCAAAAAACATAACTCATTTCATATGACACTTGTTCATGTGACCTTTTTTTTAATTAATAAATTTAATTAAAAGGGTGAAAAGGACATGACTAATTGAGATAAATCTCAACCCTTGATTTGTAAATACTACCAGCTTAACCACGGATATAGTAAGTGTCTAGAGGAATCAAATTTCTTGATGTGCAAACCTCTTTTAAAGCGTAAAACTTCAAAATAGATTTGCAAATCAAAAAAATTGATCCCTCTTAGTGTTTGATAGATATGTGGTTAAGAGAGAGAGACCATGTGTAATTTTTCATTTTTTAAATTGCATTTTTGAATGCATAATAGATTTTTTGACACCTAATCATAGGGATTGGGTGAACCAACTATAACTAATGTAAATAAATAATAGAGGAAATGGAGAGCCATCGGGAGATGAACTGAACAGTCACTCCCTCTTGTATATAATAATAAACAACCTGAATGAATAATACGATTACATTTGAGGAGTTACCTCCTGGTATGACATGGTATCAAAGCCAGTGCCATTTTTGGCTTCCCTCTCTGCTTTGTAACTTCCTTCTTCCTCTTTTGTCTATGTCCTGCTTATTTTGGAGAACTGACCTCTTGCAACCACTCCACAGGTGTGCCTCTGTCAAGAATTTGATAATCGCTCTATAGGTTTTCCCCTCTCTGGCAACTGTTGTAGACGTTTGGCTGGTAATGTGAGGCAACTGCTCCATGAGATACAGGTCTAGAATGTGTGCTTTGTTGATAGTTAGACATTGAGGTTCATTTTTTGTGTGGACCATCTCTAAATCGGACCTTCTGAATTGGAAGCCTTACATTTGTACTCACCTATTGGGTTTTGTGAGCATGTCCATACCTATGTTATATACATTAAAATTGTAGTTTTTTTTACAAGCAGAAGTGCAATTTCTTACAGCTTATTGGCAACAAATATATATATATATATATATATATATATATATATATATATATATATATATATATATATATATATATATATATATATATATATATATATATATATATATATATATATATATATATATATATATGCACTCATTAATATCTATTGTGGGAGTGGTCCTCAATGGGAAGGAAAATTATCCTGAGTGGTCTCAGAAAATCAAACAAACTCTCATTTTTAATGAGCTGTGGAAAGGAGTGTGTGTTGGAAATGGAGATAAAGAGCCAGAACAACCTACCTCTGACAAGGAATTCGCCATTTGGGAAAATAAGAACAACAATGCTTATGCATTGATTGCATCATCAGTAAATGAAGAGGTGAGTCGCCATATTTCACCATTTTCAAATTCTTTCAAAGCCTTACAAACACTGAAGGAACTCTATGACTCACACTCTACACTTGAAGTTATTCGACTCATGGTTAAATTGTTCATGCTTGAATTACAAAATGATGATCCTCTTGCTCTTGCATCTGAAGTAAAATCTATTATGCATGATATCAAAGTCACTAATGTTGAACTGGACATTTCTCTGATAGATTTTATCAAGGCACTTTATACCACTTACTCAAATTATCTTGAGTCATTGCAAGCAAATGGAAACCTCAAAGATATTACCTTTGACTCCCTTGTGAAAAAAATTGTTGAAAGAGAAAGATTTTAGGAAGAAGATGTCTCCTCAGTC
Organism: Pinus tabuliformis; assembly: GCA_031772625.1. Taxonomy (NCBI): domain Eukaryota; kingdom Viridiplantae; phylum Streptophyta; class Pinopsida; order Pinales; family Pinaceae; genus Pinus; species Pinus tabuliformis. Next base: position 1,678,110,781 of record CM062818.1, read on the forward strand.
TTTTGAAGAGGCTATGTGCCTTGCACATAGAGAGAAGAATCTTGCTCATGTTAGCCTCTTTCATAAAACAATAATAAATCCAAAAATAAATTAATTAATTAAATATTCCAAGTTTGTGCCTAACTCTTGGGGTGTTCCTCTAAGATAGGAGTTAGTTTAGGTAACTCCTATATTGGTGTGTGTCTGGTGAGAAATTATCTCAACCAAAGGAGAAATTATCTCAACCAAAAGTATATAATATAGAACACACTATCTTGAGAACACTATCTCTCATCTATTTATTTGTAACACTATATTCAATTATTTGAGAAAAAAATAATGAAAATGTGAGAGAGAATGCATGAGGCTTCAACCTTTTTTTGCCAATATTTTGTGTCTGATTTTTATGTGTGTTTTTCTGTAATTTGTTTGAGTTAATTTCATTTTTAATATGTGGTATCAGAGCTAATGGTTTGCTCTTTGGGAGCGAGAGAGCATTGATGATAACATTATACGAGATTAGATCAGGGACCATCAATGCATGAATTGAATTGGTTTGGTGGGAAATCAGCGTTGTGTACGAGACTGCATCTGGTCGGCATCCTCGCTTCGACATTTGTTGAAGAAGCTTGAGGGCAGCATCTATCCTGTTGTTCTTGCAGAGAGCTTTGAGAAGAATGTTGTAGATCCAACCTCTCCAGCTCGGTCTTCACATCATGCTGGTCTGGAGAATCCCCGCTGCACCTTAACTGCAAAGTGAATAGTGTCGCTACTGCCTTTGCCAAAGTGAGAAACGTGTAAGCACGATCTAGAGGGGATAATTCCGCCAAGACATCGGGATCGCAGGCCGCCAACACTTCTCTGAGATTGGATTCGACTTCCTCACAATTCGTGTTAATAGCTTCAAGGGATTCAATGATATCTGCGGGGACTACGCTGCTGCCATCGTCCGTCATTCTCAAAAACTTTCAAACTGTTGTACCGACACAGAGCCCTGTCTGCAAAATTCTGGTACATACAATGACCTGTAGTTTATGATGCCCATTGAATCTAATCTTCCATAAGCACAGTCCAATTTTGTTGACTCCTAATCACCAGAGATGTTAGCGCCCCCAAATTGAAATGTTTACCATGATCCACATTCCATAACGTGGCAAAGTATAACGTGATGCAAGGAATCCAATTTCCAAAGCTCAACTGGCGGCCTGAAGACTTCAATGCATCCGTGTGAGTTTGTTCATAATGTATGCTGAGACAATGGAAAGAGATTGCGTGAAGAGAATTGTAGTGACACAAAGCCTGTGGTAGGAGCATTATTGCCTGAAGATGGTGGAGATTTGAAACTAAAGAGAGCAACGATAATGTGCTATGAGCGCAAAAGGTAAATCATCATGTTATTTCATGGAGGCTAACAGAGTGTTGGTGTTAATGAAATTTCAGTAAGGTTATGTGAATTTTTATTCTGATTAAGTGATGTGGATTTTCACCGTGCTAAAGTGTATTGAAATCTTGGAACATGCATTTTTATGTAAGAGGATTTATTATGCAGAGGGTGAATTCTTCATAGTTTTGGTTAAATCATTTTGGACCAAAGCCCGTAGTTGGAAAAAGAAGAATTCTTTTGATTGGTGATTGAAGCTACTGTTGCTTAGTGGAGCTACTGTTGTCGGTGTTGGAGCACCATTTTTATGATTTTGCTGCATATGAAATAGATCTGGAACGGTGACTGTCTCAGCCCCTTCTACTGAGGCTCTTGTTGTTGATACTGAAACCGTAAAAGGAAGAAGGAACATAACATGTCTTTGCACCAGTTGGTGATGAAGCTCCAGTTGAGGTCATTGATACCAAATTTATTGGGCTCGACTTGAATGAATGCATTCTAATCGATTAGATTTTGAACTTGAAATTCCAGCTCCGAGGATCAACGTTTGCCAAAAGAAGCTGCCAGCGTTTTCCAGAAGAAGCTGCCAGCGTTTGCCAGAGAAAATTGTCTAAAAACCAACACTTTCCAGGGAAGTTGCGTTAATTTACTTCTCCAAAAAACCATTTTCATAAAGCTATGGCTTTATAATATAAATATTGAAATGTGCCAAGCATTTTTTTAAAAGTGATTTCAATGAAAAATTACATGGATAAATGTAAAGTTTAAACGAATACAACCGTAATTCACTTCTGATAAAGTGACCATAAAATTCGTTAAAAATATACATTAAATTATTTTTTAATGGAACTTTAAAAAGGAGTATATTTTGTAATATTTTGAAGAGATAAGTTAGTTTTTTGGAATGAGAAGTAAGAAGTAACTTTTAGCATTTTGGATCGATAAGGATTATTGGTTTAAGTGAGAATCATTATTGTAATCCAAAGTAATCTTTTACTTTGAGAGAGATTGAATCAGCGCAAGCATTTCTTTGAACGCATTTGCCTCCAAAATTCGTGAGCATCACATTCTCATTGTTTGAGAAAGCTTCTGTGGCAATGTTGTAAAAGATGAAAGGTTGATGATCTCAATACTCAATAAAGACATATTATTTGTGGTGATTGTGTCCAAGATCCGTCTGAAATTGAATAAGGGGATCTTAGGTACACCATGTGTATTTGTGATGGGAGTGTTTTTATGGCTTCATGTTGTTGCTTATGATTTGTGTCTAGTTTTGACACATAAATGATCTCATTTAACACACATAAAGTTCAATGCAATCAAGCACAACACTTATAATAGAATAGCATCAAGAAAGGATAATTAAGCTCAACACATGCATTTTTGTCACTACAACAAATAATCAAAGTTTTCAACATCGGCATTCTACCTCAACAAACAATTTCACTCAATACAATCAAGTTCATGAATCTGCAAACTCCAACATTTCAAAGCAAAGTCTACATCACTACAATCAGGTTAATGAATCTGTAAACTTCAACGTTTCAAAGCACAGTCTACATCAACATTATTGAACTTCTTCAATCCCACTTCTTCACCCCTGTGAGCATCACCCGATGCAATGAGTGCTAAGTGAACTATTCAAAAATCATGAGAAATTAGTCACTTTACGACTACCTCTCATAGAAATGGTCATACGTTTGAATGACTTACTTAACGCAGTTGAATCCCAAAAATGATATCTAATATAATGCACTGCGTAAATCCCCCATACTTAAATTCAAAAAGAGTCAAGGGATCTCTACTTGAATGGTTCATGAGGCACAATACTTGCTAAGGTTTTGCAAATGGGGTAGCAAGCTAAGTGGGCTTGATTGTGGGGAAAAACTCCACAGTTAAGCGCGCTTGAGCCAGAGGAGTTCTGGGATGGGTGACCTCTTGGGAAGTCCTCGTTACCGGGTGCAAGCCCCGGAAGTGATGATTGATGCTATGTGATTCGTTCTCCACATTTCACTAGTTTCAATCCCACTTCTTCACCCCTGTGAGCATCACCCGATGCAATGAGTGCTAAGTGAAATATTCAAAAATCATGAGAAATTAGTCACTTTACGACTACCTCTCATAGAAATGGTCATACGTTTGAATGACTTACTTAACGCAGTTGAATCCCAAAAATGATATCTAATATAATGCACTGCGTAAATCCCCCATACTTAAATTATTGAACTTGTAATCAAACTAAAATTACATTGATTTGTAAGGGTGAATTCTCGGTTGAAACCGACACCCAAGCCTTGAATTGAGTCAAATTGAATTCATTGTAGTGAGTCACTGAAATCATTGTAAGCTTTTTTGGGTGCATTTTTGACAATGTTCGACACCCTTCCTTTAAAGCACAATCAAGTGAGTCCATGAGTTTTAACTCCAAATGAAACACACAACAAGTTCACATCTCCTGCAAGTGAGCGTGAGTATTCATTCAAGCAATTTGCCTCAAAACAGTACAAAGTTCAAATCTTCAAGAGAGCTAGATTGAAGTTCATTGCAGCAACCATCAAAGCAACCAAACAAGTTCAACTCTAACACCAATCAAGAAATTTGATATTGACATCAAGTGAGCGTGGCTATTCCTTCAAGTGAGCGTAAAATCATCAAGTAAGGCAAGTGAGCATTCATGCAAACACGATCGTCATCAAGTGAGCGTGAATTCCAGAGTTTAAGCAAGAAATTTCTACAACTTTAGCAAGTTTTCCCAGCAAGTGCAATAACCAACAAATCAAGTGAGCATGCCATTCAAGTCCCATAGCAAGTGAGCCGGTCATTCAAGTAATAAAATCAAGTGAAACAGTTCAAAGCACGACATCTACGACAAGAGAGCCTGATTTCAAGTGAGCAAGTTCAGATGGTGCAACATATTCAGTTGTTAAACATTCTTCACAGTTTGATCATCTCCAGTGATGAAGACATGGTGCACATCAGCAAAGAAACTCTTGCTGATATTTCATGGCATCTACGACAAACACATGAAACAATTGAGTTCCTTCAACTAGAATCGCAACTACAAAGAGATGAGTTGCAACAGAAGAGTGCTTCTTCCAAGTCATTCAACCATACAGATGAAGATAAAGATGTTGATTCCAAATCACTCATCCAAACAACTTCAAGTGTCGAAGTTGTTCATGAACAAATTCAAATTTCTTCCAAACCCATCACCAAGCCCTGGGAAGAGATTCAAAATAGCAAGAATCGACGAGGCTTAAGATATGTCACTGATGACACCAACTTACATATCCCAGATTATTCCAAGCCATTTAAGTTCGTGAGTGTAGGATTTCTTGCACAACACACCTCAGAAGGTTTTGAGAAAATTGCAGACAAAAAAATTTGCACGCAACCTGAAGTTGAAGTTCAACCAAAGTGTTCTCATTGTCAAAGAGCTGGTCATATGGAAGATCAATGTTTTGATATCCATCCTTGTTGCCATTGTGGCAAGCCCAATCATTCATCAGAAAAATGTTGCAACCAACAAAAATCAGCCAGATTGAAGATACATTATGAACGGATCGATCCTTGGGAATGGTCATCCATAGTCAAAAGATTGTCTCAGTTCTACAACCGACTACAATCACACATAGTGCAGCCAACAGTGAACCGATGATGGTACTCTCATGCAGTTGAACGAGGGAGTACAACAGTGAAACTCTCCTACACCTGAAGGGGTGGAGTTCAAATATATTTTGGAGAAGATTGTCTCTCCTTTCAACTCACAAAGGGGGGGAAATGTCAATGAAATTGACAAGTGGTTGTCAGACTGAAAATCTCGACAACATTAGCGAAGCAGCCAATGGGCATCTTCATCAGCCAGTGGGAATTTGTCATCAGCAGTGAGCATCAACAAATTCGCCAGTGGGAGATCAACAACCAAAGCAACAGTGAGCAGCTTTCATCATAGCAAAAGCAACATTGAGTTGTTTTTCGACATTTTTAGCCAGTGGGCGATCATCATCAGCAAATACGCCAGTGGGCGTTCATCAAATTGTGTCAGTGGACACCGAATGCTGTTCTCAAGTAAAGGACAGTTGGATCCTTTTGCAGCTTGGCACATGATGGAGTTGTCAAGTGTCCTTTTGAGATGAATCAGTCATGCAGCTGACTCAGTCTCTTCATATTGCAGTTTCTTCAGCATCCAGATTTGGCGGTTTTTTCAGGCAATGTTTTTGAGGATCAACATGAGAACTTGGAAGATGGTTCCTCATTCTTATTTTGGATTTATCATTGAAGGGGGGAATGTTAGCCTCTCTCATAAAACAATAATAAATCAAAAAATAAATTAATTAATTAAATATTCCAAGTTAGGAATTTGTGCCTAACTCTTGGGTTGTTCCTCTAAGATAGGAGTTAATTTAGGTAACTCCTATATTGGTGTGTGTCTGGTGAGAAATTATCTCAACCAAAGGAGAAATTATCTCAACCAAAAGTATCTAAGATAGAACGCACTATCTTAAGAACACTATCTCTCATCTATTTATTTGTAACACTATATTCAATTATTTGAGAAAAAAATAATGAAAATGTGAGAGAGAATGCATGAGGCTTCAGCCTTTTTCCGCTAATATTTTGTGTCTGATTTTTATGTGTTTTTTTCTGTAATTTGTTTGAGTTAGTTTCATTTTTAATAGCTCAAGATTCTTCCAGAGGAAAAGGTGGTCGAAGAGGAAAAGGAAGAAATTTTAGAGGCAAGGGGGGCAGACACTCTCAAGGAGAAAAGTTAGATTTGCACTACATACGCTGCAAAAGAGATGGATCACATGATGAATCCACATGCAAGTTGCCTTAGGACAGAATTGAGCATGAAAGAAACCAACCCAAAAGTAAAACTAATGACAAAGAGAAAGGTAAAGCACCTGAATCTGCTCACTATGTTGTGTCACACTGTAATATTGGAGTAAATGAAGACTTATTTAATGCTTCACTTGCTTCTTGGAAAAATGATTGGTTGCTTGATTCAGGAGCAACTTGCCACATGAATTTTAGAAGACATTTTTTTGAAGAATTTACTGACAATGTTGATGGAGCAGTATACTTTGCAAACAAATCAAAACTCAATCCATCAAGGCTTGGTACAATCAAGCTTAAATTGCCTGGTCTTATAAACTTTCTTCTACATCATGTTTTATATCTCCCATGGCTAAGGAGAAACTTGTTGTCCTTGGTCCACATCCACCAGCAAGGACACTCCATTCATATGTTTAATGGCAAGCTTGAGGTGATAAAAGCATCAGACCACTCGCTTATCATGACGGGGATAGAAGAAGAAAGGCTTCTCAAGCTGCACGGTACCTCTACTCATGCACAAAATTTCTCATACAATTCTCATTATGAAGAAGGTACATTTCCATCAAGTTTATTATGGCATGCTAGATTTGGACACTTGAACTATGATAGTCTCCACTTGTTGAAGAAAAATGGTGTTACTGGTTTGCCTACAATTCCTAGGAATCTTAAGTTATGTGATGCTTGCATTCTAGGAAAGCATAGAAAACAATCTTTTCATGATTCACATTCTAGAGCACATAGAAAACTTGAACTCATTCATTCAGATTTACGTGGTCCAATCCCTGTTCCTTCTACAAATGGAAATAAATATTTGATGACATTTGAGGAGTTACCTCATGGTCTGACAAGATTAATACCATGAAAATCTCTTTACACATTTGGATTATGTAGACTAAACTTGCAATTCCAACAAATAATTATTGGAATTCACAAAATTGATCTAAAATATATACCTTAAAAAGGACCAAAATATAGAATAGTAAGACCAATTGAAATATTAATATATATAACATATAATAGATATATATATATATATATATATATATATATATATATATATATATATATATATATTACCAAACATAGTTGACATTGAAATATTTTACTCAACATTACTATTGAAATATTTTATTTGTAAGCCATATTGTTTACATTAAAATGATTTTTTTTGTTATTAATATATTTTTAAATGGACAATCAAACAAATGACATTTTTCACTGGAATCTGGTGATACAACTTCAAATAATATTGTGATTTTATGTTATTTAAAAAACGTTTTTGAATGTATAAATAGATTTCGAGCCCTGGAAAATCCCTATGAAACTTGATTCTTGCATATTAAACAACTTGAACTCAAAGTTGTTAAAAATATGTGCCATATATTGGTTAAAATTGACCCAAAAAATGTTTGGAAAAGGTCATTTGATCTATTAGTTAGACTACACCTTTTTAAACATTCATCAATATTACCTTCTATGTTTTTGTAAGCTTCATTTTCTATTGATCATCCAAAGAAAACATACATCTAATAGTTTTCAATCGTGGTTCACCACTAGGGAAACCAGACTAGCCATGGAAAAATAATTCTTTTTCCCAAAAATGTACATAGATATCATAGAAATTGAGTTGAACCATGTTTCCCCCCAACCCTATCTTCATATATAATATGACTTTCTTTTATCTTTTTATTATTATTATTATTATTTATTTCTCTCCACCCTAACCCTCATATATACTCTAGGGGGTGGGTTTTTTTCCCTATTATTTTCCCCGTCCCCTTCCACACACACACACACACACACACACAGATATATATATATATATATATAGATAGGACGAGTGGATATGGTGTTTTTTTTCCATTATTTTCCCCCATCCCCACTCTCACTATATGTGTGTGTGTGTGTGTGTGTGTGTGTGTGTTTTCACTATTATTTATTCCCACTCCAACCCACCCTCATATATAGTATGGGAGGTGGGTGCTCTCCCCATCTAACCCTCATATATACTCTAGGGGGTGGGTTTTTTTCCCTATTATTTTCCCCGTCCCCTTCCACACACACACACACACATATATATTTATAGATAGTACGAGTGGATATGGTGTTTTTTTTCCATTATTTTCCCCCATCCCCACTCTCATTATATGTGTGTGTGTGTGTGTGTGTTTTCACTATTATTTATTCCCACTCCAACCCACCCTCATATATAGTATGGGAGGGTGGGTGCTCTCCCCTCCCCCCCTATTATTTCCACCCTCTCCACATTTATATATAGTACTCTTTTTTTCTTTTTCAAAAAATGTTTTCCCTATTATTCCCCCTACTGCCACATTCATATATAGTATAAGGGATTTTTTTTAATTTTTTCTTTATTATTGCCCCACACCCCATGCTCATATATAGTGTGAGGGGTACAAGTGGGGGGAAAGGGAAATAATAGGAAAAGAAAAAGTGATATTCCCATCTCCACATTCATAAACATTTATTCTTAATTAATTTGAGGATAATTCTGAAAATAAATCCTTTGTAACCAATATATATATATTCCACAAATCACAGTGACAAATATTATGATATCAAATATTCATGCCTTGCTTGGCATTTAAGCTTTTAGCTCTATGATATGATGGTATCAAATATTCATGCCTTGCTTGGCATTTAAGATTTCATCTCCATGATATGATGATATGAAATATTCATGCCTTGCTTGGCATTTAAGCTTTCAACTCCATGAACTGATATACATTTCATTGACACCATCATCTATCAATCAAATAAAACTTTTTATGGTGTTGGTTTTTAAACTACCTTATGACATTTTATATTTATTTTTTGTCATCGTTTTAATATTATGTATTACATGTATTTTTGTCAATTATTATTTTGAATGCAATAATCATGATTATATTAATAATTAATGTTTTGATTAATGTAGATTGTTCCTAGTCATCATGATTTGTTTACCACTTTTATTGAAGTAACCTTATTGGGGTATCCTAGGAGGTGTCATTATCGTGAATGAGTCAATTGCACTAATATATGTAAAACCTATCATTATACTAAGTAAAATGATATGTCCAACCAAGTTTCTACATTACTCATTGGCTTGCCATGAAAGGGCTAAGGGTCTCAATCGTATCACTTTGCCCAATCCTTCTAAAGTTCTGAGTCCCCATATATATATATATATATATATATATATATATATATATATATAGATATATATATATATGATTAAATTTTCAACATGCTTGTCAATTTCAATATTACATTTTAAATAATTAAGACGTCAATACCAACATACATATTTTAAAATTGACCAAATACAACGGCTAAATAAAGAAAATCAATAGCTTTCCCAATCTTCCTATGCTTTGATATCAAATGTTAGTGATTTGTGCTTCAAAAAATACAAAACATCAACCACAAAAACATGAAACAATGGGACTTCGCTTAATTCTATTCAAGCAAACCATTCCCATATGTGGTTCCATATTGTAGAATTAGGTCCTTTCATATTTGACTTCAAGTTACCATAATAGTATCATGATAAGATATTTACTTCAACCATCTCCAAAAATTTCTCATTGCATATCTCAATTGATATTTTCATGTGTGCTTTATATCATCAAAATATTATAATACATTTATCATATCTTAAGCATTCAATCCAAATCCTAAAAATAAGCCAATTCAATAAATATATACTAAATAAAAAACAAGTTGCTTCAACCTTACATTATAATTCACATTGAAATTGCCTTTCTTTAGTAGATTCATGTAGTAGTTACACAAGGGATATTGATGTGGTCGTGTGATATCCATACTAATCTCAAAACTATCAAACCATATTGTCCCATCCTACAAAAGCACTTTGTTCAATAGTGCTCTAATACCATTGAAAATGTGTCATGTAGAGTCTCTTTGAAGTCAAGTTTGGTTAAGTTTTCCATGTGTTAATCACCCTCCCAATAGGTATTGAGAATAAATAGGTGTTCTTTGGTGATTCTCATGGCATCAAAGGTTGGTAGGTTAGATAGGTTAAGTTTATATCACCTACTCTATGTTGAATTTTCCTTAGTCCTTAGATCTGGTCTGAGGTTAATCACACACAAAGACACATTAGAAATCCTCAACCTTCTATCACTTTTCACAACAGAAATCTTCAACAGTGAAATCAATTTAGTACACATAGATTTGAGCCCAAAGCTTGATTATTTTATTAATCCATCAATAAAAGAATCATGGAGCTCCCGTACCAAGGATCATGACCCTCGATTACTAGTACAACTAGTATACACATTATACAAATTAGGACTTGTGATCTCCTCCTTCAACTCTACAATCTACCCAATAAGAAGACAAGAGAAAAACATAACTTACTTGTTGGAGAAGCCCTTCTCCTTCAATCCTTTAACCCTTCCAGTCCTCGTTTACCTTGACACCTAGCAAGTTCTTTGCCTCATTTGACCGTAAAGATTAGTCTCATTTATGATCTTTGCGCAACAATTGCTGACAAGGGATTTGATTCTTCAAATACCTTGCACAATTAGCTCCAAAATAGTTTGGTACTCACAGTGGCTTTTTCCATAAACCCACTGCATACTAGCCCTCGAATTACACTATGTTCACAACTTTATTTGTCAGCAGACTTTAGAACAAACTCAACAACCAACCTTTCTTTGGCACAATAGTCCTAGCTTCTTCACTACTCTCCCACAAATACTGAGGCTTTTCAGCCCCTTCTTTTAGGCCTGCAACCTCCTCAAAAAACTCTTCCTCCTGCAGCCAAGCAATAGAATACTTTCTCTACCTGTAATCACCTTCAAGAAATCTCAGCTAATCTCCACAATGGCTTAGTTGTTACTCAATACACCTCGGCCCTGCCTGTGTATTACTTGAGGGTTAATGTCACCTTCTTTAAGGCTTCAACCCTCCTATAAAATAGCATAACAGACCTCTATTAAATGCCAACACGTCCATCTTTCTAGGCCAAACAGGACAAAGATATTTGGTCTTCTATACTTCAAACAAAGATCTCAAGCAATCCCTCTACTAGAGGACAAACTTGGCCTTCTAGAGCACGGACCATAGAATTTTTCCCTTCCATCTATTGTTGGCTATACTTAAGGATCCACAACTCTTCTTGATTGTTATGCTTCACAAATATGGTTGCTATGATTAACCTCTATTCATGGAAACCCTTGTCCCCAACCCTCCTTCAACTATTGTTCATAGTGGCCTCGTTCAAACCCTACATGAACATGAAACAGATATGCTACATTAGCCTTTGACCAAGCCCTAAACCCTAAGTCTTGTTCTTCAACCTTCCAACATTACGACACCCTTGCTCCCTAAAATTGGCCTTCTTAGAACAACAAATCTCGACCTCCATGAGCAGATCTCAACTCTCCTAGGGCACTCTTAGCAAAAGAAAGGTCACATCTCTCTTTCACACAATGTGTAAGACCTCACATTAGGCCTCCTCTATTTATCCTTTTCGTTGGGTCACTTAGGAATCCTCTAGATCTAGGTTTTTTGCTTCTCAACCTTTAAGAATGAATATATATTTCTCTTTTGGTCCAGAACCCCACTTTTGGGTAAATCACCCAACAAACTTCTTTTTATTATGGGTTGTCCTCTCTCAAAAATACCTTTCAAGCTACCCGAAATCTAACACTCTAGTAGATCCATCATTTTTGTTCGATGTAGAATATAGCATTATATGGTTCTCAAAACATGGAATATTAGACTTATGTTGACTTCTTATTTATTGTCTTTGAAGATTCATTAAAAAATTTGGATGATTCATTTAAGGATTTAGGTTTATATCCACATTCTTCTTTCTGAACCCTGATATTTCTAATCTTTAGTCTTGTTGAATGGAGTTTGGTGAACAATCACCTCCTTTGGAGTAACCTTGAGCTCTAATGCCCTCTCCTTGCAAGCCATCACATATACAATAGTATTTGAGTGCATTGTTGGACTTGACTTTCAAAACCCTCATTAAGATTTGCTAGTGATATTCCTTCTCACTTTGAAATGTGTTCAAACTCCTAATTCCATTTAACTATTGAGCCTAACATTTGATTCAACCTACAATACCTTCCCCACAACATTCAAGCTAACTCTCACCATTTTTGATGCAAAATAAACCAAGATATCGAATCAATAGCTTTAGTCCTTTTCTTTTCTTTTTCTTATTTTTTAGTTAACAAATATTATTAAATGAAGGAAATACAACATATCACCATGCAAAACATATAGCAACTAACTGTTTGTCTCAAAGTAATGCTAATGAACTCATCCATGAACACCAAAAATTACATCGGAAAAAACGTAAAATGAGAGGAAAACCCATGTGTGACACAAGGATAACAACTTTATTATTAATTCACATATAAAGAATTAGATCACTTAAGATTACATACTATCCAACCCTAACATGGGGATTTGCAATCTTTGATAGTGCCCTTAAGACAACTAGTAGGTTGATATGACTAAAATTGATCACTCCACATAAATTACAAAACATGAGTTGAAAAATGAAAGTTTTTGCCCATTAAACATTACATAAGTTAGCCCCAAGGGTTAGCTCAATTGGTCAAGTTCCGTCACTCACTGAGTCAATTCTCCTTGACGCCCTCAGGGTTAGACTCTTCTAATAAGCCAATGGGATGTGATCCCTTTGGGTGGATCTGCTTGGATATTTCCTCTGACAAGAAAAAACAAAAAAACTAAAATTACAAAACTAGAATGTGTTAAACACCTAAGTTATATTCCCACATAACTCCATACCTAAACATAACTTTATCCAATAACCAGGATCTACATGTGAATGAAAGAACTCCCACTTCAATGTTTGCATACCCTAGGCCCAAATACAATGATATACAATAAGTGAAATCTACATTGCAAAGAAAGGCCCAAATACCACCATATCTAGTACCTAGAATTTACATTGCAAAGAAAGAATGTTTACCTTGATAAAATACACATGAATTTGGCATAGCCTTGGACTAATGATTAATGCAATGCAATTTGCCAAAAACTTTATGTTAAGTATAAACCAACCTAGATACATCTTAACTTTCCATATATAAAACATCACAAGGTATCAAATTACTTTGAATGCAAGAAATTCTTAAATTTTTCTTTTAAAAAAAAAAATCACTTAACAATTTAATCCCTTTCAATAATAAATCTAAAATAGATTAAAAACTAACATATATTTTCCATAAATTGATATTATATTTATTTTTATTTTATATTAATTAATTTTTATAACCAACATTTATCCATTTTACTTGTGCTTCTTTATGTTAAAACATCTATATCATTAAGCTTGAAAGTGCACTGTATCAATTAATTGTTTAAGTCAAATTGTTTAGGCCAACAAAATAGAAATTAACCCATGCCATGAGAATCAACTGCTGTGTTAAAAAAATCAAGTAAAATGGAAGATGATAGCGGTCGTGAAGTAGCCGGAGGTTATCAAAGAGATATATTGGTCATGAAGTAAGTTAAATGATAAACGGCAGGAGTAGTCCAGTAGACTTTGTTATTCACGTCAAATCCCTTTCTTAACAGACAGTTGAGAACAAATAAATTACTTTCTTATCAAAATATGAATATCCTGCATACCAGATATTTGCTTTTCCACCCATGATATTATATCTCTTTCAACATAAAAAGGTTTATTTATAACCAGAGCTTTAGGTCTAACACAAACGCATTACATTACCAGAATGACAAACGACTTTGGCTAAGGTGGCAGAGTCCTTTATTTGAGGGCACGTCGAGCAACTTCAAAGTAAATGGCAGCCAGACAGCTAAATATTCTGAAAGGTACATACAGAATCAGTTCTGTGAAAGCCCTCCCAGTTGAATCAACAGGTATAAATCCACGTGATAATGTTGATAGCATAAGCCCAGTAATCTGAGATGTAACCAGAAAGGTTCCATTCTTAGCTGCTTCCAATGTATAGTTGGCAACCTTTTCGGGTGTCTCGGCTTGGGTGCGGTCGTACATGCCAAACACCTTTGACATCTTTAATATATCTGCGTGAGCCTCTAGACCACCTGCAATGTATAGCTTAGAATAAAGGTTTCGAACAGAAATATAAATATATGGATATGGTGCGTACTCCTATGTCATATGTTTGTTACTGTAATATCCGCAGCTTTCCCCAACTTCTATAATAAGATTAAAATTGAATTGTCTTTTTATTTTAATTTTTATAACTTTTTATCGCAGGCTACAAGCTGGAAATTCATAGCTTTGCCGGAGTCTACTAGATAAAGCCCACAATTCCTTGTCCTTAAAAAGGCGAAAAGCATTAATAAATGCATATGTTTTTAACAAAGATAAAACTGAGTGTTGTAAGCATCACAAGAACCAATCGTTTTTCCATAAGCAGAGTTTCAAAGATTTGCATTTGCTGATCATCGATCCAAAGCTTTGAACACCATCAGAAACATTCATTTGATTGTGTATATCTTGATTCTTACCACACTAAAATCATTGACTATGTAATGATGCCAGGGCCATATTTTTTCAAACAACAAATAACTGTTTTTCCATTAGAAATCCAGAAAAATTGCAAAAAGGGCAGAAGACCAAAGCATGCCAGGCACATGCTCCAATTTGAATGAACTCTTGGAAAGAATCAAATTTAACCTCTAAAGAAAGAATATATATTGTTTAAACATCAAGAGTGAGAAAGATATAGGAATGCATTCCTAATATGGAAAAAGGTGATGGTTAAAAAGTTGCTCTATATAAATAAGGAAGTCCTGATAAAAGGTTTCTATTACTTTTCCCAAATGCAAGGAGTCATAGATCATATTCAAATAGCCATATATAAAGATTCTCACTGACTCAAAAAAGTATATGACATTATTCATTGGAAACATAGAGCAGGAACTATTAAGACCTTAACAACTTCAAATCTGTTCATTTATTTGCTCATTTAGGACATTTCTTTCAATTAGTAGAGATTTCTAGGATAGCCCCGGGGGGCAGCTCAAGTGGCAATGGACATGAAAATAAAGTGTTGTGTGAGCAAGTTCGGAGTTCAAATCCCCCAATTTAGCTATGCTTGCAGAAGAAGCATGTGTAGGCACCTAGAGGTTATAGTGGTAGCAGTTGGATTCAATCCCATGTCACACGAATACGAGAACAACCTAGTTGTCGGCTCCTTTAGATACAAAAAAAAAAAAAAAAATCTAGAATACCCATGAGGTGTAGACCAATTGGTTTGCATGGGGTTTAATCTTTGCCATGTCACAAGTTCAAACCTCATGCGGAGGGATTGGGGATAGAAGCCACTGTGAGGGAATTAAAACTATCCCAAGGGGCATCCAAGCTCAACTGAGCTTCGCACAATGCTGGTGATAAGCATCCCATTGTGGGTGATCATTCTTGTTCCACCCAATAAATGGGCTAGCCCTAGCCTAGGCTCAACCTAATCATCAAAAACAAACCAAAGATTTCTAGAATAGAACGAAATGAGTAAGCACCACATATCTTGTTACTACATATCCAAAAACTCAAAATCTTATGAATAGGTTTTGTTTTTCATGGATATCTTGCAATGGACCAATTATTTCTTTGCACAAGGACTAAACATTGGAGAAGACCAAAGTGTGAAGGCATCATATTTGGTGTGTCTCACACAGAGAAATGAATGCCTTATGGAAGTGTTACCCCTCATATTGGCAAGGGGAACCCTAGTGAACTGTTTCACTAGCCCCTGTAATTTTTAGTTGTGACAGCTAAGTACATCGATTGCATATTTGCATGATCCCTATGATAAACATTTCTCCTATTCATCTCTTCCAGTTGACAACCAACAGACCCTGAGAGCCACTAGTAGCCTATGATAGCATTCCATTCATATCTATGCCGCTTGCATCAATCACATGTTTCCTCACCCATTTTCCAAGAGCACGTGTTCGAAGGTAGGCTTCTAATCAAGAGTACTTTATTCATTTTGCAATTAGGTGCTTATGCTTGTTGTATTTGGCATTTTTACATAAATCATAGGTAACTTGAAAGAAAGTAGGGTCTTGGTCATGATCTTGTTCCCTCAACTTAAATGGGGGGTTAATTTTCAATCCTAGTCCAGTGGGTCCTTCCTAATGGCCCAACGGGTATAGGAAGGGCACTACTTGGGAAGTCATGACTGAGATAACGTAGCCCCATCTCTCCCTATTCGATACTTACCACTTTACATCTTACATTACAAGCCTCTATTCCACCTCCATTCTTCGGGTTCAACTGACCACTAGTTCATTGGGATTTGCTACCCACACACCCTCATACCTGGGTAGGGCCTAGAAATGTACCATAGGAGGTTTATGCAGCTAAAATAAATAGAAAGAGCATATGATGGCCAAATGAAAAATAAAAGAAAAATCAAAATGCAAAGGATGATAGGGATATTCAAATTAGCACATGGGCAAAATCCAGGCATGAGCTCTACCTCACTCATATGGCCATCACCTCGTTCTTAGGCTAATGTTGTCCTATCTCATAGCAAACAAGGAACCATTGCATGTCCCAACCCCTAGTGGGCGATGAACTACCCTACCACTAAGGGGATAATAACTGTTGTAAATCACACAAAGCAAGCTTTCATTCCTTGAGCTACAAGCAGTAATACAAAGAAGAATCAAGAAAAAGCAGAAGGCACAAATGGGGTGGAAAAATAAAAGGTCGAATTGGTAACTCGTGCATCCACGATTTCTCCCTCCTCGCATCTATACACCTAGGATGAGGTACTCCATCATTGATGGTTCCTTTGACCATGGCACTTGACCATGAAGTCTTTCCCCCTACATTCCATCATTATTCACATGACACCTATTATTGAAGGGTGACCAAGGACATGTCACTTCCCCTTAGAGGTTGAGAACACATAATAAGGTCGTCTATTTATTACTCCTACCTAGGGAAGTAACACCAATACGTGACTAAGGCCACAATTTTGGAAGGAGATTCCTCTATTCGAGAGAACCAATTTTGACTATTGAAGCAATCAATTTGGACAAGGGAAAGTGTATTTTTGAATTATACGCCCACGTGTATATTTGATCAGGTCGGGCCTAAAGCAAATTGGATACCCTTGGAAGGCTATAAATACAAGTGACCTCAACCTCATTTGGACATCATCATAAGACATTCTTCTATTCTCTTTCTTGATTTTGGCTCTCACAGGTCTGAGGCACGTCCGCAGAGAATGGGTTCACATGAAGGAGAAATTGCAAGGTTTGAAGCTCGCGTTTTTGTTTTAGAGTTTTGGGTCTTAGTTGCAAGCATGACACAGAGAGATCTTGACTGCAGTCGGTCACTGGTCGGATCATCCATGTGACTAAAGCTTTTTAGTCACATGCACAACACGTCCTCCATGCAACTGGGATCTAGGGTTTCTGATTCACAGTTGCAAGCTTTCCAAAGGCTGATTTTGACTGCAGTCGTTGGCTTACAGGCTCAAGGGAGTGACTGGAACCTCCTGGTCACATGCATGACTCCTCCTCCATGCAACTGTACCTAAATGTTGAAGTTTCAGTTGTCCTAAGTTTTTGCTCGTTGACTGCAGTGTTCGATAGTTGACCATAGACAATGACAATTCATTCACTTCAGAATCAGGGTTTTGAGTATGAGCATTGTTGGGTTCATTTCATGGATAGTGTTTAATTGATTTTTGTTGGATAGTTGTATGGATGAAGATATGGATCATTGCACTCTCTTTTGTTGAATCATTCAATGATAATCTAATAAGAAGAAGAATTTGAAAGGGTTTTCCACATAGTGGGTTTTGCCCTGGTCCCAGACCAATCCTAGTGTCTCTATGTGTCAATGCTTTTTTTCTAATGTTCCTTTATGTTCTGTTGCATTGATGATGATGATATTTTTATTTCTACATAGTTGCATATGTTGTTGAATAATGATGTAAATTTGAATAATGTTATGATGTTATGGGGTGAATTTAATGTGTAAATAAAAAAATGCAATTATAAAAAAAAAAGAACAATATAGCCCTAAGAAAATTAACATGGTATCAGAGTTGGGTTGAAGAATAGTCATTGAATATCATCCCTATGGAGACACCTTTGATGGAACTTGGAAGTAAGACAATATGGTGGAGACCTAAAAGAATACTAGGGTTTGAAGGTAACCTTAGGCAATTTGTGTATTAGGGTTTGATGGATATTATGAGGTTAGGATTTGAGAGAAACCTTGGCTTATGGAAAATATTTGAGATATCAAATCTAGAAACCCTAGCATGGTCAATGTGAAGATGCTCAAGCACTTGTGACAGATTTGATGAGGCCCAAGATGAGATAGTTTTTATTAAACCTCGTTGTTGATGAAGTTGATGAATATATATTGAAGGAAACAAGTGGAAAATGGACAATGATGGTTCTTGAAGGTTGGTTCGAGAGGGAGATGATCACCTCCCATTAGAGATAAGTATTTTCTTGATTTATGGTGCTCCTTTATGTCTTTATTTTTGTTTAGACTTATTGATCTAATTATTGCTTTGATTATTACTTATATACTTCCTGCATGTATATGTGAGTATTTGAATACCTCTAACAAATGTGATAAGTGGATCCTTCTTGAGGAACATTTGAGATGTAGGAAAGATGGCTAGTGCAGGAAGTGGAGACCTATAGTTGCCCATGACAAAGAAGTTGACAAAGTGCTCTCACTGCCAACATCAAATAAGAAGGTGCACAAGTATTTGAATACTACAAAGTACATATGGTGTATTGTTTCAATGTTATGTTTCAATTGCAATATTGATGGCAAGGTAAGCCCTAAGGTATGATGGGAATGCCACCTTCACAAATGGCTCATGCATATGAAAGTTTGATTCATGGTACTCATGATGAAATGATGCATTTATTATTGAATTGTAACTTACTTTCTATTAAGTCAAGGTAAAGCTACATAGAGACATTTATTTTTGATATATCGATATACTTGATATTTGGAATACATCTTTCATTATAGACATAATGGATTTCTTGATCCCATGAAGAAGGCTAGCACCTTGATTCTAATAGATGGTATTGGTAACTTGATACTGTTGATAATGTTTGTGATAAGCATGGTAACCATGATGATAGAAGTGTAACAATGAAATTGATATTCGCGATCTTCTAGTTGACTGTGGTTAGGTTTTGATGGGCTTATTAATTATGACATGGGAAAATTGAACGACCTGACTTGATGAAAGTAATATTGTGTTCATGATCTTTGAATTATGATGTTACATTTGTCAGCTTCCCTAATCATATGACTCTAACCCTTGATGAAACATTAATGTCATGATGTAATGGTGAAGTAGTTAATGCTAACATGATATGACCATGATAAATATGTGATATAGTCTGACTTTATGATCTAACAGATTTGTTGATGCATGAAAGTATTATAGACAGGTTGATGACTTGAATGAAGATGATTGAAGTGGCTTCCCATTCAGAGGGAGAATCTCTCCATAAGATCCCTACTCCTATTATCATTTGCATTATATGTATAGAAGATTATTTATTGTTGAAGTAAGATTTATGGACATGAATAGACAAATATCTGATATTTTTAGTTTGCAGCAAAGTTCTAGTTTAAGAGTTTGCCTTACTCTAAGTCTCAGCCACACGTAAGCAAGCCTAAGGGTGTGACTGTAGCCTCTCAACTGCACGAAAGAAGGCCTATGGATGTTGTTATGCCTGTAGGACACAAAAGTGAAGCTTTGTGCATGAAATCAAAAGTTCACCTAAAGGATGACAGTCCTATAGACATGGAGCAGACAACATAAAGTTCTATGAGTAGGGAAGTTTGAATGTTTGACTTTCTAGAAAGAATGTGAATGTATTGACTAAACTTGTGTTTGCAGGAACCAGACTATGCATATTAGTATGTAATTTCAATTTGATCATTGAAGCTAGTGTATGAAAATATATGATAACGATTACATAGGTTTGATAGGATTTGACCTATTGGCTTAAAAAATTGATGATGTTTTAGAACTTTGACATGATGCTTGATGGTTCATAGATATGTTTTGGCTTATGGATTATTTGAATTCACGATGATATGTTAGAGTTTTAATCTGATTTGGTACTTGATAACTGATGATTTGCCTTGATGACAATGCTATGTGGGCATAGTAACTTTTAGTGACTAATATTGGTATTCGATAATGGTTTTGTATTGGCCTAATTGTCCTTAGCACAATGGTGGAAGTATAAACAATTGTGATTTAGTATAAAGTAATATCATAATAAATGGATGGAACCTACATGACTTATCCTTGGTGTATGCATTTGCATCTAATAACATAAATGATTTATATTATGATCATGAGGAAGACTTGATGAAGTTTGGTTTGATATTGCTTGGTAAATGACAACTTGTTGGCATGATTAAAAAATGAGAGCTCTACCTGTCACCTGGTCTAAAGAATTTGATAAAATGATATTGATGAGTTTGATATTAGTTTTGATTTGGCATCTAAAGTTTGATAAGTTGACTTAGTTGATTTGATTGCACAATATTGATTTGTGTAAGGCTAAACATATTGTTTTGGTCAAATGATATGTTTGCAGAAAGCATTGTATGAAGTTAGCTCCCTAAGCCTAATATGTCCGCGTTGATAGTTACCTAGTGAAGCCAAGAAGATGTGTCGATCCAAACCTCTACTTCAAAAGTAGTCCAAGGTATGATTTTGATTTTGGTTTTATATATTAATGGTCTACTCCTGAAGAATCATGCCATGATGGATTACGTTCTGAAGTTAGAAAAAGAAAATCTATATCATGAAGTTGTTAAAGAATTTTTGGAAAATGGAAATGCAAATCCTTGGACGCACCAACTAAATTTCAAGAAATTATGAAGAGATAATGTTGAACTTGACTTGGAAACCGACAGTTGATTAAAGCTCCATGTGGACACTCATCTGTATATATATATATATATATATATATATATATATATATATATATATATATATATATATATATATAGATATATATAGCCGCTTTATACACATTGAGTTGTCGCCAAGCACCCTTCGAGCTATATGCATGGGGTGGTCAATTTTTTATCTGATATATTCATTCTATGATATGTGATCGCATGGATGTATTGATGATATTTAGGATCTCTATTGATGAGAAAATTTGGGTGTTGCCTTAGTATGAATTCTGCCATGATATTTTGGATGAGAAGTTTGTAGCGTTAATCATGATTGAGATTGAGTAAAATATTGCTAGCATGGTTAGCTGTGAGGTAGGATGAAGAAGCTCTTTTGAGAGATATTTGAGCAGGTTCCAGATATGACATTGATACATTGTGATGACGAAGAGTGGGAATCAATTGGCAATGAATCTTGTATATAGCTGAGATGGAGATGCCTTCATATATTGAGACAGTCTTGCTCTACGAGAGGACCAAAATCAACCAAAATATCATCAAAATTGGACAAGGGAAAGTGTATTTTTGAATTATAAGTCCACGTGTGTATATTTGATCAAAGTCGGCCCTAAAGCAAATTGGACACCCTTGGAAGGCTATAAATACAAGTGACCTCCACCTCATTTGGACATCATCATAAGACATTCTTCTATTCTCTTTCTTGGTTTCAGCTCGCACAAGTCTAAGGCATGTCCGTAGATAATGGGTTCACACAAAGGAGAAATTGGAGGGTTTGAAGGTCGCATTTTTTTTTATGGTTTTGGGCCTCAGTGGCAGACATGACGCAGAGAGATCTCGATTGCAGTTGTTTGCTAATCGGCTCATCCATGCAACTGAAGCTTTTCAATCACACACACAACACGTCCTTCATTCGATTGGCATCAAGGGTTTCTGAGTCACAGTAACAGGCTTTCCAAAGGCTGATTTTGACTGCAGTCACTGGCTTACAGGCTCAAGGGAGCGACTGGAACCTACCAGTCGCACGCATGACTCCTCCTCCATGCAATTGGGACCTAAATGTTGGAATTACAGCTGTCCAAATTTTTCACTCGTTGACCACAGTGTTCAACAGACAGTTACAGTTCATTATAGGCTTTAGAATCAGGGTTTTGAGTATGAGCATTGTCGAGTTCATTTCATGGATGTTGTTTAGTTGATTTTTGTTAGATAGTTGTATGGATGAAGACATGGATCATTATACTCTCTTTTTTTGAATCATTTAATGAAAATATAATAAGAAGAAGAATTTGAAAGGTTTTTCCCCATAGTGGGTTTTGCCCTCGTCTCTGACTAATCCTAGTATCTCTATGTGTGAATGCTTTTCTTTTATTGTTCCTTTATGTTCTATTGCATTGATGATGAATATATTGTTCTTTCTACATAGTTGCATATGTTGCTAAATAATGATGTAAATCTGAATAATGTTTTGATTTTATGGGGTGAATTTAATGTGTAAATGAAGAAATGCAATTATCAAAGAATAGAAAAATATAGCCCTAATAAAATTATCAATGGTCACCTTATTTCCCACCTCTCACCCTTGTCACCTAGCATATGAGAGCCGTGATTATCATGTTTTCTTTCAAATGTATATCACAATGATCGTAGGAGTAGGAAATATGATCTTGATCTAAAATGTTGGTTACATTGGTTATATGACTATATCTAGAGATTACATAATGTAGCATGCATGTTATAGTAGGATGCATTGCATATTGATTTTGCATAGCTACTATCATCATATCACGTCTTGATGCAAAAATAGGTAAATCTACATTAGACTTGCATCTCAGAATAGGTTTACTTTCCTGCATGGTTTTATTATTTGATGAAAACATGGATGATAAAAGTATGCCCAAGACACATGCTTCCAATGTTGTCTGTGTTGTGTAGGATATAGGGTTGTGGTCGTAGAGGATTGTTGATGTTCCCATGCCCTCCTCGTTCAAGTACATTGATCATGCACTCTACAGAGAGCTCATGTCCTAGTTGGAGCCAAATGTTACCCACCAAAAACGAATGATCCCATAGGAGATTTCTTCTCCTAGATATCTCTTCAACAGACAACCCGCAGCCCTTGACAGCCACTAGTGTAGTTGATTTACTATGCCATTTGATCCTTGATCCCTGAAATAGTCATATGTCCCCTCGCCCACTCGTCGAGAGCATATGTTTGAAGGTGGGCAATCTGATCTTAAATGTATGTTTTTCATTGTACAATCATGTACTTATGCTTGTTTTTCCTTAGGCATATTGGGCATGGATTATTTAGTGACTTGGAAGAAGGAAGAGTTTTGGCTGTATTTTTGTTCCCTCACCTTAAATGGGGAGTTAATCCACAATACTAGTCATGTGGGATCTCCCCTATCGGTCTATGGCTTCAGGAAGGGCAATGCTTGGGAAACCTCGATTTTGGTAGCGTTCTCCGTTTTCCCATTTCACATTTTTCACTCCCCTCCCCATATTACAGGCCCTATTTCATCATCTTCCCACTCTGGGTCCACAAGGAAATGGTACACCCCCTCCCGTTGTCCACATTTCTGGGTCAATCCTGGAACTGTTGGCCCGAAGGTTGATGCAGTTAAAATCATATCATGGCCAAAAGCAAGAAACAAAAGAAAATGATATCATAAAATGCAAAAGATGGTCCAAACATTTATTATAGAACATGGGAAAAAATCCAAACATGAGTTCTACCCCTTCATCATGGCCATCACCCTAATTCCTAGTGCCCTTGAGTACCCCACACATCATTAAAGAACCCATGCACATCCCAACCCCTGATGGGTGATGAAGTATCCTACTTTAAGAGGGTAATAGTTGTTGCATATCTCTCATAGCATGCTCTTATTTCCTAAATCCCTAAGCAGTAATACAAAGAAAAAAACATAAAAAGACAAAAGGAAAATAATGAAGGGTGAAAAAACAAAGTTCGGGGTAACTCAACTATCCACGATTGCTACCTCCTACATTTATACACCCAAATATGGGACATCCCTCATCATTACCATCCTTGAACCCACGACATTTGGGACCCTCATGTCCCCATCCATCTCATCATTATTCACATGAACCCTATCAATTGAAGGATGTAGGTAGGACCTGTCATTCCCATTAGGGATTGAAAACACCTAATAGGGTTATTTATTAGCCACTCCTACCTAGGTAGGTAACACTATTACAAGCTTAAAGCCCCAAGTTTGGAAGGGAAGCCCATTATGAAGTCTTAATGTGCCCTTAATTAACAAGTTTGGTTCACTTATATGCACTAATGAATTATTGTACCTGATGGTGAGGAAGCACATTGGAACATAACAAGTAATTAGCAGGTGTTTTCATCATGGGTGCACAACTTAACTAGGGCCCAAGCCGACCAGGGGATCATATTGACACTCCTAGGGGATGTGTTGAGAGCCATGGGACTCCATCATGTGTTAAGGAATCATTTTATGCCATGGGCACCTTTAGTGCCCTCAACAATGTTTTCATTGCCCTGCATTATTCGCAAGATGATGGACTTGGACCAATGTGCCCCAACCGGCTTAGCATATTACAGTCGTTGATCCAAGGCCTATAAGAGGTTTTTCACACCCTTGAGACATGGGAGGCAAGCACAACCATCAGAACCCTCATTTGGAGCATTATACAAGTTATTTTATCATCTAACGACCCATGAGACCAGTATTTTTGCCCCAAACCCACATTGGGGCCCCACATGGTGACTTGCATGGAAACCAAGGGGTCATTCCCTTGTTCAAGATTTATGGAGCCCTCTCTCGCATTTTGGCACAAGGAGGACTCCACATGGCCCTCCAACGGCCCTACATCAACATGATGTCATCAATTTGGCTAGCATTTGGATTGCTAGTTCATAATTTGTGAAAGCTACTTGGTCAACTTGTGACCAAGACTTGTTTCTTGCCCATTATTTTAATGTTTTAAGGGCTAATTAGGCTAATTCGACTTAGTGAGGTTCATATAAATGGAACTCACTCTCATTTGTGAGAGATCATCATCGTCACTTGGATTCTTCTCTTGTAAAGAACTCACACTTTTTCTTTGGAGCTATTGGAGACTCTTTTGATGCATTTTGATGTGTGGAAGATGATTCACATTTCTTCTTTGGAGCTTCTTCTTGAATGATGGATGGATATATTGCATGTCTCTTTATAAGTTCCTCTTGTTGATGAAAATTTTCTTTAAAAATTGTTTAATGTATGGAATTGTTGCTCTAGAATATGTGAATTTGTGCCCTAATTATTGAAGATTAAATTTGGAAAGATTTTCTAGTAGAGTATTGCATATGTTATCCAATGCAAGGCATGTAATGAATGTTCCTAGTGAATGAATGTCTTTGATTCTTCATGAAACTCCATTATATCTTGAAGGGGGTAAATGTTTGAAATTGTTACTTGGGGCATCGACTTCGAGCCTCCTTAGAAGATGTTTTATCTTATCTTAAGCATCTCAAGAATCCCATTGCCCAAAGGACTAGGCACTAGTCAAAGAATTTTGGTGATCAAACTCCTCATTCTCCATATTTTTGTTAAATTTTCAAATTGTTCTATGTTGTATCAGTTACTTTAGTCAAATTGAATGATTCAATTAGCAATCTTAACAATTTGTCTTTCCAATAATCAATAGTAATTAAAAATAAGACAATAAATGCAATGACAAAAGAGACAATCAACACATCAACAAGAGACACCAAGTTTGGTCAGACCAGGGCAAAACCCCACAAGGAGGAAAACCCTTTGAAATTCTTCTTCTATTAGATTGTCATAAAATGTTCAACAGAGAGTAGAATGAGACCAATACAATATCATCCAGCAAAACAACCCAATAACATTTAGAAATATGTTTCCAGCAACAAAATATATCAAATACAACTTTTCTTATCTTCGGTCAATTGCAGTCAACGGTCAAATTTCAATAAAACTTTTTGGTCGCATGGAGGAGGAGTTGTGCGAGTGAATGAAGGCTTCCAATCACTCCCTTGAGCCTGCAAGCCAACAATTGCAATCGAATTTGTCCCGTGACGAGCCAACAACTGTAACCCAAAACCCTGGAGATAGATGCAAGCTTCAGACGCTGTAATTTCAAACCTTTGAGAACTTCTTTTGATGACCCAACCAAAAAAATGTTTGAAACAATCAATGAAGAAGAGAAGAAGATGCTTGGTGATGTCCAAATGAGCTTTAGGTCACTTATATTTATATGCTTCCAAGGATGACCAATTTACCATTAGGGTCAACCTGTCCAAATGTGCATATGTGGGCATTTTTTCATACGTACACTTTCCCTTGTCCAAATTTGATGATCTTTAGGTAGATTTTGGTCCTCTCAAAAAGTGGAGTTCAATGCAATCATCATCTCCATCAAATTAGTTGTCCAAAGTGTAATTTGACCCTAGTTACATAATTTAACACTCCCTCTCAACTAGGGAGAATTCCACCTGTCAATATCATCATAAACATGTCATCCTATCATCATATCATGTCCCATCTTTGCTCAACTCTATCTGTTGAAACATTCTTGAATGTAAAGAAGAAGAATCATTAGGGAGTTAAAGCTACAACTACCACCCTCTACATCGTCAGAGAGAATATCTCAATCGGAAACCACATCGGGGAGTACATCTAAACCTAGAATCTCATGGCGATGCTAAATATCTTTGATCCCATATCAAGCAATAGGTGATTAGGGGAACACATCTCAACCCATCATATTGCCTACCGATCTTCCCAACAATGACCCCTAAGAGTCATGTGGTAGAACAGCTTCATCATAATCCAAGCTTGGGCTAGATACACGATTTACCAAAAGGTAACGATCACATGCCCCAAGCCTCCTCAACCCGTTGGCCAGATGGGGAGGATCAATCCCAACAAGCTCGACTTGTGGGTATGATGCCAACTAGGCTATACTTTGCAAAGACCAAGATAGGGGAGCAACATCTCCAACCCTATGGTAATAGATAGGGATGATACCCTATTGTATAGATATCCCTCAACCTCAGGAGCCCTCTATCTCAATTCCTCACCCTGGGAGCTCAAACATGGGGGAAGAGTTGTCTTAGTTTCCTCGATCAGCGATGCCCCTTATCAGGAGGGATCACAACCATCAGTCCAAGTTGCTATCTGAAGACTAAGAACTTCCCTTTCGACAAATCCTTGGTCAGAATATCTACAATCTATTCATTTTTCGATATGTGATGGACTCTAACAACTCTTCTCTGCACCATGTCTCAAATGAAGTGATATCATATCTCTATGTGCTTGGACTTTTCATGAAATACGAGATTCTCTGCCAAACGGACCCCACTCTTGTTGTCGCAATATATCATTGTAGTGTCTAGGAGCTTCTCAAATAGCTCTCCAAAGAGCTTCCTCAACCAAATTGCTTCGCAGCTATCCATGCTAGCGGCAATATACTCTACTTCAGCAGTACTCAATGCTACGGACTTATGTTTCCTGCTCATCCAATATATCATGGCAAACCCAAGACTAAAACAACATCCAGATGTACTCTTCCTGCCCAATGAGCATTGGTATATCCATGAAGTCGAACATCTCCGACAGAATATCTCAAACCAAGTGTGATTGTCCCATGCAAATATCTCAAAATGTGTTTGGCAGCGATCCAATGTGTATGGAGAGGCTCGATCATGAATTGACTCAACATATTCACTGCATAGCATATGTCTAGACGAGTGCTCATTGGGAACGTCAGAGCCCCAATCAACTATCTATACTCAGATGGATTCGCCAAATCGAGTCCTGCAACCTCTCCACATAACTTCTTGAAGTTTATTTCCATTGGTGTGGACAGGGAATTGCATTCTGTCATTCCAAATCTTTCCAATAGCCTCACAACGTATTTTTCTTGTGATAGGTAAAATATCACCGGGCCTTTGCGAGACCTCAAGGCCTAGAAAGTAGTGCATGAATCCAAGGTCCTCATCTCGAATTCAGAGGCTAGCTCCCTCTTACACTCGATCATCAAGTGCTCACTACCTGTCAAGAATAGATCATCAACATGTAAAACCAAAATCAATGGCAAATTTTGGACAACCTTGAAGTAAAGGTTAGGATCAACATTGCTTTTTGTGAATCCCAACTTCACCAAATAATTGTCTATGTGGGCGTACCATGCTCTGGGGGATTGCTTCAAACCATACAATGCCTTCTTCGACCTACAAACATGTGTCTTTTGATCCTCTACTTCAAATTCCTATGGTTGCTCAATGTACACTTCTTCTTGTAACATGCCATTAAGGAATGCAATATTTACATCCATATGATGAAAAGTCCATCCTTGACATGTGACAAGGGAAACTATCAAACGAATGGTTGTATATCGAGCCACGGGTGCAAATATATCATCATAATCATCTCCCTATTTTTGGGAAAATCCTCGAGCCATGAACCTTACCTTGTATTAATTAATGCTACCATCAACTCCATGCTTGATCTTGAATAGTCACCATGGATTTCCCCTTTCATCTTGGCACAACATCTTCATGATTTATTCATATTATTTTGGCATAACATCTTTCCAAACTTGTTCTTTTACAACTTCTTCAAAGGTGGGAGGTTCGGCTTGAATCATAATGCTCATAGTTGCAACATATCCCTGGTACGTACCTGCATGGCTTATTCCTTTCTCTAAATGATTGTTGAACGAGAGCTCGCTTCTTATCATCCTATAATGGGTCTCGAAGCCAAAGCAGCCTATTCCTAGTAGGAGGGTCACATGGAGGAGGATCTAAGGGATCCAATCTCAAATTCGGGCACAAAAGGACCATCTAAAATATCCATATCATCATTCTTCTTAGGAGAAGAAGGCGAAGGAAGGTCCCTTGCTTTTCCAAGGGTGACATCTTCATCAAATTTAACATCCCTGCAAATATCAACCTTCCTTTGACGAGGAATATATATTCTAAATGCTTTATAACTTTCATAATATCCAACAAACGTACCTTTTCTTCTCATGGCCTCTGGCTTGTTTCTTTTGTCCTTTGATAGATGAAAGTATACGGGCAACCAAAGATACGGAAATGACCAACATCAAGTTTTACAAC
This sequence comes from Pinus tabuliformis, assembly GCA_031772625.1. NCBI lineage: Eukaryota > Viridiplantae > Streptophyta > Pinopsida > Pinales > Pinaceae > Pinus > Pinus tabuliformis. Next base: position 1,678,140,052 of record CM062818.1, read on the forward strand.
TGTGAATACTTCTTTGGGTGTCATGTTTTCTAATTCTTGATGAGGCACCCTATTTTGAACATATACAACAACATTCATTGCTTCTCCCCAAAGGAACGTCGACATGTGCAGCTTCTATAATGGACCTGTTCTTTCTTTCAGCCACTCTGTTAATTTTAGGTATGTTCTATGCTTAGAGCAATTTATTTCAATTTTCACAATTAGCTCAATATATTTTCCAAATTAGCAATCACATTAGCATTATAGTAAATTGCAGATAGAACATAAACAAAGTTCGCAGAAGACAAGCGAAGACAAGAGGACACAAGATGTGGCGCTAGCCAGGGACAAACCCCAATGTGGGGAACCCTTGATCAATTCTTCTTATATGTTCTTCAATAGTTCAGCAAAGAGAGAGAGAGAGATAGTACAATTACAACAGAAGTCAACACTTTGACATATCTAAATAAGGGCATAGATCATCTCTAAGAACATGATACATGAGGTAGTTGAACTCAGTTGAAGACATGTTGTTTCAATTGATTCTCCCAGGTGACTTCATCACCATGCTACACCTATCATTGTGTTGCTTCTCATCATCATGTTGCACCTCACTATGCTGCACCCATCATCACTATGTTGCATCTCATCATGCTTCACCAATCATGACTGTACCCATCACTGTACTGCATCATGTGCCATTGTTGCACCATGTTGCCACACTGCTGTCCCATGTGGCATGTTGTACCATGTTGCCATATTGTCCCATGTGCTTGCTGCACCTTGCTTATGATATTGTTGCCCCAATGTGCTTTCGGCACCATGCTTGCCACCATGTGCTTGTTGCACCTTGCTTTTTATACTGTTGTCCCAATATGCTTGCAGCACCACGCTTGCCACCATGTGCTTGTTGTACCTTGCTTGTTATATTGTTGTCCCAATGTGCTTGCAGCACCATGCTTGCCACCATGTGCTTGTGGCACCTTGCTTGCTTGTTGTCCCTGTTATGAAACCAATTCACAAGAAGATAGAAAATATAGATCAACGCCTTAGAAACAAGCCTCTTCGAGGGGGAAACCTCCTTTACATTACACAAATGAACAATTCTTAGATGATACAAATGACAATACCTCCTTTCTATATATAGGAGTTTAAGGGGTCATAATATAAACAGAGTCAACATAACAATAATAATGTAGGGGAACAATAATAACAATAATTGGCTTTTATGGGGCACAACAATATAATAAGGGGGTTGTACTAATAACAATAAGGGGTTACACTAGTAGTATAGGGACCTAACATGCCCCTCTCTTTCAAAAAGTGTTCTTCTCAACGGTTGAGTAGTTCTTGATGCTTCTGTATAAAATTCTTGTCCTCCCATGTGGAATCTTCAGTGGATAAGTTCTTCCACTTGATGAGATACTCTAAAATTGATCGATTTCGTAGTTGTTGGGTTCTTGAGAGTGCATCTGCAACAACATTTTGTTTCCCTTTTTTGTAGATGATTTCAAAGTCATAATGCAACATATTTGTGACCCATTTTTTCTATTCTTCTAAAGATAATCTTTGTTCTAAAAAGTATTTAAGACTATCATGATCCATTTTTACCTTGAAGTGTCTTCTTATTAGGTAAGGTTGCAATTTCTTAAGTGCATGTAGTATTGCCAACATCTCCTTCTCATAAATAGCTTGCTTGAGGGACATTTTTTTGTATGGATGTAGCCGTAAAAATACCTAATTACCTACATCAAATATTCTTTCACTGCGATGTTGATCTGCCTGTTGTTTCATTCGATTCTGCACCAAAGTGGCGTTATCCTTTAAAAGTTGGAGAACTTGTTGTTGATGCTCAATGTGATTTTTCACTGCTTGAACCTTTTTCTTCTTGATATGTCCTTCTATCTTGAGAGTTTTAGGAGTGGTTATTTCTGCCAATGCATTACAATATATGGTTGGAACATTTCTTGATGCTCGATGTGATCTTTCACTTCTTGAACATTTTTCTTCTTGATATGTCCTTATATCCTGAGAGTTTGAGGAGTGGTAATTCTTGCCAATGTTTTACAAGATATGGTCAGATTCATTTCTTCTTTCTCTAAGGTTGGTACCTGGTGAGTATCCTTTTCTTTTTATGTTTCTTGATCCTTTTCTTCCTGATATTTCACTGCTTGGACCTTCTTCTTCTTGATATGTCATTCTATCTTGAGAGTTTGAGGAGTGGTAATTCCTACCAATGAAATACAAGATAAGGTCAGATTAATTTGTTCTTTCTCTAGGGTTGGTTCACGGTGTATATCCTCTTCTTTTGACATTTCTTGGTCCTTTTCGTCATTAGGAAGCCTTTCTTGTAGCAGCTTTGTCCCACTTTCCTTCAAACCTTCCATGCATTTCTTCAAATCTTCCATGCCTTTCTTCCAATATGATTTCATACCATGGATATCAGCTTCCATGGCATAAATAAAACTATTTATCTTTCTCTTCTCTAGAATATCATTTACCCTTATATTCAATTTTTGAAAGTCCTCGATGTGCTCTGCCATTGAACCCTTTTGTTTGAGAATTAACAATTGGCTAAAGAAGGTGTTGCTCTTTGTATCCTCGTAATGGTCTATCATTTCCTCCATGAAAATTGACCATGTGACAAGTGGTTTACGAAAACAAAGCCCTTCATACCATAAAAATTGATACGGTTCTAAATAACTAGATGCAATACATACCTTTTGTACTAGTGGTACACCATGTAGATCAAAATATTTCTCCATATGTAGTATCCAATTTACCAGATCCTCACCATCAAACTTCCTCATCTCACTTTTTCTTAATTTTAGGAGCTTGATCTTGAAACGAATGTAACTCATTAATTTAGGATCTTTAAGTTCTAAAATTTTGGCGTGTAATATCCCTAACAGTCCTCTTTCTAACTCCACAAGTCTGATCGCAATTGGATTCCCGAAGAAAGATTTATTCCCAATCTCTCGCGATGACCTAATTATAGACTAGTTCTGTAGAGTGATATTTTACGACGTGCCACGTGTCGCTGTTTCAACATTAGATTCTGAAAATTATAACCACACAAAATATAGTGCGTCCTCTTTTTGTAACTTCTTATGAAATTCCAATCTGATGCTCAAAGAGAAAGTTATGACAATTTTCCCAAGGTCCCCTGTTTAGGATGTAATTCGGAAGTCTACAAAAACCCTAACTTCCTCATATCATATATCCGAAAATATAGTGAGACATGATCTAAAATTTGGACCCGAGATTTAGATCGATTTCTTCTCAAATGGGTTTTTGTTTTAGCTTTTGAAACTTCGTAGTGAAGAAGCTATAGTGAAAATTCCACGATGACCTATTTTAGATGAAATTCTGGAGTTTGCAAAAACCCTAACTTCCTCAGATCATATCTCCGAAAGTATAGTGAGACAAGATCTGAAATTCGAACCTGAGGTTTAGCGAGATTTCGTCTCAAATGGGTTTTTTTTTAACTTCTAAAACGTCACAAAAAACAAGTTATAGCGAAAATGCCACGATGACCTGTTTGGAGCAGTGAAACCCTAGAATCCAAAGCTCTAATACCAAATGTTATGAAACCAGCTCACAAAAAGATAGAAAAGAAAGATCAATGCCTTAGAAATCAGCCTCTTCGAGGGGGCAACCTCCTTTACACTACACAAATGAACAATTATTGGATGATACAAATGACAATACCTTCTTTCTATATATAGGAGTCTAAGGGGTCAGAATATAATCAGAGCCGACATAACAATAATAATGTAATGGCACAGTAATAACAATAGTGGGCTTCTATGGGGCACAATAATAACAATATGGGGACTACATGGGCACAACAATGTAATAAGGGGGTTGTGCTAATAATAATAAGGGGTTACACTAGTAGTATAGGGACCTAACAGTCCCATGTACCATGCTCCGACAAGCACCATGTCCTTGTTGTTCCATTTACCATGCTCCACCATGATTGCATTTGTTGCTATCCCACTGTAATACAAATTTCAAGAACTTCGAGGTAGTATATAGAATCTCCTCATAAATGAAGATACCTCTCCAATCAAACAAGTCAAAGCATGACCCAACACAAGTTACCATACTTATGCACTTCTGTTTATGGGCAATGTTTTGGTCACTGGTTAGGGCTCCAACTGTAACCTACAGCAACCCAATAGTCATGCCCAAAGCACACCTTTAATTTATGCAGCCTCCTCTCCTCTTCAAGCTTGTTGTTGGAGGAGGCACCTACAACTCCATGAATAGGTAAGTGTGATCCTCAAAATAGTACCTACAGGTCTGCAGCCTAATCGGTACAAGACAATCCCTACGTTTTCTAGCCCATAATAGTCCCTTACTATTATGGCCCTCTAGCATGGTACTTTGGCCCTCCTTCTAGTGCTCGGTTACTTGAAAACGTCCCTTCAAACTTGTTGGCTTGTCTTCCTAACTGCGGCTAGGGAACCTGCGTATTTGGGAAGCGAGAATAGGTATGTTATATCTCTTCTTTAGGCAGAGTAGAGGGCAGGTTGGGAAATGTATAGAAGTCAGGGTCTCCTCCCTTGAATTGCTGCTAGATCATCTTCCTTAGGAATGCGGCTAGGGCATCCTTCTTAGGACTGTGTTTTCCTTGCTAGGGCATCATCTCTAGGGCAGCTCCCTTAGTCTCCTTTCCTCCTACATCTAGGGCTTCATCATCTAGATTTCTCTTGCCACTAAAACCCAAAACAAGTGGAGAGAAATCAAGAGTGAAGTGTGTGTAGAAATGACTATCAAGACACCTCCTTTTATAATAAAACGTTGAGCACATGTGGGGATTATTTGGTTGCTGGCCAACCATGACGAATTGTCCCATAACACAAATATATTCATATCTCCATGAATACTTATCGAAATCAGATGATCTTTAGATCAATCCTATACCTCTCGATGAGAGGGATCCAAAAAAAATATCATCTGCCATAAATAAGATGACCCACATGGAGTTTGGTCCTAATTGCCAATTTCCATTTTCTTCAAGAGTATGGGGCACAATATCTCTTTCTTCATATCTTCCTCCTTGCAAAAATCAATGAACACCTTTGATATGTACTCTCCACCATTGTTAGACCTGAATGTTTTGATTTTCTTTCCTGTTTGATTTTCGATCAAAGCTTTGAACTCCTTGAATATTTCAAAGGTTTCATCCTTGTGCTTCAAATAATATATCCATGTCTTTCTTGAGAAGTCGTCAATGAAGGTGATGTAGTAGATATGGCCACCAATAGAATGCACGGGCATTGGACCACATATATCGGAATGAATGAGATGGAGGATGTCATTTGTCTTGTTCTCGCTAGAGGGGAATGGTCCCCTTGTCTTCTTTCCACTGGCATAACCTGGACATACTCCATCATGATGGGATTGAACCTTGGCAATCCCTGAGACCAATTTCTCCAACTTTAAGAGAGCCTCACAATGTAGATGAGCCAATCTTTGATGCCATAGCTCGCTTAGATGATTAGTATCATGGACCAATGCTAGAAGAGGTCTTCTAGTAACCTTGTAGAGTCCTTCATATCTTGATCCCAATGTGAATGCATTTCTCATAGGTGATCCAACAAGCCAAGTAAGAACCTTTAACTTGATGAAGGCAACCCTCATCCCTTTGTCTTCCAAAGCGGATATTGATACCAAATTCTTCTTCAATCCCAACACATACATCACATCATGGAACAAGATAGATTCCCCATAATTCAAATGATATTTGACGGACCCAAAACCTTTAACGGGATGAGTGGAGTTGTCTCTAAGAATAATTTTCAAATTTGAATCACTCTCTACCAAATTAGAGAGAACTTCTGTTAAAATTGGCAACTAGGGCCAAACTCCATGTGTGTCATCTTATTTATGGCAGCTGATATTTTTCTTGGATCCCTCTCATCGAGAGATGTAGCATTGATTTAAAGATCATCCAATTTCGTTAAGTATTCATGGAGTTATGAATTTATTTGTGTTATGGGACAATTCGTCAAGGCCAACCAGCAACGAAATTTACCCCACTTGTGCTCAATGTTTTAGTATAAATAGAGGTGCCTTAAAGGTCATTTGTACATAGACTTCTTGTGATCTCTTCCTCTCCACTTGTCTTGGGTTTTGGTGGGAGGAGAGATCCTAAGAAGACAATGCTACCCTGAAGGAGATGATGCCCTAAAACAAAGCCATGGAGATGATGCCCTAAAACACAGTCATGTAGATGATGCCCTAAAATGTTGTTCAAAATGAAGCTGCCCTAAACGTTGTCCACAATAAATCTGCCCTAAAAACTGTCCATAATGAAACTGCCCTAAACATTGTTCATGATGAAGCTGCCCTAAACGCAGTTAGAGAAGATCTCTGCTCTTATTATGACAAGTCAAAATGTTGACTTCTGATGTATACATACTATCTCTCTCTCTTTTCTAAACTATTGAAGAACATATAAGAAGAATTGATCAAGGGTTTCCCCACATTGGAGTTTGTCCCTGGTTGGCGCCACATCTTGTGTTCTCTTGTCTTGGCTTGTCTTCTGCGATTTATGTTTATGTTCTATCTGCGTTTTACTATCATGCTAAATGTGATTGCTAATCTGGAATTGATATTGAGTTAATGTGAAAATTTGAAGTAAATTGCTCTCAGCATAGAACATACCTAAAATTAACAACTTCCTTATAACCAAAGAAGTCATGAGTGGCCCCACTATCAACCAACCGACTATCCCATGAATCCGGAGGAGATGAACTAGTAAGGGAAAAAATAAAAATATATTCAGATTGATTCGCAACATTACTTTCATACCTGGAGAATCTTGACTTCTTTTGTGGACAACGATCTTCTTCATGATCATTTGGAGCATCTCTTCTTTTTATTCCATCTCTTCCATTGTGATCATTCCTTCGGTTGTCTCATCTTCTTTGATTATTGCACTTGTTGTTGTTGCTTCTAGTATTGTAGTGTGGTCCACTGTTCTTCTCGGGGCAATCTCGAGCATAGTGGCCTTTCTTATGACAATTGTAGCATTCGATGTGCAATAATTCCTTCCTTCTATTTGAATTTCAAGGAGGAGGCTTTCTTGAATTTGATGGACCTCCTTCTTCTTCTTGCCTTCTTCTTCTTGTCACTACTGCATAATAATAAAAACCCTCATTGTTGCACCAGTTTTCCCGAGCTGGGTTTTTCCAGGGACTTTTTTCCAAAAATAATTGTGCTGACTTTATGCATGTGTGCTAGCATTTATCAGTGTCCAACATTTTATTTTTCCACGAAATTTTATTTGAGAAGGTTGCAATGTGTTTATTCTGATATTTTCCATAGCAAATAAATTGTTAAATTAATTAACAATTAGGAGAAATAATATTAGTTGTTGCAATAGGATTCCAGTGTTGGAATTTTCACATGGTAGCAGAGCACAGTTGATTAGCTAGAGAGCTCAGAAACAAAGGAAAGGAATTTCACTGCTCAGCAAGGGCAGTGGGTTGAAATTTCCAAGGGCAACACAGTCTTTTTGCCAGGAGGCCGAGTTGCTTGAGGAAGCTCGATTTTTATAAGAGATGGGCAGAAAAATTCGATGCTTCCAGTTCGAGTGATTCTAGAGGCAGAGGGAGCAGCTCAATTATTTCATTGGGAAGATCTCTAGCTAGATGTAGAGAGTTTTGCAGCAGATTCTTAGTGCAGAACCAACGCTGGGGTAAAAGAGAGAAGAGCACACACAGAGGGAAAATTTCTCTCAGGGAATTTCTAGTCTCAAGAAGTTCAATTTTTCCTTGCAGATCGGTAGTAAATGTGAGAAGATCGTCTCACTCCAAAAGGGAGTGGAAGTAGCATAGTAGTAGCCAAGCAGAAGAAAAGAGGGAGTTTTTGACAATTCTTTAAGATGGCCACTATTGGGCTTCGTGATCAGGATAGTTTGGATGGAGCTTCCAACTACATCATCTGAAAAGAAAATATGTCATCCTTTTAGATGAATATGGCGTGAAAGCCTACATCGATAATGTAGTGGCAGTTCCTATAGATGCAGATCAGTTAAAGGAATACAAGAAGAAGATGGCGCAGGCGAAGCGGTTGATCCTGGATGGAGTCAAGGATCATATAGCTTCACATATAGCTGGCAAAGATACTTCCAAGCAGATGTGGGATGCTCTCACCATGTTATAACAGGGTACTTCCGAGCAACGGAAGATGTACCTAGAGGAGAAGCTGAGACTCATCCGGATACAGAAACGGGAAGGCATAGACCCCTACCTTACCAGGATTCAAGAGGTTCGGGACTAGTTGTCAATTGTTGGGGCAGCGCCTCAACCCACAAAGCTATTGAGATTGGCACTCAACAGTGTCTCAAAGGACTAGCAAGTCTTTTCCCAAAGCATATTGGGTAGAGATAAACTACCAAAGTGGGACAGGATGTGGATTGACTTGCAGCAGAAGGAATTGAGGTGAGATTTGTTAAAGAGCTCCATTAGTGGCAACAACAGCAACAAGGACCTATCTAAGGTCAAGTTATTCAGGTGTGGCAAGTTTGGCCACTATAGTAACCAGTGTCCTCTCAAGAAGAAGGATAAGGAGGAGAAGCAGGACCAAGCAACAACACATGTAGAGATAGATAGGATGTCCTCCTAGTAGGAGGAAGACTTCACTATGATTGCCCATATAACGCCAAGCGTGAGGTGGCGTGATTTAGAGCAGTAGCCCCAGAGAGCTACAGATGGGCATGATCCTTGAGAGGTCCACCTCATGGATCAGTACCTGGCTATTTGGGCCCACAGTACTTAGTAGCAGGATGGATGAGTGGCAGTAGATGTAGTCAGATGCCAAAGTGACAATTGCAGACTAGTAGCAGTCAGATGTTGCGGGGCGCACTGCAGAGTTTGCAGCAATGCAGTTGGCACAGTGCAAAGTCAGCATCAGCGCATAGTCTTCAGTAGACAAAGCAGTAGTTGCTAGAAGTCAGGACTCGGGTGACAAATGCATCATACTGGACACAGTTGATTTAGTATTTTGAATGTTTTTCAGTTGCATATGTTGCGGTTGCAACAGTAACAAAGTTGTAGTGCAGATGCAGTGTTGGTAACAGTTCAACAAGGTCAATAGCAGCACAGAAGCAACATATATCAGAGTTCCGTAGTAGTTGGTGGGATGCAGCAGCCAGACATCAGCAACATGACATGAGATGATGCAAAGACATGGTGTTGTGGCATGGTGTGCAACACTAAAACACATTCCTCGCTATGAGGGAGTGTTAGTTTTCGTAACATCAAATGTGTTCTAGCCACAAAATTTTGTGGAGATGATAGAATACACAAGATCTCCACAACCCATAAATCATTTCTAAAAAATTCACCTAAAGCTGACTTAATTAGATTAATAACCAAGTTTTTAATGTTTTCTAAGTCAACTTAGGAAAATTGGTTAATTAATCTGCATTAATTAAGTCAAGGTGAGAATCATCTAGAAACTCACACAGATCGATTCCAAGATGATCCTAGCCACCGATTAAGTTTTAATCTTGGTCGTTGGAGCTCCAACGGTGGACTATAAGAGGAATTCCATGGACACTTGGAGAAGAAACTTGAGCAGTTTGATTTCTTGGCAAATCGATTTCTAGAGTAGCAGCAATCAGCTGCCGGAGAGAGCCAAATATCGAAGCAGTGAGTGAGGGGTAGGGATAGTGATCCGAAGAGGCAGCAGCAAGAGGGCCGAGTTATCCTAATGAGGCAACGTAGTAGCTTCAGAGACTGCAGTTCGATTTTCTAGAGAGAAAATCGATGTCAGTTCCAGAGGCCAGGCAAAGGTTCCAAAAGGCCAGAGAGACGATTCCCTCAATAGCTGAAGGCAGAATGACTTCATCAGAGATCAGTCAAAGGCTTGACGTCATAGTGACTATGCAGTCTAGCGCAGAGAATGACACAATAGCTTCAGGAGGCCAAGTTTTCTGTAGGCAAGTTGTGTTCGGATTGCTTGTGGAGGAAGGGTAAATCCCTTGAATAATTTTGCCCAGATGTTCTTGTTGTGGATTGACAGTTTCAAGCATCTAGATTGTACTAGGATTTTCATTGTTGCATCATAAACCTTCACTATTGCACTGGTTTCCCCAAGTTGGGTTTTCCAAGGACTTTTGTCCAAAAATAATTGTGTTAACTTTATATATGTGTGTTAGTATTTCTCAACTACCGCATTTTATTTTTCTGTAGAATTTTATTTGTGAAGGTTGCAGTGTGTTTATTTCAATATTTGCCATAGAAAATAAATTGTTAAATTAATTAACAATTAGGAGAAATAATACCGGTTGCTACAATAGGATTCCATTGTTGGAATTTTCACAGTTACTAGATATTTTAGGCATTGGAGTGGTTTTTTATTTTATTTTTGAACTCTTAGATCACATATAAATAGATGAGGCCTATCCTCATTCAAAACATCACAATTTGGATTTTCAATCTCTCACTAGAGAATTTCGGACCTTTAATTAGAGGTGGGATTTGGGCGAATTTAATGCATTTTGATGTGTATGGAAATTTTTACTTATTGAAGAATGTAACTAGTGTCGATCTTCATAATCGTATTTGATAAAAAGAAAGAGAAAAAAAAATTATTGTAAAAGAAAAATTATTTTGAAGCATGGGTTTCAAGATTTTTTATTTATTTTCTAGGTAAAAGCCTTCATTGAAGGCTTCTAGGTTTTGTCATAAGTCAATAGAGTCATTGTCATTTTTATTAGACCCTTCTTCAGCTTTTGTATCTTGTAAAAAGAATGATCTTTTAGTAAAAAGTGTCTTTTGTCACTTCCACACCAAGTTGGCCTTGTCCTCGTGAAGTTGGCCTAGATTAGGATTCGACCTAACAAAAGGAGTATATAAAGAGAAGTAGCATGTCTCATTTGAAGCACACACTCAACAACTTTGATCTACAAGAGAAAGAGGCAGAAAAGAAGAGCGAAGTTTAGGAGAAAGAAGGAAGAAGTTTGGGAAGACAAGAACTGAGATTTTGGGCATCTCACACACGTGTGAAGTCATTGCACTGAAGTTGGGGCCGAAATTTCTGAAGTTGGGGGCCATAATTCTGGATTGAAGCTGCATTTGAGAAGTTGACACTTGGAGACTTTGGCAGGGATCATCTACTGGATGGAAGGACTGACTTGGTGATTGGAGGAGGTCTTGGGATATGCAACATACTCTTGAATATTGTAACTAGGTTTGGTCTTCATAATTGTATTTGAATCATTATGAAATGTATTTATCAAAAGGAAGAAAGAAAAAAGAATTTTTTATTGTTATTATTATGACTTATTAAAGCATGGATTTCATGCTTGGGTCATCATGTTTTAGGTCAAAGTCCTCATTGAGGGCTTCAAGGATTTATATTGAGTCATTAGAGTCATTGTCCATTTTATGAGACCCTTCTTCTACTTTTGAGTCATGAAAAAATAATTATTTTTTAGTCAAATATGTAATTGTCGCCTCCACACCAAGTCGGCCCTTGCCTGTTCAAGTTGGCCTACATGAAGGTAATTCGAACCCCAGTAAAGGTTATATATTCAATGTGGTTCAATTAATTTGGAGTACTCTCTCTCACACAAGTTCGATATACAAGAAGAGGCAACAAAAAAGTGTGAAGTTGCAAGAAGAAGGAAAAGGATTGCAAAATCGAAGTTTGTAGGGCATCTATCTCTCTCACATGTAAATTTTCTGGGCTACTGCTACAAGAGCGAAGTACTGCATCTAGGTTGAAATTTTTTTGTTGCTTCTAGATCGAAGTGTTGCTTCTAGATCGAAGTGTTTCTTCTAGGTTGAAATATTGCTTCAAGGTCGAAGTGTTGCTTCAAGATTGAAGTTCAGTTGTTGTTGCCAATTGCTGGTAGGTTGAAGTTGTTACCAATTGTTCCTTCCAGGTCAAATTTGTTGCTACAAGGTCGAAGTTCTAGATTGAAGTTGTTGTTGGAAGGTTATCATCTACAGAAGAAGGAAGGGCTGACTTGGTGATTGGAGGAAGTCTGTGTCTAGGTCAAGGAGTCTTGGATTATCTCTTGAAACTGTTGAAGAAAGAGTTGTTGACCGAGTTTTCCCCTAGATTGGGGTTTTTCCTTGGCTTTCCACCTACATCTGGAATATTTGATCTCTGTGCTATGGTTTTGGTAATTGCTTTATGAACTAAGATAAAAGAAGAATACAAGAAAGTTAATAAGAACGTAATAATATCACAAGTAATTATTAAGATAAAGAAAATCTTTATGCCTTTCTGATTTTCTAACATGGTATCAGAGCTAAGGTGAAGAAGAAGGAAAAAGACAACCAAGATCTACTGAAAGGAGAATAAAGAGTCTCAAGAAGATTAAATAAGGGTCATCAAAATGGATCATATAAGGAGAAAAGCTTACTATCTTCAAGAACCATGTCTAACACAATAAAGGGAGAGAACAAATTAGAAGGAGCATCCAATTACACGACATGAAAGAAGAGGATAGATCTCATCCTCAAAAAGAATAACGTCTTGGATCTAGTCAAAGGAAAGGTGAAGAAGCCTACAGAGGAATCAAGTGATGCTGAAAAATCTAAGTTTAGAGAGTTAGAAATATTGGCTATGAGCCTAATGGTAGATGGTATAAAGGATAACCTTATCCCATACATTTCCAACATAGACTCTGCTCAAGAGATGTATGAAGCCTTATCCAAATTGTTCACCATCAAGAATCTTGGTCAAGTTGCAAGTCTTAAGAATGAACTAAGGACCATGAAGATGACAAAGGATGACATTGTGGCTTCCTTATTTGTAAGGATAGATAGAATTAGAGATGATCTAAAAGCCATAGATGAGATAGTACCTGAAAAAGAGCTTGTGATTGTTGCACTATTGGGATTACCACCCTCTTGGAGTGCCTTTGCTTCAGGGATCAACAGTTGGAAGGAAACTCCTACATTCGAGCAATTATGGAATGCATGTAGTCAAGAAGAAATGAGAATTTCATTAATAACCAATAAAGAGAATGAAGAAGAGAAAGTTTCAAATGCCTACTCTACTCATCACAAGAAAGGAACCTTCAACAAGTCTAAAGGGCCAAGAAGGAAGGTAGACCTATCCAAGATAGAATGTTACCAGTGTCATAAAATGGGTCACTATAAAAGTGACTATCCTAACAATCTGAAGAAAATAAAGAGAAACAAGGATCAAGCAAATGTTTTCCAAGAAGGATCTCTAAAGAAGAACAAGACCAAACAATCGGAAATAAAGGACTTGCACTACTAAATTTGACTGTTTTTATTTATGCTTAATTTTCTAGTTTTTATAGGTTTAACATGCTTTAGAAAAATATCTTTGAATTGTTTGATTAAGTTATAGGTATCCCTCAAGATTGGATTGAGAGGGAGCCCTCACCATTTTCAAAAGATAAGTATCTTACTCCTTGTATTATCATTTTATATTTGGATTCCCTTTCTTATCTAGGTATCTTTGCATTAGATAATAATTACATTTCTTTTATATTTTTCTTGTTTAGGAAAGGCTTGTTGAATACTCAAGGGATATGGAGAAGACCTCACAAAACAAAGCATGAAAGAAGTTGTATTGATGTCCTATAAGGTTTGTTAAGAAAACAACTCAAATGTATGTTTTGGATCCTAAGTTTTTGATAAAGGTATTCATTCCTTTTAATAATTTGTTCTACATTACTAACATTGTTATGTGTAGGACCTATTAATCATAAACATTCTTGTTAGGGTGATTAAAAATTAGATTAAATCTACCTACATTAAATCATCTTTGTGTAAACCTAAAAAGGTTTTCTATAAACCCTAATCCAAGGGTATGTCAATGCTTATGTGAAAACCCTAATCTACTTAGGGTTACTGATGAAATCTAGAAAATATTATTTTTCATGTTTGGGGTTATGGTGATAATGTCATGTTTGGGGTTTTGGTACTACTATAGAAACGCTAATCCTTTAGGGTTTGTTGTGTATTAAAATCCTATACCTTTAAGGTTTTGGTAAATCAAGGTTTATGAGAAAAAACCTTATATTATCTAGAGTGAGCTCCTAGAAATGAAACCCTAGGTGTATGTTTGATTGTCTAATCGAAACCCTAGCCTAATTCGAATTATTATATGTCTAACTTCAATGTATTGATATGTGTGAATATGTTGTTGTGACATGCTTGTGCATGATTACAAGATCCTAGATATGTGTATGTGCTAACCTAATTGTTGACGCTCATTATTATAGGGTTTGTAACTAAACCCTAGTAGAAGTCTAGGATATGATGATATTGTTTCAAATGTGATGATATGAAAGTCTAGAATTTACAAAAAGGCTGATCATATTGTTAAAACCTTAGATTGTGTTGTGATTTATTGTGATTGTTGGTATCTAAGACTAAGTGTCTCAAAGATGAAATCTAGGGTTTGCATTCAATCCTAGTAGAAGTCTAACATATGAATTCTTAAGTTGTTAGATGCATTATAAAGCTACATTTGTTTTACTTCTAGGGTTTGCAATATGTCGTAAAAGAGTCTGAAAGAAATATTGAGACCCTAGATATAATGAGATTGATATTTTGAATTGTTGATGTGATCTAAGCAAGAAGTTGAAGAATAGAAGTATGTGTCTCTTGCTAATTGTGAACCTAACTAAGTTTAGGTATTTGATGTCTAAAGTCTAATGTATGATTTTGATATAGTTAACTTCATGCTTATATATATATATATATTTGGTTGTACTTGTTTAAGTTGTGTAGGTACATAATCTTCAAGATGTTGAAGATATTCATAAGTAAAGCTGACTTGATTAGCAAGCATGATCAAGATGATTTTGATAAAGTAAGATTGAAGCCATAAAAGATTCTCTGATGTTATAGAAAAGAAGTTGATCTCCCTAAGTTAAGAGGGAGCCTGAATAGAAGAGATCTCCCCAAGTTGAGAGGGAGGGCATACTATAGTCATGATGGATACCCTGAAGAAGAAATTGGAGAATGCATTTTGAGGTGTTGTTGAAAGAAGGAAAGTAGGATCCGTGTGTAAAATATGTTGTTACATGTGAAGTAGGAAAGGAAGTTGTATGGTTGAGGAACTTTTGTCAAGACTCGTTTGGGAAATCTCTAAGTCCTATTGTGATAAATTGTGAAGCAACATTAAAATGTTTGAAACCTTGAAGGTTTGTGGTTGCATATGTGTATTTGAAATATTGTTACTGATTGGGGTTGTGTTTGTATAGGTAAGTCTCTAAAATTTTTGGAAGATACATGCTTGGTGTTACCGATCTATTTGATTAGGAGAGATTTTTTGTTACCAATCTATTTGATCGGGTGAGAGTTGCTACCGATTTGAATAATCGGGAGTGTTAAGGGGTTTTTCCCTGGTTGTCCGCTTACATCTGGTGTCTTTGATCTTTGTGCTATGGTTTTGGTAATTGCTTTATGGACTAAGATAAAAGAAGAATACAAGAAAGTTAATAAGAACATAAGAATATCACAAGTAATTATCAAGATATAATTAAAAAAAATGTCTTTCTGATTTTCTAACACATACATGACAAAGTTAATCGACGTAGAACCAACTACCTTTGAAGAAGTCGCTCATCAAGAAGAATGGAAGAAATCAATGCAAGAAGAATATTAATATATCATGAAGAATGGGGTTTGGGAAATCGTTCCTAGACCTAGTGACAAATCTGTTGTCACATCCAAATGGATTTACAAAATCAAACATGTCGGCGATGGAAGTGTTGCACACTTTTTGTCAAAATTCAAGTTAGCATATATGCCAATGAATTTTCAAGTGATCGAATCATCTTTCAGCAGTCATATGTGTCATTATAAACTCATTATGCAAATTATGTAATGTAAATGATGCTAGTAAGACCATCAACATATGTAGCAACTAAGGTAAGCCTATTATTTTGGAAAGGGTTTCATCCTAAGAGTATTTTTGTCCCACTGACTCATTTATGTTTCTAAACACAAATGGTCGGCAGAGTTTTCCCTCCAACCTCACCCCAAAGCTAGGGTGGAATTCTTCGTCAAAGTCTTAGGTGAGTCCTAGTGTTCTAGTCGAGTCTTATGTAAAAGTAGTGTGGGAATAATTTAAGCTAGTTGACTAAACTATTTTATTACAAATCACTTAGTCTACTAGATCATGTTGTGTCACAAAATCGGGTATGTATTTTGAGGGTCTAAGCCCCTTTAAGGGTTGAATTGTAAATCTTATCTAAAAAATATTTTAATGCATGGTCCCTCATACTTAGACACCACGGTTAAAATGTTAAAGCGTGGAAAAAAAATTAAATCCCCTCAAATGTCAATTAAATAATTTTTTCTCACAAAAAAATTAAATAAATCCTAAGGCAAAAGATTTAATTAATTTAGAGTCAAAATTAAGTTGATAGGAAAATTAAATTCTCCAAGTGGAAAAAATCGTGGGTCCTAAAAGAGTTAATTTTTGGAGGTCCTCCGCCAAAGGAATATTGGATATTTCAAAAAAAATTGGACCCTTGGACCTTGGTGGTTAAGTCAAAGTCAATTTTTTGACGAAATTAGCTCAAAATAATTAATTTTGAGCTAATAAAAATGGAATTAAATGATAAATTCGGAAATTACTCAAAAATTAAAATTCACCAGCTAAGATTAAAAGATGATCAAGTTTTTTTCGACAATCGAGATTATTTTGACAAGGATCAAGCAAACTAGTTGTTATTTTTCCACTTGGAGGATTTATCTATAAAGTAGAGAGTCATTTATGTCTCTAGCCATCTGATGTCTGGCTAAGAAATTGTTGTTGAAGAATTGATGTAATACTATTATCCGGCTGGAAACTTTTATTTGAATCATAATAAAGACTTTGGGGTGCAGTTCAAGGTGTTCAATGTTCGTCGATTTGTGGTATTTTTTGGTTACGGGTTCTCCTATGTTGTGTTAGTAAATGTTAGAATTGTTTTCCATTAGATGGGGATAAAGTCATTCTATTGATAATTTTGGGCTAATCTTAGATGACTTCATTTGCCATATGATTAACAGATTTTCTTGAGAAATATACATAGTGTTTGCAGGTACCCCAGTGCTTGGTTTCCAAGTTCACAAATTGTGGGCATGAATTGACTTTGTTTGAATCTCAAATATTTATGTGGTTGATTTAAACTTTGCTAAGGCTATAGTGTGTGAAAATTTCATCTATTGCAAAAACTGGAGATTATTCTTCTAACTGTAAATTTAATTATGCAATTTATTTGCTACAACAAACAATGAATAAAATCACAACTATAATTTTCACCATAAAAATATTGCAAAAAATAAAATACTCAAAACTGAGAAATTTGAGCACACACAAGAATTCAGCAAATGAGGGTTTTATTATTATTATTCAGCAGCAATTCTCAGTACAATAATTTAAATGCTCAACTTCAAATCTATTCTGAGGAAAACACTAGCAAAATTATTGTGAGAATTTTCTCTCACCCCACAGCTAATTTCTGCCCCCGAAATTACCTCCCTAGCCACACATTGAGCCTCCTGCATCACCCTTTGCGTAGTTCTTGCGCAGAACTTGTGGGGATTTTGGCCTTCCTTTCTTTACCTCTTCCTGGAACTGGAAAACTTCCTCTTGGAATGTTGTTACCCTCCTCTATCACCTGCTACTCACCCTTTGGCTCTATCTTCTCTTTTGAATCATTACCTCTGAAAAATCGAATTGCCTGGAAAAATGAGTATCTGCACCGGTGTGTTCTCCATCTACCCATCAACTTCTGCTTATAATCCTCTGTTGGAGAACCAACAGCCAAGATTAATCATAATCGATGGCCCAAATTAATTCCTTATCGATCCATGTGAGTTTCAATTTCTATATGATTCTAGATGCATCTATCTTCTTCGAGTTGGTCATCATGGGCGTGGACATGGGTCTACAATCCTACATTTTAAACCTCTTCAAAATATCTGTAGTGCATCTTCCTTGCCCAAGGAAGATCTCTCCATCCTTTTGCCACACTTCAAATCCTAGGAAACAGTGCATCAACCCCAAATCCTTCATATCAAACTTTGTTGCCAAGTTCCTGTTGCGGTCCTGTATGAGCCCTAATGATTGTGTCAAAAAAAATCATCCACATACAAAACTAGAATGAGTGGCTCACCCTCTATCATCAAATAGTAAAGGTTTTGATCTGCATCACTCTTGACAAATCCCATCTACTACAAGTAGTTGTCAATCTGACCATACCATGCCCTGGGAACCTGCTTGAGTCTATATAGAGATTTCTTCAGTCTGTACATATGAGTGTGCCTCTCATTAATCTCAAAGCCCTCTGGTTGTTCTATGTACACCTCTTCCTCTATCACCCCGTTCAAGAAAGTTGTCTTGACGTCCATCTAGTGAACCTGCCATCCCATCTGAGTTGTTAGGGATATAACTGATCATATAGAAGTGTATCTGGCAACTGGGGTGAAGGTCTCCTCATAATCTATCCCTTCTTTCTATGCATACCCCTTTGCCACGAATCTAGCCTTGTACTTTTCCACACTATCGTCTGCAGCATACTTGATCTTGTAGATCCATCTAGAACCTACAATTGGCATGTTTTCAAGCCTTGGCACCACCTCCCAAACATCATTTGTCATGATAAAGTTATACTCTTCTACCATGGCGTCTACCCAAGCCTGATGTTGTGTGCCCTCCTGAAGGCTGGAAGGTTCTGTGACCTGAGCCACCAATGCTTGGTACCTGTCAAGTTGTATGTGTTGTCTTTTGTTTGTCCTAGGAGTTCCAATAAACTCCTTTGCATCTCTCAATGTTTGACCAACCTCTTTGCTAGCTTGACCACTAGTGGTGAGAGGTTCAACCAGCTCCTCCTCATCCTGCCTCTGCGGAGAACTCCCTGGATCTCTTGTACCTAAGGAAACATTGGTACTAGTCATTGTACTTGATCCTTGTGACTATCCTCATCCGGTCCCACTAGCTACTCTTGTGGTTGCCCTTGTTGCTAGACCAAAGGAGCTTCTACTAACTGATTGTGATCACCCGCAAGCATCTCGCGAGATCCCATGAAAGCTCGGTCCTCCATGAACTTCACGTCTCATCTCACCACAATCTTCCTAATGCTAGGAATGTAGATCTTGTATGCCTTTGAGGTTTCGCTATACCCAACGAGAAACCCCTTCTCTGTAGTCTGATCCAATTAGGTACACTTTTCATTTGGCGCATGGCAATAAGCAACGCTACCAAAGATCCTGAAGTGACTAACTTCTAGCTTCTTCCCTATGAAGACCCCTTTTGGTGTTTTCTTCCCCAATGCTCTATGAGGAGTCTTGTTCTGAATATACAGTTTCGTGTTACATGCCTCTGCCCATAGAAACCCAAGAAAATCTTGGTCATATAACATAGCCTTTGCAGCCCTAACTATGGTTCAGTTTTTCCGCTCTGGTACTGCATTCTACTGAGAATTATACAAGGTTGTCCATTCTCTTCTGATGCCTTCCCTCGTACAAAAATCTGTGAAGTCCTTATCAATATATTCTCCACCATTATCTGAGCGAAGCACCTTGATCTTCTTCCTTGTCGCATTCTCCATGAGAGCATTAAACTCTTTAAAACAATCAAAGACTTCATCTTTGGTCTTCAAGAAATAGATCCAAGTTTTCCTGGAATGGTCATCAGTAAAGGTGACGAAGTATTCAGCACCACTGAGAGCTCTAGTGGACATTGAGCCACAAATATCTAAATGTATAAGTCCTAACACGCCATTTTCTCTATTGTTACTTCTTAGGAAAGTTGTCTTAGGATACTTCCCAAGTACGCGTCCCTTGCACACATCATTATGTTCTATGCCAAGTTCTGGAACCCCTGTTACTCTTTCTCTGAGCATCTTGAGTGCTCCATTGTGTAGATGTCCCATTATCCTATGCCATAACTCATTCAACTCCTTCCCACTGCTACTATCACCTCCTATTATTGTCATTCGAGAATCAAGTTGCAACCTGTACAATTTGTTGCTTCGAACTCCAATCTGTCTTACCTTCTTCCAACTTGAGTGTTTGACATACACTTTCTTCCCTATGAAGTGGATAGCATACCCCTTATCCTGTAACTAGGATACTGAAATTGCGTTCATACCCAATCCTCGCACATGCAATACATCTGTAGCGTTGGTGCTTGCTCCTGACTCCCTCTAAAAATCTATGGTGTCTCTCCTTACTAGAGTACATTTCGTTCTGTTTCCCATAGTAATATGGAAGTCTATCTGCTCCTCCATGTAGCTAGAGAAATATTCACTAACCCCTGTCATATGAGCTGATGTTCCACTATCTATATAGCAGACACCTTGTGAAGTTGATCCTAACAAACAAGAAAATTCATCCTCCAACCTAGCAAGTAAATCTGAAGCCTTTGAATGTGAATTTTGTCCATGGTCATGCTAAATAATTTATCGTGTGATATTCATCTTTCCACATGATGTTGATTCTGCACTTCCAAACTACTGCAAAACGTTCTATTTCTAACCAAGGACTTTTCTCAGCGAAAATTTGAGTTGCAGCTGCTCCCTCTACTTGTTGGAATCACTCAACTTGGAAAAATGAATTTTTCTGCCTCTCTACACTGAAAAATCAAACTTCACAAAGCAAATCAACCTTCCTGACAAATTTCTATGCTGCCATAATAATTTCGGCCTGCTTCTCTCTCTGAGCAGTGAAATTCTCTTTTCTACTTTTGAGCTTCCCGGTTGATCACTTATGCTCTAATACCATGTGAAAATTTCATCTATATCAACAACTAGAAATTATTCTTCTAATTGTAAATTTAATTATGCAGCTTATTTGCTACGGCAAACAATGAATAAAATCACAACTGCAATTTTCACCATAAAAATACTGCGGAAAATAAAATACTCGAAACTAAGAAATTCTAGCACACACACAAGAATTTTGACACAATTATTTTTGGACAATTGTCCCCATAAAAACCCAACTTGGGAAAATTGGTGCAGCAGATGAGGATGTTATTATTATTCTTCAACAGCAAATCTGAGTACAATAATTTAGATGCTCAACTGCTAATATATTCTGAGAAGACACTAGCAAAATTATTGTGAGAATTTTCTCTCACCCCACAGCTAATTTTTGCCCCCGAAATACCTCCCTAGCCACACGTTGAACCTTTTGTGTCACCCTCTACACAGTGCTTTTGGAAAACCTATAAGGATTTCGGCCTTACTTTCTTTGCCTCTTCCCGAAACTAGAAAACTTCCTCCTGGAATGTTGCTACCCTCCTTTATCACCCACTACTCACCCTTTCTCTCTATCTTCTCTGTTGAATCACTGCCTCTGAGAAAATCGAATTGCTTGGGCAACTGAGTATCTACACTAGTGTGTTCTCCATCTACCCATCGAATTCTTCTTATAATCCTCTGTTGGACCACCAAAAACCAAGATTAAATCATCCCGGATTAATTCAATGTCGATCTATGTGAGTTTTTACATGGTTCTCACCTTATCTCAATATTCCCTAAGTTTAGACTTAGGAAATATTGGTTAATAATTTAATTGATACTTCTAGACGGAATTTCCAGAAATGATTTATGGGTTTTGGAGATTTCATGTATTCTAGCCTCTCTACCAAATTTTGTGGCTAGAACACATCCGATGCTACAAAAACTAACATAGTGTGCATTGATTTTCTAAAGTTTTTTTAGCCATTTATCAAAGAAAACATTCCATAAAAATTATTTCTCAAAATTTATTTTCACAACCCTTTTATATTTGTAAATTTTGTAAATAGATTTGTAAATTACATTTGTAAATCATTTTTGTTAATTGGGGATTTGGGGTTTTGAGATTTTGTATATATTTGGAGTTTTGGGTATTTTATCTCCATTTTTTACAGGGTAAGTCAAGAGAAGAAGCTGGAATAGAGCTAGATCTAGACCCTTGAGGGTAAGATCTAGTCTCTGAATCTTTTGAAAGGCTAGCCATTTGAAAGTTTGCAACAAAATTCGATCTAAAGCAAATAAAATTTTAAGGAGTTGGGGTTTCGAGTTTTGGGCCTCCTAGCCCAAATCCGGCTTCTCCAAGGTTAGCGTCATCCTGTAGGGTCCCTGCATCACCCTTCCAACCTTCTACATCATCTTTCAAGGTCTTCAGGAGGCCAGTGTTAGCACTTTAGGGCCACGACCTCCTCTTTTGGCCCTCCTCTTTGGACCTAGGGTTTGCTCTCTAAACCCTAATTTTTCGTTGTTTTACTGTTACTGTCATTTCATGATTATAACAGTGATACATAAGCCCTAAAATCACATTAAGTTGGTCAAAATACTCCAAAATTGCAAAATTTGAAATTTCTTAAATTTTGGCCACTTAGGCATCAAGGATCTAGCTTAGATCTAAATTTTTCCTTGCTAGAATTTTCTGCATAAATCACTGAATCAAATCTGAAATTTTTCTTAATAACACCTTAAAAAGACTCAACTTCAATTTTTCAATTTTGAAAAAAAATTTCAAGCTTTTGGCACATCTTGGTATTTGTTGTAGCAACACTAGCTCACTATGTTTATGATCTACTTGTTGTAATAAGTTATATCTGATCTAATCTAATTCCAAATATTGCTTCTTGAAGTAGACTAAAATCCATAATTTACATTAGCAAAGTGTTGGACATTTTAGTGATCATATCTAGTTGTTATATGCTTGACATCTCTTGGATCTAAAGTGATTTCCTTACTGTTGCCATAAGGCAATCACTACTGAAATTTCTAAATTGTTACTGTTGATTTGGATTATTGAAAATCTAACATTCGCATATCTAGATTTGTTAAGACTTGCACTAAGCACTCACACATACACACATATATTTTGTTTAATCATTTTGGGAATCTTGTGAATCTAATTGAACATATACTTGGCATTGTGATATTGGCATAAGAATATTTTGAGTAATTGTTCATTAGTGCAAAAGTGTATCATTGGTTAAGTATCTTGTGGAATAATTTATTATTGGCATTAAAGTTGACTGGCACTTTTTCTTGGTTGAGATTTTGCAAATAACTTATTAATAAGTACTATTGTCGTTAAGGATTAATCATAACTTAAAGTACTTGAACATTAATCTAATCTCAAACTAAAATTTTCACTAATAATCAATGCATACGCATCCTAAGGCTAGTTGCACTAATAATTTACCTCCAAGAATAAGTTTGGTTGATAGAATCCAATGGCAATCCTTTCCTTTTTAGCTTGAAGGATTCAGCCTTTCTTAGTGGTTAACACAGTGACCTTGCAGTCGTCAGAGCCACAGTCTCTACAGCGCCGGAGACACTGGGTGGTTGGAACATAGGGGCAGGTATCGTTAATCAGGACAATGTCTTCTTCCCGTTGGCTTAAATCCCACAACCTACTATGAAGATTGTTTCTCAAAATAGTTAAGGGAGTGATTCAACTTAGATTAGGCATTTAATCTAAAATTAACCAACATCCTTGCATCACACCTAGTTCATAGGCATTGCATCTCATATAGGTTATTCATTCATATAAGTGATAGTTGTCCATCCAGTTACTTGGCCCAAATTCCTATGAAGCAAGAAGTTTTGACTTCATCAGGAACTGGTCTCAATAATAAATCTAATTGAATCATCAATCTTGCTAAAATTTTACCAAGTAGCTAGGTCACTCAATTGTGTCTCCCAGACAAGTTGGTTCCCAACTTGTTTTCCATCACCTCATTCCATAGGGACTACCCCCCATAGCCTATTGTTGCGAGATAGCTAGAACGGAGTGGGTGGGGATCAAAGTGACAACCCCCATCCTAAGTGGTTGTGGTAGTGCCTGTACAATCTGAGCGACAACATTTTTTGGCATCGTTGTCGGGGAGCCATTTCTTGGTCCTTGGAGTTATGAAATTTATCATCATTCTCTAATCAATTTCATTTTTTTTGTCCCGCTAATGCCACAACATTTTTTGGCACCCTTTTTTCATCATTCTTCATCTTTTCATCACCTTATTTTTGTCTTCTCTCACTATTCCTCTCATTTTGTTCGTTCACACCATTAGCACCTGGACATTTAGGTTGGTTTCCTGTTTGGGTGGCAACTCCACTTATTCATCCATTCACAAGAACGTACTCTAGAAGGAATCATGGTAGTTTCGTTAACCCTGCTCCCAATCCTTAAAAGGTTCTAAGAGCCCGATTAAACAAATTACATTCTAGAGATCATTTAATTTTTCTCGAACATGAAGCTCTCCTTTATTTCCATTTGTTTTTCATCAATCCTATAACTCAAGACATCATGGGTGACTTTTACAAGCCGCGCAACTTTACAGGCCTTGAAGTTACTGGACTGATGCTGGGGCCGAAATTTCTAAATCAACTACAGGTCCGAAATTTTGAACCAGGGGACCAAAATTCTAGATTGAAGTTGCATCTGAGAAGTTGACACTTGGAGACTTTGGTAGGAATCATCCACTGCAAGGAAGGCTTGACTTGGTGATTGGAGGAGATCTTTGTCTAGGTCTAAAGGGTCTTGGATTGTCTCATCTTGATTTGAATCTACTTGTGGAAGAGTGGGACTGGGTTTTCCCCTTGGAGGGGTTTTCCCCTGGCTAACTGCCTACATCTTGTATCTCTTGTTCTTGTGGTCTTCATATACATTTAATTTGGTAATTGCTTGATGAAAGATAAGCTAACATAGAAGTAAAAGAAGTCAACATAAATCACAAGTAATTATCAAGGAGGAATCAAGCCCTAATCCATATAAGCATTGATTTCTCAACATAGTTATCTCTCTTGGAGCTTCTCTTTGACATTCTTGTGGATGGATATATTCTTCATTGTCTTGTAAGTTCTATTTAATGTTATATTTCTGATTTATGAATGTTTGATGCATGGAATATTGTCTTATGGTCCTTAATGTGCCCTAATTAATGAAATTTTGTTAGAACATTGAAGCTATTGGAAATTTTGCATGTGTTATTCATGGATAATGAATGAATGAATGTTCCTAGAGGTTATGTTGCATTTTACAACCTTGAAGCTGTCAGACTAGGCAGTAACTCCTCAACCAAAATTGATTCGTATATCTCATTCCTTCAGGTAGGTCTTCATTATATACATGAGGAAGAGACTGTTCACTTCATCTCCTGATGACTGTTCATATTAATTATTTATTTATTTACATTATATTCACCCAATCCTGATGATTAGGTGTAAACATTTCCCCCCTTAATCTGAAGGGATGTTGGTGAGTCCAAGCATCATTCTGAATCATTCAAGCTTTTCTCTTCCAAGCACTTTGGTGAAGATGTTTGCAATTTGCTCATTATTCGAACAATGACATAGATGGATTGTTTTTGCCTCAACATGATGTCGAATCAGATGATATTTAGTATTGATGTGCGTCGTTCGATCATGGAACTTTGGGTTCTTGGCCAACTTTATTGCAGAGGCATTATCAATCATGAGTGGAGTTGATTGTACTTGTTTTACCTGCAAATATTCAAGAAATTTCCTAAGCCACACAATTTCTTTTGTTGCCTCAGCTGCTGCCACGTATTCTGCTTCTGTTGTGGAAACTGTTGGAACTATTTGTTTGCATGATCTCCAGGAGACAACTCCTGATCCAAGACTCATAGCATATCCTGAAGTAGATACCCTAGTTTCTTTGTCTCCATCAAAATCTGAATCAGAGTATCCAATCAAGTTGAAGTCGTCCACCTGTGTATACTTGATTCCAAAGTCTTGAGTTCCCTTCAAGTACCTTAGAACTCTTTTTGCAGCAGACCAATGTCCCTCACAAGGCTTTTGCATAAATCTGGAGAGGATTCCAACAGCAAACGAAATGTCTGGTCTGGTAGTAGTTAGGTAGTTGAGACTTCCTACAAGCTGTGTGTACTTTGTTGCATCCTCAAATTCTTTTCCTTCAATAGATGTGAGCTTTCAATTTTTAGTAAGAGGATTACATTCTGTCATGCCAAAACTATTCAACAGATCTCCAATGTATTTCTTTTGAGAAAGAAATATGGACTTCAGATGTTGGGTTACTTCAATACCAAGATAGTAATGAACATAGCCCAGATCAGTCATTTCAAAGCTTTTTCCCAATTCCTTCTTTATGGATGCAATGTAGCTTTCATTGTTCCCTATCATTAAAATATCATCTACATATACCACAAGATATACAACTGTTTTTCCAACTTTCTTGACAAATAAAGTTGCATCATCAAGATCATAATTTTTGAAATTGAGTTTCAGAAGATGCTCAGTTAGTTTTTCATACCAAGCTCGCGATGCTTGTTTGAGGCCATACAAGGACTTCACTAGTTTTCATACTTTATGTTCATGTCCTTTCACTGCAAATCCTTCAGGCTGGGACATAAAAACATTCTCTTTTAAATCTCCATTTAAGAAAGCAATTTTTACATCCATTTGATGGACTTTCCAACCGTTCTGAGCTGCTAGGGCAAAGAGTGTCTGGATGGTAGCCCATTTTTCTATGGGGGCAAAAGTCTCATCATAATCGACCCCTTCCTTCTATGCAAAACCTTTTGCCACAAGCCTAGCTTTGTGCTTGTCAAGTGATTCATCAGCTTTATACTTGTTCTTGTAGACCCACTTGCAGCCAATTGGTTTGGTTCCTAATGGAGGATCAACCAACTTCCAAGTGCCATTATTTATAAGGGCATCATACTCCTTTTGCATCGCTTGTTTCCATTCATCATGAGAAGCAGCTTATTTGAATGAAGTTGGTTCAAAATCTGTAGACATGTTCAGTTCACAATCATAAGAAACATCCATATGAACAGGTGAATTAGAGTCATCTACATCACCTCCATTTCGCCGGTTTGAATTTCTAGTTCTTGCCTTTCCAACTTCATCAGGATGAACACTTTCAAGTGTCTTTGTCATCCACTTTGGGGGAAGTTTCTCAAATGGTCCAGGCTTCTCCGTTGATTGAGTTGGGACTGAATCAAGATTGTGTCTCTCAATTCTATCAATCACATCACTTAAAGCATCATCTGTTGTTGGAGTTTCATGCAGGGGAGAGTGTTCTTCAGAAGAAGATTCCACATGTTGATCTAGTATAGGAATCCCCCCTTCAAGATGTGGAATCTAATTATCAAATTCTTGAAATGATTTTGCTTTTGCGAATCTATCCAAGCGATCAAGTTGTTGCTCAACAACATTGTCAGTTTTGGATGATTCAAGGAAAATTACATCTCTAGATACAACAAACCTTTTATTTACTTCATCATAGAGATGGTATGCTTTGGAGGTGTTTGAATACCCCAGGAAGATACACTTATGACTTCTAGCACCAAGTTTGTTTCTATGTGCCTTTGGTATTAAGGCATTACAGGTGGAACCAAAGACCCTGAGATGCTTTACCGAAGGAACATGTCCATAACACATTTCATATGGAGTCTTGTTTCTAGTAGCATTAGATGGACATCTATTCTTTATATATGCAGCACATAGAACAGCATCAGCCCAAAACATTATCTATAAATTTTTGAAGAAGAGAATGGATCATACCATATTTAATATTGTCCTATTCATTCTTTCAGCTACACCATTCTGTTGGGGATTATAAGGCACATTTGTTTGATGTTTTATCCCATGTTGGCGAAGATAGTTTTCAAATTCATTTGATGTGTATTCTTTTCCATTATCAGTGCGAATAGACCCAATATAAGATTTTGCATCATTTTCAATCCATTTATGAATATTCTTGAATGTTTGAAAAGCATCAGATTTGTTCTTCAATAAATAAACCCAACACATTCTGGTGTAGTCATCAATAAATGTAATCGTATATTTATTTCCATTTGCAGAAGGAACCAACATTGGACCACATAAATCTGAATGAATGAGTTCAAGTTTTCTATGTGCTCTTGAATGTGAATCATGAAAAGACTGTTTGTTATGCTTTCCTAGAATGCAAGCATCACATTGCTTAAGTTTCCTAGGAATTGTAGGCAAACCATCAACACCATTTTTCTTCAATAAGTGGAGGTTGTCATAGTTCAAATGTCCAAGTCTAGCATGCCATAATAAACTTGATGGAAGTGTACCTTCTTCATGATGAGAATTGTATGAGAAATGTTGTGCACGAGCAGAGGTACCTTGCAGCTTGAGAAGCCTTTCTTCTTCTATTCCCTTCATGACAAGTGAGTGGTCAGATGCTTTTCTTACCTCAAGCTTACCATCAAACATATGAATGGAGTGACCTTGCTGGCGGATGTGAACGAAGGACAATAAGTTTCTCTTAAGCTGTGGGAGATAGAGAACATGATGCAGAAGAAAGTCTGGAAGACCAGGCAATTGAAGCTTGATTGTGCCAAGCCCTGATGGCTTGATTTTTAATTGGTTTGCAAAGTACACTGCTCCATCAACATTGTCAGTAAATTCTTCAAAAAAATATTTTCGATGAGTCACGTGGCAGGTTTCTCCTGAATTAAGCAACCAATCATTTTTCCAAGAAGCAAGTGAAGCATTAAATAAATCTTCATTTAATCCAATATTACATTGTGCCACAACATAGTGAGCAGATTCAGGTGCTTTACCTTTGTATGTATCATCAATTTTACCTTTCTGTTGGTTTATTTGCTGCTCAATTTGGTCCCATGGTAGCTTGGATGTAGAGGCATCATGTGATCCATTTCTTTTGCAACGTGTGCAGTGTAAATCTGCCTTTTCTCCTTGAGAGTGTCTGTCCCACCTGCCTCTGAAATATCTTCCTCTTCCTCTTCAACCACCTCTTCCTCTTGAAGAATCTTGAGCAAGATGCTTTTCTTTATGAGCAAGGCACGCAGCCTGTTCAGAAGATTCAAGGGATATCTTCTTTCCAAAAGCTTTCTCTCTTTCAACAAACTTTTTCACAACGGAGTCAAAGGTGATATCTTTGAGATTTCCATTTGCTTGCAGTGACTCAAGATAATTGAAGTAGGGTAAAGTGCCTTGAGAAAAGCAATAAGAGGAATATCCAATTCAACTGTAGGGGATTTTATATCATGCATTATAGACTTTACTTCAGATGCAAGAGCAAGAGGATCATTATTTTGCAGTTCAAGAGTGAAGAGTTTAATCATGAGTTGAACAACTTCAAGTGCAGAATGTGAGTCATAGAGCTCTTTCAGCTTTTGTAAGGCTTCAAAAGCAGTTGAAAATGGTGAAATATGGCGACTCACCTCTTCATTTACAAATGCTATGATTAATGCATAAGATTTGTTGTTCTTGTTTTCCTAAATGACGAGCTCTTTGTCCGATGTAGGTTGTTCTGGCTCTGTGTCTCTGTCTCCAACACACACTTCTTTCCACAACTCATTGAAAATGAGCATGTGTTTTATCATTCGGGACCACTCAGGATAGTTCTCTTTGCCAATGAGAACTATTCCCACAATAGATATGATTGAATGCATATTATAAAAAATACTTCTGCTGATAGAAAAATACTTCTGCCAATATACAGTAAAATTGTACTTCTGGTGGTAATTTTTAAAAAATTACAATTCAAAGGGGCATTCTCTCCATATAGGGCTTTGTACTATCTTTGTCTTTAATGAAAATATAAAACATTTCCCAAAGAAATATTCAGATCAGGTATGCACTCTCAAAAAAAATTCAAATCTCTTCCTCATCAATTTTTTTTTCTTATGGTTCCTGTGTAGCGCGTGATATAGCGCCGATAGCGTCTTTATCGGTTCAGACTTTCACTTTTCCTCAACGACACAAAATATTTGAAAACCTGTGTTCAGAGTTTCACTTACTACCAAAACAGAAAGAATTGAAATTTTGTGTACAGCTGTGCGTACTCCGCTCCATAAAGAAGATTCCACATCATATTACACACAAGCAGCGTAAATCATATTACAGGCAGCGTAATATCATATTACAGGCAGCGTAAATCATATTCAGGCAGCGTAAATCACACAACATTCAAACTTCAGGCCTCAACGCATATGCCATGAACAGCTCAATACAATGCCAAAAATAGCGTATAGCCAAAAAAACTCAACATATATATACCAGCGTTCTTCAAAACAGGAGCAACGTTTTGTAAATATTTATGGAAGGGAGTAACATTCAAATCAGCGGAGCAACGTTCTTCACAATCGCTGCTAATCTCACATGCACTTCTAAATCGCTGAAGAGGGAAATCAGTTTTCAAAACCTTTTTTTTTTAGAGATTCAATTCAGATCTACTATTTCTTTGCTCTAAAAATGCGAATCCAGGAATGGTGGCTTTTTAAGGTGCCTCATGTAAACAGCAAATGAAGAAAGAGAGGCATCTCATGTCTGATTCGCATACCTAAAAAGCTCGAAATATTTTTTACCTAAAACATTTCCAGGTAGGAAAATTTCACTATGATGGCATTTACTGCAACATCGATGCAAGAAACAAAAATATCACTACCATGACAGCCTCACGATGGCTCTTGGGGCCATGCAGCAAGAGAACCGTCCATTGAAACCAGAACAAAATGCAGCAAGAGCTATTCCACCGAAACGTCTTCAAACAATATTCCAGTTCTGAAGTCGTCCCTCTCTCAACGCTTTCTGAATTTAGGCAGTAAGAACAGTGAACAGACTATGTAGTAGACAGAGAGGACAGAGAGCGCAGTAGATAGTGGACAGAGAGCAGTAGACAGTGGACAGAGAGTAGTAGGCAGAAGGGAGTTACAACTATTTTTGGAGCTGGCTCTAATACCATGTCAGACCAGGCAGTAACTCCTCAACCAAAATTGATTCATATATCTCATTCCTTCAGGTAGGTCTTCATTATATACATGAGGGAGAGACTGTTCACTTCATCTCCCAATGACTGTTCATATTACTTATTTATTTATTTACATTATATTCATCCAATCTTGATGATTAGGTGTCAACAGAAACTCCACTAATAATTGCCATAGAAGTATAAAATTCTATAAGTGTCGTGTAGTTTCTTCATTAGGGCTAGCGAAGCTGCTTTTAGGTCTCCTTGAAGAGAAAGTTTCTAGATCAAGGTCATTTTTTACTCCAATTCTCCCTATTGCTAGGCATTGGCCTTAAATCCTTTGTGATCAATCTTAACTCAACGCTTCTTCTTTCTTTTGACCTTTTTCTCACCTCTTTTCACCGTCCCTTTAAGTTTAAGGAGGTCTCTTTAGGGCTTGGTGAAAATTCTAATAGAAGAGTGTGTTTTCAATTTCGTTTGGATAGATCTCTTCTTTAGTGTCTCTTCTAGTGATCCTCACATGTTGATGTAATTCCTACTGTGGGATCTCTAGAAATTTGATGCCCTAGCCATCACACCAAGTGGGAACCCTAGAAGTTAAACCTTCAACTTGGGGATTTCTTTAAGGCTTGTGCTTTAGTACTTATTGAAGCATATCATTCATATCCTTTTCTCTTATCTACCCTAACCTTTGATGAACTTATATATCATCAAATATCTCAACCCTAGGTCTCGTGTAGTCTTCCTTTCAAGGGGGTTTGCTTGGAAATTCTTCCTAGCTTCTCCCAAAGCTCACACTTCCATTGAATGAGCCTCCTTGCATCACTTCAAATCTATCCTTGATATATCGATCATAAGTGAGGGGCAGTGGGACTCCTCCCGTCAATCAAGATCCGAGAAGAGATGGGGATTTATGTTGTGGTGACAATGGGCCTCTGTCCCAGGGTGTTGTTGTGCCCTCTAGCTTTTGCCTCTTTACAAGGTTTTCTAGTTTGTGCAGCAACATTTTGGGCACCATTGTCAGGGAGGAAGAAGGTCTATCTTTCCTATGAATCATTGAGGAATTGATTCATTAACAAAATTATAAGTGTTCCTCTAGCGACTCCACAATCCTCCCATGGAGATTGAAGACCCATCCATTCTAACTTATCAACGAAGAGGTGATGAGCCTCCTCATACTCCTTTCTTTGATAAGGTCAGTAAGCGAAGAGTCTTGCACACATGGGAGAAACATTCACTCTATCCATTAAACCTTGGTAATATATTTGGAGCACCCCACTATCCTTATCCTTTCCATCAATAATTATCGAAATTCTATGGGAAAGAGGACAGGGAATCTCAAGAGCACCTCATACAATTTGAGTTTCTCATGAGTAATCCGAAACATAGTGAAGATGAGAACAAGATCATGTTTTCCAATACATTTTGGGGTGATGCTCAAATATGGTTCCAACCATTAAATGTTGCCTCTGTTGTTGATTTTGGGTAGCATCAGATGTTCTCTAGCTACGAAACTTTATGGAGGGGCTAGTACACATGAGATCTCCAGAACCCAAAAATCATTTCGAGAAATTCCACCCGAATGAGGAGTTATTAAAATAATTAATATATGTAATGGGTTCCTAAGTCTAAACTTAGGAAAATAAAAATATTAATGGGTACTAATAAAAATATGGGTGAGAAACTTCTAAGTGACAGGGATCAAGCCTATTTTAATCTTAGTCGTTGATTATGGACTTAATCTTAGTCGTTGATTCATCAATAGGAAAAGTATAAGAGGAGGCTTGAGAATCAGTTCAAGATACACTTGAGAGATCAATCAGTTTGATTTTTCTGGGGTGTGGTTTGCTGAGCAAATCGAATAGGTGATCTGGGTTCCAATGAGAGGGGCAGTTTGGTAGAAGGACTTCGGTCCAAGGCCGAAAATACATAGCAGAGAGGCAGAGCAACACAAGGAGAGACAACGCAGAGGGAGAGCTCTGACGCAGTGTCGCAATGACATAGTGATGCAGTGACACAGTGTTGTAGTGACGCAGTGATGCAATGATGCAGTGACACAGAGGAGGCTAAGGGGTCTCAGTGTCGCAGTGACGTAGTGAACAACTCCTAGAGGAGGTGACGCAGTTCTAGCACAGAGCTTGGAGCAACCATCATTGCCCAACATTAGGAACAATGCAGTCACCTTTGGGGTTTGTTCATCCAGGTGTTGGCCCCATCTATTCTCTGTTGTGTGAGCCAGATTTGGCACGCTAGTTGTATTAAAAAATATGCTTAATAATATAAACCCTCTATATTATGCACCTATTTTCTCGCATTGGGGTTTTCCAGGGACGATCGTCCAAAAATAACGGTATCCCTTGTTTATTTTTCTCGTTCTATTTTCAATTCATGATCTGTATGTATGTGTAGTCTGCAATAGTGTTCTCATCATTTTTTAAATAATTAAACAATTTGTTGAATATAAAAACTAGTAGTAAATGGTAAACCAATGATTTTACTAGGATTTCTGATGTGTAGATTCAGAAATTTTCACATGGTATCAGAGCATTGCAAATCATAGGAAACTGAAGACACCAGCCAGGAGATCCAGAGAATTTGTTGCAGAGAAGCAGCTGTCCCAAGTGATAGCATCGTTTCAGACGCAGAGGAGCAGTTGAAGGCGTGATGTAGAGCCAGAAAAGTGACACAAAGGCTCACGCGGTGCCCGCATCAACATTTAGATCCTGCAAAAGGTGACACAAAACCCAAGACGAGCTCACGTAGTGACTGCATCAGCTCTCTGGGCCAACGCAGAGCCTGAGATGCTTGAATGAGTTAGTTGTTGGGGTTGGAGGAGCAAAGCAGATCCGACCAGTGGAGCTGGTGGGACATTGTTGTTGTTGGTGCAGAACAATGTCTGTGGAGACAGATCCAAGGTAGAGGGAGTCATTGCCTTGACAAATTTCTATCCAAATAAATCTAGATCCAAGTTGCAATAGCAAAGGAGGATTGGAGAGGAGTGATTCGACATTTGGCCGGAGGATTTTCGTGAAGGAAATCAGGACTCAGAGGGAGTCTAGAGGAGCTTTTTCCTTAGATGGTTTCTTGCGATAAAGAAATCCAAATCCAATTCTTGTTGGATTAGCAACAGGAGAGGGAGAAAAGAACTTGTCCTATATTTGTTGAGTAGAGATGGCAGTCAATGGACTAAGGGATCAGGACAGATTGGATGGAGATTCCAATTTTGTCATCTAGAAGGTCAAGATCCTGGCAATCCTAGACAAACATCGCATCAAGGACCATGCCTTGAAAGTAGTTGTTGTTTCGATCGACATTGATCCATTAAAGAAGTACGAGGAGGCCCAGGCAAAGGCCAAGTGCATGATCCTAGACAGGGTCAAAGATCATGTAGTACCACACATTGTTGAGAAGGAAACAACAAGGGAATGTGGAAGGTGTTGACCACCTTGTACCAGGGCACTTTTTTCCAACGGAAGATGCTATTAGAAAATCAGTTGAGACAGTACCAGATGCAGAAGGGAGAAGAGATCGATCCCTTTTCTCCTCAGGTTGCAATGGGTTAGAGACCAGTTGACTTCCGTGGGGTCTACACCATATCCTAAGTTCATGGTCAAGACTGCCCTGAATGCAATCACCGAGGACTGGGAAACATTTGTGCAAAGTATCTTAGGCAAAGAGACTCTCCCCAGTTGGGAGGCGATGTGGGAAGCTCTTCGATAAGAAGAGATCAAGAGGCTGACCAAGGCAGGGGGTGGTGACAAACGAGCCCGAGTCAAGGAGGAGGAGGATGCAGCTCTCGCACCATCGAGACAACAAGGGCAGCAGAAGAGGAATAAGAAGGACATTTCCTAGGTCAGATGTTCAAGTGTGGGGAACTTGGACTCTTCGCCACTCAGTTCCCCTGGAAAAAGGACAAAGAGGAGGCTTCTAACTCAAAGGTTGATCCAACAAAAGTTGACATTGAAGGCAAGGATGATGATTGTGCCATGAGTGCTCATGAGCCTCTGGAGAAGAGGTGGGGCGACATGGAGTTGTAGTCAAGAGGACTATATCAGTGCGAGCAAGATCCTTGAGGTGCCCAAACTCTTGGATCACATATGGCTACGAGAGCCCTTAATGACAGTAGCAAAATGACGAGTGTCGGTTGGAGCGAGGTGTGATGAATCGACAGTGGCAAAGCTAGAGTGCCAACGTCTGAGGCAGCACAGTGGATTTTGTAGCAGTGTGAGAGGCACAGAGAAGTTTGCAGCAACGCAGTAGCAACAAAAGGTCAGCACATATTAGCAGAAAAGGTAGCTTCAGCATCACGAGGCATCCAACTGACCAGCATGTCAGTTTTTGGGTGAAGTTCAGTTGCTTACTTCTCAGCAACTGAGTTGCAGTGCAGTAGTTAGCAGTGGCAGTGCTATGGGCAGCATTTTGAGAGGGAGTTGTAGTACAGATGTAGGAGTGGCAGTGGCAGAGTCATGGGCAGCAGTATAGGAAGCATCAGTGCAGTGGATGAAGAGCATCAGGCCAAGCATCAGTGCAGTGGATGAAGAGCATCAGGCCAAGCATCAGCAGTACAGAGGATCGATGCAATGGATCAATGTAATACTTTTGTTGAGAAGTATTGTCAGAGCACATTCCTTGCTAAGAGGGAGTGTTGATTTTGGGTAGCATCAAATGTGCTCTAGCTCCGAAATTTTGTGGAGGGGCTAGAATACATGAGATCTCCAGAACCGAAAAATTATTTGGAGAAATTCCACCTGGATGAGGAGTTATTAAAATAATTAATATTTTTAATGGGTTCCTAAGTTTAAACTTAGGAAAATAAAAATATTAATGGGTATTAATAAGAATATGGGTGAGAAACTTCTAATTGACGAGGATCAAGTCTGTTTTAATCTTAGTCATTGATTAGGGACTTAATCTCGGTCGTTGATTCATCAACAAGAAAAGTATAAGAGGAGGCTTGAGCGTCAGTTGGAGATACACTTGAGAGATCAATTAGTTCGATTTTTCTGGGGCGTGATTTGCTGAGAAAATCGAATAAGTGATCGAAGTTGCAGTGAGAAGGACAGTTTGGTAGAAGGACTTCAATCCAAGGCCAAAAATACATAGCAAAGAGGCAAAGCAACACCAGGAGAGACCGCACAAAAGGAGAGCTCTGATGCAGTGTCGCAGTGACGCAGTGACACAGTGATGCAGTGACATAGTGTCGCAATGATGCAATGATGCAGTTTCATAGTGACACAGTGACGCATTGATGCAATGACACAATGGAGGCTAAGGGGTTTCAGTGATGTAGTGACACAGTGAGCATCTCGTAGAGGAGGTGATGCGGTTCCATCACAGATCTTAGAGTAGCCATCATTGCCCAGCACTGGGAACAACACAGTCACCTTTGGGGTTTGTTCATCCAGGTGTTGGCCCCATTTATTCTTTGTTGGGTGAGCCAGTTTTGGCACCCTAGTTGTATTCAGAAATCTACTTAATAATACAAACCCTCTATATGCTACACCAATTTTCCCGCATTAGGTTTTTCCGGGGACGATTGTCAAAAACTAACGGTGTCCCTTGTGTATTTGTCTTGTTCTATTTTCAGTTCATGATCTGCATGTATGTGTAGTCTGCAATAGTGTTTTCACCGTTGTTTAAATAATTAAACAACTTGTTGAATGTAAAAACAAGTAGGATATGGAAAACCAATGATTGCATTAGGATTTCTTATGTTTAGATTCAGAAATTTTCACATCTATTTCATCTTGGAATGACATTGTCACTATGTTCAAGAAGAAATGGTTCAAGGAGCAAGATGTTTTTGAGCTATATAGAGGCATCCTCTCTAGTAAAAGAGAAGAAGGGGAGCTTGTTAATGAATTCAACCAAAGGTTCAACACCCTCATGCACCTCATCCCGGAACAACTTAGACCCCGAAATAGTGTCATATTTGTTTCCTACCTTAACGCATTTACTGAAAGGATATCATTTGATGTGAGGAATAAGAAACCCACTGACCTCTTTTAAGCTCAAGGAAAAACTTTTGATCTTGATCAAGCCATGAAGGAAGCTTCTATCAATATTGTATGTCTAGATGACCAAGATAATCGTACAAGTGAAGCTGACTCACACCCTAGGAGGGACCTCACAAGGCCATGGATTGGCAAGGTAAAGAAAGAAAAGTGCAAAGAGAAGCCTCTTGAACTTTTTGACATTGACCCTACCACTGTGGTGGATTTGAATAAAAAAAGATCCTTTCTATATTGCCTTGAATATTGATGAATCCACCATAAGGAATTGCATCATCGATGTTGGGTCTTCAGCCAACATCATGCCTCTAAGAATAATGCAAGAACTAGGGTAAGCTATATCAAAGAATATTTAGGTAAATGTGTAATCGACTCTAAGGAAATTGAAGCCTATGGCGTGATAAAATAAAAGAAGGTATACTTGCAAAGTTATCCTCAAAAGGAAATTATCATGGACATACTTGTAGTACATATCCCTCAATCATGGTGAATGATCTTGTCTAAACAATTCACAGATGACCTCATGATCACTACGAACAAAGACAAGTCTGGTATTAGGATGCCCTTGGGAGAAAATTCTTGTGCCATAATACCTAGACATGAATTTACTAGGTCGATGATTACTCACTCATGGGAGTCTGATGAGGATTTGCAGGAGGAAGACTATGAGTTCGGTGAATGGAGGTCACTTAAGAACGAACCTGCCATAACCCCTATGCCTCTTGGGATGTGGACTATGTACTTTGATGGGGCTTACTCAAAGGCTGGTTCTGGGGCTCGTGTGGTACTCATTTCCCCATCCGAAGCCTATACGCTATTTTCCCTAAAGCTTTAGTTTGAATGCACTAACAATATAGCTAAGAATGAAGCCCTCTTATTAAGACTTGATTCCTCCATATCTAAACAAACTAAAGATTGATCATCATAGGTGATTTTGACCTAAATGTTTCTCAAGTAAAAGGATCCTTCAACACCAAGCATGA
This sequence comes from Pinus tabuliformis, assembly GCA_031772625.1. Lineage (NCBI taxonomy): Eukaryota > Viridiplantae > Streptophyta > Pinopsida > Pinales > Pinaceae > Pinus > Pinus tabuliformis. The sequence goes on from CM062818.1 coordinate 1,678,177,717, forward strand.
AAACTTGAAGCCATAAAAGGAGAGGGTTACAAATGTACTCAAATACTTCTAAGAGTTGTTTATTCGAGCAGTCCGTAGAGCCCTTAATTTCATTGTTGATGCCCTTGATGTGGCTGCATCAAATTATCAATACCTTGATGAAAATATTTCTAAGTTGGGAAGATGTATAGTAGACACCATATACCGACCAGCCATTCCTGATTACAATGAACATTGGCTTGTTTTCAAGAGCGACAACGAGATAAATGGCTTTCTCCAAAATCGTGATGAATCACATACCCAAGAGGAAGATCCGATTAATGAGCTACACTTTGATAGGAATGACCATAGTACAACCGAGCTTGAAGATCACAATTCATCTAATACTATGGATCTCAACTTAAGGACTTCTTTTCCCCCCTAAATGGTCAAAATTGGAAAAGGGTTAGCTAAGTAGAAAAGAGACGAAATCGAACGATTGTTAAGAGAATTTAAGGATGTGTTTGCTTGGCCTTATGACGATTTGAAAGCTTATAGCCCAGAAATATACAACATACTATCCCTCTCAAAGAAGGGGCTAAGCCTGTTAGGAAAAAGTTGAGAAGAATGAACCCTAAGCTTTAAAGAGGAGTTTCAAAAGATGGTGGATGCAAGCATTATTGGCCCTATTCGTCACTCTTCATGGATCTCTAATCCCATGATTACCCGAAAGACGACTGGGAACATTAGGATGTGCATTAACTTTAGGGATCTTAACCAGGTATGTTTAAAAGACAATTACCCATTACCCAACATGGAAAACTTGCTGCAAAGAATAACTAGTTCCCAAATGATGTCATTTTTGGATGGTTTCTCCGAGTATAATCAAGTTGTGGTAAAAGAAGAGGACCAATTGAAAACTGCATTCACCACTCCTTGGGGACTTATATGTATCTTAGAATGCCCTTTGGTTTGTTAAACGCAGGTTCCACTTTCCAAAGAGCCATGGACTTTGCTTTCAGAGACCTTATAGGGAAGATCATGGAGATATACCAAGATGACTTAATTGTGGCATCTAAAGAAAGGAGGGATCATTGCAAGCATCTAAGAAAGGTATTTGAAAAATGTAGGCAATATAACATATCTCTCAATCCTAAGAAATCCATTTTTGGGGTTGATCGAGGAAAATTGTTAGGTCATGTCATATATAAAGAAGGGATTAGTATTGACCCCGAAAGAATTGAAGTGATTAAGAAAATTCCTGCCCCTAAGGATAAAGGAACCTTAAGGTCATTCTTCTAAAAGATCAATTTCGTGGGAAGATTCATACCAAATTTTGCGGAAATTGTCAAATCAATGAATGACCTATTAAAAAATTATGCCTCCTACATATGAGATAGTACGAAGGATAGATCTTTCAAGGAAATCAAAGAAAGAATTGCGTTTGCCCCTGTCCTAGCCAACCCTGATTAAGCTAAAGACTTTATCATCTATTCTTTTACTTCTAAGGATATTATCGTCGGTGCACTTATGCAAAAAGACAATGAAGGAAACGACCGACCAATAGCCTTCATGAGTAAACCTCTTTGAGATGCTGAGACGTGGAATTTGGACAAATTTAATGCATCTTGATGTTTGAAAATTTTCACTGTCTCTCTTGGAGCTTCCCTTTGGCATTCTTGAGGATGTATATATTCTTCATTGTCTTGTATGTGATATTTAATGTTATATTTCTGATTTTATCAATGTCTAATGCATGGAATAGTGCCTTATTCTCTTTAATGTGCCGTAATTAATGAAATTTTGTTAGAACATATAAGCTATTGGAAATTTTGCATGTATTATTCATGGATAATGAATGAATGAATGTTCCTAGAGTTTATGTTGCATTTTTCACCCTTGAAACTCCACTAATAATTGCCATCGAAGTATAAAAATCTAGAAGTGTTATGTAATTGCTTCATTAAGGCTAGTGAAGCTGCTTCTAGGTCTCCTTGAGGAGCGAGTTGCCAAATCAAGGTCATTTTTTACTCCAATTCTCCCAATTACTAGGCATTAGTCTTAAATCCTTCATGATCAATCTTAACTAAACAAATCTTTCCTTTCACCTTTTTTCTCACCTCTTTTCTTTGTCCCTTTAAGGATAAGGAGGCCTTCCTAGGTTTGGTGTGAATTCCAATAGAGGAGTGTGTTTTCAATTTCGTTTGGATAGATCTCTTCTTTAGTGTCTCCTCTAGTGATCCTCACATTTTGATGCAATTCCTACATTGGGATCTACGGAAATTTGATGCCCTAGTCATCACACCAAGTAGGAACCCTAGAAACTAATCCTTCAACTTGGGATTTCTTTAAGGCTTGTGCTTTAGTACTTGTTGAAGTATATCATTCAGAGCCTTTTCTCTTATCTACCCTGACCATGGATGAACTCATAGATCCTCAAATATTCAGTCCCTAGGTCTTGTGTAGTCTTCCTTTGAAGGGGTTTTTGTTGGAAAGTCTTCCTAGCTTCTCCCAAAGCTCACACTTTCATTGAGCCTTTCCATTGAATGGGCCTCCTTTCCCCACTTCAAATCTATCCTTGATATACCTATCATAAGTGAGGGGTACTAGGACTCCTCCCATCGGTGAAAATCTGAGAAGAGAAGGGGACTTAGGTTGTAGTGACAGTGGACCTCTGTCCTAGGGTGTTGTTGTGCCCTCTAGCTTTTGCTTCTTTACAATGCTTGCAAGTTTGTGCAGCAATAGGGACAACAAGATCTAAGAGATAGAACGCAAGGCAGTTACCATTCAATATAACTTGAACTTAATCATTAACAAGCAAATTATGAATATCAATGAGCAAGTAATTAATGGGATAGATTCAATAAATCAACAAGACATGTATCAAGATAGCATATGAGAGACCAATGCATTTAGATAATGCTCAAAGATAAATTACAATACTTGCAAAATAAGGTCATTCATGTTATAAGATAGGCAATGCTGCAAGACAAGCGTTAGTAGATCAAAGCCATAAGTGCTTATATGCACTTTAGGAATATGAGCAACAATATTTGAGAAATAACTTGCAAGAGAAGAAAAACTTGTGCCTAAATAAGATATGACAATATGGGACAATTATATGACCAAATAGAAAAGTACAAGGAGATGAGATGCCTGCAAGTAAGAAATAAACTCACAATCTAGATTATAATAACCAATTAAAATGCAAAGTGTTAGGTTAGTGTGTGAAAAAGAGTGTTATAGGTAAATTTTATTATATTCCTAATCTATGATGTAGCTTCCCCTTAATTTCTCAAAACTTGGTAAAGAGTGAAGTGAATCACAAGAAGGCTAAGATGAGGATGCACTTAGTCCATCATTAATGCTACCCACCTAGACTCCTTGACAACCCATGTGCCTTTGTTCCTACAAGGGCGTGGCCACAAGAGAACTACAAGGTCACGTGTTTTAACCTTTGTTCAAAACTGAAGTTTATCAAATTGAATGACAATTAGGGAAGTTTTTCCTAGAATTTCTATCAACGAAGCTTATGCTTGGAGGTAAATTTTAGAGAATGCAACACTAGATATAAAATCCAAATGCTTCAATGACATCAACAATAGAAATCAAATTTGATAAAATGTGAAATGCTTTAGATATGTCAATAGTAAATACCACTTCATTTAAATGAGAAATTGATGTGTGTTCATAGTGTTTAGATCAATGAGGCAAATGTAAACTAGACAATGAAGCACAATGTGAGAAATACCAATCAGATTTAGAATAAAATGCAAGTGAGATAGAGACAATAGTTACCTAAATTCAAATTAGATCAAGCATTGAAACAAGTGATTAGAAGATTAGAATCTAGATCTACTTCTGCAAGAAACTATACTAATCCTAAAAAGTTAATAATCAATCAATTGAGAATATCTCCTACCAAATGAGGAGAAGAGGTACCATGGGAAAGATCCCAAGCTCACTTAAGAAGAAACTTTTTATCATTATTACAAACATAGACCCTCTAAGGCAAGAGAGAGGGTTTCAAATCCTTGAAGAGGGTTTACAAGAATATGGGTCTTTGACAAAGAAAAACCTCTCTTCAAGATACAATATACTAATGAGAAATTTTACAAAGCTTTAGCAATGGTTACCATGAAATCCCTCACAACTTCAACTCCAAGGATATTCACTCAAGCCCTTAGCCGTTGTAGATGAGAAAAATGTGCACAAGAGAGAGGGAGAGACCCTCTAATCCTCATGGCCAAGTACGAAAAAATTTAAAAGGGTTAACATATGATTGAACTTAAATTTCTTCTCCAAAAAATGAGTTTTCCAAAACACTCAAGGGCTTTCACTTCAAAACGTAAGTATGAACCCTTCAAATGCTTGTGACTAGGGGAAAGAAACCTCCAAAAATGAAAACGACCCTCAAAATAATTTGATTTAGATCTCCAAGCCTCAAACGATAGATCAGTCCCAAAACCAAACTTGAAGTGTGTTGGAAAATTCAAGGTGGCAGCTTATTAAATCAATTTTCCTTAACCTTAATATTTGCTTGTGAACTTAGTCTTCTTGTGTTCTTTACTTAAGTCTTTTTAATCAAACAAATAACAAGAACCAAAACAGTAACAACGAAGGACACAAAAATTAAGCTCTCGGCCAAGGCAAACCCCTCCAATGGGAAAACCAGGAAAACTCCTCTTCTTATGGAATATGCTTCAGATGAGACCAAAAATACCCAAACCTAGACCAAGTCCTCCTCCAAGTATTGTTACCGAACACCCGTGGGTAGTAACCATAGGAGAAATTTTTTCTCCTAGATGGTCCTCAGCCAGCAACCACCAATTACCAATTAGCTCAATGTGCCACTATCTCTACCACCTGAGCTAGCCATATGCTCCCTCACCCATCTGTTATGATCATATGTTTCAAGGTGGGCCTTCCAATGCTGAAGGTATGACTTTTCATTGTGTAATTGGGTATTTTTGTTTAATTATCATGGACACTTTTGGGCATGGATTACTGGGGGGATTCGATAGGAAATAGTGGGCCTGATTTGTACTCTTGTCTCCTCCGTCCAATCTGATGGTTAACCTTGTATCCTAGTCTAGTGGGATCTCCTTGTTTACTGCTTTAGGGGTGGCGCTACATGAGAAACCTTGATTTTGGTTGTGTGGTCCCACTTCTAGACACCATATACATCACTCTCTTCTGCTCATTAGAACCCCATTCACCATATTTCCCATCTAGGTCCACACTTTATCTGTTGGGTCCACAAGGAGTTAGCCTCCCCTTCCCCATGTCCACACTTTGGGTCGGGCCTGAAATGATGCCCCGGAGGTTGATGCATCTAAACTAAAAGAAAAAGCATAATTTGGCGATTCAACAGGAAATGTACCATAAAATTCAAAAGATGGGCGGGACATCCAAATTTAGCACATGAGCAAAATCCAAGCATGAGCTCTTACCCCTATCATCACGCCCATCACCCTAGATCCTAGGGCCCCTCTTATTGCCCCTTACATCATCAAGGAATCCATGATTGTCCCAACCCCTGGTGGGCAATGAACTGCCCCATCTCAAGGGGGTATTCACTACTATATCTTACATATCATGATCTCATCCCCTGGAGCCCCGAGCAATTACGAAAGGAAACAGGCATAGGAAGAAGGGTGTAAAAAAAATGGTTGGGGTAACTCATGTACCAAAATTGCTCCCTCCTACATTCATATACCCAAGTGTGTGTTTCCCTTGTTTTAGCTACCCTTGTATTGTGGCATGTGGCTTGGAGCCTTCCCCTAATACCCCACTTCATTCAATCAATATTTCTATCATGTCCCCATTTTTATTTTCCTCTATAGTACAGCCAGGATGGGTTTTCAGGTTATGTGATGGCCAAGCCGCAAGAGCAATATTAGATCATCAGGGATCCCAGGGGAGTTTTGAGGAGTTTTTATGGGATATTATGGCATTTTCTTGGCATATTTCATCATACGCACAACTTACCTTTCGTTTTGTTGCATTCCAACAAGTTTGAAAAAAAAAATACCATTATTATGGGGCCTAACTTAATTAATTATGCTCGAAGTGGCGTTTTGGGAAGATTATTTGATGGAACACCTCAGTGTAATATCTTGTTGGAACCGGAATGAGAAGATCTATAGGATGGGATGTTGAGAAGTGACATCCAGTGGCCGAATAGAGTATGGTGGGCGATTTAAATTTTTCCTTAATTAAAATTGACTTTAATTAGTCATTTAATTAAGGAAAAATAATTTATTGGAGGAAAAGGGCCAAAAGTGACTTAAGTGAAATAAAATTAAATTAAAAGGTCACTTAAGATAAATTCAAAGGAGGGGCTTCTAAAATAATAATAAAATAAGATGCTTCTAGAGGCTTGGAGATCTATTCATCAGATCTATAAAAGAGGAGGAGGGGGTCATTTAGAGACATATTGGATTTGAGCATTTGTCTTTGGTATGGATTGGAGAGAATAATTCTCTACCATAGTAGCCCCAAGATGGAAACCCTTCGGTGATTCAGTGAGAGTGGATGAGTACCCAACTCTCTCCTTGGTGAATTCATCCAGAATTCAGAGGTTGCAACTTATTGATTTTCAATTTATTTTTCAAGGCTAGTTGCAGGATTTTTGTAGCTCTTTGAGGCCATCACCTCAGCCATTTCTAATTACTTGTATCACCTCATTATATATTAATAAAATAAGGTTGAGTTCTTCTGCATGTTTTATCTTGTCTATTTTTCAGTTGCAAAATTTATATATTTCCAAATTTGTCATTAATTTTATGGTTTAATTTGCATAATTTGTTTATTAAGTTGCAGTGAAATATTCTAAAGCAATTTCTCGACAATAATATATTCAGAACATCATAGTGGTATCAAAGTTGAGTTTCCAGCTGTAGTTTTCTAATTTTGCCGACAAATTAATGGTTCAATTTGTGCAAATCGTTATTTAAATTAACGACATAATTTTCAAAAGCAATTTTCAGCAAAATTTATTTTTGAGACATTACAGTGGTATAAGAGCATGATTTTGGTCAATTGTCGGTTAAAATCAAAGTTGTCGTATTGTTCCTAAAGGATAAAGGAGAAAATTTTGTGTGTTAAATTTCTTAATCTATTTGTTGGAGAATAATTGTTGCGGGTGATTTCTCAAAGTGTCGAAGAGAACATAATTGATGGAGTAATATTGGTTTGCAGGACTTGTTATTGCTCAAACTAGTAGAGGTCATAAAAGGGGATCCTTGAAGGGCTACTACTAGGCTAAGGGAAACAATGGAGCAATAGCCCACAGTCACCTCGGCTAAGGGTCTCTACACTTTACGGACTTTCACCGATGCAAGGAGACCTGTTATAATAAGGCTCACGAAATGGATGGACCAATGATAAGGAGAGGGGTGATCCTAGAAGCCTATTCAAAAGATATGTTCAAGTTAGCATGTGGGCAAAAGCCTGGCATGAGCTTTACCTTCCTCATTATTCATCACCCCGTTCCTGAGCACATGATGCTCCTTCACATCAAAAGGAACTATTGCATGTTCCAACCCTAATGAGAGATGAAATGTCTCATCTTAAGGGGTAATATAAAATGCTACATCATGAAGAGCAAGCTCTAATCCTTGAGCTATCCACCGTAATACAAAGCATTATCAAGAAGAATACAAAGGTGCACTAGAGAGGTGGAAAAAGCAAGCCGAGTAGAGTAACTCGTTCTTCCACAATTGCTTCCTCCTTTGGATTCATACACTCAAGATATGGACACCCCATCAACTAGTCCCCTTGACCCATGGAACTTGGCCATGAAGCTTTTTCCCCTTCATTTTCATATATTTACACTAACACTTATTGATTGAGGGGTTGAATTTAGAAATGCCACTTCCCCTTGAGGGTTGGAAGCACCTAATAGGGTTGACCATTAGCCACCTCTATCAAGGCAGGGAACACCTTTACGAGTCTTGGTCTAGTTAGATATCAAAATGTGATCCTTGTTTGAAGTGTTAATATACCCTTAACGTCAAAGTTTAGCCCACCTAGACGCTCATATGATCTTAGTCTTTGACGAATGGTTGCTTTCACTTGAGTTCATGGTCGGTTTTATCAAGTGATCCATAGCAGCGAAGGCCTTGAGGGCACCCACTCCACAGGTTCCTAAGCCTTTTCAGAGATATAGATGGCTTAGCAAATCCAGTGTTAAGAGTGTTGGGCCTCATGATGACTTGAGTAGATGTTACATGTCCAAGAGCACCCTCGGGACCTAGGACGTTGGTCTATTTTTACCCAACATAGAGGAATTTTGATGATTACACCATTGGACCCAGTGTGCCTCCAGGCTAGCCTTGACATGACCTGATGGGAAAGAATTAATTAAGAGAATGGATGAGGATGCTCCTCCATTGAGAGACTAGGGAGGGCTTGTTGCACTTGAAGGAGCCCTTACGCTAGAGAGAGGAGGCCCTGCTTTTACCACTGGAGATGACATGGAGACACCCTAGCTGAATTTGGGACCCCAAAGGAGGATTTGAGGTGGATTTGAGGGGTACTCCTCAAATTTTGGATGATCTTGGCACTATGTGTTGATTTGGGGTATCATCGAATGTGCTCCAGCCATGAAAATTAGTGGTAGGCTAAAGCGCATGAGATCTCCAATACCCAGAAATGGTTTAGGCATAATCTAACTAGTTTGGAAGATATTAAAATAATTAATATTTTTAATGGAGTCCCTAAGTCTAAACTTAGGGAAAATAAAATATTAATGTGAATTAATATAAAACTGAGTTAGAATGGTCCAAAAGTCATGGATCACGCCAGATCTAATCTTAGCCATTGATTAGGGACTTAATCTTGGCTGTTGAAATCTCAACGAGAAAAGTATAATAGGAGGCTTGAGGGTCACTTGGAGAACACGCCGAGTTGATCAAAAATTCGATTTTCTTGGGCAAGGCTTACTGAGGAAATCGAAGGAGTGATTAGAGTTGCAACTGAGGGGCATTGAATACAGAAGAAGAAAGGCAGAGAGGGTACCGGGAGCATCAGCGCAGAAGCCAAGAGAGAGGGATGCAGAACCAGCTAGAGGCCATGTAGGGCTAGTCAGGGCCCACGCAGAGGCAGCCATGAGTTGTGCAGTGCCAGAGAGAGCCAACATAGGTGACACAGAGGCTCTAGAAGCTGACACAGTGCCTCCAAAGGCTTGCGCAGGGCAAGTTGGGGTGATGCTGGGCTAGAGAGGTTGACGCAGTCCCTAGAGGCAAACGTTGGAGATTTCGTGGGGCAGATTGGAGCTGAGAGTTGTGGGATTGTTCATCCGGGGTTTGTTATAGACATTTTTGGGCACTATAACCCCAAGCATGAAATGTCCATAAACCAAGGGCTCCTAAGTCCCTAAAAGTGTTGTTCTAACCCCTAAAGGAACAAGGTCAATAGATTACAGCTTCTCCCAAAAGTTCTCCATAAGAAACTACTCAGAATTGGTCAAAATAGGATCATTTCAACTGCTCCACTAGCCAAGTGCATTGCATCTCACCTAAATACACTGTGTGGGTGCGTTTCATTTCAAAAAGCCCTTCTATGGGGTGCAATAGGTGAGAAATGACAAATGGAAGTGTCATTCCGCGAGGTGGAGAGGAAATGGAAGCTTCCAGAAACTTCTCCTGTGACACTTGCCTCTCTGAATTCGACCAAGGATGAGTAAGAGATCATCAATCTCCAAGTGGAAGCAAGAACTATCAGAGGGAAGACACTAATCAAATCATAAGCTGACTCATCTCCATTACAGATATCTATATATGGATCCCTCATCCTAGAGATCCAAATGCTAGAATTTTGCATATTGTAAGGAATTGTTGTTGGTTTCTTGAGACAAACATCAGATTGTTGGGTGATCTAAGCTTTGTATGAGGTGAAGAGGGGCTTCCTTGCTGAGAGGTTGATGCTGGGTTAGAACAACTGGTTGTAACTCCTCTTGGCTCTTTCTTGTTTATCAATAAAAGCTATTCTAGTTTTCCTCCATACTCTTGTGTCATTGATGTTTGCTGCATTTGTATGGTCAATTTACATATGATCCTAGATTGTTTATGATTATAGATCCATGTCTTTGTATAGTGCTATGCTACTGTGATCTTACAGGTACTTTGTGAAGCTGGGCGTGCAAGGGAACAAGTAGTGAAAGACTATCAAGGAAGAGAGGAATCAAATCGGGAGATTAGCGCAAGACAGAGGTTGGTCTTCTTGTTCCTCTTTATCTATAATTCATAAAGGAAAAACGAAAGTAGCTTTACTCTGCTTGTTTCAAAGGCAGCTGTCACACCTTAGTGGGATAAGCAGTTCTGAATAGACACTTTTCCCTGTAACAAAATGGCGACTCCGCTGGGGACGAATTAGTTTGTTTGTTTATCTTCCTTGTTGTCTATTTCATAAACTTACAGGTAGCATTCGAACTGCATTTTCCATAGCAAATGCAAAGTAGATAAATGCTACTTCAGTCCATCTACGGGATCTGTTTATGATTTAAACAACTGATTCACAAACTCTCTGATTGCCCTTGTGATAGCTCTTAGATCCTCCTTAGATCTACCCCTGATTTTTGAGTTACTGATTACCTTTTGCTCGGCCAAAACCCATGAACTGAACTGCAAACTGTGACCCGGAACCTAAACAGAGTCTCGTTTCTTGCCCAGCACAGGTACTGTTCAAAGAATCTGAACTTTAGCGCACTTCCCGAGTGGATAAGGTGCGCTGCATTTCAAATTCTTTGTGTTACAGGTGCGCTGATCAGACTAGGCTTTGTGCAGTTTTGGTTTCTGTGATTCATTCTTTCCAGTTCTATTCCTGAATTTTGCTTCCTGTGATCAATATATGTCCGTTTGAAACCCCTTTTCCTTGCTGTTATTCCACCTCCTTTGTACAAAAGAACTGTAAATGTTTTTGTGTGTTTGTTGAGTCATTTTCAGTTCTCCTTTGCAAAAGTAGCATAATCGTACTGTCATCCTTTGGTTTGAAATTGTCGCAAGCGTCGATTTCAATCATAGGAAAGAGTTTGATTGCTGTTGATGGTCGACTATCCTATTACTATTGTTTTTGGTCTGAAATTGTAATTTTTCTAGTGTCAAAAACAAGTATTCATTTCAAAATTGTAAGGTGTTGTGATCGTCTCCATTTTTTATTTCGAAAAGAAACTTGTTGATATCTGTCGCTTGAAAAGAAATTCATATTTGTGCATCAACTTTCTTTTTATCATTCATATACTAAGAAAGTCAAGAACAAATACATGCATGTGCATTTGCATATAGACAGTCTGATTGGTTTGATTTAGGAAAGTGCATTTAGAGTGTGCTCTTTGCTCTTTGTGAAAAGATTCTGTCTTTCTTTCCTTAGTAGCTAGGATTTTCATTGCACAAAGAAGATAAAAAGATTGTTTATCATCTTAGATTACATTTTAGGAATTACATCTACATCTCGCGGTGAACCTGAAAGGCAAACTTCATAAACAAGATCAACTATAAAATAAATTCAATGAATCTAACAACGCTTTGGAACTTAACGCACAACATTTAGAAGTCTAGGCTAGAGACGTATTCCGGCGTCGTAAAGCCTGGTAATTGTTGTTCTCACTGATGGTTGGGTGATTCCTCCACTTTGAGACGATAAGTGCCAGTACGGACTTGTGCTCCCACGTACCGTCGAGTATATTTTGGGAGACCCCAATAGGCTTAATCCTTTATCCATAGGAAGCCGTGTCTACCGCCCTATTGATCGCAATGCACTAAACACAGCATTCGGGAAGATTGACTACTGTACCGTAAAAAGTATTCTGTAGTTTTGCGATTGGTTTGGTAATCCCTCTACCTAGATTTCTAGAGTAGTCCCTTTCGTTCCTTTTCAGACTATTTAACAAAAAAGGTCCATCTGAGCACTTTTCACTTCAGGCTCATTAAAAATCAAAGGAGACTAGAGTCATCTTTTTTTTTTCTCGACTCTTAAAAATTGAAAAAACAAGTTGTGTCAAAGCGTCTAAAATTTATTTTAAATGGAATAGTCATTACCCTTTCCTACGTTGATCTTGGGTTGAGAAAATGGAATCCACCAACCAAGGAGTTTCCCTTGGAGGAAATCCTAGTCCCTTCTCCTCTTGGGGAGATGTTGGTGCACCCCATATGGCCACATTGTCGCTTCCAGGACTGACAATCGGCTTGCCTGTATGGCTCTTCTCAACCTCTGTCGTTCAGAACACCACAATTCCTGAACAATCGAATCAGCAACTAGACGAGTCCAGAGTTACCCACCAACCTTCTACTTCCTCTAATTCCTCCTCTCCTCCTTCCTCTTCGCTTGATGGGGTTGGTAAAGCCAAAAGTCAAGTACCTGAGAAGAAGAAGGAAAAGAAGAAGAAAGAGAAGAAGAAGAAGGAGCCAAAAGCGAATGGGGTCAAACGAGTGTCGTCTAGCGAAAATCCACACACTGCACCGACCAGGCCTAAATCGCCATGTGTCATTTGAAAAGGGGACCACTATCATAGAGATTGTCCTTGTATCCCTCGGATCTTAAGGGACTGGTCTCCTCATTTGCACAACCCGGTGTCGTCAACCTCTGATGATCATGTTGAAAACACACCGTCGACTAGTGAAAGTGAAGCCCCAGGACAAAAAGAAAAATATAGATTTCCTTGTAAACTGTGCGAAGGCAATCATGTCATCCACCGTTGTCCCTTTTTAGACAAGGCTAAAAGATTTTTGGACGATCGTCCGGTTTCACCGTTACAACTTCCTCCTAGATATAAAAAACTCTTACCAACTCCGTCACTAGTTGAAAATCCGGCTGGCCCGCTCAGGTGGTTAGCTGAAGCATCTATCATTGAAGATAAACCATCTGAACCCATACTAGACGAAAGTCAAAAGGTCGAGGCGACAGTTGACCCGGTCTTGCCTTCAAAGGTTCCATCTTCAGATGATACAGCCACCGAAGAGAACAAGGATGACACCGTCCAAATTCTTTTCATAAGCACAGACTCCAATGAACATGGGGGCAATTTACCTGTTCCTTTACCGCAGGAAGGAAGTTCGTCAGAGTCGTACCTGACCGTCTATTCGGTCCCACCTCCAAGCAACCTAGTTGTCTCCTTTGATTGGAATCAACTAGGCAGACCGCGTTTACCAGCTAGTATACCATTATGAATCATTGTTCAAATATATAGAATGGTTATGGCCCATACCATCATAGATGAAGGGGCTTCTGTGAGTATCCTTTCCTCGATTGCTTGGAAAACGCTTGGTTCGCCATCGCTTTTGCCTGAGATGAGAAATCTAGCAGGCTTTGACAAAGGAACCAGTCGACCATTAGGGATCCTTCCCAATGTGCCCATAACATTGAGAGGAAAAACCGTTCACATGAACGTAATGGTAGTTCAAGGACCCCTGGATTATAATCTACTCCTTGGACGAGACTATATTTATTGCATGGGAGCGATTGTCTCCTCACTCTTTAGAGTAATGTGTTTTCTGCACGAAGGAAGAGTGGTCAAGCTCATAAACCAGCTTTCATTCCCTGGTTCACGCATAGAAAATAGTCATATACCATCCCTGAATGGTCTTTTCATGCTAGAAATCTCTCAATCTCTAGTCCACCCACCTGATGAGCACGAGTGATTCGGGGGACATGACTGAAACCCAGGGGGCATGTACCTTGGCCTGCTTTGGCAGGAAAACTTCGGGTATAGGGTAGGTTTTCGCGAGAGAATATGACTAGTCTGTACTCCCGTTTGTGATTGGAAGAGGGGGTTATTCTGGAACAAGATTCTCTTGTCAAAGTTACGTGAGTGAAGTAGCCTCCTCCACTCACCTTTGTCTATTTCGGTAGACATCGCCGAAGAAGTGTTTTGTTTACGCCGTAAATAAAACAATCTTTGGTAACCTGTAAGAGGTAGACCTCTCTCGGTAAAACAAATGTTTTAATGGAAGAAAGAAGGGGTAACCTTGAAACTCTGTTTTATACCTGGGGGCATGCAAACCTTTTGGAGTGCAAGCAAAGAGCGATCATTTATCTGTTTTTTGGATTGGTCATTTCCTAACTTGCATAAAGAAAGGAAGTGGGGCAAAACTCTAAAAATTGTTGTTTTTATATGGGACATTCTTATTGTACGACTGGATTAATCGAGCAGTGTTACCGCAAGGTTCAAGCTCGTTAAGAAATAAACCCGCATCGAGCAGTTTTAGCGCATAGTTCAAGCTTGTTAAAAAATAAACATAAGCCATGAGCAAATGTTTCCCCCCGCGTTTAAGCTCATTAAAAAATGAACTATTCCCCGGTAAATAACCATCGTGAATGTAGTACTTCAGCCATTAAAGCCTTGGTCGTGTTTGCACCGTCACCTCCACTTTTGCATTGGCTGATCATTCACCTCCATTTGATTGTTTACCCATTTTGAGGAACAGTTGCGAAGAGTGATCTCACCAGCCATCCTTGTAACTCTGCCGTGATTGGAAAATTCCAAACCTTACCTAGAATCAGTTGCTACCCATTTTATCACTCATTCCTCAAAAGACGAGTCTCTTTTAAGCTCTTTTCAACTGACTCATAAAATATGAAAAGATTGCCGAGCCATTGGCCTCTCCAGCTCGTTAAAGGGACCGGAAGTGCTATCCCTCCTCTAAATTTAATCTTTTTGGACCTGAGGGATTATTACACAAAAAGATCGAGCGCTTGTTTTGTTCGGCTCGTTAAAGGTATCGAAAATTCATCACTTTTGTATTGTTTTATACTTTTTCGGACTTAAGGGATTAGATGACGAAAAAGGAATTTTGGAGTTACCTTTACGTTCCTTTTCAGACTCTCTAAAATTGAAAAGGACCGAGTTTTCTTTGTCGTTAAACTCGTTAAAATTTTAATAGCGACAAACTTGTCTATAGACGAGAACGAGTTTCACTATCGCTAGGCTCGTTAAAACATAGCGATGGGTTTGCCCGAAGGGAAAATTATAGAACAAGCATATGTTATCCTCCTCAAGCTTGATAAAAATAAAGAGGTACTGGTCAGCAATGACTGGGGAAAAATTGGGAAGAAAACTTGAAGAAACTTTGTTGGTAGCAAGTCGCTCTTGAACATGACACTTTCACTCCGCATCCGAGTCAGGTTGGGTTGTTTCATTCACCAGTCACATCACCGTGGTCCCATCATACCATCCACATTTGGGGTTAATGCTACCAATCCATCACGTTAGTGTCACCGATATGTTCAAGAGAAGTCATTCAGAGAATTCACCTGTGTCTCACCCACTACAATACATTTA
This sequence comes from Pinus tabuliformis, assembly GCA_031772625.1. Lineage (NCBI taxonomy): Eukaryota > Viridiplantae > Streptophyta > Pinopsida > Pinales > Pinaceae > Pinus > Pinus tabuliformis. Next base: position 1,678,192,955 of record CM062818.1, read on the forward strand.
TACTCCATTCTTTCATGACCGCCACCATGAACCTTATATCACCAGATCGTTTTCACCTCCATTAAAATCATTTGCTCTGTTCCATGTCATTGATGTGGGATTCATTAAGACCCTCCTATGACGGATCACTTCTTGTCAACATCAGCTCATTATCCAAGAAGTTGATCTAGGAACACCCCATTCAGTACTTTGAAGCTTGCATGCCTCAATGGCAAGTTTCTCACTTCCGGTGACAGGTTTACATCAATGACCTTCGACTGAAAGATTTTGCGTGGTGTTCGACGCTAAGTCCTTTATTCACACCACGTGAATTGTACTGCAATACCCTGAGGGTCATTATCATTATCAGTGATTCCTCTCGCACTTGTTAACAGCTTATATCATTGGCTGGTAATCAAGAGATGTCTTTCCATGTTCGACTTCAGAACATTTCTCACATGGATAGACTTCTACTTCGAGTGAAGATCGAACGAGATTGAAGACCCCGGATCTAGTTTCATCCATCCGGGCTGCGATATACATTCAGGAAAATAAAATCATCAAATGTACAACATTGCTACACAGATAATCATCCAATCAAAGGGATGATGGCTCTATCAGAATCATCAGTCTACACTCAGACGATTGTCTGTCCTATGTACATGAAAATGAATTTATAAAGCTGAGCATGGGAATGCCCGCCTCAGCTAGATCATGAAAATATTATGAAGATAATGTATTGTATTGTATCTTATTACAGGTCTCCTCCCAGCTTGAAAGAACTTCGGATCCTCATAATAAAGCATTTCACTCGACATCAAAAGATTAACGACCTCATGCTTTAGGGGGAAACTGTTATAGACATTTTTGGGCACTACAACCCCAAGCATGAAATGTCCATAAACCAAGGGCTTCTAAGTCCCTAAAGTGTTGTTCTAACCCCTAAAGGAACAAGGTCAACAGATTACAACTTCTCCCAGAAGTTCTCCATAAGAAACGGCTCAAAATTTGTCAAAACAAGATCATTTCAGTTGCTCCACTGGCCAAGTGCGTTGCATCTCACCTAAATACACTATGTGCGTGCGTTGCATTTCAAAAATCCCTTCTATGGGGTGCGATGGGCGAGAAATGACAAATGGCAGTGTCATTCCGCGATGTGGAGAGGCAATCGAAGCTTCCAGAAACTTCTCCTGTGACACTTGCCTCTCTGAATTCGACCAAGGATGAGTAAGAGATCATCAATCTCCAAGTGGAAGCAAGAAATATCAGAGGGAAGACACTAATCAAATCATAAGCTGACTCATCTCCATTACAGATATCTATATATGGATCCCTCATCCCAGAGATCCAAAGGCTGGAATTTTGCATATTGTAAGGAATTGCTATTGGTTTCTTGAGACAAACATCAGATTGTTGGGTGATCTAAGCTTTGTATGAGGTGAAGAGGGGCTTCCTTGCTGAGAGGTTGATGCTAGGTCAGAACAACTGGTTGTAACTCCTCTTGGCTCTTTCTTGTTTATCAATAAAAGCTATTCTAGTTTTCCTCCATACTCTTGTGTCATTGATGTTTGTTGCATTTGTATGGTCAATTTACATCTGATCCTAGATTGTTTATGATTATAGATCCATGTCTTTGTATAGTGCTATGCTACTGTGATCTTACAGGTACTTTGTGAAGTTGGGCGTGCAAGGGAACAAGTAGCAAAATACTATCAAGGAAGAGAGGAATCAAATCGGGAGATTAGCGCAAGACAGAGGTTGGTCTTCTTGTTCCTCTTTATCTATAATTCATAAAGGAAAAACGAAAGTAGCTTTACTCTGCTTGTTTCTAAGGCAGCTGTCACACCTTAGTGGGATAAGCAGTTCTGAATAGACACTTTTCCCTGTAACGGGGTTTTAGCCGGAACATTTGTCTCCAACTGAGAGGTACTACTGCTGAGATCATTCTCTGTTGGGTGAGTCGGTTTGACACCCAGATTGTATTCTGAAACTGCTTAAAAATAAAACCCTCAAATAGCTGTTTCGATTTTCCCACATTGGGTTTTTCTGGGGACATTAGTCCAAAAACAATGGTGTCACTTGTGTGCTTGTTTTTCCTTCAATTGATGATCTATAATGTGTTGAGCATGTACTTGTATTTATTTTCAGTATTTACATGGTAAATAACTTGTTAATTAAACAGAACAAGTAGGAAGAAATAAATCAGAAAGTACATGAAGGATTACTAACAGTTAGACTTAGAAATTCCAACATGGTATCAGAGCGTGGTTTCAAATCACAGGAGAACTGCGGGCATCATTCGAGCAAAGCAGCAGCAGAAGAAACAATTGTCCCGAGTGACAGAAGTTGTTCCTAGCGGAAAAGCAGCAAGGAAGGGGTGACACAGTGCCTACGTCATCAAGTTTGAGTCGCGAGAAGGATTAGCGCAATGGAAGAAAGGATCAGACTTGACCTACGCCATGCCCAATCATCTTTCTCAGTCAGGAAGGATTGATGCCCATGGCCATGAGGTACAAATTTTGTTGGTGTCAGGATTGTGCAGCGTAGAGGCTCTAACCTTCAGTTTGTTGGGGCATAGGAGGTTGTGGATAAGTTGTGGAGTGAAGCTGGTGGGGTACTGTGGTCAAAACAGTACCTAACAGGGTGAGACCAAGGAGGAAGGAGTTGCTACTGAGTATTTCTAGCCAAGAAATCCAGATCAGTGGTGTAGCTGCACTAACGATCAAGTGGGGGCATCTCGACATTGGCAGAGGGGCTTCCAAGAGGGAAATCGAGGCTCAAAGGGAGTCACACTGAGAACTTCTAGGAGGGAAGTCGAGAGACTCGAAAGAGTCGAAAGAGGAGCAGCAAGATGGAAGTGAATGAGGTAAGAGATCAAGACAGACTGGACGGAGCCTCAAACTTCATAGTCTGGAAGGCTAGGATGTTGTCCGTTCTAGACAAGAATCGTCTCAAGGACTTCGCCTTGAAAAAGATAGCGATCCCAATTGAACCGACTGAGAACGTTAAGTATGAGGAGGGAATGGCGAGGGCCAAGAGCATCATCCTTGATGAGGTCAAGGGCCATGTAGTACCACATATTGTCGAAAAGGACACGACAAATGCGATGTGGGAGGCCCTGACGAAATTGTATCAGCATACTTCCGTGCAAAGGAAGATGATCCTAGAAGGGTTTCCAAGAGGGAAATCGAGGCTCAAAGGGAGTCACACTGAGAACTTCCAGGAGGGAAGTAGAGAGACTCGAAAGAGGAGCAGCAAGATGGAAGTGAATGAGGTAAGAGATCAAGACAGACTGGACGGAGCCTCAAACTTCGTAGTTTGGAAGGCTAGGATGTTGTCCGTTCTAGACAAGAATCATCTCAAGGACTTTGCCTTGAAAAAGATAGCGATCCCAATTGAACCGAGGGGTTTCCAAGACGAAATTGTATCAGCATACATTGGCAGAGGGGTTTCCAAGAGGGAAATCGAGGCTCAAAGGGAGTCACACTGAGAACTTCCAAGAGAGAAGTAGAGAGACTCGAAAGAGTCGAAAGAGGAGCAGCAAGATGGAAGTGAATGAGGTAAGAGATCAAGACAGAAGGGACGGAGCCTCAAACTTCATAGTCTGGAAGGCTAGGATGTTGTCCGTTCTAGACAAGAATCGTCTCAAGGACTTCGCCTTGAAAAAGATAGCGATCCCAATTGAACCGACTGAGAACGATAAGTATGAGGAGGCAATGGCGAGGGCCAAGAGCATCATCCTTGACGGGGTCAAGGGCCATGTAGTACCACATATTGTCGAAAACGACACGACAAATGTGATGTGGGAGGCCCTGATGAAATTGTATCAGCATACTTCCGTGCAAAGGAAGATGATCTTAGAAAATCAGTTACATTCATACCAGCTGCAGAAGGGAGAATGGATCAACACCTTCCTCGGTCAATTGAAGGAGATCCGGGATCAACTGACTTCCATAGGGGCCACGCCGGATCAAGAATTGATGGTGAGGACAGCCTTGAACGCAGCCTTAGAAGACTGGGAGGTGTTTGTCCAAAGCATACTGGGCAGGTCGACCCTTCCAAATTGGGAGGCACTGTGGGCGGCTCTTCGTCAAGAAGAGATCAAAAGGCTGACCAAGGCAAGAAGCAGTGGCAAGGGGTCAAAATCAAGGAGGAAGAGGAGGATGTTGCCCTAGAATTTGAGGGAAAGTAGGAGAAACAAAAGAAAAAGGACCTCTCCAAGGTCAAATGCTTCCACTGTGGGGAACTGGGTCATCATGCAAGCCAGTGTCCGAGGAAGAAGAGCAAGGGAGAGGCTTCTGAGACCAAGGATGCGCCAGTAAGGGCGGAGAAGGACGTGGACACAGATGATGACTGTACCATGAGTGCTCACACGCCACTTGAGAGGAAGTGGGGATACATCGATCTGTAGTCAAATGGACTATAGCCGATGAGGGGCAAGATCCCCAGCCTCTTGGATTATACCTTGCTACAGGAGCCCCGAATAGGAGTAGCAGTACTGGCGAATGTCAGTAGAGATGAATGCGGATGGAGCGATAGAGGGAGCTACAGTGCAGGATTCTCAAGACAGCGTGAGGCAACAATGCGAGACGAATGGAGTTGTTGCAGCAGTGTAGAGGTCAGAGAAGGGGCACTTGTCAACGACAGAGGGAGTTTCAGCATCATGGGTGTCTCTAGCCTGACAGAGATGTCAGAGTTGGGAGATCAGTTACTTACTTCTCAGTAACTAAGTTGCAATGAAGCAGTTAGCAGTGGCAATGTTATGGGCAGCACGATGTAGCATGATGAGAGGGATTACAGTGCAGATGTAACGATGGTAGTGGCAGGGCCATGGGCAGTAGCATGAATGCAAAGGGAGTTGTTGTATAGATGTAGCAGTGGCAGTGGCAGGGCCACGGGTAGCAGTACATGATACAACAATGCAAAGGATGTTTGGAAGCAATCCTAACATCAGTACAAGGACCGATGTGAGATTATCAGAGTGATGCTCAGTGAGGAGTATTACTAGAGCACAGTCCTTGCTAAGAGGGAGTGTTGATTTGGGGTAGCATCAGATGTGCTCTAGCCACGAAAATTGGTGGTAGGCTAAAGCGCATGAGATCTCCAATACCCAGAAATGGTTTGGGCATAATCTAACCAGTTTGGAAGATATTAAAATAATTGATATTTTTAGTGGAGTCCCTAAGTCTAAACTTACGGAAACTAAAATATTAATGTGAATTAATATAAAAATGATTCAAAATGGTACAAAAGTCATGGATCAAGCCATATCTAATCTTAGCCATTTATTAGGGACTTAATCTCGGTTATTGAAGTCTCAACGAGAAAAGTATAAGAGGATGCTTGAGGGTCACTTGGAGAACACACCAAGTTGATCAAGAATTCAATTTTTTGGGGCAGGGCTTGTTGAGGAAATCAAAGGAGTGATCAGAGTTGCAGCTGAGAGGCAGTGAATACAGAAGAAAAGAGGCAAAGAGAGCACCGGGAGCATCAGTGTAGAATCCAGGAGAGAGGGACGCATAGACAACTAGAGGCCACGCAGAGCAAGTCAGGGCCCACGCAAAGGCAGCCAGGAGTTGTGCAGTGCTAGAGAGAGGTAGCATGGGTGATACAAAGGCTCTAGAGGCTGACGCAGTGCCTCTAGAGGCTAACGCAAGGTGAGTTGGGGTGATGTTGGGCTGATGTTGGGCCATAGAGGCTGACGTAGTCCTAGAGGCAAACTTTTGAGATTTTGTGGGGTAGATTGGAGCTGAGAGTTGTGGGATTGTTCATCCGGGGTTTTACCTGGAATATCTATCTCCGACTGAGAGGTACTACTGCCGAGATCATTCTCTATTGGGTGAGTCGGTTTGGCACCCAGATTGTATTCTGAAACTGCTTAATAATAAAACCCTTAGATAGTTGCATCGGTTTCCCCACATTGGGTTTTTTGGGGACATTAGTCCGAAAACAATGGTGTCACTTGTGTGCTTGTTTTTCCTTCAGTTGATGATCTATAATGTGTTGAGCATGTTCAGTATTTACATGGTAAAACTTGTTAATTAAATAGAACAAGTGGGCAAAAATAAATCTGAAATTACATGAAGGATTTCTAATAGTTAGACTTAGAAATTCCAACACTGTGATACCTTTTCTGACCTCATCACACCATGACATGGCATTTGGAGCATTAAAAGGGTATGACATCAACATTTTTGAGGCTACAACTCACACATGTGGGCATTTATGGTTTGTTTTATCATTAATCTAGTGGATTGGCTTGTAAACCAAGGAAACATGTTTTAGGGGATTCATTAGTTAGAATTCATTGAGGTAGACTTCGTATAAATAGAGGTCACCTCATTTTCATTTTTCATCATCTCTTGTGGAGAATTCGACCTCCTTAGGGGATTTTGGCCTAGCTGAAATAGTCTTGTATACTTGTGCATATGTGATTTATTGTGGAGATCTTGCTTTTGGAGACTTTCTCTTGTTGTGGAGACATCACTATGGGAAAATAAAGGATTGGTCCATATATTTCTTGTAAGTATTCTATATGTTGATTATCTTTTAATGATTAATGCATGGAATGTTTTTTGTTAGGGTTTCTATGTGCTAGTCTTATTGAATATTTTCTATGAAATCTTGGAAAAGTATTGAATGCATTATCCTAAAGAATATGTGACAAACCCTTAAATGAATCTTCATGTTAAGCTCTCTTCAATGACTTTATCCCCTCATAAAGAGATAGCCAAGGTTTTGAAAACTAGGATTTTTCTTGCCCTTACTCCATACTAGGATTTGATTTTTCCATTAGTAGGTCTCCCTTAAACTCCATCACCTAAGGATCAAGCACTAGCCCTCCACATAGATGATCACACCAAAGAAAAAAATCTTTTAAAACTTATTTTCTCTCTCTTTCTCACGTTTTCAACCCTTCAAGGCAAGTTGTTAGGCTAGAACTACAACTGAATTCAACTAAGAGGAACGTGTTGGCTTGTGGAAGTGTTCTACACATGGTTTGTGTCTCATTTCCTAAAAATCAACACTTTCCCATAGAAAATTCTTCGATTTTAGGGTTGACATCACAAGCCCTAAGTAATTTTCCCCAGGGAAAACCCTAACCTAACCCTAGGCATCAACTTAGGCTTCTTAAAGGCTTGTTGCTCCATTTTCCGATCATACATATCTTTAACAAGCCTTTTCTTTGCCTTATGCACCTTGGTATGCCTTTGTCTTTGCTTACTTATTAAACCCTAGGTCATATGGGCCCTAGATAAGCCTCTTGGAGGGCACACTTTGCCTTGTCTTTCTTGATTTGAGCCTTGTCCTTAAGTTGAGTGCCATTTTTTAGCATGTCCTTGTCACCTTTAAGTCTTAGAATTTGAATACCTAATAGGTGACCTACATAGGGAAGCCTCCCTTGTGGTGAAATTCCACTAAAGAGAAGAAGGTGTTGAGTTGTGGTGACAGTGGGACTTCACCTCATAATGTTGTCCCTTATTCTAGCTCTTGTCTTGTGAGGCCTCTCACAAGACTTGTTATATTTTGAGGCAACAAGTTAAAAGGTGTTCCATTCTCCAAGAAATGCTTAAGGATCATCTACAAGTCATCAAAAGTACCTCCATGCTAAGACACCATGCCAAAAGGGTGCCCTATGTCACCTTCACAAAGGGAAAAGGGGTGATGTGGCATCAAATAACTTAAGCGTTGGATCTCCAAAATAATGTACAAGTTCTCCCTTGTCATCTCAAGGATCACCATCATCATCTAGCCTCTGGACCAAATGATGTCCATCAAACAATGTTAAGGCCAGCCTAGGGGCATCCTCAATCCATTGGGCACATCATCAATATATTCAGCATTACGCATCAAGGGCTCAATGTTTCAACATATAAGGGTTCCTCCAAGTGCCAGGCATCATGTGGAAGCATCAAATGGCCCAATGCTCTACTCTGGGTGGGAAACACTACATCATCAAAGTCCATCTCTCTTTGTAATAGAAAATATAGCTTCTATTGTCTGTTGAGGAGTTGGGGAAATCACCTCTAAAAGCCTTTGTTTTTGTGATATGGAACACTTGACAAAACGTCCTCAAGATCAAGTGTAAATCAATCAATCATTAGGTAACTAAGACCATAGATGCATCATAGTGTACCATACTTAAAGTTAGGGGCACAACTAATACTTCACACAAAGATCACCATCAAATATCTAACTAGACCAAGTCCCATATAAGTGTTCCCTCTCTTACATTTCGGATGGCTAGATGGATAACATTGTTAAGTGTTTCCAACCCCCAAGGGAAGTGATAAGTCCCAAGTCAACTCATCAATCCATAGGTGTAAGTTTAGATGGTGGTGAAAGAGTGGGTAAGACTTCAAGACCAAGTGCCATAGCCAAGTGACCAACTAATGGTGGTCCAACATCCTGATTGTATAGATGTAAGGAGGGAGAAATCTTAGAGGCATGAGTTACCCCTTTCCTCGACCTGCTTTTCCCAACCCCTCTAATGCGCCTTTTCCTTTGATATGGGTGCATAGCTCAAGAGCCCAAACTTGAATTTGAGTAATTTAGCATTTATTAGCCCTTAAGAGGAGCTCGTTTATTGCTCATCAAGGTTGGGGCAATACAAGGGTTCACTTTTTAATGTGAAGCATTGAGAGCTCTAACCACAGGCGATGGCTAATGAGGGGGGTAGAGCTCTTGCTCGGCTTTTTCCCACACGCTAATTTAGTCCCAACCATCTTTTGCATTTTTTGATTTTCCTTTATTGTGGCTTTCTTTACTTCTATCATTCTTTTAGCGGCATTGAACTCCAAGGCAAATTATTTTTGGCCAAACTCAAAGATGAGGATGAGATAGTGCCCATCCCTACAACCAATAACCACCTGCCTGAAGAATGGATGCGGAATAGAGGGAATGATGGAAAGTGGAAGGTATGGAATATCACAGGCATCCCAATTTAATCAGAGCATTCCCAATAGTGTCCTTCCTAAAACCCTAAGGCCTCAGAGGAGGTCCCACTAAACTAGCATCGAAGACTAACCACCTAAGTGAAGTGAAGGAACAAGAATATGTCAAGGTCAGTCAATTATCCGCATCAACCCTTGATTTATATTAGTATGCCCCAAAACAATAAGAAAAAGCACATGATTACAAAATGGTAGAAGTATTTGTTGATGTATGACCCACCTTCCTTCAAGGAGGAATTCCAGATGGGAGAAAGAAATATGGTCGTAACATATGTACAGAGGATCCATGGCATCATGTCAAGTGTTGATCAATATGGTTGTTGGTCAAGTGTTGATCAATATGGTTGTTGGTCAACTGGTTTTCCAAGAAGGAGAAAATTTTCTCGTGTGTGTCACCCATTTTTTGGTGGGTAACAATACACATGCACTTTGGGACTTTCTTGGAGTGAGGAACACTCTTGGACCCTTGTCTCAGTTCCTTGATGCTTTATTAATTTTTCCTTGGACTGAGGAGCACTCTTGGACCCTTCTCTCAATTCCTTGATGCTTTATTACTTATTTTGGAGGATGACGTCATAGTGGAGACTCCTTTTCTTCCACATGTGTGGGGTTTTTCGACATTTTGTTATGGTTTAGAGTTATTTCAAAATTGGCTTGTGACCTTTAACCTAGTTGAATGCTGAAGTAAAAATTTTTTAGTGGGTTTTGCTTGTAAACTTAATGCAGTATGGCTTGGTTACCTTCATATAAATAAAGGAGAGTCTTATTCATTTTTCACGATCATTCAGTCATCACACTTCCCTCCCTTTGGAGGTTTGCACTAGCTCTTTGCTTCTTTCTACTTGGCCGCAATGTGATTTTTATGGTGCAAATTGCTCTTGGATGTGGATCTTTGGCTTGAAGTTGGTTTCTTGGGATTGATTGAAGATATTCTTGTGGAAATTTTGTAAGTTTATTGCATATATTATATATTTCACATGTTATATTGTGTAAATTAGGGTTTCTACAAGTGCCAAGGTTAAAATTGCTTAATTTATCTAGAATATTGATCCTCTATGCCATGCAAAATTATTTTCCTTGAATCCTTTAAGAGGACTCTGAGTTGTGCATCTCTTAAATTTAAAATCTCCCTAATAAGGAAGCCACTAAGGTTTTGTAAGAAGAAGCTTTATCCCTCTCACACTCTTCAGCAAGGTTGTCCTCATTGAATTTGCCCTAGGTGATTCCACTACCAATTTAGATTGAGGAACTAGTCTAGGTGGTGGGGACCAAAACTTCTATAGTACTAAGTTCTCTCCTCTTTCTCCTAAATTCTAGATATTTAGGGTTAAGGTTAGGTTTTCTTTGAGATATTGTTAAAAAGTAATTTTATTCGATGTGTCATTGCTCTCCAAGTATGAGTTGCATTAAATAATTGTCAAAAGGAAAATTATAACATTTATTACATGTTTAAACCCCATTTCTAGGGTTGATGTTATCTCCATATTGTTGTTTTATGCATGTTTCAGCCATAAATATTCAATTACAAACCATAAATCTTGCATATCTAATTGATTGTCTTGAACATTTGTTGACTAATCATTGTAAAACTACTTTTTCTAGTTGTTATATGACATTGCAAGCCCTATCATTGAAAATTTACCAAACCTTAACTTATAACAGCCCTACACTTTTCTTAAGTGGTCTAGAGATGGAGTGTTTGTACACTGGTAAAGATTATCTTAGCCCTCCAATGTCCGCCAATACCCTATGCTAATCATTAGACCTCTTACATCACCTTGAACCTTTCATATTGAATGTCCTTAGGTGATTTGCACATGAGTGAAGCCTCCCTTGTGGTTATGTTACCACTAAATAGCTAGAGAAAGCTTGTTGAAGTGACACTAGTAGTCGATCTCTTGTTGTCCTGAGGTCTAGACCTACTTAGTGGGGCTTTGCACTAGGCTTGCTAGATTTTGCAGTATAAGACTCATCCAACTCTTTACAATTGTAACTTCACAATTTCTCTCTAAGTGAACTATTAATTTGTGGCATATGCAATACGTAAATACTAGTGAGATTTTCACTATTTTATATCAAATTCCTGAACACCATTATTGCCATTTTGTAGTCCATTTGCACACAATCTCTATGATTTAATCTCAAACTTCTACTATATTCATTGATAAATTTTTTTTATTGGACACAAGACAAAGTCCAAAATTTGATATGAATCTGCTTAGCTACCCTATTCAACAACATCCTTCCATTAGCATAAATCATTCGATATTTAACAATCAGATTAGCTCAAAGATAAGTTGACAACTAAGCTCTATATTGTATTCATGACAAATAACTTGCAAGAGAGACATAATGGTGTTTCAATTCAAAAATTAAGGAGAATGGTTCGCTGCAAAATACAACATCTTGACTATTGTGGGCAGTCTTTTGCCCAAAACTTGCCTCAATAATCACCATACAACGCAAACCATTTAAGCAATATAAGAGTCAATTCTTTGTTTGTGCGGCAAATTTCCAATAGAGCATATGAAATCATGAAATTAGATTCACTTGGAATCAATACAATGTTTGGGCAGTAATTTAAATTAAAATACAATTGGTTTTACTCCAACATAAATACTGGACCTACCCTCCTTTAGTGGTGATCTAATCATTTGTCCAAAGGACTATTGCCTACATGGTCTATTGTTGCCATAAGGTCTAGCCCCACCCAGTGAGGCTTTGCATTGGGTTTGTTATATTTTGCAGCAACAATTCCAATTGTAATATCTCAAATTATATAAAAAGATTAAAATGAAATTGTATTTTTTTTAAATTGCGGGCTACGAGGTGGAAATCCATAGCTTTTCTAGAGTCTACTAAATACCCTGCAATTCTTTGTCATTAAGAAAAAAGGAAAAGAATTAACAAATCTACATGTATTTCTTGTAACATAAGATATACATAATGACACGAGTATAATGACAATTATAAAGACTGAAACTAGTTACATTTTCCAACAAAACAAAGTTTCAAAGATTTTCTTTGTTAACCACCAAGAAGTGGGTAACTCCATAGGAGAAAATTTCTCTCCTTCTTTGGGCAGCCAACCAACAGCCCTACATTACTCAATCCATAATGATATGCCATATTTATCCAACATTTTCATCGGTCAAACACCTTTGCCATCCAACACTCCTCTTGAAGGAAGGTAGGTCATCATTTGGCAAGTACTTTAACCATCTTGCAATCATGTGCTTTTACTTAATATTTTGAGCATTCTAACATGGATTCACAAGTGATCTAGATGATTGATTGATCTTGACTATAAACTTGTTCTCTCACTTTAACAGGGAGGTTAGTTTTTGGCACTAGTCCCCTGGGACCTCCTCTGAGGCCCCAAGGTTATAAGAGGAGCACTGCTTGGGAAACTTGGATTGAAGTAGTTTGTCCATGATGCTCCATCCTTATGACTTTTCACTGTTCCCTAGATTTCATCTCCATTTTTGGGCTTCTAGTGATTGGTTTATTGGAATTGGCACTCTTGTATCCTCATTCTTAAGTTTGGGCTGGAAAAATTGCCCTGGAGGTTGATGCAACTAAAAAAACAATAAAAGCATAAAATGGCTACAATGAAGGAAAAAGAAAGATAAAATGCAAAGGATGGGCAAGACATTAATTAGTGCATGGAAAAACCCTAGCATGAGCTCTACCCTCATCATTATCCATCACCTGATTCCTAAGCACTTGATGCTCCATCACATAATAAAGGAACCCTTGCATGTCCCAACCCTGATGAGCGATAAACTGACTCATAATTAAGGGCTAAGTAAATGATAAATCGTTAAAAGCAACCTTGGGCTCCTAAGGTGTGCTTCCTATAAAAGCATTATGAAAAAGAAGTAAAAGGCACACCGGAGGGGTCAAAAAAGCAGCCTACGGAAAGGGGTAACTCATGTTTGCACGATTGCCCCTGCTTACATTTATACACTCACGATGATGGACCTCCATGAACTAGTCCCATGACCATGGCACCTTGCCTTGAATTCCTTCCCCTCCATTGCCAATATTATCACAAACACCTCTAGATTGAAGGGTTGACTGAGGACATGTCACCTCCCCTTGGGGGTTGGAAACACCTAATAGGGTTGATCATCTAGCCATCCCTAACATACGAAGGCAACACTTTTATGGGACTTTGTCTAGTTAGATATTTGAAGGTGATCTTAGTTTAAAGTGTTATTTTGCCCTTAACAATTAATTATGGTCCATTATGATGCATCTATGGTCATTGTCCCTAATGATTGATGGCTTTTTCTTGATCTTGAGATGGTTTTTCCAGGTGGTTCTTAACACAATAGCAGAGGCCTTCAAGAGAACATTATATCTCTCTATTTCAAAGCATGCCCAAGTCTTTTTGCATTTTCCAAAGAGTAGTGATGACCTTGCAGATGTAGTGCATTTTTATCTCATTGATTAGTGTATTTAGTGTATTCTATAGCTCTACTTCCTTTCAAGTTCCTCTAATAGCAAACATTAAAGTGACAAGATTTAATTTAAAAAAAAATTGTAAAATTTTAAATAATAAATTTTCCACTTCAATATTTCAAGCAATTTTTTTTAAAATACTTATGACTCTCCTTTTATAATTAAAAAAGAATATATGTATTTTTGAATATAATTAAATATTTATAGCTTCAAAATAGTGTACAATTAGAAAAAAAAGACTTATTTTATAATTACAACTACAAATAACATAATCTTATTCCATAGGAGTATTCACATATAGAAAAAAAATTATGATGATATATATTAATAGACTGACTTATTTAAAAGAAATGTATTTATAAATACTTTCCATCAATATTAATATGATGATTATTTAATATTTACTAAGACTAAATATAGTCTATTGAACCCTAAGAACATAAGATGTTGCTTGGAGTTTTTTAAAAGTTTTATTTGTACAAGTAGCTTTCTGAGTTAATTGGTCAAAAAAGTTGATAATGTGGTAAATAATTTAAAATTTAGATTTAATATGAATATATGATGGACAAATTAAGAGAAAATGTTTTTCATTTTCAACATTCTTAGTATCACAAATGTGGCAAACTCTTTCATCCCATTGGACTTTGTGAATAGACCAACGCAATTTCACTATGGACCTCATGAGAATTTGATCTTATTTTCTTCATGTTTATTTTCTCCTTTACAATAATCAGCACAAAGAGATACTTTTAATTTTTGAAAGTTGGCTTGATGACCTCCTTATAATATCTTAATTTCCTTTTTCTTTTTAACTCTTTACCACACCACAATGTTTCCTTAAAAATTGAGCTAATAATATTTTTAATATTATCCTTAATCTACAAAATGATCTTTTCTTTTATGCCCCAATGGTTTAGTCAAGATCTGACATTCTTATCTAATCTCTGCTAGAGTCAAAAGTGGTTTTGACTAGAATTTGAAGCAATTTTAAAAAGATTCTTGTCTTCCATATTGTTTAACTTCTTATTATACATTCTATATCTTATCATAACCATGCTCTCAATGGAATAAAAACCATAAAATAAAGTACATTCTCTTTAATTTTAAAATTATATATTATATAGCTAATTATATATTATATAGCTGATACTCAAGTTAAACAATTTACCATCTAGACTTCACACTCACTTTTTGTGGCTATGACTGCCGACCTTTTCCAGCTAAATATATCTCATTCTTATCCATGAAATTGGAGTTGGTAATGTAAAAATACCACGTGGATTCTCTTTATAAATGGGGGTTTGACTCTTAAAATTTAAGATTATTAGTAAATAAAAAGAACTTGTATAAGGCTAAAGGTTTTATGCATGGAAAAGTGCACTTTTAACCCATAGTATAAAAGTTGGTATAATAGAATGGTTTATGTAACTGGCGAGAGACAAGATTCTATGTATACAAATGGGTAGATGTGAAGATTGATAAGAAACAAAGTCTAATGTATACGAATGGGTGGCTTAAAAGATTTATGATCGAACTTTGTTTATGTGATAATCAACTTCTTCTTTCTACTTTCTAGTTTAAAAAAAAATAAAAATGAGTGAATTTATATTACAATAAATAAACACTAACAAGTTAAGTCTCACTAACACAATCAGATAAAGATGGACCTTGTAATCAAGATTTGCTAGCGACCCTGCTAACCTAGTGTCAAACTTCATGGAATGATTGTGCCCTATACTAACTATAATACACTTTAATTCTATACACTCTCTAACTATAATACACTTTAATTCTATATTTAAGTTTTTTTTAAATAAATGTGTAAGCTCATATTACAATTTCACCAATGATGCAATTGCAAAAGAAATTCTCATATATACTGGTCTAAAGGGTCTAGATTGCTTACACTCATCAAGGATGGGAGTCTCCACATACCAGGGTAAACAACGCTCATTCCGATGTTATAAGGCATCAATTCAAGCCCTTTCACGCCATATTTAGTTGCAGTATAAACAGAAGCCCCATACTGGACGTACTGCAAAACACATAAAATGGTGAATCCATTATCACCAGACACGACAATATAATTAAATCCTATAATTCATAAGCAATCAACTTTAGCCTGAAACTCTGATCACAAAAATAAAAAACCATCTGCAACCCTAAAAGCATTTTCATGAATCATACCAGACCAGCCAAAGAACTGACGAGAACAACAGACATGGGTGGTCGGGCATGGCCTTGGTCTGTGCGATGTTTCATCAAGCGAAGAGCAACATGCAAAGTGTTTACCATCCCTGATAAATTTGTTTTAATTGTGGCATGCAAATATTTAATGGGAACTTTATCTATGTATCTGACTCTGGCCCAACCAGAATTGCAAACAACCAGATCAATAAACCTCCATTAAAATGATTGTTCAAGTGTATCTGAAAGAGTTTCATAGTCACCCACATCAGCAATCTGCAAAGGAGAAAATAAATAAACATTCCTGAATTCGGCAATACTGGACTCCATTAATTAAAGTCAATTTAACGAGAAAAACCTATCCATGTACCTTTGTGGATATTCTATCGGCACTGGTAGCTTTATTATTGACCAACTTGTCCAGTGCCTTCTCCATTTTTGCAGAGCTTCTGCCTATCAGAGTAACGAAGGCTCCCTGTGATAGAGCCTCTTTGGCAATAGCAAGGCCAATACCGCTGGATCCTCCTGTTATTAGGACATGCTTCCCACGCAGGGTTTTCAGACGCGATGAAGGTTTCCACAGCAAGGTGACCCCAAGAAAAATAATCAAAAGGATAATAACAATGATGGTGAGCATAGTTGCAGCAACTTCCATTGCGAGCGCTTCGAGAATGGTAGTATGCCTTAAAATGGAAGCACTAAGCCTTTTAAGGACACAGTCACATTAAACTCCCACACAGGAATTGACAGTATCACTTAAATGCGCGGTTGCTGCTTTGCAAAAGTTTGAAACACACACGCTTTCCCTATAATTACGAAACCCCAGCGTGCAGGGATCTTGCCGTGGTCTGATAACAAAGCAGTTGTATATAACGCGACTTTTTGAAAGTCTTTCTGGCGGGTTTTTCGGTCGAAATCCGGCAGGAATTTATTGGAATCGCAAGTTTGATAGCTAGTTTCTGCACAATGAAAGAGTCCCAGGGGTTTTTCAGGGTGCTGAATCCAAATATGCAGTTAAAAAACCATTTTAACTGCAACAAATCAAAATTTAACCTCTATTTCTTCCACCGGATTCCATCACCGAAATCTCCAAAAAATCGCATTATAGACAACTCCGATAACAAATGCTAAAATGAGCACGGGGTTTCCGCCGTGCTCTGATAGCAAAAGCTGAAACGAACGCACGGGGTTTTCGCCGTGCTCTGATAACAAAAGCTGAAACGAACGCACGGGGTTTTTGCCGTGCTGTAATTACAAGTACTTTTGGAGCAGGATTTTGAGTACCGGTTATCCCACAGCATTGAGATGTGTCACGGGCGCCACAGTGATGGATTTTGAATTTGACTGGCAAATTCAAATACAGTTAAAATGATAAAAATGAGCGCGAGTTTCATAAACCATCAAATTTGATTTCAGATTTGAAATTTCTATGGCACAGTTTAATATTTAACTATTAGATGTTTCTATTATTTTTTTCATATTTCTCAATATATTTCTCTTATAAAACTATGAATTTAAATTGTTTAAAAAAATATGAATTTAAATGGTATAAAATATACTTTTGAGTGTATAAATAAATTTAGGTTTTTTAAAAAATTATTTGAACATTAGAATTTTACAAATTACATCATTGAAATCAAATTTGGAATTTCAAATTTATCCTACTTATCAAATAGAAATTTGATGACAGTTATTTGTTTTTTATGCCTGTCATTTTATGTTTTAAATAGATTTGTTAGTGTTAATTTTTTTTTGGTGTTATAAACAAATTTTGGATAACGATGGAGAGATATGCTTATAGTAGTCATCCTTAGAAGAAGAAATCATAATTACTCACTAGTTTGGCTCTATAGCACCAAAAATATATTGAGATCCAAGTGATTCTTGAAAATCACAACTATGTAGAAATGACAATCCAAACGGAAAGTTATGTAAATTAGAGAAGAGCTCCTAAAAATAAAAATATGATGAATAGGATTCTATTTTACTTAAGGCTTTATTTGCAATTAATAGCTATAGAATAATATGACATATATGTCTTAAAAAATAATATAATTACATAACTTAAATTTTGCATCCCTACATGCTTACTTATTTGTAATTGTTTATTTCACATACACACATTTTGATGTCAAAATGGGAAACAACCTTTCTAAACCTTAAGAGTGCAATCTAGGATGAGCTACAACTTACTAATTGTGAAGGTTCTTACTAGGGAGATAATGGTCACATGTCTTTCACTTACTAATGGTAAAGGTTCTTATTAGGGAGATAATGGGAGATAATAGGTGGAAAGGTATCAACTCTTGTTGTCTAATTTACTCTTTTTTTTGTAAGCTGGCAACATTTATATTAATATCAAAAATTTTTACATCATACATCTCCAAATGACCAAAATTAATAGACTCATCATGAGGATCCAGAAGGAGTCTTGTTTAACTGACACCAAGACAACCCAAATTTACAACATATATACCATGTTTCAACAATACAAGATAAGGACTAAAAGACACATGAACAAACATAAGGCACGTGAGAAAATATTAGATACATGACACAGAGACTCAAGCCTCTTGGTAGCCAAATACACGGAAGTTGCAGAGGTTACAAATATATTCCATAACACATCCCACAAGTTTGCAGTCTGATTGAGCTCAGAAGTCAAGCAAACCCATATGCAATGGAACCCCATGTGTCAAAAAATATGATTACATAGTGCCATTGTGTTGCAAAGAGTCTAAAGGAAGAAATAGGTGTTCCATCCACTATCAACTACCATCATAACTTGATTCTAAACAAATCTACCTGCAGAACCACAATTAAGGCATAATAAAAAAAACACCCACGTGGAATACAGAGTGCCACAACACCGTAGGGAACCTGGAGGAAATATAAGGTGCACCACCCACTATCAACAACCAAAATAACATGATACGAAGCAAATCAATATGGAGCCGAGCCTAAGTAAATTTGATGAGTAATGCACCCCGGAGACCCGCACTCTCCAAAAAAATAGTAGAACCAACACTATCTAGTTCGCACAATAATACCTTATCGTAAAGTGTGATGAAACAAAGGTGCACTGAAACTTCCAAAAAGCAAAATCATGTGCTTTGTACACACCCCCATCCGAGAACTATTGTTATCTAACGTACAATTAGATATCCATAATGTATATTGTTATCTAAAATTATCCCTATTCATATTTATTAAAAATAGGAATTTATTGTATGTGTACTATTGTTAAAAATAGGGATTTATTGTTCATGTAATGTACACATATACAATAAATTCCTATTTTTATTAAATATGAATAGGGAGTACTTTCAAAAAAATTACGCCGAAGGTGTTCTCTCTATAGACTTTTGATGTCCAAACACTGTTCATTGCAACGAATCAACGAGCATATTTTTTGTCCTCCTCAGGCTTATCCAAATTTGACACATGAACCTCCCACCATCTTGGTCTTGCTCACCACAAGCTTGACTATCTGGTGTCTTTCACTTACTAATGGTAAAGGTTCTTACTAGGGAGATAATGGGAGATAATAGGTGAAAAGGGATCAACTATTGTTGTCTAATGTACTTTTTTCTTGTAAGCTGGCAACATTTATATTAATATAAAATTTTTTTACATCATACATCTCCAAATGACCAAAATTAATAGACTCATCGCAAGGATAAAAAAGGAGTCTTGTTTAACTGACACTAAGACAACCGAGATTTACAACATATATACCATGTGTTCAACAATACAAGATAAGGACTAAAAGACACATGAACAAACATAAGGCACGTGAGAAAATATTAGACACATGACACAGAGACTCAAGCCTCTTGGTAGTCAAATACATAGAAGTTGCAGAGGTTACAAATATTTTTCAGAACACATCCCACAAGTTTTGCAGTCTAATTGAGCTTAGAAGTCAAGAAAACCCATATGCAATGAAAACCCATGCGTCAAAAATATGATTACATAGTGCCACTGCATTGCAAAGAGTATGAAGGAAGAAATAGGTGTGCCATCCATTGTCAACTACCATCATAACTTGATGCCAAACAAATTTACCTATAGAACCACAATTAAGGCATAATAAAAAAACACCCACGTGGAATACAGAGTGCCACAACACTGTAGGGAACCTGGAGGAAATATAAGGTGCGCCACCCACTGTCAACAACCAAAATAACATGATAAGAAGCAAATCAACATGGATCCAAGCCTAAGTAAAGTTGTTGAGTAATGAACCCTGGAGACCCGTGCTCTCCAAAAAAATAGTAGAACCAACACTATCTAGTTCGCAAAATAATATCTTATCGTAAAGCGTGATGAAATAAAGTTGCACTGAAACTTCCAAAAGGAAAAATCTTAAGACCAAAAACTTCAACTTGGATCTAAAGACTCAATTGTGCCATCGTGATAGGTGTTGTCCATAGGAATCATGTGCTTTGTATGCACCCCCATCCGGGAACTATTGTTATCTAATGTACAATTAGATATCCATAATGTATATTGTTATCTAAAATTATCCCTATTCATATTTATTAAAAATAGGAATTTATTGTATGTGTACTATTGTTAAAAATAGGGATTTATTGTTTATGTATTGTACACATATACAATAAATTCCTATTTTTATTAAATATGAATAGGGAGTACTTTCAAAAAATTTACGCCAAAGGCATTCTCTTTGCAGACTTTTGATGTCCAGACACTGTTCATTGCAATGAATCAGCGAGCATAGTTTTCATGCTCCTCACGTTTATCCAAATTTGACGCATGATCCTCACACCATCTTGGTCTTGCTCACCGCAAGCTTGACTGTTTGGCTCATCTTAAGGGTATCTGGCTCGTTTAGTTAGGGGTCTACTCCAGCTGTTATTACTTCGAACCCTGAGGTGGCTAAAGAGTTGCTTAGCTCCTCTCATTTCGCCAACAGAACCCTCAAGCAATATGCACAACACTTGTTTTTTGGGAGAGCCATTGGTTTTGCCCCAAATGGAGACTACTGGAAGTTGCTAAGGATAATTTCTTATGCTCATATTTTTTCTCCTCGCAAAATTGTTGCGCATGAAGCTGGACGCCAAGCTAATGTTGTTGAAATGTTTGTCAAAATCCAAAATGAGTATCAGTGTAATAGGGTTGTTAGGTTTAGAGGGAATCTCCAAGGAGATGCTCTGAACAATATCATGGGAAGTATTTTTGGAAGGAGGCTTGATATGAGTTCTGAAAATGAAGAAGTCAAGAACCTGTGGGCAATGGTGGATGTGGGATTTCAACTGCTATGAGATTTTAACTCGGCTGATAATCTCCCATGGGTGCGACGGCCTTACCCTCTTTGTATCCATGCTCATTGTGCCAAGCTTGTGCCACAGTTGAAACATTTTGTTAAAAATATTATCTAAGAGCACCGATAGAGATCGCGTAAGGAGAGCAACACAAATTATGATTTTGTTGATGTTTTGCTTTCCTTGCAAGGAGAAGATAAACTTGATGAGGAGGACATGATTGTTGGAAAATCAAAGTAATTATATTTGGGTTTGATTCTCCATTGTTGATAATTAGTTGTGATTGTGTTGGCTTCTTTTACTTCTCTATTATCTTATCTTTCATCAAGCAATTACGATATTATGTGTGTATGAAAATCACAAAATAAGAGACACAAGATATTGGCACATGCCAAGGCAAAAACCCCATCGAGGGGAAAACCCATTCAAGATCATTCTTCCTTTCAATAATATTATTTGAGACTCTTCACCCTAGACCAATACCAGACTTTCCCTCCACACCAACTCAGCTTCCCAGATCTTCGACCCCTTCTAGCAACTTCAACTACGCAGCAACAACTTCTGGCAACAATGAAACTTAGGAGACTTCAATTTCCCAATCTAGACCACGAAGCAGAGAGAGAGGAACAAAAATTTCAATTTTTCCTTTCTCCTTAGACTTCCCCAAACTCACATTCATTTAGGCTTCTCGGCAACAGACTTCGCACTCTTTCCCAACTACAAGAGAACTCCTCACTTTTTCCTAGCTTCAAGAGATTTTGAACTTGTGTGAGAGAATGATGCTCCAAATGAATTCGATGAACTTGTATCTATAGGCTTCTTGTGAGGTCGAATAGGGTCCTTAGGCCAGCTTGATCTTCTTCTAGGTTGACATGGTGTGGAGGTTACATAAATCATATTTGACTCAATACTTAACCTTTTTACATTAATCAAAAGCCCAATAAGGATCTCTTTAAAAGTACAATGATTCTATTGACTGAAAATAAATCCAAGAAGTCCTCAATTGGGACTTTGATCTAAAACAAGGTGACCCAAGCATGAAACCCATGCTTTAATAAGTCACAATAATTATAATAATGATTATTTTCTTTATTTTTTTGACAAATTCATTACATGATGATTCAAGTACATTAATGAAGACCGAACATAGTTACATTTTCCAATAATGATTGCAGTACTATGGGAGATTACTTTTCGTGGTATCGACATGACGAATTTACTCACAGAGTGGACCATGGTTCAGCTGGTCCTAAATCCTGAAGCTTAGAAGAAAGCCCAGGAAGAGTTGGACCAAGTAGTCGGGTGTGAGCAAAGCGTTAGGGATGAGGATATTCCTAAGTTTTCGTATCTCCATCGTTTCGGTATGGTGCTCATAGGAGATGGCATTATGACTAGAACAGAAGGGGAGGATTGGTTTCATCTTGATTTCCTCTAGTGCGTTGCTTTCTTCTTGCCTGAGGATGAAGGAAAGGATTTTCTGGAGAGCTTGTGTTTAAAGGTTCAAAGATTCACTTTCGAGGAAAGGCTTTTCTATAGAGCTTGTGTTTAAGCTTTAAAGATTCACTTTCGAGTAGCAAAAATAGGGTGGCTTTTTGAATGCTTGTGTGTTAAAGATAAGGAGCGACCATGCGACAACGTTTTGGAAGATGCTTTGTTGCGTTGCAATTTTAGAGGCGCGCTTGTTAAGCGACCATGAGACAAGGGTTTGGCTACTCTGTTAGGGTTCTTTTTTGGATGCTTCATTGTTAAAGATAAGGAGTGACTGCACGAACTTGGCTACTTCATCGCCTGTGAATAAGAGGACCCATGTGAAGAAGAAATCTAGAGTTGTTTTGACCAAGCAGTGGTGAAAGAGACTTAAAAAATGCATCCGCTTGGTCCCCTTTTGTCATGGGCCCATCTATCAACTGAGAATGTGGACATGACGGGTGGATTCTGTGTACCATTCGGTACAACCGCCATGGTGAATATGTGGTCGATTACTCACAATCCTCATATTTGGGAATCATTGAATGAGATTCACCCCAAGAGATTCGTCGAGGGGGAGGGTGGGAGAAACGTGGATGTAAGGGGGAACGATTTGAGGCTTGCGCCTTTCAGTGCAGGTCGTCGAGTCTGCCATGAGAAGGCTCTGGGTCTCGCCATTATGAATCTTTGGGTGGCCAAGTTGTTGCATCATTTTCAAAGGATTCCACTTTGGTTGTCCGACCATTTTCTTGTAGGCGGAGTTAGCCCAGTGGACTCTGTTGTTGGAATCCAAGATGATAGCAGGACAATTATCTACTTCAAATTGTTCTTTTATTTCCTCCATTGAGCCACATAGGGGAGAGGTTTGCAAGTTGGTATCTGTTATGCACTTGACCAACATAGTCGACCCCACAAGTCTCTGTCCCTACGACATTATCACGATGGCTTTCTTTATGTGCGTAGAATCCATAATGTCCTTGTTTTAGGAGTTGGGGAGAATTTCTTTGAAAAACCCCACAAAGTTGCCCAAGAAGAGGAGTTGTCGAGCTTCAAACCATGTTGGTGCTTGTGAAGACTAAAAGTTGCCAGGGGCTTTGGGATGTCGAGGTCTAAGGGAGATTCAACAACCCTCTTGTATGAGTGATTGTACCATATTACTTGGTGGGAATGGGAATCATTGGTCATTATAACAAGATCACAAGAGGCGGAGTATATGTGTTCTAAGAAGGATATGTCCATAAGCGATGCAAGCACCGGGGTAGGGGAAGGGGCAAAACTCATCTTGGGACCGATGAGGCTGAGCTTCGACATCAAATGGCCATGCTCATCATTGTATAATGTCTACATGTTTTTGTCGTTGTCATTGTTGTTCCTTTCTCTACTTGATAATTGGAATATGCAAGAAGTGGAAGGTGATGATTATTTGTGGTGGGGAGCAATTAGAAGGAGTGGGAGGGTGACCAAATAGTCTCTATTGGTTATGAGCAACTGGGGATGCAACACAACAATGGCTTTCAACTGCAAAATAATGTGATCTTTCAATAGAGCCTTTGGATAGCAAAACACTGTTGGGAATTTTCATCTTCATCTTGCACATCAGGGTCAGGAGGGTCGAGGGTTCGATATTGACACCACTTCAACACAACCAAAACTTCAATTTTTCCCCGTGTGTTGTTTTATTGGCTTCTTGAAGCTTTAGCGTTCCTTTGCACCTCTCGATGCAATTACTAGAATAATTGTTGAAGTCAAAAAAATGTATATCAACAATGTGCAACTAGAGCATGGCTCCAATCTTTCTCACTGGTATTTCTTGTGTTTATGACTCTCGTTTGTCTTACTCCGTAAATTACTTATTAGTAAACTACTCATTAAAATTTAGTTATTATTAATTATTAGTTGACAACTCATTAAATTTATGACAGGCACCCTAAATAATTGGAAGTCAAATTCCAAGCCTCATGAAAACATAAATTTTAAAATCTTAAAAATTAACCATGTATATTAATTAGACCACCACCCATTTTTCTAGGGTGTCATCTAAGGCAGAGAAATTACATTGCCCTGACAATTAAAAGTGGTCTGAATCCGAGCAACAAAATTTCAAGAAATCTTGAGGTAGCAGTGTTTGAATCACATTTTTGATAATGCAAATAGATTTAGCAACACCAAAAATCTTTGGGGCACCCAAAACCGGGAAGTTTGACCGTTGTAACTTGGATTTACCCAGATTTTATCAGGGAAAAAAACAATTTAGTGGTAAATCAAATCAAGTCCAGTCATGGTATTCTTAATTGTTCCATATTCTCGGTCAATTCATAAATGTGAGTTTGCAAGTGGTCAATCAGGGATGTAGGGTTGCAGTTATTAGAGTCTTTGTCCATTATCTGGTGGTGTTCTGTATTGTTCCATATTCTTGGTCAATTCGTAATGCGAGTTTGCAAGTGGTCGATCAGGGATGGATGGTTGTAGTTAATAATGAGCCCTAGAGTCTTTGTCCATTATCTGGTGTTGCGGCTTGGCTTATTAACGAAAATATCCACCTCGCTTTCCGCCATGATACCAGTTTGACACCAATTTGGAATGTTTTTTGTCCCTATCTATACCCAGTCGTAGTTGCACACCATTCAAATTTATTTTGGAAGCTTGACTTGAGCGGATCAGAGGTTCGAACCCACCGCTCATGACAAAATGGCAGCAGATTGGCAGGGGATCCATTGACCAATGGGGCTACCTGCCCGAGCTCGACACCAGTTTGAGACAATAATCTTGATCATTTGGCGCCGTATACGCTGCCAGATTCTAACTAGCATTTGCACCACATGTTGCAAAGGAAATGTCGTAAGGTAATGGCATAAGAAACAATAGCATAGAAGAAAGAAGTCAAAATTTTATGCAATTTTGTTTATTTATTGGTGTTTCTTTTTAATCATATGTTATGTTTCAGGGTCAAAGGGAAGGATTTATGAAAATTCTCTTCATTAAGATTTTGGAACCTTTATAAGTAAATGATTTAAATCAAATATTTCATAACAAAGTAATCTCATATCACCTTAATTCACAATGCAATGGATAATAGTTTTAAATTTCTCCCCACTTATGAAATTCTCCATTCTAATTGTTGTTTGACCATGATGATATTTGCATCATAATCCTTTTCATGAGAATATCATTTAGGAAGTCAATGATAAGTGGCACAATTAGTTCCTCACAATTGTGAAATCCCCATTCTAAATATTGGCATCATGATCCTTGTTCGTGAAAATATCATTTAAGAAGTCAATGATAAGTGCCACAATTGGTTCCTCAAACAAAACACTAAAGTAAGAAGACATCATTGTTTGATTGAACTTTGAAGATAAGCATTATCAGTAACTTGTCATTAACTTTCCAAATGAGTAGAAACATCTTTGAACAAAACACTAATCATTCTTATAAAATTTCTTCAAATCTTAAATCTTATATTTTAGATTCAATAAAGTCTATCCTTAAAGTAAATATGATCACCCTAAAACTTTCTCCAATTAAGTATATTGTATCCTAGAATTGTTAAAAAACAACTTTATTTGATTTTATCAAAACGTTATTCAAAATCTATCAAAATTATTGACAAAATCTATCAATACTAAAGCAACATTCTAATCAAAATTCTTCACCTAATACATTTCCTTTTAACTAGGAATCAGAGTTCCTAAAAGAATAATCTCATAAACACAAAGCCACTTTGACAAAAAAAAATCACCGAGGGTTACACACTTGAAATTTGTAAACATTAACCAATCCATCATATGGCTTGGGAATATATTTATTAAAACCTCTAGTCAAAACGCCACCAAATATAGCATCTTCCTAGAATTTCAATATATCCTCTTTGATAGGATATTAAAATTTTATAAGATGACATGAAGCAACGTAATGGTTATGCAATTCCCAGTAATTTATGAGCTGGCTTTAGAACAAATTTATAAGATTTGTAATAGGGGTTGCATTGAGTATAGTGTTGCTAACAATTTGCATAATGCAGTGTTGTTAGGTGGTATGCCAATGGTGACACATCATGTGATCATATCACACTGACATAGACGATATTTCGAGCTTAGTTATTTAAGTTTGTGTGTAGAAGATTTCAAGAGAAGCTATGCATGACAAGTTATACATGCCCTAACATAATTCACCCAAAAGATACAAAATTTATCTGAGAGGTTGATTTATCTTGGGCAATGTAATTGTTATATGACAAGGCATGCATTGGGCTTAAGATTGTAAAATATCTCATAACCTTTTCCAATATACTATAAATCAAGGCCTTGGAACACTAGCATAGGGAATAATAAACATGTGTGGAAGCCAGGACATTCATATAAATTTGATGTCTAACTATCGAGAACATATGCTTCATAATCTATTTTGTAACATTTTGTTCCTTTCATTGAAATAGAACTTGCCACAACTCTTTTGTTGGGGCCTAAAAAGAAAGGGATACCTAGAAATTTAAAGATATACCTAAATTGAATCTACAACCAACTTACATTAATTAATTTAAAATCTTGTTAGCATTGTTTATATGACATAGTTTTGGTCCATGGAATCTTCAAAACCTAGGGATATATGAAAGATATCTAGGAATTTCATCACATTTTTTAAACACTCAGTGTCCTCTTTCTTGTGAGGAAGTCTCCTTTTTCTTGTGAGGAAGGGGGATCATTTGCAAAGTGACCATGACTTAGCACATTTGACCCAAGAAATAGATATTTGTTCACCTCACCTAGTGAAATTTCCAATCTAACAAGTATCCAAGAGCCTTTCTCAAGAAAGGTCGAGACCCAAAAAAGTGGAACAAAACAACCCAATTTTAAATAAAATAGTTCATTAGGTAAGAATAAACTTGGGCGCTAAAAATATATCTCTTGTGACATAATGTGGAGCTTCAACATATGAAACAAAACACTAAAATAATAAGACAACATTGTTTGATTGAACTTTGAAGATAAACATTATCAATAGCTTGTCATTAACTTCCAAATGAGTAGAAACATCTTTGAACAAAACACTAATCATTCTTATAAACTTTATTGAAATCTTAAATCTTATAATGTAGATTCAATAAAGTCTATCGTTAAAGTAAATACGATCACCCTAAGATTTTCTCCAATTAAGTATATTGTATCCTAGAATTGTTAAAAAAAAAAACCTTTATTTAATCTTATCAAAACGTTATTCAAATTTATCAAAATTCTTGACCAAATCTATCAATACTAAAGAAACATTGTAATCAAAATTCTTCACCTAATACATGTCCTCTTAACTAGGAACCAGAGTTCCTAAAAGAATAATCTCATAAAAACAAAGCCACTTTGACAAAAACCATCAAATATAGTCTCCTCATAAAATTCTAGTAGACCATTTATAATTAGAACAAAATTTGTTTGATAAACCCCCTAAGTTTCCTGTACGATGCTAGAAGTGGACACTTGTGTAGATATAACTGGAATTCTCATTCGGAAGAGCTGTAGATGCATACTTCTGTAGGATCCTGTAGCAGTTAAGAATATGGCTTGGAATGAAATGGATGATAGGTAGAAGTGTTGGTATGGATAAAAGGTAGATGATAATTTATGAATATGGTGAATGGAGATTTAGGGAGTGAATGTAAATCCACCTTTTCCATTTCACCTACCGTCCTTTCTTGACATCTAGGTTTAGGTTCCAAAATATCCACCTTAAATTTTTTTGCAGAGGCTACAGTGGAAATGTTTGGCAATGTGACTGTTAACTCCCCCACATAAAGAATGTCTGGATTGCTTCTAAATATTGTCCTTGAATCTGCCTTTGGCATTTGACCTACCACCATCGCATGACTTCCAAATTCAGGTTCAAAATTTTCTAGAGAGGCTTCAGAAGAAGCATTTGGCAACATAGATTGTATTGTCATTAATTCCTGCTTGTAAATAATGTCTAGAATGGCCATTAATTTATTTGATGTCATCTCCAAACTTGTGTTTTCTACTTCAGCAGACTTGCTTGCTTGTATTTGAGATTCAAGCTTAGAAGTAGCCCTCTTATGACGTGCCCTTTTTCTCTTGATTGCATAACCGTTCATGTTTATAGCTTCATTTCATTGTTCAGGAATCTTCCTTGGTTGTATTTGTGATTCAAACTTCGAAATAGCCCTCTTACGGCGTGCCCTTTCTCTCTTGATTGCATCACCTTTCATGTTTATAGCTTCATCTGATTGCTCAGGAATCTTTGTTTCTACTCTCCATGTTTGTGCGTTGTAATTTGGGGTCACATTCCTTTCCCTTGCAAATTGATCACTGCAGATGATTTCATCATTTGCAAGCATCTTGATGTAGTTAAACAAAGTTCTTGAATTTAGCTTTGTGATTTCAACTGGTGTCCTTGATTTCTTTTCAGATTCAAGTTCCAAAATATTCTCATTAAAGGTAAGGCAAGGTATGGGTTGACACCAAGACATGGAAGGATATAAGAACATATATTTTCATTATGGGATATACCTTACCCTTACCTTACTCTGACCTAACCTTCCACAATGGGGAAGCAATATTGATGAGCGATCCTAACCAACTTGTTCAGTACAGGAAATTGCCTTTCCTTGAAACCAACATTTCCCTTCTAACTTTCTCCCTCTTCGAGAGAAAGAGAGTCAAACAAGGTCTTCAAATGAAAAGTCTATCATTTGGAAGAATTTGAATTTGCAAAAGTGCTAAGACATCCATTAGGGTAGTTTTTCCAGCACCACTAACTCCCATCAAGGTTCTATATACCCCTGGTCTAAAGGATCCACTTACATTGGAAAGGAGTTGTAGACTGTCTTGACCCAACCCTTCACTTTTCATCTCATGTTACGAAACTAAACATTATTTCTAGATATTCCATTGAAGAGAACCTAGGTATGTCAAGCTACTCGCAGATTACCAATTCAATTGAACAATTTATAGATACACATCGGTGGCATGTTAACATAATAGTTTATGTTCTCAAAAGCCATCAACAATGGCCTGAAAGGAAGGATCATTCCTTTCTTCTATTGTGTCGAGACATGAGTGACACTGAATTCTCTACCAGGTGTAGAATTGTCTTCAGAGGCTAGATTATCTCTCCTCTCTAACAAGTAAACATGACTGAAAAAATTATTAAATCTATGAAAGAATGGTGCCTGTTTTTATCATATACTTTCAAATATTTGGATGTGAATAGGTTATATACTTTTATAGATTGCAATATTTATAGTTCAATCTTTTCATCTTTTCTTTCAAGAAAAACCAAAAACAATGCTTTTGAGCCTAATTCAAGATCAGCACAAAGGTTTTCTAATGTCTCTCACTCAGTGGTCCGAGAGAATGTGTTACAGAGAAGTTATGTAGTTCATTCAAGTTTCTCACTTCGTTGTCTATTGAAGGAATGACCTAATTGCATTTCACTCTGACAAATTCCTCAATGTGGCATATTGTATTGTAACCTCCCCATTCATACCTTACCCTTACATATTGATGAACACTCCTAAATAACCTGTTCGGTACAGGGAATCGCCTTTCTTTAAAACCAAAATTTCCCTGCTAACCTGCTCGCTCTTCCAGAGAAAGAGAGTCAAACAAGGTCTTCAAATGAAAAGGCTATCATTGGGAAGAATGTGAATCTGCAGAAGTGCCAAAAATCGAAATGTTTGAATCAGTTGACCAAATTGACAATGGGTAAATTGTTTTTTTTGCAGTACAGATCTAAGCTCACACGATCAAATAAAAAATGTTAATGGAAATACCATATAATGCTTTGATATATTACGCATATAATGCTTTGATTTATCAATATGCTAAGTCACTCTGTTGACTCAAATATGTAATAGACAATAAACTAATCAATGATAGAGAAAATAAAATGTCAAATTGAGGTGGGACCAGTTTTGCAAATAAGTCTACTATGCCTGTCAAGAGAGTGTCCAGCCTCTTTGTTCCAAGGTCCCAAAAGATGGTCCCAAACAGTAGGGCAACAACTGTAGTGAAGAAAAATTGCACAACATTATAGTGTGGATTCATCCAATATGACCAATGTTGCTTCCAAAGGCATGCCACGCACTGAACCTTAAAGGACCGTGCATACTGTGTTGGAAAGCTCAGATCCTGCAAGCCAGGAGTAGGGGTGCTTAGCTCTTGAATAAGGGCTTGATTCCATCTGAAAACAGAACAACATAATTGTCAAATAGGGCTTTAAAAAAATTATAGTTTCTTGGGAGAAATTATTGCTTCCAAAGGCATGCCACGCACTAAACCTTGAAGGACCATGCATATTGTGTTGGAAAAATCAGATTCTACGAGCCAAGAGCAGGGGTGCTTAGCTCTTGAATAAGGTCTTGATTCCATCTGAAAACAGAACAACATAACTGTCAAATAGGGCTTTAAAAAAATTTACAGTTTCTTGGGAGAAATTATGTAACTAAAGATAGGGTAACAAAATTAGAGATGCACAATAAAAAAGGCTCAAAGTTCTGAAACAAA
The DNA here is from genome assembly GCA_031772625.1 of Pinus tabuliformis. NCBI lineage: Eukaryota > Viridiplantae > Streptophyta > Pinopsida > Pinales > Pinaceae > Pinus > Pinus tabuliformis. Next base: position 1,678,223,807 of record CM062818.1, read on the forward strand.
TTCCTACAATTATATTAGACATACCCATAGAGCTAATTTTCTGTAGATCTCAGCAAACTCTACACCAAGTTTTTCCTCAACAGCTATGCAACTCACTTCCGATGCCCATGTTGCTGGATTGTATCCTTCGCTAATCTGTGGTATTTCTAGAACGACCTGGCCAAACAACCAAGAATCGGACAAAATTGAAGGAAATAAGTTTTATGATTATAAAAATAGTTGTACTTTAGAAAACCAATAAAACTGAAAATTTAGCAATTATTCCCTGACTTGTTCGAGCCCTTTGCAACCCTTCATTTGTTGTTAAGCCAAGCAAAGAAACATAGAGTAGGCCTTTTGTCATTCATTTCCCTTGGAGATTCTCCACTTCTATTGATTTTTTCATATGCAATCATCTTCAAGCATTTAAATGAAGTCCCTAAATCCACCTTTTCCATTTCACCTACCATCCTTTCTATTATGTAACAAGCTGATAAGTAAATACCATATTTGGCTTTGAAAATTATGTGACAGGTCACCAAACTACCCTGGAAACTCACATTGGAAATATCTTGTCATTTGTACAACCTTTCAGCTGCCATTAAGGCCAGCAATCCACCATCATCATGACCAATAAGCACAATAGAAGAAAATGCCAGCTTCTGACAAAATGATGATAACAGACTAACCTGCAAGAAGCATCAAAATTAGATCTACCACGGACAGTGCAAACATAATGAAAATCATTTCCAACCATATTTAAATTAAGCACTTAAATTTCCCAGAAGATCAATTACAATTAAAGTCTAGGAAAGGAAATGAAAAAAAAACAATATTTTTCCCAGAATACAAGGGATAAAAGTGCTACAATCACAAACAAAACAAAGTGAGGTTGAAATTACAAGAAAGAGCAGATAAAAAATCAAATAGGAAAATAGTTAAAACTCTGAATTGATGAGATGGCACTCAAATCCACATGGCTTCCAGGTCTCACCTGGAACTCAAGTTCACATGAATTGGGCAGTCCTTTTACTTTCCATTCTGATTTGCTGGGACAAGAAGTAAGTCCCCAACCGGGCCGGTCAAAAGCAGCGACAGTGCATCCAGTTTGCCTTTCCAGGGGATTCATAACATACCTCCAAGAGAAAACCCCTCCACCAAATCCATGTATCAAAATCACCCCCATGCGTCCAAATTTATATGGTGTTGGCTCTAATAACGTTTTTATTAACCTAAACTTGTCATGCTTATATTTCTCCAAATTCAGAAATGGTATATGCTCAAAGAAACCAGAATAGCTATTTGAGCCACACTTGGAGCTTGGATTCACTTCTATAGTAGTAGAGCCACTCAATAGTGGAGTGTACAAGGGCTCATTTGTCGAAGTATGACTGAACTTCCTGGCAAGATTATGAGATCTTGGAAGCAAATTGTCATCACATCTTAACCTTCTCAGCACAGACCCATAATTTTCACCATTACTATCATGGAAAGCGCTGGAAGTGTAAGAATGACTATTTGTAATCTTATAATGGATAACCAGACCTTCACAAAGCATGAAAAGACTCTCATCATCAGGAAGGATTCTTGAAGGCATTTTTTTCCTCCATCAAAGAAATATTTCTCTCAGAATTAACTTTAACAATTCTACCCATATTGGGGTTGGAAGAACAAGGAAGATTCTGATAACCATGGAAAACAGTGTTGTAAAGTGGAACCTGTAAAATGAAAGACATGGTCAATAACCAGATTAGTTCATTATCGATCAAGATGAGTAATGACAGTTAATAAATAATGCTTCTGATACCCTTGAATGGAGTAAAATGTAAAGATCAAAGGGAATAAGAATTACTACTGTACATGAAACTGGAGAAAATTTGAATAATGCAGTTATGAGCTGTCTATGGCAACAGAAGCCTATGTCCTTTCATATTAGAGCTTACATTTCACAGATATGATAGGATTCTCAGCATTTAAATTTGTCACCAGTGCCCAATATGGCCTTCTCATACCACCACACTATATCATAGCAACCTTGGTACAAATATCATAATTGAATGTATGCCAGTTAACACCCTTGCTTATGTGGCAGTCTTCAAATGGTGGAAAAACACTCCTTAGACTCTAGAAAATGTAGCAAAGCTAACATGCATACTACTTTCGAGGTTCGAACTTTGGTTTCTATTTCCTTTGCAGGTCGTACATGTTGCAGACCTATGAAAGATAGAGTCATTCAGAGTGCAGAAATTTGGCTTTTCTTTTCATTTGGAGGCCCTATTCAGTGTAGCTTTTATATGACAAATAAGATAACGTGTAAGATATATAAATTATTTCAAATCATAGTTCTATTCCCCTGGGCCACTTCTATCCCCCTATGCCATACCCACATGCTGATGAGCCCCTTTACAAAGGAAAATTACCATAACCACTACTCCTACTTGTAATTCAAAATGTTTCATTCTTAATCATACCATACCCAATACCCAATACTCACACCCAGTCTTGTGCAACATTGATTTAAACGTATTGCACCAAATCTTAAAAATAGGGTTCATAAAATGGGATTAATGATGGAAAACTACAGCTATTTCAGGAAACCCGAAGACCTTGGCCATGTTTTTTGGCCATTCGTTTAGGAGGTCTGGACTTGGATACAATGCCTGCTCACCAATATGTTTACATATAAACTTTACTAGTGGGTTGTCCTTCTATGGAACCTTTGGCTCTGCCACAAATCTGACTGGAATGTTTGACAGGAAATGAGGTTGGTGACTCTCTACTTCTAAAGGTGAAAGAGATGTGTGAGAAGATTAAAGATTTTCCAGATGAATGGGTAACTAAAATTGATATATTCCTGATTTTGGACTCAATAGCTGTTCAATGCTTAGCCACATGATTACCTCAAGAAAAATAGATATATGAATTAGATCTCTATGCACTACAGAGTAGGTATGGGCAAGGAAACAGTTGTTTAATGTGATGATGGGTTCGCATTTACTCCTTGAAAGGATAGAAATTGCATCTTTTTCAAAGATATATAAGTATCAGTTCTTAAAAAAATCTAAAAAGACCTCAAATATGTAGCTTGAAAACCCATTTCACCATCAGAGACTATCTTACCGCTTCAGGATCAAGCTGCTGGAAGTGATGCATTTTACGCCTAGCTTTACATCTAGTCCTGTATGCCACCACACTGTGACCAAGAGTCTAAGGCAATAGACAACAAGAGAATTTCCAGCATACTCCATGGAATTTGGAAACCTCTTGACTCTGCTGAGGGGCTTCCTAATGCGGAAGAAGCCATAACCAAGCATGCCTTAACAACAATAAGGACACCTGAAGCCAGGCCACAGAATACTGGCTAAGAGCTAGGCATGCACATGCACAAGAAACTTGTTCCAAAGAAGAAAATTGATCTAGCTAGCCGTGAATTTGGAATATACCCGACAATAGGGCTGCTTATTACAATGAATTTTCTTGCCCCTTACTATACAGACTCTACAACATCCAGCACAGAGAAGAGGATAACCCGAAATTTAACATAATGAAACAATCAGCCAAAAAATTGAGGTAATACAAAATCATGAGCGATTCGTATGCACCAATATAAGCATTCCCCCGGAGCTTGGCCATAAGAGCAGACAATCCAGAAGTGATGGAGGCCCATTAGTGTTGTTGGCAGCTGGAAATGGTGCGGGAGCAGAAGAAACAAGTGATCACCATCTATCTGGAAGTTCAACAAGCACATGCAATCTTAACTGATTAAAATTCCAATTATAATGATCTGATCCAATGAAAAAATCTCTTTTAATCATCTAACACATCAGATCAATGGTCCAAAATAGGACACGGTGGCATATAAGGGAGTTCTTCCCGGAGGGAAACGCCTTACGGTGTAAATATAGGACATGGAACATACTCAACCCAGATTATTTAAGATTATTTCACTCTGAAAAAAAAGGTGGTTATATACATATCACTATCATAATTCATGAAGTATTTAAATGTTATCGTATCATTATCATATTTATTTTTGATACTATCATATTCATCTCTTCTTTTTTATGTATTATCTATAATAAATTGTTTGTGATATGTGAGTGTATTATTATTTAGTGATTTAATTGTGATATTTATGGATAGAAAAATAATGAGTGAAATTTTGATTTTGAGTTTAAAATTGGTTTTTAAGTATATATGAATTACTCTATAAAATTTACGAAGCATTCCGATTATGGAGAGTTTAAAGTTTAAATTTGTGTTTCTAACAAATCCCTATTAGATTATGAGTAAATTATATCAGAAAATAGGTGAGAAAACTTCCAAAACGTATAAAGATAAATATATCTATGGAGATTCGAAAACTCTTATAGATAGAATCAAAGGACACAGTGCATTTGATCCTCCCCTTTTATCTGGGTGGATTGAGGGTATTAAACATATCATGGACATTTTCCTTGGTATAATAGTACAACACATCTACCATGAATCAAACAAGGTAACTAACACTCTTTCAAAAAAGGGTCTTAGTGATGCTTATGGAGTCATGCGGTACCAATATATAGAAGACAACCACACAAATGTGGAAGGCTTGCTCCATCTCCCATGACAAAATATGCTTCTCTGTACTTTGTTGTTTTTTATCTTTTTTAGTAGCCATGCTTGGACTTTTTTATCAGATGGATACATTATGTTAGTGACTTCTAAATCTGTAAGTACTATGAAGACTTTTTTTGTAATTATTTTTTTGTATATGGCACAAAATATGGGTTTTAAAAAAACTCAATATAGGAGTTTATGTTATGATTACATGTAATGGATCACAAACTAATACAAAATCCAGTGTTTTTTTCTTCAGAATTTTTCTACTTAATTGTTGTTTATCTTTTTTATTTAATTGTTGTTAACTAAGATAGTTCACACAAATTTTTAAGATTTTTATCAAATTTTATGTGTTGGCAACTTTCTCCTTTAATCAAATTCATCTTGGGTATTTATGCAATGCATGAATTTATTAAAAATACTCTTTTAATCAAATCCATCTTGGGTATTTATGCAATGCACACATTTATTAGGCATACAAAGACCCTTAAGGAATTCTTATCCAATTCCTTAAACTAACCAATTATTGTAGTGTGGTTGATTTCTTACATGGTTGCTATCACTATCCATATTTAACTATTGACCTTTCAAGGAGTTTAACTAGCTCATTCTCTAGCCTTCTTCAAGAGGCTTCCCATTGTAATTGTCCTATGAATTCTTTCCAATAGTTGAAAGCAATTATGTAGCCTCATATCTCATTTCCAATCAAATATGTGATAACAATCTACATATTTTCCTAATATACAATTTCATTCATATATTGCATATTTGTGAAATTAATCTTAAACATGTGCCAATATATTGTTTTGAGGGGCACATTTTACAACCCATTATGAGGGTAATGTGTGATTTCATTTGTGCTCAACCTAGAGTTGACACTTTTTCCTTTTAAAATAAAAATTAAATATTCTCTAAATTAAAAAAACAATGACGACTATGCTAAAAAACAAAAATAAATTATATGTTTGGTTAGTTTTAATAAAAAAATTCAAAAACAAGAGGAGTTGTAAAAAAATTCACTCTTACTCTTAGTCATATATAAAATGTTTGATATTTATATGAAATAACATAATTTTATATCATTTTAAAAAAAATAAAGTAATTAAAAGTAAAAAAAATAAAGCATGAAGAAGTTGTATCACTCCTAGAATTTTTTAAATATTTCAATACATAACTTAAATAAATTATTTTAATGTCCATGTTAACTAATATATATATAAAGTTCCTTGATACAACACAAAAGACCAAAATAGACATTGAATTGGTGGAGATACATTTGGAAGCTTATTGCACCTCCGCGCACCACACTGTTCTTCTTCTGGTGCATTCTTAGAGACATAGTGCCCACGGGGGAGCATTTAGCTCACAGAGCTATTTACGGGCCTACCTGGTGTATTCTGTGCAAATGTGAATCAGAATCTACGGAACATCTTTTCCTACTCTGCATCGCATTGCAATCTCTTTGGCGGAGTTTATCCTCATCTATCCGTTTCATTGGGTTATGGGCTGGCAATGATCTAAGCAGCGCATGGGATGACTGGTCTGGCAGACACAAGGGATCTAAACTTCAGAGCCTCCCCTTGCTTGTCAGCTGGTACATCTGGCAGGCTCGAAACCGATTCATATTTGATAACAAAGCTGTGTGTTGGCCGCACATAGAGGCTGGCATAATCTCTGCATATAATGAATTTCCAGAACCTATACCTCCTAGAGAGCGCCGCACTCACCCACCTCCCAGCATTGACAAAACTACTCCCTGGGCGTTCTTTGATGGGGCTGCAAATCAACAGGGTTGTGGAGGTGGCTTCATTCTATACATAAATGAACAACACTTCTACAAAGTTAAGATGGGATTAGGAGCTGGCACCAATAATTTTGCGGAACTCATTACCCTCCGTCACTTATTGCATTTCTCCTTGGGACATCAGTGCTTCAATCTAAATATTTTTGGGGACTCAAAGATTATTATTAACTAGTTCAATAGCATATTTGTTTGTCACATACACACACTCAGCAACATATTAAACGAAGTGAATATTTTCAAGGCAGAATTTAACAATATCTCTTGCAATCATATTTACAGGGAGCATAACTGTAGTGCTGACCAACTATCCAAGGAGGCCGCGTCATTACCCAGAGGAGAATGGGTGATACAAGAGCAGAGGGGGATTAATGAATTCCGCTATTATCATCGGCCTTATATAGATAAACACTATCAGGGGGACCGCAGTCCTTGAACTACAAATGTTATTTGTAAATCCCTGTAAAAACTCAAATTTTTGAAATCTTTTTTATGATAGTTTGACATTATCTTTTTTGAGATATTATACTGGAAGGGGCGCTGCGTGGCCTATGTATAGGCTTATACAGACATATAATAGTTTTTATACAACTGCTTTTTTTGGGCAGATCACCCTGCATGGTGTATCTGGACAGCTCAGAGTCCATCATGTTAGTACATGGTTGACTCAGTTTACAACATATGCAACTGCATCTACAATATGTAATTTTCTCTATATTAATGAAAATTATGGATTTTTCCAGTGGGAAAAAAAACTAATATATATATAGTCACAAGCCAAGGGTCGAGATTTATCTCAAAAGGAATTAGTCATTTTTGCCCTTTTAATTAATTTGATTAATTAAAAAAAAAATTATCACAACACGTGTCATATGAACATGAGTTTTGATTATTGAGGTATGTGGTATTAGTAAGTCTTGGCCCACAAAATTGTAAAAAAAATGGCTAAGAATCTCCATGGTAAAATAGGGGTGAATCTCTATGGTTAAAAATATTGTTACATGTTTTTTTAAGTGTATGTATATATATGTTAATTTAACTCATATATTAACTATTTTTATAATTAATAATAATAATAATAATTAAAAATATCTCTGATGGGGATACTAATTGAGGATGGCAGCGTTGTGGATGATAGTGCCCACTACCCTAGCATAAGATTGAATGAAGATGGGGGGTGGTGTGGCCATCCCCATGCATGCAATTCATGTGAAGCATTAATATTTGGAAATGTCTGAGGAAGGGAATTGTTAAATGAAGAAGGACGAGGAAACATTGACGAAGCTTTTGCTTGGGGACACCCTGACCCCTCATTATTCCTGGAAGACTAATGTTGATACTCTAGAACGTTGGAGCGGTGAGAAGGGAGTTTCACTACATCTGGCATGGAGAGAATATATGCATGCTTGCTGGGAATTTTAGGGGTTTAGAACCACCGATTTGGGTGGGAATTATGGAGTGAAAGGCAGGGGTTCATCATTGCCCACCACACAACATCTCTTTGGATAACCGACACACCCTACATGCGGAAGTTGAAGCATACCTCTATGTGGGTAACTCTGAACTCTACCAGGCTTCTTCGTTTTGTATTTGTGTTTTGGCTTGATGTTTGGCTTGGTTGACGACTTTTTATTCTTAATGATGATAGTGTTAGCTAGCTTATAGCTCGAGTTTACAGTCTGAGTTGTGGCACTGGTGGTATTTTAGCACTGTTTCCACGCCTCGGGGGAGGGCTTATGACTTTATTAATTGGTCCTTGTGTGTATTCATGTTTAATTTTCATGGGCTTCAGTTGTATTTGTGGTCTTAATTGGGAGGTTTTACTTACAGCTCCAGCGTTGAGAGCTTTGTTGTGGTTGTTTTTCTATTTCTAGGTATTATTTGGTCCCTGGGCATATTCAAGTTTAATTATTGTGGGCTTCATTTTTCTTTGTGGTCCTGGTTGGGAGGTTTTACTTATAGTTCCAATGTTGAGAGCCTTTTCGTGGTCGTGTATCTATTGCCTTGTTAATTGTATATTGCGTTCAGTTTTTATCTGGATGCAACTTTGACAACTTGCCACCATGTAACAATAGCACATGAGAAGTCGTATAGGCGAGGGGGAGGGTAGTGGAAGCATGGTGGTTGAGGCCCCCAGGGTCGTAATTGTGACCACCAGAGGGCCCAAGAGGTTGTTGATGCTTTCCACTTGAACATCCCTAATGACATTCGAAGCGAAATGCATACTTTTGAAAACATGGTTGCTAAGGATAGACATGTTATGATAGATTCGAAATTAATGGAGGAGTTTGGGTAGCTAATTAGGAAGCAATACCTTTAGCCCTTATTTCTTTACTACAAGATGAAAACTTAATGGGAAGGATCCTGATGGAAAGATATGCGAACTAATAGAATGTCTTTGCTCTCCTCATGGGCTTGAAAAGAGAGCAGCGCACTATGAAATTTCACATGGAAAGGATGGGTACTTGTTTGGCTCAAATCAAGCATCACATCCCATGCATTTCCACCCCATCTGCTCCTCCAGGTTCTAGTGTACGAGATTTGACACTAACAAATTCCTCTAACTCATAGCTACTAGATGTTTGTTATTAGTTCCTTATGGCATAATACTCTCATCGATTCACTAGTGATGCTAAGAATGTTCTACTTTTTTTTCTGTTTTAGGCTTTTTACTCTATTGGCAGACTGTAAAAAATACTTGGTTTCCTACTGGGCAAGTTGAAACCATCTGCCGTAAAGTTTGATGATAGTGAATGGCTAAACTCTGTAATGTTTTTTTGGCTTATGAGAGGAATAAAATTTAGATTATATATATATATATATATATATATATATATATATATATATATATATATATATATATATATATATATATATATATATATATATATATATATATATATATATTCCGAGGAGAAAATCCGTAATTTCCATTAATTTCATAAAATTACATGTTGTAGATGCTTAACGCATATGCA